>OY998259.1:17326198-18736198 GCA_963922045.1 Persicaria maculosa | reverse complement strand
TCGTCTCGGGTTCGGGTTCATTACGAGTCGGGTCATTTCGGGTTACGGGTCATGAAATGCTCAATCCAGACCCATATTCAACGGGTTCGGGTAACGGGTCAAGAACGTTACTTATATATCCATAATTTTTTAAATATCATTTACTATTCATCACGTCATTTAAAGACAATAAAAATATGTAAAATATTAATTTTATTATTATTTGTTATATTTAGTTTGAAGTATGAAATTTATATACTATATAAATTGATATTTTATATAATTTTTGTCATCCTTAAAACCATACATGAATAGTAACGATAGTTAAAAGTAAACAGATGAAGTATTTTTTTTTGTTCATAGGTAGGCACTTATCATAAATTTACAATATGGGGAGGTGAGATTCGAACTCAATAGGTCACGATATGCCATCCTTACCCGTCGCGGCTAAGCTAGCAAGGCTTGACTAGATAAAGTATATTTAATGACTATTTACCTATTTTCTAAACCTAAAATTGTTATATTACCATAATAATAGTATATTATTGAAAAGAAGTAATAAACGTTGCTACAATAGCAATATACTAACATGTATTTATATATATATATATATAATAATTTGCAATGTTAAATTATAAAGTAAAGTTGATTATAAAAAAATATAATATTCAATCATAATTATTATTAGTAATAAATTTCAATATTAGGTTAAATTACAATTTATTTATGTTTTTATTATCTTAGAGCTTGACCCAATGGGTCACCCACAGGTTGACCCAACCCGACCCAGAAATTTGTGGGTTGAACAGGTTCAGCACTAATACAGATTTGCCTTCTATCGGGTGTTTTTTTATGAAATGGACGGGTGTTATCGAGCTCCTTTTATTCGCTTAGCTGACAGATATTTCTCAGGGTTTTTTAAAAACTCCCGAGTAAAACCGTTCGGTCAGGGGGGTTTTAAAAAAACTCCTGAGAGACTCTGTTTCCCAACCGGCCCCCCAATCTCACGTGTTGCGGGAGTTTATAAAAACTCTTGAAAGAATAAGTCGAGGGTTTTTTTAAAAAAAAACTCCTGAGAAAGTGTAATCGTATTACCCGCTGATTTTTAAACTTTCTCAGGAGTTGTTATAAAAAACAGCTTAGACATATCTGTTTTTATTTTAAAATACCGATTGTAATTTTGCTGCTACCATAACCTGTTATACGTCTGTTTTTATTTTCAAACCTGTCATGCGAAATTCAGAACACCTGCTACCATAACCAGGAAAAATAAGACCCTTCAAAATCATTCTTCATTGCAAAATCTAATCATTACAAAAGCAATGTTACCACTAGTTAGCTTTCAAATCTCTAGCTAGACATAAATTTCTAACATTTCAACTATTGTCATAGTGGGAAACAAAAAACTTCCTAGATAATATGCACTAATGTAAACCACTAATAAAAAGATATTTCCTAATTTCCAAGAGCTATTGTTGTGTGTCTAGATATTGTAGCCATTCCTCACGTAATTCATCAAGAGCAGGCTTGTCGTAGACTTCTCCCAAATCTCGAAAATACTATAAAACAAAACATAAGTATTACTTCTCAAATAGTATAAAAAACGAAATCATAATTCATGTAGGCAAAAAAAAGTATATTATATTCACGTACCGTGATAGGACAACAGTGCACTCATTTTCAATAATCTCTCGCATATATCGACAGATGTAATCCCTGCAATCCACATTGTTTGGTTGCTTCGGACACTTTATAAATGAAAAGATAAAAAACACATGTCATCCCAAAGCAATGGCATGACACTAACTGAATATATATACAATCAGCTATTTCCACACTTACCGTGATTTTAACCCAACGTGTATTTTTCCTATGTAGCTTGTACATCGATATAGTACTGAAAAATACAAAGGCACATCATATTAGAATTGTACATTAAAATATTCACATGTAACTAATTGAAGATCAACATATGTGAACGACTTACGTTTCAACCATAACTCTAAAATGTTGTTTAATAGTAGACCTTGTTGGATCTAGCCAATATATGATATTGTAAAATGGATTTATAACCGCGAGCATTCAATGGAACCTACAACTTTTTCAAAATTTAATTGCTAATATTAGAGTAAATATAGATACAACTATAGTTTAAGTAATTAAATAATAATAACTTACCCTTCATTGTAAGGTGCAAACCATATGCGCTTTTCCATCCCTTTTTTCCTCGTACACTTTGCCATATACTGCTGTTTTTTCAACAATGACTCTTTATACCCATGAGCAATATATGTAGGGCAAAAAAATGCATACTTTTCTGAAGGTCGACTTTCTTACAAATACTTATAATTAATCATGTAATATAAATCCAATAAATTAAGCAACACTTGACATATTAAATTTATCTCATAAGCTATAAAACTTATTTTATAAAAATATCAATTTACTTAATGTACAAAGTAACATGAGTTTGATCTATTTGCGTTTTATCAAGCAAGACTTGAATTTCATCTTTCCCGACATGCAACTCTTGAGTCATATGGAAAACCTCCTCTCCCACGCCAATGGTCATCAAAAAGTCATTATCTAGAGATGCACATAATGTGAAATACTTATCTAGTGCACTCTCATTTTCCGTTTGTAGATTTTCTTCCCTTTCCATCCCTGTGGGAGTTAGAGATGTGCCCTTGCCATTTGCTCCTTCAACCACATTCTAATGAAATCAAATAATTCATCAAATCCATGATATTGATACCCTCATTTACTAGCCATCAAATTCATAATATGGATATTCTCATTTAAATGAGAAAAAAACATGTTAAATTTGATGCATGTATTACCGATACGATGCCAACCATAGCCTTGTTCCATGCCACAAAAGTTCTAATTGCATCTTTGATTAACTTCACCTCTTCAGATGGTGTCGGGTTGCTTCGGGTTTCGGGTTGAAATATTTGCGCCAAAACTCACGTTTTACGGGTCGGATCGGGTCGGGTCATCGGGCTGGGTCACATTTTGATAGGTCTAGTCATAATAGTCAACCAGACGACCGAGGCTTCCAAAAAGTGCAAAACTAGTTCAACATGTCTGACGACAACTTCTGTAGGCTTGTTCTTCGTTTAGGCACGCTTCTTCATCTCATGACCTCTTTAGATCTTCATTTAAGCTCCCTTTGATCAACTTGACTTTCTCAATCAATGCGTTATCAACCCATGTCTCCTACTCGAATCCACAATTACCTGAAATAATCAATAAAAGTGCGTAGATTCCGGTTCCAACAACATAGAGATTAAATATGCAAATTATACTTAAACCATGCATGATATATATGCATCTTAACAAAGCTAAATGCAACCTATTATGCCTAACTAAATGCATGCTATCAATCCCACTGTACCACATCGATTCCGGGTGACATGGATTATTATTTAGTTGTTGTATTTTGGGGTGATACGGCATTATCCTACTGGTAAAATCTCTCTCATTTATTTTAGGATATTTGATGTTTTATATCGTTATAATACCCATATATGATTCAAGTTATTTTCTTATTAGCTTTTATAAGCCGTTATGATGCTCGTTGTTATTAAAAAATTTGGGTATTTCTTAAGACGATATAACATTGGATAAAACGAGTATTTCTTTTAAGTCGAGATAATGCCCAATTATTTTGGATTATATGACATTCCTAAGTCATTATAATGCCCAATTAAATTTAGGAAAGAAAATCCTAAATTAAGTTTGCAAGTCCTAATACTGCTTGGACATTTTAAAAATATTGTTGGACAAGTAATTACCGGAAAGTAAAGGATATAAGTTTTATCGGATTAATCAAGGATTATTTTAAAGGCATACTCTGTCAAAGTTTAAGGGTAAAATTATTGGACATAAGCTAATTAAATTATTATTAATTTGTCTGCTATGTACGACATGGCTGGATGCGCCTGGATATATAGTTGGTGACATCAATTGAGATCCTACGTCTTCAGAAGGAATTAAATCTCTCGGTTAATCATAATCTTTATTATCCTCAAACGTTGGGTCTATAACCAAGGCAAGTGACTTTGTCTCATTTGTTCATTTACAGTTTCGTGCATTTCATTTTAATTTATACCGTTTATTTTTATCAAACATGCCTATTCTTGAGGATAAATTACAAAATCCATTTATTCTTTTAATTTATTTATAATTTCACTCTAAGACATATTTAGAAACTTGGGCTATGTTAATTACTCACTCTGTTAGTTAAAACTTGACGTTTTACTATTCACACACGCTATTTGAGGTATTAAAAACTATATAAAATATTAACATTTTAAATATTTTTTATAAATAATTTCATACTTATTACTATTGAGTATGTATTTATAAAAACAAATGTAAAAAAAGTTAATATTTTATATAATTTTTATCATTCTAAAAAAGCGTGCATAAATAGTAAATGATAAGTTTTAATTAATAGAGGGAGTATTATATTGCATAAAATGCCTTAAATTCCGTTATACCATGAATTGTTCTTCATTCTTTCATGCTAAGTTATAAGTATGTGATATTAAAATTTTCTTGAAATATCCATACTAGTCATTTTGCTTACTTCATCTACTTTAATTCTTTAATGTTCTAAAGTGGATAAAAATGAGTTGATCACCTAGACTTGAATTTGTGATTATGATATAGTGTGTGATGTGATTATAAAATTTATTATAAAATGGTAAAGTCAGGTCAAGGTTGTTTAAGCCTTTCTCTATAAACATTTCATGAAATGCCCATTTGAACTGCAGATTTCTCGAATGGATACAATTTACCCAATGGGTAATCTAGGTCATGTTGCCAAAGTACAGTAGAGGCCAGTTCCACGTGTTCTAAATGAAATATTTTATATCCTAATTTTGTACAAGTGATGTGTGTGTGTGCGTGTAATGGTGATCACTATTCTTTTCCGATATCATTTTCCACTTTTTTTGGAAATATGATTCTTCATAGATTCAATTTCTCAGAGATCTAATGCATGTCTTGTACTATCCGATTCCTATTTCTTTTAAGTTTCCAAAGATCCACAAAAATTCCCTTCTTTGTCATTTGCTAGTTCTTCGTCGAACTAACCGACCATGTTGTGAAATATATGGTTGGTTGGTGTGTGCTTCGCCTGCATGCAATGTACACCAAACTAAATTTTGCAGGTTATGGGAAAAAGCCTCGAGGAGTTGAAGTTGAAGGAATAAATATTTTCAAGCCTTTTATTGTATAATTACATCTTTCGTAAAAGAGTTTGCTAGTTTAATTTATTTTCTTTTGTTGGATGTGTTGAACATAGATATATGTACAGTTTTGAAGCAATAACAATTACTTTGTAATAATAATAAAAAAGAATATTCATGTCTTCCGCTATCAATCATTCTTTTAAATTATTTATTTATCATCTTGTTTATGGGAGCATAGTTGCATGTCCCTATAAGCCTAAGGTAATTATTAGACCATTAAAATCTGCATAATTACTGGTGCTGCAACATTCCATTGTTATAGAAGGAGGTGTTAGAAAATCAAAATAACAAACATTTCGAAAAAGATGGATATCGTTCGAGGGAAGATGATCAAATTAAAAAAAAACAGAAAAAATCAATAAGCAAAGAAAGGAACCCGACCTAATCGCCTACTTCAGCCCAGATTGAGAGTCTCAATCTCCCCACATTCATCCCCTTCAAACCAAAATTTTCCCAATTTTTGCTCAACAAATCTAATTTTAATCCCCACCTTCATCCCCATTTTGCTCAGAAACATTAAACATAACCCAACACAATCCAATATGCCTGAAGTCAAATCGTTGTCGTTCCAAGTCCGTCGGAGCCACACCTTTGATGAACACCCCTCCTTTGGAGTTGAACAAAGCAAAGGATGCTCTGACCTCTGCAAACGTTGTCGACTCCCCGGCCTCTGCAACCCTTATTCATGCCCTGACCTCGGCTAACGGAGGCGTTGCTCAACCCTCTCCTCCGTCTCCCTAACGACCCCAACCGCCCCTGGTCCATCACAACACAGGTTTGCCATTGCACACATCAGGCTTGCCCTTCTCGCTCCACCACCCCCTAATTGCTCCTTTAAATTATCCACCGCACCAATAAAATACCCTAATTGCACATATAATGAAACCAACCACCGATCGAACAAATGAAAAACCATAATAGCTCCTTGAAATTTACATACGAAAAGGGAAGGGATCAAGCAAACCCCTGAATTTTTATTTAGGAGACAAAGATTGAGATCAAGGAGAAAGTGCAAATAGGGCCAAAGTGCATAACTGCTAGTCATTCTAAAAAGTGGAAAACGTGAAGAAGAATTGTCGAAAAGAGGAGAATGTGGAGATACCTAGCGTGGGAGATAATTGCCTGGGTGTGTCTGAAAGAAGTCGAGGAAAATTCAATAGCCGTGCGCCGCCACGAAAGGAAGGAGATTGGTCGAAGATGGAGATCGCGGTGCCGATCTCTTCGGAGTTGATGCCCTAGCAGTGAAAGAGGGTGTGATTACAGGGCATTTGATGGATGAGGAGGAAGAAGGCCAATAGTTAAGGAGGAGGGATAGAACGTGGCTCAGAGGAACAATTTTTATTTTTTTTTGGTGAAAAGTGGACACGTGACTCATTCTTTAACAAAGAGATGCTTCTGAAATAGTAAGTATTATGGGTGGATATTTTATCATCACTTATGTCATCATTCTTCCTTTCAAATTCCAATCCATGCACATAGGAACTAGTTCAGTACTCGTATCATTCCCTTAGTCGGCCTCCGCTCCAAAATATAGATTTGGGGCTGCTGTGTGCAGATTTGGATTTGGGGGTTGTTGAATGTTGTGTACAGATTTGGGGGCTCCTTCCTTCGGCCATGTAAAATACAAAAGTGGGGTTGCTGTGCTATAACAAAAAAACAGGAAAATTAACAGGAAAACGGGGCTGAAGGTACCAAACCGGTCCAAACGGTCTTTTCGATCCGTGGTCCATGTTCTCGAAATTTTAGGTTCATCGGTCTGGGATCAGATAGAAGCCCAGCCCTACTCTGATCGGACAATAGAGCGACTGATAAGGTTGCACACCTTTGTCGTTCGGGAGTCTTGATGCATGTACATATACACCAATTCTGATATTTAGAACCTTATCCGTGCAGATGCTATTAGGTAGAATGATCTACCTGAAATTTTTCCTTATATAAAAAAAATATTTAAGCCATTTTTTTTTAAAAAAATTTAGAGAGTTTGTTCATATGTATTTTGGAAAGCAGTTTTCTCAATTCGATTAAACGTATGCCTTTAGATCGAGCATAGGTTTTAGACTATTATTCACATCTCGATTACCTACTATAATTAATGCTATTTTTCACGACTTTTTAACTTTATGCAATTTTCCACAATATATTATCTGAAAGTTGAATAACCACTACATTTTTAGTTACCATCATTGAATAATGAAGCCGTGGTGGATATATGCATGCGTGCATGTAATTAGTGATGTTTTGTCACACATATTGGAACCTTTTAACGTACGAAACATCTAGCTAGTCTAAATTGAACTTAAATAATTGGCTTTAGGCTCTCATCTCTTAATTATGAACCGTAGTTTCAATCAGAGATGGAGCCAGAAAGTTTTGAACGGGGATCACCAGAGTAATAGACAATAAAATCGAAACAAAAAATCATAAAACACACAACATGTTTGATAGTACGTACAAACTAATGTCAAACGATATTACAAACTACTACAAAGATATAAAACGAAAATACGGATATAAAACAAAATAAATAAACTTTGTATTCTTAACATGTAATAATGTATATATAACTAGCCAGATATAAAAAATTTAAACTTGCGTAACATCTTACCAACTTCTCAAAATAAGTAATACTACTATAACCTATAGTTTCGAAGCTCTCGAAATGAATTATAATATGTGAATGTCAATTTAAGTAAAATATAAAAGTATTATAGTCTATTGAAATAAAATTAAAGTGATTAATACACCTACAAAATTTTCAAACATTTATAACTTTTTAATCAAATTAATGTAGGATTAAGGTGTATTATATATCAAAATGAAGCTATCGACGAGGAGAATACACCTAGATAATTTTTCGGATGGGAGGAGGACCCCCTCTAGCTCCACCTCTGGTTCCAATCATGTAAATATTTTGTACGTGCAAAATTATAAAATGGGTTGTATTTACCCTTTTTTTTTTTATCGATGGAGATCCCCTAATCGATCCACTACATATGCACCAAAAGAAATTATATTTATATTACCAACGTCTATTTTAATATATTTATAAAATTTTATTTTGAAAAATCAAGTTATAAAACTTTTAATAATTATAATTTGTTAAATAATTCCTTTTCTAATTTTTAAAAATTATAAAACATGATTTTTAAAATTAAATTTTATAAATATATAAAAACATTGTTAGTAACATAAATATAATTTTTATATTTTTTTGTCTAAATATTTTTATTGGATCGATGTACTTAACCTGGTTCAATAGGGATCAATATTCAATTGTTTTACATTTAGATCAAATACGGTATAATCCAAGGTCGATCCTCTCCCAAAAAAAAACTCTATATTTCTAAAAGAGTTCCAAAACTCTCTCTCTCTCTCTTATATCCAATTCGATGCAAAATGTAACATAGCGCGTAAGTAAATGTACGTGTCCAATTGTTTTAGAACAAAGTCAAAATATGATACAATAAAAATCTTTAGTGACATGGTAGTCCCTAGCTAACTCGTAAGTGGAATTTCTTTGATTGTAGGTTGGAGTTTTGTGGCCATATATTGTTGCAGCTGAATAGCATTAAATGTAACATTAAATCATGAATATGCAGAAAAGAAATGAATTATAAATCTATAATGGGACGATAATTAGTGTCCACCAGATTTTTTTGTTAACTCAATATATTCATACTTTCCCATATGTTGGATGGATATATAGATTTGTTGATATGGACGTGCCACTTTGATCTCTATTTGTGGTCCATCCTAATTAGAATGGTGGCCGGTTAAGTGGAATATAGTTGTCAACGGTTTATATATATAGGTTGGGTTATGTGTTAACAACTCTTACGGTGTTAAATGTTAACAAATCAATATTCGGTAAAATTTATCAAATATTCATCACAATCATTCAATTATTCATCAAAGCTTTTGTTAAAATTAATCAACTATTCATCACATTCACTCAAATATTCATCACAGTCACTCAATTATTCACATATTCCCAAATATTCATCAATATTCGGCAACATTTAAGAAATATTCATCACACTAACACAATTACGAGATTAGTTTTTTGGGTGATAATTTTTTTAATTGGAAATAATTATTAATTGAAATGAATCTCTTAAATGTTGTCGAAAACCTTTGATGAATAATTGAGTGACTATGATGAATATTTGATAAATTTTGCCGAATATTGATTTGTTAACATTTAACACCGTAAGAGTTGTTAACATTTGATCCGTATTCTATATATATATATTGATGACGCCCAAACGATAACGGAGATAAAGAAGCAGCTAAAGGATTTTTGAAAGGTCAGCGATGATAAGCTCCAGAAGAAAAACGTAACGACTTTCGGTCCGCGGACGGGGAATGCCCGCACAAATGGTACAAGTGGCGTACGAAGGGACAGGTGGCGTTCATGCCACCTATCCAAGTGTTCTTTTTCCTTTGAACACTTGGCACCCCAGCACCGACAAGTGTCCGAAAGAGGGGAACATCACCTCGGCCCGACGAACGAAGTAAAGTAGTATAAAAGCCGAAGTGAATTCAGAAAAAGAGGACTTTTTGGAAAATAAGAGGGAGGGAACGCTGGTTCTAAGAGAGAGCGAGAAAGGAAACAGCCACGACGAGGTCAACATCTTGACCCATCCTAAAACCCCGTGTCCGCGGACGCCCCACTAGTGAAGAGCAGGGTAATCAAAGCTAAACAGGTAGTAAGGCATCCATCCCGGGGGCGGGACAACACGTGAAACTGTTTTTCTCTTCAACTCTTAATGTATCAACCAGCGTATCCTCTCAGCCATTGGGTCACTTGATGAACCCAGATAAATAAAGATGCGAGTCTTCTCGGAAGACTCGGCGGCACCGGTCATGGGACCCACACACCTCTGGGGGTCCCCATGGAAGGGTAAGACCGTCTGCATGTTCCTTTAGGGTACGCGGCTCAGGTAAGGGTCCTTCTTCCCCCGGCCTAGCCACCCCCCCCCCCCCCCCCGGGGTGACTGTCCGGGGTAAAGAGGGCTTCAGGTAAGCCCACGATACCCATTTTCAATGAAAGGAAGCCGCTAGCATACCCCTCCATGGAGATGTGGAGGGTTTATATACTTTTTTCTCGTCTGGTTTCGTCATATATATATATAGAGTATGGATCATAAGTACTCACCTCTTATTGAGTATCAAGTACACAAATCTAGGCCATTCATTTACTTGATCGGATGGCTGAGAAAAATTGGGCCTTATCTGATTTTTTTTAATTAAAAAAACGTGGGGCCACATTGGGTATTGTGTTAATTGCCCAGACTTGAGCGCGTGTACCCACCCACCATCCATCAGTTGGCCATCCACTTCACGCTTTATAGGAAAGAGAAAGTCGTTTGAACTTCTATATGTATGAGGAGAGGAAGTGAAGAATCGCCATCGCTTCATCGTTTCATCGGGGTTGCTTCATCGCCAACCCTTCAAAGCTTTCACTTCAATGGATTCAGGTATAGTTCTATCGAAATTGAAATCTATCGTCGTTTGTCTAGGGTTGAAGTTTCGATACTTGAACTGTGCGATTGAAATAGATATTGCTTAATTTTAATATGTAATGAAGTTTTGTTACTTGAGTAATGGATTCAGCATGTCAACTCTCCCCCCCATCTTCCTGTACTGTGCGATTGTTCTTATTGTACTGTGCCCTTGTTCTTCTTGTACTGTGCGATTATTCAATTTTAATCTGTAATTGTAATCTGTTATCCTTGTACTGTGCGGTTGTTGGTGTTTAATTATGTAATGTGAGATTGGGTGTGAGATTTTTGATTATGTAATTTTAATATGTAATTTTTGATTGAGTACTGTGACCAATTATAAATTTTTGATTATGTACTGTGAGATTGGGTGTGAGATTTCTATGACTTAGCATTGAGTATTCAGGGGTACAATCAGTTTTTTTTTTCCCTATATGTATTGACTTAGATTTTTCGATGACGGATTGACCAATTATAAATATTAATTTTCGTTGATTTAGATGGTGACAATGGACGCGATTGGGATGTCGACAATATTGACGGGAAGGATGAGATTGATGCTATGGAATTTTTGTTTGAGCATGCAACATCGGATGATTTGCAAGTCGGTTTCGATCAAGCACAGTCCCCTGGTAAAACGAAATATTAGGTTCCTACTTGTGTCGAATCAGTAAAACCATCGTTGGGGAAGAGGTTTCCAACTGTTGAAGCAGGGAAACAGTTTTATAAGAATTATGGTGCTCTAGTTGGATTTGACGTGAAGATGGCTGGATCACGGGATGCTGATGACGGGACTGTATTGCATCGATACTTGAGGTGCAATAGGTCAGGTTTTGCTCGATCAAAAAACATACAAGGAAAGCGGAAAAGACTATCTAACCGGGTAGGATGCAGGGCTCACATCTATCTAAAGTTTAAAGGGCTTGATGGGTATGAAATAACCGGCATGGAGGATCGTCACAACCACGAATTAATGCAGCAGGGGTCTAATCAGTTTCTAAAGTCACATCGAAAGTTAGATTTCGGCCATCAACGATTCATGGTCAATTGTGCTAGGGCAAATTTGGGTCCGGCTATGGCTCATCGCTTAATGAAGGAAGCAAGGCAAGGTGCCAGCCATGGAGGTCCAATGATTCAAGATTTGAAGAACTTTAAGCGCGATGTCATGGCGTATATCTCAGGAGCTGATGCCCAAATGGTTATTGATAGGTTTTTGTTAAAGAAACAATCGTCATCTGCATTCTTCTTCGACCACGCTGTAAACGAGAAAAATCAGTTGGTTATGTTGTTCTGGTGTGATCCTATTGCGAGGGCAAATTACGCTGCATTTGGTGATGTGGTGTCATTCGACTCAACGTATCGATCGAACAAGTAAGATGATACATCCCCTATAGAAAGTAGTTTAATTTCTTGAAACAAATTTGTTGGTGATTTCTATTTACCAATCGTTATTGTGTACCATACAGGTACAGTATGGTGTTTGCACCATTTACGGGCATGGATAATAACCGCAAATCTGTTACATTTGGGGCTGGTTTATTACTGCACGAGGACAAGCCCTCATACAAGTGGTTGTTCGAGAGGTTCCAAACGGCAATGGGCAAGGACCCCCTGGTGATTGTGACCGATCAGGATCCATCCATGAGGGAGGTCATACCCGTTGTGTTTCCAAATACGCGTCATCGTTTTTGCATGTGGCATATAATGATGAAAGTACCAAAGGAGGTAAATATTTGTTCATACAACCCCTTTCAATTAGCGATATATATTATCAAACAATCTCGAGATACCATCGTATAATCTTGAGATACCATTGAATAATTGCAATATACCATCGTATAATATGTACATACTATTGAAGGTTCTCATAATACTATCATCATTATCTCGACATATCTACAGAGTTTTCATCTTTGTTTTATGTACATTTATTACAGGTCCCAAGAGAAGTTTGTAGTATTAAGGAGTTCCGCCAGCAGATTAACAAATGTGTGTGGAGCTACGAGATCACCGTTGCAGAGTTTGAGGAAATGTGGAATGCAATGATAGTGGAGTTCTCACTAGAGAAAAACAGTTGGCTCGCTCTTATGTATAAGGTGAGGGCCAATTGGATCCCAGTGTATTTCAGAGATGTACCAATGGGCGGCTTAATCCGGACAACTTCTATATCCGAGTCAGCAAACAGTTTCTTCGGGGGTTATTCGAGCAGACATTTTAGTCTTGTTGAATTGATGATGCATTTTGATGGTGCTATGGACGCTCAGAGGCACGCTCAAGCTAAGCTAGATATGGAGACAGCCACCTTGGTTCCTAAGTATGAGACGCGCCTTCGAATTGAGAAACATGCAGCATCAGTGTATACGTTGAAGGTGTTCTCTAAGGTCCAAAAAGAGATCTCTGATTCGGTGACTTATTGCAATGTTATCAATGAGGTAGTTGATGGTCAAGGGAAAACACATGTTGTGGAAGAGGAAGATGTTGGTACCTTTCAAGTGTCATATGACTTGGTAAGCCAAATTTCTACTTGTAAATGCAATACCTTCAACCGGGTTGGTATCCCTTGCGAACATATATTTGCAACATACAAGTACATGGGTTTTAAGAAAATACCGGATGCGATGGTTAAAGCAAGGTGGACAAAGCAAGCAAGAGCGTTGACAAATGCTTTGACTAATGTTGCACTTGTCCGTGCTCTCTTTGTCCGTGCTCGGTGTCGGGTTGATGGTCCTGGGTTGTTCTTCTTTGCATGCTTAGACTTGCGTGGCTCGTCCACAAAGTCATCCTCGCTATCAGCTGTATAAACTACCCTTTTCTTAGTTGATCGGTCGGAATAGGAGTCTGACTCTGAACTCTTTCCACCTCTTGGGGTGGCTTTCCCCTTTCCCTTGCTTTTGGTAACTGCATAAAAACGACACAATCAAGATCATCAATTACCAACCCAACTAAACATACACAATGAAGATCCTCAAATACCAGCCTTAAACATAATACTTAATAGACATACATATCGATCTGCATAACGTTTGCTTATACCCGATTAAAGCTTAAAATCCCATCAAAATTCTCAAACACCATCAAACCTCTAAAAGTAAACATACGTATGCACAAACAACCATCTACAACTGCATAATATGGGTTGACACCGGAATACAGCTTCACAGTCAATCAAAACCCTCCTAAATAAGCATACTTACACATTACCAACCAGCCATAAACATCCATATACTACTGAATACACAACCACATACATCTGCATAATCCTTTTATGTCAATAAAACCCACGTTTTGCCACTATCACTCAAAAACATGAACATTTTTTGGCACTTTCAACCAGAGTAATCAATATTCAATTAGAAACACAAGGAGTAATCAATACTCAAAACCCATTATTCAATCAGAAACACACGGAGTCATAAAAATCCCTAAATCAAAACACAAGGAGTAATCAAAACCCTAAATCAAAACCCACAAGAACAACGAAGGTAGAAGCAACGACGGTGGAATCAAACACACGGAGTAATCAAACAGTAGAAGTATACACAATGAAGATCCTCAAATGAACAACAACTGGAAAACGACAACAACTGGAAAACGACAACACGGAGTAATCAACGAACAACAACTGGAAAACGACATTTTAATACCACACTAACAACAACTGGAATCATCAAATCCCCAAATCCCCAAAATCGGAAACATCAAATCCCCAAAATCGCCCAACCACGAACAACAACGGGAGAATCGACACTTTTAATAACACACTTACCCATTTCAGAAATCGCGGGATGCAGACGAATACGGACTGCTTCAAATCAGCCTCGCCGAGCTTGAAATGGCCGACACCAGTAGCTCCTCCACCCACTTCGGCTCCGATTCCCACTTCGGCTTGAAATCGCCGAGCTTGAAATCGCCGAACAACGAAGGTTGAAGCAACGAACAACAGATGAATACGGGCCGCGCTCCGATTCCCACTTCGGCTCCCCCGCCAGTCGCCGCCGGTAGCAGCGCCTCAAAGGATTAGGGTTTGGGTTCTTGCTCTTCGAATCGACGATGGATGACTCTTCGAATCGCCGATGGATGACTCTTCGAATCGCCCTTCGCGCTCTCTCTCTTTCTTCTGGACAGAGAAGTCGTGATAGTGGGGTAGGGTTTGAGCTCTTGCTTTCACGCGCGGGGGTTAAGACTGGTTTGCTATTTTGGGGGTTTTTTCTTTTCAATCCCAGCCATCCGATTCAATATAATCAACGGCCTAGATTTGAGTACTTGATACACAATAAGGGGTGAGTACTCCGGATCCAACCCCTATATAGATATATATATATATATATATATATATATATATATATATATATATATATATATACACACACACATAAAGGTTCTAGTGAAACGTTTTATAGGGTGAAACATGTAACGAAATTACAAGCGTTGGATCAAGAGAGAATCAACGGTTTAGATTTATTTGTGTGATTAAATTAATTGTGTGATTAAATTAATATTAAATGAAAACATGAATGGGCAAGACATTTAGTGGTGATTGTATTCTGACGGTCAATAGGAGAATTAAATTATCAATTGGACTTTAATTTTTCTATTAATTTAGGAATACACTGAAGCAATTTAGCAATCCATACTAGGCGGTTTTTTAGATGACTTTGTTATGCAAGCAATGGTTAGAGAAACACAGCATATGATGGGAGAGATACCCATGGAATCGGAGCAAAATGTTATTCATCTGGGTCGATACGGTATTATTTTGAAATTTATTTTATCAACTCTATTGATATTTATTACCGAATATATTTCTCAACTATACTGAATGTTTATCATATATAAGGTGAATATATTAAATTTCAAAATATATATTTGTGTAATTTGAGGTGAGGTTACAACTATTATTACAAATGAAGCTCAGAAATCCCAACAAACACCACCGTATGTAGACAATGTAGAAGAGTGTAGTCAATTAGTAGATGAAGACTCAAATGGTACATTTTCTTAGATTTTTTGTCGTACTTATGTGATACAAGGCCCTATCAATTGAATATTTGTTTTACTTAGATATTATTATGTCAAACAAATGGGTCTACTGAAGGAACTCAATATTGGATACCAGAGTGTGATGAAGGTAAGAAGCCTTTGGTTGGAAGAAGATTTTTGAATCTAGAAGAGGGTATTGAGTGCTACAAGGTTTACGCCACCATCGTTGGTTTTGATGTGCGTCATAGCACAACTCAACACAAAGAAGGTGTTGTGGTTCGTAAGTACATGGTTTGTAATAGACAAGGATTCAGAGGGGAAAGTAGAAGTACCGGGTTATGAAATAGGCTTATAAGTAGAGTGGATTGCATTGCCAATTAAGGTTGTTTTCAAGCGGTTGGGAAATCTCGGATATGTACGTTGTTTCTATTTTTGAGGAACGTCATACTCATAGCCTGCTATATGAGACGTCCCGACAATTTCTGAAGTCGAACAGGATGCTTAATGATGGTCACAAACAGTTTATCATGGCATGTTCGAGAGAAAGTTTGGGAACAAGCACCACACATCGAGTATTCATATGTTGTATACAAATTGTTCAATTTTTAAACAAAGTATATTCATGATAAGTTCAATCCATTTATATCTCCACCAAAAAAAATTCAACTGAACAGTCCTGCGTTAGTTTTTGGAATAATATGATTGAGTTTACTGGATATTCATTTCAGCTTTGTTATATATTCACCTCAACCAACCAAAATATTCAGCACCATCTCTACCTAAAACCACCCTTAATCTTTGATCTCTGTTCCATATTCAGCGTTTCAGATTACAGATTCAGCATCTCAATTTCATATTAAAGATTCAACATTTCAATTTCAGATTTGGATCGATATTCATTACAGATATCTTCAATTTTTTTAAAAAGCTAAACTTCCTTTTTTTTTTATATTGTATATTCATTACGTATATCTTCTAAAGATAAAATTTGGATCCTGAATGTCCTATATTCAATTATTTTTATAACCTTCAAAGTCTAATTTTTCTCCCACCATTAGAATCATTCCTAATTGAAATTAATATCATGGGCATGATTACCGTAATTTGTTCCTACTGATGTTTTTTACTAGCTTAATTCCTTTTTTTACTCTAATCATGTACACTTCCACCATAATCCATATCATGGGGATATTTCAAATGAATCTCGTCCATTGATTAGTTTACGATCCAACGTTCATGATTCCGTTACACGTTGCACCCTATAAAATGTTATACCAGAACCTTTCCATATATATATATATATATATATATATATATATATATATATATATATATATATATATATATATATATATAGGGTGTGGTTCGGATGTCCACGCTCCTTAGAGTGTATCTTGTGCACATTTATAAACCATTTATTGAAACAAATGGAAGGTGAAGATTAATCCAGATTTTTTGAATTTTTTTAATTAAAATAGAGTGGATCCCACATAAATATCACCTTCACTCTCCCTCCTTTCCCTCTTGGTGCGTGAGTTCTAACTTCCATTTTTTATTTTTTATTTATTTTTTAAGATTTGGATGAGTTTGTAATTTTTTTATTTTATTTTTTCTCTTATCAATTCCACTGAATATTCACCTCATCGCACCATTTTTAGTTCCTTTTTACTCCCTTTTCTTTTTCTTTTTCTTTTTCTTTTTCTTTTTCTTTTTCTTTTTCTTTTTGTTTTACAGGTGCATGCGAAGAACTGATCGCACACCCATCGATCCTATTCTCGAGCCTGGACGCTTCTTCAATCTTCAGCAAAGGCTATGGAGGATACTCATGTCGACTACCAACGAGAACGAGGTACAACTCTCTCCGGCGCAAGAGCTAGACAGGCTCCGGAGGCAAGTGGAGGAGCTCACCAACAGACAGACAAGTACGCCCAGCGAGAGGCGGAATTTGAACGGAATCAGCAAAGGTGGGAGGCAAGGGTAGATCGCTAATCCCAAGCCAGAAGAGCTCTCGAAGAGAAAATTCAGCATATCCCTGCAAACGCGAAGGAGTATCTACACCATACTCTGGAAGTTCCAGAATCATTATCCCTCGCGTTAACTTTGAAATTCGTCCTTCTTTTATCTATGAAATTAGGAGGAATCAATTTCAGGGGAAACCTAACGAATGTACGTCCTATAGAGCATATAACTACTTTTCTAGATTTATGCGAAACTCAAGCTGATGGTGCCAATCTGGAATATTTAAAACTAAAGGTTTTTCGTTGGTCTCTTGCAAGAGTAGCTTTTTCTTAACAAGTTCTTGCCTTCAGCTAAGACTGCGCAGCTCAGACAACAGATCACGACATTCAAACAGAAGCCAGGGGAAACACTTGCCAAGGTTTGGGAGCGCTACAAAAGAGTGCTGAAATCCTGCCCTACGCACGGGCAAGCACCATATGTGATCCAGGAGATCATCTTCAACTCCCTGGATGCACCAACTAAGAAGTGGATCAACACCTATATGGCTTATAGGTATCTCGAGTACACACCACAACGTGCTTGAGATACCTTTGAGACGTTGGCGAACTATGACAACACTTATGAGACTGCTGCGGCTCCCGACGAAAGGTATGAAAGGCCTGCCCCATCTATGCCACTCTATGAGTGATGTGACCCTCGACAGAGCTATCTTATCCGATGATCAGGTTGGAGATCAAGATGCTAGGGATGGAGCTCCGACGGATGATATTGAAGATGCTACCAAGGAGGAGATTGAAGAGGAACCACTTTTGCCTCGAGCTACCCCACCGTTGACAAGAGCTCGAGCTCGTCTACTCGGTCAGTCGGTTCTACCCTCTGAAAGGTCACCCGCATACATCATTACTTTGCTACTAATATCATGTATATATTTATCTATCCTTATCTTACCATATATAGGCGATGTAATTGTTATATAAGGAGATCAATGAGAAAGGCAAACCCTAAGGGGGATTATTCAATTGTGTGGAATCCAATATGGTATCACGAGCCTAACCCTAATTCTAGCATCCCTCCTTCCCACCCTTGCCGCCGCCCTCTCTCTCTAAGCGGCCCTCCTCACCCCCGACCACCGCCCACCCTCCGCCGCCCTCCCCCTCGGCAATGATTCCCCCCTCTCAAATTCACTGTCACCATGTCAACCTCCGACAATGATGACCCCAAAAACAAGACCGTACCTCCCTCCGATGAAGTTGCTGGCGGTTCTCATGGGACAACCAAGACACCGTTCCATTCCGCCCTAGCCATCTCCAATATCAAGAACCTCATCCCGATCACACTTGACATCTCCGACACGAAGTACAACTCGTGGGCTACCCTTTTCAAGGTTGCCGCCAGGGCTCATCGAGTACTGCATCACATTGATGCGTCTATTCCTCGCCCTACGGATGTTGATGATGCTCTTTGGGATCAATTGGATGCCATCATCCTTCAATGGATCTATGCCACCATTTCCTCCGATCTTCTGCTGACCATTCTTAAACCCGATGCCACTGCCCTCTCGGCGTGGACTCGGTTAAAGAATATCTTTCATGACAACAAGGAGTCTCGCGCCGTCTATCTTCAGAATGAATTCTCCCGCTCCCGCCTGGAGTCCTTCTCCTCCGTCACTGAGTACTGTCAACACCTCAAGGACATTGCAGATCAGTTGAAGAACGTCGACTCTCCTCTCTCCGATCGTCAGATGGTGATTCAAATGATCACTGGGCTGACCTCGGAGTATGAAACGGTGGCCAGTTTCATCCAACAGACAACACCACTGCCGAACTTTAACAAAGCCCGCTCCATGGTTCGCCTCGACGAGACCCGCAGATTGAAGCGCGATGCGCTGGCTGCCGATGCCAAAGCACTTGCAGCAGCGTCCACTCCACCCGAGCAGCCATTGAAAAAGCCGCAGCAGCCACCTCCTCCGTCTGACAACTCCGGTCGAGGCCAATCCAACGGGCGGGGGCGTGGTCGCGGGCGCGGTCGTGTCCGTGGCCGTGGCCGTGGCTCCGGTGCTATCCAATTCCAGCGAACCCCGTTCGGTTGGATGCAAGTTCCCTCCTTTTCCCAACAACAGCAGCAGCAGTCCGCTCCGTGGCAATTCTCGGGTTGGAATCCGGGTCTCTGCCCCTACCCGACAGTGCTATCGCAAGGGATCCTTGGTGCAGCCCCTCGACCACCAGCGCAGCAGGCAAACACGGTCTTCGCTGATCCCTCGGCCGGGTTCCTGCCTATGACGAATCTTCCTCAGGCCTTCAACACCATGGCGTTGTACCCGCCGCACAACTCATGGTATATGGACACGGGTGCCTCCTCTCACATGACCAACAATCAAGGTATGTTCTCTTCCTTTACCTCTAAGAGCAATTCAGCTTCAATTATTGTCGGAAATGGATCTCGCATACCAACTTTGGGTTATGGCCATGCCAGCCTCCCTACCCCCACCCGTCCCCTCACCCTCCGTCGAGTCTTCGTCGCCCCCAACATTATGAAAAACCTTATTTCTGTACGTCAGTTTACAACTGGCATGCTCGTTGTGGTCATCCTGGAGCACCTATATTTAGTTTATTACGAAACTTTCATTTACCTCATTGTAATAAGGTGTATGATTCCTCTTTACGTCATTCTTGTAAATTGGGGAAACATACTCGTCTGCCCTTTTCTATTTCTAGGACCATTACTACTTTGCCGTTTCAGCTTATTCATAGCGATGTGTGGACATCTCCGGTTGTTAGTTCTGCTGGTCATAAATACTATTTGTCATTCATTGATGATTATTCCAATTTTCTTTGGGTTTTCCCACTCAAATACAAATCCCAAGTTTATACACATTTTGTCCAATTCCATAAATTTGTATGGACACAATTCCATTGTGCCATCAAAGCGTTTCAATGTGACAATGGGAAAGAATTTGACAACACAGCATTTCATACTTTCTTCAAACAACATGGGATAGTTTTTCAGTTCTCCTATCCATACACATCTCCTCAGAACGGCAAAGCTGAATGAACCTTACGTACCATCAACAACATGGTCCGCACCCTCCTGTTTCATGCGTCTGTTCCCTCCAGGTTTTGGCCATTCGCCCTCACTGTGGCCACCTATCTCCTAAACATTCTTCCCTCTCCTAATCTAAATCAATGGTCCCCCACACAACTCCTCTATCGGACCACCCCTAGCTTCGATCACCTTCGGGTGTTCGGCTGTTTGTGTTATCCTAATCTCTCCGCTCAAATGTCTCACAAACTTCAACCCCGCTCCACACCCTGCGTGTTTCTCGGCTACCCTGATAACCATCGGGGATACATTTGCCTTGATCTCGCCTCCCACAAATTTATAGTGTCTCGTCATGTCACCTTTGACGAATCCGTATTCCCGTTTGCTCAGCACCACCACACCACTTCTCCGTCGTATGATTTCCTTGATCATGACGACTCTGTGTCTCCGCTCATCTCTTACTTACCCTCTAGCTCGCCAGCTACTGCGTCTCGACCACACGCATCCCCGTCGCCCCCATCCACTGCGACAACCCTCCATCACCCGTCTCCCCCACACCTGACAGCTTCTCCCCACGCTGCCACACCTCCCCCCCCCCCCCCCCCCCAACCAACTCCTCCACCAGCTGCGACAACGTCCCCATCCCCCGTCCCTGGCACCCTGTCGAACCCCCAACCACCTCAAAACACCCACCCCATGACTACCCGCAGCAAGGCCGGCATAGTTCAGCCACGTCGGTTGTTTGATCTCACCACTCTGGCCTCCCCAAAATCATCCCTCTCCCCTCTCCCTACATCCCACAAAACAGCCCTCCTTGATCCAAATTGGTATGCCGCCATGACTGGTGAATACAAGGCTCTTATTGGTAATGGTACGTGGGCATTGGTTCCTCGCCCCCTGGTGTCAATGTGGTCCGCTGTATGTGGTTGTTTCATCACAAGTTGCGATCTAACGACTCTATGGAGCGCTATAAAGCTCGCCTGGTGGCCAACGGTCGATCGCAGGAGGTCGGCATCGACTGTGGTGAGACATTCAGTCCGGTTGTCAAACCGGCCACTATCCGAACAGTTTTGCACTTGGCGGTCTCTAGATCATGGCCTATTCATCAGCTTGACGTCAAGAACGCCTTCCTACATGGTCATCTTCATGAGACTGTTTACATGTTTCAACCTCCTGGTTTTGTTGACCCTTCGCGTCCAAAGCATGTCTGCCTACTTCAGAAGTCCTTGTATGGTCTAAAGCAAGCTCCGTGGGCCTGGTATCAACGGTTCGCCCCCTTTTTGCTTTGGATTGGGTTTCACAGCAGCCGATCAGATTCCTCGCTGTTCATTTTCCGCCGAGGCTCACAGACAACTTATTTGCTAGTGTATGTCGATGATATCATCTTGACTGCGTCTTCCGCTTCTCTTCGTGATAGCATCATCAGCTTGCTTGGCAAGGAATTTGCCCTCTCAGATCTAGGCCCTCTATCGTTCTTCCTTAGAGTTTCTGCCACCCGAACATCTTCAGGATTGTTTCTATCCCAGGATCAGTATGCCCGCGAAATTGTGGACCGCGCCGGCATGAGCTCTTGCAATCCAGCAGTCACCCCTGTCGACTCTGGTGCCAAGCTGAGTGCTCAGGCTGGCAAACCTGTGTCTGATCCTACTCCGTATCGCAGTCTTGCCGGAGCTCTTCAGTACCTAACCTTCACCCGTCCTAACATCTCCTATGTTGTTCAACAAGTTTGTTTGTTCATGCACGATCCCCGAGAAGGGCACTTCGCTGCCCTGAAGCGAATCATCAGGTATATTCATGGGACTCACTCCTTGGGAATTACGATACAGCCGGCCCCTGATCCATCCATTGTCGCCTACACAGATGTCGATTGGGCCGGCTGCCCTAACACTCGACGTTCTACATTGTGTCTTCCTGAATGACACGTTGACCAGGAGATCAACGTGTTATTTGCGACCAGGAGATCCATCCATTGTCGCAAATGTTGTCGCCGAGTGTACTTGGCTGCGAAACCTTCTGTTCGAGCTACATTGCCCCCTCTCTCGTGCTTTGCTCGTCTACACCGACAACGTATCTGCCACGTATCTCGCCTCCAATCCGGTGCAGCATGCTCGCACCAAACACATAGAGATCGACATTCACTTTGTCCGTGAGAAGGTCGCGTTGGGTCATGTTCGCATTTTGCACGTCCCATCAGCCTACTAGTATGCTGACATTTTCACTAAGGGTTTGCCGCGTCAACTTTTTCTAGATTTTAGAGACAGTCTCACTGTCCGTCTTCCTCCTGTTTCGACTGCGGGGGTGTAATAGCATGTATATATTTATCTATCCTTATCTTACCATATATAGGCGATGTAATTGTTATATAAAGAGATCAATGAGAAAGGCAAACCCTAAGGGGGATTATTCAATTGTGTGGAATCCAATAGCTACAAATGACTTCCGAATCGACAACATTTGAGGCATGTGTGGAGCCGAAGTAAGACCGAATGAAGGCTGATTTATCCCACCAATTTTCACACATTTTTATGAGTTTTTTTTCATGCAATTGCTTTCTACAATATGGGCTAAAAGTTTGGCTATGTGGGGTAGCCCCAAAGTTGCCAATTAGTCGGTCTTATGGCCTAGTTTTTTTCATAATTTCTTTTCTTTCTTTATTTATTGGTTGTTTTAAGAGGTCTTGTGACCAAGTAGCTTATATATACATTTGTAAGCCTTATTTGAGGGACAAGTTGAATTTGATAAAAAAAAAAAAAAAGTGAGCATTTAGCTTCAAGTGATTCTGGTCAAGAATCTCGTTCTTAGGTGAGAGGCCGGGAACAAAACCTTCAATGAGAGGCTGAAGAAGATTCCTTAGTGAGAGACCTGAATCACTCGGAGTGCGAGGCCGAGAGTGTGGAAGATCGAGTGTTGGAGAGAGCTCGGAGTGCGAGGCCGAGAGCTATCTTGCATCACATATCCCTCAACCCTCATCCCCTACCTTACCATCATTCTAAGGCCTTCCACAACCCCATCATCACCCTCAATCATACCTAAAACGTCACTCCCAAAACAGCCCTCAATACCTCTCAAACAAACCCAGTTTCGGAATCGTCTCTACATAGGCGACGTCTCGGTAAAACTCTGTTTCCCGCTTCGTCTGACCTTCGATTGACGAGATCTGCCCCAATCCGCGACTGCGACTTCAAGATCTACAACAATAGTACTCGCACGCTCCCAGAAGCCAAGCCAATCGACGGAAAATAGGCAATCTTTGAAGGCTGGCCTGTTGACTCAGAAGATGTCCACAATTTCTCGACTTCTCGGAACTCTTGTCACCGGTCCTTTTGCTCGAGCCCGGGTCCGAGCACGTCAATGATCCACCAGAGGAAGTTGATCCGGAGGTCAGGGATCAGTTCCAAAAAGACCAGGTACACCGCCTAACCAAACAAGTTAAATTTCTTACTAATAATCACTAGTACAAATATAGGGGGTGGAGCACGGTAAGTTGGGTACGGTTTTTGATAAGCGTGCTTGTTTTTTAGTTTAAGCACGGTTTTATATTAAAAGTGTGTTCCCAGCACCAAATTCAACTAAAAGCAACACCTTTTTCCATAAAACCATTCTCGTTTATTTCTAAAAAAAATATTTAGACCGGTTTTCCTGTAAAACGTGCTTAAAAAACTTAAAATGAACACGGTTGAATATTCAAAGCCTGTTCCCAAAACCAGATTTGACTAAAATAAACACGCTTTCCTATAAAACCGTTCCCGTTTATTTCCGAAAAAATATTTAGACCGGTTTTTATGTAAAGCGTGCTTTAAAAAACTTAAAACGAACACGGCTTAATTTTTAAAGCGTGTTCCCAAAACTAGATTTGACTAAAATAAACACGCTGTACTATAAAACTGTTCTCGTTTATTTCTAAAAAAATATTTAGATCGGTTTTAGTGTAAAGCGTGCTTAAAAAAATTAAAACGAACACGGTTTAATTTTTAAAGTGTGTTCCCAAAACCAGATTTGACTAAAATAAACACGTTTTGCTCTAAAACCGTTCTCGTTTATTTATAAAAAAAATATTTAACCTGATTTTCGTGTAAAGCGTGCTAAAAAAATTACAACGAACACGGTTTAATTCTCAAAGTGTGTCCCCAAAACCAAATTTAACTAAAACAAACACGCTTTTCTATAAAACCGTTCTCATTTATTTCTAAAAACTATTAAGCCCGATTTTCGTGTGAAGCGTGCTTAGAAATAAATTAAAACGAACACGTTTTCATTTTACAAGTGTGTTCCCAAAACCAACTTTAACTAAAATCAACACGCTTTTCTATAGAACCGTTCTCGTTTGTTTCTAAAGGAATAATTATCTCGGATTTCATGTAAAGTGTGCTTCAAAAATTAAAATGAGCATGGTTTTATAAGAAAAGTGTCTTCCCAAAACCAAATTTAACTAGAGGGAACACATTTTTCTTTTAAAGTGTTCTCATTTATTTTTATAAACCGTTCTCGAAAAAAATATTTTTTTTTATATTTAGAGTTTTTTTTTAGTAATTAGATTAAGTAAATGCATAAAGTTACAACAAAATTCTGTAGCTCAGGTGGCAGGCGTGTGAGGCTGACGAATTCAGTATGAGGGTGCAAGAGGTCTTGGATTCGACTCTTGGTTCGAGAGGTAAGATGTTGCATTGGACCAATGTTGAGATGGATATATCTGTTTGAGAGATATATGAATAGGCACACTTTTTATTTAAAATGTGCTTATTATTAAGCACGGTTTGAAAAAAAAAAGTGTGCAAAAACTTTTTTTTTAGCACGCTTCAATTGAAGCGTTCTTATAATTCGAGTAGAACGGATATTGGCCGTATGATAATTTTAAGAACGCTTTAACACAAAATTGTGCTTAAAATATGGGATCACAGTTAAATATTAAGCGTGCTTGTTTGAGAGCGCACCCACTATAAGCACAGTACGAGAAGTGTGCTCCCATGCATAAAAAAGCGTGCTCTGGTCCCCCCTTTTGTACTAGCGAATCAACCTTGCTTGGAGTGTGGGTCTGTGAGACACAACACTACTGCGTGCCTACATGCCGACCAAGTGTAGCTTGTAGAGACCCACGAGGAGGCGCGCTATGTAGGGGAAATTACTCAGGGCAACACCAGTATTAGAATTGGGGACATCGCAATCCCCAATACCATAGAGATCCCCCGCCCTACAGAGCTCCTGGTCATCCTGACAGAGACGGTAAGAAAGATGACCTACACCTTATTCTTGACGAGATGCGGAGGAATCACACCAAAAGCAAGCAATCTATAAATTCCATCCACACTCAACTGCATGGTATCAACTCAAGATTGGGAGAAATCGATGTTTGGAGGAAGAACATAGAGACCCAGATTGGTCAATTGGCAACATCCATCCCCAAACTATCAGGAACACTCCCTGGATCTTCTGAACCTCATCCTAAAGGAAAATCTACAGGTCAAGTGGCTGCTATGAACTTACGGAGTGGGCGTCAGCTACAAACGCCCGATCTAAACATGGAGGAAGAAGCTACTAGAGACTACTCGACGTCGACCAACCCCGTCGACGTCGACCAGAATGTAGTCGACGTCGAGCACCCCATGCTCGATGTCGACCAAGAAGGAGAAAGCCCTCAAAAGTTGACTCCTTCAGTCGACATCGACTAGACACCACTCAACGTCGACCACACTCCAGCCCCACCGAAGAAGAAAACGCTACCATTCCCTAAGAAATCCTCGAAGGACCCAGCGGAGAAAAAGTTCCTGCGTTTTGTGAAGATGCTTCAAGGGCTCAATGTCACCATTCCCTTCACCGAAGCTCTTCATGAGACGCCTTCCTATGTCAAGTTCCTTAAGGAGATACTGAGCAAGAAGCAGTCAATGGTCGAGATCGCAGAGGAATGCAGTTATGTCAATTTCACATAGTGATAGCTCAACAGTGGCATTCATCCTTGCGCGCTGTTTCGAGTTGAGTGTCAAAATGACACTCACATTTCCGCACCCTTGCAGTTCGGGTACGATTACTGCAACCGTTTTCATCAGGGCATTCTTGGAGCGTATTACTAGAGGGTTGGGGACCTTCTACTTCAACGTATTCGGTCATTCTTCCTTGATTAAGAAGACATGACCACATTGACGTAGCTCAACAGATAGGGATACTTGTAAGGGAAGCAAATATGGAGGTCCGAAGTTTTGCATTAAACGAGTTAAAGATTCAACTCATTCCGAAGATGAATTAAATAGAGCCTAGTCGATTGTTAAAAAAAATTGTTGTTATCCGTGTTGTATTTGTTTGTTTTAGTAATCTTGATGTGCTATCTAATCGTTATCTATGAAGTGAAGCGTTGACATGTGAATGTTTGTTGTTGTCAATATGCAGAAACCATCAAAAACAATAATTCAAACAAAACGAACTACAAAAAAAAAGTATAACCACCAAATATGGACAATATGTCATAAACAAAATAAAATACGATGTATTTAATGAAAAGATCCAATGTAGCTCATGATATGCTCGTACATCTGGTCAAACTGAGGATATCCAACCAATGCCTGAATACCCTGTGTCATCGCGTCTGGGTGCGTAGGCGCAGCCGGTGGATCATCATCTCGTATCATTGTCGTGGGCAAGACATGACCTCGACTCTGAGACTGGAACCAAATGAGGTAGTTAGCTGAACCGGACTTCAACAAAAAAAAATACATATATTTTTGTCGTGGTTTTTTAAATACTCATATAACATCAGAATTTTTTTAGATACTCATATATCCAAAGTTATCCATTTTAAATAACAATTTGTTATTTTGGCCTTCAAACAAACTAGCTAGCTAACTCTGTCTTGATCTCTTAAACTATGAATACATGCATGAACAAAGGCTTAACTCATATTCCATACTGGTTTTTTATGTTAGGGTTCACCTGTGTTTTTTTTTTATAAAGGAAAGAAATTAGATCCAGCTAAAGTCTATATGTAGTCCAGTTTAGAGCATCATTTCGGATGAGAACTTGTAGTTCTGCATCTGTATCCAGGTTAGCGTTAGGAGTTAAGTGTCCCAGTTGGGTGAACCTGTCCGCAATGCTATTTACTTCCTTGTAGACATGACGAATGTGGATCGAGAAAAATTTGAGGAGGTCCAGACGGGAGTAAAAAATATAATCATTTCAATCTCCCAATGGAAGTTACAAGTACCCAAGAGGGTTCACTTATGTTAATAGGTCTTCAATCTGTTGTTGACCGATAGACACCAAGGGTCCCATGGATGTCTTAAATCTAATTGGTTTAGTTTTGAGCTTTATTAATAGACCTGATTTAGACAGAATTAGGTTTATCTAGCTACTTGTGCCTTATTGGTAGATTTATCCTAGTAGGATTAGATTTATGTAAGGCTATATAATCTCCCATAGGCATACCCTAGACTCCTAGAGGCATTCAACTCAATTAAGTTCAGTCCTGACTGAGTGATCGACAAACACCAGGGGTTCAGGGGGCCCCCTACCGACAGAGGTTCAGGGGGTTTGGGGTGAAGTCCTACCGAGCAGGGCCGGAGTTCGAGGGGCTAGCGGTGGTTCAGTAATGGTATTCTATGTTTCTAAGTTAATAGGTTTATCATTTATTGGTCAATGTGGGTGACACATCTTGTAATCCTCGTATGGATTCAGGAAAATCCTTAATGAATCTCTCAGTGTGGATGTAGCCCATTTGATGAACCATGATAAATTATGTGTATCAATCTTCTTTGTTTGAATATCCGTTCTTTGGTCACAATAAACTGGTATCAGAGCTATGGTTTTGGGGTTTTGTAATCCGATGAGAAAAATTTCTGCTTTGAACATCAAGATTGACAACTCTGGCAATTGGGCCTATGGAGGTAGCTGACAAGGATTCAAAAAAAAGTCGCTGGGATGGCCACTTTGGAGGAGAAGGTGGCGCTGTTTCAGTCTTTGGCAGATCAAAATCAAGCCTTTCTTAAGCAACAAGGCCTATGGGGATCGTTGTCGAGTAAGCAAGAAGAAGTCTGAAGGTTCGATAATATAAAAACAATGTAATAAGAAATACTCTAGAAGGGGGGTTGAATAGAGTATGCCCGTTTTTTGCAGAAAGTCTCAAGACTTTTGGAGCTTGTACCAAAATCTTTGAGATTAAACCTGAATCACAAAGTTAGACAATCGAACCAAGTGCGGAAATAAGGTAAAGCAAATAAGTAAAGAACACGAGTAATTGTTTACGAGGTTCAGCACAACTTGGCCTACGTCCCCGCCTAGGGTTCTTCCACAACCCTAGGATTCAAAGGCTTTATTGATTGCTTATCTTAGGATCCTAATAGCTCACCGAGAAGCCTCTCTCCTATACAATTGCAATCTGGTCAACTCACGTTCCCTTGGAGTCCTAGACCAATCTAGAAGAGCCCCACCTCTCTCAGCTATCTAGTACAATCCTCTAACTCTCGCAAATCAATAGCCTAGTGCAACTTCCCGAGTTATAAACTCTCGAGTAACACTTGAAATGAATATATCCTATAAGCTCACAGTGACTCTCAAAGGCTTTGAAATAAACAACAAACTCTTGAGCGCTTAGCAGAGAGACACTTGGAAGACAGATCGCTTGAATGAATGAAACTCGTGTAGCACTTGTGTCATCTGTCTTTTTCCTTCTTTCCTTTATATATGAGTGGAATGGCGCCTGAGGATCTTCACCAACGGTTCTAGAATCAAGCTTGATCTTCAATCTTCTATATAAGGACACTTCGAAGCCATGATCCGTTTTTGAATAAGATCTCCTCATATGCACCAAAGGAAAGAGATAATCTCAACTTTACTTCCTGAAAAGGTTAGTTCAACACATATATATAATATAACGGAAGTATATAATAATATAAAATAATATTCGGACAAATAATATAGGTTTTGTATTTCATCAACCGTTAATGCGTCAAGGCCTTTGACATAAACATCCTGTCAAAGCCCTTGAAATATTTATTCCATTTTCCATCAAGGGAGGGAGTTATCAATCTCCCCCTTGATGAAAGACAAAACCTGTGCATCCCTGCAGCTTAGTCAAACAGATATATCATAAGTAAAATCGGACTAAGTACCTGCAAGGGTTAGACAAATGTTGGATCAAAAAAATTTTAAAGCATGCAAAAACCATCCAACCGAAAACCATAAATCAAAAACCAAGGTCTTCCAAGACCCTTAAGCAGAGGTTTTCAAAGTCTAACGATCATCTCCCCCTTTTTGTCTTTCAACAAAGGGCGGAGGTAAAACAGTCACCAAAATAGTTACCAAATGTTTTGAAAACGTTTCCAAAAACCAGCAAAGTAACAATTTTCAGGGGTGGGATAGGGTGGGTTAGGGTTAAGGCTTAGTCATCCGGAGCATCATCAGTGAGCCTCGTCCATAGTCCTTCCAGCATCTTTGAAATCCCGCTCATCTCCGTCATCACCTCCTTCTGCAGCTCCTTAATATCCAGGCGAACCTCCTCCAAGCCCAACTCTAGGTTGTCCATGCGTTCATCGAAAGCTGGAGCAGTGGGAAAGGCTTTTGAAGGAGTGGCAAGACTCAAGGTCCCTTGGGGAGACCGAGTGATGCCAATCTTTTCAAGGCCTTTTGAGTCGAACTTACCCGTATGACGCGGCTGTTCTTCATTTTTGACATCAATTCCAGAAGCTTTGAAGATAGGGGTCAAAAGGTTAGCAAAGGGGAGGGGAGAGCCTTTTCTAGCTTTTCTGGCATGAGCCATGGTTCCAAGGATAGTGTTGGCCAGATCAAGATCAAGGCCATTTAGGATGCGATAGAGCAGGACCATGGCATTGTCGGTAAGGAGTGAGCCAGAGTTAAGACGGGGTAAGAGGCATCTAACAATGATGTTGAAAATTATTTTTGCCTCAAGGGTTAGGGAAGAGTGGGTGAGTTGCTTTGAGGTGCTGTTGGATGCTTCGGGTAGGAGATATTTGGCTCGGGCAAGGATGATGCAATTCTCTTTTGAGGGGTGTACATCAGCGGGTGGAACTGGGGTAGGTAGGCCAAGGAAATCTGCAAAGCCATTGGAGTTGAGAGAGATTCTAACCCCTTTGACTACAGACTCCAAAGACCAACCATCGGTGTCGTTTTTGGCTTTAAGGTTTATGTAAAACAGACAGGTAAGCTGGGGGTAGTAGACAGTTTCAAGGTTAAGAAGGGTCCAGGCTGGAGATTTTTTGAGGAGCTCAATGCAAGGTAACTTCAAAGCTTCAAAGAACTCAAAATCTAAAAAATCAGAACAGCTAATCTTACGAGTTCGAAACTCGTCTACCCACTTACCAGCAGTCTCAGCATCTTGAAACCAAGAGGAGGGCAAGGATTGATTTACCTGGATATAGGTCGGGGGTCTGCGTTCTTTTTGCGCGCAACTGTTGGAGCAGCTCTCTTGACAGGCACTACAAGACTCTTGACAGTGCCCTTCCTGGTACGCTTGGGGGATGGAGGCTTGACAGCAGCAGGGGCTTTCCGCTTCTTCGGAGACGGGGGAGGAGGAGGAGAAGGAGAGGGAGATTCTTCCTCCTCTTCCTCAGACCCCGAGTCCTCACCGGACCCCGCTTCATCTCCTTCAGGTTCCTCATCCTCTCCAGATCCCTCTTGCTCTTCTTCTTCTTCTTCCTCAGGATCCTCCTCGGATGGAACCTCCTCGGCTTCGGCTTCCTTCCGAATCCGCTCAGCTTCTTCCTCGGCCAGTTTCTTAGCAAGTTCGGCCTCCTCATCGGCCTTTTTCTTCCTTAAGGCCTCCTCATCAGCTTCTTTGGCGGCATCTCTTTCTAGGAGGGCGTCTAGGTCATCTTCCTCATCATCCTCGTCTGGTTCCTCAGCCAAGATCTTCCTCTTCCCTTTCTGTTTAGCACTGATTGGCTTCTTCGCAGAGCGCTTTTGAGAGCCTTTGGGAACAATGGCCGAGCTCTCAGCAATGGTGCTCTGGACGACGGTTGGGATAATAGCTTGAGGAGCGGGTTCAGGTGTGGGAGAGGTAGCAGTGGCCCGACGTCCCTTGGGGGTGGCGCCAAGTCTTTTGGGTGTGACAGCTTTCTTGGTTTTGGGTGCCATGGAGAAAGTTGGTTAGGATTTCTTGAGAGGCGATTGAGAGGTTGAAGATGAAGAAGTGGAAAGGGTTTGGAAAAGTCTGAGTGTGGGTTGTAATCGGGTACAGTATTGGGTTTAAGTAGAGGGAGTGATGGGATGGGTTTAGGGTTCCAAGGAAAGAAATCATTACATTGCCAATTTGAAGGGTTTTCAAATTCAAATTCAAATTCAAATTCAAATATCCATTAAAATCGGACAAGATAACCAAAAAATCTATTTCCAAAAATAAAATATCTTTAACGGTTTAAGGAAAATACTAAATGGGCAATTTGTGAAATCCGATTAAAACAAATATAATTGATTAAATATCTAAAAAGATATTAACCAAAAATATATATGATCCGATATATGTACTCCACCATTTAGTTCACACACCTTGACATGGTTCTCAAGGGTCTTGACACTAAGTAGAATTTATCTTTCGTAAAGGGAAAGCTCCCCCTACGAAAGTGCATCCTTGTTAAGCATCCCAATCTCTCGTCTTATGAAGGTGAACCTGTCCTCTGCCAAAGGCTTAGTAAAAATGTCAGCCCATTGATAATCAGTAGAAATAAAAGATATGGACACATCACCTTTTTCAACATGATCTCTAATGAAATGATGCCTTACATCAATATGCTTGGTCCTTGAATGCTGAACAGGATTCTTAGTGATGGATATGGCACTTGTATTGTCACACTTAATAGGGATACCTTTGAGGTTGATGTCAAGATCTCGCATTTGTTGAGCTATCCAAAGGATTTGGGAGCAACAGGCTCCAGCTGCAATGTATTCGGCTTCTGCAGTGGATAGAGCAACTGAATTTTGCTTCTTTGAGTGCCAACTGATCAAAGATGCTCCTAAGAATTGGCAACATCCTGATGTGCTCTTCCTATCCACCTTATAGCCTGCAAAATCTGCATCAGAATATCCAATTAAAGTGAAATCCTTTTGCTTTGGGTACCATAGTCCAAGTTCCTTAGTGCCATTGAGATATCGAAAGATCCTCTTCACAGCCACGAGGTGAGATTCTTTAGGATCAGCTTGAAACCTAGCACACATGCAAACACTAAACATGATGTCAGGTCTACTAGCTGTGAGATATAATAAAGATCCAATCATTCCTCGATACTCCTTTTGATTGACACTTGTTCCAGTCTTGTCTTGATCTAGAGACAATGTTGAGCTCATGGGAGTCTTGGCTGCTTTGGATTGATCCATCTTGAACTTCTTCAAGAGATCCTTAGTGTACTTGCTTTGGTTGACAAAGATTCCTTTCTTGGATTGATGAACTTGTAATCCCAAAAAGAAGTTGAGTTCACCCATCAAGCTCATCTCAAATTCACTGCACATGATGTCAGAAAATTCCTTGCACAAAGATGTGTTAGTAGCACCAAATAATATATCATCAACATAAATTTGAATAACCAAAATGTCCTTTCCTTTGGTTTTGATAAAAAGAGTCTTGTCGATCAACCCCCTTTTAAAATCATTTTCTAAAAGATATTTTGACAAGCGCTCATACCAAGCTCTTGGGGCTTGTTTCAAACCATAAAGCGCTTTGTCAAGTTTATAAACATGATTGGGAAATTCTGAGCTTTCAATACCTGGGGGTTGAGCCACATAAACTTCTTCTTCTAGGAAACCATTAAGAAAAGCACACTTGACATCCATTTGATATAACTTTATGCTCATAAAAGATGCAAATGCTAATAAAATGCGAATGGCTTCAAGCCTGGCTACGGGAGCAAAGGTCTCCTCGTAGTCAATACCTTCCTCTTGATTGTAGCCTTGAGCAACAAGCCTTGCCTTGTTCCTCACAACCTTACCATTCTCATCTAGCTTGTTTCGAAACACCCATCGAGTGCCAATGACTGATTGATGCTTTGGCCTAGGCTTCAAGGTCCAGACTTTGTTCCTTTCAAATTCATTAAGCTCACTTTGCATAGCAATGATCCAGTCTGGCTCCTGAAGTGCCTCATCTACCTTCTTTGGCTCAATAAGAGAAACAAACGCGTGAAAAGCACAAAGATCTTTAAGTTTAGAACGAGTTTGAACACTAGAAGTAGGGTCAGAAATGATATCCTTTAATGAGTGTGATGAGGAGTATTTGAATTTCCTTTTGCTAGTCTCAGCTCCTTGATTCGTCACACTTGTAGGATTGACTTGTAGTACATATGACTCCGTGGTCCTGTTAGGTTCAGTTACAGCAGTTTCTGACGTCTCAACACTGTTGGATTGGACACCAAGGGCTTTGGACAAATCTTCAACACCTTGGGCCAATTCTTCAGTGTTAAGAATCGGTTCCTACATGTTCCTCTTCTCTGTATTCTTGGTAGTAGCAACTTCACCTTCCTCGTTCTCTTCATGGATGTTAAGATCTATATCTGCAACACTTTCACTCAAAGCACCGTCATTGCATTCATCAAAAATAACATGTATACTTTCTTCAACTACCTGGGTCCTTTTATTGAAGATTCTATAAGCTTTGCTACTCGTGGAATAGCCAAGAAATATACCTTCATCACTACGCGCATCAAATTTCCCAAGGTTATCTTTTCCATTGTTATGAACAAAACAAGTACAGCCAAAGGGTTTAAAATAAGATATAAGTGGTTTGCGGCCTTTGAAAAGTTCATAAGGAGTTTTCTTTAAGATAGAACGAATAAGACAACGATTTAAAATGTAGTTAGCTGTGTTAACAGCTTCAGCCCAATAGGTTTTAGGTAATGCATTTTCTAAAAGCATAGTCCTGGCCATATCCTCTAAGGTGCGGTTCTTGCGTTCCACAACCCCGTTTTGTTGAGGTGTCCTAGGAGCAGAAAAGTTATGGGAGATGCCATATTTAGCACAAAACAAATCAAATTGAAGTTGATCAAACTCCCTACCATGATCACTCCGAATAGACACTATGGGCTCATTTCTTAAAGTTTGCAACTCCTTACAAAGTTTTAAAAATTCAAATAAGGCCTCTGATTTTTCTTTCAAAAATGCAACCCAAGTATATCTTGAAAAATCATCGACAACAACTAGCATGTACTTTTTACCATTCGGAGATTTGACTCGCATAGGACCACATAAATCCATATGTAAAAGTTCAAGGGGTCTAGAAGAACTTACAACCTTTTTGGGTTTGAAAGAGCTACGTGTTTGTTTACCTCGTGTGCAGGATTTCACATGTCAATACCTTTGAAGTCCATCTCAGGTAGCCCTCTTATAAGCCCTTTGGACACAAGCTTCTGTAGTGTATGTGGACTCACATGACCGAGTCTCCTGTGCCAAAGCTTTAGATCGTCCGTCAAAGCCTTTAGACAAGTTAAGCTTCCTTGTGCCACTTGATCAGCATTTACGGCGTATATATTGTTGTAACGATATGCAGTCAGAATAACTTCACCTGTATCTTCTCTGCACACTATACATCTTTTCTTGTTAAATCTGACATTGTTACCACTATCACATAATTGAGAGACACTAAGTAGATTATACTTCAAACCATTAACAAGATAGAAATTTTTAATACTATGGCTGGAATCACTTCCAACACTACCAATACCAACGATGTCGCATTTTCCTTTGTCACCAAGAGTGATTGTTCCCGTGGATTGCTCCTTTAGATCATGAAAGAGAGAACTCTTCGCACTCATATGCCTCGAGCATCCACTATCAATAATCCATTTGTGTTCTTTCACCTTGGTGATCTCCTGCAAAACAAACATCAACCTTTGTGGCTAGACCAATAAGCAAATTTGGATCCATTGTTGGGGTAAACCATATTTGGTAAAATAGTGCCTTTTGGGACCCAAACTTGTGTTATCCGTTCTTTTCTTAAATGAACAGGAAATGTATTACGAATAATGTATGGATCCTTTCTCCTATAAGGGCAGGTCTCTTTTACATGTCCCTTTCTAGCACAATGGTGACATATAGGAGAGGTTCTGCTTCCTTTTGCCTTTACAAAAGTGGTAATGTGTTGCTTCTTTAAAAACTTTGGATTGTAACCAATACCACTTTTGTTTGAGAGCTTTGTTGCTCACCCAACATCTTATCAAGAGTGCCTTTGGATTTGGTAAAACTTATGAGGGTTGTCTGTTGGTCTAGAATCTTATTATTCAGGGAGATCTTCTCGTTCTCTAAGTCATGATGCTCATTTCTTAGAGAGGAGAGATCTTGCTTGAGTTCAGATTTCTCCGAGTCAAGCGTCTTGACTTTAATGTCAAGACCTGAATAAGAAGCTTCAAGACCTTTGACCCTCATAGACAGATCCTCAATAGTTCTTTCCTGGTCTACAGTTCTCTTAATAAGAATGTTAGTTTGGGCAATAAGCTTTTCTTCATTGGCAATCATATTGGAAAGGAATTCCGATAATACCTCTTTTGGACTTTCCATAAGTTCTCTTATAGTAGCTTCAAGCTTTTCATCGTGAGATTCATCTCCAGAGGCCATAAGACAAATGTTGGCCTTCTCATCGTCAGAGTCAGAGTCGGAATCACTCCAAGTAGCCACCATGGCTTTGTTCTTCCATTTGTCACCTTTCTTGGGCTGGCTCTTTGTCTTTTGAGGGCAGTCCTTCACAAGATGATCTGTTTCACCACATTCAAAACAAGACAACGGTTTAGTCTTCTTTTCATACTTGTTGTATTGAGGCTTACCTCGAAATTTTGAAGACTCTGATCCATCCTTGTTGTTGAATTGCTTCTTCATTTTGAGAATTCTAGCAAGGCCTCTTGTGATAAGAGCAAAAGGATCATCCTCGTCGTCATCCTCATCTTCGGAATCAGATCCATCCTTGGGCTCATCCTTCTTAGACTTGAGTGCCAAGTTCTTGGTGCTAGCTGGAAGTTCTCCATCGTCTTCATTAAGGATCATCTCATACGTGATCAGCTTTCCAAGAAGGTCATCAAGGGGTAGAGTGGTGAGGTCCTGGGCTTCCTCTATAGCTGTTACTTTTGGACCCCATTTCTCCTTTGGAAGGCACCTCAGTATCTTCCTTACTTTCTCAACGTTGGTAAAGCTCTTGCCGAGAGAGTCAAGGTTGTTGGTGATTTCTGTGAATCGTGTGAACATGGCCTTGATTGACTCATCTGACTTCATTTTAAAGAGCTCATACTTTCGAAGGAAGATGCTGATCTTGGTGTCTTTCACTTGGCTCGTTCCTTCATAGGTGACGACCAACTTGTCCCAAATCTCTTTAGCTGACCTACAAGAAGAAATACGGTTAAACTCATCAGTGCTAAGACCACAATAAAGTAAGTTAATAGCCCTGTAGTTCTTGGAGATGGTTTCAAGATCTGCTTGGTTGTATTCAGACTACTTCTTTGCAACTTTGGTGTCATTTGGTCCTTCCTTTTCTGGAATCTTCGGACCATTCTCTATAATGTTCCAAAGCTCTAGATCTTGGTCTATGATGAACATCTTCATCAAAGATCTCCAGTGGACAAAGTTGTTTCCTACAAAGAGTGGCGGTCTGCTTGTGGACCTTCCCTGTGCAAATCCTCCGCTTGCTTCACCAGACATGATCGAAAACTCACAAGATTGTTAGATCAAAGACAGTGAGTAAAGCTCTGATACCAATTGAAGGTTCGATAATATAAAAACAATGTAATAAGAAATACTCTAGAAGGGGGGTTGAATAGAGTATGCCCGTTTTTCGCAGAAAGTCTCAAGACTTTTGGAGCTTGTACCAAAATCTTTGAGATTAAACCTGAATCACAAAGTTAGACAATCGAACCAAGTGCGGAAATAAGGTAAAGCAAATAAGTAAAGAACACGAGTAATTGTTTACGAGGTTCAGCACAACTTGGCCTACGTCCCCGCCTAGGGTTCTTCCACAACCCTAGGATTCAAAGGCTTTATTGATTGCTTATCTTAGGATCCTAATAGCTCACCGAGAAGCCTCTCTCCTATACAATTGCAATCTAGTCAACTCACGTTCCCTTGGAGTCCTAGACCAATCTAGAAGAGCCCCACCTCTCTCAGCTATCTAGTATAATCCTCTAACTCTCGCAAATCAATAGCCTAGTGCAACTTCCCGAGTTATAAACTCTCGAGTAACACTTGAAATGAATATATCCTATAAGCTCACAGTGACTCTCAAAGGCTTTGAAATAAACAACAAACTCTTGAGCGCTTAGCAGAGAGACACTTGGAAGACAGATCGCTTGAATGAATGAAACTCGTGTAGCACTTGTGTCATCTGTCTTTTTCCTTCTTTCCTTTATATATGAGTGGAATGGCGCCTGAGGATCTTCACCAACGGTTCTAGAATCAAGCTTGATCTTCAATCTTCTATATAAGGACACTTCGAAGCCATGATCCGTTTTTGAATAAGATCTCCTCATATGCACCAAAGGAAAGAGATAATCTCAACTTTACTTCCTGAAAAGGTTAGTTCAACACATATATATAATATAACGGAAGTATATAATAATATAAAATAATATTCGGACAAATAATATAGGTTTTGTATTTCATCAACTGTTAATGCGTCAAGGCCTTTGACACAAACATCCTGTCAAAGCCCTTGAAACATTTATTCCATTTTCCATCAAGGGAGGGAGTTATCAAAGTCGTTGAGATGGCCAATCCGGAGGAGAAGATGTGGTAGACGATGTCATCATTGAGGGATTGATAATGCATATTTCATATAGGCATTATAGGTATTTCTGTTTGCATTTAGATAGGAGTTTTGTATGTGTTTTAGTCTAGTTTCATATCTTGCTTGTGAAGTATTCGAGTTTGGAATCTACGCCTTTTTAGTGTTTATTCTGCAGCTGTACATTCCAACCTTGGATGAGATCTTGGAAGAGCTTAGGAGACATGTTTTGGAGCATATGGAGGCTAAGGAAGGAGCTACAAAGGAGCAAGGAAGCACAACATCGAAGGAAAGAAGAAGTTGGTCGCTGCATAGGGCGGCACCCGCCGGTTTTCTAGCGGCGCCCGTCGTTCTTCCGTGTTTAGCGAGAGCGATTTAGATCCGAAGATTATGATTTATTATTATTATTATTATATATTTCTAGGGTTTTCCACGACTCTTTATTAGGATATTTTCTATCATTCAGTCGGGTGGTGGATTATTGTGAGACAATGAACACTTTGAGAGAGAAGAGAGGTTTTTGGCCTATGAGTTGCTAAACTCATAATTTCGTCTTTGATTTGAAGACATAGTTGAATAGATTGTGAGGATTTGGTTTCTATTAGTTATTTATGAGTATATTTATCATCTTGTGTCTATTGATTATATTTGTATTCCTTTCTATGATTGATCACCATGTTAGGAATTGCATCTTAGCTATGAATTCATTATTGTTTTCTTGATAGCAAACAAAGGTATTGAAACAGTGATATTTCTATATCTTTGCAGTGGATGATTTCGATTGATCTATGTCGTTAGATGTTGATTAGGGCCGATTTAGGTTGTTCCAATTGTGTATTAATTGCATTGAATTGATATGCCAATATATAAACCTTAAAAGTTGTGTACATGGACAATTTATTGTCATCATTTACTCCTTTAAAGTTTTCACTATTTTATCCTATCTATTCATTTTGTATCATAAAAACATATTAGCTTAATGGTTATCAATGTTGTTGAGACCTCAATGATCTTGAGTTCGAATCCCATCATCTACATGTTCATTTTATTTTTTTCCCCTACTTTGTGAGTTATATTTTTGGAGCCTCATAATCTAAAATTTTTGCTCATTTGCCTTTATATCTTCATCTACCTCTTTTTTATTTTTTCATCTGTTTAATTTCTTCAGTTTGTGAGTTATATTTTTGGGAGCCTCATACTCTATAATTTATGCTCATTTGTCTTTATATCTTCATCTACCTCTTTTTTATTTTTATTTTCATCCATTTAATTTCAAGATGATTTCGATCTTTGGCTCAATGGTTAAGTTAATTGTTATGTTTTACATGGTCACAAAAGATCAATTTACATACTTTTACTACTATAATCCGTTTTTATTGTCTATCTATATTCCCACACATGTTTTATATGGGAATTCACATCATCACTATATTAATTGATTAGCAAAGTATATAACAAACTAAAATTCATTTTTATATTGTTTTTACTGACCATATTTGATTTTATACGCCATTTAGCTTCATCATTGAAAATTAATTGACGTTTAACATTTTTTTTTTGTTTATATTCTCTTAATAGAGTATATTCGTTTGTCTCAAATCACACTTTTTTAAAAAAAAAAGTAATCTCGAGTACGTTATTTGTTTAAAATTGCACATTTTCTTAAAGATAAATTTGATGGGAATTAGGAAGGCCGAATCCATAATCGTTTCTTAGTTTCTCATTAATTAGTAAGGCCAAAGGCCATAATGGTTTCTAATTTGTAACCGTTGCTCAAGAATCTAATGTAAACGGTGTGTTTTTAACGGGGTAGTAAATCAAACAATAAAATATATAGACAAACCATTTTAAATGTTATTTTTATTTGTAATGGAGGAATGGATATGGATCTATTCATTACTAATAAATGGCCACAATTATTTATATATATAATAGGATGAGTGGAGAAGACCTCTTGGGGAAGAAATGATTGAGGGCCATTAGGTCGAAGGCGGGCAAGGTGAGGATGGTTAAAACTTAAAAGTATGAATACGGCAGTACATGCTACATACATATATACGGTAGTGGTGGTGGTGTACGCTGTCAGAGCTCCCAAGAGGCCGCTATATACTGTCAGGTTTATCGCGATGTAGCCATGTAACCCCTCGATCGGTACATGGATTCAAGCCCAGTTATCTTTGTTCAAAGAGGCAAGTTATCATTTAAATCTAATTCGACTACATCGACAACTAATTTGATAAATCATGTTTGTTTGGCAGGTGAAACAAATTTTGGATTGATATATAAAGACACAATGGTTTAGAAAAGATTGAAGGACATGACTTTCTAAATATCATCCAAATTAGTACTCTTCTTTGCATCCAATTTAAATATTTTTTATAACCTCTTATATATTCATGTTCAATATACCCTGTAGGTTAGATGGCACCCTCCAAATTATTAGCCCTTGGTCCGGTAAGTACCGGATACATGTATTGATTTAGTTCTCACCATAATAATGAGATCTACAAATTTTTCACTGATTTTGCCCAAAATTAATAACCCAAACTGCTACCCAGTATGCACACTTACATCGACCCCCAACTCAAAATATATACCCTAGACCAGATAGCTAGATAGATTGAAGGTGGTATAGTGGTATTCGTTCGTTATTTCAAACACACCAACAAATCACAATGAACTCGACCACAGTTTGTTCTTAGACTTCTATTCTGTATAAACATGTTTGTGGATCAATAAACATTTTCTCTACATGTGTACATATGTTTTATTTTATTGGTAGTTATTAATACATGCCTAATTAACAAACGTTTAACTCTTTTATCATCTAACTCCATATTTCCAACCCTCTGCATTTAAACAATTAAATTGATGTAGAACATTAATTGTAACGGAAACCAAAACAAAATACAAATATATGATTTTTACATATGTTCCATTTTGCAAAATTAAAAATAAGTAAAATTAATAGTAGATGAGACGATCTGAATCAAAATTAATTAATATATTCTAATATAATTAATACACATTTTTAACTCTCTATCTTCTACTATGTAATTTAACAATTATGAAATATACTCTTATTTAAAAATTGTAATGGAAACAAAGGAATACAATTGCATAACACCTCTTTTATTATTTTGTGGTCAATAAATTTATATCTGTTTATATTCTATATATTCTATATTCTATATCTATATCTAATCATATATATAAAGTCGAGATTTTTATTTTTATTTTTATTTTTATAATTTCTTTATGCAAGATATTTAATTAATTTTTATAATTCAAAGTCAATAAGTATTTAATTAATAACAATATGCGTTACTTCATTGTCCTATGACTCATATTACTAATTAATTACCAAATCGATATATATTCCATTGATCGTTAGCTTCAAGTAAATGAATTGTAATAATAATGATAAAATCAGTTTCAAATATTTTCATAGACATCCGGTTCAAGTAAATAAATAGGACTTGAGAAGGGGAAAGAACATAACTGATTCCAGCTTAGTCTTGAATCTTCTCACCCCGACCCATTCACCTTTTTAAATTATGTTGTTTGCATATGTTGACTATTACTAATCCACCTTTATAAATTTCACAGAAATAATGACCCGTGCGTAGCACGGGTCTGCCACCCTAGTTGGTCTAAGAACTTGAGTGCTTAATGAGTTAATGTTATTCTTTAGTGATATTGAATAAGGTGATTGTACCCCTGCGGATCCTTCAACTTTTGTCAAGTCGACATACGCTTAGAAATAATTAATGAATCAATCATAGGACCATAAACCTCAACCATTGTCAGAGAATTACATGTGAAATATTTCCTTTATCTTGTTATCAACACTTTGCAATCATATTTCTCTTTACTTTACTTTGTCATCAATTTGCTGCAAATCATTGCTTTTGTCATAAGAATCATTGTTAGAAACATTGCATAGCAACCATTCTTCTCTGTCGGTTCGACTTCGGACTTCATCGCTATACTAGTTGTTTGGTTTATCAATTCATTCATTTACTAATCTATTGGTTTTGGAGCTTTGAGTTAGGATATAATTACTATTTGGCAAAGAGCGAAATTGACAACGACGTTCGCCCCGCACCAGGGCTCAAACGAAGAGACTACCTTGCAGTGGGTCATTTGTCATGTTTGTTTCCTATAGCAAGTTCCAACGTTGTTTGGATTTGTTGAAAATCTGTATCTGATATTTTGCCCTTAAGGGGAAAATCTGGGTCAAAGAGAGGGAGGAGATTCTGATACATTTACATCTAGCATTACAACGCAACTAGTATATGAGTGCATCTGGCATTGCATATATTGCATTTGGTACGTTTGGCGTTACAATGCATCTTGTACATCTAAGAGGACTCAGGTCAAGATGGAGAATATAGTATACCAGAACATTGTCAATTGCGCCCGATACATTTATGAAGATTCAAGCCAATCTAGAGATTTGTTAGACTGTCTTAAATCTAATTGGTTTATGTTTGAGCTTTATTGATAGACCTAATTTAGATAGAATTAGGTTTATCTATTCGTGTCTTGGTGATAGATGTATCCTTGTAGGATTAGATTTGCCCTAGGCATATCATAGAGGCATTCAACTCAATTAAGATGAGTGTAACCGAGTGATTGACAACCACATGTGTTCGAGGGTTGGGCCCTGACCAACAGAGGTCTAAGGGATTTGGGGGTGAAGCCCTAACCAATTTGGTGACAAGGGGCTAGCGGTATGTGGTTCAATAACGATATTTTACGTTTTCAGGTTCATAGGCTTATCGTTTATCATTCATTGTGGGTGACACATCTTATATTTCTTGTCTAGTTTCATAAAATGTACTCCTTAATGAAATCTCTCAGTGTGGATGTAACCAATTTGGTGAACCACGATAAATTATTACGTGTGTCAATTTCTCTTGCAATTTAATTGAATTAGTAGCACAACATAGCCAATCGATCCCGTGAAATCATCGATTGGGTGTGTATGGGATATTGACAATTATACTTTAACAATTGCATCGATTAGGGTTAGAGAGTTGCGCCTCTATCTTTAGTTGTTCATGTTATTGGGATTGTTTAATTGATTAGGGTTGGAGTAATCCAATATTAGATGAATCAAATAAGAATAGGTAGGATAGAGTCAAGGATCAAAGACATAACCACTGTTGATGAATTGTAAGGGAAACTATCTCATTAATATCAATTATCACAAATTCACCATTGCTACTTTTGCCTTATTCAATTGTCTTTTCATTCAATTGCACTTCGATCTTATTCTCTTTGATAGCCGTTTGAGTAGACAAGGAAGGTATTCTCTCTGTGGGTTCGACCCCTTACTATTCCCCTATACTAGTTACTAGTTTGCTAATTAAGTTGTTGGTTTGGGTTATTCTTTTTGGTGTTGTAGAAAGGTAACGACATTCTGCACCACAGCAAATTTCGGCGCCGTTGCCGGGGAGAATTACTTTATTTCTTTTGTTTATATTTATTGCTATCTAGTGTGATTCACCTTGGTGGATTGCTCTTTCGTCAATTTCACTATGTGAAATTGACATAACTACTTGGTATACAACATAACTATGGTCAGTTAGAACTAACAAAACTTTGAATGGAGGGGTCTGAGATTCTTATGGTTGTAATCTTAGTTTATTAATGTCTGATGAGTGAGTTTTATTTTATGTATCAAGCATATTGTTTGCTTTAAGGTTCGTAGAACTAATCTCCAAGAAATGTATCTATATTACCGATTTCGCATCCTTGAGAATAATCCATTTGCTGATTTTTCTTGCAAAAGTCAATGTTCTTAATCTATTTCTAATCTAAACTTGTCATTATACAGATTATAGCTTTAGGTCCTTTCACTAAACAGATAACTTATATATGGGGTTGCTGATTAGGGGGGTTTTCCTAAATTTTTAGGGTATGGAAAATTATAACCAATTTAATGAATTGCTTGGCTTAGTTAACAATGAATGTCATCACCTATGCACTACAAAGATCATCAATGATATTGGCAAACTGATAGTGGCAACATATGTATGAAACCTTATTTAACAGAAGTATTCCCAGATGTGTATAATTATAACCAATTTAATGAATTGCTTTGTCTTGGCTTACTTAACAATGAATGCTTTTAGTGTAAGTGGTGTGTTTATGCACATTGATGTGTTTGTAAGATCACATTGATCTCTCTATCTGGTGTAACAGTCTTATATGCTTTTATAAGTAGCCTATTAGCTCAATTGGTGGAGCGATGTGTTTCTGCACATTGATGTGGGTTCGACTCCCGCATAGGCTAGTACGTTCTATTAAAAATCTGATTTACCATTTCCTTGAGCAATGTCTGGGAAGATTGGATGATTATTTGAGAGTAAATGTCCTTTTAGATCGGTTAGTTTTAAATAAGATATTAGCCTATGTGGGAGTCAAACCCACATCTCTGTATGCAACACATCACTCTGTCGATTGAGCTAATCGGCTACATACTTGGAAAATACCAAAATTTGGATCAATTTCATGCCCGCTTAGATGAGATTGTCTTAGAGAGAAGATTCAAATTCAGATGTCGTATAAACTAACTGATGTAATATTGTGATGGTACATGTTAAGGGATTAGTATTCTAGATGCAGGAGATCATGTCTCTTCTAACTAACCCACCCTCTATAAATAATGGTGAGCTATATGCTTGCCATTCATTCATTCAGATACACAGAAATACATTGGAGAGCTAAAGCTTCATTTCTGGCTCTTCCATGGCCGACTGTACTTTCTTCCATTTTCTGTTCATTGTTGTGAGCTTAATTTGCCATGTTGTATAGTTACTTTTATATCGATTTCTGCTTACATTTTATGCATTTGGGTTAGAATAATACAGAATCTATGTAGTTTATGCTTATTTGCCAAATTATGGAGTCTACACTAGTTTCTGTTTAATTTCGCAGAAATCGGAGCATTTGATAGCAATTCGGAAAAAGGATGAAAAGCTCCAAGTCAACTACAGAAAGTCCAAGGTCAAGGAATAGCGGAACCAGGACAAATCGAGCAAAAAACAAGGAAAGAAGTACTCGACACAACTGGTCGATATCACCCAGACTTGGTTGATATCGAGTAACACATAGCCGAAATCAAGCAAGACGAGCAACCAGCCACTCAAGGATCCAGCAGCTACTCGAAGTCGAGTAGACTTACTCGATGTCGAGTACACCCGATGAGTCCAGCACGTGCCCGAGCTCGAATGCAACACACGGAGGAAAAGTCGTAGTCGATGTCGAGTAGACTTACTCGATGTCGAGTACACACCGTCAGCAGTCCGAGTCCGAGATCGAGTTGTGTCCGAGAAGATAGAGTACTTGCAAGGGAAGAGATGTGGAATACTATCCATCCACATAAAGATCTATCAAGTCAAGAAGGATTTATCCACATTAGTCCTAGTTTCTTTATAGATTTATTTCTTTTATCAATTATGTTTTATCTTATGAGTTTAGATAGAAAGTTTAGATATAGATAGGATTGTTCTCTCCTTGATTAGCAAGGACATGAACACTATAAATAAAGCCCTAGGGGCTGGTTTTTAGGCATTCAATTTTTCAACAACAATAGCGAGTAGGAGAGAGAGAGAGAGAGAGAGGGTGGAGGCCGAGAGGTGTTTTGTCCTGCGAGAGCGGATTTGGCTTCGATCGGTTGTAAGCTTTGGTTTATTTTAATGCAAGTTATTTCCCTTTTATTATTGATGAGTTTTCCTATGATGAAGGAACAGCAACTTCATTTAATAAACAGCAACCAAATCTAGCAACTTCAAACATTTTAGATAAACAGCAACTTCAAACATTTCAGATAAACAGCAACTTCAAACATTTCAGATAAACCAAAACCAGTACCAAAAATTTCATGCATTTCGAATAAACCAAAACCAAAAAACCTTTAAATAAACATTTCACACCTTCATTACCATACATTAATAGATATTTCGAAATTCGAAGCTTAAAATTCATAATTCGAAGCTTAAACAAACAACAACCAAAACCCCCCAAATTTTTCAGACCCTAACCCTAAAATTCATAATTCGAAATTTAAAACTTTAAACCATGATTTAAGCTCGATATCACACTGTAGATCACTAATCCCACTCAATAACGACTACATTGATGATAGTACATGGAAATTTCGGTTTTGCTATTCAAAATTTTCGAAATCTGAAAACTAACCTTTAATTGCAACCCCCGCCCGGAACCGACTTCGCCACCGATGCCAGCCACCGACCGCGCCGCATCCACCGCTCTCTAAACCGTCGCCACCCCCCGCCTCCTATCTAGAGTCACCAGTTGCCGCAGGCCTCCCTCTGCACTTCGTCTCCTCTATCTGCGATACTCTTTTCTCCATCTGCTCTCCCCGGCTCAGATAGAAAGGAGAAAAGTGAGTATTTATGAAAAGATCCCACAACTTTTATTAATATTACATAATTTACCCGCTCATAACTTTAAAATCATGATTATTGGACAAAGTAAAACATATGGGCGCGAGGCAAAAAATTTCGAAACCCCAAGGTTACCAGGCGAAATATCTAATACTCTGGTTTACCACGCGAATTACGCGAAACTTCAGAATTACCTCGCGAAATTTCCGATAAAAAAATTAATATTTTTATTATTTTTATTGTTAAAAAAACGTACATAAATAGTAAAAATTGAAGGAAAAAAAAGTCCATGCTAAATACACCCAGAAAAATTACTATATACACCACAAAACTCTGCCCCTCTTGAGGCGCAGAGTCTTTTTTAAGGCTACGCCTCAGGAGGAGCAGAGTTTATGGTGTATACATAAAATTTTCTGGGTGCAAATAGTATCTCCTAAAAAAAAAAGCGGTTTAGAATGTGCGGTCGTCGCACATTAATTCGGGTACGTTTCAGCAAGCAGACCAATCATCCAAAAATCATCGCTTTATATAGCTAGTAGTACGGTACGGTGTTGAGTGGAGTAGTATGTTACTGCATCTTTTCTCATCATATATCATGATCTCTGGACAATTTTCCACCACAAACTTAAAATTAGTTTAAATGCAAGATGAAATTTCAAAGTAGGTGACATATTCACATCAATATAGAGTATTCGGATTCTCAAGTACACCTCATCCACCACTTAGCTTAATTCCTCTATATATGGATCAAGTGTTTGCTCCACCCAAGTCATAGCCTCAAATACCCACCAACAAAATGGCTAAGTACTTCTCCACCTTGGTCAACAAATCCCACCATTTCTATCTTACTGCCTACAACTTAGTCTTACAATGTGTGTCTCATCGACCTCCCATGGCAACCCTTCTTCGATTCTTCATCACGCGTGTAAATTCCTTCTGGCTCCACCTCTCCTACTTCCTCGTTGCGTCCTTGGTTGGATTCTTGGCCTTGAAGATGACCAAAACAAGGAGCTCTGCCTCCTACAAGCCTGATGATCTAGACCTCTTCTTTACCTCAGTGTCAGCCTCAACTGTGTCAAGCATGTCTGTTGTTGAGATGGAGGCCTTTTCCACATCTCAACTCGTGATCATGACCATTCTAATGTTCATTGGAGGTGAGGTTTTCATCTCCATGTTTGCACTTCTTCTCCGAGGGCAACTAAAATCCTTCTTAGATCAACTAGGAGACGACGATAGTAGTACTAGTAACCAAATTGATCAACTAGAGCTCGGTAGCAATCATAATGTACAAGTCCCTATGTGTTCTATTCCTAACAAGAACATGAAATGCCAAGCCATAAAGACTCTAGCACACGTTATCTTGGGGTACCTCGTAACATTTAATCTCCTCGGATCTTCATTGGTTACCTTGTACATAAGCACAAGTTCAAGTGCAAGCAATACGCTAAAGAGCAAGGGTCTTAACCTACTAGTCTTCTCAGTCTTCCTTATCGTCTCTACATTTGCAAATTGTGGATATGCACCAACGAACGAGAACATGATGGCCTTCAAGCAGAATCCTGGCCTCCTATTGATTTTGCTTCCACAAATCCTTCTAGGCAATACCCTATTTCCATGTGCCCTTCGATTGGTGATATCGCTCTTGGAGAAGACGACACAAAAGCGGGAAGAGTATACCTACATGTTGAACAACTATAAGAAATTAGGGTTTTCCCACTTGTTTTCCACCTTCAATTCTTGTATGTTGGCAGCCACTTCCCTAGGGTTTGTAGTGTTGCAGTTTGTCCTCTTTTGCATCATGGAGTGGAGATCCGAGGGGCTCAAGGGCTTAAACTCATACGAGAAATTCGTTGGTTCGCTCTTTCAAGCCGCGAATGCAAGACATAGCGGAGAATCCATTGTAGATTTGTCCATGGTTTCTACCGCCATCATCGTCCTCTTCGTCGTCATGATGTGAGTAACTCTATATTGTGATTCTACCGTTTCTTTTTCTTGTAGCTAAAGGAGAGCAAAGGGAAATTTTAGCTCATAATTTTGGTGGGTTTTTCTTTTTCTTTGAAAAGACAAATAGTCAATTAATTTGTAACTTGCGAGCTAGGTTTATTGACAACTAAATTAAATTATTAGGAGCTGCTCGTAGCAAACAAAGTGCGTTTGATCAATCAATCAATAATTTTTTTTTTTGTTATTAATTGCCACCCTTTTTTTTTTGTTATTGTTGTTGTTTGCACCAAAAAATAATTATTTTTGGTTGTATCAATCAATTAGTGTGGGCAATAAAAACCTATCACATATCGGTTGGAGGTTACAAACAATAATAAAATATAAGGTAGAAAAGGCGTTATATACTAGTTTAAACTTTGTGTAAAAATAAAATATTTTCGACGATTATCTTTACTTAGATCATCTCTAATAATTTTCCACAAATTTCTCCAAAATGGAATAACAAGATACACATTTTTTAAATTATTTTTATTTAAACTATTAATACTTCTCAATTTTGAAGTTTAGATAATCGTTTAGTTTTGAAAAATGATGCAGATTTAGAGAAAACTTTTCGATTATTTTTTTCTTCTCTATTGCTTTTCCATTTTGAAAAATTGGATAAAACATCGGTTAGAATGAAAAAAATGTTTGCAATTCTCCAAAAACTCTAAAATGTTTTAGATGAAGAATTTATTAGGATGCTCTTATGTCGACCCAATTTCCTATAATTAAAATACCACTAAATTAATAATTGAACTTGGGTCTTTATTGTTATAGATAATAGATAACGATATCATGAATCCTTACAACTGAATCATCGAAGTCGTGATAGGATGTGTGTGTGTTATTTAATGCTTCAAGTTTGGTTAGTTTTTTATGTCTCATCTAACCTTATTTTAACGTAATTATTGTGAATTTTTGTCATTATTACTTTAAAAAAAATCTAATTTTGGAGTTGAATCAAAATAAACTATAAATTATAATATATATATAGAGAGAGAGAAAGACAATAATTTTCAAATTAATTAATTTTCCCATTTTGGCATTTTTGAATTAATTCTCCTTTTTCTTTTATCCTAAATTTACAGACAATAATATATATATATATATATATATATATATATATATATATATATTTATTTATTTATTTATTTATTTATTTATTTATTTATTTATTTATTGTCGGTGCCTATGAGATAAAAGAAAAGGGGGAATTAATTCGAAAATGCCAAAATGGGAAAAGGAATTAAAACTCCACAAAACGGCATCATATCAGTTGGGAGATTTAAATTTTCTTTTCATTCAAAACTATAGTATATTTTTATGCTACACGTTCTATTTTTTTATTGTTGTTTATTAATAAAGGTACGTTCTGATTTGGACATTACTAGATTGCATATATTACAAAGAATCCGATTCAAAATTCGGGAGAATTTTTTTTTTTTCCTTTTATGAAAAATCTATATTTTTTTAAAAAAAAATATTTTTTCTAGCTATGATTTAAAAATACACATATCTAGAATAGTCTCTTGTCAAAATATTTGTTAACCTTAAAATAAAATCATTACATGCACTAATCTTCCGTGGTTTGTTACCCTATAATCAATAGAGTTCTCAATGGGTTGAGATCAATTTAGCCATTTTATAAACTTTATGACATTTTTTTATCAAGGGAAATAATTTTCATATCATAGTTTTAAATAAATTACTTCTTAAGAATTGTTATTTGTTATGACAAGAGTTCGGTTTTCATGAAATCTATATATATATAATGCAACAATATAATTTAATTATTGAAAGATTAATATGTGGGAAAATAATTGATATATAGGTATCTTCCACCCTACACCATGTTCATACCCACATGGAGGGATCAAGAAAGGGGGATGATAATAGATGAGAATGAGGACCAAAGTATAACAACCACAAAGCTCCAAAGGAAGAGCAAAGTGTTACGCTTGATGAACATGATATTCTGTCCCCTCTCCACCTTGTTCATCTTCACACTCCTCATTTGCGTCACCGAGAGGGACAGCCTCAGAGACGATCCTCTCAACTTCAACGTCCTCAGCATCGTTGTTGAAGTCGTAAGGTATTGATTTTCCCTCCTCTTGCATATATGCGACTTAATTTGATCAACTGAGTCGCATGTGATTGAATTGATGATGTACATTGGCCCTTAGGCAATATATTCCAATTGAATGTACGTAAAGTAGGGGGTTTTGCATGCATGCAGCGCGTATGGAAACGTGGGATATTCGATGGGCTATAGCTGCAAGCGAAGGCTAAATGTCGACGAAAGCTGCAAGGACATGTGGTATGGGTTTTCGGGGCGGTGGAGCAAGAAGGGTAAGCTTGTTCTGATGGCGGTAATGGTGTACGGAAGGCTGAAGAAGTTCAACTTGCAAGGAGGACAAGGCTGGAACCTAACTTAACTACGCATGAATGAAGAATTGTATTATATCTATGAAGAAATATAATTAATTTAGGTTTCTATTTGCAAGTAATTAACCTTTAATTGTGTGACTAATCAATGAGTCCAGAGCAGTGGAGGAGCAATGAGTCCAGAGTAGTGAACAAGAATACAACTAAAAGAGTCATATACAGACCATAATGTGTCGATATTACAAAATAGCACCAAATGATACAAGGTTTCCTATTACAAAGAGCTTATCATAATTTCTAATAGATAAGTCTATACTACGATACAATTGTGAAGATCCAGCTCCAATCTGTTCTTATGACAACAGTGCACAAGAACAATAAAAAAAATCCAGATAAAATGGAGGCAAATCAATGAGCATTCATGCTCTTCATTCAATTATCTAAAAACGGTTAAACCCCAACCGCCAGTGGCTAAAGCAGTAAAGCTAGCTTTTGTTGACCCCGAAAACCCTACCTATCACACTCACAATGATCAGCTTATATAGATGTCCAAACACGTAAGTGTCTTGTGCACAATGTGGCTTATTATAAAGGGCAAGGAAGGAGAGAAAATAACATGCACTACAAGAAAAACAGGTTTTTGCAACGGCAAAAGTCGTTGCAAAAAGCCCATTGTCGTTGCCATAGAGAGCTATTGCAACGACATTTGTCGTTGCAGGGTCGTTGCGCGTCAAGGCGTAGCAAAAGGCTATCGCAACGATATCGGTCGTTGCGAAAAATAGACCTTTTGCAACGCCAAATGTTGTTGCAATACAATTGTCGTTGCTAAACACTTATATCTCAGAAAATAATGGAAAATAATGACATGTTTTAGCAACGAAAATGTCGTTACAATTGATATAAATCTTTTGCAACAACATTTGTCGTTGCTATATATACTACCTTTTGCAACGAAATTATTGTTGCTAAAAGTGTATAAAATTTCTTGGTATATATTGCAATGACCATAGTCGTTGCTATATATACTACCTTTTGCAATAAAAAAAAGTCATTGCTATAAATAATGGCTTCAGCAAGGACTTTGTCGTTGCGAAAAACTTATATTACGATAAAATGAAATCTTTTGCAATGACATGTCGTTGCAATAGGGGTGTATATTGCAATAAATAAGATATTTCACAACGACAATGTAAGGTTTTTTTGTCACAATTTTTTTCGCAATTTCCTGTTTTATAATTCCCTACTTTAATACACAAGTCTTGCAGTTTCATCAAAGCACATTCATTCATACTATTCTAAGCAAATACATTTGACATCATTCAAATCAACCATATACATAGGTTGTCCAAAATACCTTACAAAATACTCTGTATACTTGTTTTCAATACATAACTCTATCCTTATACTAATCACATCACCCCTACATTCCAATATATCATATCATCATTCTTCCTATGCATAATATAACCCTATACTTCCATAGACAAAGTACCTAGGAAAATATATTTTCAAATACTTCTCCTATATAGCTAGACAAGCTTCATATATCAAAGTTCATGTCTAAGGCAAAAATGTATGTATAAATTTTTTCCATATGCAAACTAACCCACAAAAATTTGCATCCATCATCCTTGCTCATTTTCTCGAATCCTGCAAAAGTGAAAAAAAAATATTTTTTAATCAAAGTGAAAACTTCATTCTCTAGATTCTAAAAGCCAAAGAAACTGACATGGACAAAGATGACCCAACTCTTCATGAAGCCTCTTAGTCCCGAATGTACCAACAGTCTTTATCGACACATCAAAGTACCAACAGAGTGTCATCTACAAAAACAAATGACGATATAAGACAAATTTTGCATCTTCAATTGAACATAAAATGGAATAAAACAAGAATCATAAAAAATAATCGAATGAGTTGAGCTTCAAAGATGGAAATTGATACCTAAAATAGTTAGAAAATCAAATGAACAAATGAATCAAGAAAAAACACCAAAAGTAAATTTCGGTGGGGTATCCTGAGGATGAGAACTCAACTCAGTAAGGGTATAATGGATCATATTACCATCAACTACATCAGAAAGAGAAGGAAACAAAGAACAAAGCACTCACCAAAAAGGCCCCGGATTCAATTTATTTTCTAAACTCTCCTCTCTGCTGCAACGTGTATGAAACAGACGAGTCAAATTCCATGAGACGCAATGCCACTGCAGCTGTTGTTTGCGGTATCTAGGGAAGGACAAAAACATCTCTGAGGTTGAAGGCGTGAGTGGAGTCCGGTTTCAATCTGCTACTTGAGCCCATTAGGTCTTTGGTAGTTTGAAAATTTGGAGACAGGAAGTCTTTCTTTATTGCACCTTTCAACGCTGTCATAGCCTGTAAATAAGTTGTACACATCAATGTTGCTCTTTCTATTTCTATAGATATCTAGAAAAACAGCATCTGCTGACCGAAAAAAAATGATCAACTGCACTTCAATTGGAAAACAAACCTGAAGGAGATCATCCATTGATGAAAATGTGACAAGCTGCGTGCTCCATGACCTTCTATATTCATCTGTCCAAGAAGAATGGAGGGCTTCTGTTGGAAGGGAAACTTGTAGAGTAAATAATTCCATTAAAGAATGTCAAAAAAAAAGACCAAGCAGCAGATAATAAACAAAAAATACAGAACAATATAGTCCAATGTTAACATGCTCCAAGTAAGAAGGTCCAAACAAATGTATAAGATAAACAAAAATTGCTCAAATCAATTAAATCGGGAAAAACTGAGTGTCCTTACCTCCACGAGAGCTAATTGAGCCTTGAGCAATCTTATTCTAACAGGAGCCAAGTAATCCAAACCCTTCATCCGCCACATGGGATTGAATTTCAACATCTCTTCACAACGAGCCACGTGATCAGAAAAATCAGCATTCATATCAGAAGTAAAGGTGTATGTACCAAAAGGGCGGAAGTTGGTACCTATCAAATATTAGATCCCTCAAAGGCCTTTGGGTAAGGTGCACGAATCCTTTGGACGATTGCATTTAGATTTTAGAATTTCAGTTATTCTTATGCCCTCCTATTCAAAGAGAGAAAAAAAGGGCGAAATAAAATGAAGATAAAAAAGAGCAGCATTTAGTCCTTATTAATTAATTAAAATAACCTACATACATTGACAAAAATCCTCAAGAGTAACAGATTAAATGGATTCAATATAGTAATGACTTTCACTGAGCAATGAATTGCATTACTATAATCCAGACCAACCACTTACAAGGAGAAGAATATCAAGATGTCTCATTTCAACACACAGTACTAATCACGATTAAGAGAAATAAGCAACAGAAATTGTACCTCAACTCTCTCTTCTAATGCTCTTCCCACGTTGAATAATATTCAGTATTAGGCGGTGAGGAAAAAGCAATTCAAAAGAGGGATCTGCATCTTCTGTCATCGATCCTTTGCAATGCAGCAGAAGTTGTACCTTAAAGATAAGTGTTTTAGAACCCCAAACCATAAAAAAAAAAAGATGAAATAGAATGTGAAAGCAAGAATCTCGCTAACATCTCACTAGAAGCAAGCATCTCAATCCTAGGATTTGATAGACATCTGATATGCAAGTATCTCACAGAACAACCAGTTTTGAGGAATCCTCAATCTATAATTCAATTCATAATCGAGTCCAATTACAAGCTTCAGGTTCTTCTCTTTTTATATTTGCGAAACCAATACAAATTCATTGATTAAATTAGGATGTAACCAAAAAATTGATAAAAACCCATATTATAGGTTCTCCTCTTCTTATGCTTGATTGCATCAACTAACTCATCCACATTGCTGTCATGGAATATCTCTTCAACTGTTTGAACAATGTTGTCATCCCAGACCCATTCATACATACAAGCATGTTCACTTTCTTGAAACTGAGAACATAAAAGTTGTGAACTGGTAAGAGAGGAAGATGCTCACATGATAAAGAATCACCTTCCTCGTTTACCAGTGCACATTAATCGTATTGCTCCCTCTGTCGCTGGTATGCCCAACGTGCAGCGGCTGCAACTCAACCCGGTTTTTATCAGTTCGATATCAAAGCTTAGGTTATGAATTCAGTCAAAAACTTTACCTAGTGGATGTCACCCATCAAGTGAGAAAGGAAAATGAGTGCTTCTGTGAGGTTATCTGTCGAAGCAATAATACTCAATTCTCGATATAGTAGTACAAGAAAGGCTTGGAAGCTGAGCTTGAATTACTCACATTCGGTTTGAGCCAGATCAATGTTATAGCTGGGGAGCTGTGTAGTGTAGTTGATGATTGCTCCAGCCACACACCTTCCCTCTACGTGGTCTTCATATTTGCAATCTCCTGCAAGCAAACATCACAAGCAAAATCAAGATGGGTCTGATTGTGTACAACTTGAGGATAACTAAAGTATATCCACCTATCACAACACAAATGCTATAAAATATGCTTCTCATACAATGTACAAAGGCAGCTAAGTCAATAAACATTAACTCATTTGTTTCCCTTAAAAAATGGCCCAGGAAAAGAATCCTAAATTCAATCCTTCTAAAAAAATGTGAACATATTAGAGTGGTTAAAGCTATTGCTTGGTCCCCTTATCTTCACAGAGATCCTTATTAAATTTTCTTCTAAGGCATCACTATGAAATGTTAACATATTGGAACTGTCAAAACCCTTCACAAAATAGCAGAAATGATTGTAAAAAATAACTTACTAGAATAATTTTAAGGTTGTTCTCTAATGCCAGATAAACATTAGCTATTGTCTCAGCTTCCACTCCATGTAAAGAATAATTACATGCATTAAAAGTCTTTCATTTTCAAGGTTGTTTCCATGCTAATGAAAGCCTTGATTAATGGCAAGATAGCAATCCATGCAAAAAGGGCAATACAAAATGGGAAGTTCTAATCAAATAAAGGTTGCTAATTCATTCACAAATCTTGTAAACATGTATGGAATATATACTAATACTATGTGAAGAATGTATAAAACAATATAACTTATCGAGGGCAAAGATCAATAATTTTATGATCCATGCCAAATATTCATTGCACCCCTTCAACAAGTATCTCTATGTTCAAGGCTTTCATGGAGAAGATTAATACAAAATTGAAATGCATCTTGAAGATCAATACAAAATGGCTTACATCCACAAATTATCTAACCTGGTAAGAGCATGCTCTCATTTGTACATTTCCAAGAACAGGTTGAACTCTTTATTAATCTTCTTCAGATCTCAGACCTACAAAATATAGCAATAATGTCTTTAAAGTTTGGTTCTTGTCATTACTTTAGAAGAAAAAGCACCGAAGTCTGCACCTAATCAAGTAATAGAATGAACGGTTGATTCCAATAAATCATACTTCAGCTTAAAGCCCTTGTAATTCTGCTTTCGTGATGGTTGCTTGTCTTTCATGCCATGAAAGAGTGTCTCTCTCAGCCTACAATTTAGAACTGGGCATAAGTGCTAGTGTCAAACAAGATATTGTAAAAAATAGAAATGATTCAGCCACATGACACTACCGACCAGTTACAACCTGAAGTTTCTCATATAAAGCCTGATATAGTATTAGCTCAACTATGGACTTCTCAAGCTGTTTACTAACCAAATCGAAGGCATCGGGAGAGCATATGTACTTAAGATTTTTCAGTGTGTTCTGCCAATCAAATCAAACACCTTGTTCAATTTACAAACTAAGAGATTAAAACACGAAGAAGTGCTTTTACCGAGAAAAACACATTCGAAAATCAAAAAACCCTAACCTCTTCGACCCGTGCAATAGAAGATGTTACCAAATTTGAAAATCGAAAACCCTAACCTCTTCGAAAATTCTTTAGCAAAATTGAAAACCTACATCTGAACCAAACAACCCTAAACCTAGATTTGAAGTATCAATGGAAGAGAACTAACCATTGTTGGCTCTGGTTGGCGTTCATGGACTAGATTGAATAGTCGCCGCTGCGGGGTTTAGCCACCAACGTCGGGTGGAGGAGGAGAGGAAGAGTGTTGCTGGAGGTGGCGCCTGGACATTGTTGGAATCGGGAGAAGATATACCAGCCTCTGTCTTCGATTTGGGGTCGAGATTTGAGGGATCTATGAGAGAGGCAGAGAACAAGAACGGAGAGAGATCGATTGAGAGAATAAGAGATGCAATGGAGGAAGATCGAGAGAGGGAGGTAGAGAAAGAGGGGCGAGAGTGATCTCATCTTGAGTGTGAGAGAGAGAGGGGCAGCTGAGGAGAAGAAGCCGAGAATGAGAGTCGGGAGAAAGAGGAGAGGTGGTGGTGGCGATGGCGGTGGCAGTAGTGGTGGTGACGGTGACGACAGATATTCAGGTGAGCTAGGGTTCACAGAGAGTTGGGAGAAGTTTTGTAAGTATGAAAGTCTGAGGGAAGATCTTGTTTTCTCTTGTTCTAATGATTTTTCATGATATTTTTTAATGAAAAATATTTTAATGTTTTCCTTGTAAATCTTTTGGTTTATATATGGTAACAACTTTTTGTTGCCATACTATTACTTGATTTTTAACAACAAAAATTGTCGTTGCAAAAGATAACCTTTATCTATATAAATTCTATTGCAACAATAATGTTGTTGCCAAAGATATAACCCAAATTTTCAACTTGCCCGCCAATGTTTGGGCAAGCGCCAAATGAAGTTTTTTATTATTGCAACAACCTTTTGCAACGATAATTTTTAGTCGTTGCAAAAATCATATCTTTTGCAACGAAAATAAATTGTCGTTGCCAAAAGTCGTTGCGATACACTGTTTTTCTTGTAGTGATGATTGCCATTGCCATTCTCAAAAGAGTGATGGACAATGTGACTAAGATAACAAAATGTAAATAGCACCCCCCCCCCCCCCCCCCCCCCCCAAGTTGGACTTTGTGAGAAGCCAACAAGCTAGACCCAACTTGAGAGAGGCTTTGTCAATATGTTAGCTAGATGCACTCCTGTCCTGACATGTTGAGGATGAACCAATCCATCTATCAAGTGTTTTCCGATGAAATGGAAAATCGATATTTAAGTGCTTAGTCCTCACATGAAACATAGGATTCTCAGCAATATGGATTGCAGATTTATTATCACAATATAAAGGAATTTCTTTGACAAATTCAATGTCTAAAGCCTGGAGAATGCCATCAACCCAAATAAGCTCACTTGTAGTAGTAGACATGCTCCTGTATTCAGCTTCAGCTGATGATTTAGAACTCGGTTGTCTGCTTCTTGGTTTTCCAAGAAACCAATGAATCTCCCACAAATACACAATATCCTGTCAGATCTTTGCACTTAATTGGCAAGTGCCCCAATCTGCATCACAATAAGATGTGATATTCAACTTTGATCTCACTGGGTAATGCAAACCAACTCCAATGGTACCTTTAAGGTGCCTAACAACATGCATAGCAGCATCTAAATGAGGATTTCGAGGTTGTGACATAAATTGGCTTAAATGTTGAATTGCATAAGTAATGTCAGGTCTTGTTAGATTGAGGAAGAGAAGCTAGCCTTCCAACTAACCTTCTATAGACCTCTAGATCATTCAACACAACCCCTGTTTCTGTTGACAAATTTAATCCTCTTTGAAGAGGAAAGATATCAGGCTTACATTCTGTCATCTTACAATCATCAAGAATGTCCAAGACATACTTTCTCTAATGTAAGTGAGTTCTTGTAGCTCCTCTCAGAATCTTCAAACCCAAGAAGTATCTAGCCATTCCTAGGTCCTTGATAGTGAATTTCTCATGTAGAGCCCTTTTAAGTATTCCAATCTGAAACTAATCATCTCTTGTAAGCAATACATCATCCACATAAACCAAAGCAATTGTCATCCCTGTCTCCGAAGATCTAATGAACAAGGAATAATCATCAAGGCTTTGCTTGTATCCCATGGATATCAAAAATTTGCAAAGCTCTACATTCCACTGTCTTGAAGCTTGCTTCAATCCATAAATGGATATTTTAAGCATGCACACCAGAGAGGGATCATCTAGTTGGTACCCTTCTGGTGGTGTCATGAACACTTCCTCCTCAAGATGCCCATGAAGAAAGGCATTTTTTACATCAAGTTGAGGTAATGACCTCTCCTTTGCTGTTGCAACAGCTAATAGAATTCTCACAGTGCTAAACTTAGCCACAGGTGAGAATGTATGCTTGTAATCTTTTCCCTTGATCCGATTGTATCCCTTGGCAACCAATCTTGCCTTGAATCTTTCAATAGATCCATTAGGCTTATACTTGATCTTATAAACCCACTTACTCCCAATGGCTCTCTTTCCTGGAGGTAAGTGAGTCAATTCTCAAGTCTGATTGTTCTCTAGAGCTTGTAGCTCTTGTTTCATTGCCTCTATCCAGTGCTTCTCGATCTTTAGTTGCCTAAGCAAAATGAGATGGTTCATAAATTGTTTCCATACAAGCAAATGAATTCAAGAAAGAAGCATCTACATGATTTGTTCTTTGAAAGCAATCAGCTAAAAAGGACTGAGATGTGGGTTCATTCCTGCCTGTGGATGGACATACATAATACTGCAACCTTTTAGGTCTAGTCATCTGCCTAGAGGTCCTCCTTAAAGGATGAAAATTAACTCATCATTCAAAAATTCTTGTGGCAAAACTGGCTGGCTAGCTCCCAGGAACTTGGGAGCTTTCTGTGTCAGCAACCTAAGATGGCAAACTTCTTGCAGAATCTTGTGCATTAAAGTGAACTTGTGTTGCTGGTGATTCACTCTGTGCTTGCTTTAATGGCATTACATAATGAATTTAGGGTTCTATTTGCAAGTAATTAACCTTTAATTGTGTGACTAATCAATGAGTCGAGAGTAATTGTCAAAATGTAGTGTGTTTTCCCCTCGTTGCAATTGCAAATTTGGCTAAAAAAAAACAAAGCAATCTCAAGTTGTAGTGTAACTGAAAGCATCCCATATATATATGGTTGCATCAAACAAACTCACACACTCTTACACTTGAGTTGGCTCTTGTTACAAACTCCTTACCCACACACTTTACTACCTAGGCCTATTTATAGGACTACAATTTGGGCTCAACCAACTGCCGAGATTCAAGGAATATTTCCATCTAATGTACGTCCTAGAATTCTCTAGCCTATCATCCACCAACTGCATGATCAGATCAGCTGTCCCAAAGGGACCAAACCCCTGATTTTCCCTCCCCCATTCCCCAAATTAAATAAAAAAGAAAAATAATTAAAATTAAAAAAAAACATAGTAAAGGATGGTATTTTTATGAGAGGTACAATGAATTTTTTGTGACAGTGAATCTGCTTTATTAATTATAAAGCTACAAAGCTAGAAAGATTGACCTTCTCCCGAATAATCTAGGCAATTGACAAACAACACTAAAGTGGACTTCCAATAATTGGGTCTTAAACCTTCTTTTTTTTTGGTGGAAATTAAACCTACTTTTTTTTTTGCAGCAATTCGTAGCCCGATGTATGGGCTACTCTCTCAAGGTAGCAAGAGCAATCACAAGTCTCGTTGTTGTGAACTTTGCCACGGGAGAAAATCCTTTCCTTTGATTTGGTTGTACCCTTTTGCAACTAATCATATCCTTCAATCTCTCTAAACTCCCATCAAGCCTGAATTTGATCTTGTAAAACCTAAAGACAACCTATATCGTATGTTAGTCTTTTCTTGAGGCAAATCAGTGATACACCAAGTATAATTCTTTTCAAGAGCTAATATCTCTGCGTTCATAGCATCAACCCAAGAGAGATCATCTTTGGTATGTTTATAGGACATTGGCTCTTGCAAAGCATGAGCATGGGAAAGACTAGTTTTGTAATCAGGCAGATATATAAAGGGTTGGATCAGAGGGTGTAGATACTATGAAGACGTTAGAAAAGGACATATATGTAGATAGGACACCAATAAAATCATGAAGGTGATGTGGAATACGGGTAGGTCAGTTGACCTTCTTGGAGGAGGAGTTGGATGGGAAGGCAACAATATCAAAAGAAGAATCAGGTTGGTCTGATGATTGAGGTGGGGGCACAACAATAGATAAAGAATTAGGGACAACAGATGGCGTGGGAGCTGGAATGAAATCACCCATTCACTTGCAGGGTTAACCAATGGTAAGGAAGAAGTAATGACACTGGGAAGATAAAATTAAAATGTTTAATCTATAATATATATATATATATATATATATATATATATATATAACAAGAAAAGTTGTGTGCAAGCCTTCATTAATGTGTGTCCAATTTTTTTTTTAATTTGCTTTTATTTTCCTCAAAATTGTGCTCGGTCGATTGATTGAATCCCCTAAGACGTTTACTCAATTACTCAATTAATACCTCTATGATTTAATTAGCCATTAGTATAAGCATTCACAATATTGATATAATTGTTTTGAACTGTTTGTATATTGAAATTCAACATTTTGTCTTCAACCTTTCATATTCATTTTCTTTAGTCAATATAAATAGATGGGAGAAATATAATTGGCCCCTCTTCTTTCTTTGGAGCTGGGGATTTATCTACAGAAAAAAAAAAGGTTCGTTTGCCTAATTCAAGCGGCAATTTGCGGTATCTTGTTAAGCTCTAAGGCCGAAGAAAGCCTATAAAGGGAGTCATGTATGTACATTGAAGATCATCAAATAACAAACTCAGTACTTCCCCTCCTATCTCTTCTATTCTTCCTCTGTCTATAGTTTAATCCCTCATCTCCTTCACTTTCCCCTTCATTTCACTTCTAACAACCTTTCCCGCCAAGCTTGGGACACAACAAGATTGGTATCAGAGCAACTTTCCTAGCATTCATACAGCTGCAATGGCGGACGGCACGAGATCAAAGTCGCTGGAGCTGCAATTGTAGGAGTTCAAGGAGGATATGCGCTCGTTCAAGGAAGATATGAGCAAGTTCACTGCATTGACATCCAATAACATTATCGACTCTCAGAAGCATCGAGAAGAAAAGGCTCAAAAGATGGCCGAGCTCAAGAATGTGACGGATCGGCGATTGGAACAACTGGCAGAGTATGTTCGAAATCCTCCAAATCAAGATTCAGATTCAGGTGGTCGAAAATTGAATCAAGATCTTGGAGAAAGGAGCGATCACCGTCAACATCAGGGTCCTATGGGAGAATCTTCCAATTCGAAAGGAGATGGACTCATGGGAACGGGACCGATCGATAGAGAGCTCCATGGATCTCAGGGAAATTACCGGAGGCAGTTTGATCAAGGTCAGCAAGGGAATGGATTCTTTGACAGAGTCCGAGGTAATCGATTCCCTAAACTTGATTTTCCCTCTTTTGATGGCAAAAGACTTCGTAGCTAGATCAGGAAATGTGATAAATTTTTCGGGATCTTTGCAATTCCGGAAATACAGAAGATGGAGATAGATGCTATGCATTTGAATGATAAGGCTGATATCTGGTTTCAAGGTTACGCAATTAACAAACCCAGGATGAGGTGGGGGAGTTTTGCGATGATCTTTGTTTGCGTTTTGGTGAAAGGAGAGAAACAGAAATCGTGGCTGAATTTAATAAGATCGAACAAAAGGAGGATCTGGAGGATTATAATGAACGATTCAAAGATTTGAGGGCAAGCATGTTGGCATTCAATCATCAGCTAACAGAATCTTACTTTGTTTCGAGTTACATTAGTGGCTTGAAGCAAGAAATCAGATCCTTGGTACAATTGGGAAGGCCGGCATCCATGGCATCTGTGATGGAACAAGAAAGACTCCATTACAGTGCAGTCCAGGCTCTGGTTAGACTCACCAAAGGCAATGGAAGGACATTGAGTGTGGGGGATAATAGCCACAGATCTGCAAGTTGGAGATCTAATGCATCCAAAATGGATTTAGAGGATCCAGGAGGATCTGTCAAGAGTGTTGTCCAGCAGTTTGCAGATTTGAGTCTAAAAAGGGGAATTGAAGGAAAGAAAGGACTATGCTACAGGTGTGGTGACAAATATTTCTATGGTCACAAATGCAAGCAACCAACATTGCATAGTTTAGTGGCCCAAGAAGTAGGTGAACAAGAGGGAATGGATGAGTTGTTACCTGCATCTTGGAAGGAAGCAGAGTTGGAAGAGCAGGAAATATATGTTCATGCCCTCACATGAGGAGAGTCTGGCACCACCATCAGGGTCAAAGGGACTGTCAAAGGTAATGAGATCACAATTCTCATTGATAGTGGGGCAACTCATAGCTTCCTAGACTCAAGAATGGCACAGGAGGCCGGGTTTGAAATTGTGAAAGCACCATTGATGGAGGTTAGCACACTCAATGGGGCAATGATTAGCAGTAAAGTGTGTAACAATTTTGAATGGGAAATGCAAGGCAGTAAGTATGTCCATGACATCAGGATTTTAAAAATGGGAGGTAGTGACATGATACTTGGATCAGACTGGTAGCGGGTTTCAATCCAGTATTATTTGATTTCCTAGAGGTGAAAATTTCTTTCTTAAAGAATGGAAGGAAGGTAGTGATTAAGGGAATCCGTGATCACAAAGATAGTGGGAAAGCCAGCATCCGTATGCGTACAAGCAAGCAGGTTCAGAAAATTTTTAGGAATGGGGACCAAGATGTGGTAGCCCAAGTGGTACAGGTCTGCAAGGTGGAAAGACTGCATACAGAATTACCTGAAATGGTAAATGAGTTGCTGGATGAATATCCGGATGTATTTGCATAACCCAAGGGGTTACCTCTTGAGATGGGTCACGAGCATGCCATTTTCCTGAAAGAAGGTACCTCCCCATTAGCTTCAAGACCCTATAGGTACCCTCATTTTCAGAAAACTAAGAAAGAAAGACAGGTAGCAGATATGTTGAATAATGGGGTGGTTAAAACAAGTCACAGTCCTTTTGCTTCACCTGTGCTTTTGGTAAAAAAGAAAGATGGTAGTTGGCGCATGTGTATAGACTACAGTAGGTTGAATGAGGCTACTTTAAAGGATAAGTTCCCCATCCCTCATATTGAAGACCTATTGGATGAGTTGAAGGGAGCTGTGATATTCTGAAAGCTGGATTTGAGGAGTGGATATCACCAGGTGAGAATGGTTGAATCAGACATTGAGAAGACTGCTTTCCGGACTCACCACGGCCACTATGAGTTCAGAGTTATGCCTTTTGGCCTCACCAATGCACCAGCAACCTTTCAAGCCTTAATGAATGATGTCTTTGCTGCTATGCTAAGGAAGTTTGTGTTGATCTTCTTTGATGATATCCTGATATACAGTCAGAGCATTGAACATCATGTGCAACATTTGAAAGTGGTATTGGATACCTTAAGGAAGCAACAGTTATTTGTTAATAGATCCAAATGTGAGTTTGCTCAACCTCGTGTGGAGTATCTGGGCCATTTTATTTCCAAGGAAGGGGTGGCTATAGATCCAAGGAAAATTGAGGCCATGATCAATTGGCCAGTGCCTACAAACTTGAAAGCTTTAAGGGGGTTTCTAGGACTGTCAGACTATTACAGAATGTTTATGAGAGGATATGGGGTTATTGCTAAGCCCTTAACTGATCTCCTGAGGAAGGATGCATTTGTGTGGTCTCAAACAGTAGATGAAGCTTTCAGAAGGCTCAAAGAATTGATGAGTTCACCACCTGTGTTGGGGCTTCCAGATTTTTCAAAACCATTTGTGGTAGAAACAGGTGCCTGTGAAATAGGCATTGGGGCAGTGTTGATGCAGGATGGGAAGCCCCTTGCTTATTTGACTCAAGCTCTGCAAGGGAAAAGCTTGCTTTTATCCACTTATGAAAAGGAATTGTTAGCCATATTGTTGGCAGTAGACAGATGGAGGCATTACCTGGAGGCAAGGGGGTTCATTATAAAGATTGATCATCAGCCTCTAAAGCATCTGTTGGAGCAAAAGTTAACTACTCAGTTGCAGAGGAAGGCTGCTAGGAAATTGTTGGGTCTAAGCTACACCATTGCCTACAAAAAGGGGTCAGAAAATAGAGTAGCAGACGCTTTGTCCAGAAGAGAGGAGTAGAAACAGGGTGAATGCAATGCAATGTTAGTGGTGAAACCTCAGTGGATGCAGGAGGTTCTGGATAGCTATAAAGGGGACCCGTTAGCCCAACAACTGCTAGTCACTACAGCTCAAGGAACTACTGGTGAGATATCTGTCACTAAGGGGTTGTTAAGATACAAGGGGAGGCTATACATTGGAAGCAATGACCAACTGTAGTCCAAGCTCATAGCAGCTACCCATGAAGAACCAATGGGGGGGCATTCAGGCATCATGGGTCATACCATAGACTAAAACAACTATTCTACTAGCCTACCATGAAAGCCCAAGTGACTAAGTTCGTCAAAGAATGTGATATTTGCCAAAGAAGCAAAAATGAGCATGTGGCACCAAGTCTGCTCCAACCTTTATCTATCCCTGAGTCTGCTTGGAGTCATGTGAGCATGGATTTTGTGGAAGGATTGCCAAAGTCACAAGGAAAGGATACAATAATGGTGGTAGTTGATAGATTGACAAAATATGCTCACTTTATGTCTTTGAGTCACCCCTTTATAGCTGAGAAGGTGGCTAGTGTGTTTATGGATGGCATCTACAAGTTGCATGGTTTACCTGAGTGCATTGTTTCAGATAGGGATAAGATTTTCTTGAGCACATTCTGGCAGCAACTTTTCAAGAGTTTAGGCACAAAATTGCATATGAGCACGTCATACCATCCCCAGACTGATGATCAGACAGAAAGAGTCAATAGGTGCCTTGAAACATTCTTGAGGTGCATGACTTCGAAGCACCCAAGGCAGTGGGCAAAATGGTTGTCACTGGCAGAGTTTTGGTACAATACCAACTTCCATACAGCCCTCAAAATGTCACCTTTCATGGCTCTGTATGGGGTACCTCCTTCACAACTGGGCATCTCTCCAGTAATCACAAATGGTGGGGGTGCTGATGATTGGGTAAAAGAGAGACAGCACATGATTGAACAGATTAGATATCAGTTGCAGCAAGCGCAAGCAAGGATGAAGATGTTTGTAGACAAACATCGCACGGAGAGGGAGTTGCAAGTGAATGATATGGTATACTTGAAATTGCAACCTTACAGGCAATCATCAGTGGCATTGAGGAGGAATCTCAAGCTCAGCTCATTACTATGGGCCTTACAGGGTCTTAGCACGAGTGGGGAAAGTAACCTACAGGTTGGAATTACCTTCATCATCCTGCATCCATCAAGTGTTCCATGTCTCACAATTGAAACTGAAGATAGGAGAGGATCAAATGGCCACCACAGGGTTGCCAACTACCGATGATGAAGGGGACATTAAGGTTCATCCGGAAAAGATAATGGATACCCGAGTATCTTACATGGCAAATGGGGATCCTTTGACAGAGTGACTGATCAAATGGTGCAATTTGGAGGAGGAATAAGCAACCTGGGAACCCGCTACTCACATACTGCACCAATTCCCCGATTTCAAATCCAACCTTGATGAGAGATGGGTTTAGCTGGGAAAACTCTTGTATTAGACAAGCCTTGAGTCAAGGCTTTGTAATAGAGGGAGTCTTGTTAAGCTCTAAGGCCGAAGAATATAAAGGGAGTCATGTATGTACATTGGAGATCATCAAATAACAAACTCGGTACTTCCCCTCCTATCTCTTCTATTCTTCCTCTGTCTATAGTCTAATCCCTCATCTCTTTTACTTTCCCCTTCATTTCACTTCTAACAACCTTTCCCGCCAAGCTTGGGACACAACATATTTCTAGATATTTTAATCTTTCTATCCTACTTGAGAAAACAACTGAGTTTATTTTGATGTTCTGTTAGGTTGAGGGACTTCTGTTTCCTGTATTTTAACAAGAAGTATGATTTTTGTGTGTTTGTAGTCTCTGTTGAGAAAGTAGTTCAGATCATTATCAACCACAAGCAGTTTTCCGCATCCGTCCGGTTCATCGTTGCTCCGCTACTATCGTCGGTATCTTCATTGTTCTTTCTGGAACATCACTTGTTTCTTCAAAATTCTGATGATAAGAAGAAAATAGTATATCCTTTCCCATATGCAATAGGGACTTAATTTATATGCAGCTTATCTAATTTTTTTTATTATATATTATTTAACTTTATCATAGTTTAGAATATTATGCCTATATTGCTATTATTTTTCTAATTTATTATTTTCTTTTATTTTGCAGATTTATTTAATAAAATTTCTTAGTCGGAATAAATATTTGGGTAAAGCTATCTTCACTAATCATTTGATGGTTAGTAAGAATTTGTTTTGGTCCCTCTTCTACCTTTCATTCTTTGATTAATCAATTTGTTTATCGCTCTAATTTTTTGTGTCGAGATCCTTTCCCTTTCTCATATGTAGCATAGGATTTATATCCTTAACTATTATTTGTATTGTTTAATTTTATCAAAATTTAAAATTTTATACTTATATCATAGTTATTTTTCTAATTCTTATTCTAATTATATTTTATTTTACAGATTTGAACAAACTTACAACACAAGTTCATTTCGGGGCAAGGCAAATATCTTAAATTTAGTGACACAATTGTTGTAGTAAATTTGTTATATATAGTTGTCTATTCAATTTTATGTAACACTTGGATATGTTGTATTTTAGCTATATTATATATACTCTATGGTTCTAATTCATTGTCTATTTTTATAAATATTTATTATAATTTTTGTTGGCACTACGATACGATGTTATTACAAATGAGCCGAGAGTTGAAATGACCCAACTGTTGTTTGGCTTACAAGAAAGTGTGATATGTTCAAATATTTTTTAATGCATTTTTATTTCTTTATTTATGGGGATAAGTGTTTTAAAAAAATGGTCGGTACAAAAAAAAAATTTGTTCATTATTCTAATTTTGCACTATAAATTTATAACATGAATGTTTGTCTTTTTTGTTAAAGTGTAGATTTTTCCTAAAAAGAGTCAATTATGTCAATGTCAAACTCATAAAATTCATTGTTTTACAAACAAATAAGAGAAGAAGGATATACGGATAGATGAAGCTTTTATTCATCTTTTATTTTCCTTTTTCAAAATTCATTTATTTTTTGCTTTAATTTATTTTTAATTCTACTTTCTTATTTATATTAGTAGATTATATATGATTTTATTTTCCAAAATTTTTGTTGTTACACGTATCGTATTTTTTATTTTTTAAATAGAAAACATTGACATACATAAATAATAACTCAATATTAAATTCAAATTTATGAGAAATGCCGTTTAAATACTCAATGTTTATAGGTAGGGAGTTTGAAAATAAAGTAGCTCTTTAATTTTGTCCCAAACAAATTCACCAAAATTTAATGGAGTTGTGACAAATGATGAAGGGTAATTAGCATTTAAATTTATCATATACTACTAATAGTCCCTTCGACTTTTGTAACATTTGCAACTAATGATCATTTATTTAAAATATTAATTACATATCGACATCATCATGATGATGATATAAATAAAACCAAATATTCAGTAAAAAAAACAAATAAGGGTTTATAATAAGAAATGACAATAATTGTAGAAAAAATCAATTACTGATATGATATTTACTTTTTAGATCCATACTCCATATATATATATATATATATATATATATGTGTGTGTGTGTGTGTGTGTGTGTGTGTGTGTGTGTGTGTATATAATTATATTATTTTTCAATACCGAGTGATTTCAATCCCACGCAATTTAATATTTGAAGGTAATTTACTATTACTACTAATAATATTTGGTCTTATTCCCGTTTAAATAAGCCAAGCCTATAATCACGTTAACATCTTAAATTTTATTTTTATTGAACTATGTCCCGTGCGTACGCACGGGCACGCTCCCTAGTTTTTCTTTTAAAAATATATCATAGAAATTTTTTAAAAAATACACACAATATCATTATATTATAATTTTTTATGAAAAATTGACTCAACCTAAATTAATATGGGTGTTTTTGCTAAATAGCTTATTTTGAACCTTTAATTAAATAATTAGCACCCAAATTAATTTTATTAGGTAGGCTAGCACCCCTCCCAATCGGTCAACATTGATCGTTGACTGGTCAACGTTGACCGTTGACTGGTCAACGTTGACCGTTGACTGGTCAACGTTGACCGTTGACTGGTCAACGTTGACCGTTGACTTTTCCGTTTTTTTTTTTTTTTAAAAAAACCAATTGATGCCAATTTTTTTTGATGCCATTTTTTCATAGTGTTTTGATGCCAAATTTTTAATTACATTTTTTTTCTTTAATGTGATGCCACTTTTTAAAGTAGCGTTTTTGATGTTATGTGATGCCACTTTTTTCAAACTTTAATAACATTTTTGTTTACTGTGATGCCATGGCTCTTTGCAGTTTAGCTCTGATGTGTAGAAGGCGCTCTGGTTCGTCTAAGCCGTCAAACTCAGGTGGTTGACCAGAACGGCGCATACACCTGTAAATTAACTCAAAGAAAAAGTGAGAACTGACTACCTAAGGCGCGATTGATAGCTTCTCCGGTAACGGCGCCAATTTGTTGTGAGGAGGAAATCGAGTATGAAATATAACAAAATAGATCAAACCAGATTCAGGCCCACGCAAATAAATACAAGACTCCTCCAATGCAGTAATGGGAAGTCAGGATCGAATCCACGAGAAAGCGTGTCAGCAGATCTCAGGTAGCTGTAAATCTCACAGACAAAGCAGCAGAAAGACAGCAACACAGAAACAAAGGAGCAGAAACAGAAATGAAACAGAAAAGAACAAACAAAAGCAAAGATCAAAACGAAAAACAGAAAAGGCAAAGCAAAGCAGAAACAAAAGCGAGGACACAGAAGCTACTCGATCTCGAGTAAGGAGGTCGACAACAGAAACTCAGAAACGAAAGCAGACAACTCGATGTAGACAAGTTCGTACTCGATATCGAGTAGAGGCTACTCTGTATCGACCAAAAAGTCCTCTGTATCGACTAGCAAGACAGAAAACTTAAAATCGCAGATTCGAACCAAAACTCAGAAATTTGACAGAAATAAACTCAATATGCTAAAAGACTTCCAAAGCCAGGGTATCAACACCACAACGATAACCATGCAAAGTAATACATAAAGGCATAAAAGATCATGCTTTCCATCAAATAACTTTCGTTATTAACAAATAGGCATATAGAGGCTTTCGCATAAACCCTAATTGTTACTAACCCTTTTTCACATAATTAATCCAAGTTGCATTAAGATCACTTTCGCTCCAATAACTCAAACAAGGATCACCTTCAACTCTCGCAAAAGAATCATGCTCATAGGGATAGAAGACGAATTGCACAAAAAGATCTGACCTTTACCGCATCACCTCACATAGCCACCGTCGGGCTCACCCCAGCCCTAGAAGTGGGTGGACTACTCGCTCTTCATTATCAAGAAAGACATCAAATAACAAAAGAAATTAACTTCCATTGAATTTAAATAAAGAAAGCTTACAACCGACAAGACAAATCCGCTTTCGCCTCTCCACCTTGCTTGCTACAAACTCTCTCTCTATCCTACTTACTTGAATGGAATTGTGTCTGAATTGGAATGAATGAAAAACCATCCCCTAGGGTTTTATTTATAGCCTTCTAATCCTCGCTATTCAAGGATAGAATCTCCTATCTAATTTGTTTCTATATCTAATTTGCTAAAAGATAAATAAAATGCTTTAAGGAAATAAATCAATAAGGAAAAGATAATTCTAAAGTGGGTAAGTCTTCATGTCTTGATAGATCTTGTCTTCCATGGATAGAATTTATCAACTTTGGATAGATCTTCTCGGCCATTCTCGGATTTCTTCATGCCCAAGGATTCCAAGTCTGCTCGGACTGCTCAAGTCGACTCGTCTGCGGAAACTGGTCTACTCGACATCGACAAGGCTTCGTCGACCTCGAGTAGGATTCATCGTCGACTGGACTTCCCGGCTAGCTCTGCTCGACAGGCTCGGACTTGGTTCACGGTGCTCGTCGATCTCGACTACTCCTTGTCGAGATCGAGTAGGGATGTTCACCGACTAGGTCTTCTCGGGTAGGTGTGCTCGACAAGCTCGGATCTGGGCTCTGGGCGTCGTCGATCTCAACTAGGGCTCCTCGAGATCGACTAGGGTGTGGCCTTCTCTGGTCGAGCAGCTTCTCCTCGGTATGGACTCGGACTGGCACTGGGTGGCTTGTCGATCTCGACTAGGTCTTGTCGAGATCGAGTAGGGTTGCTCGGCATCCTCGTCCTCGGCTTCTCGGTCAGCCTCTCTCCTTGTCGACTCCGGGTGTGGCTCTGGGCTTCGTCGATCTCGACTAGGGTCTTGTCGAGATCGAGTAAGTTCCGGAGCTGGGATGGTCTGGCTCTCGACAATGCTCTGTCGACCAAGGCTGCTCGGACTCGCTCGTCGAGATCGAGTAAGGTCTACTCGAGATCGAGTAACCTTGACTCTCAGATTGATTCGACTGGTTCCGCTGCTTCTTTGACCTTGGACTTCTGTAGCCGATTCCCGAGCTTTTCTGACCTTCTGTAGAATTGCTGTAAAATGCCTCGAATTCTGCGAATTAAACAAAAACTGGTGTAGATTCCATAATTTGGCAAATAAACATAAACTACATAGGTTCTGTACTATCTTAGCCCAAATGTATGAAATGTATGCAGAAATCGATATAAAAGTTACTGTAAAACATGGCAGATTCAGCTCACAACAAACACCCCATACTTAAGCTTGCTTGTCCTCAAGCAATACTTTTATTTGTCATTCAGGGGAAGAAATCGAAACTCTCAACATATCAGATTCATTCTTATATGTCCCTGCAATCAATTACCATCCTCGAAAAGGTACTAGTGTCACAGATCCATGCATGTGTAAATATACAAAAGCAACATCTACGCACAAAAGGAGGGTTATGCAAAAACAATTTTTATGTGACAAAGCATTAATAATCAAGAGGACTTTAATTTAAGCTCAAATAAGGAGTAGATTGGTAAAAGGCTAAAGGTGGGAAATTTTTGGCAATGTGGTGCTAATGATCCGGGGAAATGGAGTATTTCCAAACTTGAGTTTCCACATTCCTTTTCATAAAATTCATCACCTTTCATATTGCTTTTCTCAATAATAATGCTTTTACCTCTCTGACCTCAGCACTGCCTTCTCGCGAGTCGCAAACATGGGTGTCATGAATGGCCCCGGATACTTAGTGCTTTGGACTCCTCACCTGGTGTCCCATCTCTCCAAACTATTATCTCAGAGAGCAGGGTCGATCTTTGATCGGATTTTCTTTCACTCATTAAATTTTCCATATATTTCAAATAATTCCGCCAAACTCCAATAATGATAACAATCACACAAACACCATATAACATCTCCATAATGTAACATCATTCTCAACATAATCCCCGGATAAGGTAAAGAATGGCAATATTTAGATCATGTGGAGCAATGTTTGAAATAAGGCATAATATGGCTTTTGTGTGATGCATAAGCATAGGTAAGACTAGGATTATAAACAATGAGCATTATATGGAAATATAAAGTCCTTCATCCTCTTATCATGCAACATGTCAAAAGCAACTTCAAATTTTTCCTCCTTTCATGGTTTCAATAAATAATGCACTTCATTGTGACTTCCCTTTACTAGGCAATTTCATGCTATATCTCTAATGAATCCAATTTTGCATCGTTGAGTTCAATAAAGCTTCCATGACTTTCATCAAAATTTCAAATGGGGATCAAAATTTCAAATGGGGGTCATTTTTCTAAACTTTGGAAAACATGCATATAAGCACATAAATCAATAATGCATTCCAAAATAGCCATGTAGCAATTCTAAGCAATAATGCACAAGTAATGTCAAATAAATCAAATATGCATAAAGTAAGCCCTTCCCCCACCCCATACTTAAACATTACAGTGTCCTCACTGTATAAAAACAAGGGTAAAGAAAGAAACTCACAAGACAGATGTGCAGAGCCTCATATTTTCGAATGGAAGCACCTCCTGAGTATGACTTGGGTCTATCCATGAACCTGAAAATGTAGAAGACATATACCCACAATAGAAACAACAAAAACCAAAGAAATGTTCAAAACCAAAAACAAGCAAAAACAATGTCCAAAAAGAATGTCCTAAAAAAGTCTATGTACAAGCTCTAGATTTTATAGTCGCTAGGCCGACTTTCCATGTATGCTCAAGGTGGCATCTGCAGGGCCCATGTAGCTTGGGCTTCAAATAAGACTCCATTCTTGTCCATCAGCTGCAATCCTCCAGAATGGATCTTGTTCACCACGAAAGGTCCCATCCGCTTCTTGTTGAATTTGTTGGGGAACCAATGATCCTTTGATTTAGAGACATCGAGCTTGTCTCCAACTTCATATTCCTTGGGCTCATCATTGGATATCCTACATAAGTGCACATACCAAGGCAAACCTCTCCCATGTATAGATAGATCTTTAATGGAAATAGGAGAAGAAAGATCCATACCTTGGCTTACCTTCGCAGAGACGGAATCGGGGACAACGGTGTTTGGTCGATCTCGACTAAGGCTAGTCGATCTCGACAAGGAAGCTGGTTCTGGTGGTGGTCTGCTCGCCGATGCAGAAGTCGACGAAGGACAGGGCTTGTCGATCTCGACAAGGCTACTCGATCTCGAGTAGGCTTCTGCTCCCGGTGGCTGCAGCGTCGAGGAGGGCGGATCTGGTGGAGTCGAATGGTGGTCGATCTCGACAAGCTTAGTCGAGATCGACGAGGATGATCCGTCTGGTGGAGTCTGTGTCGAGGAAGACGGTGCCCGAGGATGCTGAAGTTGGTCGACATCGAGTAACGTACTCGAGATCGACAAGGGTTTTGGTTCTGGAGTCGTCAGCGTCGAGGAAGGCGAAGTCGAGTTGGCCGAGTGGTGGTCGATCTCGAGTAGGCTAGTCGAGATCGAGGAGCCTGGTTTGTCTGGTTTGCTGCTCGACGATGCTGGTGCTGGTGGAGGCTCCGTGGTTTGGTCGAGGTCGACTAGGGTCCTCGATGTCGAGGAGCTTTGGTCGATCTTGACCCCATACTTAGTCCCTGTCAAGGCATCCGAAAAATAATGAATCCACAATGACTCACCTTGGTCTGTGTCGATTGGATTCTCTGTGTTCTCCTTGAGGATTGCCATGATCTCCTCCACCTGAGCCTCCATGTCCCTCTTTTCCAGCTCCTCAGGGGTCATATTTCTGACCTTGGGTTCCCCCGCAGGTGTGTAGCCAGCTGAGATAGATTTGACTTCTTCCATTGGACCTGTATGCCTTTCAGTTTTATTAAAGGAATACTCAATTACCTCATCGCTGATGTTGAAGGTGAGCACTCCTTTCCTTACGCTTATGTTGGCATCCACCGTCGCCAAGAAGGGTCTTCCTAGAATAATTGGACAAGCAGGATCTTCTTGCATATCAACAACTAGAAAATCAGCAGGGACGAAGAATTTACCTACTTGTACTGGAACATTATCCACCATGCCTGTTGGAATGACCACAGTGTTATTGGCCATGTAAAGTCTAGCATCCACAGGCTCTAGGGCACCTATCTTAATCTTGGACCAAATTGTTAAAGGCATTATACTCACACTAGCTCCAAGATCACATAAGGCATTAATTTTGTATGGGCCAAATCCAATAGTTATAGCAAACTTACCTAGATCCGGCCTCTTCTCCAGTATGTCCAAATGGCTGCACTCCTCTGTGATTTCAGCCATCGATCGCTTTTTGCTCAGAATCTCCTTCAGGAACTTGACATAAGAGGGCATTTCATTGAGAGCTTCTGTGAAGGGTATGGTGACGTTGAGTTTCTGAAGCATCTTGATGAAGCGTTGAAATTTCTTTTCTGCCGAGTCCTTTAGAGATTTTATGGGGAAAGGCAGCTTCTTTTTCTGATTCAGAGCCAGAACAGATGTCGGAGGTGCTGCAGGCTGCTCTATGTCGACCAGGGGCTCCTCGACATCGACTAGCGTCTTGTCGATCTCGACTAGATTTGGTGCTGTCGAGTTGCTATGTGGTGCAGACGAGGACTCTGGAAATTTTTCCTCGACATCGAGTAGGCCCTCCTCGAGATCGACTAGGCCCTGGTCGATGTCGACTTGCTGTTCCTCGTTGTTCTGCTGCTTTCCGACCTCTGGCTCTTGCAATTGATGGCCGCTTCTGAGTTTTACAGCAGCGATGTGTCCAGTCTTCCCTTTAGGATTTGGTTCTGAAGATCCAGGGAGCGCACCTGACTGTCTGGGGATTCCCGCTGCTAGCTGATCAATCTGTGTATCAACTGATTTTCTCCATATATCAATTTCCCCAAGCCTAGAGTTGACACCTTGCATCTGAGTATAGACGGAGTTGAAGGATTGCCTAGTTTCTGAGTGGTTCCTCCGTATTTCCTCCAGGACTGTCTGTATATCATCCTTTTTCTGGTCCCTTTCCGGATGTCCTGGAGCTCTGTAGGGCGGGGGGTTCCTAGGGACACCTTGGTTCCATTGTGGTTGCTGAAACCTTTGGTCCCCCATATAGCGACTGGGATCCCCTGCGTAAGCTACCTCCTCTTGGTGCTCTGCCAGCCTGACTTGCTCGGTGTGTGGGCACTCAGTAGTGGTGTGCCTCTGTGATCCGCATTCAATACAAGGCTGGTTGACGGAGAGATACTTTACTTGCTTAAGGAGCTTCTTATTCTGGTCTCTGTAGTACTGCTCCCTTACATCAGGATCAATCTCTTTAGGAGGATCATATAGGGGCATGGATGGTGCTGGCCTGACGTATGGGTTCTCTTCATAGGTTACAGTAGACCCATACTTGTTGTCATAGTTGGTGAGCTTCTCTAGCACACCCCATGCGTCACTTGGCGGCATTGTCAGATACTCATAGCGAGTATAATGGTTGATTCTGTCCTTAGTGACTTGATCAAGAGAGTTGAAGAAGATCTCCTGAATGACGTAGGGTGGCTATCCATGAGTAGGGCAAGATCACAGAAGTTCCTTGTAGCGTTCCCATGCCTTTGCCAGCGGTTCCCCTTGCTTCTGTTTGAAGGCGGTGATTTTCTGGCGGAGATGTGCTGTTTTGGCGGGTGGGAAGAATTTGTTCAGAAACTATTGCTCTACTTGGGCCCAGGTTGTGAGTGATCTTGCTTTCAGCCCTTCAAGCCATTTTAGTGCAGGACCAGCGAGAGACCAGCGAAAAGATTTCATCTTGACATATTCCAAGGTTGTACCTTCAGCAAGAGTACGGCACCTGTCAGATTTGTAATATGTTCAAGAGGACACTCATTAAATCTACCATAGAAGGCATTATTTTTAAGCTCTATAAGAAATTGAGTGCGAATTTCAAAAGAGTTATCAGGGATAAGAATCGCCGATTCAGGCACGACGAGAGTTGGGTGCATGTAGTCCTCTGCCGTGGTTGGGTATTGGGCAAGCTCAGCCTGTGCTTGTTCCCTTGCTGCTTTCTCAGCGGCGATAGCAGCATCTTTAGCGGCCAATTCCCTGGTAAGCCTAGCGATCAGCTGTTCCTGTGTCTCCGCAGCTGCCATGGCTCTTTGCAGTTTAGCTCTGATGTGTAGAAGGCGCTCTGGTTCGTCTAAGCCGTCAAACTCAGGTGGTTGACCAGAACGGCGCATACACCTGTAAATTAACTCAAAGAAAAAGTGAGAACTGACTACCTAAGGCGCGATTGATAGCTTCTCCGGCAACGGCGCCAATTTGTTGTGAGGAGGAAATCGAGTATGAAATATAACAAAATAGATCAAACCAGATTCAGGCCCACGCAAATAAATACAAGACTCCTCCAATGCAGTAATGGGAAGTCAGGATCGAATCCACGAGGAAGCGTGTCAGCAGATCTCAGGTAGCTGTAAATCTCACAGACAAAGCAGCAGAAAGACAGCAACACAGAAACAAAGGAGCAGAAACAGAAATGAAACAGAAAAGAACAAACAAAAGCAAAGATCAAAACGAAAAACAGAAAAGGCAAAGCAAAGCAGAAACAAAAGCGAGGACACAGAAGCTACTCGATCTCGAGTAACAATCCTCTATATCGACTAAGGAGGTCGACAACAGAAACTCAGAAACGAAAGCAGACAACTCGATGTAGACAAGTTCGTACTCGATATCGAGTAGAGGCTACTCTGTATCGACCAAAAAGTCCTCTGTATCGACTAGCAAGACAGAAAACTTAAAATCGCAGATTCGAACCAAAACTCAGAAATTTGACAGAAATAAACTCAATATGCTAAAAGACTTCCAAAGCCAGGGTATCAACACCACAACGATAACCATGCAAAGTAATACATAAAGGCATAAAAGATCATGCTTTCCATCAAATAACTTTCGTTATTAACAAATAGGCATATAGAGGCTTTCGCATAAACCCTAATTGTTACTAACCCTTTTTCACATAATTAATCCAAGTTGCATTAAGATCACTTTCGCTTCAATAACACAAACAAGGATCACCTTCAACTCTCGCAAAAGAATCATGCTCATAGGGATAGAAGACGAATTGCACAAAAAGATCTGACCTTTACCGCATCACCTCACATAGCCACCGTCGGGCTCACCCCAGCCCCAGAAGTGGGTGGACTACTCGCTCTTCATTATCAAGAAAGACATCAAATAACAAAAGAAATTAACTTCCATTGAATTTAAATAAAGAAAGCTTACAACCGACAAGACAAATCCGCTTTCGCCTCTCCACCTTGCTTGCTACAAACTCTCTCTCTATCCTACTTACTTGAATGGAATTGTGTCTGAATTGGAATGAATGAAAAACCAGCCCCTAGGGATTTATTTATAGGCTTCTAATCCTCGCTATTCAAGGATAGAATCTCCTATCTAATTTGTTTCTATATCTAATTTGCTAAAAGATAAATAAAATGCTTTAAGGAAATAAATCAATAAGGAAAAGATAATTCTAAAGTGGGTAAGTCTTCATGTCTTGATAGATCTTGTCTTCCATGGATAGAATTTATCAACTTTGGATAGATCTTCTCGGCCATTCTCGGATTTCTTCATGCCCAAGGATTCCAAGTCTGCTCGGACTGCTCAAGTCGACTCGTCTGCGGAAACTGGTCTACTCGGCCTCCGACCTACTGGTTCCTCCTCGGAGTCATCCTGCTCAACATCTCAATGAAGTCTTACTGTATTACACAGGCATAGAGGACATTGATGAACATTATAAATATGTCCACTTATTATATATATATATATCAGCCTTACATGCCGTTTAGATAGAAATCAAAGATATGTATGAATGGAAAACATAATGAGAAACATTAAAGATTGATAAATCACCTTGCAAATTTAGTATTTAAGGCTCTAACATGTTGTTGAGATGATCCGGCCGTTTGCGAATCCTAAGAAAGTGCAACTACCACTTGTTATTAAGAAGATGCTAGACCTTGGTTATGAAAGAGAGTCCCTTGATATCCTCTGACAGTGAAATTGTGTTAAGGAGGAAAATTGCATAAGCAAAAATACAAAATTCAGTTCAATAAATATTAAAAAAAAAGTGGCAAATGTGGTTGCATTTGTCACATATAAGCTTCAAGGTCTTTATAATTATGTTTTAACAAACTTGTATCCCAACTATGGAGCTAGCAATCATTGGACACAACATGATCAAATTTATCTGGACAAAGGAAAGTGTAAGATAATATATATAACAAAAAAACGTGGCAAATGTGGTTGTTTCAAAGTCTTTATAATTATGCTTCAATCATTAAGTTAAAGTTTGGATATTATGCAAGAGCAATCAAAATCTAGTTCCAAAAGTGAATGTAAAAAAACAGAACTTGTAAGATAGTATACTCAACTCTAAACAGTGGAAATCTCAAGTTCTCTATTCTAAAAATAAATTCTTGTTCTACCGTTTCGAAATCCTTTAATTTTGACATCAAAAGACTTATCAAAGCTCTCTACAGAAAATGAAAAAAAATTGCCCCTTATGCATTGTTAATCACCAGAAGCATCAGTTGCATCATGAATATCTTTCATCACAAGAAGTTAAAAGCCAAACCAAGCAAAAAAATAACTCAATTCGGAATCCCGGTAAATAAAACAGAAGTTTTAGAATAACATTCTCGACTCTAACCAACACCAAAGCTTAATCGGAAGTTATGGCACCAAACGACAAAGAAGACGATGAGTTAGGAATTTAAAAATGGTTTGACCTCTACCTTGATCTCGAGTGGACCCTCTGCACCTCAATTGCTTGACACAAACGCTCCTCCAGAGACTAATTTGCATATCATGTAAAGAGTATTTGGCCCAAACATTAATCCTTACACCATTCTTAATATTTTCAATTCATTATCTAGATTCTAGGGAGATACTCAGCAAAAAAAAATCAGCAACATAAGTTACATAACATTAAAAAAAAATCAGTAAGGAACTAAGGAGATCACAGAAAAAAAACATTAATTTCAAGGGCTTTCTTTATATGACATTTCATCGAGCAGTTAGAGTGCATGACTAAATGACCTTTCAAAACCATAAATTTCAAGGCCTTCCATTCCTCTAATCTTTATATGTTATCAAACACATCTAAATATAGGTGATGATTTCATTAATTTATGTAATACTCTGTAATAAACATTTGCCGAAGGGAAAAAACTAAATTAATGAGAAACTTACCGTATACATGTTTATGATTGGGACAGTGGCGGCATCCTCTACAACCGAGTGAACCAAATTTGAATGGACGGTGGTAGCTCATGGGCGGAGCCCCATCATCGGCGTCAGTAGTCGTCCTCCGATTTGCTGGTTCCTTCTCTGAGTAATCGATGCACAGGCGGATACTCTGAGCACTTGAAGACTTGAATCGGTAGAACACTTCGGATCTAGGTTTTGAAAGTGGTGGATGATCGATTGGTTTTGATTGGGCTTCACACCCCCGAGCATTGGATATCACTTGCATCCGTGCTCCATGGCCGTCGTTTTTCTTTCACATACACAGAGCAACAGAGGGGAGAAGTTGAGGGGAAGAGGGAGATTAGCGTTGTGAATTTGAGCAGTTGAAGAGAACGTGGTTGAAAAAGTAATTTCTTAAGTTGGACACGTGGCTCAATTTTTTGTGAAGGCTTTGCTTCTAAAATAATAAGTATAAGGGGTGGATTATTAGCAACTGCTCGTAGCAAACAAATTAATTAAGTGCGTTTGATCAATCAATCAATAATTTTATTTTTTATTAATTTCCATCCCTTTTTTTTTGTTATTGTTGTTGTTTCCACCAAAAAAATAATATTTTTTTGTTGTATCAATCAATTAGTGTTAATAAAAACCTATCACATACCACTAAATTATTTAATAATCGAACTTGGGTCTTTATTGTTATAGATAAGGATATCATGAATCCTTACAACTGAATCATCGAAGTCATATATATATATATATATATATATATATATATATATATATATATATATATATATATATATATATATATATATATATATATATATATATATATCCACATATACTTTTAAGGGCGTGCATGGTTAAAAGGGGTTAATTAATTTTTTTAAAACGCTAATTAGTCAAAAGGGTTGCACGTTGTTAAGGACGTGCATTTTTTACCTTTGAATTTACGGTGTATCTATCAACACACTTTCATGCTTCAACTTTGTTTGAATTGGATTATTGTGTCTCATCTAACATTATTTTATCATAATTATGGTTTATTATTGTGAATTTTTGTCATTATTATTTCAAAACCTTTCTATCCTATATCATAGGATAATACCCTAAACAACCTCACCCCCGCTGCCAAGGCGAAGCTTGCTTTCGTTTGGTGGTCAGTGTGGTACTCTAGGAACCAACTTGTTTTTCGACAAGTTCCCTTCCCGAGGCGAAGCTTGCTTTCGTTTGGTGGTCAGTGTGGTACTCTAGGAACCAACTTGTTTTTCGACAAGTTCCCTTCCCGACTAAAGATACTCTAGTTCGCATTGTTAAAACTCACAGGGAAAATTGGAGTAAAACATCTCAGATAGATGAGTGTCTAGATGAGGTCTTCCCCCCCGCCCCCCCCCCCCCCCCTACACAAAAAACAAACCACCCGAAAGACAAAAATAAGGTCGTAAAGACTAAATGGCGTAAACCACCAATGGACACTTTGAAACTAAATTTCGATGGATCCACACTAACAAACTCTGTCAGCTTGGAGGGTGCCATTATCAGGGACTGGGAGGGCAGGCCGATTCACATATGCTACAGTAAACTGGGAAAACAAAGCCCCTTAAAAGCGGAAGCCCTTGCCCTAAAACTGGGAATACAAAATGCTGTCCAATTCAGTATCGAAAAAATCCACATCGAAGGTGATTCTAGTGTAATTATTAATCACTTACTTGAAATATCGAAATGTCCTTGGGAGATCGAACTGATTATGTCAGATGTTAAAATCCTTCTATCAACTTTGAAAGAAGTGTCTTTCTTTCATATTCCCCGCTTGGGCCATAGAGTGGCGGATAAGGTTGCACACCTTTTCCACTCTGCCCGGGGAGTCGATATTCAAAACAATCTTGGTCTTTTAGACCTCATCCATAAGGATGCTGTCGGGTAGAGCTCGCTCGCCTGAATTCTTTCCTAATTAAAAAAAAAATAGGATAATACCCTAAATTGAAAAAGATTATCTACCAAAAAATAAACGATCCTAAAAATCTAATAAAAAAAACTAAACTAATTAAAATAAAAACATTTCCAAATTAGTACTATAAGATAATATTTTTGGGGCATAGGATTTTATCATTATTGACTGTACATTTGGGATAAAAGAAAAGGGGGGATTAATTCGAAAATGCCAAAATGGGAAAAGGAATTGAAACTCCACAAACGGGCATCATATCAGTTGGGAGATTTGAATTGTCGTTCTAGTTTTATTTTTTCTTGTAATTAAGGGATGTTCTGAATTTGACATTACTAGATTGCATTACAAAGAATCCGATTCAAAATTCCGGAGACTTAATTTTTTTTTCCTTTTTAGAAAAAACCAGATTTAAAAAAAAATAAATTTCTCCATGATTTAAAAATACACCTAAGAGTTAGGTTTACCACATACTTAGGTTTTCATTTTCATTTTTTATTTATTTTTTGTTATGACAAGAGTTAGGTTTTCATGTAATCATGTAGCTTGTTGATCATCAATCAAACAAATGAACTTAATTTTCATATAATTATCATAATACACCAATTGAATTATTGGAAGATTAATTTGTGGAAAATAATATATATTGATATAGGTATCTTCCACCCTACACCATGTTCATACCCACATGGAGGAATCAAGAAAAGGGAATGATAAAAGATGAGAATGAGGACCAAAGTATAACAACCACAAAGCTCCAAAGGAAGAGCAAAGTGTTACACTTGATGAACATGATATTCTGTCCACTCTCCACCTTGTTCATCTCCACACTCCTCATTTGCGTCACCGAGAGGGAGAGCCTAAGAGATGACCCTCTCAACTTCAACGTCCTCAACATCGTTGTTGAAGTCGTAAGGTATTGTACTTAGCTAGCTAGGCAACATTTCGATCAATTAGTCGTTGAATGTACGTAAAGTAGGGGGTTTTGCATGCATGCAGCGCGTATGGAAATGTGGGATATTCGATGGGATATAGCTGCGAGCGAAGGCTAAACGTCGACGAAAGCTGCAAGGACATGTGGTATGGGTTTTCGGGGCGGTGGAGCGAGAAGGGTAAGCTTGTTTTGATAGCGGTAATGGTGTATGGAAGACTGAAGAAGTTCAACTTGCAAGGAGGACAAGGCTGGAACCTAACTTAACTATGGATGAATGAAGAGTTGTGTTGTATATCTATGAAGAAATATAATTAATTTAGGGTTCTGTTTGCAAGTAATTAACCTTAATTTAATTGTGTGGCTAATCAATGAGTCGAGAGTAATTGTCAAAATGTAGTGTGTTTTCCCCTCGTTGCGTTGCAATTGCAAATTTGGCTAAAAAAAAACAACGCAATCTCAAGTTATATTGTAGCCGAAAGTATCCTATATATCAAGAAAGAACTTGTGGGTAATATCAAAAGATTTTCGGTTCGAACCCTGGAAGACCGATCTTTATTTACCAATTCAAGAAAGCATCCCATATATCATATATGGTTGCATATCAAACAAACTCACACACTCTTACACTTGAGTTGGCTCTTGTTTACCCACACACTTTACTACCTAGCTGGACTATTTATAGGACTACAATTCCCAAAGGGGATAACCTTGATTTTCCCTCCCCATTCCCCAAAATAAATAAAAAATAATTAAATTTTTTTTAAAAAAAAATAAATGATGGGATTTTTATTAGAGGGCACAGTGAATTTTTTGTGCGCCTTCGCTATATACACCACAAAACCTGCACGTTAATTCCGACATACAGAGTTAAAGTGAGTTAATTAATTTTTAAAAGTGCTAAATAGTAATGGTGACTTGTACGTCGAAAGCAACGTGCATCTTTAAAGGTACATTTGCGGTGTATTTAAAAACAATTTTTTTGATAGTCCATCCGCACGGTCAATTATAAAGGCTACAAAGCTAGAAAGATTGACCTTTCTCCTGAATGATCTTAACAATTGACAAAGTGGACTTTCAATAATTGGGCCTTAAACCCAATTTTTTTTTTGGCAGCCATTTGTAGCCCGGTGTATGGGCCACTCTCTCAAGGCAGTAAGAGCAATTACAAGTCTCATTGTTGTGAACTTTGCCACGGGAGAAAATCCTTTTCTTTCATTTGGTTGTACGTACCCTTGCAACTAATCAATCCTTCAATCTCTCTACACTCCCATCAAGCCTGGATTTGATCTTGTAAAACCCAAAGACAACCTGTATATGTTAGTCTTTTCTTGAGGCAAATCGATAAGTGATACACCAAGTACAATTCTTTTCAAGATCTAATATCTCTGCATTCATAGCATCAACCCAAGAGAGATCATCTTTGGTATGTTTATAGGACATTGGCTCTTGCAAAGCATGAACATGGGCAAAGACTAGTTGTGTAATCAGGCAGATATATAAAGGGTTGGATCAAAGGGTGTAGATACCATGAAGGCGTTAGAAAGGGACACCAATAAAATCACGAAGGTGATGTGGAATATGGGTAGGTCTAGTTGTCCTTCTTGGAGGAGGAGTTGGATGGGAAGGCAACAATGTCAAAAGAAGCATCAGGTTGGTCTGATGACTGAGGTGGGGGCACAACAATAGATGAAGAATTAGGGACAACAGATAGCGTGGGAACTGGAATAAAATCACTTGCAGAGTTAACCAATGGCAAGGAAGAAGTAATGACATTGGGAAGGTAAATTTGATGTGGAGCTAAAGAGAAAAGAAGTCTCACAAAAGAGAGCAACGTACATCTCGACTATATATGATCACTCTCTGTGATGCTAGATCGAGAAACTTATAATTTCTGACCATGTGAATAACCTGGAAATACACATTTGAGAGCTTTGGAAGCAAATTTGTCCTTTGGTGCATCCCTGTTGAGAGCATAGCATAAACAACCCACAACTTGAAGCATACTATAATAAGGTGGCTTCCCATATAACTTCTCAAAAGACTCAAAACGAGTCATCCTTGACAAAACAGAAGAGGGCATAAGATGTTGAGGTGGGTGGCTACTAGTATACAATCTCCCCAAAACCTCAGTGGAAGATGAGCATGAAGTCCTATAGCCTTGTCCGTTTTTACAAGATTTTTTTTATACAAGCAAGGATTCAATACACCAGACAATCATATCTGATATACTGAGCGACTGGGAAATCCGATATATGGGCATACCGGCCATCATGAGAAGCAAAACCGAACCTAAGAGATGACTATGCTTGCCTCCACTAATTAGTAGAGCTGCTCATCGGTTCAAAACCAGGCTGAACCGAATTTAAAATCGAATTTTTAAAAATTATGAACCGAAAACCGAACCTAACAACTTAGGTTCGGTTTGATTTATTTAGGTTCAGTTAAGGTTTTGAACCTAAATGAATCTAATCAACAATTAATTATAAAAAAATAAAATGTTCAATTTAAAACAAAAACTAGATTAGCATCCGCACAGTTGTGCGGATGCTTTTTATATAATAATTTTATACATATGAAAAACATTTATATAAGTTAAAATACAATTATCAAGGATTCTTATATCAAGAATTCTTATCCCTTTATCTAAATTAAAATTCCTTTTAAAATTTAAATAACTTTCATATTAACACTCGTTCAACTAATGATTTTCCTTTACTATAGTTGCATTTATTCAATAATTTATTATAAATTCCAAAATCTCTTATCTTTCACAACTAAACTAAAATAAACTAATTATTTTTATTAATAAATGTGATAAAGCAATTTATTACTTGACTTATTATTAACTGACTATGTATTATACTACACACACGCGCACACACACGCACATATATATGAGAATAATTGATTAAAATAAATATATAAATCAAATTATAACAAAGTAATTTATTAAATGGATCTAATCGTTATCTATATATTTTTTTTTTACAGTAGGCAACCAGTAGAATGTCTTTAAACAAAGATCATTCTTGATCCCTATAAAAAGGGAAACTAGCATTACAGTTGATACTATTCTTAGCTATAAAATCAGCAGCTTTGTTGGCTTCCCTGTAGCAGTGCTGAGCTTTTGCTGAAATAAATCCTTTTTGAAGCATTCGAATCTTCTCCACTACTCTTAGAATCTCCCATGGACTTGAATTCTGATCTTCTATTGCCTTGACAACTCCCAGACTATCTCCTTCGACAATGACCTTACTCCATCCTTTAGTACAGGCTATTTCTAACCCTTTGCAGAAAGCAAGGGATTCTGTTAGGATTACAGATCCCTTAGGAACTTCTTCATAGAACATATCAATTACCTGTCCATTCCAATCTCTGACAATACCCCCAATGAGGCAAACGCCCGATGGTTTAACCGACCCATCTACATTGATTTTGTAGACAGCCATTGGGGGTTTTGTCCATTTTATATTTCTAGTCCTTTTACTTTTTGGTCTCTTACCTTGATTTATAAGATTTACCCATTCCTGTATACTATGATTAGCTTTCCGTACTGTTGCTTCCAAGTTGTCCGGTTTATTTCCTTTGAAGATGACAGAGTTACGAAATTCCCATATGTGTTGCCATAATATACAGAGGTGTTCAAAGTGAGTATTGTTTCTTCTTATATACTGCATGTTTGTCGTTGACGCTATAGGATCATGGAAGCCATGAAACCTATTACCACTGTTTTGTTACAAAATTAATTTAAAAAGACAATCAATCGGTTAAGAGGGAAACGTAGTAATTTTTTTTTATGAAAATTGATTCAACCTAAATTAATGTCGTCGAAAACCGAACCTAATCGCTTAGGTTCGGTTTAGATCTGATTTGATTGGCCCAATTCGGTTCAAAAAATTGATTTGAACCGAATTTTTAACCGCCTGCTAGTTACCCTGAAAATTGAGGCATTCGGAACTGCTGAACTGCATAGATGCGGGATGCGAAGAGAACAACTGGTGAAGGAATTGGGAGTGTCTCCATTGCCACTGATTTGATTTGTTCGTATGATACGCGAACTCGGGAAGCTTGTAGCCGATGCACACTACAGAGAAGCTCTCCTCCTCTACTCGCAGCTCCACGCCGCTTCGGTTCGTCCCACCAGATTCACCTTCCCACCCCTCCTCAAAGCCTGCGCGAAGCTCTCCTCGTCCCTCTCCGGCCAAATCCTCCATACCCAAATCATCAAGATCGGCTTTGATGCGGACGCTTACACCTCCACTGCTCTCACCGGGATGTACATGAAAACCCAGCAAATTAGGAGCGCAGTCAAGGTGTTCGACGAAATGCCCCACCCAACTGTTGCCTCCGCGAATGCTGCCATCTCTGGGTTTTCGCAAAATGGGCGGTTTGCGGAAGCTTTTTTGGTGTTCAGGGATGTGGGGCTGAGAAGGTTTAGGCCCAATTCAGTTATGATTGCGAGTGTGTTGTCGGGGTGTGAGTTGATTGAGTATGGCTATCAAGTACACTGTTGGGCAGTGAAGCTGGGCGTTGAGAGGGATGTCTATGTGGGAACGGGGATTGTGACAATGTACTTGGCTTGCGGGGAATTGCTTTTGGCTGTTAAGGTGTTTCGGGAAGTGGAGAATAAGAATGTAGTGAGCTACAACGCCCTTATATCCGGGCTTGTGCAAAATGGGGCTCGTTGTGGTGTTGTGTCTGATGTTTTCAAGGAGATGTTTGTTTCATCGAGTGAAAGACCAAATTTTGTGACCTTGGTTTCCGTCCTATGTGCTTGTTCTAATGGGGGTAACCTTCAACTTGGAAGGCAGATTCATGGGGTTGTGTTTAAGATAGGGCTGGAGTTTGAAACTAAGCTGGGAACTTCACTGGTTGACATGTATTCCAAGTGCAGTTGCTGTCACTGGGCATACCGTGTATTCCAAGAGCTCAATGGTAATAGGAATCTGATAACATGGAATTCTATGATATCGGGATTTATGTTGAATGGTGAATGTGATATTGCTGCTGAGCTCTACTCTCAATTGGAAGCTGCAGGGTTTCAACCAGATTCAGCAACATACAATGCAATGATCAGTGGGTTTTCACAGCTCGGAAAAGGCATGGAAGCCTTTCGGTTCTTCACGAAGATGCATTCAGAGGGGGTTGCTCCAGGTTTAAAATCTGTCACTAGTCTTTTACCTGCATGTTCAGCAATATCTGCCTTGAGTATCGGGAAGGAGATTCATGCATATGCCACTCGGAATGACTATGCTAGTGATGAATTCTTGGCTACTGGCCTTATAGACATGTACATGAAATGTGGGCAATTTTCGTCAGCACGCACAATCTTTGATCAATTTAACACAAAGCCCTCTGACCCAGCGTTTTGGAATGCAATGATTTCGGGCTGTGGGAGAAATGGGAAGAATGAATCTGCATTTGAGATTTTTGATCTGATGAGGAGATCAAATGTTCAGCCTAACTCTGCAACCTTTCTCAGTATTCTCTCTGTGTGCAGTCACACAGGTGACGTCCCCAAAGGGATGAAAGTTTTTGAGATGATGAGTAGAGATTATGACCTTGTCCCGGGTCCAGAACATCTTGGCTGCATGATTGGCCTTTTGGGTCGGTCAGGGCAGCTGGATAAAGCTCATAAACTGATACAAGAACTTCCTGATCCTTCTGCGGCTGTTTTCTCGTGTTTGCTTGGTGCTTCTGGTTTGCACTTGAACTTGGAACTCGGAGAAGATTTGGCTGAAAAACTTGCTCAACTGAAACCAGACAACCCTGCTCCATTCGTCATGCTGTCTAACATGTATGCAGCCATGGGGAGATGGAATGACGTCGAAAGAGTTAGATGCTTGATGAATACTAACAGAGTCCAGAAGCATCCTGGTTACAGTTTAGGGGTAATGTGAGAGAAACTGTTTCTCCAAATGTATTGTGGATTTGTGGTTCAATCAAAGACATCATGTTTGAGTTAACATTAGATACTGATTATGAAGTCATATTTTCCATGTGGAAGTTCTGATAGTCGGCACAGTTGCTCTTGGAACCATGTGAAACGTCAGAGGCACCAAGGTCATCTTTCTTGGAAGCTCCATCGTGATGAATATTGGTGTGGCAAGCGTTCATCTAGCTCACTTGGTCATTGAACCTGATGGATAAGGCATATTTGTTCTTTCGAGGTTTAAAGATCAAGCGGCATCCCTAAGAGTAAGTAACCTTAAAGAGTATCATTTTCTGATCCCTATTTTCATACGAGTTGACCGGGTTCCTTGAGCATATAATAAATTGAAAAAAATGACTAAAATATCTTTGTGTTATGTGTTTAATACAGAGTATATATAGATATAGATATAGATTGAAAAATTGAATTTTTTCCCTAAAATATCTAAATATTGTGTGTAGTAGGTGGAATGAGTTTAAATAATATGTAGATAAAGATAGATAGATAGATAGATAGTGAAGTGATAAAAATCTTGAGATTTGAAGTAAACAATTAAAAATCCTTATTTTCAGTAAGATAAGTTTAATGAATTTATTCTTCTGGTAAAATGAATGGAATATAATGAACGGTTTCTAGAAGTTAAAAAAACAAAAATTAAGATGGGGAAAGACCTTGAAATGTCATAATTCAATATTCAACATTGTCCGGCCATGACCCGTGAGAATGACTTCTATTCACTCCACTTAAGCACTCATTCATATTTTCAAATCCTGAGTGAGTTGGATGTGGCAAAGAGAAAGAGAGATTGAAAGCAATGGATTGAAACACCATTAAAAGTCAACTAAATAGTTGCTTTGTCTTGTGATGTGGTTTGCCCCACATTGTGGTATTAATCTTTGCCTTATATGATGATTGAAGAGGGTGAGTACTCCATCGGCTTCTGTTTGAATTGATCTCTCTTAATTAGCCATTTCAATTTGATCAAAAAGCATGATGAAGCAACAGCCAATCTCAATACTGATTTACACTCTTTATCTCATTCTGATTTACACTCTTTATCTCATCGGCTTCTGGAGAAGGAGCATACGAGCTGCTGATGTCTAGTGTCTTTTGTTTTGGTTTTGATTTGAGTTGTGCCCTCGCGCCTTTGTTGACTCTAGTGCTTCTTCCTTGCGCCTTCCATGCCTTATTTTACGTTGTCTATGAGGTCCTATTGCACTATCGTTCTGGGTCTATCGGAAACACTCTCTCGACTTGTTCGGGGTATGAGTGCGTACATCCTGACCCCAGACCCCGCTTTTTGCGGGATCAACTGGGTTGTTGTTGTTGTTGTTGTTGTTGTTGTTGTTGTTGTTGTTGTTGTTGTTGTTGTTGTTGTTGTTGTTGTTGTTGTTGTTCTCGTACATTGTTGTTGTTCTCGTCCAATGGAAAGCCAGCCTCCACAGCCTAAACCAATCCTTCCTTTCTTCTTGGAGCTCCAACTCCACTCTCACTAGGCATAGCCCCTGCCACTGGTTAGGCGTCGGTTGCGACACCAACGGAAGCGTCGTTAGGCTTAACCTCACCAATGTAGGCCTAACGGGCACCCTCTCGTCCTTCAACTTCTCCGCTCTGCCCAACCTTGAATTCCTCGACCTCCACGACAACAACCTCTTTGGCGAAATCCCTGCTTCCGTCTCCAACCTCACAAAACTCGAGAGCCTTCATCTCGGCTACAACCTATTCACCGGAAGCATACCCTCCGAGCTCGGTCATGGGAGGATGAAAGCTCTCAGGGTCCTCAACCTGATCAGCAACCATGTTTCAGGTCCCATCCCACCTGTCCTTGGCAACATAAACTCCCTTTCTTCACTCATCCTCGGTAACAATCGTCTCGTGGGCAACATTCCTCCGCAGCTCGGAGGATTAAGGTCGCTTATCGAGCTCAGGATCAATCTCAACAACCTTACTGGTCCAGTTCCTGCATCCTTGGGAAATCTCGTTCACCTTAACGTGCTTTCCATCTACGGAAATCAACTGAACGGGACACTCCCACCGAAGATCAACAAGCTTACCAATCTGACGTTGTTCTACTTTTCCAACAACACCATCTCCGGCAACTTGCCTGAGAAGATTTGCCAAGGCGGCATACTAAGAGATTTCTGCGCGAGTAACAACCTCTTCACAGGGACTGTCCCGAAAGGCTTGAAGAACTGTACAAACCTGACCAGGCTAAGGCTAGACAGGAACAATCTGGTGGGTAACATCTCGGAGGACTTCGGAGTCTACCCTGTGGTTGATTACCTTGACCTGAGCTACAACAACTTCTATGGCGAGATCTCACCCGATTGGGCAAAGTGCAAGAACATGACGAGCCTTAAGATCTCAGGTAACAACATCACTGGCACCATACCAAGTGAGCTCGGACGAGCAACCAACTTGCATTTCCTAGACCTCTCCTCCAACCACCTTGTCGGTGAGATACCAAAGGAGCTCGGGAACCTTAAATCGCTCTTCAATCTAACACTCAGAGACAACCATCTTTCAGGTAACCTGCCTACGGAGATTGAGTCACTTCCCCAACTTACCTATCTAGATCTTGGAGCAAACAGCCTTGGTGGACCGATCCCGGAGGAGATTGGCAATTGCTCTAAGATGATCTACTTAGACTTCAGCAGGAACAGCTTCACCGGACCCATCCCTTCGTCGATAGGAGATCTACATTCCTTACAAGTTCTACTTGATCTTAGTAATAACTCGCTTTCAGGGGAAATCCCTTGGCAGCTTGGTGACTTGGATAACTTAGAGGTCCTTGATCTTTCACACAACAATCTCTCCGGCGAAATCCCATCCACCTTTTCCCAGCTGAAAAGCTTGACAATGATCGACGTCTCCTACAACCGACTCAGCGGTCCTCTGCCCGCCAATAATGCCATAAAGAACGCAACCATCAGTTCCTTCACCCACAACACAGGCCTATGCATCAACAACGACAACAACAACACTGAAGTAGTCGGACTGCCTACGTGGTCTTCGTTCCAAGTCAAGGGAAAAAGCAGCCAATCCGCAATGGTGTTAGTCATTACCATTCCCATCATAGCAGTATCATTCATCTTGTGCATCGTCGCTGTCTTTTGTCTATGCAATCACAACAACATCAAGAGGGATTCAGAGGCAAAGGCGATTTCATCCAATGAGTTATCTTATCGTTGCAACAGCAGCAACAAGAAGCGGTTAAACAATAACAAGTCAAGCGCGAATCTCTTCTCCGTGTGGAGCTATGATGGCAAGCTTGTGTACTCGGACATCATGGAAGCAACCGAAGAGTTTGATCCCAGGTATTGTTAAGCACCCAGTGTGTCGGTTTTAAGTCTTGGTTCCACAGTTTCATCTTACTTTCCGTGATGTCAAAACAGGCATTGCATCGGAGTGGGAGGTCATGGGAGTGTCTACGCAGAGCTATCAACGGGGCAAGTGGTTGCTGTGAAGAAGCTCCGGTCCATCCAGTGTGCTCGGTGTGTCTGTTTTCGAACTATTTTGGAATGGCTAATTGAAAAGGACTTGCGGGTAGTACCCAAAGGTCCCCAGTTCCAACCCTGGATATGACCGCTCTTTATTTACAAATTCAAGGTGTGTCTGTTTTCGTACAAATTAATGGATCGATCATCCATCCATACATGTATATATGGAATAGTATATAGTGCTAAAATTGGGTTCAGCTCAACAAATTCAAGTACTTAATTAGTTATAAAAAGCTCAGCAAAAATAAAAAAGAAAATTGAACCTCAACTATGGAGTAGGGATTTAACAAACACCGTTCATCTTCTTCCTCTCATCGACAAACTTCTTCCAAACCGCGGTGATCTGTCTTTGGAGGTCGATATCGGACTTCTTAGCCTTGTTGATAGGGGCATCCAGCTGGCACTTGGCAAGCTTGGCAGAGACTCTAGCCGGAAGGATGTCGAGCTCCGCAAGAACCTTGGTGATGTCAGCGACGAGGCGATCTGCGAGGGTGCGGGAGAAGTCCTCGCGTATGACGACTCTGAGGACGGTGACGTGCTGCGCGTCAGGAGGCATGGTGTAGGCCGGTACGATCCAGCCGTACCTCCGGAGCATGTCCGAGATCTCGAACTCCGTGTGGTTGGAACTGTCCTTTAGAGAGAAGGCTACCAATGGGACTCCAATGTCCTTGGAGATGATGTTGAACCTCCCTGTCTTCTCCAACCCTTGCTTCAGTACAACCATGTTTTCTCTGCAGTTCTCCATTATGTTTTTGTATCCCTGCAATTCATTCATTCCTAATTGGCAAAATCTGACCCGACTCGAAAATCCGACTCGACCTACCCTAATTCAGATCCGACCGAACTCGACAATTTAGTGTCGTGCTGACCAGAACCCGAGTCCGACCTATTTTGACCTAATACCTAAATGGACATGAAAAAAGACAGACTCGATCCAATGCATTCCCGACTCATTTTTGACACAACCCAAACAAGACCCGAATTACCCTTGTAATTACTTTAATTTTCTCATTTTTAAACACACACTAATAACGTGAATTACCTATAATGAGACATAATATAACTAAATAAATGAAGTTTAATATTCAACAATTAAGATAAATAAAAAAAATTGTCATTTTATAATAAAACAAACTGCGACCCGACTCGAACCCGAACCCGACTAACTCGAACTTACCCGACCCAAGCTTACCCGATCTGACCCGAATACACTATATATCCGACGGATGACATGACCCGACATTAACCGAACCCAAATGGGTATACCCGAACCTTATCCGATCAGCCGAATTGTCACCTATATGTGAATATTTAGATTACACTTGGGGATGCACCCAAGAACACTCAAAAAAGCTATATATTAATGATGTGATCTTGACTAACCTCGAATCCCAGTCGGATGAGCTGGTAGTACTGAGCAATAACTTGGCTAGAACCTAATTTGATGTCAAATGGAAGATGTATGAGATTGATATCTGATATCCTAGCGTGTTTTGTTAAGTGTTAATTAACGAGTTCAAGTACCTTTAGAGAAGTTGAGGGTGAAGGTGGGTTGATCAGCACCAAGATAGTTGATGTGGAAGATGAGCTCTTCAGGCAAATCATCCTTGTTCCTCCAGATGACCCAACCGATCCCCGCGTACACGAGTCCGTACTTGTGTCCGCTTACATTGATGCTCTTCACAAGCGGCAGCCTGAAATCCCACTCCAACTCCGGATATATGAATGGCGCGATGAACCCTCCGCTCGCTGCATCCACATGAATCGGCGTATCCCACCTATATATATATTATATAAGCTAGTGGACTACTCCTCTTATAGTCAATAGAGAGATATAAATATATATATACCCGGTTTGTTTGTTCTTCTGGGCCAAGAGGTCATTGAGTAACTTAACATCCTCGAATTCGCCGTTGAGGGTGGAGCCGAGGATGGCTGCGACGCAGATGGTGTTGTCGTCGACCATATCGACGGCCTTCTCAGGGTCCATGACGTAGAAGCCGTCGCTGAGCTTGACTTCCTTGAGCTCCACCTCGAAGTATCGGGCGAACTTCTCCCAGCAAACCTGGACATTGGCGCCGGTGACGATGTTGGGCTTGTCGAAGGGTAACCCCATTGATTTCCTTCGGTTTTGCCATTTGCGCTTGAATGCCAATCCGGCAAGCATTATGGCCTCCGATGACCCGACGGTGCCCACTCCGATTGCCGCCTCCGAATCCCCGAGTGGCGCGTTGAACATCCTTGCTATCATATTCACGCACCGATTCTGTACATCATATATTATGTATTCACAAAAACCCAAATTAAACATCATTCCACTTGTTTTTTCACAATATTTTCTCAAAATTGCAAATATTTTGAAACATATTTATTTTTAAAATTATATATTTATTACCATATATGTTTTTTTTTAATATAAATAGAATTTTGTTAAAAGTACGAATTCATGTAGGATCCGTTTGGTAATACAAGTAGCTTTTCGGAGCTTTTGGTTTTAATAATTTATAGTTTTAAATAAGTTAAATATAAGATTTTAATTTAATTAGCTTTTGAAATTAGATTTTCAACAGCTACTAACCGCAAGTTTTTCAGAATTCTATTCATTTTCTCCTATCTGATCAGCTAGTTTGTATCAGCTACTCTATCAGCTGGGTTACCAAACACTTTACTAGCTTATGAAAACTCCAATTCAACATATATTTAACACACTTAATCCATCAGCTTCAGCTACCCTATCAGCTTCAGCTACCCCATCAGCTCCGTGTTACCAAACTGACCCGTAACCTTTTGAATTGCTAAAGGTAGAGAGGTGGCAATTCGGTTGTTTGGGTCGGGTTCGGGTATATTCATTCAGGTTCTGTTATATGTAGTCGGGTCATATGTCGGGTATAATATATGTTCTGATGTTTGATCGGGTTCGAATTAGATCGAATCGGGTAAGTTCGGATTAAATGGATTTCAGATTGGGTCGGGTTCGGATTAGGTCAAATCGGATCACATTAAGTTTTATTATAAAAAAATAATTATTTACTTTACTACATGTTGCAATCTTAGCAAATTGCCAAATTGTGTGTAGCTTTTCGTGTAGGGTTTATTTTATTGGTCCACTTGTAATTAGTTACTTACGGAGTATATTATTATTTAATCTTAAAATTGCATTTATTATTCCCTCATTTTATAATACATGGGTTTTTAAGATAGTTTTTGTTTTAAAATAGATGGTCTTGTATATTTTCTAGGTAAGAAATTGTAATGATTTATATTATAGTATTGATTTGTGTTTATTGACTTTTTAAGAGATTTTAATTAGTTAAAATTAGTTGATATTAAAAAATAATAAAATTCATATAAAGATTAGTGGAATAATGATATTTTTTTAAAATAAAATATTTTATTAAAACTCGTGTAAAAAATATTATGAAATAGAGGGAGTACTAATTAAAATAAACGGTGAATTAATAATGACAGATGGACCAATAAAATAAATCCTATATGATTTCAAAAAAAAAAGATTTCAAAAAAATAATAATAATAAATAAATCCTATACAAGAAAAGCTACACAATTGGCAATTTGCTACCGCCTACCGGTGATCTGAATTCAATTTTCAGTCCTTGAATTACCGTCCTCTTTGTCAAATGTTGGTTAGTAATTAAAATATGTATGTTGCCAAGTTGTCAGCCGATCAGCAATGGTGGCCTGGTTTTTTTTTTACAAAAGGAAAATCACATTAATTAAAACAAATTTTGAAATAAAATTGTATCAAGTAAAACTTGATTGCAAGATCCATCATCTCATTATTTGTTAAAAAATACTTTAAAGTTTAGGTGAAAAGTCAAAAAAATATTCTATAAAAATTAAATGGGGTGAATAACGTACGGTTATCTAGTGGTCTTTTTTTCCACCTTATATTATTACAGTTACTCCGTTTGTCGATATATAATGTAAATTGTAAACGAAAAGAGATAGGGGAGGAGGGGATGCCTGAAGCTCGGTGGTGACTGGGTACTCGTCCATGTCAACGTAGTTCTTGTTGATGGCTGACATCATAAGTTTGTCGCACTCCGGCTCCATCCAGGTGGTGACGAAGGACGCCAGGTTGAGCCTCGGGTTTCCGTCCAGCATCAGCTCGTCGTTTATTATCTGATAAGCCGCCTCCTTCGGTATCGACTCGTCCGGCATCTTAAACCTGTATGCATTGAATTGGTTCATATATGATAATTCATCCCCGTCCCTCCGATCCGGACCCATGGATCAACACCCTATAGCTTATATATGCGTAATAATATGATTACCGGGGAAGACATGTGCGGACATATCTTGAGGCGAAGGTCGAGTGGATCGACCCATCCGGCGTTGCTCTTGACAGCGCCATTTTAATTTGGATCTCAACGATGATCGATTGGTTTTATGTGCTTAGTAGCTTTGATTGTTTTGTTTTACAATGGTTTTGATTGACATACTGTCTACCTAATTTTTATATACTCCTGCGCACTATGTACGTACTTTTCCTTTTAGGAAAATATATTTAAAAATATTACAGTAATATATTCACGATATATTAGAATTAGATGCTTTTATTAGTCAAAGAGATCGAGCATAGCCGGTCCGGTATACCTTGTCCATGGAAAATCGAGATCACTATGTCGGAAATTTTGTATATTACTTCGTAGGTTCAAAGAAGTCGCTTTCTTTCATATACTTCATGATGTATTCGAAAGTATGTTATCGTCTAGTGTCTCCTAACACAGCTGAATTCTTACCTAATAAAATAATAAAAAAAGAAGTAATAGCCAATTCGGATATTGCCAAGACTCAAGTGTGAACAGGGGCAATGAACGTGTCGCGTGAGTTGGGTACACCGCACCGAAGTTCCTGCTGGCTCCCAAATTTATGATTAGCGAAACTACAGAGTAATTAAAATAACTTAATCTATCTAGGAGTGTTATATTTAAAAAAAAATATGTTTGCTTATGAACGGTAAGAAAAAGTAAATTTGTGGAAGAGGGTAACAAAGTAATCTAATTTATTTTTTCGACCATAATTAGACCAAAACAATAACGTGAAATTTAATTAAATGGTATTATTCTCATTAAAAAAAAACTCAATATCATTTAAATTTCACTAAAATCTTAATTTCGCTAGGTATATGTCATTGTTTTGTCTCGGATTGATTGTAAAAAAAAAAATTGTATGTCATTGTTTTGTCTCGGATCAAAAAAAGAAAAAAAATTGAAATATTTTGTTACCACCTTCTAAATAGTTGAATTATTTTTCGCACTATTAATAGGTGGAGATATATTTCTAACTCGGAGGAGATTATTTTATTCGTTAACAACTAGGATGTAAATTTAATTAGTGGTGTGAGGGCCCACACTCACATCCACTATTAATGGCACTAATGGAAGAGGACAACCAAATCAAAGGGTGCCCATTGGCTACCGTAACTTGCGGCAAACCAGAGAAGAAAAAAACCAGAGATGAAAACCCACTCTTCCTTCCTTCTACGCGTATTCATTTACTAATGCTTGAATTAACCCAAAGAAAAAAATGAGTAATGCTTGAATTAATCAGTTTCCCACTTTCCCTTCTTAAATTGTAATTGTCTCCTTCAGAAATCAGAACATCTTACATAATAGAATATTGCAAAGAAACCAAAATCGGAGAAACTAAATACACCACAAATCTTGCACGTCGGAATTAACGTGCAAGGTTGAAGTGGATTAATTAATTTTTTTAACGTGCTAATTAATGGAAAAGTTCTGTACGTTGGAATGAACGTGCACGTTTGATGGGGGATTTGCAGTGTATCTAATATTAGAGGGTGGGAAGGTGGTGTTTGGGTTGTCCGAAGGCGGTTAGAGGGTGGGAAGGTGATTTTAGGATGCCCATAGGCAGTGTTGTGGTGGCCTAAGCCAAGTTAGGATGGTCCGTAGGACGTTTTGTGGTGGCCAAAGTCAAAGGTGGGTTGCCCGAAGACGGTTAGAGGGTGGCCGAAGCCTTGTTTGGGTTGCCCGAAGACGGTTAGAGGGTTGCCCGAAGGCGGTTTTGTGGTGGACGAAGCATGGGTGCTCGAAGGCAGTTAGAGGGTGCCTGTAGGCAGTTTTGTGGTGGGCGGAAGCATTTTGTGAGGATCGAAGCCGCTAGGCTAAGAGCTCTGATACCATGTAGAGAAATGAGTTTGTGGAAAACCACACTTTGATTGATATTATGAGGTCTATATATAGGCTTACAAGAGACTAAAGAGATAAGAACAAATCAAATCTATCTAACTAATCTCCTAATCTAATATATCCTAATATCTAACAACACGGAGCTTGAGCTCACTCCATCAATGGAGGTTCTCGGATGGTGCAGGAGAGTTTGTCGGAACGGATTCTTGATTGTATTGTGAATAAATACAATGTACAACTGATGTCTCTTATTTATACATCAATAGTTGCATACCCGATTTTTCTTATCATCATTAGCTTAGACCCAAGAATACCATTCAAAGAAGAGACATTAAAAGAAGCGGTTTTAGAAGAAATAGGAGCACAAGACGAGATTAATTTCCCTTTGTTTCTCCTCATGAAAGCATAGAGTAAACTTAAGCGAGCGTTGGGACTAGATTCATCATTAAGATACTCCCCCAGATCGAAGTATAGGTGTCATTAAGACCCATCAAGAAGTCGACAAGCCTCTAATCAGACTCATACATTTGAAGAATCGATGCATAACCACGAGTACAAAGAGGAAGAGATTGAGGACAAAACAATTCATCCTACAACTTCTTATTGTGAGTGAAATATGCAGCAATTCCATCAGATCCTTGAGAGATTGTCCTAATTTCCTTCTTGAATGCATAACACGGATTCGATTGGCAGAACCGAGTGATGAAGATAACACGGATTCGAAGCATCAATCAAAAGATTTATCGACACCATGAGATCAAGAAATAGATCAAGAAACTAGATCGAGAAACAAAAACAAATCAAAGCAATGCAAAAAAAGCAGGTCGAGAAAGAAGAAGGAACACATACTCAAAAATTGTCTCATGCCATGAAAAGAGTTGCAAATCAACTCTTTAGTTGACTAAGATCGATCATCGATCAAACTAGGAAGATTCAAAGAAAGAGGGAAAACTATGAATAGAAATAGAGCAACTTTTCTCTTCGGTTTGTTTCTTTTGAATTTGTTACAACATGTCAACAACTTTTTATAGCTCATCTTCTAAGCTTAGTAAAAAGACGGAAATACCCTTCTAAACCCGTGCCTATATTCTCTATCCTTATTGTTCAACATTAATAAAAAAACAATCATTATAACTTGTCAAATAGTTTTATACTTCTATTTACTTAGTTCATTATCCAAATCAAATAACTTAATAAAAATACAATATTTGAGTTAGCTGAAATATATGACAATCCGGGTTCTATTGCTGGCCTACAGTTCTACTTCAGTGTGGAGCTTGGTTTCGTCCGTCATCTTTGGCCACATCTTGCTTGGATTAGGTCTTCTGGTTTCGTTTTTTGTAGAGTCGTTTGTCTGTGTTAGCACCGGTTTGTTTTATTGTATGTATTGTTTTAAACGGTTCTACCGTCTGCCGGCTTGTTCGGCCTTCGAGTTTCAGATATTTCTGAACTCGAATTCTTACCTTATCAAAAAAAAAAATAGCTCAGCTAAATTGATATCGATCTCTAAATTTGATAAAAAAAAAAAAACCTATAATCCAATATAACATCAACCTAAATTCACAAGTGAAAGCCAAAACAATATACTAACAAACAAATAAAGCTAATTTGGAGTTTGTTTGGTGTAAGTATCTTATATGCAAGATTGTTTAAAAAATATTTTATTGTGTACGTTCAAACAATAAAATGTCAACCTAAACATTTGTTCAAACAAATAAATCATAAATTAAGTAGGGCAATTAAGTAATTAAAAAATAGAAATGTGCCAAATGGCAACAACAACAAAAGGTGAACATACCTAAAACATGGCACTGAGTACTTGTAGGAAACAACCCAATTTTTTTATTTTTATTTTGTTATAACCACAAACTAGTAAAAGTAAGAGAGAAAATAAGGGAGTTAAGTTAAAATTTGACGCCTCAAAAAAAAAAAAGTTTAATTTTAGCATTTTAACTTTCCCCTTTGCTAGTATAAATTCCTTACTGCAAACCCAATCTGAAATACAAAAAGTAAAAACAAAACATCTCTTTACAACACCCAAAAAAAACAAAAACAAAAAAAACAATGAGTGGTATGAAGAAACATGCCCAGAAGGGCATAGGTCTATCCTTTTTTATTATGTTGGTAATTTTGCCGGTCATTTGGGCTGGTCCAGAAATCCCAACAGATGCTTCCAAGGTCGAAAGCTGGTTTAGCGAAACAATTAAACCTATTGAGTACGTTTTTTACTTTTTACCATTTGTTAGTTATCGTTAGGAGTGATAGGTTTGCCTCATCGATATCTTCGTTTGGATATATTATATACTTAAATTCGATAATCAAACAAAAAGTTATGATTTTTTACCGATTGGATTCAAGTTAACTCTTCTCTTTCAATATAGATAGAGGATTTGTATTTCCCAAAATTGTTCAATCAACCTCCAAAGGATTTGTTCTCTGTTTAAACCAATCAAAATGATATCATTTGTTATTTACGAAATTGTCCACTGCCACTTCATAAGTTAAAATAATACATGTTTTTTTTTTTAACTTAACTTGGGTAAACTGTGACAATATTGCAGCGCTAGAAAGGCAGCATTAGAGCCTAACTTGGTGACGGCAGAGGCCTCACCGGTGCTTATAAAGGTGAGAAAAGATGGAAGCGGACAGTTTAAAACTGTGCAAGAAGCTCTAGGCAGCGTCAAATCCGAAAACACCATTCGTACGATCATCGATATCGGACCGGGTGAATACAACGAGAAGATCAAGGTTGAAAGGTTCAAGCCCTACATTACCTTCATTGGCGACGCGAAAGACAAGCCAATTCTGGAGTTCAATGGCGACGCTGCCAAGTATGGTACCGTGGATAGTGCTAGTGTCATCGTTGAGTCCGATTACTTTGTTGCGTACAACATAATCTTCAAGGTTACTTCTTATGTGCAACTTGTTGATTGTATTTTTTATATAACCAATGTTTCAAATTTGTTGTAATGTTTATTAGAGCTTGATGCAGAACACTTCACCGAAACCCAATGGGAAAATGAAAGGAGCACAAGCCGTGGCCTTGAGAATATCCGGAGAAAAGGCGACGTTCTACAATTGTAGATTGATAGGGTTCCAAGACACCCTTTGTGATGATGCCGGAAAGCATTTCTTCAAGGACACATACATTGAAGGATCCGTCGATTTCATCTTCGGAGATGCACAATCCATTTACTTGGTAAGTACCAAAAATCAATCTCAAATCGTGACAATTTTTGCGACATAAAGCTATAGCAACGTTAACACGACCTCTATTTATCGAATCAGAACTGCGAGTTGCACGTCATTGATGGGGATCCCGAGACAATCATCACTGCCCAAGCAAGGAAGAATGAGCAAGACAAGGGAGCCTATGTCTTTGTCCACGGAAGTGTAACCGGTAAAGGAGGAACCGCGGTCTTGGGAAGATCATGGATGCCCGCGGCAAAGGCAGTGTACTTGTACTCGACTTTGAGCGAGGCTGTCAGCCCACCCGGATGGTCCGATCACCACGATCCAGCCACCCAAAAGTAAGCTAACAAGCCAACAATCAATATATAAGCCCACACAATGCAATGCCAAAAACGTCGCTAAACTAAAAACGTCGTTATATGTATAAACAGGACGGTGTACTTTGGAGAATACCAGTGCAAGGGACCGGGGGCCGATGCATCCAAGAGGGTTCCTTATGCAAAGAAGCTCACCGACGCAGAGGCGAAGCCCTTCATGACGCTAGACTACGTCGAGGGCATGAAGTGGGTGTTGCCGCCACCTAAGGCCGAAGGCGCGGCGGCTGGTGCCGGTGCCCCTGCCGCCCCTAAGCCTAAGTAAAAGGGGCATAAGGGCGACAAGCTAAACTAGGGTTGTGCTAATGTGACCTAGCTACATGGCTAGCTCCCGCTGTTAAATCTTTCTTACATGAATTAGTAATATTAATAGAATAATTTGATTTGATTTAACACCATTTTATTTATATATGTTTTTTTATGCTTGGTTGTTGATCTTGATTCTTGATTACATAATATATTATAGTCTTTGTTCTTCAATTTTTGTTTTGAGTATATGGTTTCTTTTAATTGAATCGATGTAGGAATTTCAAATTTACATTATTTCATTATTATTGCCAAGTAAATTGATAAATTGTTATTTAACACGATTCTGGTCTTGTAAATCCAAGTTAAATATATAAAATGTATAAGATACGTATAGTAGGGAATACATGAGAAGGCATAATAGGGTATAGACTATGTCAGGCAAATAAAGTGATATACTACATAGTTGACTGAAGTCTTTTGAAGAAGATTCGAGTTCAATTGAAGAAGAGATACATATATATTAAAGTCTTTGTATAACAAATTGTATAATAGGGTATAGACTATGTCAGGCAAATGAAGTGATATACTACATAGTTGACATAGTTGACCTGAAGTCCTTTGAAGAAGATTCGAGTTCAATTGAAGAAGACATACATATTAAAGTCTTTGTATAACAAATTACATATGATGCAAAGATCATCCATGTTGAAGATAGTGGGGTACTAGTATGGTGAAGCATGCCATCAAGAGGAAGAAGTTCAAGCGATGCTACTTGGATTGAACAACGTTACTTGATGTTAGTCGAGTTAAGAGCCCCATGAGAACGAAGCACAAGAAGATTTGGAGCAGATAAGGTAATATATCTGTTTCTGTTCCTTGTTATAGATAGAGTAGTTGCCTATAAGGGGACTTTTGTATGAGATAATTAATCATTCTGTTATATAGATACACACTGTAGTACGCGGGGCATAAGTCAATTCATCTATATTGGAATTTACCTATAGAATGTATCAATCTATCCACAACAATAATTATAAAACATGGTTGTATAGATGTTTTTGTGGTGTTCAACACGATTCTTACTAAAAAACACGAAAATCATTTGTCTCTTATTGTTTGACTTTACTCGAGCTCCCATATTCACAACGAGTTTGTTTGGTGTAAGTATGCAACATGGTTTATAAAATGTTTTGTTACGTTCAAACAATAAAATGTCAATTGAAATATTTATTTATTTGAACAATAAAATTGCATATTAGGGTAAGTAAAAAATAGAAATGTGTCAAATGGCAATAACACAAAAGGTCAACCTAAAACAAGGAAATGAGTAGTTGTTTGAAACAATAAAAAAAACTTTTATTTTTTAACCACAAAACTATTAAAGATAAGATAAAAATAAAAAATAAAAAGGTGGGGGAGCTAAAATTTTAGCCCTAAAAAAGGGGTTATTTTTAGCAATTTAGCTTTCACCTTTTCTACTATAAATTGTTCCTTACAAACTCAATATGAAATATTAAAAAAAAAAAAAAGAGGGAAAAAAAATCAAATAATGAGTGGTATGATGAAATTTGGCAAGAAAGGAATATGTTTGTCCTTTTTTATTGTGTTGGTTTTACCGGTCATTTGGGCCGGTCCTCAAATCCCATCCGATGCCTCTAAAGTCAATAGTTGGTTTACCGAAACCATTAAAGCGGTTAAGTAAGTGCTTTTTCCTTTTTACTTTTTTTACCAATTGTTATTGGTGTGGTAGAAAAACGTTACAATGTGAAATATGACTTCATTTGTTAAAACATTACCTTATTACAAAACTTTGGCAAATTGTGACAATATTTCAGCGCTAGAAAGGCAACATTAGACCCTAACTTGGTGACCGCGGAAGCCTCACCGGTGCTTATAAAGGTGAGAAAAGACGGAAGCGGTCAGTTTAAAACCGTACAACAAGCCGTAGCCAACGTCAAACTCGAAAACACCATTCGTACTATTATTGATATCGGACCAGGTGTATACAATGAGAAGATCAAGGTTGAAAGGTTCAACGCCTACATTACCTTCATTGGTGACCCCAAAAACATGCCGACTTTGCAATTCAATGGGGATGCCGCCAAGTATGGTACCGTGGATAGTGCTAGTGTCATCGTTGAGTCTGATTACTTTGTCGCATCCAACATAATCTTCCAGGTACTTTTCATGTTCAAGTACTTGTTGATTAGATTCTATACATCCACGCTCTAAATTTTGTTTTAATTTTTACGAGAACTTAACTTAATCGATGCAGAACTCTGCACCGAGACCCGATGGGAAAATGAAAGGAGCACAAGTCGTGGCCTTGAGAATATCCGGAGAAAAGGCGACATTCTACAATTGTAGATTGATAGGGTTCCAAGACACCCTTTGTGATGATCATGGAAAGCATTTCTTCAAGGACACTTACATTGAAGGAACTGTCGATTTCATCTTCAGAGATGCACAATCCATTTACTTGGTAACTACCAAAAACCAATCTCGAATCCAATGGTGGAGCTGGGGTGCTCTTTGGTTTTTTTCCTTACATGTATTTAGTATTTTGAAATGATATAAGATCTTTAAATAATATGTAAAATAAAAATGATATCTAGTTTAAGCGGTATGATTTTTAATCAAAAGTTTTTGGGTTCAAATCCCAACCCCTTCCCTCTATTTCTTTTATTATACCATAAATCATCACAATTATTACAACTAAGTATTTTATACAGTATTGTTATATAATTATTCCTCACACTTATTTCAATTAAAAATGTTGTATTTCAATTATATATTTAACATTCTCTTTCAATATTTTTTTTAAAAATATTTTCTTTTGATTTCTTTCTATATTTTTGTTTTCGATCTCTCAACTATTTCAATAAAAAAAATGTCGGTATCTATATTTAAATTATATATTTAACATTTATTTTTCAATATGGTTTTAAAAATCATTCTTCTTGATCTGTTTTCTATATTTTTTGTTTGTCTCGTCTATTTCAATAAAAAAAAATATCGTATTTAAATAACAGTTTTAGTGTTTTTCAATAAAAAAAAATTGAAAATTTTCTTAATATATAGTTATACACCCAAAAAAAATCCGGTTTTTTTTCCAGCACCCTGGCTGGAATCCTGGCTTCGCCATTGCTCGAACGGCAACCATTTTGGTAACAACTAACTATTTCTATATATATTGATTGAGTTAGAATTGCGAGTTGCACGTAATTGATGGGGATCGGGAGACAATCGTCACAGCCCAGGCAAGGAAGAACGAGCAAGACAATGGAGCCTATGTCTTCGTACATGGAAGTGTAACCGGGAAAGGACCAACCGCGGTCTTGGGAAGATCATGGATGCCCGCGGCGAAGGCGGTCTACTTGTTCACAACTTTGAGCAAGGTTGTCAGCCCACCCGGATGGTCCGACCACCATGATCCAACCACCCAAAAGTAAGCTAGCTAGCCACCAATCTATATATTAATATACATATATTAAAACCGATACATAGCATCCTATGTGGTACACACGTTGTGGTTAATTATATGGAAAAAAAATCCCGCAAAAAAAACAATAAAATAATATGTTGTCATATTTTATAGAAACCTATCATAAGTTACAATCTATCTATAGTTAATTCATAAAAATATAAATCAAAACAATTTTATAGCCATACTTATAAAAAAAATATTAATAAATAAATATTTTATACCTAGGTATTATTTTATTTACATATAGATTTTTTATGGGAAGAATTATTTATATCAAAATAAATTAATTTATAGCGGTTATTTTATTTATATTCATTTTATTTTTGGTAGAATGAATTATTTATATCTAGATTAATTTTTATTTTATATTTCATGTCATTGTTAGTTTAATTTTTCCACCGTAATTCATATTTATTTATTTTTGTCATCTTTTTAATACAAAGTATGTTTATTTTTTTATAGATAATAAATGTAATTTTATAATATTATGTTAATCTATTTTTATATACGGGACGGGACACCTCGTTACGTAAATGTGTAAACAGGACGGTGTATTTTGGAGAATACCAATGCAAGGGACCAGGGGCGAATACATCCAAGAGGGTCCCTTTCGCGAAGAAGCTCACCGCTACAGAGGCGAAGCCCTTCCTTACGCTAGACTACGTTGAGGGTATGAAGTGGGTGTTGCCTCCTCCTATGGCTGTAGGGGCAACTCCAGGTAAAAGGGGTCCCAAGTAGGGCATCACAAGGCCAACAAATTACTCTCTATAAAAACCTATACAGCATGTTGTACATCAATTATTCCAAATGAAGTGTGAAATGTGAATGAAACCCTCAAGTCATGTGTGTCTTGAGTTGATTTGTACAATTTGTACCGACCTTAGTAATCAAAACTGAAGTAACAAACTGTTTGGAATATGGGTTATCCACGTTGAAAATATTGAGATATCATTAACAATATATAATTTTAACGGGCTTCTTTCATTGTCAATTGGTTTTGAGATGGAACCTCTTTGGGTTTGTGTGTTGTCCGTGTCTTCCGTACGTGGGCTCGCACACGACCTCCCTCCATCTTGTCTTAGCCCCACCGGGCCCAGCCGAATTTAACATGGTATTAGAGCAGGATTCGGGTAGTTTCGGTCTAGACCTCGGATTAGTGAAGTTGCTAGTCTTGTTGACATGTCGCGGGCATTGATTCCCATTTGAGCACATTTGGCAAGTGCAAACTTGTTGGCTTTGTTGGCTAAAGTCGTTGCAGTTGAGGGTACGTGTTAAAATATGGGTTGCCTCACATTGAAAAGATTGAGATATCAGTGGGTTGGAATATGGGTTGTCTCTCATTGAAAAGATTGTGTTGAAATATGAGTTGTCTCACATTGAAAAGATTGAGATATCACCGGGTTGGAATATGAGTTGTCTCACATTGAAAATATTGAGATATCATTAATTAACAACATATAAGCTTTCCGGATTACTCCTCTCATTGTCAATTGATTTTGAGATGGTTGTTTGTGTCCCCCGTACGTGGACCCGCACACGACATCCCTCCAACTTATCTTAGCCCCACCGGACCCAATCGACTTTAACACGAACATATTTGATCTCAATAAGATTATATTGTTAAAATGTAACTTTATCTAATAACTTAACCAACATTTTCAACTTCGATCTAGTTCCAAATTTTAAGCTATCCAATTTGATGACTAACTAATCAAGTTAATCATTAATTTGACATATTATCATAAATATACATGAACAAATCAAGTTTAGATCAAGCTCCTTGTTTATCATAAATATACATATTATCATAAATATACATATTATCATAAATATACATGAACTAAGGACCTGAATTGAATTTCAGAGCTCTCACGCTGTTATCTAAAGAATGAAACAAACAGAATATGATCATATTTCTATTTATAAGATTAAAATCAAATTTACACGATTCGAACTCAACTTATCTTAACCTAAGACTAACTTTAAGGGTAAATATTTAAATATGCACATTTTTAATACAAATTATGCTTCAAACTTAATTCAATGGCTACTTTTGAGTATTTAAAATAGGGAGGATTTGCCAAATATACAAATATGAATGCCAAATTAGCCAAATATACAAGATTTTGGGAATTTTGCAAAACTATACATCCCAATTTGCCCCCCTTCCCCCGTGTGCCCCCCCTCTATGCCCCCTGCCAGTTTGTTTTTTTTTTTTTCCGCGCGTCAGTGCTGACGTCATCGTCGGAAATGCTGACGTCAGCAATGCTGACACCGTTTACAAGGATGGTTTTTTTTTTTTCGCGCGCCAATGCTGACGCCGACGTCGGGAATGTTGACGTCAGCAATGCTGACACCGTTTACAAGGAAGGGTTTTTTTTTTCGCGCGCCAATGCTGACGCCGACGTCGGAAATGTTGACGTCAGCAATGCTGACACCGTTTACAAAGAAGGTTTTTTTGTTTTTTTTTTCGCACACCGTTTACAAGGAAGTTTTTTTGTTCCACGCGTCAATACTGACGCCGACGACGGGAATGTTGACATCAGCAATGCTGACGCCGTCTACGAGAATGCTGACGCCGACGACAATGACGTCGGGAATGCTGACGTCAGCATTGCTCACACCCTCTACGAGGATGCTGACGCCGACAATGATGACATCGAAGATCAATATATTTGACGTATTAAGTCATTAAAAATATAAAAGGGGGAGAACAAAGAGACAAAAGGAGTGTTCTACTAAAAAAAAAAAGAAACGAATATTTTATTTTATTTTTGGTAGTGAGAAAAAAAGAATAACGGTAAACAATTAAAACAAAGAATTTTTCGACGCCGACAATGCTGACCTCTTTCCTCATCCATCTCTTATATTGCAAAAACGATGTCAGCAAATATATACCTACACAAAAATATGCATGAAAACGATGTCAGCACTAAAAAATACGTATAAAAACGATGTCAACACTAAGAAATAAACCAATTTTTAAGGACTCAAGCATACATATATACTTACATATATAATATCAAATTAAAAACGATGTCAGCACTAAAAAATAGGCATTAAAACGATGTCAGCACTACAAAATAAACCAATTTTTAAGGAGTCAAGCATACATATATACCTACATATATAATAGCCAACTAAAAACGATATCAGCACTAAAATAAATTGGAGACAAATTGCATTACTCACACAAAAAACGATGTCAACACTAAAAAATACGTATAAAAATGATGTCAGCACTAAGAAATAAACCAATTTTTAAGGAGTCAAGCATACATATATACCTACATATATAATAGCCAACTAAAAACGATGTCAGCACTAAAATAAATTGGAGACAAATTGCATTACTCACACAAAAAACGATGTCAACACTAAAAAATACGTATAAAAACGATGTCAGCACTAAGAAATAAACCAATTTTTAAGGACTCAAGCATACATGTATACTTACATATATAATATCAAATTAAAAACGATGTCAGCACTAAAAAATACGCATAAAACGATGTCAGCACTAAAAAATACTCATAAAAACGACGTCAGCACTAAAAAAACAACCCTATTTCTAAGGACTCAAGCATACATATATACACAGTGATGATTGCAATCTGATTTGTGAATGAAAAATCAGATTTCCATTAAATGAAAAAAATATTATTAATTAATTCATTCAAAAATATAGTATAATTGCAAGTGTATACAACAATCTATTATTGAAAGATTAGCAGCAATGTTTAAAGGACTTTTTATTGCATTGCCTACTAATTTTTAAGAGCCCTGAAATAAACTCCCATGAAATGGCTTAAACAAAGAAAGTTGAGATTCATCTAAACTGCAACTCATGGTCTGCATATTCCTTTCTCAAAAGTCCCATAAACAATAAACTGTGATTCACCAGAATCAATTAATCGAAAACGATCGATCTGCTGATAATGATCGAGCTTATGAAATGATCAAATTAATGGTGTCAACAGTAAATATGTGAAGTCCGAGATTGAATCACCAGACCAAGCTATATAGTCAAATTGAATCAAATAAATGAACAATTCACCACTAGGCATCAGCAAATTAAGGCAAAATCAATGAAGTTACCTTTGTTCACTAATAATGGGGGATCGGAGTGGCGTTTCCATTATCCAGACGCCACGGCGAGGATGAAAGCGGAGGAGCATCGTCGACAGCACCGTCACGTTCCAAACCTTCGCAATGGCGCAAACACAAATTCAGATCTGAAAAATCAGTGAATCCACAAATTAGGAATGATCAAATTGCTCAACAAATCAACCGATGTGGATCAAAACACACGAAATCCAAACCTTCGCAGTGGCGTTCTTCTCCAGATTCCTCACGGAGACCATCGGCGTGGCGTTTCGGTGAGGCGGAGTAACGTCGAACGCCGCTGGACAATTGAGCGAGGTGATCTGGTGGAGCCGGATCCCGCAGAAGCATAAAACGGCGTCGCAGGAGGCTCGTGGTTCAGTCCGGTCCAAGGTTCGCCGGTGTCTGCTGCAGCAACGAGCGCCGCTGGTGGGAGGGTTGCTTGTCTGTGAGAGGGGAAGCGTCGATTCAGAAGGCGGGGTTGTCATCTACAAAGGCAGCCCCTGGCTCCGGCAAGGAGCCCCGTCGTTCGTCGCTGGGCATCAGCTCCGGCAAGGAGCCCCGTCGTTCGTCGCTGGGCATCAGCTCCGGCAAGGAGCCCCTTGCTCTTTTGGATCTACGCAGAAAGGCTCCGATTCAGCCCCAATGAAGGTGGAAAAAGGGGGCGCAGAGGTGGCAGACCGATGGCAGCGACATCAATCCTTTCCCGACATGAACAGCTCAGGCGTGGCTTCTTCTCCGATCACCAGGGCATACGCGAGACGGGAGATCTACGATCCAGATCTCAGATCTGGAAGGAACGGGAGTTTGAAAAGGGAGCAATGGGAGAGAGATTGACAGAGATTAGGGTTAAAAAAAAAGAGACGGACAGTTTACTAACCTTTAAAATATGCACATTAGCGCAAAAAAAGGCTTAAATATAAACACAACATCTTTCCATATTTAAAAACTTTTACGGAATTTTTCGCGTGGTGCCCCTGAGGTAAAGTCTAATTCACGTGGTGTACGAAAGTTTGGCATATTTCGCCAAATACCCCTGAGGTTTTTATTTTTTTCGCGAAATACCCCTCCGTCCAAATCTGTTAACATGTTCGTTAAAAAAAAAGAGAAAATAAAAAAAAAAACCACCTTCGTGACTCCATGTGCTTCAGCGAAGAGAGAGAAGGGGAAGACTCCTGCTTGATGGCTTTACTGGCTTGATGGCTTCAGTGAAAAGGCAAAAATCAATGGCTTAGTTGAGACGGAGACTCTTATCCAGGGATCCTTTCAATTCAGGGCTTTGTGGGCTTTCTCTAGAATCTCGATGGGTACTGCGAGGTGAGTGACGTCGACAACTAGGGGGTTGAGCAGGTATGTGTTAGGTTTTTCATTTTAAAAATCCAGAATTTAGGTTTTAAGATTTGGATATGGAATGGTGTTTGGATTTGGGGATTTGAGGGATTAGGGCTTGCGATAAATCAAAATCTCAAGAATTGGGGATTTTGTGTTTGGATTTGGGGATTTGAGAGATTAGGGGTTATGGCCTGTATTAAAATCTCAAGAATTCAACTCATCAAATGATAGGGTTTGTATTGGGAATTTAGGATTTGAAACTACCTTACTCAGTTTTGATTTATGAAAATGGAATGAATTCATTGTTTCCATAAGCCATGGCAATATGGTATCCCTGTCAGTTTTGATTTGAAAAAGGGTTTTCGACTATATTTGCCATGGTTGGTGGTATTGTTCCATCAGGGATTCACTCTGATCAGTACTAGTGCAAAATAATTGGCCCTCGACTATATTTGTCATGGTTGGTGATATTGTTCTTAGACTTGCATGATCTGACTCTAAGGATTTCCTGATGCTATTTATACTTATATAAAGCTCTTTTGTGTTCTAATGAGCGAGCCCATAGATTAGTTTTCAGTTGACAATTGACATAATAACATTCTACCTGGCTAATGTAGGTAGCTTAATTTTGATGAAAATGTAGAAATGTATTGGCAAAACTAACTATTAAATGAGGCATGTAACTCAAATTATTCTAGATGTACCATGTTCTATTGCTTTCCTTCGAGTAATTTTTGGTCGGTGACACATGCATGCATTGTGTTTTATTATATTAGCCTATTAGCTCAAATGGCAGAGCAATGTGTTGTACACATTGATGTGGGTTCGAATCCCACATAGGCTACACATTGATGTGGGTTCTAGATATGTGGATTCATAATTTAGAGAAGAATGCAGATTTTTTATAGCAAATTGACAAAATGCAGATTTTTAACAGCAAATATTTTGACAGAAAAGTAACCAAATGTAGATTTTTTAGTATGCAATCATAATACATCAAATATACTTGCTAGATATATGGATTCATAATTTAAATAAGAATGCAGAATTTTTTTGGAAGAATGCATATTTTTTACAGCAAAGTGACAAAATACAAATTTTTTAATGCAAAGTGACAAAATTCTATGTTTACAACTGCCATTTTTTAATCTGTTTTTGAAGCTATCATGAATTCTGTGTTTTTGAAGTTGTAAGCTGTCATGAATTGTTTTTGAAAACACATCATCTTCAGAAATGGTTGCTGCCATATTTTTTTTTTACAGAAAATGTAAATAAGAACATGGTTGCTGTCATGAAACACAAATCCTATGAATTCTGTTTACACATTATTTTTTACAGAAATGATTTTTGTCATGAATCAAAGGATATTGTACAATTCGAACCTTCCAAGGTAAAGGGTGTCGCGGAGAAATATGACACCCATATTAACAACAATTGTGATGGACAAAGGTATCCTCGGAAGGCTGTTTGTATCCTGATGACATTCACTTCCTCCTTCGACTTACCAGGAAGTGAGTTGCATTGAGGAGCCACGCAAGCTCAGCAGCCGCCTTGGCTGTATCATCGGCCTTGGCTGTATCATCTTGAAAATATTTAGCATGTATAAAACAAAGCAATTTTTGTAGCCTATGTGGGATTCGAACCCACATTGTTGTGTAAAACATTGCTCTACCATTGAGCTAATAGGCTAATATAAAACAAAGTGTAAGTGTCAACAAGTGAAAATTACTCTTTAACATATTTATCTGCCAGTTATAACATCACTAAACTATTTCAAAAAACATAATTAGTTAATTTTAGAAGTTGGAACAATATCTTCTGCTATTAGAAAACATCATTTAGCATGTTGATTTAGCTAGCAACAGACCTCAAATGAATGAGTGGGTCTCAAAATTGAAGATAAAGTGGACAAGTTTCCTCAATTCTTCATCTTCCCTAATCCCTACTGTCATAGGAAAAAAGAGGAGCAGCAATGATAATTTTTAAACTTTCAATCTCATTCTGATGCTGAATTCTGACAGTATAATTAGAAATTCAAACCAAAATGAAAGGAATCTTAACAACTCATATTCTAATGTTTAACACAATGAAGGAGAAGAAAAGTATCCAATATTTTGCCAGGATGATCTCTCACAATCTATCTTCTCTTATATTCCCAATCAAAATGCAAGTAATTGTCTCTAATACATAAGTGGTATGACACTTCCAAACATCAAGCTAATTAACACAAAATATGAAGTTCGCCCCCTCTCGCTAGTGTCTTCAACTCTTCAAGAACATTAGGGAGATTTACCCAAGGAAAGCGCTGGAGTCCGCCTCCTCAAATTGAAAAACTGTTCTATAGATCCAACCCCCAAAATCTCAAATCGAAGATCATATAACTGGAATCAAATTCGAACAAAAATCCTCAAATTTAAAAATCCCCAAACCCTAATTCCTAAGGATACTTACCTAAGGAAAGCGTCGACGACAACCTCCTCCCTCCTCATGTCTGTCGCTCCTAAGTCGAGATCTTCAGGGGCTCCTCTCTCTCTCTCTCTCCTGTATACCTTCCTCTTCCTCTGCATCGCCCTTATTTCTTCCTCTCTCCCCTGGTGTAGGTTATCTCTTCTTTTGTTTTTAATTTTTTATGAAAAAACTGACGGAGCAGTTAGTATAACTAACGGGAGGGCACGAGGCGAAATTATGTTAAAACTCAGGGGTATTTGGCGAAATTAGACAAACTTTCGTACACCGCGCGAATTAGCCTTTACCTCAGGGGCACCAGGCGAAATTTCCGGAAACTTTTATTACTTAAAGTAAGAGTTTCCTATTGGTTATTTTTAGGGAAAACTAATTAAAATACCCCCACCTTTGGGGAGATGGTAAAAATATATCCTCAACTTTCAAATGTAATAAAAATATCCCGATCTTTGAGGATAGTGATAATATATTACCACGGCTTTTCTCAGGAGTCAAAAATGCTGACAATGCAGTCAACGTGGATTATATTTTTGACAAGGCAGCCTGGGTGGAAGCATTTTTACAAATTAATACTAAAATTGGTTTTTTTTTAAAACGGGTTTCTTGCGAAAAAAATAAAATAATCCGACAACAAAATTATACCCGAAAAACGAAATTGATTCAACCAAACAACTAATCCGATCAAAATTGCCTCAAATTAACACAACAAGACTATTCTATTCCTACCACCAAACTGACAACAAAACATAACCGACAACAACAACAACAAAGAGGGGAAGAAACAAAACTTACTCAGCCAAGTCCGTGAACGAATTAAAGAGGAAGAAGATGTGAGAGAGATAGCTCAAGATAGGCGACCACGAGGGATTAAGACTTCCATTGAAGAGGAGCCATGAGCTGCATGGAAGACCTGGAAGACAGTTCAAGAAGCGACCACCGAAGAAGATATGAGGGAGGAAAAAGCGTTGGGTATGAACCCGGTCCAACTATTTTTTTTCCTAAGAAAACCGTTCAAGAAAACCCTTGTCAAAAAATCCACGTACGCAGGCTGCCTTGTCAGTATTTTTAACCCATGAGAAAACCCGTGGTAATATATTACCATTACCCTCAAAGGTCGGGATATTTTTATTACATTTGAAAGTTGAGAGTATTTTTTTACCACACCCCCAAAGTGGGGGTATTTTAATTAGTTTTCCCTTATTTTTAAGTTTTTTTCCTTTTTAATTTAAACATATTTAATTAGAAAAGGGGTATAAAATGGACACTTAAAATTCATTTTCGCATATTTATGTAAATGGGAGAATATATGTTTTAGATACCACTCTGGTGGTCTACCACCTTCTAAGTTAGAAAGGTAGGTGGGTCATACATTGGCGAGTCATTAAATTTTTCAATAAATTTAAAAAAATATTTTACACGGATAATGTTTTAGATACCACCCTGGTGGTCTTCTAGTACATGTTTACATGGAGAATATTTTAGTTAGATACCACCCCGTTGGTATACCATCTTCTAAATGAGAAAGGTAGGTGGGTCATGTATTGATGAGTCATTAACTTTTTCAATAAATTTAAAAAACAAATATAAACACTCCATAAATTACACTAATTGCCCATAATTTATGATATCTTTTAAAAACCCACTATTAAATTGTAAAATTATAATAAAACACACATATTCATAATATTTTTTCAATCAACTATCCATCCTCTACCTCTATTTAAAAAAAAAAAGGTCAATAACTCTATTAAAATCTTATTATTATTTGTATTGAAAAACTCAATTTCTTCTTAACTATATCTAGCAGAAATGAAGTTTTTTTTTCTCTCGCCCCTTCCTCATCTCCATCCACTCTCTTATCCATTCCGACCACCTTGCCACCACCGCCTTATAATAACCATCGAAGTCAAGAACGCAATAAAAATAGTATTTGATCGAATTTTGATGCATAAAAACTCAATGACTCATCAATACATGACTCGCCAACCTTTATAATTTAAAGGGTGGTGTCCAAAATATTCTCCGTTTAAATGTGCAAATTTGCCCTCTAAACCATTGGAATTAGTCTAATCTAATAATGTTCGACTTGTCCGACTCAAATCAATATCTAATATCTAATATAATACTAAAACAGGACATGGCGGCACCTCCTTAAACCAGGCTTACGTGGCAAGTTTTCCTTTAATGTGGCCCCACCTAAATAATTAATTCAATTTACTCAATTATTAATTAAAATAAATCTAAAATCTTTTTTCCTGGATTAAAGTGATTTAAAATTTTTTAAATACCAATTAATTATTTTTTTATAATAACTTTAATTTATTTTTTCTCATTTATTTTGAATTAAAACTCAATATATTTTTTAGTTACCACATTTTACCCAAAATTAGTTATTTATTTATTTATTAATTCTTTCCCAATGATTGATAGCATTCCATAAATTAGTAATTCCATGACAATTATACAATTTGATTAAAAGAATATTTTGAAAGATGGTTAGCATGAGTTTTTAACAGGAATCTAAACATACAAGTTATGAAATTACTAATTTAACCATATAAAATGACAAATGCTAAACATACAAGTTATGAAATCAATAACAGTTTATTTTCTGAGCATGTAAATAATATATTCCAAATATATAAATTTAGAAAAATTAAAAATATTTATTATTCAATTTTTACGTAAAAGATATATATTATATGTTGAAGAAGTTTATGGTGACACGTGTCTTCTTCATCACTAATTTAATTTTTTCTAACGGATTGTGTGGCACGTTCATTAATTTCAACCAATGATTTTTTTAATAAAAAAAATCAATTTATTCTAATTGAATCTTCTCAAACAAACCTCTTTATTTATTCTTAAACAATAACCCGCTAATTTTGAAATATTTTTTTTTATGGTAAATCAATTCTTTATGTGAAAGATATATTATATGTTGATTCAAGTTGTACGTACTTTAACCCTTCCTTTAAAAAGATCTCTTAATTGTTATATCTAAAACTAAGTATACAAGCATACAGATATGTAAAAGATTTGATATTAATTAGCATAATTTGATTATATCATATCGATACTTACAATAAAGAAAGAGTCTCTTACACCACATGTCGTCTTAATTGCCTATTGATCGAGGTCCTATGTGGCATTTTATTAATTAATCAAGTCATATATAAATTTTGTGATTTTTTAATTTTTCTTTAAATAAGTGAAATGGTTTTTTGAATTTTTCTTTAATTATTAAGTGATGAAACTCGATAAAGTTGTGCCTAAATTTTGTAATAAATCAAGTTTGAGTGTTTTCAATTTTTTAAATTAATTGATGAAAGGATTTTTACGAGATAAACAATGAGTTGTTACATGGGATAAACTTGATCTATTTGAAAATTCTAGAAACTTTTTCCATTCACTTTGATTAATAAATAAACGGGTTTTTTTTAAGAATTTATACTTTATTTTTCCTTTAGTTTTTTTTATCCAAATAACTTCTTAAAAAACATGCCAAAAAAATAAATAAAAGGACCTATATTTAGAGATGGATGATGCATTTTTTTTACTTTTAAGTTTATTACAAGAATATTTCTTCTCCGATATTTTTATGTGTTCTCCATCCAAAAGTTCTTAAAACTCTATTCACCTAGCGTTTGTGTAATATGTAGCCGAACTACCAAAATTTTTGGTCTTACCTTCCAACCCATTACCACAACAAATATTTGTTTAATACTCAAAGTAACCAATCAACTTGCTGAAAAAACTTAGAATGCTGGAAAAAACACTCTACAATTATGTATACAATTGTTTCCATCTAGGAAAGTATGAAGATGAGACATTGACGTTTTGCCAAATATTATATATTGATATAATATAAGGATTTTTTTTATCCAAATTTATATTATTTAGCTATATCATTTTCATATTATTATAATATATCTATTATATAATGTAAATAAATTATGATATATAATATCTTCTAAAAAAATATAATATATTTTACAAATCCCGTGCGTTACGCACGGGTACTGCACTAGTTATAATACTAAAGGAGAAGTCGCCTAAGTCATGTGGCAGCTTCTCCTTTAATGTAGGACATTTTTAGTTAGAAATCAATTAAATTATTTTGAATAATCTAATTAAAAATTAATTTACTAACCTAATTTTTTTATTAACCTAATTGATATGCAATATCTAAAATCTCTAACTAACCAAAACGTAATCTTTGCAATCTTATTCTTTGGATTCTAAATTATATTGCAATCTCTTATCTATATCCTAACTTCAATATATATTAATTAATTTAATAATACTAAAGAAGAATGTTGTGAGACACGTGAGACTCTCTCCATTTTTGATCCTAGGGGACGCTCTAGAATTTCATCAATCCTACGTATTTTTTTTAAAAAAAATTTGGATTTTCTTTTAATTCCGTATAATTTTGAAATAAGTTGAGATATTATAGATTTGGTTGGTGGTTGGTTTAGATATTCAGGATAAAATCAAAAATAAAATCATATTTATTTTTACGATATCAATGTTGTTTATTATAATATTTTTTTAGTGATGTATAATGGTAGGTATAAAATAAAGTTCAATTATAAATAGTTTTTATATAATTCTAATATCAAATATATTAATATTTGAAAAGAACCAATGTTCGAGTACTGAGGTAGTAATAGTCCTACACGGCTAGACTTCTCAAAAAAAAAAGCCCTAGACAGTAAATAGAATTCTCAAAAGTAAAGAGAGGAGAAAACGTTTCGAGAGGAGACCATTCGGCATTCACTTCGCTACTTCACCAAACAACGGGGGAGAGTGAGAGAAAGTTTTGGCTATGGCGGACCGGAGCGAGGAGAAGCTGACACTGGTGGCGAGGAAGCCGTACTTCGGCCTCCCAACCGCTTGCCCCCATTGCTTGCCGGTTTACTTCTACCTCAAATTCGCCCGCGTCCCCTTCGATTTGTGCTTCAACGCTAATTATCCCGATTCCGGTAATCACTCTCCGTCCTAAGTTTTTTTTATCCATCTTACAATCACTCTCCGTTGTATGTGCTTCAATTCGATTTTGCTTTTTGTTTGAAAGAGGATAGAGTTGAATCTGTGTATGTTCAGTAATTTTAGGTTTTTGATGCATTCGGATCCTTTATTGCAACCGATTAGGTTTCTATTCTTCTGGCAAGTTCTTTCCTTTTGACTTCGATAGGGTGATTGGAAGGCTACTTGAAAGGTTTTTGATGCATTCGGATCCTTTATTGCAACCGATTAGGTTTCTATTCTTCTGGCAAGTTCTTTCCTTTTGACTTCGATAGGGTGATTGGAAGGCTACTTGAAATATTTTAGAATCTGTTGCAATATTAGCTCTGAGTACTGATTTTGTAGGTTGTGGATTAGTTCTAATAGTTAGCTGTGAATATTGAAATCATCTTGTGAGCTTCACTCCAATCTTGTTGTTCAAGATTATCTTAATATGCATGCCTGAAAAAGCTGCTCATTGCTGACTGAAAATTTCTGAAGTTTATACTCTTCAGTTTTGACACCATTGTTGAGAATAGTGGAGGTGATATGGTTTTTCAATTATCTGGCAGATCAAATTCCTTATGTTGAATCCGGCAGTTATGTGGTTTATAACAATGAGAAGAGTGGTGTTATAGAGGGCTTGAAAGAAGATGGCATTGTTGATCTGGATTCTAGTGTTCAAACTATCCCTGAGTGGGTAGCAACGAAAGCTATGGTTGAATCCTGGCTCAAAGAGGCAGTTCTCTATGAACTTTGGTTAGGTGCTGAAGGGAACTCTGCACAGAAAATCTACTATTCTGATCTTCCATGGCCAATTGGAAAGGTTCTGCAATATAAGCAGGTTTTTGAAGTTAAGAGGCTTCTTGGGATAACAAAAGAAAATGCTGACAAGAGAGAAGCAGAGGTTTGGTTTTCTGCATGTTTATAAGTTTTGATTTCTATATTCGATTAGCTTTTTATATAACAGTTTTTGATGTATAATTTAGTGACTTTTCATGGTGATTCGTCGTTTATACTTTCTACGCTGCAAAATTCTGTCAACAGTTAACACTTGTAACTGCTTAAATCTTGACAGATTTATGGAAGAGCAAATGCGGCATATAAAGCGCTTTCAACTCTATTAGGGGATGAGTCATTTCTCTATGGAGAGAGGTACCCTTATTAGATGTCTAGGATCTTGATGTTTTGTAGATTCATCACGAGTTTTTGCAATTTTGCAAGATTTTAGTGTATGTTTTAAACTAACTAATTTATTTTAAAAAAATTATATTGCAGGCCATCTAGTTTGGATGCCGTATTCCTTGGACAAGCCCTATTTACTCTGCAAGCCTTACCCGTGAGTTATTTATTTATTTGATATGATAATTGGGATTTTGAAATGAATTGTCTTGTGTTCATTCCTTATATAATATTGATAAAACACGGATGGAAATACTCAAATGTGATGAATTTTATTGCAAGTTAAAGTTAAAAAAGAGATTTTAAGGTCATGATTCATGAAGCAAGCTTATTAGCCTTTTGTGAAATCTGTGGTGTAGTTAGTATCTTTACCTTTTTTCCTGTGGGGGAGGGGTGGTATGGGTTGGGGATGTTTTAAGTTGGATTTTATGTTCTTCTTATGGATATGTCAAAGCTATATATTTTTCGTGTTTGAAATATGCGTTAAAAGAGCTTTGTGTTTTAAGTTACTAGTATAATGTTCCTATGCCCTTTTTTTTGAATTATGTACAGTTTAAGTTTTGTCTGTGCTATAATAGGAAACCTCAGTACTAAAGGGCAAACTTTTGCAATTCAACAATCTTGTCAAGTACACGGAGAAACATAGCAAAGAGCTTGTAGACATTGATTCTTCGTCGTCAAGTGCCCCATTACCTAAGGGAGACCCTTCTTCTATCCCGAAGCAAGGAGGATTTTCAAATTGGAGTATGATGCTTTTGCACCCTTAATTCAATTCAGCTATTTTCTTTGAACAAGTTGCTTAACTAAAACATTTTTTTTTAATTCACCTTCTGTGATTGCTTAGAGAATAGTGACTGAATCTTAAGAATGAAGAGAGAGTGAAAAATTGAGTCAAAGAAGAAAAGGAAGAATTAGAATTTTGAGGAAGGAAGGGAGGGAGGGAGGGAGGCTGTTATAATTTTGATGTTTTAGGGCAGCTAAACTATCCTGGTTAAGAAGCTGTCCTACCAAGTTAATTTTCAGCTGAGTGACAGTCATAATTACCATTTGGCTTACCATTGGCCAATTGCTGTTTGCAGTAATGAGCAACTGGCCCATGGTATAAACTCATTCGGTGTGAATTTCTCTTGGAGTAAGAACTCAGAAGGTGCACGAAGATTATTGAGAGTATTTTTAGATCTACGTACCCAGTAGATGTTTTTCCATGAATGAACGTGGATGATATCAGAGAATCTAATTGTCAAAATAATGCATACTGCACGTCCACTTGATTTTTTGTTCCACATTTATAGCTTTTCCCCTTCGCTTTTCTTGGGCAATAGATTTAATTTCCTTGTAATCCTTGCTTAGACTAGAGCAAAGAAATACTTGATAATTAAAATTAATCCACATTTCTCCACAAAATGTGATAGCAAAACTTTTAGGTTGAGGGAAAAAAAATAGCTGCACACAATTGATAGTGCTTGGTATGTCCTTATACTTTTCTGTGTCTTTATTCATTATTTGAATCATCAAAATGGACTTATGATGAACTAATGCTTAGTATGTCCTTTTCACGTCGCTTTGAAGTTTCATGCTCTAAACTTTTCTTCAATGCTTTAAACCAGATTCAAAGCCCAAGAGAAAGCCTAAGAAGGAAAGGTCAGAGGAAGAAAAGAAGTTCAGAAGGCGTGCAAAATACTTTTTGGCAACTCAAGTGGTTGCTGTTCTGGTTTTCTTGACTATCCTCCGCGGTTCAGATGAAGCTGAAATTGACCTCAACAATGATGATGGAAGTTATGAATACGCTGATTGATTCATGCACCTAGAAAACGGTGAAGAAGGTATGTGCACTTGTTTTTGAAGTAGTAGCAGAGTTTGATGCCTTTTTGAGTCAGAAGACAGAGTCGAAGTTACGACCAGTTATCTTTCTTGGATCGGGAGTTGTTTCAGGGAGTGGTCGATACAAGGGGATTTATCTGCTAAAAAATGTGGAAGACTGGAAGCTGTGGATTTGTTTGGATTAGTTACGAAATTCATATCTTCAAACAAAACAGGGCAGAGTGAAATTTTGAAATGCTAATTAATAAAGTTTAATCAAAACGGGTCGTTGTCTTGAGCACATTAGGTTTAGAGAACTGGTTGGCTTGGAGTTGCTGACCCTTTTGGGGTATTTCATTGTTACAGACTCTTGCACAGTTCTCTTTACCATGATTTTATTGGATATGGCAGTGCCCATTTTACTGTACCAGGTTCCAATATGTAATCCATTTTGCACTAAGTAGTCCTAGTGAGTATAGGTAACCATTTGTTGGCAGTATTATTTTCTTTAGACTAGAAGATGTTGATTTGGTTGCCTTGTGAGTTGCTTGACCGTCTGAGTGCTCATCGGCAACTGGCCTAGACTACAAGCCTAGACTGCCTAGTTTCTTACCTAGTAGCTTGTCATTCGACGGGAGCATCTAAACTTTACATCACATATAGTCGAGGGTTCGATTGTTGTGGTAAGTTTATACATTGTAAGCTCCTTATCAACACTTCTTAATCAACTAGCATATTCTGCCAAACAAACCTGAATAGCTGCCGCATAAGACCATACATATGAATTAAGCACATTGTCTTTTTCCCCAGTGTTGGTACTCTCATCTAAGTTTGTATTCATTGAAACAGTGCGACGTAAGCACTATGCCTGTCTATGCTTGTACATACTGTTCTGTGATGTCTTATAGAAGAGTTTCATCACGTACTCTTGGCGTCTATCCAAAGACAATCGTAGAACATAGACCATGCCCCACGTAGAGCTGAGCCGCCAGAGTTGTCGATAACCCCATGACCGGTTAGCAGTAAACCTGCTAAGCCAAGTACTAGTTACTCCCATATCCAAGAAACTGTAGAGTATATGATATAGGTTAAGATTTAACATATATGCAAGTAAAATGACATTATTAATTAACAAATTAACAAGGTCTACAAAAGCAGTTAATAAGACTGATAATATACAACAAATAAAGTGATCATATTGTGTTAAAAGATAACTCTAAATAGTGGGAAAAAAAACACATTTTACCAAAACATATAGCTTGATAATAATGGCAAGACGGTTGAAGAGGTCGGTCTAGATAGTCTAGCATAAGAAGAAAAGAGTCGAATTTAGCCAAGGACAACTTGCCGGTTATGTTTGCTCGAGATCAAGCATGCATTTGCATCACACCGGCAAGTCATCCTTGGCTGAAATCCACTCTTTATTTACTCATGTAAGACTCTTAGACGAGTTATACATCACGTTGATGCATCTCTAAATCTCGCTTTCCTCGCTCTCTTCTAGCTACTTTGTTATCAAAGAGCTAGCTTAGACGAAACAATGCATACGAGTATAGAGAGTCTACGCGAAAAGTGATATGCATATGCATAATGCATCCATGGATGGATGGAAATGTGTTGAAGGTTGAAGAAAACCATTGGTATTTATACTGAAGCTAGCTTGCCGTATGTGGAGGCGTTGGAGGGTGAGGTGGGAGGCATAGGATACTGAAATTGCATTAATATATAATAATAATAATAATAATAATAAATATTCTGAAATTGGGCTGATCCAATGACTTTCTAAATTTTTATCAAAAAAAAATCTTTCTAAATATGGCAGGGCTGTGGTGTGTGATGTGGTGTTTCGGCCACTTTCTATACAGCGATCCATTGAAATTCGGGTCAAAATAGGGAAAAAGTACACACTATTTGGTGTTTTTTTCTTGGACAAAATAGGATTTTGAAATAGGCAAAAATGCATAAAACCACCCTTTATTCATTGTTGTTTGCAAATAATCAGCCCTTATTTAAAAATTGTTAAATAATCACTCATTAAATATAGGTAGGTTGCAACTAACCACCCATACTCTTTTTTTGTTAAACTTCACTTAATTTAATATGAAAAGACAATTATACCCCTATTCTTTAATATTTCATTTTTAGTAAAAAGACAGTTATACTTCTCTCTGTTGCTTGATTTTTCAGGTATTACAATTAGACCTATCAAACGAGTCATTCGGGTCGGGTTCGGGTCTCAAGTAAAACGAGTTCTGGCTATATCTAGGTTGACTCGAACCTGGGTTTCAGGTCATTTCAGGTCGATTTCGGGTTTGTCAATTTTTTCTTTTTTAAATTTAAAAATCATGATTTTATAATTTTGGATAATTTTAAAATTCTAAAATTAAAGACGTTCATAAATTCATATTCCAGTGCTTGTAATTATATACTATATCTGACCTAAAATATTTCATTTTTATTATTTCTCGTAATTTTTAATAAAATGTAATAATATATAAATATCAAAATTTTGAATAATTTTTTTAAAATTTGATATTTTATACGGAGTATATTATTACATCTTATTAAAAATATTTGATTTTATTATTTCACGTAATTTTTAATAAAATGAAATAATATATAAAATATCAAAATTTTAAATATTTTGTAAAAATAATTTCATGTAATTAGTAATAAGCATAGAATTATTTTAATATTTTTTAGAATTTTTATCTTCTTAAAAAAAATGTGTTGAAAAATAAAAAATCAAATACTATCGATCGAACGGAGCATTACACAATACAAATAAATATAAAAGTTGATTTGAAAATGAAAGATCAAGTGATTGTAATTATAAAATGTAATAAATTGGAATCTCCGTAAAAAAATTTAACCATATATAATTATAAACCAACCGGGTCACTGGGTCAATCGGGTAAATCGAGTCAAAATTACCGGGTCAATTGGATCACCAGGTCGAAACCCAAATTACCCGAAAAATTTCCGGGTTTTCGAGTATAATTGTCTTTTCATATTTAATTAAGTGGGGTTTAACAAGAAAAGGGGTATAGGTGGCTATTTGCAAACAACAATGAATAATGGGTGGTTTTATGCATTTTCGCCTTTGAAATATTAGACAAATCATTATCTATTAAATTGAGAGGATGAGGAAACTTGACATAGAAAAGACAGTTAAAAATAGATCAAATTAACAAAAATCAAGACAGACAAGAAAGACAACATCAACGGTAAAGCTCCAAATCGAGAACGATTCTCCTGGCAATGATGAAGGTGTGAGAAGACTGGCCCTACTGTAGTAGCAGCAAAAGCTGGTCTTTTGTTGGAAGTAAAGACGAGACTCCGACCAGACGCAACTCGTACCACAGCTCGCAACCCATCAAAATATAAAGATTTAATAAATAATTTAAACCAAATTATCAAGTATGTAAAACCAAAATTTACTATTTGTACACATATACTATTTAGATTAGTTAATGAGATGATATAAAATAATCTCTTAAATAGGCTTATAAAATATCAAAACTTAACTAGTATTTTAATACAATTCACGGATTCAAAGCTCTTGTGTAGTTGTGTTTAATTATAGTACGAACATATGAAGTTTAGGAAAAGATTAAACATCTCGCTTTAGTAAATTTTTTGTGAAGTTGATTATGTTGTTTAATCTTCAAACTTTATTAACATTTTGCTTTAAGACTTAAGAGTATTTTCAAATACCCTTAAATATATTAATAATGTAAGGGTCCTATTTCAATGTTTTTAATGTTTAGTTTTTCTCAGACTCCAACTCTTAAAGTTGTAGCCTCAACTCTGATAATTATCGAGTATGACAGAATACATATAACCTTCAAATAGGTCCAATTGGCTTCATAGTCTCGAATCATCAAACTGGTCAGAGTTGTCATTGTCCTAGAACTCTAGAAGAACTAAACAAAATTTTGTTTGAAATTAGGTTAATAGGAGTATCATTTAGTTAGAGATGTGTTATGATATTGTTAATACTTATTTTATTTTCCAATGTTTGTTATTATTTTAAACTAGTGTAAACTGTAAGGAGTATAATTTAGTTTTATTAATGTTCTATTGATTCATTTAAGTTTAGGTTAATCTCTTGATGGAAATTTGATTTTCTTTTCTCTTGGGTTATTAGGGCATCTATATAATCGTTTTTCTAAAATTTCTTCAAAATGGAAAAACAAAAATAATACAATATTTTTTAAATTATTTTTACTTAACCTCCAACAGTTTTATCATTCAAATATTTGGAAAAACATTTATGTTTTAGAGAATGTTATAGATTTGGGTAAGCCTCTTCATTTTTTTCTACTACTTTCTTATTTTGAATAATTTATTATACTAGAAAAATAGCTCAAATTTTCCCAAATAGAGAAGTTGTTAGAGATATTCAAATTAAATACCAATCACAAGTTGGTGTAGTGGTTGTGGGGCTATATCCCATGTCAAGAGGCTTGAAGTTCGAATCCCTTGGAAACATGGAGTCGCTTGTGAGTGGGAGGGTCAACTCCTTAAATGGTTCATACAGTACCCGATCCAGACGTAGAACGATTGAGTTGATCGAACTGGACTAAGATAAAAAAGAAGAAGAGATATTCAAATTAAATAAAGAGATGTCTCTAGTTCTTTCATATTAGAAAAAAGAAGGTATTTCCATTATATAAAAAAATGATAAAAAGGTGTATGTGGTGCTTAACTTGTCCTTCACCAGTTTCATTGACAGAAATTTGAGTATTTGATTTCCTAATAAGGTAAATATATAGATGTGGTAATTACCAAAAGTATAGAATGATGAAACCAAAACAAGGGTCTCATGAAAAAGAGGAATCAGTAAACAAAAGGATTCCTCGCTACCAGCAAATCCCAAAATACCACCCCACCCACGCTAAACACCAATATCTCCATAACTCTATACCGCCATTACCAACTAAACTAACTATATAGTCTAATTCTCCCAATCTAGTTTTCGTTCCAGTCTTGCCACTAGTGGTATGCACTTCCACTTAGTGGAAAAACGGGAACGACAACTAGCTATGATGTGTGTCGCACAAGCTTTAGGCACAAATTGTTTATTACAAAAGATTAGTTTGTTTCTATGTATCCAAATGAAATAAACGGTAGCTACAACCGCTAGGAGCTTCGCCTCATAGAGTTGTGTCTTCCGTATCTTCATTGGCTCCTTTGCAAACTACTCAAGCCACTCCCCTAAACTGTCATACATGGGGGTGATGCCAATCCAGCCCCAAACCAGTGTATGTACCTCTCGTGTGACCGGGCAATTGAACCATAGATGTTCCTCAGTTTCCTCGGCTGATCTACAAAGCATACATTGTGTTGCCTCTATGCCTTTCCAATGTTTCACTTTTCTACCGGTGCTCAGCCTTTGTTTCATAGCTAACCACACTGTGAAGGACTATTTACGGCATTGTAGCCCTCTCCACAATAAATCTCCCCAGTTGGTCTCTTCATTCTTCTCACGCAGTAGATTGTACACTTTTGAGCAAGAGACGCCACCTGACGGAGCAAGCATCTCGTTAGTAGCCATGGCCGGAGCTGAAGTGGCTGCTATCGATGCTCTGAGTTCATCTCTTGTTGCAATTAAACTCTTCCATAGCCAACTATCGTTAACCTTCTTCTGGATACCCCAGATGTCTTCACCCCTAAGGTGATTCTGCATACACCAACTGGTCTAGATACTCGGTCTTTGCTGCATAAGGTCACCAATCAATTTGGCTTGCAAGCTCCTATTCCATGACAATATTTCCCGGATATCTAGCCCTCCCTCCAGAAAAGGCTTTGTTACATCAGACCACTTCACCATGCATTTCCTTCCATCAGTATTGCCATTCCATAAGAACCGCTGGCACATGCTTTCTATTTTGTCCATAACACCCTTCGGAAGAACAACAACCTGGCTCCCAAAAGTGGTGACTCCTCCACATTCGGCTTTGAGCAGTTGCAGCCTTCCGGTATACGAGATCCTCCTAGTCGTCCAAGATTGCAGTAGCGAATTGATTTTATCATAGAGAGCACCATATTCAACAACTGCCACAGTTTTAGAATGGAGAGGGATCCCCAGATAGCGCACATGAAAGCAACCCTGAGCAAACTCCAATTTCTGCAGAAGAGATGTCGACAAATCAGGATTGACACCCACGAGAAAGACTGTGCTTTTATCTTTGTTAGCTCGAAGTCCAGATGCTGCAAAGAACTTTTCCAAGCAGGTCTTAATAATCCCCACAGATTCCATGTCAGCATGACAAAAAACAAGGAGGTCATCCGCAAATGCTAGGTGAGTCAGTTTGATCCCTTTGCATCTCGGATGGTACCTAAACTTTGGGTTATCTGCTGCCCTTCGAAGCATTCTACTGAAGATTTCCATACATAAAACAAATAAATACAGGGATAGGGGATCCCCTTGCCTAATCCCCCTCTTCCCTGGGGAAAACCCTTCCGGAGCTCCATTGGTGAGAATCGAGAATGAAGGAGTTGTGACACACTCCATGATCAGGTCTACAAACTTCGGAGGGTAGTTGAAGTACAAGAGAGTATTCTTGATAAATTCCCAGCTTAGGAAGTCATAAGCTTTCTGTAGATCCACTTTAATAGCACATCTGGGAGATACTCTTTTGGTACCATAGCCATTAACAACTTCTAAGGCCACTGCACAACTGTGAGAAATAGATCGCCATGGTATAAATGCTCCCTGGTTCTCAGAAATCGATATGTTCGGGTCATTTTTCAGTCTAGCTGCTATCTTCGTTAGAGCCTTCATGAGCGTATTGCAACAAGAGATAAGTCTCAAATCCTTGACGAAAGTAGGATTATCGACCTTTGAAATAAGGGAGACAAAGGTTGCATTGATCTGTTTGAGGATCTTGCCATTTCTGAACATTTCACGGACAACCTCGCAAGTATCTCTCCCTACTACACTCCAGGCGTCTCTAAAAAATTTGCTTCCAAACCCGTCTGGCCCTGGCGACTTGTTCACGCCTATGCTCCAAATTGCTTTTTTGATCACATCATAACTAGGCAGCTGTAACAGATCAGATTCACGATCAGAGCTAATTTTAGCACCTTGCAGATTCACTGGGAAAGGCTCAATATCAGTTGTAGTTGAAAGTAAATTCGTGAAAAATTGCACAATGTGCTCTCTGATCTCTTCCTCTTTATCCATCAGAATACCCTCGGAGTTTTTCATAACAAGTATTGCATTTCTGGCTTGCCGCTCTTTCACATTTCTATAAAAGAGTGACGAAGTTTCTTCTCCCATGGTTAGCCAATGAATCTTGGCTTTTTGTGATGTTAGACTCATCAGTCTTCCCACCTGAGCTCTAAGCTCCTTTTTCGTTGCTACAATCTGCTCATCTAGCGTCTCATTATCCTTCTCATCCCTGCTTATAATCTACAACTCACGGAGAATCCCTTTGCAAAGCTTAATCTGAGTTTGCAACTCTGGGAATCTGGTTTTGTCCCAAGGCTTTAGAGCCTCCTTTACATTTTGTAGCTTTTTCACCAGTTTAAACTGCCTTGATCCAATCTCAGTGTAGTTCCACGCTGCTTTAACAATAGATTCAAACTCATCCTCCTTTCCCCAGAAATTTTTATATCTGAACGGGTATTTCTTCGTGGACAGATCATTACGAATCAGCGCAACAGCAGGGGCATGATCTGAGAAAATGCGAGCCTCAAACAGTGCTCTTGTGTTGTCAAATTCTTCCATCCATAATTCATTCACCATGACTCGATCCAATTTCCTTTCAATTTTGCTCTTACCTTTTTGTCTATTTGTCCAGTTAAGATCAACACCCGAGTATGGTAGATTAGTAATGCCACATGACTCCATAGCAGTTCTAAGTTCCTCAAACTCATCGTACCTGGCTGTAGTTTGAGGCCATTTTTCCTCCATTTTAAGTATACAGTTCAAATCTCCCAAAACAACCCATGGTGCAGTCATCTGCATAGCAATCTGTTCCAATTCTAATCACAGTTCACGCCTCTCTACCTTTGTGTTTTCAGCATATACAAATGAAGCAACAAAGGTATATCTCAGATCCTTAAATCCCATGTCCAGAAAAATGTGAAAGAGCAGTACAAGAAGTGTGAGAATGTGAGTGAAGGAGCATGTGATCAGGGTGGTAGCTGGTCAATACAATTTAAAAAGAAAAGTGCTAAGCCACCGGGTAAGAAGGACGCAACAGTACAGATGGGGGCTGGCAGTTCAGGATCGAGATTTGCTTCTCTTGATTCAGAAGTCGAAGCAGTAGACGAAGCTAATGACTCAGAAGAAGTGTTATTACAGGGGGCAGAAGGTAAGGATCAAAGTGAACGTAGCACTCACACGCCGAGTTCCTCATGAATAAGGTTAAAATTGCAGCTTGAAACATAGCGGGTTTAAAGGACCCGTTTAAACATAATATTATAAATTCCTTTTGTTTTGAAAATGATATTGGTATGATCGGATTGTTGGAAACTAGAGTACTGCACAGAAATATTGAAGACATTAAGAACGGATTAATGAGGGATTGGGCTTGTTGGAAACTAGAGTACTGCACAGAAATATTGAGGACATTAAAAAGGTTACATGGAACCCGTCCATGTTTGATGTCACTATTCTGAGTATTTGATTTCGCTTGGTTTCTTCGGCGTCTTTCTTTTCCGGCATGCTATCATCATCTTCAATGAGTGTTGATCTTTTTTTAGTTGGTTGATTTATTTGTCTTTGTTGGGGAAATGTTCATTTGGGGATTTTTCCAAAGTGTCTTTTGGACTTCTTAAAGTCCCACATTGATTACAAAAGGGGTTGAGGGGTTGTTTTTAAGGAGGAGTTTTTCAAAGGGTTATTGGGAGTTGGGATAGGAGTCCCATACGTGCGCACCACTGCCGTCAGTCGGTGTGCGGTGTGGTGTTGGTCACCTTTTACGTCGGGATTTAATTTTATCAATTAATTGGCCTCGGATAAGGTTGAATTAGGATTTTGACTAATTCAACCTTGTCACACGTTTTGAAAAGCGGTCACAACCTTCAAACATTTTTTAAAACACGGGTTTTCACTGATCTTTTTAAGCGGTTTTCCCAATCGAAATTGAGGCTACATTCGCAATCGCTCCAACAGTCTTTACTCTTTTGTTTCATAATAGTTAGTCCAATCTCTCGAAAAAATGAGACAAGTTAGCAAGAAATTTTTATATATTAATAAGAAGGAAAAAAAGGTTGAGTTCGAACATAATTGGATTTATCCCACATGTACGAATTATGAAACATCGTTTATTAGATAACAATTAATTTGAATAAAGTTCAAACACTAGCGGATCCAAAAACTCTTGTAAACGCGAGTAGCTATAGCAAATTAACGGGTTTTCTGAATACACCGCTAATTTTTACTGAAATTACCGCTATTCTCCGCAACCCCCTGCGAATCGAGCTCCGCAACCCCTTGCGAATCTCCCCAGACATCGTGCCAAACACGCCCTAAAAGTCCATCGACAAAACATTCACAAGACATTGCGAAGAGAGGTCCGCATCCTAATGCGAAGTTCCCTAACCTATATGTTAAAAAAAAATCTCAAAATAGTTCCGCATCCTAATGCGTAACTTTTTTTTTTCTTATTGGAAGGAGAATCGGACACAGAGTCGTAACCGGGTGCCGACTTAACTCCATAAGGAGTTGCGGAGTTAAGTCGGCGTAAAGGCTGTTTGACACGACGTCAAAAGTATTCCGCAATAGGGTGCGGACTTAACTCCTCAAGAAGTTGCGGTGATTAGCAGTGATTCTAGTAAAAATTAGCGGCGTATTTATCAATCCCCCAAATTAATTATTGAGGTGATCTCACCCTAAAATCTACTGTACTCCGTAGTCCGTATATGCATGCATGCATGATTGTATTGTACTCCATTACTTTCTTACCATTAAATCTCTGAAGCAAATCAAATGAAAGATTTGGTACTACTGGTACACAGCAGAAGTTTGCCATTTTCTGGGATGGAAACATGTACTCCCAATGTTTTTCCCATATTTTTTTTCCCAATGTTTTTCTTTCATACTAGTGGCCTAGTGGGAAAAAAGCCACCTCAAAATCCCTCACTGTACTTAAGTTCATGTTTGACTTGTAAGAAAATACATTTATCTTCCTGAGTTTATTCGATGCAAAGCGAATTTTTAATTATTTCTAAAGGGCTACTATTGACACGGTGAAAATCTCGTACACGGTGTCGATTGCGGTTTCAGAAATTGTAGAAATATTATCCTAAATAAAAAAAACAATAAAATGAGTTAAAAAAACATATTGCTACAACTTCTAAAATCGTGGACAATCTTTTTTTCCTGTAATTTTTACACCCTATCCAACGAGTAAGGATCTCCTACAACACCCCATACAACCTTGTGTGTGACACAATATTATTTATGATATTTTTTAATGATAAAAAAATTATAAAAATTATATTTACATTATATATGTTTAATTATATATGTTTGCATATTTTTTTCTTACAAAATAATATTTTAATAATTATTATAATTAATATTCTAACTTAATAACTCTTCTAATTTTAATATTTTTTTAAATATTATTTTATATTAAAAAGTTATACAAATATATCTTATTTGACATGTACAATGTAAATATAATTTTTTTAATTTTTTTTATCATTAAAAAATATCACAAATAATATTGTGTCACACACAAGGGTGTATGGAGTGTTGTAGGAGATCCTTACTCCTATCCAACATGTTTGTGAAATTATAACCGGACTAATTTCTCAGGGTTTTTAAAACCATGACGGTCAATATTCTCACAATTTTTAAAAATGTAGCAACTTCCATGTTATTGTTTAACAATATTTTAATCGTATAGAAACTAGGAAGTAAACGATAGATTTTTGTAATGTCATCTTAATCATGGTTCTAGACCTGTAGGGGTTTTGAGTTAGACATAGGATAGATTAAGGGCTTAATATGGATTATACTCACATATTATATACTCTCCTACATATTATGTGTCACACATTAGAATTGCAAGGTCTTACACTTGTGATCATGTGTGATATTATAATATATGGTTGTAGAGTTAATAAATGTGTGATATATATGTGTGTGTGGGTATCCGATTTGGGCTACACAGGCCCATTACTTGGAAAACGCCCAATGGTTGCTCTGCTTGCCGAGGCTTGTCCTAGAGCTAAACGCTCTATTTTAGCTAAATGGAGCTCGCCTATATAAGCTTGTGAGGTCTCTAGGGTTCCTCACTTCGGTCGACGCATCAGATAATCCACTTGAGAGAGAGAGAGAGAGAGAGAGAGAGAGAGAGAGAGAAATCAGAGCGGCGCTAGGGTTTCACAAGCGCTCCGAGCCCTTCCCCGACGTTCTTGCTCAGATCTGAGGCACATCTCCTCAAGAGACCTCCGATCTGACCTCCGAAGATCAACACTGCAGTCGTGTGCTTCTTGTCCGGCGTTGGTTGTCTTCTCCGACGACCTTCTCGGTGTAGATTTGGTCTCCGACACCAGATCCAGGGAGTTTCTTCGTCGCTTCACTACTTCTCCTTGTTTATTCTCTTGATACTTGCGATTCCCTGTTGTATTCTCTGTATAAGCCTTAGATCTAGCCTATCGATCTTGAAACCTTGTAAACCTGATTTGATATAGTGGATTGAGCTCGAATCTTCTCTTTTGAGGCTCCGTGGATGTAGGGAAACCGAACCACGTAAAAATCCGTTGTGTCCTTTCTTGCTTTCTGTTTTTCGTGTTCGCACTTCAGGATCTGTTTCTTGAACTCCGATCTAAGAGTCAAGAAAGTTTAGATCTACAATTTTTTTTAGTATATTAGGTCTTGTTTATCAGTTACTATTCAAGATACTAAAATTACTGTTTTTTTATTCATCTCTCTCCGCCACATCAGTATAGCATCCCTTCCTCACTTTTTCCAGTTTAACAATAGCATCCCACAATTTATCTTTTTTTACCAATTCAATTTACGAATATACCCTTTTATAACAATGATTTCCAACATCTTTATAATATGTTTATAATATTATATTAATATTTAATTAATAAAATGTAATTATAAAATTTAGATTTAAAATAAAATAGCAAACTCCATAGATGAAAAAAGGAAATTACACAAAAGCTAATACATAAACTAAATTGCAACGTAAAGAAACATAATACGAAATTTGTGAAATCTAATTACCTCGACGTGTGGATCCAAATATTTGTCAAATGTGTTCCTTCAAGTCTTCCCTAAATCGGCGGTGCGTACCATTATCACGAAGTTCATGCCTCGTCTGTATATACTCTTGCATAGTCGCGTAGTGCTCGGTAAAAAACGTCCAAGTATCGTCGTCAATAGGTGTATCCATGATGATTGTAATCTTCTCGCTCGTCTTCCACGATTATATTGTGCAAAATGATGCATGCTCTCATTATCTTCTCGACCAAAATTGGATCCCAAGATAACGTTGGATGACGAACTATTGCAAAATGAGCTTGCAGCGCTCCAAATGCTCTTTCCACATCTTTGCGAGTGGAAGCCACGTATTGAGCAAATAGCTTCATTTTGGTTCCTTGAGGAGTCTTTGGTGCTTTGACAAATGTAGCCCATTCAGGGTAGATCCCATAAGTAAGATAGTACCCTATGAAGTACTCGTGTCCTCCGATATTAAAATTAACATTTGGAGCTCTACCTTGTAAAATATCATCAAAAACAGGGGAATGATCAAGAACATTAATATCATTATTTGTACCTCGGACTCCGACGAAAGCATTTCATATCCATATATAGGTCGTAGGATGCAACAACCTCGAGTATAATGGTTGGATGGCCATGATATCCACCCGCGAATTGACCTTTCCATGCAGTTGGGCAATTCTTCCAAGCCCAATGCAAACAATCAATGCTACCCAACATCCTTGGAAAACCACAAGACTCTCCTACGCTCAGCAGACGTTGTATGTCTACTGCATTTGGCCGTCGAAGGTACTCGTCTCCAAAAAAGTTGATGATTCCATCAACGAAATGTCACAAGCACAATCTTGTTGTGGCCCCTGATAGACGAAGGTATTCATCACAAGCATCCTGAACCTGCGACGGAAGACCTCATCCGGGTAGGTTGACACCTCCGAGAAGTAATCGCTTGACAATTGAGTGAAGCCTCTCTCCCTCCCTCTTTCAATGTAGGTGCGGCGACGTCTCGTTCTTGAACTTTCAGGTTGTTGAAAAGTTTCTTGAACTCCAACAGTAGCAGGTTTCCATGCTTGAAAGCAAGCTTGAAGCTCGCCGTCTCCGTCAAAGCTACTGCTAGAAAGGAAAGGGTTTGTGTTTGAAGAATCTGAATCGGGGCTAGCCAATTTTTGGTGCTTTGGGAAGGGATGAGTTCTGGATGTAGTGTGATTTTCTTCAAAGTATGCAATGTTCATTTATATAGAAATGTAGAAGTCACATTTCAAAATTCATATTTTATAATTCAAATTTCAGATTTTGGAATCTCGAAGACTGAAATTGAATTGACAACACCCTTCTCCAAACCGACAAATCTCTAACACGTGCAATTTCAGATTTTGGAATCTCAAAGACTGGAACTGAATTGACAACACCCTTCCGCAAAACGACAACTCTCTATCACATGCATATTCAAAATTTAAAAATGACACAACATTTTAAATAAAGATAACTTCCATTACATGAAGTTCATATGCATTACATTAAGGAAACATGTAGTACAGGAAGGGAAACATGCGTTACATGAAGAAAACATGCATTGTAGAAAGGAAACATGCATAAACCCGAATGAACTTAAGCTTTGATCTCTTATGGGAAAGATTCCTCTGCAAGCTCCTTGAATAACTTCATTTTGAGATTTTCACCTTCCGGTGGAAGATTTGGAGTTGCCATGAGTTGAGTAAGCAAGTCCATCTTCTTCACTCGCGTGTAACCTTGCACCTTCTCCCTCTTGCAAACCTCCTTTTCCATCTGCAACTCATAAATTTGTTTGAATTTTTCTGCTTCTTCCTTTGCCTGTTCGAGGGCAGCCTCTCTTTGTGTAGCTTGATCGGATGACATGACTTCTTTTCCTTTTCTCTTGGATTTCTTGATGCCCATTGGACGCTGAATAGGATTGACGGTAAATACACTCGTGGAAGTATCTGATCCTGGGGTATCCTCTCCACCAGTTATTCGAGATCTCTTCGAACTCCTACTACTTGCATTTTAACGATTGATTTTATCTAAATAATCAACACTCCACTTTGGCTCATCACGCAGTAGTACCCATGCATGCTCCTCTTTTGAATCGCTTTCCATCAGTCCTTGAAGCATAAAGCTCATGTGCCCTCGTAATGACATCCTTGTCCGCCTCGCTAGAAGCTCTCATTCGACTTGCCTCCTGAAAACTACCAACAAACTTAGCTACATTCGAATTGATTTTTTGCCAGTGCGCTTTACATTTCTTTCCATCTCTTTTCACTTGGTGTGGTTTCCTATACTTCTCATAGAAGGCTCCAATTCTGTCCCAAAATGTATTTGAATCTTGGTCGGTGTTGATGACCGCGCCAGTCGAGATGTTTATCCAAGAGCTATCGAGAAGATTATTGTCTTCTACACTCCAAGTGGAGTGAGAAGAACGAATTGCATCAGCACCTTCTCCAACTTCACCACGGCTTAAACCACGAGCCCCGGTACGACCTCGCCCACAAGCACTGAGACGACCTCGACCTCGAGAACTAGAACCTACACCTTGTTGGGTGTTATAAGTTGGGATAGGTTGGGATTGTTGTGAATTTTCACTTCCAGCAGTGTCTGGGGTAAGATTTTGTGGGTTTGAAGATAGAAGTAGCTCGTAATAGTCTAGCCCATATTATGAAGAAATGGACATATTGCTCAAGCCAGATAAGAAGAAATTATCAGCTTGATTTTGAGATGGATCCATGATGAGAAGAAGATGAAAAAGAATTGGTGTGTTCTGAAATGGTTGTGATGATAAGGTTTTATAGCCAAAATCAGAACACAATCCAACTGAGCAGACAAGACTACTCAATACATCTGAATTTGACGGGACAACACACTTCATCTATACAGATCATTTATACCAATGTCACAAATGACTTGACCACATTTTTACATCCTCCAAACATTCAATGAAGTGTGTTACGAACTAAAAAAAATTAACTGGACTCGGTATGAAGTTCCGAAAATTGCCAGAAAGTTTCGAACACAGTAAAACCCTAATTTGAGCCCTGAAACGACCCCAAATGGCTTAAAAAGCCCGTACATCAGAGCATAGCCGTGAGTTTTGTTCATGTCGCGATTCCCTATCCGAAAATGTATTATATTAAGCAATCGGACACCGAATGACCAAGATCTAATTTACCGAGCAAAATTAAAATATAATTATATCAAAATAAATCATTTTTTTTCAAATTACGTCGAAACATATTCAAATTTGATGTCTATGTGTAGAGAAAAATGAATCTAGTATTATGGTAATTTTAATTTTTTTTTACAATTTACATTGCGAAATTAGCATTATTTGAATTTAATTAAAACGGTCAGATTGCATCTCAGTCGTTCGTGCTATTCAATCATAGTCGCTCGTCCATCCTCTTGTGTTGTTGCGACACCTGTCCCTGCCCTCTGCACATGCGTCTCAGAAACCTTGTGGTGAAACACAGTGTTTTGCCGTGTTACCCCATTAAATTAAACGAGGTCGTTTTGACATTTATTTTCCGAAAAAAAGAAATAAATCTAACACAACCTTTATTACAATCCTTTTGCATCGGTATCGCACAAGCATCCGATTACCTTGTCCCTCAATATTTTATAATTTTTTCTTCACCTTAAGCATCTTCTTCAATTCGATCCCAGTCGGACTCATGCATTGGATGTAGAGGGGATCCGATACAAAAGTATATCTTTACTAGTTTTGACAAAATATACCGTAGCATTTTTCATTCTCATTAAGAAACATTTGATTTGATACGACGTCGTTTCACATTTTTCTCAACGGAAAAAGAAAAACTCCCAAGTCCAAACCCACCTTTCAGAGACGCGGCTCTCCCTCGCTGGCTGGTTGCTCTCCCTTCACCCTTTCCATGGCGCGTGTAGATGGGATTGGCCGCTATAGGAACCCCGAACACTCAATGTAATTTCCCCACGATCAAATTCCACTGCTTACAAGCTTTAGATCTACTGTTTCCCCTTCATTGACTGAGGAATTGCAGAATCAGATGCAAAATTAGGGTTTCAGATCTTAATCCAATTCTCTGCGTCTGACCGATTGGATTTGTTGGCTGTTCAACAATTCGCGCAAAGGGGAATTTGATTTTGGATTGTTCGTCAATGAGGTCGGTGCAATCTTCCTGTCGGGATCGGACGCAGGAGTTTCATAGCATCACCGACAGGCTAAGGAAGTCGATTTCGAATGCGCCGACCAGTACCAGTAGTAGCAGTGGATCTCAATTGGATAAATCGAGGTCCGTAGTCTCGATCCAATCGGAGTTCAACAAGCGAGCGTCAAACATTGGGTTCGGGATCCACCAGACCTCACAGAAGCTTGCGAAGCTTGCAAAATGTCGGTACTGTTAGCATTTTTATGGAACTTTGTTTGCATTGTGTTGACTTGATTGCTTGTGATTTGGATTTTTCAATGACCTATATACACTTTCTTGGAAAGATGATCGGTTTATCTTCTTGTTGATTTGGTTTGCATCTTACCTATAAATGTGGAGAAGTTCTGGTGGATATGAGAAGCTACTTGTCTCCATAGTGCAGTACACTGGGGTGTTTATCTACTGGTTTTGCCTTCATCATCTATGTCAGCTTGCCAGCTAATGGATTGATTATGCTTTCAATATTCATATTTGTTGATTTTGTATTAGGTTTCGAATCATTTTTAAATTGAATGATGGAACTATTCTGAAGTGGGTGGATAGGTAATGCAATCTTTCTTTGTGATATTGGAATGTTGTGACTTGTTCGAGTTCATCTTCCCTTTATATAATCAAGAAGTTTGAATGCTGGATACCAATTAGCATTTATTTAGTTTTCATTTAACATCTTTTGGTGTTCGATCATTCTATGGTGACATACCTTAGTTTTTCCTATCATATTTGGCAATCACCTATAAGAATGCATACTCGGTTGTAACGTTCAATCTATATCTTCTGGTGGCAGTGGCAAAGAGGACATCTGTTTTTGATGACCCAACTGTTGAAATTCAGGAGTTAACTGCAGTCATCAAGCAGGATATTACTGCACTGAATTCTGCAGTTGTGGATCTGCAGCTTGTCTGTAACTCCCAGAATGATAGTGGAAACACGTCAAGCGATACAACCACTCATTCAACAACGGTTGTAGATAGCCTTAAAAATCGGTTGATGAGTGCTACAAAGGAGTTCAAGGAAGTTCTTACTATGCGGACAGAGGTATAGCTAATGGTACAGATCATGCTAATTTTGTTTACGAGAGGTTATCAACCTTATCTGTGTGCTTATTGTATTGTGAATGAATTCCAGAATTTGAAGGTTCATGAGAACAGACGGCAGTTGTTTTCTTCTTCGTCGTCAAAGGAGGCTACAAATCCATTTGTCCGCCAACGTCCTTTGGCAGCCAAATCAGCAGCAAACGGCTCTGCTGCTCCACCTCCACCATGGGCTGATGGATCATCAACATCATCCTCATTGTTTCCAAGGTGTGTATAATAGTAGACATGTTGATTCTACTTTGCAAATATCTGCTATTCCTTTTTTAATCTCAAGTATCTACTACAGTTTGAAGAACAAAACTAGTTTAACCTACAGTTTTAGAATAATATTAAAAGTCAGAAGCAATAGATTAATCCTTTCAATATCCAAGAAATTGCTTTTTCAAAGGCTATATTGAAACTCTAATTGGTATAAAACATTTTCTATTCAACATTCTAAAATCTCATTGAGATTGGAATATATTTCACATATTATCAGGCATAATTATCTCCTTAATGTTGTTTGTACTTTGAGAATAGGTTGTGGATTCATTTCACTTCACTGAGTAAATATTGTTATCAAGCTGTTGTTAGGAGAACAGAAAAATGCATAGTTTGCTGACTTTGATGCGACTGTACGTAGAAGAAGCCTTGTGTTTTATGGTTCTATAAGGCTATAACTAGTACTGATTTCATCTTTTTTTTTTTTTTTTTTTTTTTATCAACCTTATGTTACTCATATGTTAGGAATGTATTAGTCTGCTAGAAAATAATTCAAATTGCAAATGCAGTTATAATTTTCTAACCTGAGGTTAATCATGAGAGCATATCCAGGTTACATTTATATTATGATTTTGGTTCACTCTTCCAGAAAACAAGTAGACGGGGAATCTCTGCCATTGTTGCAGCAAAACCAGCAGCAACAACAACAATTGGCTCCATTACAGGACACTTACATGCAGAGCAGGGCGGAAGCCCTACAGAATGTGGAGTCAACGATTCATGAGCTGGGCAATATTTTCACACAGTTGGCAACCATGGTTTCACAGCAAGGAGAGCTTGCAATCAGGTTTGCCCTTATTTTTATTTCTATTTTTTCTGTCCGCTTTGGTGTGCTATCAAAGGTGATAGTTTCCACAATAAAAACCTAGCTTATCTTCATACTCGTGCATTTCCTAGCAAGAATATATCGGTTTGTGTACATTTATCCTTTTAAATAAAGTTTTGAGCTGATTTTATCTCCAATTACTCCTTGGCACACAGCTCATGAGTCATGTCAATTGATTCTAAGCCATTTGCTGCATTCAAAATCTTAATTAACAGTTCATATCCATAATGCTGCAATAGAAAACAAGGCCTTGTATGCCAGTGGATAACTATAGCTTGAAGATTTACAGTCCCCAAAATTTGCAATGAGTTCAGTTATCTAGATTCGGTAGATATTAACTTAAGAGTCTTGAGATTATATGCTGGGTGTTCCATTTCAGGATTGATGAGAATATGGATGAGTCGCTTGCAAATGTTGAAGGCGCACAGAACCAGCTTGCCAGGTACCTTAATAGTATATCTTCCAACAGATGGCTGATGATCAAGATATTCTTTGTTTTGGTTGTATTTCTTATGTTTTTCCTGTTTTTTGTGGCATAAAACAACACACAAAAATATCATGAACAATGTTGACATAAAGTCCCGGCTTATTTCTATTGCATCTGTTTCTCTTGTTGCTGTTGTTTTTGCCTTCTTCCGTTCTGTTTTTGAGAGATGCAGGTTGGGAACTTGTAACCGAGGAAACCATTCGTGAATGCACGAAACGCAGTTTTACCTTGTTGCCTTGGTATTACTTGAATGATGAAGCTCTGAACTTTGAGGGAGTATACCCATCTTCATCCCCATTACAATCCGCACACGTTATACATTAATACAAGCTCTTCATAAGCAATATAGCACATTGGTCCAAACGGACCAAATGATACCTCGATCGGATTGTTGTAGGTTAGTATTAGACTGTCACGTTTTAAGGTACTCCGTATACCGTAAGATGGCTACACTAATAGTTGATCTTTACAAGGCATTAGTGACCTACTCCGTAATAAATGAGGTAAAAAAAGGGACATAATAATAATAATTATGTTTTTATTGATTAAAAACTCGTAATTAACACTGGTGGGTTATTATTCAGTTTCACAACTCTTTTCAATTCTCATAATTGATGCTATTTGCCCCAATCTTTGAAATTTAGGCTATTTCTTCCATAATGACACTTAGATTTAATTTTAGATAATAAACCCTTTTAAAAATACTAATACCACCATGATTGATTTTTTAATGGTCTTTCTATCTTATGTTCCAAGGGTGTAGGATAAAAGTCTTAATCGGAAAAAGTTCTTTACCAAATAAACAAGCGACCCTAAGAAAGCAATATTAAAAAAAGCTAAAAATAATTTAAATTTGGATAATCTTTCCCGACTGAGATTGCTATGAGGCATAGGATAAAAAATCCGTTTTTTTTACATGTAACAATATATAGTTACGAACCATAACGTGAACCACTTCTAGTTTCCATATCATATGTGGGTTGGCAAAATGGTGCAACTCGTCATTGTATTCTCAAACCATCTCTAACAGTTTTTATAAAAAAAAATTAAAATGGAGAAATAAAATGAATATTCTTCAAATTATTTTTGCTTCAACTCCAACAATTTTTCTATTTATAAGATTTCCTAGTCACGCACAATAAGCATATGCTAAAAGTCCAATTAAGACAAAACTTATATAAAATATCAATTTTTTAAAAAATAATTTTATATTTGTTATTATCAAAGAACTTATATTTTTTAGCGGAGAAAGTATACCCAAACTTTCATTAAATAAAAAAATGCATTATATGCCCAAGCTAGTGTAATACAGTATTAACAATCCCTATCTTCCTTGACATTGTTGTGATTGTTTACTCAGGTATTGTAATAAGTTAGACTTATATGTGTGACTATGGCTATTGAACTTGTAATTTTTCTAGGTGATGAAACAATATATCCGAATGTGTGATGTAGGAAACATTCTTAAGGTTGCAAGGACCCCTTAGACATGTTATATGTCTAAGGCCGGGTTGGATCCCTTGACCTTAAGATAGTGACCATATCATATATTATATGGATGTATAGTTTTAACACTTGGTCATAAACCTCATTTGCAGATGACGGTATTATTGGGCTTTTTCTGTGTTGGGCTAATCCAGCCCATCTCGGATTTTAAGCCCTCCTCCTTGTGACCGTTGGAGGCTTGTAACCCTAGCTCTTATATGCTCGGGTATATAAGCTCCTTATGTGCTACAAGAACCCTTTGGAGCTTCATCGGTTAAACCCTAAGGAGAAAGAGAGAGAGAGGGTCGTCGCGCATCTTGTGTGTAACCCTAACCCTAGAGGATCGAGGAGATCTAGGTGGCGCCACCGGTGGTGTGACTTGAAGATCTTCTAGAAGCTTCTCGGTTGCCCATTCGGGGGCTTCTTCTTCTCCCTTATTTATATATCTCTCGGTTTTCTATATTTGAGGTTCCCTTGTTACTTGTTCGAGTGCTTAGCCACCATAGCCAACTTGTAACCTTGTTTTTCTGATGCTTAGGGGAAACTGGGACCGGATCTCCCCTCTTGAGATCCCGCAAAGTAGGGTTCGCCCGAATTACGTTAACAAATCGCGTGTTCTCTTTGTTTCGTTTTGTTTTTGAGTATTTTGATATAGTTTTTAAGCGAAAAACGAACATCAGACATATTTATAAGCTTTTGTTATAGCAAATTACGCTTGAAAATTATTAATAATTAATAAACCAATTATTTTAGAAAACATTTTTTTTATAAGTTTTCCAGAACATAAATTTTCATAATAAAAGTTTATAAATATGTCACTATAAATGTGCATAGTATAAATATATTTTTTAAAAGTTGTAAATATACATTTATACCAGAAATAATTAAATGTTATAGGATCCAATTCTCTTTTATGGCTTTGGTTTGAATTTTTCCAAATTTCTGTTAGCATAAAAAAAAAGGAAAAAAAAGACAAAAAATGCCCGCTCTTCAGTTCAGATCATTACAAATTTACAACGAACGAAGCGTCAAATTCGCACTCGTTTTCCCGCCATTCGCCCTCTCCGTGCTCTCATGAACAATCCAGACACTATATAAACGGGGCAGATCTAATGGGGGGTTTTCAGTGACGCAACGATGAAGATCACAAAACCTAGCTTTCTAGCTCTCGTTCTCTGTTTCCTGTGCGTTTTCTGTGTTCGATGCGTTCCCAAAGTTGAAGATCTCGCTTCGCCGTCGCTCCAGTACGATTTCTATCGAAGTTCGTGCCCTGTTGCGGAGAAGATCATTCGCGACACTGTACGGACGATCCACTCCGCTCGGCCTGATCTCGCGCCTTCGCTCTTGCGCCTTGTCTTCCACGATTGCTTCATCGAGGTCATCTTTGCTTTAATTTCTTGTGAAATTCAGACTCCGTTTGATTGATTCTGCTTTTACTTCGACTTTCTTTTCCTAGATCTGGCTTGCATTAGTTCAGTTTTCTTCTTCCGTTTTCGTATTTGCAATTTGTCTAGGGATGTGATGTATCGGTACTGTTCGATGCAATTGATGGTGTTGAGAGTGGATTTTGTTGATCTTTGCTTGAAATGTGAAATCCGTTTGTTTGAATCTCCTCATGTCGATCTTTGGCTGTTTTTGACTAGTTTTGATCTGCCGCGTTTAATTCTGTTAGGGATGTGATGCATCGATTTTGTTGAATTCATTTGATGGTTTTGAGAGTGAGAAAGAGACGCCTCCAAATGACAGCTTGAAGGGCTTTGATGCTGTGGACTTCATCAAGTCTGAACTTGAACGAGTTTGCCCTGGAATTGTTTCTTGTGCTGATATTGTTGTCCTGGCAGGCAGAGATTCTGTTGTTCTGGTATTGCTCGATCCCCCTCTACCTCCATGAGCTTGCATTTATGTGATCTGATGAGCTAATTTGTTGAATGCTTAATTGATTGGGCTACGACGAAGGCTGGAGGTCCATTCTATCCATTGCTTACCGGAAGGCGAGACAGCAATGTTTCGTATGCTCAGATTGCAGCACATGAGCTTCCATCTCCGGATCAAGATCTGTCGTCAACTTTATCCGCATTCGCGTCAAGAGGCTTCAATGTGAAGGAGACAGTCGCGCTGTTAGGTTGTTTCCTCACACTCTAAGCATTATCTCACCTTTGCTGAAATCTCTCCAACTGTCTTCAATTGATCTTCTTTGTTGCAGGAGCTCATAGTTTCGGGACGATCCACTGCAAGTTCTTTGAAAACCGGCTCTACAACTTCCGAGGAACAAACCGGCCTGACCCCTCTGTGGATCGCGCATTCCTCATTTTCCTGCGATCAGTTTGCAGCGACACCCCATCATCTCCGTTTCCATCTCCAACACAGCCACCATCATCGCCTTCTCAACTCGACCTGTTCTCTTCTTTGTCCGAGAATTCAGGACTGAGGATGGACTATGATGGGCCTGGTGAGCAATTCGGAAGCCTTTACTATCGCGGCCTTCTTCAGAACCGAGGCATACTCCACGTTGATCAGCAGCTCACTGCCGGGGAGGGATCAAAAGCCTGGGTTCGAGCCTATGCCTCGTCCACCCCCTTGTTTCGAAAGGACTTTGCTGTGACTATGATGAAGCTCTCGAATCTCAAAGTCTTGGCTCCTCCACAGGGACTTATCCGTCTCCACTGCGCACGAATTGACTGAACCGCAACGAAATGGAGTTGCATTTGGCACAGGAATCCATTTTGTTGCCTGCCTTCGGATTGCAGCTCAAGTTTTGTTTCGGTACGAATCTCTGAATCTTTCACACTTTGACAGTTCTTGCCAATGCTCTGAAACTTTCACGCTGTTATTGTTTAATAGTACCTTTTCTGCATCCATGATTCCAGATGACATTGTGATCTCTTCAAGCAAAATGATTTTTACCCAATGATTCAATGAAACATTACAATATGACACCAAATAAAAACCATTACCTTGTGTTAAAATTGAAAGCCAGTGAGCCACAATCTCACAAAAACACAACCTTGTTTAAAATCAAAGTGAACAAACACAGAATTCAAGACAATGCTATCTGGATTGATTGGGCTTCTTTGATGATCATTTTTTTGGCTTGCAAACTTGATTCAAACACCCAAATCAAAGGGTCACTTCAAACTTCAATTTGAAGATCAGCCGTAGGACCTGTAGCATTAAAATCTGCCTCCACGAGACTTCGTTTCTCTCCCAATCTTCGGATTTTGAGGTTGCTATTTGCATCCTTTCAAGTTTGAATGACAAGATGAAAATGTCAAGCTTGTGGAAAAAAATATAATACTCCAGTGTTCCATCCGTTAAGAACAAAATGTCGAAAAATTCGTTCAAACTTTAGCTAAAAAATCATTCAACATACTCACTAATATAGGATTTGATGATATATCATATAAGTTTATGAATCGACGACGTTTTAATAACAACCTATCCAAATATCTAACCATAAATAAACCTATGTCTTTAAAAAGTATTTAAAATGAAAACGTATGTTTTATGTTTAACAAGGTGGTTTTTATTTTTATTTTTTTTGTGGTTCAAAACAAGATGTTCAATGAGGTGGTTAATTTTTTCTTTGCTATAGATTGTAAACAGGGACCAACATGATCAAATTTAAGATGAGTTACTTCTATTAAGAGCTAAACTTCTAACTTCTAACCACATATATTGCACATATTATATATCCTCTTGTTCATAAATTCGAGTGGTTTCAGCCATTGACACGCAACTAAATATATTCTACTTTAAAAAAACCCTGGAGAAAATATCTCTAAATTAAAATGAACAAAATTCAATAACAATTTTCATAACTCACCATTATATGATGGCAAAACTAAAAAATAGTGTCTACAAATTTAGCATCATGGATATTTTTGAACGAGACTGACACCATTTGGGTAAAATATACACATTGTATAATATCACCTTTTGGTGTTTTACTAAATTCAATAAATGTGCATTTTACACACCATTCATACCAAATTAATTTAAAAGAAAAAAAAATATGAAAAAAGAACCAATAAAATTGTCTCCGACTTTTTGTGAAAATCTATGCTTAGGTGGGAACCAATAAAATGTGTACGGAGTATATTTAAACACTCCAAGTCCAATAGTATCAATTAAAATAAGTGGTGGGGCAGAAGTAGTAATTAAGTGAAAAAAGAGGGGTTAAATTGTGGCACCTTGCAATTGGCATCATGAACGGGAGGCTCTGTACCAGCGGCTGAAACGTAGAAATGAAGCAGGGATAACATTAAAACTATGGTTATAAACCTAAACCTCGCTTCCATTTTTCTTGATCAGCAGCTATTAATTGATTTAGGTTTTTAGGTTAATCAAACCGACCCTAATTCGTTTAAATATCAGTTGATTGCAAATAGTTAGGTGATTAATTTGTTGGCTGCACGTTGCATATATCTAATTGGATTTGTAAGAGTTAGTTGTTCCCATTAATACGATAAGGTGCATATTAGTTGGTGGGATTTGGAAGATTATTGTTGCATTATTATAACAAAAACTTTAACCTGTTCGGATTCGGTGAGTTATTTTGTAAGAGTTAGTTGTTCCCTCTGTCTCATATTAATTGTCGTTTGTCTTTTTGTTCACGTTTTTTAAGGAACGAAAAAATCTATAAAATATTATTATTTTAATTATTTTTTTTATATAATGTTATACTTATTAATACTAAGTATCAAATTATATAAAAAAATTGGTTAAAAAATTAATATTTTATAGAGTTTTTCGCTACTTAAAAAGCGTACCGAAAAGTAAAATGACATTTAATTTGAGACGGAGGGAGTAATATTTTATAGATTTTTTACTTTCTTAAAAAACGTGCATAAAAGTCAAACGTTTTTTATTTTGAAACGGAGAGAGTATTATTTTATTTTTATTTTTTGTTAAAAAGAGAGACAGAGCTTTTCCGTGCTTAAATGTGGTATTATTAAAATTTTAAAAAAGGGCTAAGTAGTCAGCCAGCGGTGATAGTCCGGTCCTTAACATCATTTTGCAGAAAAGCTAAAACACCCTCGGGAGGGTCAAACAATACAGTAAAGCCAATGTTATAACCAAAAGTTATACTAGCGAGGGGATCTGCGTGCAACACAGTTAGCCTCGCGATACACGTGTCGAAATTGGATAGACTATAGTCTCTTCTAATGTAGCTCTAATACTTAATGACAAGGCTAGCAAACATCTGATCCCGCGGTAATGCTTTTCCAAGGTCAATGGCAAGTTGAAATCACATTGTATTCTCCATCCCATACTAGTTTTTAATTATTATTTTAGTGAGAATATATAACATCGTCTTTAACTTTAACTGTTTTCCTATAATTTCTACAAAATGGAAAATAATATATATATATATATATATAGAGAGAGGATCATATGTACTCAAGCCTATTGTGTATCATGTACACATATAGGCCATTGATCTAAAGGAAATTAAAGGTCAATATTATACCACATAAAGAGGTAAGTTTGTAAAAAAATTGAAACATCACACCCCCATTTCAACAAAGGCGCGTGTACTTTCTACCATTTTCAGTTTTCAACCCTAGAGAACACCATGGAGCCATAGCCGCCTTCACAATCGCCGCACACCATCTCCTCCAGTCTCCATCACCCACCGACGCCGCCGATCAACCCCTTCTCCGGTCAGCCTTTCCTCTCTCTTTCTCTCCTCCATTGATGGTGTGACGTGATTTTTCAAAAATCCCCAAATTAACGATTCTCTGGGTTTTCGATTGTTCGAGAGATGGCGGATCTGATAGCCCCTCCTTCTTGCTCCCATGGAGATGGCCTAATTGAAATTTGAGGGATTGAGAGATGGCGGATCTGATAGCCCCTCCTTGCTCCCATGGAGATGGCGGATGTGACGGCGATGGAGGATAGCGAATGAGATGGTGATGGCGGATGGCGATGGCAACTCGGTAAGTAAGTTCGAAGGAGATGGTGATGGCGGCTAGCGAAGGCGGCGACAATTAGCGAAACCACCAAGACACCCAGCGGAGGTGATGGCGGATGTGCCAACCGGTGTGACTCTAGCGACGGCGTTTTCACCCACCCGAAGCGAACATCGTCGGCTGCTTGGTTGGAAACACTCCTCTCCCCTTAACCTTCCTGTTCTGGTGTGGTTCCCTTCAGATCCGCAAGTTGTCTCTTGTATCTACATAACTACCACAATCAACCGAGGCTTCATAAGAGATTATTAAGAAGGGGGCTGTTTTTAGAGGGAAAATGGACTGAATTTGAGGCGGTCGTCGGGGAGTGCGGAGTTGGATGCACCGAAGTAACCATCTCCGTCAAGGTACGTTGATTTCTCCGAAGTCACCACCTAAAAGGATTATCCTTGTTTATAAATTAGCTAGGGAACATTGATTATTAGTGTGTGCAATGTTCCAAAAAACGCTTGGCGAGTGCTTGGCGGTAGGGTAGGGTCAAGGGTCTAGGCGGGGTCTAGGCGGATTTCATGGCGGAGCTTTGCTGTCTAGGCGGGTTTTGAAGACCTTGACGGCCTTGGCGGTGGGGCGAGCTCAAGGGTTTAGGCGGGGGTCTAGGCGGGTCTTGAAGGGTTTTTTACTTTCCATTGATCCCTCTTTGTAATTCGTTTGTTTGTATGGATCGATTTTGTGTTAAATGAGATGATTTGCATCTTTGTAATTCGTTTGTTTGCATTGATCCTTCTTTGTAATTCGTTTGTTTGCATCGCAAAAACTTTGCTTCGGTTGTGTTGCTCGTTTGAAATTCGATCTGGGTTTTTGTGTTTAATTAAATTGGATTGTTCGAGCACTAGGATGAATCAATTTTGTTGATATCTTATTTTTGCATTCCAGTTTGTTTAGGACGTGCCGATTGTTTCGATACCATTGAATAATCATATGATATAATCGAATAATACAGTGATATCATCGAATGATTTTTAGTTATTTGTTAAAATGAAATAAGTAACAGAATCATTGAATAATCAAGCAATACCATTGAATAATCAAACGATACCCTCGAATAATTTTTGGTAAATAGTTAAGGGCGTTTTCAGGGTGGTAGTAAATTAGAATAATCAATCGATACTATTGCAAAATACATTGATACGATCGAATAATCCATTGATACGATCGAATAATCCATCGATACGGTTGAATAACCCATTGAGCTTAATGAGATGATTTTATTGGCTGTCTAATGAATGAAAAATGCTTCGATACCGTCGAATAATCATGAGATACCATCGAATAATCCAGTGATACCATCGAATAATCATGTGATACCATCGAATAATGCAATGAAACCATTGAATAGTTTATCGATACGATTGAATAATCCTGTGATACTACTGAATAATTTATCGATACCATTGCATAATGTAAATGTATCGATACCATTGCATAATGTAAATGTATCGATACGATCGAATAATCTATCGATACGATCTAATAATCATGTTAAACCATTGAATAATAATCTATCGATACGATCGAATAATAAAACAACCCCAAATCACAAACAATACAGAGAGGCGTGTGGGGGGTTAGAACATGTTGGGGCCCACCATTTTTTCAATTAAAAAAATTGTAAAAGTACCTTTTAATCTCAACCACACATTTCCTTTAATCATGGGCCTAGATGTGTGTACATGATACACAATAAGGCATGAGTATACCGGAACCATCCCCTCTTTGATTTTTTTTCAAAAATTTTTAAAAAATTTGAAACTTATTACTAATAAGTTTGAAATTATTTTAAAAATTTTGAAAAAAAAATAATATTTCATAGAATTTTTAACACATTAAAAAGCGTACCAAAAAGCCAAACGACCTAAATTTTGAGACGGAGAGAGTATTGTTTAAACTCCTACAATTTTTTCACTCCGAAAATTCAAAGAATCATTTACTTTAGAAAATACTGCATATTTAAGGAAACTTTTCCATTTTTATACCGTTTTTCCATTTTGGAGAATAAAATAGATAATCTGTTGAATAATACAAACGACTTAAATTCTCTAAAAATTCTAAAATTTCTCAATTAGGAAACTATTGGAGATGCTCTTGGTATACTATAAAATCGAGTAGAGATAAGCTATTGGAGATGGCAAGTAGAGACCAACTATACAAAAATACTCCCTCTAGTGTCGTTATTATTTATAGAGGAAATTTGCTAAAATAATACATTTAGCAAAACTTTATTGTAAGTAATTATGCTCTATTAAATAAAAATTGGCCGCTCTGTCTTCCACCAAAAACAAATTAGCCCCTTGTACCCTACCTCTGTTAGCCGCTCTCCCTCTCTCTTTCATCGTCTCCCTTTCATCAATGGCCGCTCTCCGCCTCCGGCGAGCTCTCTTTTTCTCCTCCACTTTTTCCGCCTGTTCCACCGCTACCGTCGAGCACCGCCATCAACTCAGGAGATCTTGGACTGCAGTCGACGAGAAAGCAACGGCAAGTCTAGGGTTTTTCAGTCGGCGAAATTCGGTATCTAATCTACATGGATCTCCTTTGGAGCTACGGCGACGGCGATTCATCGCCAATTCATCGCTGAAGATTCTTCTTCGCCCGAAGATCTCTAATCTACATCGACGCATATTCATCGCCTTCTTCTTCGCTCGATTCATCGCTTATTCGTGTACAGGAGCAAGATCCTTCTTCTCCCGAAGATGGAGACGTGACATGAGCAAAATCCTTCGTTCTCTCTCTCGCTTCCCCTTTCCCTCTCGAGCTTTCTTTCTCTTCATCAATAGTGACAGCTCCTTGAATCCATGAAAGGCTCCCCCGATTCAAAGTCACCGGCGACTCTCAGCGACGACGGCGATGGATTCGGCAAAGAAATCCATGGCCACCGAGGCCCCTTGGTTTTTGGTACCACCCCTTCTAACCATGGTTGTTGTAGATTCTTTCCCTATAGGTAATTTTTTGACTCTCAACTCAATCTTGTACCTATTTAATGATGTTTTTAGTTTATTATACATCTTATTGTGTTCGATTTTGATTTTTGATTAGAATCTACAATTTTTTTGGATTTAGGGTTTGATTTGGGGGAAAAATGTCGAAATTGAGCTTTGACATGATTGATAACTGCCTATTACTTCTTGGATTCTATATTGATTGCTCAGATTAATCTAGATTGTGATTTGGAGCAACAAGCTTGCGAAGAGTTTGAACTTTGGGAGATGGCGAGGATTAAGCCTGAGGCTTTGTTGATGCAGATCAGGAAGAAAAAGGTTCCGAGTCGCATCGGCCTCACAAAGATTATCTTTTTCAGCTTGACTGTTTTGTTTTGTCATCCTTCATTGCGTGCTCTCTAGTTTCAGATATTTCTCTAGCAGGTGTGTCTGGTTGATACAATTGAGTAGTTCAGATTCATTTTGTGGATTTTTTTGCATCATTGTTGGTTTTATGAATCTATGAGACAAATGTTTGTAACTGGTGAAGTAACAACATCTTGTTTGACACTTTCCACTTGCTTGCTATGTCTAGGTCAGTTAGTCAGGGAGATCAGGGATACTACACTGGTTGCAAGGTAAACAGTTTGTCGACAAGTGAATATGCACATGTAATTCATCACTGGAGTGCCTTTGATTCTGATTAATTTCCTCTTTCAGTGCCAACCTTTTAAACCGTACACTATAGGGCTTCTAGAAAAGAGTTGTCAGTCAACTTTGGCTGTTGATTCAGTTGCAGCAGCTGAGGGAAGTGCTTTCATGGACACTGTAGAGACTTCGGTAAGGTTATTGATGTTTTTTTTTTGGTGTTCTGAATTCTTATATATATCACATTGCATTAGGATCTTTTGTAACCCCTTCTGCATTCATACTTGCTTACAGTTTCTGAGGTTTTGAGAAGATTGGATCCAGATTTATGTGTTACATTAAAAAAAAAAAATGTTTTCTCAAGCTTCTTAAAGGGAATCTGCTCCTGCTCAACCACCATGTTGCTTGTGAATTCTGAAAATACCTTGAATGGTTGATTTTTTAGGTTGAGAAAGCTCAGATTCTTATGAAAACCTATCTCTATCTTCTGCATGTGAGGCTATCCTAGAGATTGGTCCCTTTTCAAACAAGGGGGTGCTGCTGCATAAGGCGCTTCCAAGGTTCTATATTCTCCAACTTAATCTTCTTCTTCAAAAAGGATTTGTCAGTTGGCTGATTCTCTAGCATGAGTAGCTCTTGGGCTGAGGATAATTTTTGATGGCATGCCATCTTATGTGTTTCCAAGTTGTGGCTAAAGTACTGTTTTGTTCCAGTTGCTCTTATTGACTAACTATTGAAGTAGATGGTGAAATTTGAAGGATCAAAAGCAATAACCGGATAACATGTTTAGGAAGTGGGCATACATGATATAGACGCTTCTCAATATTTAGAAAGTGGGCAATTGGGCATAAACAACAAAACCATAATATAAATAATGTGTTTATGCTAAGCACATCCGGATAACATGTTTAGACAAATTTTGTTTAAAAGGTGCATGCATTTTAAGTTAGTTGATGACACGCTTGGTGTGGGTGCACACTTGATTCCATTAGTCAATTAGATACTCCGTGTTAGATTAGCTTTCAAATTGTAATTGTTGTGGCTGCACCCTTGATTCCATTAGCCAATTAGATACTCCGTGTTGGAATATTAGCTTTCAAATTGCAATTGTTAGCCGACTTTACATTGGAATAAGCACCGAGGACAATAAAATGTCACCATAAATGACTACATCAATGAAGTGCAATTACAAATACGTCATCAAAAAAGTATAATCAATGTCACCAGTAATATGGACGACATCGATCGAATTTCCAAGTAGTTGGTAGTTTAATTGTTTGGTGTGCTAATTGGGGTTGGCACATGGTTGAATTGAAATATAATTAAATTACATCCATACGTATGTATTATGTGTATATAAAGGATATTAGGATGTTACGTCCAAGTTCCAATAATCAAATCAAATTAATACATCTTTCAACCTATATTATGCACATGAAAGATACAAGTAACCAGTAACGATTGCCTTAAATGCATGACCTCAATCAATTCCACGCCACCAATAATTACATTTAATGATGATAAGACCAATTTTTCATTTTTCATTTTCAATAAATTCAAACTTGCTAGAAATTAAATGATATGCCGTGACCAAAATACATACATATATGGAGGGTTTAATATATTTTGTCATACTGTATTACCCCGAAATATGTAGTTGATTATTCATTTACGCTTTTTAGTAGAATAAAAACTATATCAAATATCTAGTCTTTTTATAAATTTTTTAAATAATTTTATAGTTACTATTAATAAATACGAATTTATTTAGAAAAATTATATAAAAAAATATATGTTTTATATAATTTTTATCCGTAATTTAGTTCGGATTTTCGTTTTTACTTTCTGAGATTTTTTTTAAATTGAGCTAACTATGGAGTATAATTTTTTTTTTCTTTTGGGTGGGGGTTGAATTATAAGAGTTGATGAAAAACTCATAACTCGGTGTGGAGAATCCAATTCATAATGTTGATTCTAGGTTCCTTAAGTTCGAAGTCGATAGATAAACGAAAACACACAAACGAACTCAAATAAGAACGAAATGCAAACACACAAGGTTTTGTTTACGCGGTTCGATTTTCCTATATCCGTGGAATCTCAGGAGGGGAGGTTCACCCAATTCACTAGGCATCCAAGGCCAAAAAACTGGTTACAATGGTATGAATGCACAAGCACTAAGTGACGATTCTAGACTAAGAAGCAACAACAAAGATAAATAGAGATAGGGAAGAAATCGTCTGATTAAGGACACCGAGAAAACTCCTATGAGATTTCTCACTCCCAGCTTCTCCTTGTCTTCTTCGTCTTCTTCGTCTTCGTTGCTCAACCAGGTACTCAGGTAGCACTTAAGCAAATCGAGCACCAATGGAATCGTCGTCTTCAGGGAGCTCCCAAAAACCCTAGCCGATTAGGGTTTTCTTACCTCAGAGAGAGTTCTGTGCTACAGTTCTTAGGGTTTCCCTTAAGGACCAATATATATGCAAGTCACAACGGTCAATTGAGGGACAAAACACCGGGCTTTCAGGGATGGGCCTAACTTGCTCAAGCCCAAACTGAGAGCCCAGCCCTGTCCAGCAAAAGGATCCGAGATATAAACCCACACATATGTATAAGACTTAGGCCTATATGCCAACCTTGGTCTCACCTAGTGAATCATGGCTAGCCATTGGATCCAAACTTGGTCAAGCCAAGGGACCAATGAGCTTTTCCATGGTCACGGCATGGCTAGGTGGTACGTGGCACTGAGGAACCTATCAACCTAGAGCTTGTGCATACAATACAAATAAACCATAATCCAATGTTTTATACAACAATTACAAGGATTATAAACATAACACATAAAATGGAGAGAGGTGATTTTTAACAGAAATTTCGCAAGGTCACTTTTTGTACTTTCAAAAACACCTGTTTTGTGGGTGTAAATCATTTGTCCCCGATCTCGTCCCCCTCTCATGTCCCCTCTCACATAAATCTCTTTATTTTTAATTCTTTCATTAATTTAATTTGTTTTTTGTTTTTCTTTTAAATCGGGGGTTGGGAATAGGAGGGGGGACAAGATTGAGAACATAAGATTTGGCTCCATGTTTTGTGTCCAAATGCATTATTTGGGATAAAAATGTTGACTTTAAATCTTTTGGGGCAAAGATTATAATATTTATACCTCATCTGAACTATATCTCGTCTAAATCAAAATGAGAGGCATATTTGCAAAACACTAAGGTGAGGATGAATCCACTGGTCACATGTGATCGAAATTACAAGTTGCTTATTATCCATTCGATTTTTCTGAAACCTTCAAACTATCCATTTAGTTCTAAATGTAAGCTTGTCGGGTTCCATATTCATGGCTTCTAAATCCGTTAGAGTGAGGCTTTAGACAAGATACCAAAACAACTATTGTCAAGACAATTTCAACTGAATTGTACACGGGTCCTTCTCATCTACAATGAGACTGGAAATTGGTGGAAGAAAGAATATATCGCTTTGAGAGCATACAGTTGAATCAGAGGTTATCGCTGGAATCGATTGAAGGTTGAAATTCGTTCTTGCTTGAAGAATTTCGTCAAAACCCTAATTTGTTTCCGTCTCTCACCCAGAATACAACTAGTTAAATTGGCTCGGTTAACCCCAAAACTAAATTGGTGGAAGTTCATAAGGTATTTCAAAATCACTCCCTTGGATTTGATTCAACCGATTCAATCATCCAAGGCACTAATCTAATTCCCAAATTCACTAATTAAGGAATTAGGAGGGGGTGTTCGATGGAATTAATTGAATCGGCAGGTAGATAATTTCCATTGATCACCTCGGACGGCGGTAGCCTTAGCCAACCGTGAAGGCAGTAACCGGTACTTGGTAGCAGGCTAGTGCGGTGACGGCAGGATTCCGATGGTAGGCAACGCAGATTAGCATGCAGCAGGATCCCGATGGCGTCTTCCCGTGCCAGCGATCTGTTGTTGCGTGACGAAAAAGCAGATTAGGGTTTGATGGAACTCGTCAAACACTTTCTCTCTGGGTGCCACTATCAAAAGCTTGTGTAATTTAGTTGAAATTGTCTTGACAATAGTCGTTTCGAGATCTTGCCTAAAGCCGCTATGAAGCCGTTATTATGTTTACGGAAATTTCGTGAGGTACCCTTGGGGTATTGTAATTTTCGCGAGGTATACAACTCTTTTACATATTTCGTGTGGTGCCTATGAGGTTTTCAATCTTTTCGCCTCATACCCTTCCTTGTTAAATCTAACAGATCTCTGTTAGTTTTCAATTTTGAAATTAAAAAAAAAGAAGAAAGAAAGAATGGACGGAGAGAGAAAAGAGAGAGCAACCAAATCTGGCCCCGCGCGAGGATGATGACTTGTTGACGACCTCCGGGCAAGGGAGTACCGCCTTCAGACGGAGCTCCTCGAGGACAAGCCTCTTAAGGAGAGGATCAAATAACATCAATTTTCAGCAAATGACATCTGATTCGATGATGCAGGACCATCCAAGACACCATCCAAGACACCTCCGGACACATCTATACTTGGGGATGGACCTATGATTCGAGCTCGTGAGAATGAAGTCACCCTCAAGAGGAAGAAGAAGGCTCCACCATGGGAGAAGGTCCAAAGGTGGAAGCTTGACGTTTAGCTCGTTCATAGTCATTTGACAGCTTTTCGACATCTCTGTAAAATGGGTCGTACGGATTCAATATTTATCGGATTGAGGCGTGCCATACCTTGTCGGAACGAGGACGAAGAGATCTACAACTTTTCTGTTGAAGGTTTTTCCAGATTCGACCTCGAGATTGTCCGAAAATCACATTCTTTGAAGCTGTCACTGGTTTTGACGGGATTTACATAAGTCTTGGACCCATTTGCGCCTAAGTGTTCCTATTGGGCCGAATTGGGCTATTTTAAGTATTATTATTAGAGACCTTATTTACTTATGTTTTTAGGTATTTTAATTAAGTTGTTAGTTTATCTTATTCTATCTAAAAACCGGCCAGCAGCTTTACTAAGGCCTATATATCTACATTGTAATTCAAGAGGAAGCTTTCAATGAATAGAATTAGTTCTCTCAAACTTGTGTGAAACACATTGAGTGATGTTGATCCAACTAGAGCTGTGCTCGTTGATCACGAATTGGTATCTATCTCAGCTTGGTTTGCTTTGTGTTCATCAACTTCGCAAGACTTGGTGATCCTAGTATCCACAAGCCCCCTCCTTGTGCCTTCAAGTTGTCCGCTTGATTGTGTAGGGTTGTAGAGGCGGGTTGTGTAGTCATTGGTATTGGTTCCTACCTTCTACGGAAGCCTGGGGTCTCTATCTTGTTCTATACAGATCGACTCAGTCCATATCAGGTCGTGTCTTTCTATCTTTATCGAGTCTTTATTCTTATTGTCGAGTCTGCTTCCATTCTTGCGTCTTACTTGTTATTTCTTGCTGCGTTCTTTGAGATTCTTGATCAATCTTTGTTGTTCTTGAATCGAATCTTGCTGATCTTGTTGAGTCTTGATTCGTGTCTTTTGTTTCTTGTTCAGTTCTTGAAGTTTCTTGCTTGTTGTCGAAGATCGGACCAACCTACGGCTAACCCCGTATCATTCGACATCTAATTTCTCAATTTCTTATTAATTAGGGTTCAATTTGGATAAAAATTACTATATTTGAATTCCCTGTAATGGTGAATGATGTGCAAAAGATTGAAGAAAAGGAACCCCTACAGTCGGACAATTCCCCTGCCAGCCACGCCGTGCGAAGGTGGAGTGAGGGCAAGGAGGCAGCGGTCGGAAGGGGACTCGCCGGAGAGGAGGGTGAGAGAGCCCGCGAAGGGTGAATGATCAACTCACCGGCGTTGCCGAGGCCCACTGCAACCAGGAGCGGGGGTGCGGCCAGACAGGGAAACGACGATGAGGGTGTGGGTCGGGGCAGCAGGAAGGCAGCCGTGCACAATCGCCGGATGATGCCGCGGGTTAGGGAAGGAGAGAGGTTTCCCTTCCTCTCTCTCCCCCAACAACAACCGCCACCTCCCGCCTCCGCCGACTCGCCACCGGAACTCAAACCCTAAGTCGACTCGGCCCCCAATTCCACCAATTCGACTCACAACGAGTTGAAGCCTGATGATGGCGAGGAGGGAGGAGCAGAGGGCGTAGCCAATTAATTGAAGCTGAAGCATGAAGCTCTAATGGAGTCGTCTGTTAAAAGTTAGTTTGTAATCCAAGGTTCCAAGCAAGCTGGTTCTGTTTTTAGGTTTAGTCGATATCGACTTGGTTAGCCGAAATCGAATGACAGCAACAGGTCAAGTTGAGTTAGTTTTTTGTTTAGTTGAAGTCGACTTAGTTGGTCGAAGTCGAATGACAGTAAATGTTAGAATGTCAGTTAGAGTTAGTTGTTTTGTTTTGAATCACTTCCTAGGTTGTGTGTTAGTGGGGAAGTGGATTGAATTGTCGGTTTTATGCAGTTACTTATTTTTTGTAATGGTTTTAGAAGTGTGGTGTGAATCAATCAAAGGAGTGAGGCTTTTATTGAAAACTGTCAAGTGTGTGCACTATGTGTTCTTCCTTGAGCTCTTGTCCTCGAATCTGTTGGTGTGTGTATTGTGTGATCCTCAGGTCGTGTTCCAACAATTGGTATCAGAGCTAAGAGCAGTGCTCTTGCTGGGTTTGAGTTTTGGGTTGAGTGAAGTAAGGCCAAACACAGGGAAACACAAGTTGTGAGAGTTATTGTTCAAAAATGCAGAACAATGGGAGTGGTGGTGTTGGCAATCCTCAATTGCCTATGTTCAAAGGTTTAAAGTGATGATTGAGAATCAGTTAGAGAGGAAGATCAAGGCTCTCAGAACTGACAGAGGAGGTGAATTCTTATCAAATGAATTCAATGAATTTTGTTATGAGAATGGAATTAGGAGAGATTTGACAGCCCCATACACTCCTGACCAAAATGGAGTGGCAGAAAGAAAAAATAGGATTGTTGTGGAAATGGCTAGGAGTATGATGAAGGCCAAGGAAGTTCCAAACAAGTTCTGGTGTGAAGCAGTGGCAACTGCAGTGTATTTGTTAAACATCTCTCCAACAAAAGTTGTGTTGAACAGAACTCCATATGAAGTGCTATAGGGAAGAAAGTCAGGTGTTGATCATTTGAAAGTTTTCGGGTGTGTGGCATATACCTTGATCAATTTGAGACATAAAATGGATGATAAGGCAGAGAAGTAAATGTTCATTGGGTATGCTTCATAGTCAAAGGCATACAAGTTGTTCAATCCTGCAAATGGAAGGGTGATCATTAGCAGGAATGTGGTGTTCAATGAGGATAGAAAATGGGAATGGAAGCAAAGTGAGAGAGGAGATGGGTTGCAAGAGCTTATTTCCCTAGACAGTATAGATGAGGAGACTGATCAAGGTGGTGAGCCAAGTGACAATGATGGCTCAAATCCAAGCACACCATCAACACCATCAACCCCTACTGATCTTGCTAGCTCATCAAGTAGTCAAGGTGGTTCTCCTTCAAGTGTGTCGAGTGATTATCCTCCTATAAAGATGAGATCACTTGTTGATGGCTATGACAGAAGTGTGAGAGTTGGGTTTGCATTGATTGCAACAGATCCAGTGAGCTTTGAGGAAGCAAAGGGTGAGAACCACTGGCAACTGGCTATGAAGGAAGAAATGAAAGCCATCAGAAAGAATGACACTTGGGAACTGGTGGAGTTGCCCGAAGGAAAGAATGTCATTGGTCTTAAATGGGTGTTTAGGACCAATTATAACACAGATGGGAGTATATTCAAAAGCGCAAGGCAAGGCTTGTAGCTAAGGGATACTCACCGCAAGAAGGGATAGATTATGAAGAAACCTTCTCACCTGTAGCAAGGCTTGAGACAGTAAGAGTGGTGCTGGCATTGGCAGCTCAGTGGAAGCTACCTATCTTTCAGTTAGATGTTAAGACAACCTTTCTGAATGGTGAGCTACAAGAAGAGGTGTTTGTAGAGCAACCTCTGGGATATGAACAGAAGGGTGATGAGTTCAAAGTGTACAAGTTAAAGAAGGCATTGTATGGGCTCAAGCAAGCTCCTAGAGCTTGGTACAACAAAATAGATGATTTCTTTCCAAGAAATAAGTTTGTGAGAAGTGAAAATGAACCAACCCTCTATGTCAAGAAGGGAAGGAATGGTGAGTTCATTATTGTGTGTTTGTATGTAGATGACATTATCTACCTGAGCAATTCACAAGAGATGTTAGAGCAGTTCAAGAATGCCATGATGAAGAAATTTGAGATGACTGATCTGGGGCTACTTCGGTATTTTCTTGGGCTAGAGGTGAAACAAAGTGAAGAAGGTATTTTTCTGTGCCAAGAAAAATATGCTCGAGATCTCTTGAAGAAGTTCCAAATGGAGAAGTGTGAGATTGCTCACACTCCAATGAACATGAATGAGAAATTGCAGAGGTTGGATGGAACTGAGAAAGCAGATGAAAAATGCTATAGAAGTCTTGTTGGAGGTCTGAATTACCTTACTCAAACTAGGCCTGATATAGCCTACTGTGTGAGTGTTGTATCCAGATACATGCATGATCCAACAAAGCAGCAGATGGAAGGGCTAAGAGAATCTTGAAGTATGTTGCAGGGACCTTACAGTTGGGAATTTGGTATGAAAGTGTGAAAGAGTTCAAGTTGCAAGGCTATACAGATAGTGATTGGACAGGCTGTATAGATGACAGAAAAAGCACATCAGGGTCAGTGTTTGGGTTTGGTTCAGGTGCCATCACATGGAGCTCTAAGAAGCAAGAGACTATGACTCTTTCATCCTCAGAAGCTGAGTATGTAGCAGCAGGTGCAGCTGCAAGACAGGCATTGTGGCTAGGAAAGTTGATGAGTGATTTTGGAATTGAGCAGAGTGGGGCTATGGAGATCTGGTGTGACAACAAATCTGCCATTGCCATGACCAAGAATCCAGCCTTTCATGCCAGAACAAAGCACATAGATGTGCAGCACCACTTCATTCGAGAACTGGTGGCAAAGGGAAAAGTTATGTTGAAGTTTTGTGGCACCAATGAACAAAATGTTGATTTGTTCACCAAGGCTTTGTGTGGAGCAAAGCATCAGTCTTTGTTGAGAAGATTGGCATGAGGAACCTTGAATTAAGGGGAGGTGTTAAAAGTTAGTTTGTAATCCAAGGTTCCAAGCAAGCTGGTTCTGTTTTTAGGTTTAGTCGATATCGACTTGGTTAGTCGAAATCGAATGACAACAACAGGCCAAGTTAAGTTAGTTTTGTGTTTAGTCGTAGTCGACTTAGTTGGTCGAAGTCGAATGACAGTAAATGTTAGAATGTCAGTTAGAGTTAGTTGTTTTGTTTTGAATCACTTCCTAGGTTGTGTGTTAGTGGGGAAGTGGATTGAATTGTCGGTTTTATGCAATTACTTATGTTTTGTAATGGTTTTAGAAGTGTGGTGTGAATCAATCAAAGGAGTGAGGCTTTTATTGAAAATTGTCAAGTGTGTGCAGTGTGTGTTCTTCCTTGAGCTCTTGTCCTCGAATCTGTTGGTGTGTGTATTGTGTGATCCTCAGGTCGTGTTCCAACATCTTCAGCGGCGGTGGCGGCGGCTTTGGCGTCCTTTGAGAAGGCAAACAAGGTGAGGGAGACGGATGCCCAGAAGAGCACCAAGAAGACGGTCTTCAAGGGACTATCTTGCTCGAGGATGGGCGAATCTTCGCCGGAGTTGTCGGAGAGAGGGTTGATGGAGGTGGCGGGGGAGTAAGAGATAAACGACGGAAGAGGGCGAGGGGAACGCTCACAGACGTCTGTTCTTTTTTTTTCATTTTTTTTTTCAAAATTAACGGTGTTCACCCTGATCCGTTAAGTTTAACCAGGTAGGGCGCGAGGCAAAAAAAATGAAAACCTCAGGGACACCACGCGAAATATACAAAAAAGTTGTATACCTCGCGAAAATTGCAATACCTCAGGGGTACCTCGCGAAATTTCCGTTACGTTTATAATCACGATTTCCAAAGCGAAAAATTTTAAAAGTTTTTAGTCATGCCTCTCTCGTTATGTGAATACCAATCCTTTATTTTTATTTATTTTTAAATAAATCGTCAGACGGTTCTATAAAAAAAAAAGAATCTATTTAAAAAAATAAGTGATGTAATGGGTTTTTTTTGGAAGAGGAGTATTGTTTTCTTTTCCTCACAAAAGTAAAACCAAATAGTCATTGTTGAATTGAATGACAACATTTTCCTCATTTATAGGTGGTAAAAATGGACAGATGAACAAGAAAAAATAGCAATGGACTGTATATTACACCAAATAAAACATGAAAGGTGGAAAAGCTAACCCTGCCAATGGATATAGAAAATCTGAAGTATTCAACTCCCAAGAAATGACATTGAAGAATATATTACTGTATATTGTAAATTAAGCATGGTTTTCAACATTGGGTGCGATGTAATACGTCACAAAAACAAATGTCAACATGATAAATAACCTTGACTAGATTTGCACAATTAATTATCTATCAAAGGTGAAAAAGTAGACGAAAATAAGAATAAAAAACAAAGGAACAGATGTACCACTTGAATGTGCGCTATGTGATCACAATGACGAAGATACGATGCACATTCACTGAATGCCCAATAACACCGAGACTTGTAGAAATAGTAGACGAAAACATTGAGGGAATAATACGAACATCAACAAGAATAATAAAACAAGAGTGTAACAATGGAAATATTCCAAAAGTTGATAGAAAAACAAACATCCGCCCTTTCTCGTTGTGGAGTATTTAGACGATGAGGAATAAAATTTTATTTGAAAACCAAAAACTTGCAAGGCTGGAGAAATGGGTAACTATTATCAAACAACACATGAAGAATTGCAAAGCTTCAAAAGTGATGAACCCAGAAAAAGAAGAAATAAGAGCACCAAAAAATACAAACAATCATTGAAAGAGGAAGATCATTTGACGGGTGACACCAAAGGAGGACTTGAAGCTGAATTTTGGTGGCGCAAAAGTTTTATCTGATCATGCGGCTGCAGGTTTCGTGATTCACAATGTCAGCGGGAGAGTGATTGTTTGTGACACTAGAAGTTGTGGCAAGGCGTTAGTTTTACAAGCGGATGCTTTTGGCCGGTCTCCTGTCGGGGCTCTTGGAAGCAAAGAAATTGGGAATCAGACGAATTGAGGTTAAGAGCGACAACTTGGTGGTTATTAATGTCGTCAAAGGTGTTTGGAAGAGTTCTTGGTAGATAGAAATGCTAATTTCTAATGCTCTTTCTACTCCAGTAGTTTGAAGAGACTTCCTACTCACACACCTTTAGAGAAGGCAATATAAGTTGCTGATCGGCTGGCGCATCTTGATTCAGATTTGGCTTCCCGGGGTAGAGATTCCACACATAGCTCAAGGCTCTCGTCCGCAAGGGCGTGCTTGAGTGGTGCTAAAACAACGCCACCTAAAACTTTGTCTTGTATAAAAAAAAATTGGTAAAAATGGACACATTTTCCAAAATTTAAATCTCTTGTCTTTAACTGTGTCTCTCTTCTCTCATAAACCCCTCTTTAAAAAAATAAAAAATTAATTTAATTAATTAAATGAAAAAAAAAAAGAAATTTTAAAGAGTTTGTGAGGGAAATAGTCAAATAGATAACATTGAGGACAAGAGATTTGAATTGATTTTTTTTTTATATAATATATTAACTTTTTTTTTTATTTTTTTACAATTTAATACTTATTACCAATAAATATTAAGCTGTAAAAAAATAATTTTAAAAAAAGTGATATTTCATATAGTTTTTACCTTCTTAAAATACGTGTTGAAAAGTCAAACGACATATATTTTAGATCGGAGGTAGTATAAGTTTTTTTAAATTTAAATTTTTATTTAAAAATATAGGAGCATGTTTATCAGTGGGTTGAAAGTAGCGAAGCTTGGTAAAGATCTATTAAAATAAGAGAAAGTTGGCCGGTAAGCATCGCCATTTGGGATGTTACCCGGAGAATCGGAGTAAAGATCTCCTACAACACCCAATGTGACATTGGGTGTGACACAAAAATAGTTTAGGTATTTTTTAGTGATAAAAAAATTATATTTAGATTGTATATCTTTAATAACATATATTTGTATATATTTTTTTAATAAAAATGATATTTTAAAAAATATTAAAAATAAAAGAGTGGTTATTTTAGAATATTAATTATAAGACTTACTAAATTATCATTTTTATTAAAAAAAAATACAAATATATGTTATTAAAGACGTACAATCTAAATATAATTTTTTTATCACTAAAAAATACCTAAACTATTTTTGTGTCACACCCAAATGACCCAAGGTCACATTGGATGTTGTAGGAGATCTTTACTCGGATATTTTTTTTTATTAGGAAAGAATTCGGGAGAGCGAGCTCTACCCGACAGCATCCTTATGGATGAGGTCTAAAAGACCAAGATTGTTGTGAATATTGACTCCCCGGGCATAGTGGCAAAGGTGTGCAACCTTGTCCGCCACTCTATTGCCCAAACGGGGAATATGAAAGAAAGAAACTTCTTTCAAAGTCGATAAAAGGCTTTTAACATCTGACATAATCAGTTTGATCTCCCAAGGACATTTCGATGTTTCAAGTAAGTGATTAATAATTATACTAGAATCTCCTTCGATGTGGATTTTGTCGATACTGAATTGGATAGCATTTTGGATTCCCAGTTTTAGGGCGAGGGCTTCCGCTTTTAAGGGGCTTTGTTTCCCCAGTTTACGGTAGCATATGCTAATTGGCCTACCGTCCCAGTCCCTGATAACGGCACCCGCCGAGCTTACAGAGTTTGTAAGTGTGGAGCCATCAAAATTTAGTTTGAAAGTGCCCATTGGTGGTTTACGCCATTTAGTCTTTACGACCTTATTTTTGTCCTTTGGGTGGTTTGTTTTTTGTGTACGTGAGGAGGAGACCTCATCTAGACACTCATCAATTTTAGATGTTCTACTCCAATTGTCCCTATGAGTTTGAACAATGTGTGAACTAGAGTATCTTTAGGCGGGAAGGGAACTTGTTGAAAAACAAGTTGGTTCCGAGAGTACCACACAGACCACCAAACGAAAGCAAGCTCCGCCTTGGCAGCGGGTGTGAGGTTGTTCCCAATGACCGAAAAGATAGGTCGTATGTCTCGCGAGAGATTAATCATACTGGATATTGTCGATTTTGTGAGAGGAGGGAAATTTAGAAGGGAACGCATATACCCACATTCAAACAGCAAGTTAACCTCATCCTCGGCCACGCAATTGCACACACTGCATGTGGGAGGCACATGAGACCCCCGCTGGGCTAACCTGGAAGCAGTTGGAAGACCATTCTGGCAAAGTTTCCAAAGAAAGTTTTTGATCTTTGGCGGGACATCCAATTTCCATATCCAGGCATTGTCGTTTGAGTGTAGCGATGATTGGGCTGTAATCAATTTGTATGCACTTGAAGTGGTGAACCAACCCTCCCTATCCAGCCACCAGTAAAGGCGATCCTCAAAAGGAGACACATGAAGGGGGATGTCTAAGATTTCTTGCACTATGTTAGCCGGTAGTACATTGAGTAGTTTTTCCTTCCACTATCTACCTCCCAGGATGTAGTCACTGACGGTTTCTTCTAAATTAACAATTTGTGGACAATCATCCCTAGACCGTAGGGAGGAGGTAGATATCCAGTTATCCGTCCAAAATTTGATTGTCTTCCCATTTCCTACGGACCAAATAAGGCCCGTTTTGAACTTATGAATAAGGGTAGTGAGCTTGGCCCATTGCCAGGAGGAGTTCCCAGTTTTCTTGTATTCCAGGATGTTAGTAGAGCGTAAATACTTATATTTAATTAATCTGACCCAAACATTATCTGGTTCAGCCAGAATTTTCCATATTAGTTTCATTTGAAGAGCTTCATTCATCTCTTTAGATTTCCTGATCCCTAATCCTCCACACTTTTTTGGTCTACAGATCCTATCCCAACTGATAAGAGGCCGGTGTTGAACATCTTTACTCGGATAATGGATGCTTTTGGGTGTTGTGTTTAGACGCTACTAGTAGTATTTTTTTTCCCTGAAAAAAACGCAAGCAAAATAATACAGTATAGTTTAATGTTATGTATATGTGAAATGCGACGTTTTGGACTGGCACAATTCTGATGCGGCAAATGACATTGAAGGACACACGTCAAGTAAGTACTGGGTGCTCTGCCAAGAGCTTGCGATGGCGAAAGTTGTATCCCGTTGGACGACTGTGATTGAATCTAACCGAAGCATATTTAAATGTGTAATATGCAATTTTTTAAATTAAAAATGTATAAAATTTGTTTATTACAATACTAGATTCATTTTTCTCTATCCATAGGCCTCAATTTCGAATATGTTTGACCATATTTTGAAAAAAAAATATTTTCATTGCATATAATTATGTATAATAATACCCATAAAATTATTTTCAATTATTTTTCAGTAGTAATAATTAAAATTTTGAAAAATTATCGTATATTTTGGAATAATTTTTTTTAATATTTTAAAGTTGTTAATAATGTGGATGATTCATCTCCAAATGTGGTAGAAATGTTGTATGTAGAATTCTCCCATCACTCAGTTGCACAATTTGAATGAGTGAACTTTCAAATTTCAAATTTGAAAAAAAAAGGATAGTTGTCTCGAATTATTTTGGCATATAAATATATACGGTATTACATGATCAAATTCAGACCTTCTTCCCTCTTCTACTTATAAATACAAATCCCTTCACTTTTCACCTTCAAATTCTCCTATTTCTCAAATGATTAGTAGTTATAATGAGTTATAGTTTGATGTTGAGAATAAGTATCAACAAAGGCAATCACAAAGAGAGGAGCTTGAAGAAATTTTATGCAGTGGAAGCCTTGATGTAGGAAACACTCTTTGATGTATGATTTCTACTTTGCGTGATGAAAAATGCCAACTATAGAATGATAACTCGTGTATAACATGACCTGCATGGATGACATATCATTGACAAGTTCAAGACTTAAACTCTAGGAGCTAGAGGAGGAGAATTGAACCACAAGCTGCAAGTGAAGGTTGGGAAGATAGCGACGATCATCAGCGAGAGTAGGAACTAATATCTGTTTCAAACTTATGCCTGGAGTATCTTGTCTTGTTTGAGCGATACTACGTATTTTTTAAGTATCTTTCATTTCCCATTGTATTTTATGTGTGTTGTTGTTTCATATGTTGTTGGTTGGTTTAACTCATATGTTGTTTTTTGTGTATTATTTATGTTTTTAATCAATGAAACTGATTGTTAATTTAAATCTATTTCATTATATAATCACATACTATAATCACTCTTAAATATATATGAAAATATTATTATAATATTTTATTCACTTTTAAAAATAAAAAATATTATAATATAATATTTTTCGCAAATTTATTGATTGATAAGGGTTGTAAATAATTAATGATGGGTATAAAAGTAATAAGTTTATAATTTTTTTAATTTGTGTATAAATATCTAAAAATACTTATATTTTTTTAAATGAAGTTACCACTTCTCAGTTTTGATGTGTTATTGAGTTGATGCATATATGCAGTTATAAATAACTATTTAATCCATTATGGTCCAAATGGGTTGGCGTGCACTTGCAACATCAGTTTCTAGTTTCTATCTCACCAAAAAAAAATCAGTTTCTAGTTTCTAGTTATACATTTATGATCATTCATCATTTCTAGCCTTTCATAATTATTCATTATTGGTCCGTAATTTTTACAAGTGTATAATTTAGTTAATTGTTTTTTTTTTTGTTGGAATAACGAATGAGAAGTAGTAAATTCCGGACATGTGATCAAACTGATAAGAGTGACTTATCACATAAATTGGTTTGTACTGACCAATTAGACTCAAGAGGGAAATGCACAAACTAACAAAAGAAAACGGTTTCTTTGCAAGGTTAATCCAATCCGGTTTGAAATTGGGTCAAACCGGATATGAGGGTACGTAAAAGGTTCCCCCGGTAGCAGGTAAGTGAGGAGGTTTTGGCCTTTCACTGATCGACACTTGGCAAAAATCAGAAAGAGAGAGAGGGGATGTGGGAGGCGAAAACAGGAGAGAGAGAGAGAGAGAGAGAGAGAGAGAGAGAGAGAGAGTATCATCCTCAGAGGAGAGAGGCAGAGGGAGAGAGAGAAAAAGCAATTGATCTCCAAGACAACTTGGACAAGACAAAGAGAGCCTCAAGTTTGACATTGACGGAGGTGAATAGTGAGGGGAGGTCATGTTTCCCACCAACCCATAGCGCCAAAATGACATGAAGAGGAAGATGAGGGGGGAGGGAGGGGGGAGTATATAACCATTGAAACTTCACCTCAGCCCAATGATTAATCCACATTAATGCACTGCAGAGGGAGCATTAAATGGAGGAAGGAGAAGCGCCGAGAGAGATTGAAGAAGGAGAGTTGATGGCCAATGATGTGGGGATCTATATAAGGAGATCAGAGGGAAGCCGTCGAAGAAGAAGCAAGTGGGTCGGGGTTTATCTTAAAGTTGACGTGTAACAAGTTTAATTTAACTGGACACCCGAGGGCGAACAACGTGACAACTATTGACATATACTGGACAGACACGCCACCGTCTGCAGATAGAAAATAGGTAAGTAGTCTCTCCATTAAGGCTATGCGAAGAGTGTGCCGCAAAAATACGTACATCTTCCTGTAAAATTGACTATATCTCCCCCTCTATCTAAATGAACAGGGGACAATTCAATCGTATGCGTGATTGTTCTGTTTGGAGGATGGTGGGATTGTGAAGGGGGCACTTGGGTCTTCAAGGGGTCACGGAGCCAGAAGGCCGTGCTGGTTTACGAACGTATTGACTACGTCGCACTGAAGAAACACGTGATGGAAAAGTTTATTGTCGATGAGAGGAGGCATGAGGTGGAGCTTACATATGTCAAGCCGAAGAAGGAGGGATGTAGGCCGTTTGCAATAGGAGATGACGAAGATTTACAGGCTTTCAAGTTTATAAACGGTCTATTTGGAGAACGATCCTGGCCTTTCGACCTCCATGTCTCCATGCGAAGCAAGGTTGCTTGGGATGTGGTACCTACACAAGGATCAACAACGGGTAACTCAGTCGGGATGGGTATCTCTCCGTCAGGCGGTGAGGAATTTGTAGCATCGTTAACTGGGTTGCCGGTGACCCAAGAAGATCACGCACATACGGCCCCTCGATTGACTGGTGAAGAAGAAGACGAAGTAGTGGCAGACAGAGGTGTCCAGCCAAACCAAACCGGCGTCCAGTTAGACATTCAATGCGTTCAGTTAGAACAAAGTACTGACGAGTTATGGATAAATGACGAGTTGGAGTTCGCGCAGAAGGCAAAGAAACTCGAGGCTGTTAGACGTGGGAAGCAGGTCATTTCTGTGAGCAGTGACCCGGAAGATGTACTCATCCCACCTGGTGGTGATGGATGGGTGCCCATTGACATCGGCAGCTCCTCCGATGACGATGAAGTACTCCCAAATGCGGTCAAACTTGAGCTCGGATGTGCCCGATGAAGTTCGGTCACCAGCGCGAACTCTACGATGGAGAATCGAGCTATTTTTCCGTTTATAATGTACCAGCTCTCATGCTCCTTTCTCGTCCGCAACTGCCACTGAAGAACATAGTGGACCGACTAGGTTGAGAATTGGACACGCGGACCAACCCTCACAATTGCGGCCAACGGGCTTGCCATCAAACGCTTTCAGTCCGCCTCGCTCACGTAATTGTCGAGGTTGGCAAGTAAATGGGGCTGCCCATATTGGTTGACCCGACCCTTGTAATGATGGTCCTCGGAGACAACATAAATGGCCTGCACAGTGGGGTGAAAATGTCAGTCGCTCATCGACAATACTAAATTTCGTTGTTCAACACTACGCAAACCATACCTCGCTTGTTGTCTGTGACTGTGGAATCCTTTTTACAGAGCGGCTAGTCAACATGTTCTATTTTGTTGGATACCCTGGAGAATTGGGAAGCAAATCCTTAGGACGCTCCAAACATAGCATGCATATAATGACACTAGTCACAGTGCACATGACAATAAGGTTATCTAACAAGACACCAGTTATAATGCACCTGACAATAAGGACGGTGCAAACCATTTCCCACCCTATACATATCAACTTTCGCATGCCTGTCGCCTATAAACATATCAAACGGCTCCGCATTCAGAGAAAACTTTGTAAGCTTTTATAAGGTTCAACTGAATATACGTCGAGGTAGTTTCGAAGTTTACATGACAGGAAGAGTTTTAAACATGACACCTGACTACTACAAACATGACAAAAATCAAAGTACCGACAATTCCATTAAATGTTCAAAGGTATTTCAAGAGTAAACATATCTAAGTCGTCCTATTCCTGATATTTTGTATTCCACATAGTCGTTCTCCAATTTCCCCAATTCCCCCAATTTCCCTATCTAAATACAACACATCCATTTTGCCCATTTCACCCCAGCCATCCCCAATTTCACCCAATGTTCACCAGCAACTCTCAATTTCCCCCAATTTCCCTTATATCCCCCTCGTCAATACCCCCGTTCCCAAACTTTCATTCCCTTGGTTTTTACATGCCGATGGTTACTTCGTACATGACAGGGGGAACTTGGAAGACAAATTACGTTCTTCATCCCATTTCAAACAATGGCAAACACATTTGGTTCTTCCAATCGGTTTCTCGCCCTATCAATTTTTGCAATTGGTAAATAATCGGTGGAGTTAGGGTTTACTTACTTGATAACCGAAGGTCCCTGTCTTGTATTCGCTATATGTGGCCTGTTTGATGTCGGCTTCTTCTTCTCCTTTGTGGCAATGTCTTGTTCTTCCTCTCCTGATCCTTCCCCTTCTTCCTTCCGTTTTTGTTTTTCTGAGAGAGAGAGAGAGAGAGATAACGACTCTAGTCCTCCCCCTTCCCCTTTATTAACCCTCTCTCCTCACATGACAGTTGAGTTGAGAGGTTTTTTAAAAACCTATCATTTCTCTCCCTATCCACACACCCTTATCTATCTCTCCTCATTAACTACAGTCGGTTTCACCCTCTCTTTTAACCGCATGAGATGCAATTTTTAAAGGGGGTAGGGTTAGATTTTTCAATTTATTTGGATAGTGGATAAGAGGTGCAAAGGGCTCCAGGTATTTGAGTTAATGGCCTTAGACTCGATAATAAAAAGTAATTGGTTCTAATCCTATGTCATTATGGCATAGGATAGAAGTTTAATTAGAAAAGATTCCTACTAAATATAGAATCGATCTAAGAAAACAATTTTAAGAAATAAAATAAAATAAAATAATTTTATAAAATCTTTCCTAATTAAGCTTCTTTTCCTATATTTTAAGGGTATAAAATAGAAAAATCTTAATTTTTAATTCCCAAACTTTATTCAAGTTACCTGGTAAAAAAACAAAACTTTAGTAAGTGTGATTCTTTGGTATCTTTTGTAACCTTTTACTTTAACTATAAGAACAAGCTATAAAAAATGCCACATATTTCACCTATTTACAAATTACAACTTACTTCCTACAATATATTATCATAAAATAATTGACATAATGTCATCTTTTATACCCTTAAAATATAGGAAAAGTTTACTACGCATCTTTTACTATCTATTTCAAAATATCTCCTACCCCCCGTCAATAATATTTACTACGTATCTTTTACTATCTATTCACGCTAAAACTATATAAAATACTCTTTTTAATATAATTTTATATTTATTATCATCTTTTAGCAAACGTGCAAGATCGAATACTATGGAGTAAAAGACAAATATTATAAAACATAAAGAGTAATAAATTACTCCATCCATTTTAAAATATAGGTTGTTTGGTATTTTAACACTTTGAACACTCAGAAACGATTTAGAAAACCTCACAAAACTCCATTGGAGAGAATCAAGAAATATGTAGCTTAAGTTTGTTACAACTGGATTTCACACCAACTGAAATTGGCGCCATTCCCTCTTATAAGAGAGGGGAGAGACGTCTGTTTCTGTGAAATGACAGAAATGCCCCTCACATTGTTACAAAATTACATTTGCATAATATGCTAAGCTAAGCTAAGCTATAGTATAATCCCATATACCCCCTCAAGCTGGACTAGAAACAAGAAGAATTAAACTAGACCAAGCCTGGATGTTAGAAACTAATGTTGAGAAGCCCCTAATGCCTTGGTCAAAATGTCTGCAATTTGTAATGCAGACGAAACATGGGTTGTCTTGATGAACTTGTCTTGGACCATTTCTCTAATAAAATGGCTGTCAATACGCACATGTTTGGTTCTCTCATGAAAAATAGGATTGGCAGCTAGGTCTTGGGCAGATTTGTTAACACAATGCAAGGTGATTGGAAGCTGAACACTGATGTGCAAATCTAAAAGTAAACCATGTAACCAAACTAATATAATTCACTAGAAATTGTTGACATGCTTCTGTATTCACTCTCTGTGGAGGACTTAATGATGAGGGACCATCCAAGACCACACCTATACTTGGGGATGGACCTATGATTCGAGCTCGTGCGAATGTTGTCATCCTCAAGAGGAAGAAGAAGGCTCCACCATGGGAGAAGGACCAAAGGTGGAAGCTTGACGTTTTTTAGATTCGTTCAGCATTTGACAGCTTTTCGACGTCTCAGTAAATTGAGTCGTACGGAGTCAATATTAATCGGATTGAGGCGTGTCATACCTTGTCGGAATGAGGACGACGAGATCTACAACTTTGTTGTTGAAGGTTTTTCCAGATTTGACCTAGAGATTGGCCGAAAATCACATTCTTTGAAGTTGTCACTGTTTTGACGGGAATTTGTGTTGGAACTTTCTTTTATTGCTATTTTTAGAGACCTTATTTACTTAAGTTATTTTTAGTATTTTAGGGATTTAAGTTAATTTCTATTTTATTTATTATTTTTATCTTAAATCAGCCCCTAGGTTATAAGAAGGGTTGATTCCTCCATTGTAACACATGCGCCTCTTTTGACATAGAAGTCAGTTTTGTGTGAAACACATCTTTGAGAAGTCAATCGATTCGAAGCATTGCTCATCGATTGCAATTTGGTTCTTGATCTTGCTTGGTTTGCTTTGAGTTCATCAACCTCGCGAGAGCTTGGTGATCCTGGTAATCACAAGTCCCCTCCTTGTGCCTCCAAGTTGTCCGCTTGGTTGTGTAAGGTTGTAGAGGCGGGCTTTGTAGTCGTTGATACTTGGTTCCTACCCTCTTAGGAGGTCTGGGGTCTTTATCTCGTTCTACCTTAGTTCGAATCACCCATCTATCGGTCTTTGTTCTTTCAATTTCGAGTCAAATTCCTCAAGTCGAGTTGCTGCGTTTCTATTCTTTTTGGTCGATATTGAGTCCCTGTTTGGTGTTCTTGAGTCTTTGCTTCCGTTCTTATATTTGAGTCTTGATTGTCGAAGACCGGGCCATCCTACGGCTAACCCTGTATCACTTGGACACTACCTTTTGTTTCTTTGTCTTCCATGAAACCCGAGCCGAGCCCAAGAAAACACAGAAGCCAGTTAAAAACCTACCAGTGTCTTTGCAATTTCCCCAATCAGCATCACTATATGCACCCAGATTGAAAGATGAAGAGGTTGGATAAGAGAGAGCAAGATTAAAACTACCCTTAAGATATCTCAGAAGATACATTGCAGCCTGCCAATGTGATTTAAGAGGATTTTGAAGGAATTGGTTCAGCTGCTGAACTGAATAGGAGATATCAGGACGAGTAAGGGTAAGGTAAAGTAACCGGCCAACAATCCTTTTGTAGCACTCTGGATTGTCAATGGGATCCCCTTCCATAAAAGATAACTTTGTGCCATGTTGCATAGGAAAAGATGCAGGCTTACACCCTTCCATCTGTGCATCATTTAAAATGTTTAGAATATATTTTCCCTGATTTAAAATAATACCTGAAGAAGATCTTGAGATCTCCATACCCAAAAAATACCTTGCAATGCCCAAGTCTTTAATAGTGAATGCAGTGTGCAGAGCTTGCTTTGTTGAACTGATCTCACGTGCAGAATTGCCCATGATGAGCATGTCATCAACATAGACCAACGCTATTGTTATATACTCACCCCGACCTAGACTTGACAAACAGAGAATAATCATGTTTAGACTGAGAAAATCCCAAACTAACCTAGAACCTGGTAAGCTCATGATTCCACTGTCTACTTGCTTATTTGAGGCCATACAAGGACCTATTAAGCTTGCAGACATGTCCTTTCTGAACATCATATCCTAAGGGTGAAATCACGTATACTTCCTCCTCCAAATAGCCATGTAAAAAGGCATTGTTGACATCTAGCTGGTGAACCCATCCCTTAACATCAACCATAGCTAAAATGACTCTCACATTAGATAATTTTGCAACAGGTGAAAAAGTCTGCTTATAATCTTTGTCTTTGACTTGATTATAACCTTTTCTCACTAATCTAGCCTTATATATATCAATAGAGCCATCAAGTCTGTACTTAATTTTGTAAATCCACTTAGATCCAATAGCCTTCTTGCCATCAGGAAGTGGAGTAACAGACCATGTGTGATTGTTTTCTAATGCTGTCAATTCAGCTTTCATAGCTAATTCCCAGTGAGCCACACCCTTAGCTTGAGCATAGCTATTAGGCTCAAAAGTGGTACACATATTGACAAAGGATCCAATATAAGCAGGAGTCAAATGAGCTAGATTATTGATAGAGAAGACAACAAAAGACTGTGATAGAGAGTCATTAGAATTACTGCTGCGAGAAGGCAAACCTGAACAAATATAATCTTGGAAACGAGATGAAGGTCTAATAACTCGTTTAGAAGGAAGTTGAATAGTATTTGGACCAACAGTATAAGGAGTATGAGCAACAGAACCATGAGACTGCAATGATGATACACTGTCAAGAGCAACATCCGTTGGACTAGCAGTATTAATAGGACTATCAGAGGGAGCCATGTGATGATCATGAGGAATAAGAATATGATCATCATCATGATCAACGTCAGTAGTATCTCCCAACACAACAGAAGGAAACACAAGTAATGTGGGAGCTTGAGTAGGTGAGGATGATTTGAAAGGAAATACAGATTCCACAAACTTCGCATGTCTACTAATAATCAAACATTTCTTTTCCAAATCAAACAACTTGTAAGCCTTCTGGCCTGGTGGATAACCTAGAAAAACACGCCTCCTGGCCACATTACCAAGCTTATCTCTATGATCATTAGGTTGTAAAGCATAATATAAACAACCAATGACACGAAGCTGATCATAAGAAGGAGGGTGGTCAAATAAAATCTCAAATGGTGACTTCCAACTGAGGACAGATGAAGGCATTTTGTTAATAAGGTGTGTAGCACTCAACACACACACTCCCCATAACTTGATTGGAAGCCCATCAAACATTCTAATAGCCCTTGCTGTCCCAATTAAATGTCTATGTTTACGTTCCACCCTACCATTTTGCTCATGCACACCAGGAGCAGATTTCTGGTGTAAAATACCAAGATCACTAAACAAATCAACACAACCTCTTTGAGTAAACTCGATGCCATTGTCAGTTCTGACACACTTAACAGACACCATGAACTGATTTTCAACCATTTTCAGAAAACTAGAAACACACCTTAATAATTGTAACTTGTCCTAAATGAGATACACCCATGTTGTTCTTGAATGATCATCCGAAACAGTAAGAAAATATCTAGCACCACACATAGAAGGAGTCTTATATGACCTCCACAAATCCATGTGAACCAACTGAAAAGGAGTTTTTGCTAAAAACTCACTCCTGTCAAAATTGAGCCTATGAAGCTTAGTCATAGAGCAAGTATCACAATCTAACTGAGACACATTCTCAGTTTTACAAACATCTAAGTGTTTCATTTTTGACAATGACATATGGCCAAGTCTAGCATGAACAACATGAAAACCTATCAACCTTATTACAAGAAGAATAACAACTGAACTGAGACAAACATGACTTAGCTTGTTGATGCTTGAAGTTCTGCACTTGTATCCGGCCTGTATAGACCAGCATTCTCCCATCCTTTGATAACCAACCCTCTAGTTATAGGGTCCTGTAACCAACAAGATTTATCATCAAAACTGAAAACTGACTTCTGATCACCAAGCACCTTAGAGACTAATAACAAATTGTGTTGAAACTAAGGTATATAAAGAACATTTTTCAACACAAAATTTGATTGCAAGACAACTGTGCCATGAGACTTTATCGAAATATGAGATCCATCAGGCAACCCCAAGGAAATAGCACTATGTAAAGGAAATATCTCCGAAAAAATTCATGTATCAAATGCTATATGATTTGTAGCTCCAGAATCAACAATCCAAGCACAACTATCAGCTTTATTTGTACCAATGAGAAAGGATGCACTTAAAGTACCTGCAAAATGGACAAAAGCCTGATTGACAGAGCTTTCTGAATGATCCATATGAGATTTTCCTTTCATCATCTTCACCACTTCATTATAAATGACATTCACCATAGCAGGATCTGGTTTCATCTCTTGATGTGCTTGTTCAAGAGGACTATCAGGTTGAGGAGTTTCAAACTGTGATGCAAGCCTTCCAGGTTGGCGGCCCTTGTCCTCCTCTTTGGTACCTTTAAACCACTCAGGGTACCCAACCAACTTGAAACAATAATCTTTTGTATGCCCTCTTTCTCCACAATAAGAGCACACTCGATCAAATTTAGCCTTCTTGTACTCCCTCTTAGCCTGCTCAAATATGCTTTGATAAGCTTGTCTATTCTCATTCTGTCTACTATTCCCAAATCGATTCAAAATATTAGCTTCTATCTCAACTTGTTGAAGTTTGCTAATGGCTAAAGCATTTAACATCAGTAGAAAGCATTGAAGTGACCCCCTTAGATCTTCCAACTGCACTACCATCTGAAAAATTTTGAGAAGACCAGGCATAGGATCTTTGGACAAGATATTACTGTGCATAGGCTCATAGATGTCATTTAACCCCATCAAGAACTGCATTATCTTAGACTTTTCTTCACGTTCAACAATCTTCTTCAAAAGACCACAACTGCAACCACTAGTGCCACCACAATTGCAACAAGGAACAACATCCAACATCTGTAATTCATCCCAAATTCTCTTAACCTTCCCGTAGTAAGCACCTACAGATAGATTCTCTTGTCTAATATTGCAAACATCACGACGAAGCTGGTAAATCAAGGGATCATTGGATTCATAAAAGCGCTCTTTAATTTCGTCTCATAGCTCCTTTGCAGATTCAACATACATGAGTGTCTCATCAACATCATTGGTCATGGAATTGATTAGCCAACACATGACCATGTAATCAGCACGCTCCCATTTAGCATAATCCTCACTATCAACTGGAGGTTTGACACAACTACCTGTAATAAACCCTAACTTGGCTTTGGCTCCCAAAGCCATTCATACACTACAACTCCAACTAGTGAAATTGGAGCCATTGAACAATGTAGAAACCAATTGCACACCAGGATGGTCAGAATTTGACAAATATAGAGGATTATAGTGCATAGAAGTGATACCTTGTGCGAGATCCCCAAACTGAGTTCCGCCATTAAAACCTCCATGGAAACCTCTGTTTCCAGCACCAGGTGTTGATGGCGTAACCCTAACAAAGGTTCTTCTGCCTCCTCCATTGAGGACATCTGCGAAACTCTAACCTTGAGGTGTCGACGAACCTCTCCCAGCCATGAACGAAAGCTAAAAAAAACTTTGCAATCGAAGAATCTCAGACAACTAGATCTCAGTAATCTACACGATTCTCAATCGAGATCGCAACAAACGAGTTTCAGGTTTGCCTGAACTCGAATTCTTACATAATTAAAAAAAAAAAAGATCGCAACAAACGAAAGTAGATCTCACCCGCTCTGATGCCATTTGAACACTCAGAAACGATTTAGAAAACGTCACAAAACTCCATTGGAGATAATCAAGAAATCTGTAGCTTAGGTTTGTTACAACTGAATTTCACACCAACTGCAATTGGTGCCATTCCCTCTTAGAAGAGAAGGGAGAGACGTCTGTTTATGTGAAATGACAGAAATGCCCCTCACATTGTTACAAAATTACATTTGCATAATATGCTAAGCTAAGATATAGTATAATCCCATAAACACGCTTTTTAAAAAGTTACTCCATCTATCCCAAAATAATCGTTGTTTTACATTTGGTACGTTTTTTAAGAATAATAAAAACTATATAAAATATCAATTATTTAATTAAATTTTTTATATAATTTCATAATTAATACAATTATTTATGAAATTATTTTAAATAATTATTTTAAAAATTGATATTTTATAGAGTTTTTAACTTTTTAAAAAGTGTGTCAAAAAGACAAACAATAAGTTTTTTTTGGGGACAGTGGGGTATCAATCCTATAAAATATTAAAAATTTTAATTAACTTTAAAAAATAATGTTATTATTAATAAGTATAATATTATTTTAAAAAATTAATAAAAATTTAATATTCCGTCTGTTTCATAACAAATATCACTTTACTTTTCAACACACATTTTAAGGATGTAAAAACTCTATAAAATATTATTTTTTAATGATTTAAAACATAATAATACTCCCTCCGTTAATTAAAACTTGTCATTTTAAGAAGTAAATATTGTTAAGAAAAACTTGTCATTTTAGGTATTTTGTTATCTACTTTACGAAATTGCCTTTGTAATGATTAAATAATTGTTAATTATAGTTTTTGAGAAAGTAAAAAAAATAGAGTAATAATTAGGGATATAAGTTTATTTTTGTTTTTTTCTTAATAAGTGTGTAGATTTATAAAATGACAAGTTTTAATTAACGGATGGAGTACTTATTAGTAATAACAAGTATGAAATTATTAAAAAAATTGACTAAAAAATATATTTTACAGAGTTTTTATCTCCTTAAAAAACGTGCACACAAATCTAAACGATATTTATATGAGACGAAGAGAGTATATTATAGAGTTTTTAACTCATTAAAAAGCATGCTCAAATATCAAACGACTTATATTTTGATCCAAAGAGGATATAATCTCACTAAAATTTAGGCTTTATTAAATCAAAGCTTCTTCACACACACACAATAGGTTAAAAATTCGATCCTCTAATAAACTTAAGTGACTTCCTATGACTTCCAAAATTCTCAAACCCACTAGAATTAATGAAGTTGAAATTAAGTGACTTCCTATAAACTAAAAAAATTTCAACCCATTGAAATTAATCAGATTGAAATTAAGTGTCTTCCTATAAAAAAAATTATAAAAAAAAATCTCAACCCGAATTTATGAGGTTGACACTATAAAATGGAGCAGTTTGGCCCTCTCAATTTTGTCAAATTATTTCTTCACTTCTCCCAAACGAAACAATTGCTGTCGAATTGTCGGCTACAGAGAAATCTCCAACAAATTCTGAAAATTCAATTAATTTTATAATTTGAAGTTTCAGAGACCGGCACAACAAGGCAACCAGTTAAAGCACCAAGCGGAAGAGAAAATCATCAAGATCACAAAGAATCTGAGATTAATCTCCTCTCCTCCACGTTTTTTCAGGTGAATTTCTCCGCACTTTATCTCTCTAGCGATGTCTGATTTCTTCGATATCTTCCGTTTTCGTTGCCTGTTTTGGGAGATTTCCCCAAGGTTGAATTGCGGTGCGGAGGATTAGTTTGAATGTGAATGCGTCGGATTTTTTGGTTTTTTTCGGTGTTTGGAGGTCGGATCTGAGATTTTTGTATTCACAGGAGAGACTCTGTTTCGGTTTTGCGAGTTTTGCGGTGATTTGCATCATCTGTTTGTGGATTCTTTATTTAATTGCTCGACTTATCCGCTTTTTGTTTCTGTTCAAATTATTTTTGACTTTATTCTACTTTTGGCAGCGATTTGCTTGATTCCAGAATCTAGAAGGTCCACTGCATCCGAAATTGAACTTTAGTGTTGGTGATGACTGATGACATAGGAGTAGCTATTTGCAATTTATTTATTGATATTTTTCCAATTTCTGCTGCTTCTAGTTTACCAGTTAGGTTAATGTAAGCAGGTGTTTATTAATTGTCGTTTGTATCCATGATGCTATGTAAGTTCACACCGAAATTTAGATTCTAATTTTGCTGATTCTCTTTGATTTGGCGAATTCAGGTTCTTTCTGGTTTTGGGAAGTGATGCCGTTTAGATAGTGTTTATGAGGTCAAAGTGATTTTGTTCAAACGACAATTTACACTGGTCTTATTCATAAGAACTGATCTGCTGGAAGGGGTTGCAGACTTTTGACAATGGTTGCCACAGCTGCAACTTCTGCATTTCTTCCCATCACAGCTTCATCGTCGGATTTGGGCTCAAAGAATAATCTAGGAGGGGCCACCCCATCCAACTTGGATACTAGTGGTATCAAGTCGAAGTCGTCTTGTTCTGGGCGTTTACAGGTCAAAGCCAACGCACAAGCACCTCGTAAGATCAATGGTTCATCAGTCGGCCTGTCAACTGTTGGGGAAGGTGTGAAGAGTTGTGAGGAAATAAACTCATCTCCTCCACCAAGGACTTTCATCAATCAATTGCCTGATTGGAGCATGCTTCTTGCTGCTATTACCACCATGCTTTTGGCTGCGGAGAAGCAGTGGATGATGCTTGATAACTGGAAGCCTAGGCGCCCTGACATGCTTATGGACCCTTTTGGTTTCGGCAGAATTGTTCAGGATGGTTTAGTCTTTCGCCAGAACTTTTCTATACGCTCTTATGAGATAGGTGCAGATAAGACGGCATCTATGGAAACCTTGATGAATCATCTGCAGGTGAAGTTGGACTTTTAAGGCTCTTAGTTACAGTTGCCAAAGTTCAAAATGAATAGACGTGACAGTCCTGTAATCTGTATTAACTTAAACTTCCATTTTCTGTGCAGGAAACAGCAATTAACCATGTTAAGACTGCAGGACTTCTGGGTGATGGCTTTGGATCAACTCCAGAGATGTGCAAAAAGAACTTGATATGGGTGCTTTCTCGGATGCAAGTTATTGTTGATCGCTATCCAGTCTGGTAAGCAATTCCAAAGTAACTGAATAATACCCTATTGATGGTCGTAGATGACAAAGTCACTTTATCACAAGGACATATTACTGCACTAGCTACTTGATGCCCTGCAGAAGTTGATTGGATTATAATTTGATTTAATCGGGTTATTTTTCATAAGAGTTGAAGACCTGGAACAGTGGCTAATAATATACTAATGTTCATTTGGTCCATATACTGGTGCAAACCATATTATATGACCTTCTAAATTTGAGCTTTTGAACTTCTTAAATGGAATTTTTCCTCATTTATTTCCCTGCTTTATATTTGTGAATGTGTATTCTCCATTCAGAGCCTAAACTTTTGCTTTAGAAGCTCAAATTTTTTATCAGCCGGTTTATCTCTGCCAAAACATGTCAATCTTAGGAATAATGTATTGGAAAGCAACCTTTTATGCTATATGCATTTTGAGAACTATGTATTTATGGAATTCTTGATGTGAAAAATGAATGATAGAATTCTATGCAATATTTTGTGCAGGGAGGATGTCATTCAAGTGGACACTTGGATTAGTACATCAGGAAAGAATGGTTTGCGTCGTGACTGGCGCATCATTGACTGTAAAACTGGTGAAACCCTGACAAGAGCATCAAGGTAAGCAATCTTCCCAAGTTTTCTGTTTAGACCTATACCTTCCATAGTCCGTTTCACATTGTGTGCTTATTTATCAATCAGCTAACATGTTGCTGTTTGGAGAGAGAGAAAAAAATGATTTTCCTGTATCTCAAGTGAAATAACAGTTCTATCCATGCCAATTAAATTATTAAACGTATAAGATCTGGAGTTTCGTACTGATGTCTAAAGTTCCAAAGGTTAATGTTTGATTTCCACGATGCAGTGTGTGTGTGATGATGAATAAGCATACAAGGAAATTATCTAAAATGCCAGATGAGTTCCGTGAAGAGATCAGACCTTACTTCATAGAAACACCTCCTATTATTGATGATGACGGGAGGAAGCTGCCCAAACTTGACGACAGTACAGCTGAATATATCCTGAAAGGACTAACTGTAAGTCAGTTGCTACTAAATACTAATGTTCATACTCCTGACATTTTAACATATTATTATTGTTTAGTGGTGGGTTTAATGACTGCTTTGGCCACTTGCAGCCTCGTTGGAGTGACTTGGATGTGAATCAGCATGTTAACAATGTCAAGTACATTGGTTGGGCCCTTGAGGTAATCTCGGCTCTTTTCTTCATCCACACGACATCTTTGAGCCTGAGTCATTTATTCAGTATCTTGCTTCTTTGTATCATCATTAGTTAATGGTCTGCTAATTTCTGCAGAGTGTTCCGCTGTCTTTAATGGAAAGCCATGAGCTCTCAGGCATTACCCTCGAGTACAGGAGGGAGTGCGGAAAGGACAGCATCCTACAGTCCCTCACCACCGTCAAGGGTGCTCACATTGGCGGCCTGCAGGACTCTGGCCACGTGGAGTGCCATCACCTGCTGCGGCTCGAGGATGGGGCGGAGGTGTTGAGGGCGAGGACCGAATGGCGACCCAAACAAGCCAAGATCTTTGGGATGTTGACCTAGCTCTGCTCTCAGAATCGCAGCTCGAGATATGCCTCTTTTTCATCTGGATTTACATGTTTATTAGTGTATGTGTAGGGCTCTAGAGGATAGAGCTCCGTCATTTCAGTACCTTTTTCTGTCGACTTCCCGTTCAAACATGCTGTCTATTGGTATCTAAATGCAGGATGGAAATGTAAAAAAGGGGCCATTAGGGTCATGTAATTAAATCCCAATGTGTGATCCCCCTTTGGAAGAAATGGATTCATTGATGTAATCTTTTTTTTTTTTTTGGCTGATTGAGGGTCGGACTGAATGGGACTAATCCGGTTTCGGCCCGCCAGCTAGTCACAGTATCTCCCACCCTTAACCTGTTTTCTAGTATTTTTTTTTCAAACTCTAATTGTTTTTTTTTTTTTTTAAATTCGGGTGGCGAGGGAGGAGATTAATAGGGGAGGGGTTTTTGGACCAGGTGATCTCAATCGGCAGTTAGAGAGGAGAGTTTCGAGTTTTTTAGGGCGGGATTGGGAATAGTTTTGCCCACATTCAACAATCTCATCTTGCAGGCGAAATCGTTGGCGTGTGGATCGATTTGCAGTTTTGATCGTTCCTCATGTCATGACGAGTGGACTCCTTCCCTGGTGTGAGATGAGAACATCTCCGGCTAGTACATAGGCCCTGAATGCTATCCTCGGAAAAAAAACCTCTCACCCTGTCAACCCCGAGCCAAACACAATACCACACATTACTCGCCTAGTTGGGAGTGTGTTGGGTTGGTAGGGTAGATTCAGCTAGAAATATGATTTTTTTTTTTTTTAGTTTGAGAGGGTCCTGTTAGTCACACTGTCAAAATTTCGCCAAATGCACTATCATTCACCGGCTTCCGGTGTCGACAAGCATTTTTGGCTTGGAAAAAGCTTGTTGATACGGGTAGTCGGTGGCAGCAAAATTTGCAGCCATTTTGCCGACACTGGCTTCCAGTATCGGCAAAAAACATTTGTCGACACTGGAAGTTGGTGAACTCACCGTGTGTTTGGCGAAACAAAATCATGCAAATAGCAAGTCGGTTTGTAGTCATTCAGAATCATTTTCAAAAGTATTGGATGTTGTTATATGTGCAAAAAGGGCGGATCTTATATCCGGTTAATCATTCTAGCGACACTTCACATTAATCATTTCGAGAATTTTCAAAAATTAAACAAACAAATCCTAAATCCATTTAATTTTCTCTAACAGAGCATAGATCCATTCACATATTTTTTCCTTTTTAGAAAAGCAAAGTTGTGATTTAAAAAAAAACACCTTCATACTTTTTTGCTTTTTTTTTATTGCAACTTTGTTTTTTGTTTTTTTTTTTTTAAGAATTGAATAGATCATTAATCCGTCAGTCATACGGAGTACTAAAAATCAACACCTTTGTACAGTATAACACATTTTCTTTTCATCGAAGGAGAGGTGCAGTATATAACACATGAAGTGAGAGCATATAGACATTTCAAAAATCAACTTTCCCTTTCATATGGATGCAGGTACAGCTAACAGCTAAGCCATTTTGACGCAGTACATTATTTGCTGGTAAACGTGCAGAGCAGTAAATAGATTATGAGGCCATACGTCCCATACCTTATCAGTATTGCTATTGCCCACTTTATACTCCAAACAACGGTCAGTCGTTGGTCAATGGGAACTAAGCATCGCGACTTAACTATTGTCCCCACTGCCCACCCTTAAGGGCTCCTATCCTACCTGTTTAGGGCGATAAAAATGCAAATGGATTGAAATCCCCAAGGGGTAGATATTTTGAAGAACCGATCAGTCAGGTGAAACGCCGATAAAGCTTTGATCTGTGTGCAAATCCGACAGAAATCAAATTTAACCAACAAATTTATCAAATGGGATCAGTTTTAGGCTTTATTTTCCCATCAAGATGTATGAAATTTAGAACTGAAGATTTCAGAATTTTCATTTCAGCAAACAAGTTCATACATGATAATCCTGCAAGAACGAACCCTACATGGAAGGCAAAAAACATGGATGATCAAGGATGATAAGAGATTTGAGTACATTGATACCTCATTCTTTGTTGAAATGAATCAGGCTCTCCTAGTTTCTTATTCATGAGATACAGCAAATCGAGGCCTCAGAAAATGTATGAGAAAGCTATGCCGGTCAGGAATGTTGTCAGCAGTATAGAAACGAAGTTCACACCGTTGTTGTCTAGTATGTCTAGGCCCGAAATTTTCTTCACAGTTGGCCCGGGTTTGCCTACAATCTTCATTGACAGCACAAAATTAGCAAGTGTTTGTTTCCCTTATCGCGAGGGAAAGCAAAAGACCCTTGCATTAAGAATGAAGTGATTCATTTAGTATGCAATTTTTTGTATGCAAGTGCTTATGTTACCTTCTTCCGGACAGAGCAGAAACCACTGTACTGAAGAGTTGCACCCAGTAAAGAATCGATTAAGCTTCCGCAGAGTCCAGCTAGAGCAGTAAGTGGTATGACCAACAATTGCTTCAGTGCAACATCAGTTCCGCATTTGGCTGTAAAAAATCCTAATATTGCGAATGTCAATCCGATTACACTACCTCCTGCTGCTGCTGCTAAGAGACCGTCTTTTGTCACACCACCATTTGTACCCTTACGAACAGGCTGATTATCACAGGGCTAAACATTAGCATACAAAAATAAAAATTGCAAACAGAATCTCAAACTGCAAAAGAACCAAAGACAACAATCACTAGTTAATGCAGAAAAGGATGAATTAGAGGGTTCTACTTCCATGTATCGCACTAATCATTTTGTTTTCCCCTTACTTTGGCACACTGAATCTAAAAAGTCTTGATCTGGAGAACTTCTATCATGACTGGTTGCATTTTAAAAAAGGAAAAAAACAACAACAACAGCAATCCCAATAGCAAAATCAATGGATCGTCACCTTCAAAGTTGTGATTAATCGAGGTGTATCCTCACTCAGCACCCCTAATTCTGACGACCATGTGTCTCCATTGCAGCAACAATAATGCCCGATTATACCACCTACTAGTGCTGTGACAGAAGGAGATTCGTTGGAGTCCAAACACTTGTCCTCCCATCCTGTCAACTTAACGACTATTATGACCAATACAACCGCAATAATGCTATTAGCAAAGACTTGTATCCTGCAGCGAACATGAAAATCAAGCATAATGAGAAAAACACAGAAGGATATTAAAGTCAAAGTGCAAGTCACATGATAAATGTACAAACACAACAAGCAATTGCAAATTTGCAATTTCCCGCACCACTTGCAGGGCATGAAACGAAACCCGAATAAGCCTTATAGGTCAAATAAGGCTTGTTGCAACATTTAATCCACTATAGTCCTAATCTGCATCTTTCATCCCTATAGGAGACACATCTGTCTGAAAATTAATATGTAAGAAGAATCTTATATCGAATAATGTCATAAAAATCTGTCAGGTAGATGAAGAGATGACATTGCTGCAAGACGAATTATAAAAATAAGCACAGAGACTTATTCATCCTTGTTCAGATTCAATCAGCATTTCAGTATAACCAAACATCAAACTACACAGACCACATGATTACCATCGCAATCAATGACAGGCAAAATGGCCAAAAAACAAAGCTAATACTGAACTCAGTTGAAGTAATGATCATCTAGTCCACTTAATCACATATTAATTTCATCAGGAAGTCAAAGTGGATCAATGTCATGCCTCAAATAAATATTATACAAGTGAATCAAAACTTGCGTACAAAAGCAAGGAAGGAAATTCTATTTTTAGAATTCAAAATGTAAAAGGAAATAAAAAGATTGGAAAACACAATTGAATCGATGTCATCAAGATTGAAGACCGTTTTACCAGTTTCTCTGACCGCCCTCCTTGTATTCGGGGTCAACGCTGCGCTTCCTCTCCGCTCCTTTCTTCGTCAGTTTAGACGAAGTGAAAAAGAACGCAAGCAGCATAGCTCCGTACCTACGAATTGAAACACAGCCAATCGATCAAAAATCAAACGCATTCTTGGGACAGGCTATTAACCAAAACAGCGATTACATCTGCTTATAAATCCAATTCATCAACTATTAACCAAAACAATCGAAACATCAGCAATCGACACAGGCTAAGCACATTCTTGAGAAAATCAAGCAAGATTAAGCAAGCGTAAACAGCAAAACAGCGATTAGGTATGCTTAAGAAATCAAATCTGAAAACGAATTCGGAAACCTCCAACCGGCGGCGATGTGGATGGACATGACGAGAAAGCCGGCGAGAGCGCCTGAGAGATCGAGAGACTTGTGCTTGTAAGATCTCGCAGAGATCGCCGCCGAAAGCAGAAGAGCGGCGACCGGAGGAAGGAGTTCGGAGCTCGCGAATTTCTCCATTATAGACACGTTTTCTTCTTCGATTTCCTCACCAAAGCAAGAGAGAGTCTTCAAATAAGGCCGTGAAGTTTCAATTTCTTTACCTGCTTCGCTTTCAGATATTTTGGAAAAAAATTTCGGACATTTTTCGAAAATGACCGTTCGAAAAAGGACCAAAAAATTGATCGAATTTTTTTAAATAGTTTGTATTATTTTTTTGATAGTTTTTAAAAATCGTATTAATATTGGTTTAAGTTGGATAAGTCGTATTATTTTTATTTTTTTTGTTTTTTAAAATCCGTATTAATATGGTTTATTGGCCGATAGTTCATGATTTTTTTTTTTCATTTTTTTAATAAGGAATACTCAATGTGCAACATTTGGTTTTTCGAATCTGAATTGAGCATACGAAAATTTAGAAGACAAAAACTAAACCTCCAACCGGCGGAGAAATGGACGGCGGCGACAAAGAAGCCGGCGACGGCGCCTGAGATGTCCACCGACCTCTTGATGTAAGCTCTCCTTGCGAATTCCGACACCAACAGCGCCACCGCAATCGGCTGAATCCAACCCTTGTCCATCTCTGATCCTCAATTTTCCTTCACTTCCTCCTACGAGCAAGAGGAGAGCGGACTTAGCCGGGAGTCAAATCGGATTTATTTAAGAAGGTTGAATGTTTCTTTTTTTTTTTTTTTTTTGGTAGAAAATTCTGTATTTAATTTGTGAGCAAATTTCTAAATTCATGTGCTTTATTTATTTCATTCCTTTAAAAGGGTCAATAACACATGTTTGGTTAAATACATACATGTATATACAGTAGAGTGCTGATGTCTAAATGAGGATGATTAATCCGACCTAGTTGATTTAAACTCTGAATCACAAGGTGATGTAATGATGATGATTTTATATTCCGTTTCAAGATATTTAGTTTTTTAATTTTCTTAAAAATATAGAGTCGTTTAGTAGCATTCGATCTAGATATAGAATAGTTGAACCTGATCGAACTGTTATAACATGAAAAAAGGGATTGAAGGTGATCAATTTGCACATTTTTGACCAACTCTTGTATCATTTGGAATTGTACTCTATATTATTCTCAAATACTTCATCTGTGAATTAAAACTTGTAGTTTACTATTCATACACACTTTTTTAGAATGATAAAAACTATATAAAATATTATTAATTTTTTTACATTTGTTTTATAAATTCATACTGTGAGACCAGCAGAGGTCATTCCCAACATATTGTGAGATCCATTAAAGTTAATTTTGTGTGTTCCTTTTGGAGGTCTTTCCAATCTAAGATTTCTTCTTTTCCTAGGTAATATAGTGTCATTTATACCTAACTGAGTTTTCTTTTCATCTTTTTTCGGTTTTCTATAGTTTGTTTTGTTAAAGTCTCCATGTTATGCATTGTTGTGGAGTTATTGTGGTCGAAGATCTTTCTATTTCTATTCATCCAGCTCCACCAAGTTCAAGTTAATACCACTTTTTTTTTAATTATTATTATTCAGTTGTCCAAAAATTTGATCAATGTTGTCCTTTATGTTATTCTTGTTCGTATCTTCATCTTTTACGATTTGTTCAATTTCCTTCTTACTAGGTTAAGGGTGTGGTCACATTTAGGGAATAGATACCCGCCAATTCCGAACAATGAACAACCTTTTACCGGTAGTGAAAATCCCAGTTCAGGATTGGAGCGACTTTGTACTGTCGAACCACCAGACCGGCCCCTTCCTAATCCACTTTCCACCCATTGCGAATCGAGCGTGGTTGGAACTTCGGCCGAAAGACATGGAGAATCAGCCAATCTTGTGTCGGGCGTCACTGCCCCAAGCTCTCCTTGAGACGATTCTGCGTCTTGATGATGCAGCCAATGCCTTTGCGGATGCAATGAGTATGTCAAACGAGACGGTATTCAGGGCTCTTCATAATACTTTGTTATTTATGGATAGTTTAAAAATCATAGCTTGGAATACGAGCGGGGCGGGGAGCGACGCTTTCTACGCTGCAATCCGTGAATTAATTAGAAGATATGATCCTCAAGTTCTTGTTCTGGTTGAGCCACGCATTAGCGGGGAGACAGCAGACAGAGTTTGTCGGAAAATTGGCTTTGACGGTATGCTCCGTATGGAGGCTGTGGGTTTTGCTGAGGGGATTTGGGTACTTTGGCGATCCTCGATTGTCGATGTATATCCGATTGTTCAGCACCCGCAACATATCACAGTGGAAGTTTATAGGCGAGGAGAAGTGCCTTGGATCCTATCAGCAGTATACGCAGCCCCGGTGAGAGTAAAGAGACTGGACTTGTGGAGAAGCTTGATGGAATTTGCTGAAACAAATACCAGGCCATGGGTTCTAATGGGGGACTTCAACGCAACAATGAACTCGGAGGAACGATCGCCTCAGGCCTCTGTGGGTTCGAATAGGGCTTCACAGGATTTTAAGGAATGGGCAGACGCCGCACAACTGCTGGATATCGGATTCTCAGGGCCTCCGTTCACCTGGTGGAGGGGAAAGCGCGAAGAGACGAGAACTATGGCGAGACTAGATAGAGCGCTCTGCTGTCCGGATTGGAGACTGAGATACCCGGAAGCCTCAGTTACTCACTTGGTCTCTCCGTACTCGGACCATGCCCCTATCCTGTTGGAGCTCGAGCCAAAACGAGGGGGCCAACCAGTGAACAGACCCTTCAGGTTTCAATCCGCGTGGATGTTGCATAGTGAATTTAGAGACTTCCTGCAATCAAAATGGAACAATACGGTGGAAACGTGCACTGCTCTCAAACGGCTAGAGAAGGACCTCGATGCTTGGAATCGAGACACTTTCAGAAACATATTCAAGAAGAAGAATCTACTGACTAAGAGAATTGAGGGAGTGCGACACAAGCTGGTTGAACATGTGTGTAAACACTATCTGGAATTGGAGGAGAGGCTGTCGATTGAATTAGAGGAGGTACTCGCGCAGGAGCAGCAGTTGTGGTTTCAGAAATCACGGTCGAGCTTCCTTCTCGAGGACGATAGGAACACCAAATTCTACCACCTCTCGACCATCATTCGTAGACGACGAAACAGAATCAACCGCCTGCAGAACGATGAGGGTGAATGGGTTGAGGAGCTGAAGGATTTAAAAGACTTGGTGACTACCTTTTTTGCTAAGTTGTTTTCAGCAGAGGATCCAAGGCCGGACCATGTTGCTCTCAGCAGCCGTAATTCTTTCCCGAGGATTGACACAGAGAGCCTTGCTGTGCTCGGAGCACCTTTCAGAAACGAGGAAGTGTGGGCAGCTCTAAACCAGATGGGACCCTACAAAGCCCCGGGACCTGACGGGTACCCGGCTATGTTCTACCAGAAGAACTGGAGTATAGTAGGAGAGCAGGTCAGAGAAACGGTTCTTAATCTGCTCAATCACAATCAGGCCCCAACTGACATCGGCAACGCACTACTGGTTCTTATTCCGAAGACGGAAACCCCTTCTAGCGCGAGACAGCTGAGACCGATAGCACTTCTGAATGTCATCTTTAAAATAGCTACGAAGATGATCGTGAATCGAATCAAACCTATTCTCCCGAACCTTGTCGCTCCTACCCAGGCGAGTTTTACTCCGGGACGCCAGATTGTAGATAATGTGGTAGTGGTGCAGGAGGTACTCCATTCAATGGCAGAGAGAAGGAGACGGAAATGGATGATAATTAAGGTGGACTTAGAAAAGGCTTATGACCGCATCGATTGGGCTTTCCTGAGGGCCACCCTTGAGAGAGCTTCCCTCCCGGAGGCACTGATTCAAGTCATCATGAGATGCCAATCGATGGGACGGATGAATGTCCTATGGAACGGGGAGCGATCAGGAGGATTCCAACCATCGAGAGGCATCAGACAAGGGGATCCGCTCTCACCGTATCTCTTTGTGCTCTGCATAGAGTACTTAGCACACATTATCCGTGATGCTGTTGATGAAGGCAGGTGGAAACCCATTAAAGTGGGAGAGGTGGAGCTCTCACATCTACTCTTCGCCGACGATCTTGTGCTTTTTGGGGAGGCGACTCCGGAGCAAGGCCGGGTGATCAAACAATGCCTAGACAGATTTTGTATGGCGTCCGGGGAACGAGTGAGTTTCACTAAGAGTTCAGCGGTGTTCTCACGAAATGTAGCAGCAAATGTAAAAGAAGATATTAGTAGGGAGCTGGGCATGCCGATCTCGGCTGAGTTCGGTAACTACCTGGGCGTGGCCACCACCTGTGGGCGCATGACAAAGGCAAGGTTCAACAGCATTCTGGAGAAGGTTGCTTCGAAACTCAAGGGCTGGAAAACGAGCACACTCTCGATGGCGGGTCGAGTTACCTTAGCTAAATCGGTGTTGACAAGCTTGCCTCTCTACACAATGCAGGCAGCTTATCTCCCTAGGGGCGTATGTGAGGATATTGACAAAGTAGTCCGAGGATTTGTATGGGGATCTACCGCTGATCACAGACGTGTTCATCTATTGAGGAAGGAGATACTCTACGCGCCCACTTCTGTAGGAGGTCTTGGGATTCGGCCAATGCGGGAATCGAATCAAGTGAATCTAGCCAAGCTAGGATGGAGGCTCTTACAAGAACCGACTGCGCTATGGAGCAGAGTAATAAGAGGGAAGTATTGCAATAGCAGAGCCGACATTGATATGTTTGTTCGTGCGGGAAGGTCGTCGAATCTGTGGACGGGCATCGTCCATGGGGCTGCCATTCTAACCCCAGGACTGAGAACAAGCATTGGAGATGGCACCTCAACACTCTTTTGGTCCCACCCCTGGTTAAGAGAGGGTTCGCTTGAGGAGAAGGCTCTGCAACACTTGCCGGAGGATCTCGCGAGCGCTACAGTGGCCGAGATGTGGAATGGGGCTGATTGGAAGTGGGAAATTATTAGTCCTTTTCTGAATGAGGAAGATAAGCTCCTGCTTGAATCGGCCAAAGTCAGCGATCTACAGGGCGCGATGGATAGGTTGTATTGGGGACACACGGCGACGGGGAAGTTCACCACTGCGTCGGCAATTCAGCTGCTGATTAACAACCATGGCTTGTCAGAATCGAAAGGCTGGAGCAAGATTTGGAAGGTTCCAGCCCAGCAACGGGCTCGCAACTTTGTCTATCTGGTGGCACACGACGCAATCCTCACGAATTCAGCCAGAAAGAGACGCCATATGTCGGAGTTTTCAGCATGTCCTAGATGCGGAGACGAAGAAACAGCTCTTCACCTCTTGCGTGACTGCAACGAGGTAAGAGAGGCGTGGATGAGATTGACAGGAAACAATCCGCCTCAATCGTTGTTTGAAGGAAGGGAAGTGCAATCCTGGACTTTCAGCAACGTAGACAAAGGGGACCGATGGAGTGCCATGTTCACAACGATGGTATGGATACTATGGAAGATAAGAAACGATCTGGTCTTCCATGGGCATGAAAGCATACAGGATTCACATCAAAGAGCGTGGAGGACGGTCTCGACCTTTTTTCACGCCAAGGAAAAAGCAACCAACCTGAGCCTGATTGCAAGCGGGGAAACCCGGGGGCCGATGCAGTGGTTCCCTCCAGAACCAGGATGGATCAAAGTAAACACCGACGGGGCGTCGAAGGGAAACCCAGGACCTGCAGGGGGTGGTGGGGTCTTCCGTGCAGCCGATGGTAGCTTCCTCAGTGCCTTTGCTTTCCGCGCAGGATTCTGTCGCGCCCTTGAGGTCGAGTTGAGGGCGGCTTACTATGGACTGAAACTGGCCAAGGATATGGGAATTACACAGCTGATATTGGAGCTAGATTGTGCGGAAGCGCATAAACTTCTGAAGAAGGAACAAACGCAGCAGGCTAACCACAATTTGATCCTGCAATGTCGAAGCCTAATCGACAGAGCGGATTGGAAGGTGACGGTAAGTCATATAGCGAGACAAGCAAACAGAGAAGCTGATGCCATGGCTAATAAAGGGGTAGAATTAGTAGATAATTTCCAAGTTTTCAATTCCATCCCAATTTGTATTCAAGGGCTTTGCCCTGCAGACTCTGCTATTGCTTCCGTTAACTATTCAATAAATTAGGGGCCTTTGCCCCCATCTTCACCAAAAAAAGGGAATAGATGGTTTGGGATTTCCTTTGCATAATTACGAATTTTTAACAATTTTTTAGATAAAGAGCGTAAAGGAGTAATAAATCATTAAGACAGATTAGCTTAGTTCGGAAGGAGTATTTATTAGCTTCAAGTCAACAATTTAAATCCCATTAGCCTCACTTTTTTATAATTTTTATTTCTCTTAGTTTTCTTATGCTAAAAATGCACAATTGAGTAACAAATTTAAGGTCTTCTCCAATATATTTTAACAAAAACAACTTTTTCTATATACACCTATAGAAAATTATCTTTTTTATAATTTTTTTTATATATAAATATCTATTTAAATCACAAATTTAAAGTTTTTTCTGATATATTTAAAGAAAAAAAATTATTTTTTCATACTCCGCAGAATACACGAAAAAAAAAATCTCGGATTATTTTTAGCCCTCCGCCAGTAGTTACACATGTCACATCCTATATGTATTGCAACTCATTTGTTCGCTAATCTGGTCTTGGTTGGTATTTCGTTTAGATATAATTTTCATATGAAATTCTTTATTTTTGGTGCAACTTCTATTTCCCATATCCATTTTGTGTTGTTTTGATCATTTGTGTTATGTTTTGTGACATACTTAAGTGCATTAGATGTAAAAAAAAATCATCTATTTCACCCCTCTATTTTCTAGTATAATCTATCATCAATCGGGTTATCAGGTATATATATATATATATATATATATATATATATATATATATATATATATATATATATATATATATATATATATATATATATATATATATATATATATATATATATATATATAATATGTTTTTTTATGGTCATGTTTATAGGCAGGTATATCGTGCTAGCTCACTTATTTTACAATTGTGATTTATATCTTTGAATTGTTCAATTTTGGCGTTCTCATCTATTTCTACATTCGGTAATTGTCTTCCTTTTAGCGGTTCGCCGTCAAGTCATTTGTCTTTCCAAAAATTTATTGATTTTTCATTTACTATCCTCTAGTCTAGAGAAGACATTTGCAAAATTCATCTTTTGATGTCATAAGTTTCGACCACTGCCAAAAGATATTTATGTTTTATTGTTTAAACCCGCGGATTTTCTGATTCCCTTAGAACTTTTCATATTAATTTCATTTCAAAAGATATTTATGTTTTATTGCTTAAACCCGTGGATTTTCTGATTCCCCTAAAACTTTTCATATTAATTTCATTTCAAAAGCTTTGTGCGTTCATGTTTTTGGTTTTGTTTAATCCTGCTCCACCATCTTCTTCCAATTACATACTGTCTTTATTTGAAACAGGTTGCGGACTTGCGGTTGGACTATAAACAGTGGAATTACTTAAAAGTGATCATTCTTATTTTACAAAATTATTATCTATTTTAACAATTTGTTTTCATCATGAAATTTGGTTATCAATTTAAATGTAGAGAATCCCAACTAAAATAATCGATTTTACAATAAATGTAAGAAAGAATCCTAACCACATTCTATATAACTTTAAAATCTATCAATTAATCCGAATAAATAGAGCACGTACAAGTAACAAACTATGACACAGGTGATCTCGATTGCCGATAATGGAAGAGGCCTTTCAAGGAAGAACGAGTCAAGTTTGGCGGGAGGAAAATGTAGGCCACCGGAGTCAAAGGCAGGCATGGGCAGAGCTTGCCTACGGTGACAAAAGATTTTCCATCAATAATTTAAGGCTGCGTGTTTGATTAAATTACTACTGTTTGGACATGATTGTCAACACTTAAAACATGCAAGAGCTGTTACAAGTATAAGAAAACGAAAGCCAGAATGACCAAAACCAAGTAGCCTTCCTACCACACAGGTATTCGATCCCCCCACGATGACTTCCCGTCATGGAGATGGGAAACGAAAGTTGAATCGGAGAGAAGGACGGGATGGGGGCATAGCCAATAGGTATGCATTTCAATCTCTGTCCTGCTCCTGACCGAACTGTGAATGATAATGCAACAACAAGTTTTTGTCTATTAAAGCTCACATAAGATGACACTGACCATTGCTAACTATGGTAGAATGATAGAATCACAAAATTTACATACAAGACAGTGTAGAAAATGGGGTCGACAAGTGAATTCCACGCTTCATCTTACCAGGCTAAATGGGGGTTGAGATCAGATACATCGCACATCTGAATATCTGCGCCGTAGGTGTTTGGAAAATGAATATGCTGCTTGGAAGTAGGCTGTGCCTAGATGGAATGCTAAAATCCGCCTCTTCCTCGTCCTCTTCCCCTTCCTCTACTTCTGCCTCTGCCCCTCCCTCGCCCTCTGAATCCTGTCCTCCCATGAGCGCCTGCATCGTCTCTGTCAAAGCTGAACATGCTCATTCTGATGTCAGTAGCTGGGTCTGTATGAGGATCCATTTGCACCTGATGAGAATGCATAACAACAGTAACATTACTTCCGGTGATCCATCTTAAGTTTAGGTGCCAGGGAATTAAAACACCACATCATGTATGTATACTGGAGCTCATTTCAATACAATCCATGTTGCTAGAGTTGGGATTAAATGTCTCCAAGAAAAATTAGCATCGTATTTTCCAACAGAGGGTCCTCTCCTGTTTTTATTCGGGAAAACTATATCCTATTTAATGGAGGCATTATTTTCACACTATTTTTAGGAGTGCAGTCAGTCATTATCCAATTTATACTGAACTAACCCCCTAGTTTGTTTTTAGGTAAGAAAAGGTAATGGTTACCCTTCCGAATCTAGTCCATTTTTAATCTAAGATTCATTGATCATTATTCTAATCATTACCCTCCTTCCCTTATTTGATTACCTGCTTTGAGCATAGGGTAACCATATCTCCTAGGATGTTGTAACTATTACCCTCTCCCCTTCTCTAGGCTCACAAAAAAATGTTGATCATACAAATTTTCCATATAAAATTTGATTCCTTTCCCTTCTATTCCTTTCTACTCAAACAAACAAGGCATAAGTTGCAAAATAAACATACCATGATTCTTGAAAACAGAAGTAATTAGTTCGATGAAATCTGATAAAGTTGGTGAAGCAGCTATTTTTTATTACTATTCGGGGTTGAATAGAAAATAGTTGGTGTATAAGTATTGCCACTATCACATCTTTAACAAACTACAATGTGATTTTATTTTCAGACAATAAAAGCACTAAAATATGATTTCTAATGAACGAATCATTGATCAATATGATTGGGGGATCCAAACCTAGCTCCAGCTTTCCAATGAAATAATACAAAACTATAGTAAAAAATTCAGGCACTGAAAGCAGTGAAAACTCGTACTATGATGACAATGCAAAGAACCTCACCTCATCCTCCAAATCAAACTGATTTTGAAGTTGCCGAGCAAGGTCCTCATCACGAGTAATATCCGGAGTCTCTATTCTGGTGGATGTGCCGGCCTTTCTTCTTTCCCATTCGTCCAGTGTGAAAACTGGTTTGTCTTCTTCCATTGTCCTCCCTTTATATCTTTGACCTCTCTGATACTGGTTCTTGTGATCAGGTTGGGTCATTTTTTGAAGAAGCTTCTGTGCAGCTGCCTGATTCTGAACAGGGGCACACTCAGCAACTGCACAAGCAAATATGTTAATAACAGCACATTCATATATTCAAAGAAAAATCATGTACTGAATAATTAACATGATTTCCAACAATTAAGAAATGACATTAAATAGTCAACGAAGACATTTCACATTTGCCACAGCTAACACCCAATATGCTAACAATCAAACATGAAACATGTAATGAATGGTAAAATAGATTGTATATCAACAAATCAATTGACAAGAATCAACACCTTCTTTGGGTCTGGACTGAGAGGTACTTGGCTTCTCTTCAACTCCTTGGGAATTTGAAATTCCTTTTGGATCATTATCCTTCTTATCAGCTTTTGCATCAGGAATATGCTGTCTGTGTATCTGCTTGGTTCCAGAACCTGCCCCAGCTTCCACACCTTTCGCAGCATCTTTCCCAGAAACTGATATGAAGTAAATATACATTCATTACACTGGCAAACCGAGACATGGAAAACTAACAAAAGAAGGTAAATATAAATATTATCCTTGATTTAGCATACAAGGGAAAAAAAAGCCAAAAAATTGTCATCCCTGGCACAATTAATAAACAAATAATATACCTAAGTGCCAAATATATTTAGCATGTTGAGTTCTATCAATCATAACTTGTACATACATAACATGACCTACCATTGTCAAAATTTCAAACTCTTTGACCTCTTTAATCTTATCAAAAACATGCTCTCAACTTTTCATGCAGCATGCATCCAGTTTGGTCTTGGAATATGATATTTGAAATAGGAGATAGAGATAGCACATTCTCTAGATTAAAGGAACATAAATGATAGTGTTCATACTTCATAATAACCTGAGCAGGACGCATATTCTTGGCAAGTTGTGCCAAATAGGCAAATATTATTCACTCTAGCAATTTAATATAAACATGTATTTTCAGATTATGTGTCAAGCATTAGTAACACTTCTTTATTATGATCATTATCTCAAAGGGCAAGTAATTGAAGGTTTTATTATAGAAGCCCAACTCTAATTAGGTCACAGAAATAAAGTAAAAGGCGTATCCTAATCTTCTTGCTGCAGCTACCAATACGTAAAGCAGGAAACACATAAGCATTAGAAAGCAGTCCATATTACTTTTAGAACTCTAATACTATTGATTTTACTTGGGGTAACTTGAATAAACTATAATGGGACAGAGAAAAGAGGAGTTTGGTGCAAGTATCTCTACCATTTTGGCTAGAGCTAGGTTTGGATCCCCCTATCTGCAATTTCTCAAATGATGGAGGTCCACCAGCTTCGCCTTCTCGAACTGGCTTGACAGAGGAGCGTGAGAAACCCAAGTACTTCTGGTTCATCTCCCATTCTTCATACAGTGTTTGCACGGCACCTCCTAGTACAGTTATTACATTGGGAACTAGGCAAAGTATGCCGCCATGCACTATAGGTTTCTTTTCCAGTCTGATCTAGAATTTTTAAAAAAGAAAGAAAGAAATCGAGGATGAGATCAAGCAAAGCAATAGCTATTGTTCTAACACCAATAACGGTAAAAACAGGCACTGCCATAGAGATAACAAAAGGGCAGCAAAAAAAAAATAACTCAAGGACCAAGGAGATGCTATGTTACTCTAGTTGGCTGTCAAAGCCTTATCATTAAGTGTCCATTCAAACCATTTAATGTAGCATCCATTGAAAAACTAATCAAGGTACTCTTAACTTAATCTACAAAATACAAAATGGCACATAAAATCTTAAATTAACAGTGAAACTTTAAAGCTTTTTTTGTTTGAGTAGGAGGGAATAGAAGGGAAATGAATCAAATTTTACGTGTTAAAGTTGTATGATCATCCCTTTTTGTGAGTCTAGGAGATATGGTTAGTGGTTACCTTGTGCCCAAATTAGGTAATCAAATGGGGAAAAAGAAACAAATGGAAAATGAGGGATGTATGGTAATGGTTAGAATATTGATCAAGAATCTAACTTAAAAATGAACTAGATTCGGAACTTCCTAAAAACAACCTACAACCTAGGGATAAACGTTTATTCTCAAACTCCACAATCAAATCAATACCAGAATTCCAATTGTTCAAGAACATCTTGTTTCATATGAATCATTCAAACCTATCAGTATCAGTCAGCAGTCAGTACTCAGTACTCGTAGCCATTACTTAAAAGCTACTACGTAGTAAATTAATCGATATCAAATGGATTTGATCCAGGTTGTCCAAAATAATGGAGATCTTGTGAATTCGAAAAGAAACAACCAAAAGAGAGCATTTCAGAGCGCAATTGATTTACAGTGTGACAGAAAGAACCTTGGTACCGGGAACAACGTCATCAGGCAACGAAGGGATGTGAGAGTACTCAATCGCAGTGAGCTCCGTGTGTCCATCCGTCAACATCAACTTCAACATTCTCCGATTGCTCGCACCACTCGCGAAGCTACTTCTGCTAACATCCCTCACAGAAGCCACCTGTTCATCCATTCAACCAAAACACCGAACTGTTGGAGTCGATACCAAAACCTAAAAATCCGTTTCAGAAGAAAAATTCAACGAACAGGAATCGAGAAAGCGAAGATGCCTGAAGAACTATTGGAAATCGGAGCTGCGGTGACTTGCGAAAGAGAGAAGACGTATCAGGGAGGGACTTCGCGCCGACGGAGCGAAGGTCCAAGTTGCAGAGCTCCAATTCAAGGCCGGCGCCGGAGTGGACGGCGGCGATCGATTTGACTTGATCCAAGTCGGAGAAGTACCATCCCCTGGTCGTCAGGCGTTGCAGGAGAGGGTCCGCCGAGGAGGAAGACGACGATGACGAGCTCGATCCCTCCATTTTTAGCGCTCCTCTACCTCGATCGCTCGCTCGCTCGCTACTCTGTTTCTTGTATTATTTTTTCCCTATTTTCCCCCCTCTGGGGCTTTTGATTAGGTATGGTGGTGTGACGGCCCAAAAATTCGTTGGGCCCAAACTATGGACTATTAAGCCCATCAAAACCCTAACTTAGTAAAAGATTTATTCGTGACGGGGGAGGAATGTGATTAGACATGATATTACCTGTTACACTTATTAGTAGGGGTGGGCACGGGACGGGACGGGACGGGATTGGGTCGGGACGGGACTCGTCCCGCGAAATTTTTTCGGGACGGGATTGACACTTTTTTTTCGGGACGGGATAGTGTCTGGACGGGACGGGATCGGGACGGGACGGGCCTTGTCCCGCATATAAAAATAATAAAATATTATATAAATTTGCAAAGTGAAAAATGCATTCATAATTCATTATTTAGTATAATATGTTAAATACGGTATTATTCTCAACTATATTATTCAATAATAATAATATTATTATTATTATTAATATTAATATTATAATACTATTATTAATTCATACAATGATTGTATAATTAATTATAATATTTAACATATTTGGTTACATTATCTTACTAGATCAGGACGGAAAGGAATTGAGACAAGATTCACCAATATTGTCTCATTATCGATTGATAGTTGGGAAGAATACCATATTTAATTAGCTATTTGTCTCTTGTAACTCTAAATGGGTATAATAATAATAATAATAATAATAATAATAATAATAATAATAATAATAATAATAATAATAATAATAATAATAATAATAATAATAATCCCACGTTATAATTAAAAATAAAATAAAATAATATTACTTATTTTTATTGTTATTATTATATAATAATTATACTTTACAAGAAAAATATATAATATGATATAATAATAATATAATAATAATAATAATTTTATTATAAATTAATATTATTATTAAATTATATTATAATATTATGTAATAATAATATTATTATTATTATAAATTGAAAATTATTATTATAGTTATAAATAATATTTGCTCAAATAATAATAATAATATTATTATAAATAAATATTATTATTATTATTATTATTATAAATGGAAGATTATGATTATAATTATAATTATAATATTTGCTCAAAATAATAATACTAATAATATATTATTATTATTCTATAATATTATTATTATTATAAAAATTATTATTATTATTATTATTATAATATGCGGGACGGGACGGGATTTGCGGGATCCCACCGGGATCGTCCCGCGTTTCGTCCCGCATAATTTTTGCGGGACGGGATCGGGACGGGATTCGCTATTTTGTCCTAAATCCCACCGGGACCGGGACGGGATCGGGACGGGACCGGGACGGGATCGGGATTTGCGGGATTTGTGCCCACCCCTACTTATTAGTCCTTCTGAGGACTGACGAGAGATCGCGTACAATGAAGAGTTACTATCAAGGTTGATAAGGGTTAGTTCACGGCTTCACGCAAGAGAGGGTCAAGGGGAGCGTATCCTTTTAGTTAATTTTTGTGCTTAAGACTGTTTCTTCTAATTCTTCTTTCCTAGTTTATTATGTTTGTGCTTGGCTTATTTGCTTGCATGTCCCATTTTTGTTTGATTTTGGTTCTTTCACTAGCTTGTCCGGGTCATATGAAAACTCTTTCTCGACCTAGTTGGGGAAAAGGAGCGTACGACGAGACCTCCATACCCTGCTCCAAACCGGATATACTGAGTTTGTTGTTGTTGTATTATTATTTTATTATTATCCTGGCATAGTGTGTAAAAACTACCAAGTGTTTATTTTATACACGGGACGATAATATTTTAAAAAAATATATTTTAGACAAGCGGTCCTTAAAAAAATCGGTTTGAGAAGATATTGAATCTTAATATCAATCATTTCATTACCAAAAATCTTAGATCTAGTGCACCGATCTATTATTAATTTTCTCAATTTTATAGAATGGCACCTCATGGGTGAAGGATTTGGAGGTTGTAACAAAAATTGTTGAGAAGCACGCGAGAGATGAAGAGTGGGAAGAAGAAGGAAAATAAATTGATTTCTATTGAATGATCTGAAAAACAATATATTTAGTATTTATATACAAATATTGAGTCAAATCCGAATAGGCCCAATACAGAAACAGACCCAATCTCAATACCCCCCCCCCCAGAGCGAGTCGGGGCATTTACCAGGTCGATCTTGCAAAGGAGAGGATGAAGACAGATGCCAACAATGTTCTTCGTGAGGAAATCTGCCAATTGAGCTCGAGTGGAGATATGAGACAAGGAAATTAAACCCTCAAGGAACTTCTCACGAGCAAAATGACAGTCGAGCTCGATATGTTTTGTTCGTTCATAGAAAACAAGGTTGCAAGTTATATAAATTGCCTCTTGATTGTCACAACGAGCAGGGATCGGAGCAATGTGAGGAACATCAATCTCAGCAAACGAGCGAGACATCTAAGCAAGCTCAGTACAAACCCGACGAATTGAACGATATTCAACCTCGGCGGAAGACAATGAAACGGATACCTGCTTTTTGGATTTCCATGACGGGAAACTAGAGCCCATAAAAACTAGGTAACCACTTATTGATCATTTGGAGAAGGGGCAGCTTGCCCAATCGGCATCACAAAAGGCTTAAAGCCGGAAATCAGAAGAACATAAGTCCTTTAGAGCAAGTGCCTTTGAGGTAATCAAGAACATGAGTAGCAACAGACAGACGAGAATCACAGGGCGCTTGCATAAATTGGCTCAAGAGTTGGACAGATAAAGCAAGATCTGGACGGGTATGAACTAAGAAGTTCAACTTACCCACTAGCCGACGATAATTGGTGGGTTCTTCGAGCAACGAGCCATCAGTATGAGAGAGCCGGAGCTAAGGATCAAGAGGACTTGCAACAATTGGGCCAGGACAAGCAAAATCCCGGAGCATATCAGCAACAAAATGGCGATGTGTGAGAATAAGGCCCTTATCATGCTTGAGAAACTCAATCCCAAGAAAAAAATGTAAATCCCCCAAATCTTTGATGCAAAATTCATCATCAAGAAACCCTTTAAGAGCAACCATTTCAGAGTAATCACTCCTAGTGAGCAACAAATCATCAACGTAAACCTCAATGAACACAACACCAAACAACTGCTTCCTATAGAAAAGGGAGTAATCGTTCTTAGACTGAGTGTATCTACGAGCCTTTAGAGCCACTAAGAGCCCAGCATGCCACTACCTAGAGGCTTGCTTGAGGTCATAGAGCGACCTCAGTAACCGACAAGCCATATTGGATCCTTCAACGGACAAGCCGGGAGGCAACTTCATAATGACTTCTTCGTCCAAATGCCCGTGCAGGAAAGCATTGTTTACATCCCGCTATAAGATTCTCTAGTCTTTCTTAAGTGTAGCTGCAACCAAAGCACGAATCGTTGTCATCTTCACAACTGGGGAAAAAGTTTCTGTATAGTCAATCCCCTCCTTTTGTGTATAACCCTTCACCACTAAATGAGCTTTGTACCAATTGTACCTCTCTAGGCTACTATCAGCTCTCCTATTGACTTTATAAACCCAACCACAACCAACTGCCTTCTTTCCTTTAGGCAAAGGGACAATCGACCAAGTTTGATTAGCATCAAGTGCTGCAAATGTAGCTATCATAACATCTTTCCATGCTTGAAACTTACAAGCCTCATTGTATGAACAAGGCTCGGACTCTGGAGGCTCGGTGAAAGGAAGCTCAATACAAGGAAATCTCATAGTAGAGGTGCTAGTATGACAATAAGAAACCATGAAAGCACAGGAGTGACCACAAACGTAATCAGATAAGAAAGCATGTGGATAGGTTACTCTAGAAGATCGTCGAACACCAGCAACAGGGTTGACAAGTGGAGCCTCAACTGGCAATTAATCAACATCATCAACAAAATCGAACTCCCCTCGAATAGAGAAGGAAGGAAGATTTGTAGAGGGCTTAGGATGAGCCATACTTTTGTAAAGAAAACCCCGTTCTTGAAATTGAACATCTCTATAGACAATTGGTAGAAATCTACACTTATATTGGTAGATTGAGAGATTAGATTTTCGGGTTTAGGGTTTAGTTTGTGGGGGATGAGAGATTGGACATATTTCTAGAAATCTCTAACATATAGAATAAGATTATAAATATAATAAGTTATAACATATATATATATATATATATATATATATATATATATATTTATGTAGTTTTTTTTTCTTGGACATTATTTTTTTTGTGGGAGAAAATTATTCCAGATTTAACCACCAGATGTCATATAACTCTTTATACATCGATTTTACTATTATATACATGTATAAAATAAGATAAGATTATATGAACTTACTAGTGGAGGTCCCGTCTCGTGCACAGAGAATAGATTAATACAATATTATAAATAATCTAGATAGATTCTAATAAATAAAAAATAATAATAATAATAATATAAATAAATGTTCACACCAAAAAAAAATATAGATATAAATAAAATTAGTTCGACGTATTATATATAAATATTTTTTTCTAATCTATTGTTAATTAAATCTCATGTAATATAATAGATAGTTGATTTTTAATTTTTTTTATTAAATATGTAGTACATATTTATTACGTTAATTTACTAAAATATCTATGGATGGATGATTTGTGGCTACATATTATAGCTACATAATATTTTAATAATTTATTTTAGCCTCAAAAACAATATAGATATAAATAAAATAACAATAATAAAATAATTAATTTTGATATAAATAATTCTCTCCGCCAAAAAAATAATCTAGATATAAATAAAATAGAACATATCCAATACTACATATTTATTAATTAATATTTTTGGTTAGTATGACTATGAATTTTTTTATTTATATTTTTGTCAATTAACTAAAGTATATATAGATAGATAGAATGTGGTTTATATAAGTTGCGAAATTCCAATTGTTGTCCCTGAGGTTTTGACAATTCCGCTTGGTGTCCTAAGGTTTTATTTTTGGTGTCCTAAGGTTTTATTTTGTCCGTTTGGTACCCCTGAGTTTTATCAAAAGTCCGGCTCATGTCCAAAACTCATATTTTAACTTTTTTGAATGAATAAAATGGGCCATTATTTTTCCTTATTTCACAAAACCACTTTTACTTTTAACAATGAAAAAAATTACCTATTATTTAACTAAATTCAAGATAAATTTGAAAAAACCACCTTTATTTCTAAAAGGCAAATTTGCTAAAATGACCTCCATATCCGGAAGGTTTGCAAGAGTAACCCAATCCGGAAAAAATTTGCATGAAAGCGGATATCCGCTTGACAAGGGGAGCCGGTGGCCGGTCACCATGTGGGGTACAGCTGGACTCCACTCTCGGTGGGAGGGGGGCATCTTTACTCCTGCAAAAGCAAGGACCAATGAGAGAGGAGGGAAGAAGTAGCTGATGCAGTGGCAGAGGACAGAAGAGAGAGACAGATAGAGGGAGAGAGAGAGAGAGAGAGAGAGAGAGAGAGAGAGAGGGGTGGTGGTAAAAGTGCAGGCTGAGAGGACAGATAGATCAGTGAGAGTGTCAGTGAGGGGGGAAAATATTGTTTCAACTAAATGACATATTGTTTAAGATAAAACCAATTGAAGAAGGAAGGGTCTGGGGTTTATTTTACGGATTACGTGTAAGCAGTAAGGTGTAACTGGACAGCCGTATTCGATTAACATGTCAGCTATTGGGTTTAACTGGACACGATTGTAACTACGAAAAACACAGGTCATTTACTACCATAATCGAATGGAGAAGATTTATGGGATAAGCATATTCTCTATAATGACATATTGTTTTATGTGTGCCAATTATAATATTTACCCATACTTGGATGCCATGATCTCGTTATCTGCGGCCGTCACTAGCATGCTTGACCCATATTGGAATCGAATGGATAAGATTGACAGTGAGGGGGCATAAACATACTTATAATGACATGGTAAGGTGAAGAGAAAAACCATAGAATAACAATAAAGTGGGTGGAGGTAAATTCGTGGGCCGACTGGTAATCCCATAGTTTTTACTGGACACGAAATACATACGACATGACAGACATTAAAATATACTGGACACAAAATGGCGGAGACAGAATCACTTGCATTAATCAAATACGACACAGGAGCAAACATTTAAAAGATAGTAGGAGAGGTCCTCAACATAGAAGACAGTGAAAACCAAACTTAAGGTAACAAGCCTTCAAATTGTGGCTGCGTGGTGAATCTGTATCCATCCCAATCGAAGTGTGGGCGCATATTGCGGGCACGATGGTCAGACGTCTCGTCGCTGAGTGGGAAGTAGACCGTGAAAGTTCGGTCACTCCCATAACCGGACACACCAAGGACCCTCCCGGCCCAAAACCCATCGTTGTCGCTGCAGTCGACACGGTCTTCGGGCATGTAGGCGTCGTAAGAAATACGAGGCGGCCGTGGACGAATTCGTTGAACCGGGAGGACCTCCCTCAGCAGCTCTCTTCTGTTGTTGCGTAGGAGGGTCACATATTCGACCTCCCAGTGGTTAGGGTCCAGTTTGCGCACAAGGGTCGCCTCGTAGAACGACCCGAGCATCCCAGACTCACCGCCGACAATCTCTACTCTTTGATTTCGTCGGTATGACGGCGGCGACATTGGTCCTGCATAACATGAAACAAATAAGGTAGTATAATGATACAAGTAGCACAACTGAAATCTACACAAATGAAGTGATCGACAAACCTCCATCGTCTGATTCGTCGGATGATATAACGATGGGGACAGGTTGGGGAGGGAGGCCAGATGAGGAGCTGGGGTAAGAGGATGCCATTTCGTTGAAGGGTTGTTGGAGAGGTTGTTAAATGGAAATGGGGAGTTAACTTCACCGATTTGTGGGGAGTATGGATGGTGAATGGCTATCATATAAGTGGGGTGTTTGTGGGAAATAGCAACATTGTTCAGCATGTGACCGTTGAAGGAGGAAAAAAAGAAACAAAAAGCAAATTGGATTGAATGGCCGTGTTTTGTTGTTGTCTACAATGAACATGGCAGTGGACTCATCTACACATGACATGTGTCAATTCTGACATGACAAAAGATAAAGTGGGTTTACTTCTTGTCGGTAGACGCTACATGACACCCCTTTAAAACAACTAGCCGGTTTATTAACGGCTACTGGATAACAAACAGTTTTCCACTATACTACTTTAGCAGTGGTTTTAGTAAAATTTTGACCTTTGTATAAAATTTGGTTTCCCGCTCACCATTAATACTAAAAAGATGCAAAACCATAGAGAGAGGAGTACACCCATAGTAATTTAAAACCACGAAATACATTTTCAAACAATATATTATGTTGAAAGAAATGAATAAAATTTTGACCCAACAATAACTTCAGAGAGACCAAGGGGGGGGGGGGGGGGAATCTCGCAGAGGGTAGGTAAAGACATTTGATAAGACAGGAGAGAGAGAGAGAGAGAGAGAGAGAGAGAGAGAGAGAGAGAGAGAGAGAGTGTGTGTGTGTGTGTGTGAGAGAGAGAGAGAGAGGGCGGGACAGAGAGATGGTGGGAGTGAGATTAAATCTCCCGCCCTGTCATTTACCCCTTAACAGAATAAGAGGGAGAGGAGGGAGGAGGGGGAGTCCATAAACCCATTCACGCGCTTGACACCTACTGGGGTTAACTGGACAGACAGCGACTTCTTGGCGGAAATGAGTAAGTCATCCTTCCATTTAGGTTATGCGATACATCTCTCCTCACAATGTGTTCTTCTCCCTGTAAAACTGAATGTCCCCCCCCCCCCCACTAACTAATGGAACAGGGGAGAACTCGTCCGTGTGTATCACTGTATTGTTTGGCGGATGGTGGGATTGTGAAGAGGGCATTTGGGTCGTGAAGTCGTCGAGGAGTCAAAAGGCCGTACTGGTAGACAAAAGTATTGACTACGTCTCGCTGAAGAAACAACTGATGGCCAAGTTTAATGTCGATGGGAGGAGGCATGACGTTGAGCTCACATATGTAAAGCCGAAGAAGGAAGGGTGCAGACCTTTTTCCATTGGGGATGATGAAGACTTGCAGGCCTACAAGTTCGTAAATGGTCTTTCCGGTGAACGATTTTGGCCTATCGACCTCCATGTCTCCCTGATACGCAAGGTTGGCGGCGATTTCACCACTACGGAAGGATCCACAACGGCCCATCCACTCGGGGGTGGGCCACACTTGACCCTAGAAGATCACCCACAGTTACAAACTAAAACCCTCTTGGCAGCGGATGAGGAATTGGAAGTTGTGGTAGCACAAGGTGTCGATCGAGCAAGAAGAGTTGTCCAGTTAGAAACTAAGAGTGTCCAGTTAGAGAGTTCACTTGTCCAGTTAGATAATCCACGTGTCCAGTTAGAACCAAGTGATGCGTTGTACAACGCAGTTGCTTATGACCGTGGGAAGCAGGTCATTTCTGTGAGCAGTGACGTCGAGGATGTAGTCAGCTCGTGGGATCACGACGCGGAGCGAGCGGTAAGGGAAGTAGAGGAAGCATACCAACGCGGAGAAGGGAAGACTGGAGCGTTTCCGACGACTGTGAAACTTGAACCAATAGAGTGGGTGCGTCCCGCTAATGGGAAATTTAAATTGCAGAAGCGCCGCCGCACGTAGCGGGGGCATAGGAACTTCCATCTGCGGGGCCTTTCGGAATGAAGTAGATAGTACGCCCATTTTGGTTAGACGCCTTTCGCAAAGAATTATGTTGGCTATCTGCAACTTCGTATGGGGGGTTTTGTTCTAGTTTGTTCTAGTTCTAGTTTGTTCTATTATGTTAACGGGATGCCATATGACATTACCCCCTTTTGACATGACACTATCGGATTTTGGCATGACAATAGTTGCATATTGACATGACAGTTGCTTCATATTGACATGACATGTCATAATTAAAAAACCAACGGATACAACAATCCAACAATAAGTACATATTCAAATGTCTAAAACCAACAAACATAAGTGCATAACCAAATGTCTAAACCAACTAACAAGTCTACACAAACCAACAATGTTTATAAAACCAATGGGGGAGTTTTTTTAAGGATCGGATGGGGTTGTAAGACGTCCGTGAAATATGGCAACACAAAGGGCATGGCGGTACGCCGCAATGAATGAATCGTCTAGGCCACGGAACTTGGTGTCACCGGTCGCGAGGAGCTGCAGGAAACGGATGGCATATGGACCGCAGTCGCCCCTACATCAAAATAACGAAAATTGCTCACACAACCTGTGCCAATGTTTTCTAAATGAAGAGCCGATAATGACTTACGATTGTTTGTTTTGGGGAATCCCCTTCACCCTTTTGTACGCCAAAGGTTCCGGGACTTTGCCGACCCATTTGACTCGAAGTTCAGGGTGGCCGTTCATCAAAATGGGGAGGAGGTGGGTAACCGCCTTCAGGAGGCCCGGCATATGGCGGTCAGCGACGTGGCTTGTGTCGCAATCGTACACGTTCAATGTCCACTCCGCGAAGTTGATGTCAAGGGCCACCCAGTGCTCGTTCTTCAGATTCCAAGGTGCCAACACGCGGTCGACATCGGCCCAACCCGTCGGAAACTTCTCCGGTAACTTGCCGTCGAAGTATTGGGTCATCGTGTCGTCCCCCTTCACCACCTCAAGGTCCCCCTTCGCGTCCGCCAGTTTCTTCTGCAGGAGATACCCCCACAAGAAATCCAGAACGGCGACCCCTTCGTACTTGTCACCGGCGTTGATGTCCTTCCGCAGTAGGGCGCAAGCTTGCTCAATATGCTGGACGCAAGGAAAAATCTTTATTTTGGAAGACCATATGAGGAAGAAGGTGATGACTCGAACCACAATGTGGTAACGTAACTAACCTCGGATGACACCCAGTTGGTCGGTGATTGAAGTGTCCCAAAGAACTGCTTCGCCAGTAGGGTGCCTTCCACCGACCGGACGGGGTCACTTCCGTCCTTCATCCACGCAGCGAACGCATCAGCATCTGCCCTGGTCGCCATGCCTAGCTCGACGGCATCCATTGGCTTCTTGCCCACACGCGGCTTCTTCGCTGGCTGCGTTTCCTCCGCCTGGGACAACGTATCAGGATGTTGACGGGTGCTTCTTCTCGGCCGTATGAGGGGCACCTCAGCCTCAGCCTCAACATCAGAACCGGGTGCCACCAACTCCTGCAACTTGAAGCCCATTGCGCATGACATAACAGTAAACACAAATAACATGACATCATTTATATATTCACATGACAGTCTCCTGCGCAAACCACACCTTGTCCTTCAACTTGTCCTCCTTCAACTTGGCCTTGGCCTTCAACTTGTCCTCCTTTCTCTTGTCCTTGCCCTCGTCCTTGTCCTTGTCCTTGCTCTTATCCTTGTCCTTCCCTGATCCATGAACCTCAGCACATGACCTCTGCGTAAATTAACATGACATATATAATGATAAACATGACATGTATATGAATTGACATGACGATTATGATCTGATACCGGGAGAACCTTACCTCCTTTCCCAGAACTTCCTTGTCCTTGTCCTCCTCCTCCTTGCCGTTATCCTTGTCCTTCACTGATCCCTGAACCTAACCACATAACCTCTTATTAACATGACATATACTGGAATTGGCAAGAACATGTATTGATACTAACATGACATACATTACTAACAACATGACATTTACAGGAGATGACATGACGATTGTGATCTAATACCAGGAGAACCTTACCTCCTTTCCCAGAACTTTCTCTCGCTCCTTCGACTCCCTGGTCCCCTTCCACTGCAGTTCCCTCCTCATGTTTTCAATCGCCTCCTCAAGCGTCGCCATCTTCGAATTTACCTCCGCGGATATACTCCTCAGCAACTCGTCCATCTTTGCCACTAACCGTGACTCTATCTCTAATAGGGTAGCTTGTGTCTGCGTGCCCTCCCCTGATTCTTGTGTTGACCCACTTGCTCCCTTTGGTTGTTTCTTTGCTGAGTGTTTGACATTTGTTGATACGAACGCCCGGGCTATGTCGTCGAAGAAGTTATCCCGCTTGTCGTGAGTGTTTCGAGCATCGCGGTATAAACCGGTTGCTCTCTCCACATCATCGGGGAGCAGAAGAGGCCTCACGGCTGCAGGGTCATTGAAGTGCCCCAGCTCCTTTGCCTCCTGCAGTCGGGTTTCGATTGAGGCATACTCGAGGTTCAGGTCTCTAACCTCGTATCGCAGACACCTGGGGTACAGCTTCTCGTCTATGACATTCGCGAATTGGTCGGCCATTGGAGTGAGGGCTTCGTACACCCATAGCTGCAATTACATATTGTCCAGTAAATAATCAGTTAATGTCCAGTCAATAAATGTTAGACGCCTAGTAAACCAGTATAGGGCGTCCAGTCATATCTGTGTACGAACCTGGAAGGCGAGAGGGAAACCCATCAGGCAATAGGCCGGGCGTGCATTGGAGCTGCCCTCATCCCGTTGGAGCTTCCTCTCGATTGCACGGTGTAGGAACTCGTTCGTTCGCTCGTAGCAAAGCCGACCCCACGGAAACGCCAGGAACCTGTCAACGTCGCCGACAAGGTCGACCACCCACCCATGAATGTAGTTTTTGGGTTCCTTCCCGAACAATACTCCCTCGACCAGCATCAGCAGGACAAATTTCAATTTTCTGGTGGACGATTTCTCAGATGCCATCGCCACACGGAACTCTACCTCGAACTCAGACATCCTCATCTTTGAAACTCCAAAGAAATCATACACTGCCTTCTCGAACCCGTCGTCGTCCTCGGGCTCTTCGCCATAGCCACAGTTGAGACCGGTGACAATGGCAAACTCAGCTATTGAGAACCTGACGACCGCTTCATGGATCTTGTACCATGTTTCATTCTCCTTCTTCGACTTCAATTGTCGTTGGAGAACATAGTGTACAAGCTGTCCCGAGAACTGGACCCTTGTGCCCAGTCTTGCAATGCCCCCCAACGGGCTGTCGGTCAGGCGCTTCCAATGGGACTCGCTCAACCGGTTGTCAATGTTAACCAGGAGCGCCATCCGGGAGTGTTGGTTAATTTTTGCTTTGAAGTGTCTTTCTTCCCCTACGGCGTACACAGCCTGCACAGACTTCAACATGTCAGCCACACTGCAGCACAACAATCACAACTTACATTACTCGAACGAAATCCATATTACCGCGCCGGATGTTTGAGCTGTACGGTCTACAATCTTCTTCATACTTCGCTGCGACATTTTTAATATTCACCAGATATCCTGCACAGTGGAAGACCCAAATTCAGTATTCTACACATCAATTCTTCTCCCCCAACCCACGGTTCCCTTCATATCAATATCATATGTACCATGACAGAAACACAATTACACATGACACATACACATATACACATGACACATGGTTGTGAAAACATGACAGCATACGTATTCAATCTGTCCATCTCCATTTGCACACAAGTAATCCTATTCCAGATAATTTCGATTCCACATAAACTTTTCACCCTTTCTACAATTTTCTCTAACCCTAATGCGCCGCATTTCAACCAATTTTCCCCAAATTCCCCCCTAATGCGCCGCATCTACAGTCATAAGCCTCATTTCGTCCAATTCCCACCTAAACTGAACGGATCTACACTCCCCTTATCCTGATAAGTTGGATTCAACAACACAGTTGCCCAATTTCCCCGTTCCCAAAAATCCCCTTCTCTCCCACACGCGCAAACCCCAGTACCCAAACTTTCCACCAATTGTTTTTAACTTGACGCCGGTTACTTCCTACATGACAGGGCGATATTGCGTACTGTCAACCCATTCGACCCCTTCTTCCCATTTTCACACAATCCAAACCAGTTTTGTTTCTTCAAACCTGTTCCTCCCCTACCAATCGAAGCAAAACGTATTTAATCGGCATTGTGAGGGTTTACTTACTTCGAAGTCTCGTCTCCTCTTCTGCACTGTCGTCCTCTTCCTCGCCTTTGCTTCTTCTTTTCCTCTCTCGCTCTGTCGTCTCCTTCCTCTTCTTCTTCCTTCTCTTCTTCTTTTCCTCAGCCTTGCATGTGGAACTGTTGCCCTCTCTCTCTCTCTTCCTCTTTTGTAAGCCGTGAGAGCAGTTGGGGTCGACAGTTTTCAATTGAAACCGCTTCCACTCTCACTCATCCACTCTCTCCCACAATAACTTCCCCCGCTTCCACTCTCTCTCTCCACAATAACTTCCCCTTTCCTCTCTCTCTCCACCCCGCTTCCTCTCTCTCCCCTCCTTTTACCTTCTCTCTCTGTCCCGGTTAAATCCCCTCTGTCCGGTTAAATCCAACCGGCAATTATGCCTTTTTTTGGTGGGGGGGGGGGGGTGTGTAACCTTTGCAAATGTTGTGGATAGGGGGTTAGGCTAGCAAACCATTTCGGGGCAAGGGTCATATAGTTTAAATCCCTCTTTCTAAAATTTAACGAAATCCCATATTATTTCCAAAACTTTTATCGCAAAATCACCCTTCTTCCCAAAATTTTAAAACAAAATCATTATTGTTTTTAAAATTATACAAAAGACATATTAGTTTCCATATTTTGAAAAAATAAAATAAAAACACTCGTTATTTTCCAATACAATATTTAACACCTATTATTTTCCAAAATAATATTTAACCTATAATTCACTAACTTTTAACATTTGTAAATGCGGTTGATCATATGGTGGTTCAATATTTTGGTAGTATATTTTTTTTCGGGTCGATTCGTAAACCCAAATTTTTTTTTCAATTTAATGTTTATCCACAATAGTTCATTGTATAAGAAAGAAATACATTATAATTATCATTTTCTTTTAAAACCGGGTCTTTGGATTTGACCTGACCCAAAAATGTCGGATCGAATCGAGTTGACCTAGCATAATTCATCCTAATTGATCAATCTAACCCAATACTCGATTAGAATTTTATTGAAAACGAAAAAGTAATGTAAAAAATAAAGGGTGGATTGATGAATAAGAGGGTGGATTTTTTTTTACCCACTATTCAATTAGAATAAATGATATTTTTTTTTAATATCCAAAGTTTGGTTTTATGATTTTTTTTATCTTTTTGTAATTTATAGGTCAGTTTTTTTTCCAAAAAATGTGAGGGTGGATTGATGCAAAGTTTTTATAAATAATGGGTGGTATGTTATGTACGTACAATGTTTGACAAATAATGAGATTTTTTTTTGGTTCAAAATATTAAAAATAATGAATCTTTTGTGTAATGTTAAAAATAAAGGTTGATTTTCTTCTAAATTTTTTTGTAACAATGAGTGAGTTTTTGCTAAAATTTTGGAAATTATGTGTGATTTTCTTCTATAAATAAGGTGTTTTTTCACTTTTATGTTGGATTTAGTTAAATAATAGGTAATTTCGTTCATTGTTATAAAATAAAAGAGGTTTTGTGAAATAAGGAAAAATAATGGGCCATTTTAATCATTCAAAAAAGTGAAAATATGAGTTTTGGGCATGAGGCGGACTTTTGACAAAACTCAGGGGCATCAAACGGACAAAATAAAACCTTAGAACACCAAGCGGAATTGTCAAAACACCAGGGACACCAAACGGAATTTCCCATATAACTTTATATAAACTATGACAATATGCTATTTTATTAATTTTTTCCCCTGGGGTCAACCACAACATGTCACGTACATAGGACACTATACATCGATTTTAGTATATGTATATATAGATTGCCTCCACATATTTTGCTTATTCACCTTCTTCAATTATTTAATTTTCAGATAAATCAAATTAAAACCAATTTATAAAGAGCAAATGGTTAAGACAATCTATTATAACATATTATATTAGAAAATCATATACATGTAACACCCCCTTCTTTAAACGAGGGAATCCCTTCTTTAAACGAGGGAATGTTGTAGCGCCTAGTAATTATGTAGACTTTTATGGTCTCATAATTACCTTAGTCTAATAGGGACATGCAACCATGCTCTCATAAACAAGATGATAATTTAAAAGAATGACAGCGGAATATAGGAATATTATTTTCTTATTACAAAGTAACTATTATTGCTTCAAAACTGTACATATATATGTGTTCAACACATCCGATAAAAGAAATAAATTAAACCAGCCGAAAGATGTAATTATACAATAAAAAGCTTGAAAATCTTTATTCCTTCAACTTCAATTCTTCAAAGCCTTTTTCCACAACCTGCAAAATTCAGTGTGATGTACATCGCATGCAGGCGAAGCATACCAGCCAACCAATTCACAACATGGTCGGTTAGTTCGGTGAAGAACTAGCAAACGAGAAGGAAATGAATTTTTGTGGATCTCTGGATACTTAAAAGAAATAGGAATAAGATAGTCCAAGAACATTAGATATCTGAGAAACTGAATTTCCGAAGAATCATATTTCCAAAAGAAATGGAAAATGATATCGAAAAAGAACAATGATCACTGTCACCCACACACACACACAAACATACTCCCTCTGTCTCATATTAATTGTCGTTTGTCTTTTTTTGTACGTTTTTTAAAGAGCGAAAAACTATATAAAATATTATTATTTTAATTAATTTTTTTAATATAATGTTATACTTATTACTACTAAGTATCAAATTATATAAAAAATTAATTAAAAAAATAATATTTTATAGAGTTTTTCGCTCCTGAAAAAGCATGTCGAAAAGTAAAAAGACATTTAATTTGAGATGGAGGGAGTACATCACTTGTATAAAATATTTCATTTAGAACACGTGGTACCGGCCTCTACCGTACACTGGCAAGACGGCCTAGATTACCCCACTGGGATAAACTGTATCTATTCGAGAAATCTGCAGTTCGAATGAGCATTTCATAAAATGTTTATAGAGCAAGGCTTAGCAACCTTGACCTGACTTTACCATTTTATAACAATTTTATTTATAATCACATCACACACTATCACAATTAAAATCACAAGTTCACGTCTCGGTGATATTTTTATCCACTTTAGAACATTGAAGGATTAAAGTGGATGAAGTAAGCAAAATGACTAGTATGGATATTTCAAGAAAATCTTAATATCACATACTTATAACTTAACATGAAAGAATAAAGAACAATTTATGCCATAAAGGAATTTTGGGCCTTTTATGCAATTTAACAATTAAACATAGCTCAGGTTTCTAAACATGTCTTAGAGTGCAATTATAAATAAATTACAAGAATAAATGAATTTTGTAATTTATTTACAAGGATAGGCATGTTTGATAAAAATAAACGGTATAAATTAAAATGAAAGGCACGAAACTATAAATGAATGAATGAGACAAAGTCACTTGCCTTGGTTATAGACTCAAAATCTGAAGATAATAAAGATTGGGATTAACCAAGACTTTTAATTCCTTTTGAAGACGTAGGATCGCGATTGACGTCACCAACTATATACAAGGTGCATCCAGCCACATCGTACATAGCACACAAATAATAATTTAATTATCTTATGTCCAAATAATTTTACCCTTAAACTTCGGCAGAGTCTCCCTTTAAAATAATCCTTAATTAATCTGATAAAACTCATATCCTTATCTTTCTAATAACCACTTGGCCAACATCATTTTAAAATGCTCATGTAGTATTAGGACTTGCAAACTTAATTTAGGATTTCATTTCCTAAATTTAATTGGACATTATAACGACTTAGGAATGCCATATAATCCAAAATAATTGGGCATTATCTCGACTTAAAAGAAATACCCGTTTTATCCCATGTTATATCTTATTAAGAAATACTCAAATTTCTTAATAATAACGAGCATCATAACGGCTAATAAGGAAATACCTTAAATTTTATACAAGTATTATAACGATATAAAATATCCAAAATCTTAAAATAAATGAAAGAAATTTTACCAGTCAAATAATTCCCTCCAAAGATACAAAGATCCGGCCTAATAACCACCGTCACCCGTGAATCCCCGTGATCGATGTGGTATAGGGGAATATGCGGTACTCAGTTTGTCCAATGAAATTTCGATACGTGTTGGCTGCACCATCTTTTTTTTTTTGGCAGTGGGCTGAACCATCTTTGATTTGCCATTTCATGTGAATCCAAATCCGTAGCAACGTGGCATTTAATTTAATTTGGGTTTAGCCCACTTTATATGATAATTACAAGAAATAGCCCAACGTTATCAAATTCACATATTTTGTCCTCCTTATATATATTCCAATAATCTTTCACTTTACCACTTTGGAATATTTTACCAACTTATTCTTAAGCGTATCTTAATATCTAATAAATTTTATAGCCTCTTTACTTAACCTTGGACACGCTAGCGGATCTTCCCTAGATCTCACTTCCAAACTTGATAAGACTTCGTAAAAATTTTACCTTAGAATTTCATCCCTAACGTCATAATTCCTTACAAATTGACGTCATAAAAGAAAAATACAGTCAGGGTATTTCAATGCATTACCTATATAATATTTTACAAACTCTGTGACACATGGGAGAAGTACTAGTGTGTTCTGCTTAATTTTAAAACGGGTACATATATTTAGAACAGGGAGAACTTCATCTGATCGTTGCGACCAATCATGCGCATGCGCTAAACAGCAATATTGCCCTGTGCTAAACGAAATTCCTGTTTTAAAATTTAAAATTACTAATTTTTTTTAAGTAGGCAATAAGTTGGATGCACTACCGACATCCATGATCATCTCGCAAGATGATGTTATGGAACTCACAACAACATGCACTCAAAATAACATTACAATGCAATTGAGATTTAGCAATAAAGTGAGCTGCACCATTATCCTCTCTATAGCAATGTTGAAATGTAACGCTCTCAAAATCTTTACTTAATGAGTGGATCTCTTGGACTATTTGAACGACCTCCCATGGAATATTGTTCACATGATTGATGGCATCGATGATGATAACACAATCACTTTCAACCACCACTCTTCGAATCCTCATCTCCGCTGCTAGTCTTATACTTGTATAAATAGCAAAAACTTCTTCTAGAATGACAGAATTCATGCTGACATTACATTTATGAATTCGAATAACTTGACCTTCATTATTCCGTACAATACAACCAACCTGTGGTTGAAAATCAATTTTCACCGAAGCATCCACATTGATCTTAATGACGTTTCTTGGAGGGCATTTCCAAATTATTTTATCGGGAAGCCTAACATGTTTAGGTAATTTCGTTTTTACCTGCCCTTTACTCCAACATGAGATATTATCAATAACTTGATTTAACGCATGGATAATACTCGAATCAGTAGAATTTCGAAAAATAATTATATTTCTGAGCTCCCAAATTGAATGTCATAAATGACACAAGTTTGTAAATCTATAGTAAGAGCTCTAGTATTTAAGATATTTTCTGAAACATCGTTTGTTAAATTTGGTATATTAAAACAACAAATTACTAAATTCTTTTGAAGGTGAAACAATTGTTGGGGTCTTTTCTAAAACTATCGAGCTTCAAATATGGCCAAATGGCCCAATTAGGGCAAATTATTGTGCAAATTCGGAGATTTGTATATGGACATTTATTTTATGATGATAAATATTCAACGAACTATGAATGGACTTTTCCCCAACCGGTGGCATATTAATGCAAATGGTTATTTTCCTTCTGGCCATGATGTATATGCATTTGTTTTTGGTCAAATATTTAACTTACATGAATATATATGTATGATTATACATGTATCTTTTTTCCGGAAAATTTCTATATATAAAGGAAAACCCAATATTAATTCCTTAATTCATTTCATATAGCCTTCAAACCCATCAAGCACCTAAATGGCTGAAACCAGCTTGAACGCTTTCAAGCCCACCCCTCTCCCCCTTTCGTCCCTCATACCTTTGGATTTCGACAAGACCCACAAAGACCTACCCTCGAGCCATGCTTGGCCCTCAACCTACACCGAAAACCACCCAATGGAGGAGTCCGTCTGTGTGCCCATCATTGACTTATCTGACCCAAACCCAAAACAGCTGGATGAACTCAGACACGCTTGTGAAAAGTGGGGATTCTTCCAGATCATCAACCACGGTGTTCCAGATACAGTCTTGGATGATTTTAAGGAGGAGGTTGCCAGACTGTTCTCCCTCCCAACGGAGGTGAAGCTTCGGGTTCTTCGATCCCCACACCAAACTTCTGGCTCTGGCTACGGAGGTGCCCCTCTCGCAAAGCTCTATCCCGATAAGTTGTGGCATGAGGGCTTCGGCATCAAGGACTCCCTCCATCACCATGCTTCCAAGCTTTGGCCTTCTAATGGCAACCCCAAGTTTTGGTATGTTGTAATATACTACCTCCGTTTAAAAATAGATTTTGTTTGACTTTTTAACACGTTTTTTAATGAGCTAAAAACTATATAAAATATTAACTTTTTTTTTTTAATAATATGATACTTATTATTAATAAGTGTTTGTATTATATTAAAAATTTACAAAAAAAATTAATATTTTATATAGTTTTTAGCCAATATGCATATACAAAACTATAAATTAAAAATCTGGTATACATTTAAGTGGCCGAATCTTTGAATTATATATATAAGCTTTTTAATTCTTGACTTCAAAACTATCTTTTTTTTAAAAAAAAAAAAGGGATTTAGACATTTTCAAAATATAGGCTTCTGATTGGCTTGAATCTTAATCAAGCAATTTTCCTAGTCTAATATATTAATTCATTCTTATGACTTAAATCTAATACATTTTTTTCATTGAAACTGTGACAGAATTTGAGAGAAGTAAGATTTTGTTTTGATCATCATGCAGTAAGGTTTATATATAATACATAATCGATCTCATATTCTAATATCATATTGTGTATTATAAATCATATTGTGGGATGAATTGATGATTCAAACAACACTTGACTCAATAAATCATTTGTATTTATTGTTGCAGCCAAGTGATGGAGGAGTACCAGCAGATAATGAAAGCGTTGGCAGAGAGAGTGCTGACCCAAATGCTCGCCTCAGTGGGCCTAACACCCGACGACGCAAACTGGGCCGAGCCCAAGACAAAAGAAAGCCCATTGGGCCCATGTGAAATCCATTTCCAAATCCACTCATACCCGCCCTGCCCCGACCCGGCCCACGCGATGGGCCTGACCCAACACACCGACTCCACTATCATCACCTTACTGAATCAAGTCAACAACGTTAGTGGCCTCCAAGCCCTCCATGAGGACAAGTGGGTCAACGTCCGACCCACCCCCGGTGCGATTGTGGTCAACTGTGGTGACTTGGCGCACATCCTCTTCAACGGTCGATTTGTTAGCCCGCTTCACCGGGTCGTCCCGAGCTTGGCCGGGCATCGCTACTCGTCCGCCTACTGCTACGGGCCGCCCGGAGGGGCATTGTTGGCCCCGATTCCGAAGCTCGTGGGGTCCGGTTCCAGGCCCTCTTATCGACCCGTTACATCGGATGATTTCTTTAAGGCGAAGTATGAGCTCCCCGTTGCAAAAAATGTGTTTGAGCTCATCCGAAATGATAATGCAGATTAGAACAAGGAAGTATTTTCTTCTTCGAATCCATAAAATAAGAGCAAAGGTGACATAAGTGAAGTCTTAAAGTTGGAGAAGTTAATAAAGGTGAAACAATTCACCATTTGGTTTTCTAAACTTAGAGGAGTTTGGAACCACCTACATAATGGTTTCCTAACATTAAGATAAAATATATACATTGCAAATAATTTATACATAGTGACTATTTAAGTAAAAAGTTTTGATTAAGGTTTTTTTTTAATTGAAAACGAAACTCTATTTATAAATCATAAGGTCACCAAATACAATGTCAAGTAAGATAGGACACAACTCGTCCTCCGAACAAACATAAAAAGAAACGTTTGGTTTTAAATTTGCGAGAAAATGTGCTGCTTGATTACCGACCCGGTGAACAAAGCTCCATCGACAAGGCTGGAAGTCCCGAGCAAGCAACTTCACCTTGTGAATGAGTTGTCTGACCACACCTCGATATCCAGACAGTTTTTGAAGCCGTTGAACCACCTGTAAACAATCGGAATCCAACACCACATCTTTTAGTCCCCGCTCCTTTGCCAATTCTAGTCCCCATAGTATAACTTCCAACTCTGCAACAAGGGGCTCAGACCCGGCCTGAATCATCTTCGTAGCTACCTAGATCACTTCCCCAAAAGCGCCTCTCGTGATGCTTCCAATCCCACATCCGTTCACAACCGATGCAGCCGCATCACAATTGATTTTTGCAAATCCTTTCTCCGGCAAATACCATATGGCATAGTCCCTCTCACCCCCTATTCCTTCGGAACCGTGTTCCACTGATGTCATTGCCCCCTCATTTCTCTCAACACAAGCTAAATCCCTTCAAAATATTTCATCTGGCTCCACGTTTCCACCCTCAAAAACTCTCCTGTTGCGAGTGTGCCATCACTCGCTAATAACTGTTAAACTCGGTTGGTCCTGGTGCGGGTCAAGACAAGCTGGAGGGAGGTCGTGTGTGCAGGCCCACATACGGGAGACTCGAACAACACATAAATCCGAACGGGGTTCCATCTCAAAACCAATTGTCTATGAGAGGAGTAGCCCACCAACCTTATATGTTGTACAAGTATTCTCTAAACTACTGATGTGGGACAACCACCATTCCAACACGCCCCCTCAAGTGCAACGACATTTTTTAGCCAACAAGTTGCACTTGCCACATGCGCTTATATGAGAACCAATGCCCGCGATATGCCACAAGGCCAGCCACCGACCCCACCAATCCGAAGACCGAAACTAGCCGAACCCGGCTCTGATACCATGTTAGAATCCGAGAATCCCGAGTCGGGTCGTATCAAATCGGGAGTCGTGTCGGGTTTATTTTATTTTTGGTTATAAGGTCGGGATCCACCACTTTACACAAAAGCTTAAGCCAATGTGTAGGGGCTTCACCCACCCTTATATTTTGGTTTGTTATATCCTCAACCACCGATGTGGGAGGAATTCTTTTTATTCCCAACACGCCCCCTCAAGTGCGAACCGCCTGGATCGGGTCGACACTTGAAATCCTTTTTTTCTTTTTTAAATTCTTCTCCCGGGTCGAGACTCTCAATCTCTTTATAGCTCGCCCGATTTTTTTGGTTTTTACGACGGGGTTCGGCATCGCAATCACCTATCCCGAAGCCAGGAAAACCGACCCGACTCAAACCTGCTCTGATACCCTACTGAAGTCCGTTAGGACTCGGGATCGGGGGTCGTGTGCACGTGTACGCCCCTAGCGCTTTTAGCCTAGCACATAAGCCGAGCGGGGTTCCATCCTAAAACCAATTGGCTATGAGAGGAGTAGCCCACCAACCTTATATGTTGTACAAGTATTATCTAAACTACCGATGTGGGACAACCACCATTCCAACACGCCCTCCATCCTTGAGTCGCTCCATCCATTGCACAAAACTCCTCACCTTCTTTCCTACCTTCCTGATTTCTGGCATACTCTCCCAGATTCGTCGTGCTCGCCATCATCCGAAGAGCACATGGAAAGTGGTCTCCTCCTGCCCGCACACTCCACAACCTGGATCAAGCTCCATCCCCCTCCGCCGGAGGTTACTGTTGCACGGTAGAATGCCCTTACACGCCCTCCAAACCAAGTTCCGGACCCTAGGCACCACCTTCACCTTTCACACCATCCTCCATACTCTTCTTTCCTTGGCATCACTAGAGCATTGACCCTTTCACGCATTCAACTCTTGCCTGGCCATAATGTGATGATATGCAGATTTCACCGTAAAGTTTTCGTCCTTGGTAAAGAACCAGATCAACAATAACCTCTGATACCATTTATTTAAATAAAGGGTGATTTTATGCATTTATTTGATTAAGGGGTGGTTATTTGCAAACAAGTTTGAATTCAAATTTGTATAGATATAATTTTTCAATAAATGCATAAAGCCACCATTCGAATAAAGGGTGATTTTACGCATTTTGGCCATAGATTTATGTATATAAGTCATAGAGATTTTTCTATTATAAATAGAGGGGGGGGGGGGGGGGGTTGAAATTATTGTGTACATGTGTATTCATCAATGCACATTAATAAGCTAGAAATCCAAGTTGTAGATAGTTTTCTTTATGGATGTTATGTGCGGTTCTGGTCGCAACATGGAATAATAATAATAATAATAATAATAATAATAATAATAATAATAATAATGGTTTATATTATTTATTGAAAAAAAAGATATAAAAAGTAAATTAAGAATTTGGATAGAGATGATGTACTTTTGATGTGAGATATTTATAAACGGAGAAAAGACAGTCTCACAGAGCAACTAAACCCCCTCTCTGGTTGAAGGACTATGTGTGTACTGCTTATTATGGATCTCCAACTGCAAGGTATGCCTCCTGCAGTAAGTCTCTCTCTCCTTACCCTATGGCTTCCTTTATCTCTTATCAAAATTGTCCTATTGCATATAACACCTTTATTAGCAATAGTGCACCTCTATCTGAACCCATGTCTGTAAGGGAAGCACTGCAATCAACTGAGTGGTGCCAAGCAATGAACACTGAATTAGATGCTCTTGAAAGAACTCCCACCCGGAGTTTGGTCCCTCGCCCAATGCACAAATCTGTAGTCACTTGTAAGTGGCTCTTCAAGCTCAAAATGAAGGTTGATGGTACCTTAGACAGGTACAAAGCAAGGTTAGTGGCTCGAGGTTTCAGTCAAGTTGAGGGAATTGACAAAAGTGAGACCTTTGCACCAGTTGCAAAAATGATCTTTGTAAGAACTCGGCAGTTGCAGCGGCATAGGATTGGTTTATTTCTCTATTAGATGTCACAAATGCATTCTTACATGGTGATCTAGAAGAGGAAGTCTATATGGAATTGCCACCTGCATACCAGCTTCTTAAATCCTTCCAACCTGTTGTTCAGGGGGAGAATGAGATACAGAAGCATCAAGCTAAGCAAGATTTAGTATGCAAACTACAGAAATCCTTATATTGATTAAAGCAAGCACCTAGGCAATGGTTTGCCAAGTTTTCTGAAGTGGTTGTTACAACAGGATTTGTGCAATCAGAATATGATCATTCCTTATTGTAAAAAGGAATGGGAAGAAGATCACAGCTCTACTTGTGTATGTAGATGACATGATTATTACAGGAAATGATGAAGGTGAAATAGGCAAACTTAAAGCTCACCCTTCAAAAGAATTTTCAGATCGATGAAGAAGCTAGGTGATTTGAGATACTTTCTGGGTATTGAAATAGACAGGAATAAGAAAGGGTTGTTCCTAAATCAAAGGAAATATGCTCTAGAGTTGCAAGCTGAAACTGGGATGACTGATGCAAAGCCAGTAGCTACTCCCTTGGATCATTGAGTGAAACTCAGTCTAGATGGAAGCAAGGAAGAAGTGGATCAAGTTGCATACAGGAGGATGGTAGGAAAACCGATCTACCTCACCATCACTCTTCCAAATATATGCTATGCAGTACAGATGCTTAGTTAGTTCATCCACTCTTCAAGCATGGAGCACTGGCAAGCAGCTAAACATGTGTTGAGATACTTGAAGAAAGCTCCAGGACAGGGTCTTCTATTGGCCAAGAACTCTAAACTGCAGCTAAGGGCCTTTTGTGACTATGCTTGGCAAAGTTGTCCTATGACTAGGAAGTCACTAACTGGATTTTGTATATTGCTTGGAAGCTCATTAATCTCATGGAGAACCAAGAAGCAACCATACGTAGCAATGTCCACAGCTGAGGCAGAATATAGGGCTATGGCCATGACTTGTTGTGAGATAACTTGGTTGGTAATTTGATATCTAATTTGGGTGTAAAGTTGGAACCTGTCCAACTACACTGTGACAATCAATCTGCACTTCACATTGCTAGAAATCATGTCTATCACGAGAGGACAAAGCATATTGAAGGTGATTGTCATGTTGTGAGGAACAAAGCTCTTAAGAAAGAAATTGTCTTGGGTTATATCTCCACCAAAGAACAACTAATAGATATATTCACTAAGACAGTGAATCGAGACACGTCTGAGAAGATGTTAAGCAAGTTGGGAGTTGTGAATGTGTTCAAACTATCAACTTGAGGGGGAGTGTTAAACCAGCTCGGTAGTTAGTTAGAAGAGTTGATGTTCTGTTATAACAAAAATTGAGAGCATGTACCCAGCACCTGCATGTGCTCTTCCATCTATAAATACACAACTCATGTATCACTCCAAACTGTTTTTCAAAGAAATAAAATTCTGTATGTTTGGGAGTTCAGCTTATTCCTTTCCTTGTTCAATCTGAGTGTTCTTGAGAGTTCATGACATCGATTCATAGCTAAGTAGAATCAATAGGGTGCTTATGTACGGCTGCAGTGACGGGTTGTCGGATGCTATTCTACATTGTTGTATCTCTCCCCATCTTTGAACCCCTCCGAATGTCCTCCAATTCTTCCCCGACACCCAATAAAATGGAGGGCCTTCGAATGGCTTAGGGTTAGTGGGTGTCGGGGAAGAAATTAGAGGACATTCGGATGGGTTAGGGCCTTAGGGGTAGTGTCCTTAAGGACCATCATTCAAAGTTCTATGTCGGAAGCGAACGATCCAAGATACCCTATTGACTTCCCTAATTTATTTGAAAGTAGGCCACGATTTCGAAAGACCGGATCATATATAAAAAGTACATCAGAAATCAGAATCTCGATCTTCCAATGGCAACTCTAAAGTCCTTTGCCACATCGATGTTGGTCAAGTTGTCTCCTTCTACTTCGATCTAGCGTTAACCAAAGATCTCGAGCCGACACAAAACCCAAATGGAGCCCTAGAACTTTAGCATAAAGTGCCGAAGAAGAACCATAATGCATTGTATCGAATGCAACACTCGAACCTGTATGATGTTTTTCAGGATTAATTCTATTCATGCCGAAAAAATTTAAATCAATAGTGATGTTTTTCATCCACCAATCCGATAGTTTCTACAATAAGTGAAAGCTCGGCTTGTTCGATTTAAGCTCGAACAACTCGAATTTTATGAAATTTCTAAAATTCACTTTAAATTAATATGTTATAACCAAGTAGAACTGAACTGTTTAAAACGTGAAAACTCGGCTTGTTCGATTTAAGCACGAACAACTCGAATTTTATGAAAATCCTAAAATTAATATGTTATAACCAAGTAGAACGTTTAAAGCTTGAAAAAAAGTTCGACCCTCAAGCTCGTTCAGTTCCTAAACAAGCCAAGCTTGATAAAAAAAATAAGTTTGTTTAAAAATTGGACTCGGCTCAACTCGTTTCCCAAACGAACCAAGCTTGAACATGCAAAACTCAACTCCTTCGACTTGAATAACACTCCTAGGCCCTAACCATAAGGACACTAGACGAGTTCTGCTATAAAATTGATGCCAAACTTCTTATTTATGATGGATGCAGTTTTGGGTAACACTGCAAAATTAACACGGTACACACTTTGTAGCCGAGTCCCATATTTCGTCTCCAACTACGCCTGTTGTCACGAGTTCGAACCCCCTCCTTGATGACACGCTTTGGTAAGCCCAAAGAACGTGGAAGACTAGACATGAGCTCGTTCGACCAAGTTTGCATCCAAGATGGGTCGACTTTACAATTGTGTGATGGGTCTGAGCCGAAACCTGCAATGCTGCTTCCTAAGAGACCAAATTGCCACATGACTAACTCAAACCCGAAAATTTTCAATCGTCCTTACAAGAATGGATCGGACTTTGCCAAAAAATGTGAACTTGACAAAATCTCAACAAGGATGAATTCAGTGATGAATGAGAGCCTTGTTTCGTATCTATGCCTTGAAGTCGTCCTTGTCGTCTGCAGCAATGGGGCAGTTTCTCCAGTAGACAGCAAGGGCGCTTCCACCGAGCTGCAGAAGAAAACACAAGCTTGTGTGAGTGTCTCAGAGCAACAAACTACGAAGAAGGGGGGTTCGAAGGGTGATATTTCGTACAGCCATGGCAACAACGCTGACAGCGGATGGGACAGCCACGAGTGGGTTTGTGAAGTGCTTCTGGGCAAGCAGGAACCCGAGTGCAGAGCTCTGTCAAAGAGACACACAACACAACACAACACAACACAACACGAGAAATTCTTAGATGATAACTCCTTTCTAGCTTCAACTGAATTCGTCGCGAAGGTAATACTGTACTACTATCATTGTAGAAAAAGAGTTACCTGCATGCCACACTCTATGGAAATTGTACGAGAGGTGGATTCGCCAAATGAGAGTTTTGAAATCCAATAGCCGAGGGCAAATGCAGCAACGTGCAACAGAGCTACCGGAAAGATTAACTGCGCGCCTTGGGTCTTCAGAACGTCCGCAACTTGCCCAATCTTTTTTTTTTTTGGTATTTATGAAGGAGCTAATCAGCTAACATTGCTATTTCATAAAACAACAACAGTGGAAAGAATGGTATAGAGATGAAGAACTTACAGGGCTAGCACAAAGAAGGGTAGTAAGGATCACTCCGATGAGAGGTGTTATCGTGATGATCTTTGAGGTAAACTTGGGGAAGAACTCGTTTGCCAAAACTGCAGCGGAAGGAACAAGAGTAATAAGAAAGAGCGTTACAGAGTTTTGTGTTTTGAACATGAAAACATCAATCTTGGATGCCTTAGATTTACCTCCAATTACTGTTGGAACCAATACAACTTGAAAGGTACTCAAAGCCAGACCCTGAAAAATAGTGAACCGAGAAACGATTAAGCTTCTGTGTTTGGTCCAATGCTGATGATAACCAGAGATGTGAATTTTCATGAAGAATTGTAACATAAATCTAGGGAGATCAAGAAGCTCACAGCTGCATCAACGGGAACAAGTTGGCCGGCAAGAAGCTTAGTGAGGAGCGGCGTCATGATAATAGCACCAACAGTAGAACACCTGCAGGATGATCAATAGGTACTATGTATAACTTGATGCTAAACACTCCATTAACGTCTTTTAGCCCAAGTCTATCTATTAACGTCTTGTCACTTGAAGCTGTCTATTGAGCGAAAAGCAATTATGAGAAATCGATAGAGAACTCGTGCAATCAGAAGATGAGGTTACGTTGTCATCAGAACTGAGAGTGCAACATTTCCCTTTGATATGTAGGTTGCGACATTAGATGCCTGGCCCCCGGGGCAACAGGAGACTAGGATGAGACCAGTTGCAAGAGGTGCAGACAACTTCAGGCTCTGCATTTCATTGAATAAAAATAAAAATGTTGGTAATTAGAAACACTTGCAATATTGTTCATCTAACATCCTAAACCGACAGAAAGACGACATATTTTGTCATATTTTGGCTCTTCAGATCATCACATGTAGGCCAGAAAAGAGTGTATTACTCAGGAAGTCTCTTGTGCTGACGATTTACTACAAAATTTCGAAGCTATGCAACTTATTCAATTAGAGTTTTTGGAGTCACAAGTGTTGAGAATATGAGTTTATCTGACATTGAATATAAGCCAGGACATACCATAGCTATGACAAATCCCAACAAAGGTTTGATTAAATATTGAGCAAGAAACCCAACTCCAACCTGTCAAAGTAAAGCAAAACAACAGAAAAAGTGAACTCGTGAAAGCAGCTAATGTAGAAAAAAAATAAAATCACACCATTGAATTGGAGCAAGGAGAAAAAATGATTCATACAGTCCACGGATTCCTCAAGCACCGTCGAAAATCCTCAAATGTTAAAGTCAATCCCATAGAAAGCATAAGGAAGCCCAAACCTAAAGTAAACAAATCAGTTTCCAACCAAGTCACCTGCACAAGGAAGCCAAAGGTATCAAATATATAACCGAATCTCTCATCAATTATATTATCAAGGAAAAAAAAAAAGAAGATCAAGAAGACGTAATTACAGCAGCTGGCTTCCATATTCCAATAACTGTGCCTAATATGACCTGCAAATTCAAGCACCAGCCACCATGTATTAGAATTTAACTACAAATGCAAATCAAATAGTCCAATTATGATATGAATGTGTACCCAGAGTGGAAATAGAGTTGTTAAGGTCTCGATTGTTTTCTCATACAGGCTTAGACCACCAGATTTGTCGCGAGGAGCTTCTCCAGAGAAATCTGTTGCAGCCTTGCACGGTAAAAGTGAAGTCCTGCTTGGATAGTTGGATTCAAGAAATGTCTATGAAATCCAACATACAAGAAGAGCAGGCCACATTTTCCACTACAAAGCCTCGAAAAATGTTCTCAACTGCAAGCCTAACGGCTGCTGAATGTAATCATACAACCGAGAATATTTGAAAAGAAAGCAACTTAACAATTCACAAAAGTAACTCAACATTTGGCATGCTGAAAAGTTTTGGTCACTTTCAAATAGAATATTAGTTGCAAGCCAAATTAACAATTCACAAAAAGTAAACAACAGCAGTAAACTAAAGCAAATAAAGCAACCCTTTGGGGCCTGTTTGGCATGCCCACTATTTAATCTAGCTTAAGATTATAATCTAGATAGCTTTTTTTAAATGAAAATCTAAAGTATATTAAATTTAGGTGAAATATTGAGCTTTTTTTTTAAAATGCTATGGATTGCCAAACAGACAATGGAGAGCGGTTTCCTTGTGAATTGTAAACTGCTATGTAAAACGCTATGAATTACATGGATGTCAATAAAAAATAAGTATGTCTAAACTGAAATGGGGATTGATTTATTTAAGTTGCATCCAAACATAATGTCAAAGATTATGTATATACTAAATTTTTTTTATCCAAGTAAAGCTGCCAATACAATCTCTCTAAACCTTTTAGCAGAACACTTTTTGTCTGATTAACATTAAGCACCAACGGCAACAGGTATCCACATTCTGATCAACTTCAGAAATGCTACAGATGATCATCAGCAACCTAAAAGACACACTGAAGCTGAATCTCAATCTCAATAAAGCATACCTTGAAAGCTGAAAAATGGAGGAATGAGTAGACAAAGCAGTTATGGGACTCGAGGCCTTCTTGCCAATAGCCAGACAAGCTCTTCCATTCTCAAATGAAGGAAACCTACATCTAATATCTATTAAGAAAAAACATAAACAAAATGATTTCACAATCAATCAAGACCTGGAAAATGATCAGAAACCCAATCTAACTACACCGAAAAGCCAATTCATCAAATAAAACTAGAAATAAGGCATACCTAGATGAGCTTGTTGCTTCAGCGCTGACGGGAATCCATCAAAGGACCTTACTTTACATCCCTTTAGAGCAAATCCAGACATGGAAGCCATGGCAGAAGTAGCTATGAACTCAAAACTTGCTACAAGTGAGCTAAATGACTTGTTTGGGGGCCGATTTCATGAGAGCGATAAAAGACAAATTGGAGATGGGGTAAAAATTTGGGGAAATTGTGAGCCTCACAATTGAAATCGAGCCTCTATCCAATGTATGGGGAAAGATCGGGGTGATGAATTATTTCGAAATGTGCCCATCAATCAATTGAATGAAGTCAAATTACTCAAATTTGGTGTCGTTTCCTTTTGAATCTTCAACCTTTTGATTGAGATATTTGCTAATCTTCCAAAACAAACCCGGATTGTGTCGGAGTGGATTGGGGCAGAGAACACAGATTTGGGAGAAAGGCCCACAGACTCCATTTGTACTGCAAAATTGGGCTGGAGGGTTCATAGTTTCTTCTTGGCCCGTTTGATTCGTTTGCTGCTTTTCTTTTTCTTTTTTAATATGAGGTGGTAAACTCTTATTATTCTATGTTTTTTTTTTGGTTACAAGGCGAAAGTTTGGAGTGTGTCAACTATGGTTGTACCACCATCCAAGCGCGTCCTTACGGACGAGAGTCCTCTCGTCCGAAACTATAGATCGGACCTTCAAAAAGACGAATCAGAAGCCAAGTCTTATTATTCGATGTAAACGAGGCGAGCACTCATATTCAACTTATTTAAAAATAAGAAAAACTCGAGTTGAGTTTAAATACGGACTCAAGATGTGCTCATCCTCGGCTTTCGTTCAATTCAAACTACTCAGATTATGGAACAACCTTATTTAATTATGACATAATGACGTGGGAAAACTTTTGAAAATCCCACAAAAGTAATTTTGAGCTAATCAGGATGAGTTTCAATTTGAATCGAGCTTTAAAAATACACTCATGCTAGACTAGTTTAGTATATATGTGGAATGAGGTTTAAAATAGGCTAAGGGTGTGTTTGGGTGTAGGATTTAAGGGGTTTGGGGGATGGCAAATATGCCTCAGTTTTCCCGCCGCGTCATTTGAGTGTATGAGTTTGCTGGGTTTGAAGGGTGGGAAATGGGGAGTTTGGGGGATGGAAGTGGATGGGGAATGGCACCTCCTCAACCAAGGTTTGGTGGATGGGGATTGGTTTTTCCCCCGTTTTGCCCCTTCGCCATTATTTCATGTTTCTGTTGTCTTCTTTGTTGAACAAATTAAAAAATTGGTTTCATCCATCTCCTCTATTGATGGCCAAAAATCTTCAAGCTCATTTCCCTAATTTCGGATTTTCAAGGCCGACAACAGCCAAGCCCTCAACACCGCCTTCACCTCCGGTTGGGAACACCACCACAACGCCGCTAGTAGCCCTCCTTGCTCAGTCGTCGTCATCGTCGAGAAGCACATCGCCGCCTACCTCCCCTGGTTGTGCCGCGAGAAGAAGAAGAAGGGAGATCCTCCGTCGAGCTCGAAGCCGCCAAAAACCACCCCGACACTCCCCTCGATTCCCAGAAGGCCGGGGACGAAGCCCAGATATTGTCGGAGGCCAAATCGCAACCGATTTGATAATTGATTGAAATTAACAATTAAAAATGATGAAATGAAGCTTGCCGATGGGTGAATTGCGAGGGAGGGAGCTGCAAGATGAAGTCGGCGTTCAATTGGGTTTTGATGAAATGAAGTCGGCGTTCAATTAAAAAGGATGAAGTCCGCGTTCAATTAGGTTTCACATTCAAGAGGGGATTGAATATGGGGGCAAGTTTGTCTTTTCACGTGCGTAAGTGGGGGTAATTCGGTCTTTGTCCGTCAATCTATCCACCAAAAAATCAAAATATAACCAAACACAAAACCCAAAAATTTGGGTGTTGAGTTTTCATCTGTTTCATCCCAAAAATCCATCCTCATCTACCACATTCCCTAAAATTCTACAAATCCACTAAAATCCATCTCGTTCCCAAACACACCCTAATTGATCTTTAAAACGTACTCATACTCGAACGAAGAGTTGAGTTGTACACACTCATTCCTCGATAATGTTGAAATAGTGATTTATTAAAATTATTGCCAATAAACATGCAAAACATTATAAGAGGCCCCAGTCAGGGTGGTCTAGTGGTGGGGAGTAAGGGGATAGTATGGAGGTTCTGGGTTCGATCCCTACAAAACTAAAACATGAAACAAAAAGATATGCAATCTGGCAAACACACAACCACCCAACCTAGACCTTCTCAACGCAGATGACGCTAAACTGACTCAGTCAGATCTCTCATCTGGCATATCCAGTGGCGGAGCCAGAACCCGAAGAGGGTGGGGGCACACCGGTAATAAACAACAATGGATAACACAAACTCGTATAACACATAATGTCTTCAACACTACAAAATAGCGATAAAAATAAAAGAGTTCACTAGTACGAAAAATTCTTCATTGCTAAATATAGTTTTATAATGAAATAGTTCAACTCGATACGGGGTAAATTCATTTTATGGGTTTTCATACCCTAAAAATGTTGAATGATAACCTCATTATCAATGTGCTTGAAAACATTTTTTTTAACCTAGCTGACAAAACTATCAGAGAGAAAATCTTCTCTTATGTGGTTGCGCAAATATGGTTTGATAATACAGTTAATACCCATAGTTTAGAAAACTTTTTCCACTATAGTTTTTGCAACCGATAACACTAAAACCAACTTGATGAGATGATATCAAATCAAAAGCTTTGTGAATTCCGACCTCGGTCATTTTTTTTAGAAAACATCACTAATATCTTGCAAAGTAGAAAATGTGACATTTTTCTTCATTTAAACTTTCATAATTTCTTACTTAATTGTCGAAATGAGCAATATACCTTTTATTTCAATGATGTCAACATAAATTATAGTATAGTAATGTCAATCTAAATAAACTATAAAAGCATTATGAGTTATTTAAATAAGATTTAAAGTGATTAATATACCTTCAATTTTCAAAACATGCATAACTTTTTACTCGGATATCGGATTAATGCGTACTATATATCAAAACGAAGCTATCGACGAGGAGAATACATATACGGGGTTCGTCGGATGAGGGTGGGGGCACGTGCCCCCACATGCCCCCATTTGGATCCGCCTCTGGGCATATCCAAATCATCGAAATCGCAACTCACAAAGAATATCCTTAATACTAATGACTCCAACTCAATCACTATTATCACCCCTAGCTAATTCGATCTGATATTAGATTAAAAAAAATAGCAATCTAATTTCAAAGTTGTATAAAAATATAAGGTTTCTTGATCGTTGGTGTGGTGTGTAATTTCGTGCTAGCTAGAAAATGTCTTTTTAATTGTGTATTTTTGCTTGCTTTGGATCCATCCTCTCTGCTAAGAAATTCAACACACTTGCTGATTGTAGAAGACAATATTTCTCACCAACCAAGATCGTAAGCTTAAGTTTGGCAGGAAATTGCATGCGCACATTACACATCCGGTGCCAAAATTAAAATCAACATGTACATTATGTATTATTTTAGCCAGATCATAAAATCCTTGAAAATAATAACCATATAACAATGGATTGAATGGAAGAAGATGGAATATAGCATAAAGACCGACAAGGTATTCGCGTTCCTTCTCCAATAACTCTTCTTCTTTATTTAGATCTTTTTTTTCGAAACAAGACTAGCTATCAAGTGCATATATTGACTTTAATTTGAATTTAAGTTTAAGGTTAATTTCTTTAAAATCTTGCTTTAATTGGTATATTAGCTAGGTGTAAAATTTGGTGATAAACTAATCAAAATAATAGTGGTATGGTGTTGCTTGGTTCACAATTAAAATATCGTTATTGACACGCGCGGTAGCGATGAAGGTTTCAAGAAACGCCCAGAATATCCGAGATGACAGATTAATTGAAAACCTTCAGGATTGTTGCGGCAACGCCATCGTCGAAGCTTGTCACTACACTTATCACTCACTGGGAAGCACCTTTTCCTAATCGGATATCGAAACCTACTGGTTTCTAGGGTTTTGGTTCGAATTTGAGTCGAAATCGAAACTGACACCGACAACAAATTCGTCCTTGAGGACTGCAATTGCGGTTGGCATAGTTGAGGCACCATCACTAAGGGTGTGTTTGGTAACCGTAGCTGAATGGGTAGGTGAAGCTGAATGAGTAGCTGAATAGGTAGCTGAAACTGAATGGTTTATTGTGTAAAATAGGTCAAATTAAGCTATTATTGTGTTTGGTAATATTAGCTGAATGGGTAGCTGATAAAATAGGAGATTTGTGTATATAAAAGGAAAAGCTCTGAAAAGCTGGAGTGGGTAGCTGGTGGAAATTCAATTCCAAAACGCTAATTAACTAATAATGTTAGCTTTATTTAATTTGAAACTATATATAATATTAAAACAAAAAGCTTTAAAACGCTACTTGTGTTGTCAAACACACCCTAAGACTGGAAGGAGATGAGAGGTGTACACTTAATCTCACGGTTTTGAAGCCGTAACTGGTAGGATTATGACGGTTTTCAACTCCGTAAACGAATAATATATTACGATTTTCAAAAATAAAAATCTGTATTTTTCTACGATTATTAAAACCATCGCCGCTACCTTGTCACTATCATCATGTCTTTCTATCACACTCCGTCCGGGCATCCGGTTACATATTTCGGAAATTTTCCCATAATATTTGATGAGACTTTTCAATTGTTCTAGTTTTAATTATTATATATTGCGACTAATTTTAAGTAGTAATTTTGAAGTGAGGGAATAAAAAGATATTCAAGCTCAGTAGCTCACATATATAAACAACTTATAGCAACGAATAGGTATATTGCAGCCAAAGGTGGTAAAAACTATGAAGAAAATGTATAGAGATATGATATAAAATTGACATATGATAGTGGTAGATAAATGGAAAGAGGCAGTTGGGATTATAAATGATAAATAATGTACAAAAGTAGATGAGAAATAAATTTCCATCCAACTTCAACTACTAGCCGCTATATTATCACTATTTAGTGTCTTAAGTTTTGGTTGGCAGGAAATAATGTGCTAGTTTCAACAGATTATTTCATCAATATGAAATGACAACTTTCCAGAACTAAAATCTTCTAATTTCCATATTAGTCATTTTTATTTTATATAAAATTGTTGTTGTGCGGTGTGATGAAAGTATTATACTCCATCCGTTCCAAAATACATGGGCTTTTGGTTTTCGGCACGCTTTTTAAGGAGCGAAAAACTCTATAAAATATTATTTTTTAGTTAATTTTTTTTATATAATTTGATACTTATTACTAATAAGTATCAAATTATATAAAAAAAATTAACTAAAAAATAATATTTTATAGAGTTTTTCGCTCCTTAAAAAGCGTGCCGAAAAGAAAAAACCCATGTATTTTGGAACGGAGGTAGTATGCAATATATCTTTTTTTTTAAAGAAAATATATGCAATATATCTAACAAGGAGTGACTCAACGTTAAAAATAATAATAATAATAATAATAATAATATCCCTTTCTCTTCCTCACCAGTAGACCTGTCAAAACATGACTCAACTTGAAAAATTAGACTCATATGTGATTCGTCGGTAATTTTACGGGTTTGAACCCGATATTTTAGATCTGGGACCCAAAATCGACCCGAATCCGAATTACCTAGGACTTTTAGGGTCAAAACCCAGTGACCTATTGGGTCAAAATCGACTCGGCGAGTCAGCACTATGTAGATGCCACACATGCACCAGATTGACCCCACATAGATTCGTTATGCAATTGTATTTGTTAAAGTCACTCATACGTTAAATAACTTATATATTTTATAATTATAATATGTTTAGAATACTTATTTGTATAGATATGATTTTTTTATGCTTAAAATATTAATATAATATTACTATTATAATAATATTTATAAATTTAATTATAATATTATTATTTAGTTCAATTTGACATATTTATATTATAATTTATTTTTGATATTTTTAAAAATTCTTCAAAAACTTCGAGATTTTTTGACCCGGTGGGTCGACCCAAACCTAGGACAAACCTGGTTTGGCTCGACCTAGAACGACCGGTGACCCGGTTGATTCGAAACCTGATTTACTCAATATCCGAATGACCTGAACCCGAACCCGACTCGAATGACCCGACTGACAAGTCTACTCGCCAGTGTGATCAACCGATGATCCCAATAAGACTTGAACAAATTCCCAAAAGGATTTTAACTAAACATTGAACGGTAAACTGAATTCTCTAGAGCCCGAAGAAAGCTTCTGCATTTCCTAAAATCCACTAGGGCTTGAGTAAACTTTATTAGCTTAGTAATTATTTCTGGGTGCATTTTGCTCAGGCTTTGTTCAGCTTCGCTTGGTGTGGCTTAGCATTTTGCTTTGTTGGGGTTCTGGCATTCGGAGTCGGAATTGACTGGAATCGTGATAGTGTACGTACGGGGCGGCTCCGTGTACGAAAAGATTCCTTAGAGGTTCGTCTTCATTGTTCGTATCCCGAGATGTCTCAAGTATTGATGGTCAATGGTGTCCACTTTCCGCCTAATCTCTTCCGGCTGCTGTTGCATCCCTTCGAAAATCCGTTTGTTTCTGGCATTCCAAACAAACCAACAAGTCGTTGCCCACCGCTACTTGTCCTTGTGAGATCCCCTGCTGAAGACTGATGCCGCAACCTCCCAGGTGGTCGAAGCTGTCAGCCACCATCTCTCTAGCGTCGACGACAATTTCCACACCTTCCTCGCCACCCTACACTCGAAAAGAGCGTGTACGCTCGTTTCCTCCCTTCCGCACATGTCGCAACAGGTATTAGTTGTTATTCGTTTATGAAAGAGGTTGGTTTTACAAGGCAATATATTTGTCACAGGCCACCAGATGAAAGATTGCACCTTCGGCAGAACTCTGAGTCTCCACAGGCCTTTCCACACCCCCTCTGTTGATGTGTTCTCCGACGTCCCAGCTGCATCCACTCCACTGATCACCCTCTCCAGTGCAGCATGGTAAGCTGACTTAACTGTAAAAATCCCATTCTTAGTGTACCTCCAAATGAGCTGATCTGTAGCGAGCAGGTTGGTCAATCTGATCTGCCGGATCTCATCGATATCACACGGCATCATGAATTGCTGTAATTGCCCTTCGTCCCACTTGCCCAATTCCCAATCAATCAGATCACTAACTTTCATGTCCGAGACCCCCCCCTCCCATTAAAATTCCCTATCACCTTGAAACTGTTCGGGCATGGAATCCATCTATCCTGCCAAACTTGAATATCAGCCCCATTTCCGACGCTCTATAACAACCCTTCATGCAACTCTTCTTTCCCGCAGATTATACTCCGCCATGTGTAACTTGGATTATGCCCCACCTGAGCCTGTAGAAACGAGCACTGAGGAAAGTATCTGGTTTTTAACATCCTAGCCAGAGTAGAGTTCGGGTCCTGTAAAATCCTCCATGCTTGCCTAGCAAGAAGCGCCTTGTTGAAAATCTCCATATCTCTGAACCCCATCCCTCCCTTCGACTTCACTCTACACATTCGTTTCCACTTCATCCAACGAGTCTTATGTTTTCCCCCACTCTCCCCCCACCAAAAGTTACACAGTAGCATCTCAGTCTCTCGACATAAACCACCGGAAGCAAAAAGCAAGACATGGTATACGTGGGAATCGCCTGAGCCACTGCCTTAATTAGAACTTCCTTTCCTGATCTCGAGAGTCTTCTCTTTCCAGCCTTTCATTTTCTTTTAGACTCTCTCCTTCAGCTGCTCAAAAATGATCTTCTTTGACCTCCCTACCATCGTGGGCAAACCCAGATATCGCTCATGTTTCGAGACCTCACGGATGCGGAGAAGCTCCCACAGCTCTCTTCTCCTTTCCTCCCCAGCATCCCTGCTGAAAGAGAATTCAGATTTCGAGAAGTTAACCTGTTGTCCCGATGCAGCTCCATAAGTATGGAGGATATGAATAATTTCCGTGCTTTGTTGACAGGTAGCTCCTAGAAAAAGAACACAATCATCAGCGAAGAACGTACAGATGAGAAACTGATGGGGTTGCTAGCGCCACTCTGATTCCCTGCAATCTATTCTGAGCCTCGCTTACTCTGATCATTCCCGACAATCCTTCCGCACACGGGAGGAATAAATAGGGCGAGAGCAGGTCACCCTGTCTCAAACCTCTACCGGGAACAAAAGTCTCAGACGGAACCCCATCCATCAGAACTGAGAAACTAACCGTAGTGACGCACCTCAAAATGAGTGAGACCCAACTATCAGTGAAGCCGAACTTGGTTAGACAGTGCTCGAGGAAACCCCACTCCACCCGGGCAGGCTTATCACCGATAACGTGCTTGCAACATTCGAGCTTTTCCATTTCATGAAAACCAGAAGAGGCGGAAAGAAGGGATACATGGCATTGAAACTCAAAAATAATATAGATATAAATAAAATAACAATTATTAAATAATTAATTTTCATATAAATAATTTTATTTACCAAAAAATATTTTAGATATAAATAAAATAGCACATATCAAATATTACTTATTTATCTATTATTTTTGGTAAGTATGAGTGTATGACTATGAAATATTTTTTATTTATATTTTTTCAATTAACTAAAATATACATAGATAGATTGTGGTTTATATAACTTTCTATAAATTTTGACAACATATTATTTTAATAATTTTTTTCTAGAATCAACTATAACACGTCACATAGGACACTATACTTCAGTTTTAGTATATGTATATAGATTAGAACCTTATTACCAAACACAGGGGATATACCTAATTGTTACCTATATAGGCTATATTATAAGTATAAATAAAAAAATTGTTTAAAAAACTAATATAATATATAATTTTTTATCATCATAAAAATAATACTTCGTAAGTAATACTCCATTTGTTAATTAAAACTTGTCATATTAGAAATCTACATACTTATTAAGATAACAAATAACAATACACGAATACCCCTAATTATTACTCTACTTTTTTACTTTCTCAAAAACTATAACTATCAACTATCTAATCATTATAAGAGCAATTTGGTAAATTGGGTTACAAAATACATAAAATTTACTTTCGGTAAGTTTTAATTAACGGATAGAATATATTGTTTAGAATGAAATTTATATATGTGTAATTAAGGATGGAGTATATTTTTTAGAAGGAAATTTATATATCTATGCTATATTAAACTGGTATACGTGATATTTAACGTGGATTCGATTTGTAAATAGGGTTCTTCTTCAACTTCTCATCTCCTCCCTCATTCCTTTTTTTATTCACCTGTAGTGGATGTGGATGGTATCCAGTTTTACACAATGCGACGTCGTTTTTAGCGAATGGTCACTCCCCCTTTCCTCCCTTACAGCCATTGCCGGTTTCACTCAGTTCTGAAAGAAGGAAAGGAGTTCTTTCAGACAAAACCTCGAGCAGTTGGTGTGCGTATCTCCAATGGCGTCAATTCCGGGGCGGTTGCTCTCGATTCTGTTGCTAGTGCTACCGTTCATGGCGGCTTCGTATCTCAGTAGCGCCGAGCCGATTGAGGACAAGCAAGCGCTTCTTGAATTCCTCGACAATGTCCCCCACTCGAACCGCCTCGATTGGGACCCCTCCGGCTCCGCTTGCGGCTGGTCCGGCGTTGTCTGCGACCGTTCCCGGTCATACGTCTCCTCTCTCCGCCTCCCCGCCGTCGGCCTTGTCGCCGAGATTCCCGCCGGCACCATTGGCCGCCTTTCTCAGCTTCGAGTGTTGTCTCTCCGCTCTAATGGTCTCTACGGCCAGATCCCGGAGGATTTTTCCAACCTCACGCTGCTCCGCAGCCTCTTCCTGCAGAATAATCGGTTCTCTGGCGAGTTCCCGGAGAGTCTGACTCGGTTGGCTCGGCTAAATCGGCTTGACCTCTCGTCTAACAACTTCTCCGGCGCTATTCCGTTCGGGATCAACAATCTCACTCACATCAGCCGGCTGGATTTGCAGGATAACAGCTTCTCCGGCGAGCTGCCGAGCATTTACGCCGCCGTCGCCGGAGGCAGCCTCGTCAGCTTCAATGTCTCGAATAACAAACTCAACGGCTCGATCCCTCAGAGCCTGGCGAGATTTCCGGAGTCTTCGTTTACCGGAAACCTACAGCTCTGTGGTGGACCAATGTCGCCTTGTAACGGCTCCCTCTTCTCCCCGCCGCCGTCGCCGATGACACCGGAGCCTGTTCCGCCGTCCTCCGTTGTCCCCTCAACCCCTGCAAAGCAATCCCGGAAGAAGCTCTCCGCCGCCGGGATCGCGGCGCTCGCCGTTGCCTTGGCCGTCGTTTTCTTCATCCTCCTCTTCCTCCTCGTCGTGTGCCTCATCCGCCGCCGTCGACAGCAGCCGTCGAAATCTCCCAAACGGCCTCCCGGCACGGCGGCCGTGGCGGCGGCCGCCACTCCCGCGAGAGGAGATGACGCCGGGACGTCGTCTTCAAAGAGCGATCCGACCAGCGGCGCTGCGGCTGGGGAGAGGAGCAAGCTGGTCTTCCTCAACGCCGGCGAAGGAATTCGGTATAACTTCGATTTGGAGGATCTATTGAGAGCCTCGGCGGAGGTGCTCGGGAAGGGCAGCATAGGGACTACCTACAAGGCGGTGCTGGAGGAAGGTACGACGGTGGTGGTGAAGCGACTGAAGGACGTGACAGCTTCGAAGAGGGAGTTCGAGATGCAAATGGCGGTGCTCAGCGGCTGCAGCCATGAAAATGTGGTTCCCCTTAGGGCTTACTACTACTCCAAAGACGAAAAGCTCCTCGTCTTCGATTACTTCCGAGCTGGAAGCCTATCTGCATTGCTACATGGTATGTGTTCAATTTTGCTTTGACCTTCAGTTTCAGTTTATGTTTGTTTATCTCCTCAATTTGATTCGGCATCAGTAATGATTAGTGTTTGAATTGCTTGGCTGTTGATATTGAATTGCTGACCATAGTTCAGAATTTCATCTTCTGCAATTTGATTTGGCATTGGTTGTCTTTTGGATTACTTGATAACATTACTGCTAGATTGGAGTTTGAAGCTGCTGGTAATGAAGATGCAATTTGTGTTAAACTGCTAGATTGGATAGATTGAGATGTTGGCATTGACTTGGGTTATTCTACATTATCTGTTAGATGCATTTTTGCTTGAAACAACCGCTGTTAAGCGCGATTAGGTTTTTCGGAACAATCAAGATGGAGCTAGAGGATTGCAGGGTTAATCCAGGCAATGTTGATAATGATAGAGAAGCATCTGTTTGATGCATTGCAACTGCAAGTTGGGACTTTTTTTTTCCCCCCAATTTGCAGCAGCTATATTATTAACAAAAATGGAGCAATTCAAGGTTAACATTTCATTGGTTTTTCAATGGCAATCATAAATGCGCTGACATACATGTCTAATTTACTAAACCTTGTTGACCTAACTTTATCTGCATGCCTTCAAAGTAGTATCATGCTGATTTTTTAAAATATTATTTGTATGCACACATTATCATGCTTTTGTTTGGGGTGACTTTTTTTTTTATGGAAAAAAAAGGTTGATTGCTCACACTTTCTGTCTCTGCTAGACATTAAAATGGAAAATTTGACAGTATCTTCAATGGCAGTGATATGAGTGAACTGTACTAAAGAATTTTTTTTATATCCTAAAGTAAGAGTACAGTGTACTAACCTGATTTGGGAACTTGTAGGAAGTAGGAACAACTTTAAGAGTTTACACTGAAAGCAGCAAACTATGAGTCCTTTCTTTTAAGTCGGTTTGTGTTAGGTTATGATGATAAACTGAATTTGGTTCTAAAAATGACAGTTCCATGGCATTATAGTATTATACCAATACCCTGGGTTTTCAATGTTGTCAGCTGTTCGACGATGAACTCATCTCTTTTGGGAGGATAGATGAAGAGCTTTTGTTGAGTATACAAGTTTTATGCTAATTTGCAGCTTGTGTGTTCAATTTATAAATTTCTTCACCAAAATTTGATATTTTAAGTTGCATTAGTTGGAGTTCCATATTTTTACCTGCAAGATCTTTATTTTGGTGTTTGCCTCTTTGAGAAGTGGATCATGGGTTCGTCTTTGCTTGAATTAGCTGATTAGATGCGCAGGATCTTGTAGTGTATTTTGTCTTATGACGTAACAAGGATGAGATTGATTTCTCATGGATGCAAAATCACAAGAAAACTGATTAATGTTGTTGGATTGGATCACATGTTGATGGCATCTTTTCATTTAAGTTGGTATAGTGAATGCCTTACTTAACCGCTCCAACTGTATTTGTCCAATCTGAATGCAATGCAGCAAATTTCACTTGGTTTTGAAACTCACTGAATCTGTACTGACTACAATGTCTGACCTACCTCACCCTCCAATGACGGTTTCTTTCTTTTCGGGAGTGCAGGAAACAGAGGATCAGGGAGGACCACGCTTGATTGGGACGGTCGGATGAGGATGGCATTAGGGGCAGCAAGGGGGCTGACCTACCTGCATCAGTCCGGCAAAGTCGTCCATGGTAACATCAAGTCCTCTAACATCCTCGTCCGACAGGATCGCCAGGAGGCTCTCATCTCCGACTATAGTCTTATTAAACTTTTTGGCAACTCTACCCCTTACAACAAGGTCACTGGCTACCGTGCTCCAGAGGTGCTTGAAACCCGCAGGGCCACCTTGATGTCCGACGTGTACAGTTTTGGAGTCTTGCTCTTGGAGCTCTTAACCGGAAAGGCACCTAACCAGGTATTTTCCTTGGAGCTATTTTTAACTGTTTGAGCGTCACCGTCTTGTTATTGACACGGGTATTCTGTTTCTTGCATTCAATCAGGCTTCCTTTGGGGACGAGGGCATTGACCTTCCTCGGTGGGTCCAGTCTGTGGTCCAGGAGGAGTGGACCGCCGAGGTGTTCGACTTGGAGCTCACGAGTGACAGCAACGCCGAGGAGGCGATGGTTCAGCTTCTCCAGATTGGCATATCCTGTGTCCAAATGATGCCTGATCAAAGGCCCACAATGCCGGAGGTGCTCCACATGATCGAGGAGATCAGTCGGGGCATGTCGGACAACAGTCTCCGACAGCCTTCGGATGACCCCCCGAGGGGATCGGCCTCCTCGCTGCCGGCATAACGGAGGCCTGCTTCTGTCATTCCATGAGTTCATATGATTGATGTAAGCTGGTTGGTTAGAAGGCGCTAAAATGCGCATATGGATTCACCAAAAAAGTTTCTGTTTCATTATTTTCATTTATTGTTGTTATGTGAAATTATGGTTAGGTTGTCAAATTGAGTTTAATGTGGTAGGGTTGGGGGTTGGGGGTTGGGGGTTGGGGGTTGGGTAAAAATGTTAAGTGTTCTATTGAGAAAACTAAACAATTGGAAGGATTTTTATTGTGTATTTCCATCTTCATGAAAAGTTGATTTAATTTGGTTGGAGTTGGTTTTGTAGATTTGATTGATGGGGGCAACTTCAACCAGTTGATTTCATTTTTGGGGTAAATCAACCTTATATGGTCAAATAATCTCGAAGTTGTGATTTAAATTGCAGTTACTGTAAGTCTTTTATTCTCTTTTTTTTTTGGGTGGGAAAACGGGGAGAAATGACCCCTGCAGTCGAAAGGGGAGGGTTCCGAACGGTGAGACTGGACCGAAAATCGAGGAACAACTGACGAGGTAAACCCTTGGTAAAGATATCAGCGTACTGATAGGAGGATGGGACATGCAGAACACGAACATGTCCAAGAGCAACCTTGTCCCGAACAAAATGGAGATCGAGCTCAATGTGCTTCGTGCGCTGATGTTAGACCGGGTTGTTGGCGAGGTAAACAGCAGAAACGTTGTCCGTGTAGACCAGGGTGGCCTTCTGAAGAGGGCAGCGGAGCTCAAGCAGGAGATTGCGCAGCCAAGAGCACTCGGAAGCAACGTTGGCGACACCGCTGTACTCAGCCTCTGTGCTAGATCGAGACACCACAAAGTGACGCTTCGCCGACCAGGACACAAGAGTGTCGTTAAGGAAGACACAGTAACCAGACGTAGAGCGACGTGTGTCAGGATATCCACCCCAATCCGCATCCGTGTAGGCGATGAGGTCAAGCCGAGAGGAAGGGGAGATCGTGGTGCCCAAATCCAGGGTGCCACTGATATACCGAATGATCCGCTTCAAGACCTGAAAGTGCGGCTCCCTGGCGCATGCATAAACAGGCAGATCTGCTGAACGGCATAGCTGATATCTGGCCGGGTAAATGTAAGATGTTGTAATGCCCTGTCAAGATTTCGATACAATGTGGGATCATCAAACAGAGGACCAGAGTTGGCACTGAGCTTGTTGGAGGAATCAACAGGGGTGGCGACAGGCTTGCAGTTGCTCATCTTGCCCCGAGCAACAATTTCTGCAGCATACTTACTCTGATAGAGAAACAGCCCAGACGCATGACGCTGCACGGAGACCCCCAAGAAATATGTCAATAGTCCAAGATCAGACATGGCGATCTCGAAGCTCAACTGGGCAATGATGGATGTCCGAAGTGCATCAGAGGAGGCGGTGAGAATGATGTCGTCGACATAAAGTAGCAGAAAAGTCATGTCTGAGCCTCTGCAATAGATAAAGAGAGATGAATCGGAGTGGCTGCCAACGAAACCCAAGCGGAGCAGATGAGATGCAAAGCGCTGGAACCACACCTAAGGGGCCTGTTTCAGACCATACAGAGAGCGGTTAAGGAGACAGACGTGTTTAGGACGATCAGAATCAACGAACCCTGGCGGCTGAAACATATAAACAGTCTCATTCAGATGACCATGCAGAAAGACGTTCTTGACATCCAACTGATGAATAGCCCAATGTCGCGAAAGCTCAGCACTACCCGGATAGTGGCAGGCTTGACCACGGGGCTGAAGGTCTCATCACAATCAATACCCGCTTGCTGAGCTCGACCATTAACCACAAGACGAGCTTTGTAACATTCCAACGTCCCATCAGAGCGGAACTTGTGACAGAAGAGCCACATGCAGCGAATGACGTTCGCCTCAGGAGGGCGAGGAACAAGAACCCATGTACTATTCTTTGTAAGGGCCCTGTATTCATCGAGCATAGCCGCCTGCCAATTCGGGTCGAGGAGGGTTGTTTTGTGGGAGGTGAGGATGGGGGAAAGCGAGGTCGGGGTGGAGGCGAGAGGTGCCTCGATGAAAGCGGGGGCGAGGGGGGATGCGACCGCGGGCACAACACTAGGCCGCGGCCGCGACCACGGGGGATGTGGGAGGGTGTTAGGGTGAGTCTGAGGCGGGGTGAAGTCGGAGCGATGGGAGGCTTGCATAGAGACAATCTGTCTCGGCCTGAACAGACCGGAGATGCTACGGGTGTGAGGTCTGGTGGGAGGTGGGGGAGGAGGAGGTGGTGGGGGGCGTAGGGGGAGAGACAGTAGCACCGGGAAAGCGCTGGTCAAGGAAGAAGTGCGGGAAGGGAGACTCCGACTTAGTAGGTTTGGGAGAGGGGAGAGGAGGAGAAGAGAAGTGAAAGCGAGACTCATCAAATGTGACATGACGTGACAGGATAAGTCTATGGCTCTGAATATCGAGGCAAAGGTAACCGCGATGATCAGACGTATACCCGATGAACACACATGGATTGGAGCGCGGGTGAAGTTTGTGTGGGGCGGTGGATGACTGGTTTGGGAAGCACAGGCACCCGAAGGTATGAAGGTGGTCATACCTAGGTAGGGTGCCATATAGTGCCTGAGTGGGTGAGCGATGTTGTAGAGTAGTAGAAGAGAGGATGTTGAGGAGATAACTTGTCGTTGATAAAGCGTGAGACCAATAGGCAAGGGGAATGGTTGCGTGAAAGAGGGAGAACGCATCATGTTGGTTATTGTTCGAATGATTCGTTCGGCCTTGCCATTTTGCTGAGATGTATAGGGGCAAGACAACCGATAGGAGATGCCATTTGTGGTGAAGAAAGTGTGAAATTCCTTGTTATAAAATTCACGACCATTGTCACATTGGAAGCATTTGATGGATGTGTGAAACTGTATTTTAATGTAAGCATGAAACTTGACAAAAATAGGAAACACTTGGGACTTGAAATGCAATGGAAAAACCCATAAAAAATGAGTGTAATCATCAAGAAACAAAAGGTAGTACTTGTGACCATCCTTGCTAGGCATATGAGAGGTCCAAATGTCACTATAAATGATATCGAAAGGTGCAAAGGTTGAGTTCAAAGACCGCTGAAACGGCAGTCTTGCATGCTTGCCTAACTTACAAGAAGAACATAAATCAGAGCGAAGCTCTTTATTACATTTGACAAGACTCCGAGAACGAAGAAAATCTAGAATGGCAGCACTGGGATGGCTAAGGCGTGCATGCCACAAACTTGACGACGATGCCGAGAGGGCGACCGGACACGACTGATGGGACGGTGAGGGCGACGACACATGATAGAGCTCCCCGGTGCTGTTACATCTTAGGCGAGTAACCCCCGTAGTAAGATCCTTCATAGAAAAATCAAACGGATCAAACACAAGAGAAACATTATTGTCAGTAGTGAACCGACGGACATAGATAAGGTTTTTGACAAGCTTTGGGGCAATGAAGACATTATTAAGGTGTAGTGGGTGAGTTGGGGTCTGTAATGTGGCGTGGCCAATCCCCGAAGTAGCAAGGCGACCGCCATTGCCGACGATAATAGAGTGTGCAAGACCCTTAAAGGAAAGAGAAGAGAGAGTACCTAATAAGGTCGTCATATGGGAGGTCGCACCAGTGTCCATATACCAGGACAAGTCGGGAGGTTTCAACTGCATAGAGGAGAAGACGTGATGCACATCAGTTGGAGCGTAGCCCGGATCAGACGAAGACGGATAGGCCTGATGTCCGGCAGGCCGAGGAGCCGGACCCAACAAGCTCGCTCCCTGCTGGCTGTTGGGATACGGGCATGGTGGGCGATACGTCGGGGGCGGGTAGCCGTAGGGCATCCACGGTGGGTTGAAGTCGGGGACGAGAGACCAGCTCGAGCGAGGTGCAGATTCCCACCCATGCTGTGGCCGTCGCCCATTGCTGCGGTCGCGGCTGCGCTGCGGGGAGGCATCCTGGTCGCGGCCAGAGGCAAGCGGCGGGTAGCGGGCTTCGTCCAGATCGCTTAAGGAGACCAGGGCGGTTTTCTCCTTGGCGGCGTCGACGGTCTGACAGTGGAGACGAGTCTCCTCCAGGATCAAGTGAGAGCGGGTTTTCTCGAAGGAGGGCAGTGGTTCAGTCTGCTGAATATGAGTGGCAGCAGCATTGTATTCAGAAGGGAGACCTGAAAGTACCTAGAGGACGAGTCGGGTAGCACTAGGTTTGGAGTCGACGACGGCCAATTGATCAGACATGGTTTTGAGTTGCTGACAGTAGGCGTTAATAGAGGGGAAAGATGCAAGCTTGCAACTTGAGAACTCGTGCTCTAGGTAGACGGCACGGGTTGACTTGTTGTCCTGAAAGAGGTTCTGAAGCTTGGTCCAGGCACCCATGGCGTTGTCGTTGGTGTCGAGGATTGGTCAATAGATCTTTGAAGATGGTGTTGTAGATCCATTGAAGAACAATGGTGTCGAGTTGAGCGAAGAGATCATCGTTTTCAGTGGTGGGACGATCGACTATGGAATCGATATGATGGAGGATCTTGTGAGCCTTCACATATGTCTTGAAGAGGTGAGACCATGTGGTGTAGGAACTAGATTCTTGATCAAGGATGATCGGGATGCATTTTTTGATATTGGAGATTGTGAGGGCGGAGTGGAAAGAAGGCTTGGGGTCGGCCATTGTGCCGTGAGAGACAGGGGTGCTGGAAGTAGGGTGGGTGGCGGCGGAACAGTGGAGGGCAGTGGCGGCGTGGGAGGGTGGTCGGCGGCGGTAAGAGGAGGAGGAGGGGGGTGGGCGGTATTAGGTAAGGATCAAATTAGGGTTCCGTGAGGAAGAGAGGTTGATACCATGTAGAGAGATATCGATCAACTGATGTAAAATCCTCCTTAGGATTTCATTCCTCATAATGTTCATATATATAGATTACAAGTAAGACTGGCCTGAGCCAATAGACCCGCTATACAATATATAAATATATGTAATCTATCATAAACAAAGAAATACTTAAAAAGGAAACGAAAAAGCAGGATAAGCAAGGTGATCCACGAGGGAGTTTTGCTTCACGAAAAATATGACGGAACTGGATCTCCCACTTTCTATTGACGAAGTCATGGCGGCGATTGACTAAGCAATAACACGGATGTGACCGTCTAATCCCCTTCTTTTATTCTCGAAGATTATAAGGTATTTGGTATACCCTCGATAACAATAAAATAAATTAATATTTTGCAAATAAACTATGTGTCCCAACTCCCAAGGCAAATGAAAATTAAAAAATGGAGAGCAATTTTGTGCAAATTGGCCTAAAAAGAGGATGGTTTCCTATTTACTCCTTTTTTTTTTTTTGGTAAAAGAAAAAGGTCAAAGTTTACCATAAGATAAGATACAAATAAATTGTTGGATTCTTGAAACTTTATAATGGTTCTAGAATCCAACAATTTCATTATAAATTTGAAGCAAACCATTTCATTATATCCTAACCCTATAAGGTTAAAAAAAACAATTTCGACATTAACATCTTCCAAATCACCGAAGCAAACAAGCACTTTCTAAAGAGAAATGACGCCGATCACACTCTTTAGTGAGAATCCTACGTACCTTTCATGGCAAGTCAAACAAAACATCGAGTCATTTTCGCTACTATGCTATGGTGGCTGTGGAAGTGGAGAAATGAGCATTTTCGATAGACTTTTCGTCCATTATTAGTAAGATAGTTTTCTTTCCCTAAACTTGTCAAATTTCTTTCCTTGAGAAAAATAAAAATAAATCGATCAACTAATGACATTACATTAAACAATTGCTTGCACATAAGATGTAATTAAATGAAAGGGAGAGCAAATGAAGAAACGGATGAAGTTTACTCCAATTCATTGAAACTTTTGAGCCACATATGAACTCAATCATATGCTAAAAACTCAAATGGCAATTACAACCACATTTTCGCAATCCAACAAACCTATCCGAAAATCAACTACAACCAAAAGGGGCATCATACTTTGTTTTGCACGATTTAGACCAGTTTAACCTCTTCTTTGTGGCATGTAATGCATATCTCTAGTTATTCTCAGTTGGAGAAACAATGCGAAACTTGATCGATTGAGCTTACACATGCGCCATTATTCCTATCTAAATCCACGACAACGATCTTCGTTTCCTAACCGAAGAAGCCACCGTGGAAAGAGAGGGAAAAGCCAAGACTCGGATTGCTGCATAATGTAAGCCGACCAACCACTCTGGATGACACACCAGACCCCGGCTTGATCGACCATGTTGATCGCCCCTCGTGTTCTCATGCACCCGAGGATGGTGAAGGAAGCACCGTTAGGGCTAAGATCCCGCTTATGAATGCACTCACCGATCCCAATAGGAAGGCCGGTATGTTCCCTCCTCCGAACATCGCGTCCCATGGCCCGCTGATTAGCGACACCACGAGTTGTGGTGTCACAATCGCCAAGTTCAACACTCCTAGCGAAAGCCCTACGATTCGAGCATAGCACATACACGGTTAGTTTGATTTCGATCATCAAAATGTCGTTGAAAAATGTACTATTATAGTCGGTTTTGTTACCTTGGCCGGCCCCAGAGGAGGCCGAAAATATCGATGCTAGCGCGAATGGAACGCTAAACGTTACCTGCACGAATATGTACATATGTCACATTACATTACATTAATGTTTATGTGACCTAAGTTGGTTCGGATCGAGTTATTCGAGATGGTGCACTTACGGCTTGTGGGATGCCCATGACCGCGAACAAGGCCAAGGTGCCCGCTAGGATGTCGGAAGGCGGTTTGTTGATGTGCGGGTTAGCTCGACGAGCTGCCTTGGCCTTCTTGGTGATGACGGCGGTGAGGGCCAAGGTGATGGCTAGTATGATGTTGACGAGCCCCCAAAGCTTCCTCGCGCCCCTAAGGAGCTTCGATAGGGGGTCGATGGCCAACGACATGAACCCGAGGACACCGGCGGTGAGCATCAGCCCTAGGGCGCCCTTTCGGACACCGGTGTCGTACAAGGCCTTTTGCCTTGCGTCACCTTCGACGTCTCCTCCGTACACCTCCCTACCGACCCAGTCGGTGTTGAAGAGCAAGAAGGGGAACCACGCGACCCAGTTGAGGGCAGTGACTGCGAAGAGGATCCACATTGGCTTCCCAAGGGTTCGGAAGGCGTCCTTCACTTGGTCCATCACGGGCTCCTCGTGGTCAAAGTCGTAGACCGGAGGGGGCTCCGCAACTAATACTAGGGCAATGACGGTGACGAGGATGATGATGATGATGTCGATGAGGAAACATGTCTTGAGGTTCGCGCAATAGAGATCGCATGCTTCGGTTTTGGTGAACTTAAAGGACGTGTAGAGCTTGTCGTAGGAGCCGGCTGCGTAGCCAAGGATGTTGCCTACCGCCATGAAGAATGAAAACAATGCATTTGCCACTCTCATTCGCCCATGGTCGTTCCTCGAAAGGTCTGCCAAGAAGGCTCTCGTGGGCCCCTGTATATATACAGACACATTCATTAATCTATATCTATATCTATATCTATATATCAAAGCAGAACACTATGTATGACAATGTACCTGTACTACATTGTTGGCAACATCGAGGATCCAGAAGCCGAAGACAAAGAGGGTGACTGCCCTAGGCTTAGTTTTCGCGGCCATGGAATCCCCGAAGCTCTTCCCCAAGTCCAGCGCGAAGGAGATCAACAAAACCGAAACACAGATACAGATAGTCCCAACAACGATGTAGGGCTTTCTCCGGCCATACTTGCTAGTCGAGTGGTCGCTACTATAGCCCACAAGGGGTTGCACCACAAGGCCCGATATCGGACCACAGAGCCACACGAACGACGACCACATGTGTGGGATCCCCAAGTGTTGAATGTACGGCGTCAGCAACGACAACTGCAAGGCCCAACCGAATTGGACCCCAGCCGCGATGCCAGCCACCAAAATGATATTCCACAAGGGGCAAGGCTTCTCCTCCTCCAAGTACTCCTCATCCTTGTACTTGGTTTCAATCTCCATGATCAATCAAACACTTGTTTTTTTTTTTTTTTTGTTCTTTTTGTTGTAAGGAAGAACAAAAGATGAAAAATATATTTTTTCCCTCTCCTTTTCTCTTGTTTGTTTTTGAATTTTTTTGGTGTTGTTTGTAGCAATTGAGAATGATAGGAGATGGGTTTGATCAACGTGTGTGCAATGTAGTATACCTGAACAAATAATCTTAGCAAATAGTGTGTAGGAATGTATTTTTTTGGGGTTTTGGATTTGTGTTTTGGAGGGTATTTTTTTTCTTTTTAACAAAAGAAAGATAAAGAAATGTATTGAGTTATTGACACAGGTTGAGTGAGGATGCAAGTGAAGTGATGGGTGCTTATATAGGGCTAGATTTTGAATTAATTAACTAATTAAGTTTTAAAAAAAGATTCCCATGTATTATGAATCGGTTGTTTACCGGGTCATAGTTAGAGCGATAGGCCAAAAACAGGGACATGTGTTGAAAACTTGAAATGAATCTGATCTCAAATTCTAAATCTTGACGATTTCCACACATGATTATTTTTTCCAAATGAATTAACTACATTTGTGAATTAATTTCTAATTTTAAGCTGAAGAAGAGCTATTCTTACTCAGTTACTCCTATAGTCCTATACAATAATAATAATAATAATTTTTTCCTATCCACTATAACAAGCTTTGGGATATATAGAAGTAATTTGTTGTAATCAATGAGATAGTGTTAAGTATTGATATGTGACCTATTAAAAGAGAAAATATAAGCCTAAGATCAGGTCCGGACCTGAGGTGAGGCCCAAGAGGCCGTCGCCTCAGGCCCACTTTCGTTAGGGGGCCTATTGTTTATATTTATGTATATAATATAGATATATAAAAATGGAAAACACTCTGATACTACATGGGCAGCATGGCTCAGTGGTTAAAGACATCGGATTGAGGAAGGTTGTTCTTTCAAACGCGGGTTCGAATCTTAAATTTTGCATTATTGCCTTACTTTTTTGCTTAACAGAAGCTCTCTTTTTCTTTTTTTTTTCTTTTTTTTTGAGAAACCCAACAACGATTATTATTGCCTTTCTTTTTTACCTAACAAAAGCTCTTTTTTTTTTGAGAAACCCAACAACGATTTTATCTCTTCAAATCATCATTTAATTAACAGAATTTCAAGTTCATTAGTTGATAGTTGCGTACTGAAATCCACAGACATAGTTGATAGTTGATAGTTGCATCATATGCACATTCAAAGTTAGATTTGAGAATACATTTTTTTTAAATATCCATAACAAATTAACATGATACAGTATATTACAAGATCATAACATTAATATATTTTTTAAAATATTCAAAATTAGATTTGCGTCATGTTGCTGCGCTGGCTTCCTATTTGTTTTTTTTTAAACTTTGATGTTTGTTTTGTTAGGGTTGAAAATAATAAAGGACCCCGTTTTAAAATCTCGTCTCAGGCATTCAAAATCTCAGGTCCGGCCCTGCCTAAGATATAAGTCGATGGACTATTAATTTTATTATCGGTTGGTTTTAAAATATAATACCACTATATTTATGCCTTGGACTATTAGCTTTTTTCCACACGGCATCGATCACGAGTTACACCAGATTTCAGTAGTAAGTTGTGTGTAAAATACAACACGACCTCGATCATGAACTCTAAAGGATTTCAATAGTAAGTTGCGTGTAAAAATAGTTCCGAACTTGAAAATCAAATGGTCGAACCAAGATTATAATTTTTCAGTCTATGTTTGATCTCGGCCTAGGGTCGGTGTCGGTGTGTGTTTAAAGAACGGGAAAATTTCCTGGGCCCCAGTAGCCCGTTATAAATTTTTGGGCTTGGATAGATACCCGTTTGAAGCCCAAACCAAGAAAGGGCCCGGCATGAACAATAAATTTTGGGTAAACTGCAGGAAACCACCCCTTAAATATACGATATTGCTCAAAACCACCCCTTATATACATAGGGTCCGTTTGGCAATGTACGTAGCTTTTCGAAGCTTTTGGTTTTAATAATTTATAGTTTTAAATAAGTTAAATATAAGATTTTAATTTAATTAGCTTTTAAAATTGGATTTCAACAGCTACCAACCGCAAGCTTTTCAGAATTCTATTGATTTTTCTCCTATTTGATCAGCTAGTTTGTATCAGCTACTCTATCAGCTGGGTTACCAAACACCTTACTAGCTTATGAAAAGTCCAATTTAACATATATTTAACACAATTAATCAATCAGCTTCAGCTACCCTATCAGCTTCAGCTACCCCAACAGCTCCGTGTTACCAAACTGACCCATAATTGCTGAAAACCACCCGTTACAACTCTTCCGTTAACAAAGAGCCACCCATATCAAATTTCCGTCATTGGTCCGTTAAAAATACTCTGTGTAATATCAGCATATCATTTTTTTAATGGAATATAATTAGAGAAAATATCATCAAATAATATAGATGGGGAAATTCACCCCTTTCTCCATCTCTTCGATACCATTGGAAGAAATCAACAGTGGGAACAAAATTTGATTTACAGACAAAATAAACAAAGTATTTCACTAGCTTTTTGATATTTGAGATCAATCATATCCCTTCGTCCTCCACTTCTTTGTGTACACAACTTCTTTTATTTTGTTCTCTATTTCCCCTTTCCCTCCTTTCCATCCCAATTAGTTTGATTCTAGATTTTGGGATTTCTACCATTGATACTCGTTTTCTATAAGCAAACCAGAGGGAATAAGTAGAGTTGATTGCTTCCAATTTCCTTTATCTGCTCAAAACCTGTTTAAGCTAATTTGACGAATTAGGGTTTAAAAGAAAGGACATATGGGTTGGTGAAGGCTGCGTTTATTGAATTTGTCAAGAAAAGGGAGAGAAAGGGGTTTAAGTTGAAGTTGCTCGAGGAGCCACTTTATCGATCTCCACTCTCCAGAATAGTTCTCCATGAGAACTCACTCACCACGGCACCGCCCGGTCCGCCCTCTTCTACATGTCAAGGCAAGTATTACCGGTGTCGAAGTTGGCTAATCAATCAGTGGAAGCAACGATTTAAGAAATTATGGGTTTGATGGGATGATTGATAATGGATTGTGGAGGACTGGAGGAGTGGAGGGTATAGAAAGATGTTGTGGCGGTGACCACATGGAGAGTAAGCAGGGTGAAGCTAGTGCCAACCATTGCCAGCTTCGATTGGGAAAGGGGGAGAGAGACGGGGGTAAAATGGTAATTGCAGGAACTTAACTGTGTTTGGACGGAAAGCTGATTCGGGTGGTTGATTGCTTACAAAGGGTTTATAAGGGGTGGTTTCCTGTAATTATACATGTAAGGGGTGGTTTTGGGCAATGTGGCATATTTAAAGGGTGGTTTCCTGCAGTTTACCCATAAATTTTTTTTAAGGGTTGGAACTTGGAAGACCACTCCTTAAATAGGACTTATTGCTCAAAATCACCCCTTAAAATCAATATTGCATAAAATCACCTTTTATATAGCTTTTATTTACTAAAGATCACCCCGTCTCTATGTGTCATTGGAGTTTCGTTAAATGTCTTTGAAAAACCAAAATTACCCCTATACATATCATTTTTTTTTGTTGGTCTTATATACATATCATTTTCTTGTCACCACTCACTCTCTTCCTATCTTTTGGTACATATGTACAACTTCACACATACTTTGTTAGTTGAAATTATTCAACAATTCTTACGGTCCTATACTAGATCCTCTTCAATCCATTTCTAAATCTCTCCACAACTCCTATGCGAGATCCCCTTCAATATCGTCTCTCCATGTGATAAGGATATTTTGGTAATTTATATATTTTTTCCCTCTATCACTTAACGAAATCATAGATAAGATGGTATTTGGTAAACAAAAACTATATAAAGGGTGGTTTTCTACAATGTTGATTTTAAGGGGTGGTTTTGAGCAATATGAATAGTAATATGCAATACTAGTAAACTTGTAACCACTAACTATTATTCACCAAATATTTTAATATTCATATTTAATAACATTATTATTCAAATTTAAATTATTAAATATTCATATTTACAAACTAATACAAATTTACTATATTGCATGTTACTATTCATATATTTAAATATACGGTTACACCAACTAGTATTCATATTTAATGTTAAATATGAATACGATTAATTGTGTTTTTTTAAATCAATCTCATCCTTCATTTATTTTGATCCAAGAGTCCACAATTGTCCCTACATTACACGGTAAGAGGTGTATGAGCTGTCAATTTACACAAATATTTTCTCCATTTATTTTTATTTTCACGAAGTAACAAATAAAAATAAACAAAAAGAGTATATATATTGATAATTGGATCCATAATGCCATTCTCCCTACAAGCTAGGTGAATCACATTCACATTGAATGGTAAGTAAGAAGATATATACTGATTATATAAGATCCAATGATGTACATTTAAAGTAAACCATATTAATATTTTAGCCACTTGATTAACGTGTGTCCACGTTGGAGATCTTGTGCTTGTTAATGAAATGACTCAATAATCAAGAAGTTCATGTGTGGGAGAGTAGGACCCTCTTTCCATTTGTATCTTCACCTCACCACGTGAATCTCAACTTCCCTACCATTTTAATTAATATTTCCGATTTCCACAAGTGGCGTCTCGTTTTATCCAGGGAGATTTTATTTATATTTTTTTCAAGTGGATTAAAAATAATAAGATTTAGAAGGCCAGGTGTAATTAGACATAATCTAAGCAAAGTAACGGATGAAAACCTAAAAATAATCAAATGAATGATTTTGTAGTAAATGTTCACCAAAAAAATTAAAAATGATTTTGTAGTAAAAGGTCAAGAGTGGCGTGGGTGGGTCATACGTACACTACACAATTAACCTAGCTTCACCCGCAAAGCAATAATAATAATAATAATAATAATAATAATAATAATAATAATAATAATAATAATAATAATAATAATAATAATAATAATAATAATAATAATAATAATCTTGTGCGTGACACCCTCTTCGACATTTGCTTCCGTGCTGGGATCCCCTTTGGAAAGGAGGTGGATATTGGTGTTGTTGACGGTCTTGGCGGACCCCTTAGGCCTGCTGACATTCTTCTTTACTCTTGGGATCGGGGTCGGGATATGTGTGTGGATATCACTGGTTCCTCCCCCCTCACTCAGACTTATTTGGCTTCAATTCCTTCGCTCCTAGACGGTGTGTACTTGACGCTGCGCGACGTAAGTTCACCAAGTATCGGGATGTGTGCTCTACTGCTGGTTATGGGTTTTTGCCCTTTTCTTTCTCTTCTTTTGGTGAGCTGGATGTTGATGCTGTTGCGCTGCTGGGATGGATCCGCTCTTTTTCTTTAGTCTTAGATTCTAGTTCTCGTCTAGCTGCTCTTATTTTTACCAGAGTTTGTTTTTCCATTGCTAAAAGGGTTGGTGCGCAGCTTGTTTCTCGGTTGTTTGCCAACTTCTTGTAAACATTTGATTGTTTGTTTTCTATACTATTTGGAGTTCTTATATAAAAAAATTAATAATAATAATAATAATAATAATAATAATATTCATCCGAATATCTATATCTATATAATATTTTAAATCAGAAGACTTATGCTGATATGTCACCTTTTCCTTTATTTTAGCTGATTCAACCAATTCTTTTTTTTTCTACTCTTTTATTTTTTTCCCTTGTCTTACCTTTCCTTCCATTTAACTAATCATTTTTTTTCTTTTTTCTCTTTTTATTTTTTGCAATTGATTTTCATCTTTGAAATAACCAATAGGTTTATTTCAAAATATTAAATTAATATTAATTGTAGTTCATCATGATTGAGCTTATTATATATTTCTTTTGAGTTTTTTTGTATAATTTTAATTTTAGCTGATTCAACCAATTTTCTTTTTCCTACTCTTTTATTTTATTTTCCCTCTTTTACCTTTCCTTCCCTTCAACTAATCATTTTTTTTATTTTTTTATTTTTTGCAATTGAATTTCATCTTTGAAATAACCTTGAAATAACCAATGGGTTTATTTCAAAATATTAAATTAATATTAATTATAGTTCATCATGATTGAGCTTATTATATATTTCTTTTATGAGTTTATTTGTATAATTTTAATTTAAAATATTAAAATAATATTTAATTTAATTTAAGTGTATAATATTATTTGATTTGATTTTTAAATTTTATTTTTTTAAATCGCGCCATGGCGAGGGAACTATAATAGTTTTCCTCATATTCATTAGAACATTAGCCCACATATTCATATAAATAAGAAACATAAATTCAACATTCACGTTTAATTTATCAATAACTTTTTAATAAAGAGAGTGAGAAAGAATAAAAGATAAAGAGAGAGAAACTTATCAATTCTTTTAAAAGATATTTTTGATATATATTTAAATTTTTTGGTAAGATTTTGTTTGTTTTGAGATTGAAATCTATCCATTCATCCATCCAATGGTCCATATATATGTTCTTATGTGTGCATTGTAAGAGGTTGATACACGGAAAAATGTGTGTATAAATTTCATTTCGTGTGTGTCCGCGCACTATGTGAACAATATCATATATATTCATATACTCATGTTTACATTTACATCATAATCATATGTATGTATGTATGTATGTATGTATGTATGTATGTATGTATGTATGTATGTATGTATGTATGTATGTATGTATGTATGTATGTATGTATGTATGTATGTATGTATGTATGTATGTATGTATGTATGTATGTATGTATGTATGTATGTATGTATGTATGTATGTATGTATGTATGTATGTATGTATGTATGTATGTATGTATGTATGTATGTATGTATGTATGTATGTATGTATGTATGTATGTATGTATGTATGTATGTATGTATGTATGTATGTATGTATGTATGTATGTATGTATGTATGTATGTATGTATGTATGTATGTATGTATGTATGTATGTATGTATGTATGTATGTATGTATGTATGTATGTATGTATGTATGTATGTATGTATGTATGTATGTATGTATGTATGTATGTATGTATGTATGTATGTATGTATGTATGTATGTATGTATGTATGTATGTATGTATGTATGTATGTATGTATGTATGTATGTATGTATGTATGTATGTATGTATGTATGTATGTATGTATGTATGTATGTATGTATGTATGTATGTATGTATGTATGTATGTATGTATGTATGTATGTATGTATGTATGTATGTATGTATGTATGTATGTATGTATGTATGTATGTATGTATGTATGTATGTATGTATGTATGTATGTATGTATGTATGTATGTATGTATGTATGTATGTATGTATGTATGTATGTATGTATGTATGTATGTATGTATGTATGTATGTATGTATGTATGTATGTATGTATGTATGTATGTATGTATGTATGTATGTATGTATGTATGTATGTATGTATGTATGTATGTATGTATGTATGTATGTATGTATGTATGTATGTATGTATGTATGTATGTATGTATGTATGTATGTATGTATGTATGTATGTATGTATGTATGTATGTATGTATGTATGTATGTATGTATGTATGTATGTATGTATGTATGTATGTATGTATGTATGTATGTATGTATGTATGTATGTATGTATGTATGTATGTATGTATGTATGTATGTATGTATGTATGTATGTATGTATGTATGTATGTATGTATGTATGTATGTATGTATGTATGTATGTATGTATGTATGTATGTATGTATGTATGTATGTATGTATGTATGTATGTATGTATGTATGTATGTATGTATGTATGTATGTATGTATGTATGTATGTATGTATGTATGTATGTATGTATGTATGTATGTATGTATGTATGTATGTATGTATGTATGTATGTATGTATGTATGTATGTATGTATGTATGTATGTATGTATGTATGTATGTATGTATGTATGTATGTATGTATGTATGTATGTATGTATGTATGTATGTATGTATGTATGTATGTATGTATGTATGTATGTATGTATGTATGTATGTATGTATGTATGTATGTATGTATGTATGTATGTATGTATGTATGTATGTATGTATGTATGTATGTATGTATGTATGTATGTATGTATGTATGTATGTATGTATGTATGTATGTATGTATGTATGTATGTATGTATGTATGTATGTATGTATGTATGTATGTATGTATGTATGTATGTATGTATGTATGTATGTATGTATGTATGTATGTATGTATGTATGTATGTATGTATGTATGTATGTATGTATGTATGTATGTATGTATGTATGTATGTATGTATGTATGTATGTATGTATGTATGTATGTATGTATGTATGTATGTATGTATGTATGTATGTATGTATGTATGTATGTATGTATGTATGTATGTATGTATGTATGTATGTATGTATGTATGTATGTATGTATGTATGTATGTATGTATGTATGTATGTATGTATGTATGTATGTATGTATGTATGTATGTATGTATGTATGTATGTATGTATGTATGTATGTATGTATGTATGTATGTATGTATGTATGTATGTATGTATGTATGTATGTATGTATGTATGTATGTATGTATGTATGTATGTATGTATGTATGTATGTATGTATGTATGTATGTATGTATGTATGTATGTATGTATGTATGTATGTATGTATGTATGTATGTATGTATGTATGTATGTATGTATGTATGTATGTATGTATGTATGTATGTATGTATGTATGTATGTATGTATGTATGTATGTATGTATGTATGTATGTATGTATGTATGTATGTATGTATGTATGTATGTATGTATGTATGTATGTACGCACGATAAAATCTTAAGGATACATTTGAAGCTCAATATATTACATCATAATCATATGTGTAGGGGGCATGTGCCCCCACCCTTATCCGACGAACTCCATATAAGTATTCTCCTCGTCAATAGCTTCATTTTGATATATAGTACGTATTAATCCGATATCCGAGTAAAAAAGTTATGAATGTTTGAAAATTAAAGATATATTAATCACTTTAAATACGAGTATTATTTAAATAACCCGCAATGTTTTTATAGTTTATTTAAATTGACATTCCTATACTATAATTTATCTTAAGATTTTTGAAATGAGAGGTTATATATATATATATATATATATATATATATATATATATATATATATATATATATATATATATATATATATATTACTCATTTCGACAATCATGTAAGAAATTACAAAAGTTTAAATGAAGAAAATTGGCAGATTTTCTACTTTGCAAGATATTAGTAATGTTTCTAAAAAAATGATCGAGGTAGGAATTCACAAAGTTTTTAATTGGTATATCATCTCATCGAGTTGGTTTTAGTGTTACCGGTTGCAAAAACTATAGTGGAAATTTTTTTCTCTATTCTGGGTATTATCAAGCCATATTTGCGCTACAACATAAGAGAAGATATTCTCTCTGAGAGTTTTGTCAGTTAGGTTGAAAAAGATGTTTTCAACGCATTGATAAAGAAGTTATCATTAAACATTTTTAGGGTATGAAAACCCATAAAATGGATTTACCCCGTGTTGAGTTGAACTATTTCATTATAAAACTCTAATTAGCAATGAAGAATTTTTTTTACTAGTGAACTCTATTATTTTTATTGCTATTTTTTAGTGTTGAAGATGTTATGTGTCGTACGAGTTCATGTTATCCATAGTTGTTTATCATCGGTGTGCCCCCACCCTCTTCAAGTTCTGGCTCCGCCACTGTACTCCATATATTATCGCGATGATTTTTTTTATTATTATTATTTTAAGGCTATGATTCAATCGGATACTTATCTCACGTGTGGAGTCTCACATTATCCAACAATATCAAATTTAGTAGTCCGTACTTATGACATGTTTTTCTAAATTTTATGGGTAGGTATTACGTAACTATCAATTTTGATTTTGTTTTAGATTTTCGTTATTTTTTTAGGATTTTCGTTATTTTTTTAACATCATCTCCAACGGCATATTTTTTTTTTATGAGAAAAAAATTCGGGATCAGAGATACCCAAACCTCGATGGCCGACAAGTCGGCAGACAGAAAATCGTCATAAACAACAAAAAATACAAAAAAATGTGCAAAATACAAGCAAAAGACTCTACAAGGCGAACCTAAACCCAACTAAACCAACGACATATCTAAAATGGAGAAAAATAAAGAATTAAAAAATGGTACCCTCATACCCTTCCTAACTTTTACAGATGATACCCTAATCTTCGTAAAAGCAGCTCATACCAGCCTTAATACTATTCAGAACATACTAAACTACTTTTCGAACCTATCAGGACTAACTATAAATTATTCTAAAAGCTCAATTCAATGCTCAGCCAATGTATCCCACACTCTAGCGAGAGATCTTGCACAACATATGTGGGTTCCCATCACGAGAACACTTGAGAAGTACTTAGGTATCCCTCTTATAAATGGGAGAATAAAAAATTGTGTCTTTGAAGATGCTATCCAAAATCTAAAAGAACAACTCTCCAAATGGAAGGCTTCTACCCTCTCACAAGTAGGAAGAGCGGTACTTATCCAATCAAATCTTAGCTCCAAAACAAATTATCTAATGCAAAATTTTCTCCTACCGAAAGGAATCCTAGAACAAATTGACCGGATCAACAAAAACTTCTTCTGGAATAAGCTTCAATCAGAAAGGTACACACCACTTGTAAGTTGGAACAACATTTGTAAAAGTAAATGCCAAGGAGGTCTAAGCATTACAAAAGCAGAAGATCTCAATATAAGCTTACAAATGAAGATCCTTTGGAAGCTCTACACAAACGAGAACAATATATGGGTTCAGATCATAAATGAAAAGTATCTTCAAAAGGAAAATATTAGAAATCGCTCTAATCATTTTACTTCTTGGCAATTCGGTTGACTACTCTCATTAAGAAATAAATTTGAACATGTATCCTTCGGTTAATTGGGAACGGACATAACATAAATGTTTGGTCTCACCCCTGGGTCCCAAATCAAGATCTTGAACAATTTAGAGAGAACCATGATCCGAAAATGAAAGTATCCCAACTTTTTAACTCGCAAAAACTATGGAATACTCCACTAGTAAATAGCCTCTTTCCCCCGGAAGTCTCTTGTAAAATTCTAGATATACAAATCCCAAATTGGGATACACCAGACAGACTTATCTTGAAGTTTGACCCAAGTGGAAACTTCACTACGAAATCGGTCAAATGCATGACAAGCAACGTAACTCAAAATTCAAAAGATTTTAACTGGATTTGAAAGATGAATCTACCCCCTAGAATAAGAAGCTTTATGTGGAAAATAATGGTAGATGGTCTTCCTACCACTCAAAGGCTTAATAAATATGTTAACCGAGTTCCCAACCAGTGTAGTCTTTGCAATCAAGCGGAAAAAGATGCAGAACACTTAATGAGAGGCTGTCTATTCACTAGGAACATAATTGCCCATTTTGATATTCAAACAGGAAAATACTTCCAACATATGAATATAAATGAATCCCACCCTTTTAATATAGATGAAATCCGACTTGGAAACAAGAATTTCGAGGAACTAGTCTTCATTTGGCAAACTATTTGGGAAATCAGAAATGAATTTATCTTTAGAAATAAAGCTCTGCCCTTAACAATGTTCTAAAAAACGCTTGACGGGTGCTTGGCGGTAGGGTAGGGTCAAGGGTCTAGGCGGGGTGTAGGTGGGGTCTAGTCGGATTTCATGGCCGGTCTATGTCGTCTAGGCGGGTTTTGACGACCTTGACGGCCTCGGCGGTTGGGCGAGTTCAAGGGTTTAGGCGGGGGTGTAGGCGGGTCTTGAAGGGTTTTTTAGAACAATAGCCCCTAATAGAAAATATCATTCGAAGAATCATTGCAAACATCTATGATTGGACCCAAATTGAAAAAGATAACTATAGGAATAAACCAACAAACAGGAGAATTAAAGCTAAATGGAGCAGACCTTCAGGGGTTGTCTACAAAATCAATGTGGATGTCTTTGTTAATCCCATAGGCGCTTGTCATGTGGGAGGGGTTACTCGGGACTCCCGGGGCCATGTTATTGATAGGGTGGCTCATCCGACCCGACCCGACCCGAACATTCCGGGTGGGGGTCAACCCGAAGACCAGGGATTTTTAAAAATGCGACCCGCCACCCGACCCGAACCCGAGATTTGTAATTTCGGGTTTTCCGGGTCGGGTGACGGGTTCACCTGAAAACCCGAATTTTAAAATTTTGTTAATTGTTACAAAATTAAAATATTTAAAATTAAATAAAAAGGTTTTTTTTTTTTACTTTTCATCCGCATATTAGTTATTACATATACTCCGTAGTCTCCAAATTAGTTACGTATTACATATAAACGTACTCTTCTTAGTCTTCTATGCTACTGTAAAAAAAAAAGGAAGTCGTTCTAATTTTCTAAAGTGCTAAAATATTTCAAAAAAAAAAGAAAAAGAAAAAGAGGAAATAGCAAATTAGCAAATTTCTAAAGTGCTAATTTTCTATTGTAAAAAGTGCTAATTTCTAAAGTGCTAATTTTCTACTGTAAAAAAGAAAGAAAAACAATAGGAAGCTTATACCGCTATACGTATGGAAAATCTGGCTGGTAGGTAGAGCCATACACACACAAAAAAAAAAACCGGGTCAACGGGTCAGACCCCGACCCGCCCATTGACCCGGGATTTGCTAAAATTTGACCCAAGACCCAACCTCTGTGGGTCTCGGATCAACCCCGACCCCGTGTTTTTCGGGTCGGGTCCATTTTGAGCCACCCTAGTCTTGAAGGGTTTTTTAGAACAATGGCCCCTAATAGAAAATATCATTCGAAGAATCATTGCAAACATCTATGATTGGACCCAAATTGAAAAAGATAATTATAGGAATAAACCAACAAACAGGAGAATTAAAGCTAAATGGAGCAGACCTTCAGGGGTTGTTTACAAAATCAATGTGGATGGCTCTTTAATCCCATAGGCGCTTGTCATGTCGGAGGGGTTACTCGGGACTCCCGGGGCCATGTTATTGATATATTTTACAAGGAAACTGTCAAAGCCCCAGTCATTCAAACTGAAGCTACCGCTATTCAGACAGGTATGAAGCAAACAATCAGGAAAGGACTTCGAAGAGTAATAATAGAAGAGGACAATCTACCGCTCATCAAAGCCATCACAAGCAGCAATAATGTCAGATGGGAGATTATACATCACATTGAAAAGATCAAGCAACTGGAATCTTCTTTTGACCTTGTTGAATACAGACACTGCTATCGAGAAGCGAATCAAGTAGCCGACTTTATAGCTCGGAAGGGTATCATTAGTAATAGCTCTACTATCCCTTTTAATAGGGAACTTCGTACCATCATCCTTAAGGATGATCAATGAGCTAGATTACAGCTTGTGTAATCGCTCATAATTCTTGCCTACTGTAAAAAAAAAATAGAGAGAGAAATGAGGAGAGAGATGGAAAAATTATATACATTTATAGCAATAGTAAAAAATCTCTAAATATTTTAAAATTGATTGTTAGTACAAGACTCAATAGAATTCAACCTTAGAGAATGAAAGAGTGAAAATAAAATTTTAAATATTTATTTTAAATAGATAAAGGTAGTAATATTTAAAGTATCTATTAAATGGAGAAATATGTAAAATAGAGAAATATTTGTTCGAGTTTGATCACAATTTTTTTTTTGGGAAACAGGATAGCAATTAGAAAGAGTAAAACGACGAAAGGCTTTGGTGTCGGAAGATTGAGGCTTTTGAAGCTAAAGCCGATGGAAGCCGAAGATGGTGTAGGAGCGTGGAGACGAATACGATGGAAGCCGAGGCAATGGGATCAGACGAGGCCACGGAAGGCTGAACCTCAATCCAACAAAACCCAAGGGCAACACAGAGGCGGGGGAAATCATATGCGGTGGTGACGGAGGACGGTGAACCGAGGGCAACTCACATGTTGCGGGAAGCGATGGGCTCGTGGCCCGAAGAACCATGGAAGGTGGTGGCTGGTGTGGGCAATAATAGGAGGAAGGATGGTGAGGCGGCGGCGGGATACACTCAAAAGAGAGCTTATTCAACCTAGAGCCTCCCTTTCTTCATTTATGTGTTATCAATTTATCTAGTACCTCAAAATCTTTTTTAAAACTTGAGATTTCCTTAAATCCACTCAAACATTTTTACAAGAGCTTCCCAGGAATATATTGAATTCATGTGAAATATACTTTCATTAATTGAAAAAATTTATTTGGTTGAATTTTGATTTTTAAAAATATAAATAAAAAAATAAAAAAATACATTAAAAAATGATGGAAGTTGAACTTATTTAGTCCCTATATATATAAGTAAACTCACTACAACTGGAAAGTTGAATTCCTTTGTATTTCTGTGTCAAACCTATAGTAATAGCATGCCGCTCTTTGAAGGCATTCAAAATAATAATAAAAATTGTAGACAAATACTGCATTAAGATATAATTGGACATCTAAAGCTATAGATATTGGGTGTAAGCAATAATGCATATAAAAAATTAAAAATGATACCCCTAAAAAATAACAATGTTTATAAAAATGGTTCACATATCATATATGGAGTACAAAATCTCTATATATATATGCCTATGGGCCATATGGCCAATAACAAGGCACTAAGACCACAATTAGACATGGCTCTAAAGACTCATAGCTTGCTCATTTCCTTGTGCTTGCTGGCTGTAGTAACCTGCAGCCAAGCTGCAGCAACCAAGTTCACTAGGAAATTTTTCCCCGACGACTTCATCTTCGGAGCTGGCTCCTCCGCTTATCAGGTCATTTTCCGCAACTATCTCTCTTTGTGTATATGAATCAATAATGCACCTATGATGAAATCATATCTCAATCAATATATTGCGACGAATGTTAGTACGAAGGAGCTTATAATGAAGATGGCAAGGGGCCAAGCGTATGGGATACTTCCATTCAGGAAAATCCAGGTACTTTTGTTAACACCGAAAACATGTGTGTGTGTGTGTTTTCGTGATGGTGCTTCTCGTTAATTTGTCGATCTCTTCACAGACAAGATAGATGATCATAGCAATGGCAATGTCGCCGAAGATTTCTATCATCGTTACAAGGTATATAATGTCTCCTTTTTGCAATAAACCTTGCCCTTCAATTGATCCAAGCTAGTTACATTTTTTGGCTCAATCTTGCAATGCGTAATGACCGATGCAGGACGATGTAAAGTTGATGAAGGAAATTGGGCTCGAATCTTTCAGATTCTCCATTGCTTGGACCAGAATTCTTCCCCGTAAGATTGACAATATATTGTTACTGTGAATTGATTTTGAGATGGACCCATCAGATTTATTGTTGATAATATGTTGAAATGTAATGACATTTAGATGGAACTCTCAGCGGAGGAATAAATCAAAAAGGAATCCAGTTTTATAACAACCTCATCAATTTGCTACTCGCCAATGGTATCTCTCTCTATATATAGAACTTTTCTTGCATTTTTTTATATTCGAAACCATTAGTGTAGTCCACTTCGTGTCAAATATGCTTAATAAGAAATAAACCTTACATTGAACCTTACAATCAGGGGAGGGCGGGTTCCGTTCTAGCCTGCCCCATTTTTACAAAAATAAAATAATAAATAAAAAATTAAGGGAAATTAATAAAAATTATTCATTTATATATTAAATAAGGATTTTGTGTGTATGAGAAAAATTTAATTTACCTAGTCCATTCGAATTTTAATTTCTACTTCTGTGACTGATTAATTACAATCCAATTTTCTTGATAGGAATCAAGCCGTTTGTTACAATAATGCACTATGATCAGCCTCAAGCACTCATAGACGAGTATGGAGGCTTCTTAAGCTCCAAAATAGTGTAAGCAATCGATCAAATATTGAACTATATATATTTTTGGTTCCAATATTCATGTGATCGAATATTGAACTATATATTTGGCTCGATGCTTAATTATGATCGATATCACGGTTGATGATGTAGGGATGCTTACCGCGACTATGCCGACTTGGTGTTCAAATTGTTCGGGGATAGGGTGAAGTATTGGGTGACCTTCAATGAGCCGAATGCCATGGGTTACTATGGCTATGCAGCCGGACACCACGCACCCTTTCGGTGTTCCAGCTATATAGAAAATTGTACGGCTGGAAACTCTGCCACTGAGCCGTACATAGTTGCTCACAACCTCCTCCTTGCTCATGCTGCAGCAGTTAAGGTCTACAAGGAAAAATACCAGGTGATCACTCTAACTAACTATACATATATAGATACATTCATATATACGTACCTCCGTCTGGCAAAATACTATCGGATGGGCTAGCCGAAGCTGATGGACCGAGTAGCTAAAGCTGATGAATTATTTGTGTTAAATATATGTTAATAAGTTAGTATGATGTTTGGTAAACCTAGCGGTTGGAGTAGCTGATGAAAACTTGTGAATAGAAAATCATAAGTTCCGAAAAGCTTCAGGGAGTAGCTGTTGAAATACTCTCTTTCCAAAAGCTAATTAAACTAAAATCTTATATTTATTTCATTTACAACTATATAAGCTAGCTGATGAGTTTTTTTTGCCAAATGGAGCCTTAATTTACCGTCGAATGATATTTTATAGGCCTACCAAAAGGGTATAATCGGAATCACAATTGCGACGCATTGGTTTATTCCGCTGAACAGCTCTACATCAAGCCAAAAGGCGGCTTCTAGGATGCTCGATTTCCTATTCGGATGGTATGTGCATAAACTTAGATGGACCATTGATGAAATCAGCCAATTTGTGTGTGTGTAGTGTTAAAAAAAAGAAGCTAAGTTGGTTGTTTTGTTTGTATGGTGTGATCTAACAGGTTTGTAGAGCCTGTTACAACCGGTGAATACCCTCAGTCGATGAGATCCATAGTAGGAAACCGATTGCCTCGTTTCACCAAGGAGCAATCGGCTATGCTAAAACACTCAATCGACTTCCTTGGGGTAAACTACTACACTGCAATGTGGGTGAGTGATGACCCGACTTCTTCTAACCCTCTCCAATTGAGCTACACAACGGATTGGCACGTTACTCTCACTCGTACGTATTTTCTAATTGCTTAACAACTTTACCTTGCCATTATATTTGTCCTACATTTTGTTTGCCTCATGGTCTAATGTGTTGGATGTGTATGTAGAGGTGAAGAATGGGGTAGCAATCGGTGATGCGGTATGTTCTTCCCTTGAATCAAAATTTTCGAAACCATATTGATCTATAAGAGATTAAGTCATTTATGTGCTCTCACTGAATTTGTTTTTGCAGACTGGTTTGTCATGGCTTTATGTGTACCCTAAGGGAATCAAAGATCTTGTGCTACACATCAAGGAAAAATACGAAAATCCACCTGTTATTATCACTGAGAACGGTAACATACAACAAAAAAACGAATCTCTACTTAACATCTTAAGCTTTTCCAATAGTTTGGACTTGGCTTGCGTAACATGTATTCGTATACGAACATCATTAACAGGGTATGCGGAAAGTACCAATGACACATTGCCAGTTGAAGAAGCTCTTAAAGACCGAGCTAGGATAAACTACCACTACAGGCATATAGTGTACCTCTTGCAAGCAATGAGGTAACTTATCATGTACATTTTTACGATTTTTGACATTCGTGTGTCTAGTATTTCATCTCACAATGAATAGGATTGGTACATGCAGGATGGGAGGGAACGTCAAGGGATACTACGCATGGACGTTCCTAGATGACTTCGAGTGGGACTCAGGGTATACTCTAAGGTTCGGTTTGGTCTATGTTGATTGGAAGAATGGTTTGAAGAGGTACAAGAAACGCTCCGCGGTTTGGTACCAAAGGTTTCTCAAGGGTTACTAAGTCTTGATGTCTACGTAACGAGTTGGGATCTGGTTGATTGAGTGTTCTTTAATCAGAAACGAATATTGATGTTAAGAATCAACGCCATAACGAAATAATACCCGCGACTCGTGTGTGTAAGTTTGTTATTGTACGCCCTTGAACTCCATTCATGTATGGTCCGTATGGAATAAATTTGTGTTGTTGAACTCTTGTTGTTCATGTGCAAGTTACACAATATATTTATGCTACACTCGGACCTATCAAGTGTCAAAACAAATAATTAAGCTCAACGTATTAAAAAAAATTAAAATAAATTCTTCCGTTTTTATTTTGTTGGGATTTCAATTCTTATCATTCGAATATATACTCATTTTTTAAAACATAAATATTCACATATCTAAACTTGTCCTATTAGATTCACCTAAATATTCGCCTCTAATATATACTAATATTATTGGGAGCTTTTATCCCACCTTGGGTGAATATGAGTGGAAAACTGAAAAGCAATACAATACTTTTTTTTTATACAAGGCGAGAATTTGGGGATGATCAACCGCAGTTGATCCATCGTCCAAGAACGCCGTGACGAATGACGTCAACAATCTCAGTAGGAACTCGCTCACCAACAAAAGACTAATAGAGACCAATATGCGTCAGCCTGTCAGCAATCTAGTTCCCTTACTCTCTGAAGCTGAAGGTATCCGAAATCGTCATCTCAATAAGGGGTAGACACTTTGAGTTGCTTTGCTTAGATACTTTGAGTTCCTTCTTTCTTGCTTGCATTAGTTTTTCCCCTTATTTATTGTTACATGACAATTAATCCATCTAGCAACCCATCGCTCTCTTTATAATTTATCTGATACCAATTTATCTAATATCTCAAATTCTTTTTTAAAGCTTGAAATTTCCTTAAATCCACTCAAACATTTTTACAAGAACTTCCGTTCTCAAAATGTTCTACCAAAATAGAGGAAAGAAAGAATTTTTTTTCAAACTATTCACAAATAAATAAATAATTACAAAAATATTCATTGTTTTAAACATTTTACAAAAATATTCATTTTTTGCAGGGTCGTCGGAAAAGCGCGGTTTCAAACCGCGTTTTATTTGCAAGATGTGAAATTGGAATGGCGCCCGGGAGGTGGTTTGAAAATTGACAAAGAAACGCGGTTTCAAACCGCGTTTCTTAGTCAACTTTCCACGTGGCAACAGAGGCGACCAGGGGGCTGATGTGGCACAGAGAAACACGGTTTCAAACCGCGTTTCTCTGTTGGAATTTTTGAAAAAAAACCAGAGATTCCTCTGGGTGATGTGATGGCAGCAATAAAACGCGGCTTGAAGCCGCGTTTTATTACCAAAATCAGATTCTCCCCTATTGCTAGGGGGGAATCTCTGTAACCCTAACTAAAAACGCGGTTTGAAACCGCGTTTTTAGGTTGAGTAAATTATTGAAACTTCGTTGCCCTTGTTCATCTTCTTCCTTTACTGGTTTTGATCTCCAAACGCTCTCAAAGCGCTCTCCAAACGCTCTCATATTCTCCCCTATTGCTAAGGTAAGTTGTTGTATTTATTATAATTTCTAGCAGTTATTTCGATGATATATGTATTTGCTATTGTCATTGAGAAATTTGAGGATTGATTAGATTTTTTTTAATTGTTGATAGGGTATACAAGTTTGGATTATGTAGTTTGGTGCATGAATGAGTTTATGGAAATATATTTTTTAGCATGAATGAGTTTGGATTAAATATACAAGTTTGAATTACGTAATTTCATTGAAATATGAACGAGTTTATGAACTTGTCATTAATTCATTGTCTATCTCGAATGTGGACCCAAGCTTGTATATACAGTGAAATCCTGCCAACTGTATATAATGTAGGACTCGCGGGTCGGCAGCTAGATCTCTTCCAAACTTTCGCAAGTGCATCCTATGTTGGATAACACCATTTGTCTGCAAATATAACACTTACAAACATTAGGTATCCGATCTATATGTTCCATTCAATTTAATTTTTCCACTTGGTCAAAATAGTATGTACTTACATATTCTTACCGAGTCCATACATCAGTTGACCTGTGGAGATGTTGTCTGTGGAGCACCTCGTTGTTGAGCGGTCCAGGATTCAGTTGCATTTCCATTGTTAACTCCCTAACAGAAGGAATTTTTTTTTTCAAACTTACAATAATAAAAGGATTCTAAATCTATATAAATATATGTTAATCAATATCTATTTTCCTACAATCGCTTCAGTTCTAATTGAATTCTATTCTCCTACAATCACATACAATCTCTTCTCTTGTAACTGTATGCTAATTAAATTCCACGCTCCTATTTTTTTTTTTTCTAATTCAAATATCTTCCCCTTCTATTTTGTAAATCTATATTTATACTATCAAAAACATGTTGTGAATCTAAATTTATTAACTTAAATATATAATACACTATACAATTATATTTGTTAAAATCTAAACTTATTAACTTAATAATATCTTTTTTTATAAATATATCTTCACAATTTCAGGAATAATCACCCATCACAATTTATAATCTACAAAATCAATTCACACAACCAAAATTAATAAAAAAATATTCTAGTTTCAACAATTACAAATTTCATATCTATACTAATCACAATTTCAACTCGGATTTTCCTATCTATACTAACAACAATTTCAACTCACAATTTCATATATATACTAACCACTATTTCAATTCACACCTGAAACAATTTCGTTTCAACTCATTGTTTCATTTCATCTCCATCAAAACTCCCTTGCTCTGAAATTTTCGACTACCTTGAATCATCCAAGGGCTTTTGCCCTCGTTTACCATCACAAATTATGAACAAAACCGAATGGAAAATAGAAAAAAAAAACTCACCTTCGCGGTTTCTGATGGGAGATGAAAGGATGACGAAGGCTTCTTCAGATGTAGGTTGAAGATGACGAAAATTGATGAGGATGGAGCACTTTGAAACCTCCGGATGGATTTTGTAGACCGAACCGTCGAAAGGATTGAAGGAGCGGAGGTTGAAGACGACGGATGTGAAAATAAATGGGGTACAGGCGGTTCGGTAGGGTTTCATTTAATGCTACACATAAAATGAAAGGAATCTTTGACTTTTTTTTTCAGAAATTCCAACAGAGAAACGCGGTTTGAAACCGCGTTTCTCTGTGCCACATTAGCCCCCTGGTCGCCTCTGTTGCCACGTGGAAAGTTGACTAAGAAACACGGTTTGAAACCGCGTTTCTTTGTCAATTTTCAAACCACCTCTCGGGCGCCATTCCAATTTCACATCTTGCAAATAAAACGCGGTTTGAAACCGCGCTTTTCTGACGACCCTGCAAAAATTGAATATTTTTGTAAAATGTTTAAAACAATGAATATTTTTGTAATTATTTATTTATTTGTGAATAGTTTGAAAAAAATTCGGAAAGAAAATCAACATGTGGGGGGTGGGTAAGTTGAAATCCACCCTTTTTATTTATCTCAAAAAAAGTTTTTAATCACAAATTATGTATTTGCCCATAATTTAAATAAATATTTTTTTATTAATAAGGCTTACAAAAAATAATTTTACAAAAATTCTCATGAAAGTTCATATTCAACCAAACAAAATGCAAGATTTTAATTTGCATGAAGTTAAAGTTATACAAACATTTTTTTTAAAAAATTATAAGAATTTAAATTTATATAAACTTAACTTCCATGAATTAAATTTGTAAGAAATGTATTTTCCTATTAGCACTAAGATTTTCCATCCATTGGGCCTCTAAAGTGCAATTAATTATGTCAAACCTATAATAATAGCATGCCGCTCTTTTAAGGCATTCAAAATAATAATAAAATTTGTAGACAAATACTGCATTAAGATACTATTACATTTAAAGCTATAGATATAGGGTGTAACTGTGTAAGTAATAATGCATATAAAAAATTAAAATTGATACCCCCAAAAAATAACAATGTATATCAAAATAGTTCACATATCATATATGGAGTACAAAATCTCTATATATATGCCTATGGGCCATATGACCAATAACAAGGCACTAAGACCACAATTAGGCATGGCTCTAAAGACTCATAGCTTGCTCATTTCCTTGTGCCTGCTGGCTGTAGTAACCAGCCAAGCTGCAGCAACCAAGTTCACTAGGAAATTTTTCCCCGACGACTTCATCTTCGGCGCTGGCTCCTCCGCTTATCAGGTTATTTTCCACAACTATCTCTCTTTGTGTATATGAATCAATAATGCACCTATGATGAAATCATATTTCAATCTATATATTGCGACGAATGTTAGTTAGAAGGAGCGTATAAAGAAGATGGCAAGGGGCCAAGCGTATGGGATACTTCCATTCAGCAAAATCCAGGTACTTGTTTTTAAGGCCGAAAACATATATATGATGTGTGTGTGTGTGTGTTTTCGTGATGGTGCTTCTCGTTAATTTGTCGATCTCTTCACAGACAAGATAGCTGACCATAGCAATGGCAATGTCGCCGAAGATTTCTATCATCGTTACAAGGTCTTTTTTGCAAGAAACCTTGCCCTTCAATTGATCCAAGCTATAGGTACATTTTTTGGCTCAATCTTTGCAATGTGTAATGACCGATGCAGGACGATGTGAAGTTGATGAAGGAAATTGGGCTCGAATCTTTCAGATTTTCTATTGCCTGGACCAGAATTCTTCCTCGTAAGATTGACAATACATTGTTACTGTGAATTGATTTTGAGATGAAGTCCCATCATAAATGATAATATGTTGACATTTAGGTGGAACTCTCCGCGGAGGAATAAATCAAAAAGGAATCCTGTTTTATAATAATCTCATCAATTTGCTACTCGCCAATGGTATCTCTTTCTCTATATAGTATTTTTCTTGCATTTCTTTTTAGTTCGAAACTAGTAGTGTAGTCCACTTCGTGCCAGATATGTCTAATAAGAAATAAACATTACATTCAAGGATGGACTGAGGGGAGGCCTGGGGTTCGCTCCAGCCCGTCCAATTTTTACAAAAATAAAATAATAGGTAAAAAATTAAGGGCAAATAATGTGTATGAGAAAAATTTAGTTTACCTAGTCTACTCGAATTTTGATTTCTGGTTGTGTGCTGATTAATTACAATCCAATATTCTTGATAGGAATCAAGCCGTTCATTACAATAATGCACTATGATCAGCCTCAAGCACTCATAGACGAGTATGGGGGCTTCTTAAGCTACAAAATAGTGTAAGCAGTCGATCAAATTCTCATTCGATCTTACGCAAATGATGTGAATTGAACTATATATATATTTGGCTCGATGCTTATGATCGATATCATGATTGAGGATGTAGGGATGCTTACCGCGACTATGCAGATTTGGTGTTCAAATTGTTCGGGGATAGGGTGAAGTATTGGGTGACCTTCAATGAGCCCAATGTCATGGGTTACTATGGCTATGCAGCCGGAGTCCACGCACCCTTTCGGTGTTCCAGCTATGTAGGAAATTGTACGGCTGGAAACTCTGCTACTGAGCCTTACATAGTTGCTCATAACCTCCTCCTTGCTCATGCTGCAGCAGTTAAGGTCTACAAGGAAAAATACCAGGTGATCACTCTAGCTAACATACCTAGTTAGGCTTACATATATATAGATATACATTCATACACTTGATTTACTGTTTAATGATATTTTGTAGGCCTACCAAAAGGGTATAATCGGAATCACAGTTGCGACACATTGGTTTATCCCGCTGAACAGCTCTACATCAAGCCAAAAGGCGGCTTCTAGGATGCTCGATTTCCTATTCGGATGGTATGTGCATACACTTATGTAGATGGAGCTTTGATGAAATCAACCATTTTGGTTATGTGTAGTGCATTCGAGCTGCTGATGTTTAGAGTTATGGGCTAGTGTTGTGTCCTGTTTTCTTTGCTTCTTTTTTGCTTCTTTACTGTCTTTTTTACCTTCTGTGATACCTGTTACTATGTGGTTCTTCTGTCCTATTGTTCTGGGTCTATCGGAAACACTCTCTCGACTTGTGCGGGGAAAGAGTGCGTATATCCTGACCCCTCTGACACTGCATAATCGTGGGATTAACTGAGTTGTTGTTGTGTAAAAAATTGTTTGTTTTGTTTGTATGGCGTGATCTAACAGGTTTGTAGAGCCTGTTACAACCGGTCAATATCCTCAGTCGATGAGATCCATAGTAGGAAATCGATTGCCTCGTTTCACCAAGGAGCAATCGGCTATGCTAAAACACTCAATCGACTTCCTTGGGGTAAACTACTACACTGCAATGTGGGCAAGTGATGACCCGACTTCTTCTAACCCTCTCCAATTGAGCTACACATCGGATTGGCACGCTACTCTCACTCGTACGTATTTTCCGATTGCTTAACAACTTTACCTTGCCATTATATCTATCCTACATTTTGTTTGCCTCATGGTCTAATGTGTTGGATGTGTATGTAGAGGTGAAGAATGGTGTAGCAATCGGTGATGCGGTATGTTCTTCCCTTTAATCGAAATTTTCGAAACTTTATTCACTAAGAGATTAAGTCATTGATGTGCTCTCATTGAATTTGTTTCTTGCAGACTGCTTTGTCATGGCTTTATGTGTACCCTAAGGGTATCAGAGATCTAGTGCTACACATCAAGGATAAATACGAAAATCCGTCTGTGATTATCACGGAGAATGGTAAGATACAACAGAAAAACGAATCTCTACTTAACAACTTAAGCTTTTCCGATAGTATGGACTTGGCTTGGGTAACATGTATTCGTATACGAACATATTAACAGGGTATGCGGAAAGTACCAATAACACATTGCCAATTGAAGAAGCTCTTAAAGATCGAGCTAGGTTAAACTATCACTACAGACATATATCATACCTCTTGCAAGCACTGAGGTAACTTATCATGTACATTTTTACGATTTTTGACATTCGTGTGTCTAGTATTTCATCTCACGTTGAATATGGTCGATACATATAGGATGGGAGGGAACGTCAAGGGATACTACGCATGGACGTTCCTAGATGACTTCGAGTGGGACGCAGGGTATACTCTAAGGTTCGGTTTGGTCTATGTGGATTGGAAGAATGGTTTGAAGAGGTACAAGAAACGCTCCGCAGTTTGGTACCAAAGATTTCTCAAGGGTTACTAAGTCTTGATGTCTACGTAACGAGTTGGGATCCAGTTGATCGAGTGTTCTTTAATCAGAAACGAATACTAATGTTAAGAATCTACGTCATAACGAAATAATACCCGTGACTCGTGTGTGTAACTTTGGTTATTGTACGCCCTTGAACTTCATTCATGTATGGAATAACTTCATTCATGTATGGAATAAATTTGTGTTGTTGGAACTCTTGTTGTTCATGTGCAAGTTACACAATTTATGCTACACTCGGACCTTAATAGTAAGTGTCAAACAAATAATTAAGCTCAACGTATTAAAAAAAAGGCGAAACTAATTAAAATAACCCAACCTTTAAGGGTGTGTTAAAAATATATCTCAACCTTTCAAATGTAAGATAAATATCCCGACCTTTAAGGATATGTTAAAAATATATCCCTACCTTTCAAATGTAAGATAAATATATCAATCTTTATAAGTGATGTTCAAATAATATATAAAATAATTCTCTACCAAAAAAAACTAACATGGCATACATATGTGGCAAACTAAATTAATAAAAAAAATAAAATTTAAAAAAAAATATATAAAAAATTAATAGAAGGGTTTAAGAAAACAAGTTTTTTTCATTTATTATTTAAAAAAAATTCAAGACACTTTATTAATATTTCAATTTTCCATATGATTCTTCTTTGTTCAATTGTTCCATTTTTTTTACATAATTTATTTTCTAAAATTCTAACTATTCTTCTTTCTATTTTAAAATTTTCATCAAAAATGCGAAATTAGTTAAATGGTCCATTATAAGAATATGGGTGTTATCCCTCAAATATAAAAATAATCTAAATAAAATATTAAACACTTGTAAATATATCATTTTTTTTATATATTTATATTTTATTAATTTATTTCTTTCCCTTGATAAAAAAAAAGAAAAGAAAAGTGGTTTAATAAAACATGGTTTTTAATATAGAGTTATAAGAAAATAGTGTGTATAAAATATAAAAGATGAAAGATATGTAAATCTATAATTTTTTTATATAGATTTTTTAAAGTTTTTTTTATTAATTTTTTTTTGTCATATATGCATGTCCTATTAGCTTTTTTTTTTACAAATTTTTTTGAGATATTATTTTAACATTACCTATAAAGATCGAGATATTTATATTACATTTGAAAGGTTGAGATATATTTTTAACAACCCTTTAAAGGCCGGGATATTTATCTTACACTTTGAAAGGTTGGGATATATTTTTAACACACCCTTAAAGGTCGGGTTATTTTAATTAGTTTCGCCTTAAAAAAATAAAAAATTATGAGGCCCGAGTTGGTTTGGGCTGTAAATCGGGCTGGACTGGGCCCTAGTTGGCCGTATGGAGTTATTATAAGGTTTGATTAACCAAATACGTATGAGATTTCCGTTATTTTTAAAATGTTGATTCCTAAAGTTGTGAAATGATAAAATTTATGTTAGTTTTAGTTGAAAATAGGATAATTTGGAGAAAAAATTTACAGTGAAAAAATTGACTATTGACTATGAAGTTATATAAAACACTTCAAGTTTTACCAAACTTTGAAAGCTCGGCGGGGGCAATAATTAGGGATTGGGAAGGGTGTCCGATATCTATTATGATAAACTAGAACACTCGACTTTCATTTTGTACCATCAGCTTGGGAAACAAAACCCACTCACAGCGGAGGCATTAGCACTCCGAATGGGTAGTCAAAAAGTTCGCCAACTAAATATAGAAAGAGTCCAGATCGAAGGAGACTGCAAGATCATTATTGACCATTTAAACCGGAAATCTACCTGTCCTTGGGAAATTGAACTAATCCTCTCGGATACTCAATTACTGTTATCGACAGTGAAGGAAGTAACTTTCCTTCACATTCCTCGTATGAGCAATAGAGTGGCGGATAAGGTTGCACACCTTAGCCACTCTGCCCGAGGGGTCGATATTAAAAACAATTTGGGTCTTCTTGACCTCATCCGTAAGGATGCTGCCGGGTAGGTTTACTCTACCCGAATTCTTTCCTCATCAAAAAAAAAAAATTATGATAAACTAGAAAAACAAATCCCACTAAAAGCGGAAGTTCTCACTCTAAAAATGGAAATCCTAAAAGCTAATTAACTCCGCATAGATAAAATACACATTGAAGATGATTCTAGTATAATCATAAACTACTTACTTAAAACCTCAAAATGCCATTGGGAGATTGAATTAATTATGTCAGATGTCGAACTGTTATTATCGACTATAAAAGAGGTCTCCTTCTTTTATGTTCTCCGTTTTGGCAATAGAGTGGCTGATAAGGTTGCACACTTTTGCCACTCTGCATGGGGTGTCGATATTTACACAAATATTGGTCTTTTAGACCTTATCTGTAAGGATGCAGCCGGGTAGAGCCCGCTCACCCGAAATTTTACCTAATAAAAAAATAAAACACCTTAAGTTGAGCTATTCACTTTAATATAATAACGTTGTACCTACAAATTTTACTTTATTACTACATACATTTGTTTTCCCAATCATGTTTTTTTATATTTAATTCGGTTTTCCAAACAAACCTCGAGAAACCGAAGGATAGGACAAGTAAGTAGATGGACTAACCATTATCTACAATCGGAAACAAATAACAGAAACAAATGACATTTTCAGATGGACTAACCAATTCATCATGTCATCCCGTTTGTATTAACTATCCTATTAGTTAGAATTACCAAATATCTTATTATAAAAAAATTAATTGTTTAATTTAATATATACTCTCTTTGTCAAAAAAATATTGGATTTTAGATTTTTGTATGTTTTTAAGAAGATAAAAAATATTAAAAATTTAAATAATTTAATTTTGTTTTTTTGGTTCATAGGTAGGCACTTAGGCCATTACAATATGGGGGAGGGGGATTCGAACTCGTGACCTATTGGTCACTATATATATATATTTTTTAATCTTCTTTAAAAATGTACAAAAATCTAAAAGGATTTTACACATTTTTAGTCTCATCAAGTTTGCGTTAGCTAGCCTCAAACTTTTTTTTTATAAGATGAATATAAAATCGAACCAATATTCCATTTTCCTTTTCTATATAAAAAAAATGTTTCCGTTATATACACCACAAATCCTGCACATCAATTCCGACGTGTAGGGTTAAAGTGGGTTGATTAATTTTTGGCGAAACTAATTAAAATAACCCGACCTTTAAGGGTGTGTTAAAAATATATCTCAACCTTTCAAATGTAAGATAAATATCCCGACCTTTAAGGATATGTTAAAAATATATCCCTACCTTTCAAATGTAAGATAAATATATCAACCTTTATAAGTGATGTTCAAATAATATATAAAATAATTCTCTACCAAAAAAAACTAACATGGCATACATATGCGGCAAACTAAATTAATAAAAAAATAAAATTTAAAAAAAATATATAAAAAATTAATAGAAGGGTTTAAGAAAACAAGTTTTTTCATTTATTATTTTTAAAAAAAAATTCAAGACACTTTATTTATATTTCAATTTTCCAGGCCATATTCTTTGTTCAATTGTTCCATTTTTTTACATAATTTATTTACTAAAATTCTAACTATTCTTCTTTCTATTTTAAATTTTCATCAAAAACGCAAAATTAGTTAAGTGGTCCATTATACGAATATGGGTGTTATCCCTCAAATATAAAAATAATCTAAATAAAATATTAAACACTTGTAAATATATCATTTTTTTATATATATTTATATTTTATTAATTTATTTCTTTCCCTTGATAAAAAAAAAAAAAGAAAAGAAAAGTGGTTTAATAAAACAAGGTTTTTAATATAGAGTTATAAGAAAATAGTGTGTATAAAATATAAAAGATGAAAGATATGTAAATCTATAATTTTTTTTATATAGATTTTTTAAAGTTTTTTTTATTAATTTTTTTTTGTCATATATGCATGTCCTGTTAGTTTTTTTTTTGTACAAATTTTTTTGAGATATTATTTTAACATTACCTATAAAGGTCGAGATATTTATATTACATTTGAAAGGTTGAGATATATTTTTAACACCCCTTTAAAGGTCGGGATATTTATCTTACACTTTGAAAGGTTGGGATATATTTTTAACACACCCTTAAAGGTCGGGTTATTTTAATTAGTTCGCCTTAATTTTTTAAAAGTGCTAATTAATCAGAAAGGTTGAATTGACGTGCAGGGTTAAACCGAGTTGATTAATTTTTTAAGGGTGTCACTATATACACCGCAAATCCGGATTAAGGATTTGCACGTCCTTAAGGACGTGCTTGCACGTTCTTAAGGACGTGCAAGTTTGGGACCGTGCACGTCCACTATTTAAGTCTTGCACGTCCTTAACAACGTGCAAGCACGTCCTTAAGGACGTGCAATACTTGCACGTTGTTAAGGACGTGCAATACTTGCACGTTGTTAAGGACGTGCAACCCTAGTTAGGGTTTTGCGTTTAGGGTTTAGGGTTTAGGGTTAGGGTTTAGGTTTTCCGACGGTTTTGTAATGTTAATTGATAAAATTGAAGTGTTTAGCTAGTGGATTTGAAGGATTTAGGGTAAAATTAAATAGAAAACAATAATTGTTAAGGTTTTCATTCGGATAATATGCGAATAACGTTACAAGGAACGGAAAAAAAAGGTTTACATTCATAATTTTAATAAAGTTGTGGAATACAATCTAGGAAAATAGTATAGGGCGGCCGGACTCGGCACGCAAGGCTCGAAATCTCTCAATATGAGCTTGAAACGGAGCATCCCATCCTTCCACGCTCGGATGATGACGTTCGACCCATTCTGGCGGAGGCGACGGAAGAGGAGCGTTAGGACGCAACCAGATCTATGGGAATGGAAAATTAGAGTTAGAGTATTGACATATATATGAAAAGCATGAATAGGTAATAAAAAAGACGTTTGAAATCGTACCGCGGCAAAATGGTCTTGGTTTCCGATGCAGGCTACACCAAGAATTGCTGATTGAGGGTTGTTAGCAGGTGTCGGCAAGATCATGGGAAGACATGTGAACGGATGATGCCAAGCTAGGACGACGAGAGGAATCTGATATACCGTTGCAAATACTAAACCCATAATGGGTAGCTCTATCCACCGTCTCCTATCACCATGCACAACTCCCGCCCATCTCTGGTAGTCGACGAACTGCTGGAATGAGTATCCTCCCGTATAACGACCGGCGTACAGATCGGCGTGATCCTCCAAGTGATTGCATAGTAACGTTTTGAGTTCCGGGAAAGCAGTCTCGCCGATCGGTGATGTCAAAGCCGCCAAAGCACGGTAGCCACAATGACCATCTCCAACAGTGTCCCTCACCGTCTCAATATGACCGAGCATGAAGGGATCAACGTTGTTTCGACCCCAGTTGAACCCTCCGAACACATCATCACGTCCACGTCGAGCTGAGGTCGCTTGTGGACGAGGCCGAGCAGCATTTCGAGCAGCACGCGCTTCTTCTCTCTCAAACCTTTCCCTTACCTCCTCGTATGGCAACGGGTTGGTTCTGCAGGCATTCCTCGACCCCGAGGCCTCCCCTTCCTTCGGACGCTTGCTGATGAGGGTGGGTGCAGCTCATCCTCGCATACATCGTTCGAAGCCGTGTATGAAGATGACAGCTCATACGGCAGTGGGGTGTCGTCGATGTCAGTCCATGACAAATCCATCCAGAACGGGTGGATGTCATCGGCGGGTATCGGAGTACCGGAGTTGACGTATTCCTGAATCTCATGGACACAAGGGCTCCCGTAACAAACCCTCCAATGTCGGTCCGTGCATACCGGAGGAACCTTTTCGTTCACGACGTCCTGCCACATCCGGTACAGATAATCGAAGCACTTTTTGGAGATTAAAGTCTTTACCTCATCGAAAAGGTTGAATTTATACGCCGTTGTTGGCCATTTGAAGCGGTCGATCTCCAAAGCAGTTTGCAGCTCATGCAGTTGACAATCGTTGACTCTATGGATTGCATCGATCACGATGCGGAAGTCGCCAGTCGATGAGTGAAGTGCCTCCTTCAGAACCTTGTGTTGACCCTCAACTCTATACACATTAAAGTGCATACCACTAAATATTCGATATTATATCGTATTGTAATGGGAGATATGAAGTAAGGTTGTACCTGTTTGTCGTACGGGTGCCGAGATGGAAGACATTATCTACGTAGCATCGTACGATGCTCCTGCTGTATGGAAGCCAAACCGACTCTAAATACGCCACCACACCTGGGAATGGGTGCCATGCAGCGTGTAGCGCCCGACGACGTCGGTTGAATGATTCCTCCGACCTCGATTCGAACAGCCCCCAACAGTTGCCCTTAAAGATGCCAGCGTGGTTTAAATTCTTCGTGATCTTCAGAGTAGCTTCCTCGCATCTTCTCGTCACGTGTAACCAACGAAGGAGATGCTGGACGTCGGGGAAGACAACATTCAGCGCCGCGAAGAGACCTAGCTCTCGATCAGTCATGATAGCTTGAGGCTGAACCGTCCCAAGTAAGATCTGAAGCTGTCGCAACACCCAGGCGTATGTGTCTTCGTTCTCTTGCGACATGAAGGCATATGCGATGCAGTAAGTATTGCCTGAGGGTGTGAACCCGACCACCTCGCACAAAGGAATCCCATATCTGCAAGTGTAAATATGTTACATATAAAATACTTTATAATTGGCTATATGTGCAATAATGTAATCGTAATTAAGTAACTTACGCATTTGTTTTGTATGTGTTGTCCATGATGATGACGTAATGGAACCTTCGGAGAAGGCGTATCCCGTCGGGATGCGCGAGGAAGAGGTCGCTCAAGACGTTGTTGTCATCCGGATGTCATCTGAAGTCGTAGTAGTACCTTCTTTCCCGCAGATGGTGCAAGGTATCCTGGGTCATCGTCCGACTACCTCTTTCTTCGGCGACCACCATGGCGAGCGTGTTGGTAAGGCTCTTCCTTGACGTGACGCTGGTCTCATCCAACTGCCTCAAGCCGTACCCAATGGATTTTGGAGGAGTGCCAATTTCCTTCATCCACCTCGCCATCTTCTTTTCCCCCTCTGTCATCTGTCCGGCGATGGCGTGACCCTTCAAGCTTGTGGAAAGCCCGTGGTTATGAACACCGTGGGTTACCGTCATAACCCAGTGACCCGGCGGAGCTTCATGTCCGTGTAGAGAGAATGGACAACCACTTATCTTCGACTACGTGCTCCGGAGCTTCCTCCCGCGTGGTCGGTACTCCCCAAACTGCTCGCAAGCAAGGAGAACCCCGCCTGGACGATTCGACGCCCCCGTCCAAGACCGCTTGATTACTAAAATCATGCAGTGTCTCCGACCCAAGTCCTTGAAATACGTAACCATTTCGTCACGGTCATTCCAAACCCTTGGGTCCGAGAACTCAGACGTAAAGTCTCGAAACTGTATTCACATAATTGGAAATATGAACAAAACGGAAGGAATACGAAATATGTTCACTCTACGAAACCTATCCATACCTGGGATACTTGGAGACGAGGATTGCTTTGCGGCTCGGCCATAACGATTCTAACGGCGAAAGAATATATCGAAAGAAGTCGGACTTTGTTTTGGAGTGCGGAATCAAGCTGTCCTCCTTCGCTTCAAATAGGCACTGTTGCGTTAATAGTAAGCAGAACCATAGCACGTCGTTAAGGACGTGCTGCACGTCCTTAAAGACGTGCTAGGGTTTAGGGTTTGGCTAGGGTTTTAGGGTTTGGCTAGGTTAGGGTTTAGGGTAAGGAAACTGCACGTGGTCAACGACGTGCAGCACGTCCTTAAGGACGTGCAGTTTCGACAAACCCTAAAATCCTAGCCAAATCCTTAAACCCTAGCCCTAGCACGTCTTTAAGGTGGTTGTATCAAGTATGAGGATATGGATCTCCAAGGTAGTCGCAAGAGTGTCGATCTACTTCGACAATCTGATTCTGTGCTCCTTCACAAACCCTGAGGGAAGTTCCTAACCAAAATATGCAGGAAAACATTATAAACAACATACACAATCTTGTTTCACGTTTTCGTTATCGGGCAACCTTATCATATGAACGTTTTCATTTTCGTTATCGGGCAACCTTATCATATTAACGTTTTCGTTTTTGATGTTTACGTTCAATATGACTCCGAAGAAATGAGAAGAGTCTACTCGAGATAGAAATAGAAATATAGAGAGATACAAAATCCGTAATATAAAAGTATAATATCAAGATAGAAACTGCAAAAGTACATCACTGGTCTACAGGATGGCGTACAGCATGATCCAAAATCTCCGTCAGCTCGTCCACTATCTGCTCAATGCGAGGGTCGTGCGCTAGGGCCCTCAAATAGCCCTCGACCTCACGAAAGCGGGCTAACAGCGCCGGACGGATGATGGGAGGCTGAGGGAGGTCCACCCATGGGTCCATGCCGATCGGGTGGACGGGCGCCAGCGGGTCGGGATGGGGTGGCGTGGTCGGCAACACGTACGGCCGGCTCTGCGACGCGTACCAAGGCAAGTAATCTGCATTGACACTGGCCTGGCAATCCGCGCTGGTGCGCCTGTGCTCGGCCAGCCTGTAGAAGCGACCCTCGTCCTGCAGGTCCCGCCACCTGTTGTGGCCCGGGGCAAACACGGGGATGTACCTCGCGTTCTTCAGGGTCGTGTCGCGGCAGACCTGATCCGGCGCGATGACGGCCTGCGGGATCCCCTGGACCCGTCCGAACTGCCGGAGGCACCTATCGGGCATATACGGCTCCTCCTCCTCGCAGAAGGTGATGGTGCCCCGATAGGTGGACTGACGGTACTGGCCGTTGAAGTCCAGATCACGCCCAAAAGGCATCCACCGGACCTACAATTAAACAAATCAGATGTAATTCACAGCTAAGAATTATAAGTGATATAGATAGAGTCTCGAATACATACATCATCGACGGTAAAACGGTCCACCTCGTCCCGCAGCTCCCGGATCTTCTTCAGCTTCGCGTCGTCCTTCATCCGCGGTGGCTGCTTCGGACCGATGAACTTCGCGTAGAAGCGAGGGTCATCCTTCCTAGCCGAGTCGCTGGACAAATCACCTCGGAAGCGAGGGACGTACGCCCATATCCAAGCCTTGACACAAAAAAGTATGTCGTTAGCATATAATTTAAATATTTGTAAACTAAAACTCTAATTCAACGGTCTCGTACCTGTAGGATCGGCGTGCAGCTGTCTATGCCCTTCGCACCTGAGCGGGTAGCCTCGCCTAGGCTCCTGTACAGACATGCGAGGGCACCTGCAGCCCATGCAAGGGTGGCCGTACGTGGGATGTCCCAAATAAGGCCGAATATCCTCCATGGGATCCGGCTCTACGACTTGTCCACAAACAAACTCGCGGCGAGAGCGATGGCCATGTACGTCCTGTGCAGAAACAGACGCTGTGTAGGGTCATCTTGGGGCTGCCCCCCTCCCACATGTGTGCGCAGCCGAATCTGCTCAGGATCAGCCGCGGCCTCTGGGTCATCGGCGGGGGCGGGGTCGACGAGCGACCCGTGTCTCTGCTGCCACTGTGTAGTAAACCCAGTCACTGGAGGGCCACCAGCGTGTCTGTACGACTTCAGAGTCGCATGGGTGAGCTGGTAGTACTCCGCGATGGCGGGGACCAAAGCGCCCGCGGGCAGATGTGACGTGCAGGGCTGACCATCAATCGGAAGTCCCATCAGACAGGCAACATCGTGCAGCGTGATGGTCATCTCGCCCCATGGAAAGTGGAAGGAGCTGGTCTCCGGGTGCCAATGCTCCAAAAATGCCGTGCAGGTGAACTCGTCGACACACTGCCAGTGGAGGGACCTCAGCTGGGGGATGCCGGATGGGAGCAGATCCTGCACCCAGGTCCCCGGGCCCTCAAATATGTAGGGCTCGAAATGCTGCAAGTGAGTCGCCCGGTGGTGGAACTTCAGCAGCTGCAGCTCCACCGTAGGATCTCTCCACACCTGGTACGCACGGTGATGCCTGTAAGACACAAGCAGCTCTCCAGGCGGCAATAAAGGGTCGACCTGCACAGCCGGTGCGGCAGCCTGCGCAGGGATGGGCTCGGGCTCTATCTGTGGGCCCCCCTGGCCCTGAGCCTACCCCTCCTGACCATCGTCATCCTCCTCAACGACGTCAGGGATCACATCATCTGCAGAGCCCAAGGAGATCGCCGCTGGTGTGGCGGAGGTCGAAGGCTCGGGCTCGTGTGTGCCGGATGTAGAAGCCTCTGGCACGGATGAAGTAGAAGCTGCTGGCGGCACGACCAAAGTAGAAGTCTCCGAAACGGCTGAAGTAGATGCCTCCGGGATGGTCGGTGGAACACGAGTAGGCGGTCTACCCATGTTGGCCCGTCGCCCACCGACTACGTCGGTAATACAGCTACTCAAAACATCAGCGGGCTCTAAAGAAGGCTGCAACCCCATCATCGCATCGCCCGAACGATCCCAACCTGGCAGACCCTATATTCTTTTATATCAAACTACAACTATATTCTTTTATATCAAACAATATATTTGAATATATACTATCTATTATATTCTATCAAATTACAACTATATTCTTTTATATCAAACTATATACTATAAAAAACATTATAATATATAAATAAATCAAAAAATATATTTTCAAGTATATTCTATCAAACAATATATATTATCAATCATATATTCTATAAACTTCTATTATAAAACTATAATATAATCTATCAAATTATATTTTAAAACTCTAAAAATAAATCAAACAAAAAGTAATTCAAATAACATACCGGTGGAGTCGGGATCGGGGACACCTCAATGGTCCGACGCTTTCGCGGCGGTTCGTCCACCTCCGCCACTGCTCCGCCTCCATCGCCGCCGCCATACGCCACCCCACCACCACCACCCTCCTCCTCGGCCACTGCTCGGCCTCCTTCGCCGGCGCCAGACGCCGCCCCACCACCACCACCCTCCTTCTCCGCCAAAGCCGCCAGCACCACCCTCTCCTCAGCCACCGGCTCCACCGCCACCGCCTCCCCCGATGCTCCACCACCCGCCACCTCCATCGCCGTCGCAGCACCACCAACCTCCGTCGCCGCCAGCAGATCCGCCTCCAAAGTCGCCACCGCCGCCTCGAGCTCTCTCTCTCTCTTTCTGTCTCCATCTCTCTCGGTCTCTCTCTCTCTGGGTCTCTCTCTCTCTCTCTCTCGGTCTCTATCTCTCTCTCTCTCTCTCGGTCAAGCTTCGGCCGGCGACGCTCTCTCTCTCTCGAGATTTCTCTGGTGGTCAATGAAGACGAAGACGAAGAGGCACGTCTTCTTCGTCTTTACTAGACGGACGTGCACGTCCTTAAGGACGTGCAGCACGTCTTTAAGAACGTGCCCTTTTGCACGTCCTTAAGGACGTGCAGCACGTCCCTGAGGACGTGCAAGCACGTTTTTTTTTAAAAAAATAAAAACGTGCTTGTACGTCCGGGTTCGGGTGGCTCTCACCCCCCTTGCACGTCTTTAAGGACGTGGGGATTTACGGTGTATATAGCCGAAATATTTTTTAAACTCCGACGTGCATTTTTTAGGGTGGATTTGCGGTGTATGTGTATCTAAAAACACAACAAAAAAAAAGAAAAAAAATCCTTTATGAAGTCCAAATTATCATCGTCTTTGTGTACTGTATCAGTGCAAGCCTAAGGAAAGCACCTCCTTCCTCATTGGGGGCGCTGCCCTGTGCCCTGTTTTCCCCCTTTCCCCATTCTCCAGCCTTCATGGAACTCCGGATTCATCCGCCAAAAGTCTGAATTCATCACTAGCCTTTTTCACGTAAATCCTCGATGAATCGCACTCCTGTTCGATCCGGTTTCCTCAATTTCCTTCCAATCATCGAATTTTCCTCTTTCCCTTTGGAAAACAGCTGAGATTCCGCGGGATTAGGGTTTGCGATTTTCGGGAGAAATGGATCTCGACAGCATCGACTGCGTTTCGTCTTTAGATACCTTGATTGATGAGGACGAGATCGATAGCTACCCCCACCCTATATCGCTCGCCCACCACCACCCGTTGGTTCACCAGTACGCGTCATCGAAGCCCAGCGGCAATGGAAACGCCGTCGGTTCCAATTCCACGGCTCACCCGGCCACCAGTGTCCATGAGCTTCTTGAATGCCCCGTTTGCACCAATTCTATGTACCCTCCGATTCATCAGGTTTGTTAATTCCATTTTCTTTCACTGATCTCTCTTGGATAAATTCGCATGTAGCCCTGATTTTGCCTGATTCTATGTAACCTCCTCAAATTCATCAGGTTTGTGAATCTTGCTTGATTTTCTTTTTGTTTTAGCTCCCGAAGGGTTCATTGCACTTTCTGGCAATTCATTGAAAATGTGAGCATTACTGATACAAATGAACAACCTTTAAACATAGTTTAGTTCCACCATAGTGATGAAGGAAACGAGAAGGGCGGAGCAGAACTGCTCTTTCAAGTTATTTAGTTGGGGAAATTTGAATGTTCATCCAAAAATTTTATTTGGATCCTATCTAGTTAGGTTGCTTCTATTCAGTATGGAGATCTTAGTGTTATTGAATTCTTGTTTTGGGAAACTAGATTTCAAGTCTGCTGTTAATATACGAAGACAGTCGATTTGGATTAAAGCTGCAAGGAGAATTCAGTTCGAACAATGCAATAACATAAATCTGCTATAGATTGAATCAAGTAAAATTAAGTAACATATTTCTGTACCTTTGTGATGTAAGCTTTTAACATCCTTTTGAAGGGTTAATGGCACTACCTAAGAAATTCATGTGGTCGAATTGGTTTGGTTGTTGTTTGATATTTCATCTTCTCCCTCTAGTTTCTTAAAATGAAAATTCATCCATTGGAGTTGTTCTTGTCTTGAGCTTATTGACTTGAGCTTATTGAACGGTGTCATGTGGATCACTGTTGCAACTGTAAGCTTAACCCTATTTGATTTGATGCTCATGGTCAGTATGATCAATCATGGTTCAGTGATAGGATCTCCTTGTGCGTATAACTGCATACTGTTTCTACTCATCTTATTTGTCACGTGCTGAGGCTGAGTCGACTCTGGATAGCTCCTCATGTAAACTTTTAACAGTCTTATCTTGACATATAGTTGCCCAGTTTACCGAATTCAGTTCTATTTCTCTTGTTGATATTGAAATTTGAGAATCTGGTCCCTCCCTCCATCCCTGATCTTTCCTTTTGGTCAAGCTCTAAGGTTGTTGTTTAGTAATGTGTATGTGTGTGATTCCTAAATTTGCCAATGCGGCATGCTCTACTTTGAAGAATTGCTTGGTTTGTTTGAGTACCTGTATTTTATCTGCTCATATAATGAAGGTGTCTTCTATTTCTAGATGCATCTTTCTTCACTCTTTTTTTCCAACAAAAATGTTTGCTATATTTCAGTGCCACAATGGACACACACTTTGTTCCACATGCAAAACACGGGTGCACAACCGGTGCCCTACCTGTAGACAAGAGCTTGGAGATATCAGATGCCTGGCGCTGGAGAAAGTAGCTGAATCACTCGAACTACCCTGCAAATTTTACACCCTCGGGTGCCCAGTGATCTTCCCCTACTACAGCAAGCTGAAACACGAAGCTTTATGTAACTTCAGGCCATATAATTGCCCATACGCTGGATCAGAGTGTTCTGTGGTCGGGGATATCCCATACCTTGTGGCTCACCTGAGGGATGATCATAAGGTAGACATGCATTCCGGATGTACATTCAACCATCGCTACGTGAAATCTAATCCCCGTGAAGTAGAGAATGCAACATGGATGCTAACCGTAAGTGCAAATTCGCGTTTCCGCCAATTCAAGCCTGACCTGTAACTTCAGTTTCTCAGTTTACATTTTCTGAAATCAAATTTTGCCTTGGCTAGGTCTTCAACTGCTTTGGACAATACTTTTGTCTACACTTCGAAGCATTCCAATTGGGTATGGCGCCAGTATACATAGCATTCCTGCGGTTCATGGGCGACGAGATGGACGCCCACAGCTACAGCTACAGCCTTGAGGTAGGAGGCAATGGGCGCAAGCTCATATGGGAGGGCACCCCACGGAGCATAAGAGACAGCCACCGGAAGGTAAGGGACAGCCACGACGGGCTCATCATACAGAGAAACATGGCACTCTTCTTTTCAGGAGGGGACAGGAAGGAGCTGAAGCTGAGGGTTACCGGGCGGATATGGAAGGAGCAACAGAACCCTGATGGTGGCGCTTGCATGCCCAATCTCTGCTGCTGAGAATGAAACCCCGTATGAATCTACTCACCTTCTTGTCGTTCCTTTTCCGCTTCCTCCTCCACCCTGGCCTCCATCAATAACAAGATGATCTTCTCTGGCTCTGCTGAAACAGTGCTCAAACTGGTGTGGAAGTGTTTTTAGTAACTAGAGATGCTGGAAAGTGAAAACCATGTTGTAAGATCCACTATTTGTTACTGTACCAATAATCTCTGTTCTTCCCGATATCATAGGTTCTGTTTGGTAAACATTAATCAGTACTGAAAGTCTGAAACACATTATCTTATAAGGTAAATGAATGTTTACCAAACATTTCCTTGTTTAGTTATAGATACCTTTTTCGGCTTGTTTTGAGTTTGGACATTGCATATTTGCATCATCATTCATCGGTTGATCAATTTTGAACCAAAACTATACCATGTCTTTTCTCTCAGGATTAATCAACAGCAGTTTCATATGGCAATATACCAGAGCAATTGTGACAGAAGTTCCCCATAGAGTCGTCTCTGGATAGATCATCAGTCATCACCATCTCCGCAACAGATTCTATTCAGGCTCGATAACATCCATGGAGTTGAGCGGCTGTTGATCTTCTTCATTCCATAGTCCATACCCCTCAAATGCACGTCTCCAATTGGAGATTAGCTCAACAAGGTAAGAATCCAGAACAATCCCCGAGTCTCTAAACAACATCAGCAATGAAATTGCGCAGGCAAGAGTTTCTTAATTCTTCTCATTCCTCAAACTGAAATCACATTTTTTTTTTATACAATTCCTTCACAATCCCTATTGCATTAGATCAGTTTACCTAAATTGCACTCCAAGAACGATCAAAAACAAGCTAATTACTTCTAGAGAGCTCACTCAAAAACAGCAATTTGAACAAAAATGGAGGAAGAAAAACTCAGAAAGCAGAAAGGAGAGAACAGCACACCAGGTTACCAGAAGCTTCAGCAATGGAAGCCTAAAACATTGCCATTGCTCACCTCAATTGTAACCCTACATTTCACTCTGGTTTCCACATGGTGAGCTAGCACCTTCAAAACCCTAACTCTCCCGGCCATCTTCACCCTCGTCTCGACTTCCATGGTCGGACCCGGACCAAACATGGCCCCGTCGCTGCCGCTCAATGCCGCGGTAGTGGCGGTGAGCTGATTTGTGACTGGGATCGACTTCACGTTGAATGTGGCGGAGACGTACTGAGTTCGGCCGGGGGCGATCTCGCCGGCTGGGATGAACATGAACCCTAGCTGACTGCCGGAGTAGAAGAGCTGGAGGGAACTGTCGTAGTGGGAGAAGGAGTACCGGTTAGGGTTTCGGACGGCTACGTACTGGTAGATCGTGAAGTCGATCGTGCCATTGGAGAGGGAGAATGCCGGGAACCGCACCGAATCAACGGCGATCTTCGGATCTTGGGGCTTGAAGAGCACGAAACAAGCAGTGACAGCGATCGCCGCGACTATCAGGAGGAAGGCGGTGGCTAGCATGCAGGAGGCGCAGCTCGAACCGCCAGATCTCCGCCTCCGCGGCGGCGGCGGCATCATGTACGGCGGATACGCCACAAATGTCGGTTGTGGTTGTACTTCTGGTTCTGGTTCCGGCACAGGTGGCGGCGGGTGCCGCGGTTGATTGTTGGATCTCTCGATTGTGTTTGGGGGACGAGGAGATAGAGTGGCTGCCGGAGACGGTGGCTGCGGCGGGCTGTGATTAGGTCTCATGGTGGAGTCTGAGGGCTGCGGCGAGCGAAGTGGCGTCAGCGGCGGCGGGGTTGGATGGCGGTTGATTTGGCTGGGCCTCATGGTGGAGATGTGGAGAGCAGCGGAGCTTGAGAGGTTTATCAATGGAAGATCTGCTTGTCTTCAGTCTTCAGTCTTAGTTCAGTGTTGTTTTTTGTGTGCTAAAAAGCTTGTTGGCAACAATGGAGGAAAGAGTGAGAGGGTGAGTGGGACACGTGGAAGGATGTTATTGGCTACCGAGAAATTAGTGTGGGCAGCTTAAAGAGTGCAGAGAAAGATAATTGACTGATGCTATTTGCTTTTCTTGTAGGCGGAGGAAGAGATTAAGCATATTGTTAAAGGATATTTTTAAGTTTTTTTTTATTTAATTAAAAATGATTTTATGTCACATTTGCTTCCAGACAGCGGAAATCCAATTGCAGTCGAGTCTAGATTCATGAAATTTAATTTTGATAGATTGATCGCGCGGCTTTTGGATTTGTTATCCGAAGAGTCTGTTATGTCTTGTGGGACGTAAGATTGTGGTTTGGTTTCGACTTTGTAGGCTGAGTTTCGAGACCTTCACAATGGGATGACGGATGTGATTAAAAGGGGGGTTACGTGTTTGAAGGTAGAGGGGGATTGTCTACCATAACCATTCCGGAATGGCTCACTGGAAAGGACTTGCGGGTAATACCCAAAGGTCCCCAGTTCGAACCCCGGACATGGCCTCTCTTTATTTACAAATTCAAGGGATTGTCTACCATTATTAACGTCTTTAGAGCATCCGCATTAGTACGGATTTCTTGGGTTTCTTAATCTCTTTTATCAAACTCTCTCTTCTTAAAAAAAACCCAACTTATTTTTTTACCCACATCCACAAAAATTCTCATTTGTTATTTTGTGGGTATGGTTATATGCGCCACAAATCCAAAGCCTGGAAATGTGCAAGCCTTGTGACTAATTAACTTTAACCATGCACGTCCTTAAGAACGTACATGATTTGGGGTGTATATAGCCAACACGTTATTTCTACACTTATAAATAATAGCATAGGGTCCCACCTTTCCTTTTGTCCCATCAATTTTCACTCACAATTTCTCCCCCTTCTCTCTATCTCTTTTCAATTTAGGTTTCTTGAGTTTTTAATGTAGTTGCTACCCAAACAATTCAAAATTTGGTTTTTAACCTTTCTTCAATATTATAATATTTTCTTAGCTTGTCTCTACAAAACCCACTAAAAACTACCAATGTGGGTGCTTTGTAAAGGGAGTTTGACGTGTCCTTGGGAAGCCAAAATGACTTTCTCCGACTTGCTCATCACTTGTTATTCCTTCGACGCTATCTTGTTCTCCCACGTTTGTAGAGACAACAACCAGGGAGCTGATTGACTTACTCACCTTGGCCTGACTTCGACTTTCACAGATTCTACGGGTTGTTCAGCGATCAAAGATCTCATTTAAAAGGATGCTTTTGGGCGAAGTCTCAACTGCGGTTGACTTATCCCAAATTCTGATACCATGTAGAAAGATATCAATCGATGTAAAGTTCCCCTTAGGATTTCATTCCTCATCATGTTCATATATATAGGTTACAAGAAGAATTGGGCCTGAGACAATAGGCTCACTATACAATATGTAATCTATCAATTTTCAATATAAATTTCTTTCGAAGAAGATTGAATTGCCTCATGCTCCTCAACTTTTGCTAGCCTTGACATTTACTTCATGAAATAGGATGGTGAGAAGAGCTATGCAAACTAGGATGTTGTGGAGAAAGATAAGTAGATAACTATAAAAAAAATTAGCATGATGCAACCCTCTTTTTTTTTTTTTTTTTTTTTTTTTTGTTGATTTACTTATGAAACAAGGATTTTGTTTCATCTAAATCATTCCAATTGTCTTGAGGTTGTTTTTCTTTAAATTTTTTATGCATGTAGAGAAAGAGGATGATGATTTTATTGCTGTAAAAATGGTTGTCGGACTTGATACAAGTGCCCGGTGTGTTGTATGCAAATGCAAGGAAGATACCAACCCTAACGGGTCGCTGATCGAGCTTATATGGACCTCCTGATAATATACTTCCAGCTATCTATATGCTTTGTTTCATTTGCTGGTTGTCCCAAATTGCCTCAAGCAACCGAAGCTCCAACTTTGGTTTGATAGTTAATGGTAAATCCCTTACCTTTGAGCTAGATACACACATATATATATTTAGGAAACTTTCTTAGATCTTGTGGGTCAGTGGTTGGATATGCTTGTGTCATTTGTTGGTGTTCTTTCCCTCAAACACAAGGCTGGTATTGGTGATGGGGCAAACAATATTTGAATGCTTCAAGAGGCTGTTATTAATTGGCATTGGCATTAGTGGTGTTGAAGGAGTGTAATAGACCTAAGTAGACATGGGTCAACCTGTCCGGTTCGCCCGACCAGCTTGACTAAATTTCCGGGCTTGGGAAAGACAATTGGCTCAAGGATCAAGCCCAAGCGGGCCTACTGGCCCGGCCTGCCCATATATATATTATTTATATGGAATTGTAGCAAAATATTAGATATATACTTATTGATTATACGGAGTATAATTTATACTCGTACATAGTACTTTAGTAATACTAATTAAATGACTAATAATATTCAAATCACATATAAATTAATGAATGCAATATTATTAAATAAATTATTTTCGAGATTTTTCTCACTGAAACGAACCTACACTAAAGATTTATGGCTTGATTTTAAAGTTGTGTAACTTGTGCACCTTTGTTTTGTATAAAATTTTAATCTTTTAGATACTTTGCACATATTTTAAAGTTTAGGATCAAACACAAAAATTAAAAAATATTTCACAAACTTTTAGTGGGTGGCCCGTGGCCCGATGGGCTACCTGACCCACCCATGTAGGTGGGGTTGGACAAAAAACCAGGTCTAACCCAAGTCCGACCTACTATAATGGGCCAATGTTTTGACAAAGGCCCCGGCCAAGCCGGCCCGTGTTCTCTAGGCCATATTCATTTGAAGGACTTTCGCAATTGGTGAAAGAAGTGAACAAGGTATTAAACGTTTGTGGTCAATTGGCGTATGTTTGAAGGCGGACTCCCTGGGATCATTTGATATTCGTCTGTCCTCACTCAGCAGATGAAGGTTGACAACATCACCCTCAAAGAATTTGTAATTTTTGACTTGTGACTTACAATACAAACTCTTTAATATTGTGGAAGATTTGAAATGAACATTTCATATTGATTATGTAAAGTCTTTTATATAAGTTGGTGGACTACTTTTTCTAATGCTAATTAAAACCACTGTGTGCTCAGGATTGTTCTTCTAAATTTGTTAACATATTGTTCTATGTAATTCCATCACTTTCATATCTTATATATACATGGTTACAACAAAACAATCACCTTGCGGGACACGATTCATACCTATAGTATTAAAAAAATATCCCAAGTAAAGACTTCAACCTCCTCTAGAAAACCATGTCGTCTCCACTCATTAACTTGGATTTTTCCATCTTGTGACATCATATCTCTGAAATTTAAATGACCAGCATCAACATGTATGTATTCAAATCAAATTGCAACTTCTTTAAGTCTTTCGACGGATGCATCCTTCATCTTTCCATCTTTTGACTTAAATAATTACTAGTAATCAAATCTATTTAATTTTTTTGTCCTATAAATACTTGAACACCAAAATGTTCAATTAAACACAATCCAAATTGAGCAAATCAATCCAAATTAAAGTGATTAATTAATCTCCGTAATGGAGGAGCTCCTCGTATCCATTTTAGCTTTGATAATCTTATACATAATTACCAAACATGTCCTCCATAGACTCCAAAGACTGCCACCAACTCCGTTCCCATCCATCCCCATCCTCGGCCACTTCCACCTCTTCAAGGCCCCCATCCACCGCACCTTAGAGGCCCTCTCGGCCCGCTACGGCCCGGTCATACTTCTCCGCCTCGGATGCCGACGCATCCTCGTCGTCTCCTCCCCCTCAGCAGCCGAGGACTGTCTCTCCAAAAACGACGTCGTCTTTGCCAACCGCCCCCGCCTCCTCGGTGGCGACCTCTTTGGTTACAACTTTACTAACATCCTGTGGGCCCCGTATGGTGAGCTATGGCGCAACCTCCGCCGCATCGCCACCACCGAAGTGCTCTCCTCTCACCGCATCAACCTACTTTCCCAAATCCGTGCTGATGAGATTAAGGTATTTTCGATGATTAGTTTTGCTTTTTTTTTTTAAGTTTTTTTTTCTTTGAATTGGTAAATAAAGAGCGGTCATTTCGGAGTTCGAATCGGGACCTATCCCGGAATGGTTTTTAAGTTTTTTTTTCTTCTCATATCTAAATTATGTGGCACATTAATTGATTTTAATTTTAAGTTTAAAAATAATTTTTTAAAAAAATTAATTGAATTAGTATACTAGATGTAACATTTATTTAGTGTTGCTACCGATTTGGAAATTTAATACTCGAAATTTAGACCGTTTAAGATCTTTATTCTTATATCAAAATAAATATCATTTTAGATTTTCGAAGGCAAAGTTAGTAGTAATGGTTTATATCGATTGGTGTGCTGTTAATTTTTTTTAAAAAGATTTTAATTGGTTAAAAAATACGGTGGATATTAAAAAAAAAAAAATTTATGAAAAAATTAGTAGAATGGTATTGATTGATAATTGAGTGTTTTATTAAAACTTGTGCAAAATCGACTTAAATAATTTAAGACAAAGGAGTACAAGTTTAGGGTTGAATTGGATTTATTTTGTTTTTATGTTATAAATTGATCAAAATCCATCCTCACCGCACCCTTATATTATGTTGTATTTTTGTTCAATCAAACCGATGTGGGATGGAATCCCAACTAAAATTAATGATCTTACTTGTGTGGTATGTACGTTCCAAATGTGTCTTTAGTTAATGCTCCGTCGTGTCCACCTTTCGGCAATCGCTTCCGGTGACGATCGGGTGAATATGAAGGGTTTGTTTTTCGAGACTACCAGCAATGTGATGATGAGGATGGTGATGGGGAGGCGATTCTACGGGGAGAGCGTGGAATCAGAGGAAGGAAGGAGGTTCAAAGACTTGTTCGAAAATGATGGCGATGGAGCATTTACGCCCGGAGATTTCTTCCCGGTGTTGAGAACCTTAGGGCTCACAATCAGGTTGGAGAAGGTTTTTCGAGAGCAATTCAAAAAGTTGGATGCGTTCTTCCAAGATTTGGTGGATCAACAAAGACAAGCAGAGTCAAGTCAAGCTATTGGATCAAGAGTTGGCGGTATTGATCGTAAGACCATGATCGAAGTGTTGCTCAAACTACAGAAGAAAGATCCCGAGTTCTACACTGAAGACATCATCAAAGGCATGGTATTGGTAAGCTCGATCTGTCTCTCTAAAACTCTTCATGACATGAGTAAGGCTTTAACCACTTATAAACCAATCGCAAATCTAATTATGTTGAGTATCAATCTTGTGTTATTTAATTAGATAATCTTGGGAGCGGGTACTGAAACATCAGCTACGACAATGGAATGGGCAATGTCGCTTCTACTAAACAATCCAACAATCCTAAAGAAGATCCAGGCCGAAATCGACGCCCAAGTTGGCTACGAGCGACTCATCAACGAATCGGACTTAAACCACTTACCTTTTCTCCACTGCATCATAAACGAGACACTTCGAATGTACCCAGCGGCCCCACTTTTGGTGCCACACGAGTCCTCTGACGAGTGTATTGTGGGAGGGTACAAGGTCCCACGTAGCACCACGCTAATGATCAACGTGTGGGCCATCCACAATGACCCGAAGTTGTGGGACGAGCCAAGGAAGTTCAAGCCAGAGAGGTTCGAGGGAGTAGGAGGCGATAGGGTTGGGTACAAGATGATGCCATTTGGTTCGGGGAGGAGGGCGTGCCCCGGTGAAGGCCTGGCTGTGCGTATGGTTGGCTTGGCATTAGGTTCGATGCTGCAATGCTTCGAGTGGGAGAGGCTCGGGGAAGAGTTGGTTGACATGAAGGAAGATAAAGGACTCACCATGCCTAAAGCCGAGCCTTTGGTTGCTAAGTGTCGTGTTCGGAATCACATGGAGAAACTCATTATTTAGTGAACTTTTAACAAGTTGGATATGAACTAAATTGATAGGAAAATATTAAACTTTGATTTTTAGATAAAGTTAAGGTAGCGGAGCTTCCATACATTTTTATAAAAATTCTCATTCTAAATAAGTGGATTTTCGATTTTTGTGCTTATTTGTTTTTAATTTCAGAATGGATGATTTTTACGAAGTCTTTTTTTTTTTTATGACGAGGAACCCACCTTTGATTTTATAATCCAATTCGATGCACAAACATAATTTGCTTAATCCTATTTAATATATTAATAAATCAAATCTTCAGACATAATGTCTTCGTAACTCTTACTCTATCGGTTCATTAAACATGTTATTTTAACTTCTTTTATAAATTATAAAGAAATCTATGAAGATGTATATGATTATACACTCATTTATTATATTGCTTTTTTACTTGATTAAAAAACTATAAATAACATTATAATAACTATTATAAGGACATTTTTGTAAAGTAGAGCCCAAAATAGTTAAAATAATATTTTTTTAATAAAATTAATACTTTAAAATGACAGATTTTTATCAAATGAAAGAAGTACTGCAAAAACAACCTTGTAGACTTATGGTGTTTGGATTCCCAATGCATTATGCTTATAAGTATAATCATTTTTAAAGTGTTTGTTTAACTAAATTGTACCGTATGTATCTAAAATAGTATGAATTTAAAATAAAATATTACATAGATTGTATAAATCAAATACTCAATATTGTGTTAAGTTTGTAATTATCTTATAATCTTAATACAATTAATTTACACAATTTATAAAATATTTTATTTTAAAATTATATTATTTTAAATATCTTACCATATAATTTTTCTAACCAAATACTTTAAAATGATGGGTATTTTGCTAAAATGACCCTCATATCCGGAAGGTTTGCATGAGTAACCCAATCAGGAAAAAAATTGCACAAAAGCGGATATCCACTTGACAAGGGGAGCCGGTAGCAGGTCATCGTGTGGGGTACAGCTGGACTTCATTCTCGGTTTCATGTACAGTGAGAAAAAGAGGGATGGAGGCATCTCTACTCCTGAAAAGCAAAGACCAGTGAGAGAGGAGGGAAAAAGTAGTTGCTGCAGTGGCAAAGGACAGAAGAGAGAGACAGAGAGACGGAGAGAGAAGGAGAGAGAGAGAGAGAGAGAGAGAGAGAGAGAGAGAGGTTAAATAAAAAAGTGCAGGCTGAGAGGACAGAGAGATCAGTGAGAGTGTCAGTGAGGGGGGAAAAGTTTCTTTCAACTAAATTATAAGTTTAAGAGAAAATCAATTGAAGAAGGAAGGGTCCGGGGGGTTTATTTTAAGGATCACGTGTAAGCAGTAAGTTGTAACTGGATATCCTTATTAGATAGACATGTCACATATTGTATTTCACTGGACACGATTGTAACTATGAAAAACACAGGTCATTAACTACCATTATCGAGTGGAGAAGATTTATAGGAGAAGCAGATTCTCTATAATGACATATTGTTTTATGTGTGCCCAATTATAATATTTACCCATATTTGGATGCCATGCTTTCGTTATCTCCGGCCGTCACTAGCATGCTTTACCCATATTGGAATCGAATGGATAAGAGTGACAGTGAGGGGGCATAAACATACTTATAATGACATGGTAAGTTGAAGAGAAAAACCATGGAATAACAATAAAGTGGGTGGAGGTGAATTCGTGGGCCGTCTAGTAATCGCGTAGTTGTCACTTGACACAACATGAATACGACATGACATACATTGAAATATACTTGACACAATATGTCAGAGACAGATTCACTTGCATTAATCAAATACGACACAGGAGCAAACATTTAAAAAATAGTAGGAGAGAGTAGCAACATAGAAGACAGTGAAAACGAAATTTACGGTAACAAGAAGCGAACTTGTGGTTGCGTGATGAATCTGTATCCATCCCAATCGAAGTGTGGGCGCATATTGCGGGCACGATGATCAGACGTCTCGTCGCTCAGTGGGAAGTAGACCGTGAAAGTTCGGTCACTTCCATAACCGGACACACCAAGGACCCTCCCGGCCCAAAACCCATCGTTGTCGCGGCAGTCGACACGGTCTTCGGGCATGTAGGCGTCGTAAGAAATACGAGGCGGTCGTGGACGAATTCGTTGCACCGGGATGACCTCCCTCAGCAGCTCTCTTCTATTGTTGCGTAGGAGGGTCACATATTCGACCTCTCATGGTTCGGGTCCAGTTTGCGTACAAGGGTCGCCTCGTAGAACGACCCGAGCATCCCAGACTCACCGCCGATAATCTCTACTCTTTGATGTCGTCGGTACGAAGGCGGCGACATTGGTCCTGCATAAAATTTAAAAAATAAGGTAGTATAATGATACAAGTAGCACAACTGAAATCTACATGAATGAAGTGATCGACAAACCTCCATTGTCCGATTCGTCGGATGATATAACGATGGGGACAGGTCGGGGAGGGAGGCCAGATGAGGACCTGCGGTGGTATGAAGAGGATGCCATTTCGTTGAAGGGTTGTTGGAGAGGTTGTTAAATGGCAATGGGGAGTTAACTTCACCAATTTGTGGGGAGTATGGATGGTGAATGGCTATCATATAACTGGGGTGTTTGGGAAATAGCAACATTGTTCAGCATGTGACCGTTGAGAAAAAAAAAAGAAACAAAAAGCAAAGGGGATTGAATTGCAGTGTTTTGTTGTTGTCTACAATTAATATGGCAGTGGTCTTCTGTATACATAACACGTGTCATTTCTGACATGACATTAATGAAGTGGGTTTACTTCTTGTCGTTAGACGGTACATGACACCCCTTTAAACCAACTAGCCGGTTAATTAATACCGACTGGCTAACAACAGTTTTCCACTGGACACCTTTTGCAGGGGTTTTAGTAAAATTTTGACCTTTGTATAAAACTGGGTTTCCCACTCACGATTAATACTAAAAAAATGCAAAACCATAGAGAGAGAAGTATACCCATATTAATTTCAAACCATGAAATACATTTTCAAACAATATATTATGTGCAAAGCAATGAATAAAATTTGACCCAACATTAACTTCAGAGAGACCAAAGGGGGGGGGGGGGAATCTTGCAGAGGGTAGAGAAAGACTTTTGATAAGACAGGGGAGAGAGAGAGAGAGAGAGGGCGGGAGTGAGATTAAATCTCCCGCCCTGTCATTTGCGCCTTAAGAGAATAAGAGGGAGAGGAGGGAGGAGGGGGAGTCCATAAACCCATTCACGCGCTTGACACCTACTGGGGTTAACTGGACAAACACCGACTTCTTGGCGGAAATTAGTAAGTCATCCTTCCATTTAGGTTATGTGATATGTCTCTCCGTACAATATGTTCTTCTCCCTGTAAAACTTAATGTCCCCCCCTCTAACTAAGGGAACATGGGAGAAATCGTCCGTGTGTATCACTGTATTGTTTGGCGGATGGTGGGATTGTGAAGAGGGCACTTGGGTCGTGAAGTCGTCGAGGAGTCAAAAGGCCGTACTGGTAGACGAAAGTATTGACTACGTCTCGCTGAAGAAACAACTGATGGCCAAGTTTAATGTCGATGGGAGGAGGCATGACGTCGAGCTCACATATGTAAAGCCGAAGAAGGAAGGGTGCATACCTTTTTCCATTGGGGATGACGAAGACTTGCAGGCCTACAAGTTCGTAAACGGTCTTTCCGATGAACGATTCTGGCCTATCGACCTCCATGTCTCCCTGGTACGCAAGGTTGGCGGCGATTTCACCACTACGGAAGGATCCACAACGGCCCATCCACTCGGGGGTGGCCCACCCTTGACCCAAGAAGATCACCCACAGTTTAAAACGAAACCCCGCTTGGCAGGGATGAAGAATTGAAAGTTTTGGTAGCACAAGGTGTCGATCGAGAAGGAAGAGGTGTCCAGTTCGAAACTAAGAGTGTCCAGTTAGAAAGCTCAATCGTCCAGTTAGATAATCCACGTGTCCGGTTTGAACCAAGTGATGCCTTGGACAACGCAGTCGCTTATGGTCGTGGGAAGCAGGTAATTTCTGTGAGCAGTGACGTCAAGGATGTAATCAGCCCGTGGGATCACGAGGCGGAGCGAGCGGCCGTAAGGGAAGTAGAGGAAGCATACCAACGCGGAAAAGGGAAAACCGGAGCGTTTCCGACGACTGTGAAACTTGAACCAATAGAGTGGACGGGTGCCGCTTATGGGAAATTGCAGAAGCGCCGCCGCACGTAGCGGGGGCATAGGAACTTCCAGTTGCGGGGCCTTTCGCAATGAAGTAGATAGTCAACCCATTTTGGTTAGACGCCTTTCGCAAAGAATTATGTTGCCTTTCTGCAACTTCGTATGGGGGGTTTTGTTCTAGTTTGTTCTAGTTCTAGTTTGTTCTATTATGTTAACGGAATGCCATATGACATTACCCCCTTTTGACATGACACTATCGGATTTTGACATGACATTAGCATCATATTGACATGACATTGATCGCGATTGACATGTCATAATTAAAAACCAACGAATACAACAATCCAGCAATAAGTGCATATCCAAATGTCTAAAACCAACAAACATCAGGTTCAAATGAAGCAACAACCGCCGGCATACCAGCCAATATGCGGTCTAAAACAACCAACAAGTCTACACAAACCAACAATGTATATAAAAGCAATGGGGGAGTTTTTTTAAGGATCGGATGGGGTTGTAAGACGTCCGTGAAAGATGGCAACACAAAGGGATTGGTGGTACGCCGCAATGAATGAATCGTCCAGGCCACGGAACTTGGTGTCGCCGGTCGCGAGGAGCTGCAGGTAACGGATGGCATATGGACCACAGTCGCCCCTACATCACAATAACGAAATATGCTCACACAACCTGTGACATCCATTATGAAAAACATGACAGTCACATGAAATGACATGACGATTCTGATCTGATACCAGGAGAACCTTACCTCCTTTCCCAAAACTTCCTCTTGCTCCTCCGACTCCCTAATCCCCTTCCACCTCAGTTCCCTCTTCATGTTTTCAATCGCCTCCTCAAGCGTCGCCATCTTCGAGGCTACCTCCGCGGATATACTCCTCAGCATGTCGTCCATCTTTGCCACTAAACATGACTCTATCTCTAATAGGGTAGCTTTTGTCTGCGTGCCCTCCCCTGATTCTTGCGTTGACCCACGTGCTCCCTTTGGTTGTTTCTTTTGTGGGGGTTTGACATTTGCTGATACGAACTCCCAGAATATGTCGTCGAAGAAGTTGTCCCGCTTGTCGTAAGTGTTTCGGGCATCGCGGTAGAAACGGGTAGCTCCCTCCACTTCATCGGGGAGTAGAAGAGGCCTCACGGCTGCAGGGTCATTGAAGTGCCCGAGCTCCTTCGCCTCCTGCAGTCGGGTTTCGATTGAGGCATACTCGAGGTTCGGGTCTCTAAACTCGTATCGCAAACACCTGGGGTACAACTTCTCATCTATGACATTCGCGAATTGGTCGGCCATTGGAGTGAGGGCTTCGTACACCCATAGCTGCAAATAAATGTTGTCCAGTAAATATTCACTCCCTGTCCAGTCAATAAATATTGGACGCCTAGTAAACGTGTATACGGCATCCAGTGAGATATGTGTACAAACCTGAAAGGCGAGAGGGAAACCTAGCAAGCAATAGGCCGGGCGTGCATTGGAGCTGCCCTCATCCCGTTGGAGCTTCCTCTCGATTGCACAGTTCAGGAACTCGTTCGTTCGCTCGTAGCAAAGCCGACCCCACGAAAACGCCAAGAACCTGTCAATGTCGCCGACAAGGTCGACCACCCACCCGTGAATGTAGTTTTTGGGTTCCTTCCCGAACAATACACCCTTGACCAGCATCAGCAGGACAAATTTTAATTTTCTGGTTGACGATTTCTCAGATGTCATTGCCACACGGAACTGCACCTCGAACTCGGACATCTTCATCTTTGAAACTCCAAAGAAATCAAACACTGCCTTCTCGAATGCCGCGTCGTCGTCCTCGGACTCTTCACCATAGCCACAGTTGAGACCGGTGACAAGGTCGAACTGAGCTATTGAGAACCTCACGACCGCATCATGGATCTTGTACCACGTTTCATTCTCCTTCTTCGTCTTCAATTATCGTTGGAGAACGTAGTGTACAAGCTGTCCCGAGAACTGGACCCTTGTGCCCAGTCTTGCAACGCCCTCCAACGGGCTGTCCGTCAGGCGCTTCCAATGGGACTCGCTCAACCGGTTGTCAATGTTTACCAGGAGCGGCATCCGGGAGTGTTGGTTAATTTTTGCTTTGAAGTGTCTGCCTTCCTCGACGGCGTACACAACCTGCACAGACTTCAACATGTCAGCCACACTGCAGCACAACAATCACAACTTACATTACTCGAACGAAAGCCATATTACCGCGCCAGAGGTTTGAGCTCTACGGTCTACAATCTTCTTTACACTTCGCTGCGACATTTTTAATATTCACCAGATATCCTGCATAATGGGAGACCCAAATTCAGTATTCTACACATCAATTCTTCTCCCCCAACCCACGTTTCCCTTCATATCAATATCAAATGTAACATGACACAAACACAAGTACACATGACACATACACACAGGTACACGTGACACATACTTGTGAATACATGACAGCATACTTATTCAATCTGTCCATCTCCATTTGCACACAAGTCACCCTATTCCAGATAATGTCGATTCCACATAAACGTTTCACCCTTTCTAACATTTTCCCTAACCCTAATGCGCCGCATTTCATCCAATTTTCCCCAAACCTAAACGTATCTACAGTCATACGCCCCATTTCGCCCAATTCCCCCCTAAACTGAACGTATCTACACTCACCCTGCTCCTGATAAGTTGGATTCGACAAGACAGTTGCCCAATTTCCCCATTTCCAAAAATTCCCTTCTCTCCCAGGCGCGCAAACCCTAGTACCCAAACTTTCCACCCTTTGTTTTTCACTTGACGCCGGTTACTTCCTACATGACAGGGCGATATTGCCTATTGTCAACCCATTCGACCCCTTCTTCGCATTTTCACACAATCAAAACCAGTTTAAGTTCTTCAAATCGGTTCCTCCCCTACGAATCCAAGCAAAACGTATTTCATCGGCATCGTGAGGGTTTACTTACTTCAAAATCGGCCTCTTCGTCTCCTCTCCTGCTCTGTCGTCGTCTTCCTCGGGTTGGCTTCTTCTTTTCCTCTCTCGCTCTGTCGTCTTCTTCCTCTTCTTCTTTCTTCTCTTCTTGTTTTCCTCAGATTTGCATGTGCAACTGTTTTGAAAGCCGTGAGAGACAGTTAGAGTCGACAGTTTTGAAATTAAACTGCTTCCTCTCTCTCTATCCACATTAACTTCCCCCGCTTCTCCCCTCTCTCTCCACAATAACTTCCCCTTGCCCCTCTCTCTCTCCACCCCGCTTCCTCTCTCTCTCCTTCTTTACCTTCTCTCTCCTCTGTCCCGGTTATTTCCAACCGACAAACTTGCAATTTTGGGGAGAAGGGGGGGTTTAACCTTTGCAATTGTTGTGGATAGTGAATTAGGCTAACAAACATTTCTGGGGTAAGAGTCATTTGTTATTATTCCCTCTAAAATGATTATGCTTATGTTTATGCCGGGAATCCAAACACAGGCACGGAAATGTCTTGCCCTCTTACACGAAGTACACTCCAAACAAACAATAGGGCTGAAATTTCAACAACCAGCATTCAAATCAAATTAGAACTCTTTATTTCCGTTTATATATATCCAACCTCCCTTGTTGGCTTGTTATAAGTCATTTTAGACATTTAAGAAAATTATAAATTTGTTTCATTTATATTCTTCATTAATTATCCATAACTATTATCAACCAATAAAATTTAAGCAAAAAGTCAAAAAGTAACAATTCGCATATCCCTATACCTATAAAACCTAAAATTACTTATATTTTTAAACGGAGGGAGTATATGATAATATACATTGAATCTGCTATTGGTCGGTAAATACTAGAGGTCTCAGGAGACGGAGTCCTATAGCAAGGGTTCAGAGGGTTGCGTCATCCCACCAAAACGGTATGATATATTTTATTACAGCGGCTTATCGTGGTCAGTTTTGGATTAATGACTCCGATTAGGATTTCATGAGTCACTATATTTATACACTCATGAAGCACACGCAACCCACACAATTTTCGAAGAGCACAATTATATGCAATTCATATATTTGTTCATTTAAATTGGAAAAAAAAAATTGTATACGATAATAAATAATGTTTTTAAAAATAAAATGGCATCAATTTTATCTGTTAAATGGAACAAAAATGTATAAATAAATGAAATAGTTGGGGGAAATAACTAATAAAATAAAGATAGTAAAAACAATATAAATAGATACCGAGTTAATATATAATTTATTGTACTCATAATTAAGAATTAAGATGTAATAATGTGTAATTATATGTAAAAATTGAATGGCTTGTTATCTACTTGTCGAAATAAAGGTAACCTCTCAAAACCTGAACTAAAGTACTGGACGTATGAGAATACTCTCATAATTAAGTAAAATATAAAAGAATTCTAGTTTATTTTATATATGATTAAAGTGATTAACGTGTATTCGATTTTCAAAAATTCATAACTTTTTATCAAAACAAACTATCAACTATGTATGTGTGTATGATTCAGATTTAAATTTAATTACACTGATTATATGAGATTATAACATGGTTAATCTTTAAACATTTATAACTTTAATTTTTAGTCGATTGTTAGATTACAACTTAGGGTGTGTTTGGTAAAATGGTACGTAGCTGTTGGAGTAGCTGAAACTGTGGGATTATCTGTGTTAAATATAAATAATAAGCTAGTATAATGTTTGGTAAACCTAGCTGTTAGGGTAGTTGTTGAACACTTGTGAGTAAAAAACCAAAAGCTCCAAAAACCTCGGGTTAATAGCTGTTGAAAAGCTTGGATTGTAAAAACTAATTAAACTAAAACCTTATATTTATTTTATTTGAAACTATATAGTATGAAAACCATAATTTCTGAAAAGCTACTTATTTTTGCAAAACGGAACCAGATATAAAAAAGGAAGCTTTTGACAAGAAGAATGTAGAATGTAATAAAAATTCTCCATCCAAAAGGACAAGATATATAGAAGGATTATCCGCCCTTGATGCAACCTCTAATGTTTTCCCAATATGTAAAATAAATAGCGAAGCAACCTTCACTCACCGATTAATCATCCAAATTAGCAAAAGTGATGTCCACAATGGAAGAACTCATCGCCTCAAGTGTAGCTTTCATAATCCTATTCCTCCTAACCAAACAAGTCCTCCACAAACTCCAAAACCTCCCTCCAACTCCGTTCCCCGCCATCCCCATCCTCGGCCACTTCCACCTCTTCAAACCCCCCTTCCACCGCAACCTCTCCGCCCTCTCGGCCCGCTACGGCCCGGTCCTCCTCCTCCGCCTCGGATGCCGCCGCATCCTAGTCGTTTCCTCCCCCTCCGCCGCCGAGGACTGCCTCTCCAACAACGATGTCGTCTTCGCCAACCGCCCCCGCCTCCTCAACGGCGACCTCTTTGGCTACCACTTCACCAACATCATATGGGCCCCCTACGGCGAGCTATGGCGCAACCTCCGCCGCATCGCCACCACCGAAGTTCTCTCCTCTCACCGCCTCAGCCTTCTTTCCCATATCCGTGCCAATGAGATTAAGGTACCGTACTTTATACTCCCTCCGTCCAAAAATACATGGGATTTTACTATTTATACACGCTTTTTTAGAGCTAAAAAATATATAAAATATTAACTTTTTTATTAATTTTTTTAATAATTACAAACTTATTATCAATAAGTTTGTAATTATTAAAAAAAATTAATAAAAAAATTAATATTTTATATAGTTTTTACCTCCTTAAAAAAGCGTGCGTGAATAGTAAAGTCAATGTTCTAAAAGGCGCTAGGCGGCGGGTGGCCGCCTAACGCCTAGGGGGATAGGCGGGTGCCTAGGCGGCGCCTAGGCAGACTTAAAACAAACTTGATTATTTCCTTATATTTTGACGAATAACACTTGTCAATAATTCATATAATGTAATAATAATCCATAATATCACTTATAAACCCAAATTTGTAGTAGTTAACTAACACTAAAGTAAATAAACGCAAAAGTACATGTCTGACTAACAACTCTAAACCTCCTAAAATCCAAAACTATAAGTTCGACTGAAAAGCAAATGCATCCCGACATGGAGGATAAAAAAACCCTAAGTCAACTAATCATATGCTTAGAAGCTCAAATTGAATAATCGTTGGACTAGGCGGTGCCTAGGCGGGCCCAGGCAGCGCCTAGGCGGGCCCAGTCGAGCCCAGGCGGCGCCTAGGCGGGACCAGGCGGCGCCTAGGCGGGACTAGGCGGTTCCTGGACGAATTTCCGCCTAGAGGTCCGCCTAGGCTTAAAAATTCCTAGGTCCCGTCCCGCCTAGCGCCATAGGCGCTCAGGCGGCGCCTAGGCGCGATTTTTAGAACACTGAGTAAAGTCCATGTATTTTTGGACGGAGGTAGTACTAAATTACAAATTTGGTCTTTAACTTTTTAGTTTTCGACAATAATACTCAAAATGCAATATAAAATACTTATAAATGACTTTTGGCGGTACTAACTACTATAATCTAATAACTATATCTTGAATAATAAATTTTCTATGGTTTCAAGTCTACCACGCTCTACAATTAAAAAGGGTGGGGAGGATAGGTGATTTTTTTTGGGAGTGGTGCGTGCGTGTTTGGGAGGGGTGGTGGGGGTGGAAAACTGGGCGATTCTAGGTTTTTTAATTCGGGGGTGGCAAAAAAATTTCACCCCCTCCTACCCTTTTTTGCCCCTGTCAACCCTCAACTTCCCAGTTCGGCTTTCTTCACTGGTGTTATCAACTTTCTTGCCAGATTGAAAGGGCAATCGACTTTCTTGTCAGATTCAATCGACTGTCTTCACCAGCGCAACAGCCAATGTCGGATTGTGTAACATTGGTGACGAAGGAGGAGAGTGAAAGCAAGAGGAAGCTGATGCCAGAATTCACTGAGTTTGTCACCGGCGATGAGGTCGACGAATTCCTCAGTTTCGGATTCGATTTGGTTTCTAAAAAACCCCCAATTCGAAGATTATATGCTTTCGGTCCTCGAATCGTCTCCAACTCCAACAACGACTAATGGTTTGATTTTGGGATCCCAATCTTATTAATTAATTGGAAACCCTCTAGGTACTGTATATATGTTGAGCAATTGTGCTCTTAATTAATCGTTGTTGTTAGGGCAGTAACGGGGAAGAAGGTGAACAGTAATGGCGAGGGGTTAAAGACAAGGCTTTTTTTTTTTTGTCATTTCCCTTAATTTCATAAAAAAAAAACTATTTTCGTTCAACCAAATACACGTAGGGATTATTTTCTATAAATAATCTCCATACTCCCCACCCAAAAAAGTATCTCCATCCCCTTCATCTCAAAAAAGTATCTCCACCTTCATAAAAACATTCCCCTCGCAAACACACCCTTAAAGATAGAGAGATTTGACCAATACCTGAACATAGTTACACTGGACCACCGATGTTCCTTTAGCTTCCGGCTTTTTAGAGGTAGCTAACCTTCAACCAGGCCTCCCTTAGTCCGGGCACAACACAGATCTGTTTCGTTTCTTACCTCAAGTCGTAGTCTCTATCTCTCAGTTTTCGTTTTTAGAGGGTGAAAGGATTGGAATCAGGAAAACTAATTATTCAGAAGATAGAGTTCGATTAAGTAGTTTTCCCTTTCTTAAAAACAAACTTGATTGAATCTGAAAAATATTACAACATACAAGCACTCCTAATTTAAAGCTCACAAACATAAAGATATACTAGACTCTTTCACCAAAAAGATCCATCGAAGGATTCTTGAGTTTTTGAGTGATGGAGAACCAATCTACTCAACTCAACAATGCTTCTCTTTCGATCTCTTTCTATATTATAAGACTTCTCTCTTTTCATATGAGGTTCTCTCCCTTTGGATTTCGGTCTACGAGATTTTTGTCATATAAATTAAGGGAATAATGTCTTCTTACCAAAGCATACCGAACAACCGCTATCTATAAAGGCACATAATTCATAATTGTTAAACCCTCCTAAACAAATATTTATTGGGATATAAATGCTATTAGGATTGGTAATTTGATAATTTTTCTTCAGTAATCCTATGCTAATATATTCAAGGCTTTCTCCTACTCTCATATTTTCTTCATAGAGATATCCGAGGTCTATTACCTTCATCCTCAAACCTATTTATTCTTCATAAAACAGTTCCTTGAGGGGCTCATTGAGGTTCTTTGCTCTTGCATCATTTTCATAGATAGGTTCACTAATAGTTCGAGTTTGATATCCTATTATCTTCCCCTTTGGCTCGGAACTAAAGATGATCGTTCTTGACCTTCCAAAACACTTAGAAATGTTGGTGGATTCAATGGGATTGAACCAGATTCCCTAAAAGGACAAGATCCTAGATCAATACTATGTCTGGTTGGTTCTCTTAAAATTTTATTTTCTAACCTCTCGTTCAATGCAGCTATCACGCTTGCTATATCTTCATCTACCACAAATGATTTGTCTTTCGTGCCTGCAGTAGTTCCCTGATTTCTCGGGAGTAATACTAAGGTTAGGATTGAACCTAAACTGAGATTTCTAGCTAGACTTGGACATCTAAAAAGGCTTACTAGTGGTTTAGCATTCGTATGGATTCTACCTTCCTCATCTATGGTTAACACCTTATAGTTGCTAATGGCTGTAGAATTCTCAAATGCGTTTACCCAAATGGTCTTGAGTTTTATTTGATCTGGTCTTAGCTTACAGACAAAACCTCTTTACTGGGGCCTACAACTTCGTGTTTTTCGGCTTCTACTATATGACATTTGCGTGGAGGGTTTGTAGTTTTTCTAATTTATAAACTACCTTCCACTTTAACTGCAGAGGACAAGTTCCCTTATGCATACTAATACCTTTTGTTAATAACTTTATAGCCAAGAATTTAGATGCATAATGATCTTCAAGACTAACATAATAGTTAGGTCTACAGATCAAGAAATTGCTCCTTGACTCATATTACAGACTATTCCACTAAGGCATTGATCACTAAACCTTTTATCTCTTATATCACAAACAAAATTAATGCATTGCACATCTTTTTCATAGTCTTGTAATGAAGTTATAATTACCTAGATGCCACATCAACCTACTTTCCCAAATCCATGCAGATGAGATTAAGGTATTTTCGATAATTAGTTTTGCTTTTTTTTAAAAAGATTTTTTTTCTCGTATCTAAATTATCTGGTGCATTAATTGATTTTAATTTTAAGTTTAAAAACAATTTTATTAAAAAAAATTACTTAATTAGTATACTAGATGTAACATTTTTTTTCAAACTCATAGTATAGCACCGTCAAAATAAAATAACAACTATTTTGAGCGGGAGTACAAATTTATTGTTGTATAGGATTTATTTTGTTTTTATATTATAAGTTAGTCAACATCAATCCTCACACGACCCTTATATTATGTGATATTTTTGTTCAGTCAAACCGATGTGGGATGGAATCCCAACTAAATCTAATGATCTTACTGGTGTGGTATATATGTTCCAAATGTGTCCTTAGATAATGCTCCATCGTGTCCACCTTTCGGCGATGGCTTCTAGCGACAACCGAGTGGACATGAAGGTGTTGTTTTTCGAGACAACCAACAATGTGATGATGAGGATGGTGATGGGAAAGCGGTTCTACGGGGAGAGTGTGGAGTCGGAGGAAGGAAAGATATTCAAAAAGTTGTTCGAAAAAGACACTGATGGAGTGTTTTCGTTCGGAGATTTCTTCCCGATGTTGAGGTATGTCGGATTCACAGACTGGTCGGAGAAGGTTTTCCGGCAGAAGTTCACAAAGTTTGATGCTTTCTTTCAAGATTTGGTGGATCAACGACGAAGATTGACGGGTTCGGGTCAAGACTTCAGGTCGGGTACGGCTAGTGGTGATCGTAAGACCATGATCGATGTCTTGCTCAAACTACAGAAGGATGATCCCAAGTTCTACACTGAAAACATCGTCAAGGGCATGGTATTGGTAAGCTCGATTTGATTTCAAATTGTTCATGACACGAGTAAGGCTTAAACCACTTATAAACAAATCGCGAATCTAATCATAGTTGATTATATGCATCATCATATCTTGTGGTCTTGCATTAGATAATCTTGGGAGCAGGTACCGAAACGTCAGCTGCGACGATGGAGTGGGCAATGTCACTTCTGCTAAACAATCCAACGGTTCTAGAGAAGGCCCAAGCCGAAATCGACTCCCAAGTAGGCCACGAGCGACTCATCAACGAATCAGACCTAAACCGCTTACCACTCCTCAACAACATCATAAACGAGACGCTTCGAATGTACCCAGTGGCACCACTACTAGTCCCACACGAATCCTCAGACGAGTGTATCGTGGGAGGTTACAAGGTCCCACGTGGCACCATGCTAATGATCAATGCCTGGGCCATCCACAATGACCCGGAGTTGTGGGACGAGCCAAGGAAGTTCAAGCCGGAGAGGTTCGAGGGAGTAGGAGGCGGTAGGGTTGGGTACAAGATGATGCCGTTTGGGTCGGGAAGGAGGGCGTGCCCTGGTGAAGGCCTAGCCTTGCGTATGGTAGGCTTGGCATTAGGCTCGGTGCTGCAGTGCTTCGAGTGGGAGAGGCTCGGGGAGGAATTAGTAGACATGAAAGAAGATAAGGGACTTACCATGCCTAAAGCTATGCCTTTGGTTGCAAAGTGTCGTGTTCGAGATCACATGAAGAAGCTAATTGATGATATATAATAAAGTTTGATATGTATGAAGTTTTTTTTTTCTTCTTTTCTTATGTACAATAAATTGACTTGTTTACTGATACAAGCTAATTATTATTTTTTGTTGTTGGTGTAATTAAGGGAGTGTTTGGATTCCATTATATTATATATGTTTATAATACAATTATAAATATAATGCATTTAGATGTTGTTCACATACATTACAATGCATTTTATTTTAAACACATCATTCGTTGAAGGACGAATATGACAATATTTGATTAATTGAACAAAGGCCAACTGTTGGAGGGTAAAATTTCATGAAATTATTTTTGAATTCATGATTTTATACCATCATATCAATTATACATTTGAAAAGTATGATTGATTTCTTCTCTTTAAGCTTAAGCTTGACACTTTAAAATTGGGTTATGTAAATTTGGTGGCAGGCCCAATAAATGCCAAAAAAAAAAGGCTCATTACATGTAATAAAATCTGAGCAGGAGTTACAAGGGTAACCTCCCCTTCAATTTTGATTACAGTTGAGAAAAAAATAAATGCATTAAAAAAATATGGAAAAAAAATGGATGAAACTGCCGGTACGTGAGAGGAGGTTGAGCTATACAAGTAACCTCCCTATTTTCACCCTATAAAAAAACTCTTAACTGCAGGTTTTGGGGGGTCCCTCCGGCTGGTTTTTCTTCCTCTTTCTTCCTTTTGGCATTGAACTGCAAAACAAAAGAGCAGTTGCTCCTCCCTCCTTGCTTTTCCTGCTCCTGGAGAGGCACCTGCAAATACACAAACCAAACCAAAAAACCAGGTAAGGAAAACAAAACACACAAAAGCCTTATTTTTTTTATCCGGTTGATCCCCATCCACCAGTGAAAGGAGAAGACAAGGCTAGGTATAGTCTACCTTATGATCCTTGGTTATTTATTTTGTCTGCATGTTTAAACAAAAAGATGAAGATGGGGATGTAGCAATCTTCCTAAACCCACAAAGGAGCGATTACTATTTACTCTAGCCTATATGGTCGAAAGTGGTGACTATCGAGGATATTGGGTCGAAGTGCTGCCAAAATTTCACTAGGGCATATTCAAATTCGCTCTACCCTTAATCAGTGACTCAAGCCATGTCCAAAACCGATGCTCGAGACAAAAATCAGCCTGGAATTCACAAGCAACGAATTGCTGAATTCCACAGAAGCAACCAAAAATTTATAGGTTGTATGCAGCCACCAATAAACAAAAACACTAAACTGGACTCCGTGGAAACTGGAAAGCATAAAAAGAAAATGCATACACCAATTCGGAGTTCATGGGAGAGAATCTGGAAACCGGAACAAATCAAAACCAGTTTATGCCTATCCCAAGCCGATGTTTCAACTCAGTTAAAAACAAAAGAAGGGAAAGGAGGTGAGTCTAACATACCTAAACCGAGAGGCCGAGGAGAGCTCAGACGGATCCTCGCTTCATTGGTTCTGTTCTCAAGTGCTCAGATTCGGATCACCCTTGGCCGTTGTTAGACTCTCCAAGCCTAGAATTTCTGCCTATCCAAATTGAAAAGCCCCAAAATCAACGAAATCGCAACCCTAGAAATTGCAACGAAATCGGCTTCAAACCCGAAAACTGTGCATACGATTAGAGGGAAGAGCAAAAGAGGTTCCTAATCCAAGCCTTAATCATTCAAATCAAAGATTAAAGGGCTGAAATTCGGAATTGGAAAAACCCTAGACCTTACCTAGTCGCGAGTACCGTTGCTCCGTGTGTCCTTGACTCGTTCTAGGCTTCCAAAGCACGACCCGCTCCGCCTCCAACCTTCCCTTGCTCCGCCTTCTTCCTTATCAATTGCCCAAGGTCGAAAATGACGCAGTCGGAAGTTTCGAGAAACACGCTAGCGCGGGTTCTCATAGATAAAGGGTTCGCAAGCGTCGAAACCCTACGGGATAGGCTTGGAATCCACCAGAAAGGGGTCTTGGAATCCACCAAGGGGATAAAAGAGAAACTCTCTAAAAATTCATCATTCAGATTCATTGAAAATAAAGACTACAACGAGTTTATATAGGGAATACTCCTAAGGAAACCTTAGTTCTCAACTTGGGCCCTAAGGCAAAATAAAATTCTATCGATAAAAATATATGAAATAAATAGATAAATTCCTAATTTATCTTAAAAACCTATAAAATAGATAATCCTAATTAAAAGATAAATATCCTAACTAAAGATAAAAATGCTCATGCATCAGAAAACCATCATTGTCGAAAGGACAAAAGGCGTAAAAATGAAAGAAACCAAAAGCGACCATTGTTGTACGGGGAAGATGAGCAGAAAGCAAAGACGGGGTTTGGTGGATGAGTTAATTAATTGGGCTTGTTTGATAAAGTTTTAATTTGGGCCGATTAAAAACAAAACAAATAAACAATCGGAAATTTCGCGAGGTACCCTTGTGATATGACAATTTTCGCCGGATATACAAAAGATTTACATATTTCGCATGGTACCCCTGACATTTACTACTAATTCACCTCGTGCCCTCCCAAGGTTAAATTTTACTGAGCTCCGTTAGTTTTGAAATAAAAAAAAAAGGAAAGAAAGACGAAGGAAGGAAGAAGACAGAAGGAAGGAACCCGGGTGAAATGAGAAGCGAACGAAAGAGAGAAAGGTCAAACAGAAGGGGAAGAGCAGGTCGAACAGAAGAAGAAGAAGAAGTCGAAGGTCGAACAGAAGGAGAAGAAGCAGAAGGCCGAACAGAAGCAGAAGAATGAGGTCAAACACGAAGAAGAGGTAGGTGTTGTTTATAAATTTCGATAATTAGGGTTTCGAATTTGAGATTTTGACTATAAGTAAGTGAATTTGAGTGATGGAGTTGCTATATTATGTGAATTTGAGATTTTGGAGTTTGAGTTTCGAATTAGGGATTTGAAACAGGGGTTTCGAATTAGGGGTTTAAATAGGGCAAAGAACTTGATTCTCGAAGTTGAGTTGCTATCTTTCACTTACATGCTCTTCAGATAACATAGGGTTGTAGGTTTAAGAAATAAGAGAAAGTGTTTGCAATTCAGATTTTGCAAATGGTTGTAGGCTCAAGAAATAAGAGAAAGTGTTCACTCTGCTGCAAATGTGACTTGTTATTTATATATTTAGGATGGGGTAGCTGAAGCAATTGAGATGCTAAGAAAATATGGAATAACTTCTATTTTACTCGTCCATATGAATCATATCAAATAAGAAGAAAGAAGTCATGGCTGCCTAGACTCTGTATTGAATGTGTGAAGTTTGGACATGATGTCTCGTCCTGTCAGCTCAGAAAGCTCAGAGAGAAGGACAAAACTAAGAAGGCTGCTAGACAGATATGGATACCGAAGGATAGGAAATTAGAGCAACAGAAGGAGGATTGTGGAGGGATAGCAGAGGGTAGTTCGTCCATGTGCGAACCTGATGCAGCTGTTGTTAGATCACGTCTGAGCATGGAGTTTGAAAGTGGGAATGAAAAACAGATTGGGAGGGATACTACGGCTGACCTTATCCTCAGAAATGAGAAGAACAATTTGATAAAGGAGGGAGCTGTAATTTCAGAGGACATAGCAGTGCTAAAGAGTAAATCCCAGGGATGTAAAAATGGTGAATATGTGGCTAATGCTGCTACAGAAAATCAGGAAGGAAATAAGGATGAACAAAAGCCAAAGATGCACAGCTGGTGTACTCATTCAGGCAAGAAAAGAGAAATGGGAGTGCTGGAAAAATTGACAGAAAGGCAAAGATGAACAATATGATCAGTGAGAGTTGTTTTGCAATCCCGGACAAGGAAAATGAAGTAAAAAATTCTGAAGATTCTTGTTCAAAGATTCTCTCCTTCAATTTGTGAATTGGTATACCCAGATCTCCCCATTTCTTAGTTCTTTATTGCTTCTTTCCTGTTGATTAATTGTCTCTCTATACACTAGAATTACCCATTTTGGTTCAATTAGACCAGCCATTGCACTTTATCTTACAATTTTGCTGCATCTTGCTTTTCCATGGCAACAAAATGTTTTAAGCCTATTAGCTCAAATGGAAGAGCATTGTGCTCATGCACAAAGATGTGGGTTCAACTCCTGCATGGGCTCTCTATGTTTGTCTTGTTATGATGAAGTAATATAGGCAAATACTCCACCAAGCTATGGCTATGGTACTTTTACTTCCACTAATTGCAAAAATTTCACCAAGTTAAAGAAGAGAGTTTAGCAAAGAAAAGAGTTCAACTAAGAGTACAAAAAAAGAAGAAAATTCAGTAAAAAAGAGAGTTCTACGAAGAAGAAAGTTCAGTACAGAAAAGAGTTCAACAATTCTTTCAAGCACAAACATGCTCTCTGTTATTGCAAAGTTCAGCAGAGATTCAATAGACTTTCTTTAATAAGGGTTAATATTAGATACAAAGTTCAGCAAAATTTAGCCAAGTGCTACTTTTCATCCTTTAAATTTGGAGTCTATGTGGGAGTTGAACCCACATCATGTGTAATCACACATTGCTCTTCCTTTGAGCTAATAAACTAATTGAAAACACATAATTGAAAATATGTTGTGAAGTCACTGTATTACAGAGGAACAAAGGATAATTTTTATACACCAAAGATGGATTCTTCAAAACTATCAATTCATTTTGGACCACTACCTTTGAATGTTGAGTTGAGGAAGAAGCACAACTCTTCTTGAAATACAAACATAATATCAACTGAAAAGAGACTGTACCACAGCAAATAATAAAAATGACGCGCATCTTACAAATCTTAAGAGTCTTTTTAAGGATTTGGAAATTTGAAAAGGCACCTGAAAAGAGACTGTACCACAGGAAATTTGGTTGCTGGTAATATTCTTCCAGCATGCTTATGCATGGAAAGCAGCACTTCTCATCACTATCCAGTATCCACCTTACCTGGGTGTTTGGACTTTGGATAAGGAAAAAAAATGGAAAAGGGAAAACCTCCATAAAAACCCCATAATAAGTTGGACAAAAATACATTCCTTTCACAGAATACAAGGGATTTCCCTTTCATTTCTCATCATCTTCAACTTTTACCATTTCTTTTTCTTCTTTCCTAAATATATAAATAACAAGTCACATTTGCAGTAGAGTGAACCCTTTCTCTAGCCTACATCCATTTGCAAAATCTGAATTGCAAACACTTTCTCTCATTTCTTAAACCTACAACCGTAATTATATATAAATCCAGAATTTTAGATAAATAGGTATGGTTCTATGCAAATAAAAAAACCAGGATTATTGCAAATCGAAATTGTATCAAGACAAGTGGGAAACAAAGAGCGAGAAACCAAAATTGCAGAGAAATCAATTTGTTATCTAAAGAGCATGTAAGTGAAAGATAGTAACTCAACCTCAAAAATCAAGTTCTTTGCCATATTCCAACCCCTAAATTCGAAACCCCTTATTCAAATCCCTAATTCGAAACTCAAACTCCAAAACTCAAATTCACATAAGATAGCAAATCCATTACTCAAATTCACTTACTTATAGTCAAAATCTCAAATTTGAAACCCTAATTATCGAAAATTTTACAAACAACACCTACCTCTTCTTTGTGTTTGACCTCCTTCTTCTGCTTCTGTTCGGCCTTCTACTTCTTCTCCTTCTATTCGACCTTCAGCTTCTTCTTCTTCTTCTTCTGTTCAACCTGCTCTTCCCCGGTCGGTCGGCCTTCTTTCTCAGTTCACCCGAGTTCCTTCCTTCTGTCTTCTTCCTTCGTTAGTCTTTCTTTCCTTCTTTCTTTCTTTCTTTCTTTTTTTATTTCAAACTAACGGAGATCTGTCAGATTTAACCCTGGGAGGGCGCGAGGTGAATTAGTATTAAATGTCAGGGGTACCATGCGAAATATGTAAATCTTTTGTATACCCGGTGAAAATTGTCATACCACGAGGGTACCTCGCGAAATTTCCCAATAAACAAAAATTAAAAAAGGGCATGAGCTTGATTTGGTTTTAAGCTCATGAAATGAAATGGTCTCACACTGTATTTGAAATTTGGTATACGGTGGGAGGTTTTCAAAAAGAATGTGTTTAATTACACATATAACCCACTAAAAATATAAGAATTATAATTGGCGCAAATTAAGAATTTGAGTTTGATCAAAATATATAAAATTAAACTCGTCAAAAATTCTTTGCCAATTATTTCGAATGGGTCAATCTCAAGTCGGCTCCTAAACAAAAACGGAGTCAAAATCTCAAATCGAGTTTCACCAAATATAAACTTGGTCCCGGTTCGGTAGAACTACGTAAAGACTTGACGCCTCATATCAGCTACGTAGGTAACTCGATATTAAATCATAAAAATATATCGGGTACAGTCTTCCGCCTCTAAATTCCCTTTAAATGAATATGAGGTCAAAACCAAACAAATTAAAGTAATTGGTTCATTTAGAACTACGAGTTATTTGATTCTCTTCTAAGAGATACGTAGGACACTCGATACAAAGCTTAGGCTCGTCAAGTTCAATCACCAAAAACAAATTCAAATTGTCAATTCTGACTCAATACAAAGTTTATGCTCGTCGAGTTCAGTCATCACTCTCAAATAGACCTGTCAAAACACAACCCGACCCAGTGACCCGACCCGAACGAGCCGAAAAATTCCCGACCCGAACCCGGAAATTTTGACCCGAATTTTTTTTTCGACCTGAACCCGAAAAACCTGATATTTTCCGGGTGATCTGGGTTTCGACCCGGTGACCCGATTGACCTGGTAATTTTGACCCGGTTGATTTATAATTATATATAATTACATTTTTTATATATAATTAAAATTTATCACAAAATTATCAAATCATGATTTTTTTAATTTAAAAAAGAAAAAATTGACAAACCCGAAATCGACCCGAAACCCGGTCAAACCCGGGTTCGAGTCAACCCGAAAAACCCGGAACCCGTTTTACCCGAAACCCGAAGTGACCCGACCCGAATGACCCGTTTGACAGGTCTACTCTCAAATGATCTCACGATCAAACCCAATCAAATACAAAATTCCCTTTTGTCCCGAACTACGGTGACTTGATTCCACTAAACAAGTGGATACGTAGGAAACTCGGTGTAAATCAAATTCTCATCGAGTCCAATCACACCCAAACTTTCAAACAAATCTTTCCAAATTCATTTGTCGACTCTAGTCGTCCCAAATGTCAAATTTTCCATCAAAGTCAAAGTGACCATTCTAACTTGATACAAAGCTTCCACTCGTCGAGTTCGATTACCAAACTCAAAATCAAATTCCATCATCCTCAAATTGACCTCTAAGTCAAATCAAAACAAATCAAACTCCACATTAAATTCAAATCGTTTTCTGTGCAAATGATAGGCGCGTTATTTGAGTTACCTTTCCGAGAAGGTGGGCTCAGGTTACTCGGGTGGAGTGTTGTTTGAGCTACCCTTCGTAGAAGGTGGGCTTGAACTTCATCCTATGATGCATACAAGAAAACGAAACCAAATCCAAATCAAAACCAAACACAAAATCCAAAACACTCTGAACTACGTGAAGCTTGATTCTCTTCCAAGAGATACGTAGGCAACCCGCTAAATTTCGGGTGCATCCCAAATCACCAAAACCACCAAAATCTTGGTATCGATATGACTTCGAATCAAGAGGATAACCAAAAGGGATTGAACTCAAATATTAAAAAATCAAATAAAATGTGTTGTACAATTATTTGCGCATTTTTGTCCAACACCAACATTATCCCAACCCGTGCTTGAAGTAACCCAAATCCGAAATTCAGTTGACTCAACAATGACTCCAATATTGATCGATTCGAAAATCTAGCGCTATGTGCAATACGAATCCGATTTATTTGGATCTGATACTCGAATTGACCCAAACACAAACAAACCCGACCCCATCTCGACCCAACTCTAATAAGACCTCGCTCTTTTGTAATCACTATATAATTTTTTTATTTTTAAACTCACCAATAACATGAATTATATATAATGAGATCTAAATTATCTAATGCAACTAAATAAATTAAATTTAATATATAGTAAACAATAATTAAGATAAACAAAAAAAATATTTTATAATAAAATTAAATGGGGTCTGACTTAACTCAAACCGAAACCCGAATAAATTCAAAATCCATTTGATCCGAATTTATCCGATCCAAACACATAATATACCCGATCCACCAGGTTTTCACCTCTAAACAGATAAATGGAGACGTCGTGTGCAATTTTATTAAAAATATTTTTTAATTTAAAAAAGGCTATTTGGTAAACAATTGAGCTTACGATGAGTGCATATGACGGAAGAGGAAACACTTTTTTCTAGAATGCCCGGGTGGGAGTAGGTTGTCATGGTTACATCCATGCATTCGTCGGAAGATAAAAAAAATATTTTTAATAACACAAGAGACATTAGCGTAATCCTTCCTCTCTTGGAAAATAAACGAAGTAATCGAACAAACAGAACTGTTAGATTAGAGAGATATCCCGGATTCACAAAATCATATCTTTGATATTGTTAATATTGTAATTACTTGTAATCCTACCTATATATATGAGGAGATAGAATGTGATCCCTTTGAGAACTCACTTACCCTAATCGCCTCTAATTACTTGGTATCACGCCTCCGTTCTTGGCTATCCTAACCCAATTCAAGAACCATAACGATCCCTCCTCTTCCGCCTCCCATGGCCAATCCCAATCCGGAAATTCCCAACCCACCACCCGTCGGCGCCGCCGCAGTCCCTATCCTGTTTCACTCCACTCATTCAGTATCCAACATCAAACACCACATCCCTCTCACCCTTGACCTTCACAAGATCCAATATCATACTTGAGCAGAGCTTTCTCAAGTCACCGTCACCGCTCACGATGTGTTGCATCACGTCGATGGCTCCGCCCGTCCGGAAGGCATCTACGATGCCAGTTGGCAACAAATGGATTCGATCATCCTCTCTTGGATCTATGTGACAATCTCCGAGGAGGTGTTGCTCACGGTCATAAAGCCAGGCTCCTCGGCTAGGGAGGTCTGGCAGCGCATCAAAAGGCTCTTTCACAACAACAAATCGGCCCAGGCTGCCGATGTGGAGAGCCGCTTCATCAACGCCCGCCTTAAGAATTTTCCCAGGACCGCCGCCTATTGCCAAGCCCTCAAGACAATCGCCGATCAACTCCCGACGTCGATCACAAGGTGAGCGAGGAGCGTCTTACCCTTCCATTGATCAACGGCCTCTCTTCCGACTACGATGTCATCGGCAGCCTCATAAGTCAACAAACCCCGCTTCCGGACTTCATTACCGCCTGCAGCATGCTCTCCCGCGAGGAGGCGCGGAAGGGCCGCGACTCGGAACCCCAGCAGGCGCTCATAAGCTCCGGCGATCTCCCGCCCACGCAGCCGGACCCGAGGCCTCGCCACAACAGTCGTCCTCAAGGTAGGGGCGGCCGTCACAATCGTCGCGGGTTCGGTAATCGCAACCACGGCTGTCATCAGCAGCGTCTGTGGCCCGCACCGTCCTACCCCGACTACTACTACCCGCAGCCTCCGCAGTGGCCCCAGCTCCCGTGTCCCTACCTTACCGCTCCACTGCCGCCTTGGTACTGGCCCTAGCAGCCTCCGCGGCAATCTTAGGCGTACTTCACGCAGCCTTAATTCACCCCATCGCCCTCCGACATCGGCACTGCCTTCAACACCATGACTGGGGCTACTTCCCACATCACGAATGATGAAGGTATCCTCTTTGTCTATTCTAATTCATCCACTTTACATCGTATTTTCGTTGGTAATGGGACTTCAATCCCTGTTGTTGGTTCGGGGAATGCTAGCCTTTCAAAAAAAACCACCACTTCGGCTAACCAATGTTCTCTATGCCCCAAAGATTGTCAAGAACCTAGTCTCTGTCAGAAAATTTGTTACTGATAATAATGTGGTTGTCCAATTTGACCCATTTGGCTTTTCTGTGAAGGATCTCAATACCGAGGACACAACTCTGAGGTGCAATAATGTTAGCACCCCGTCACCATCGACACCACTCCCGCCAATCCCACAACCCTGTTCACTGCCGCCCCTAGCTCCGTGTGGCACACTCGCCTAGGTCATCCGAGTGCTCATGTCCTTCAAGCCCTTTCACGTCATAGTTGCATTTCTTTCAATAAGGCCGATTCTAAGGTCGTTTGCTTGTCTTATCACATTGTCAAGAACAAGCGTCTCCCTTTTTCCCTTTCAAATTCACAAACTTTTGATTGTTTTGATATTGTTCCTTGGGATTTGTGGACCTCTCCGGTATTAAGTGTTAGTAATCTTCGATTCTATTTGGTGCTTTTGGATGATTAGACAAACTTCGTGTGGGTTTTTTCCCTCAAACACAAATCCGAAACATTCACCAAAATCACCCAATTTCATACCTTCGCCAAAACACACTTTCATCGGGATATCAAAACCTACCAATGTGACATGGGTGGGGAGTTTGACAACAAAGCTTTTCACAACCTTTGCCTTGAGCGAGGCACAACCATATGATTCTCTTGCCCTCAAACCTCTCCACAAAACGGCAAGGTCGAACGAATCCTCCGCACCTTCAATGACAAAGTTCGAAGCCTTCTTATCCACGCCAATCTACCGAATCAATTTTGGGTCGAGGCACTAAACATGGCTTCTTACCTTCACAACATTCTCCCATCCACCACCATCTCTGCTTCGCCCCCGACCTTTGCCCTCTACCATCGACACCCGAGCTATGACTACCTTCGAGTCTTCGGTTGCCTATGTTTTTCAAACTTGAGTGCCACCATGCCTCATAAGTTTGCACCTCTCTCCACTGTGTGTTCCTCGGTCTCTCGGCAAACCACAGAGGCTATCGGTGTCTTCGTTTAGACACCAACAAGGTCGTGATTTTCCATCATGTGACCTTTAATGAAGAGACTTTACCTTACCCACACAACCCACCTCTCCTACCCACACCCGAGCCCCAAGCCGACCTATCGCCTCTCCTCATCCGACATCTCCTCACCCAACAGTCGTCACCACCGCCTACCGTTCCCACGACCGCCCCACCGCCGCCATCGCCTAACCCTCCACAATCTACTCATCCCATGGTCACCCGCCGCCAAGCCGGCATCATCAAACCCAATCCTCGGTACGCTCTCTCGGCCACCGCCGCCCCTGAACCCTCACCCGTACCTAAATCCCACACCCAAGCCATGCACGACCCGAATTGGCAACACGCCATGAATGACGAGTATAGTGCATTTATTAGAAATGGCACTTGGGACCTTGTTTCTAGGCCCCGGGATTCTAACATTATTCGCTGCATGTGGTTATTTAAGCATAAGTACAGGTCCGACGGATCCCTAGAGCGCTACAAGGCTAGACTGGTGGTCAACGGCAAATCTCAACAAGCAGGCATTGACTGCGATGAGACCTTTAGCCCCGTAGTCAAACCCGCCACTATCTGCACCATCTTGAGCATCGCCCTTTTCAACAGTTGGCCGATTCACCAACTAGATGTCAAAAATGCCTTCCTCCATGGCCATCTCCAAGAAACCATCTACATGCACCAACCACCCGGGTTCAAGGACCCCTATCAGCCCTCCCATGTGTGCCTCCTCCGCAAATCCTTATATGGCCTCAAGCAAGCCCCGAGAGCGTGGTATACTCGGTTTCCCACGTTCGTAGACCGTCTCGGCTTCATTAGTAGTAAGTCCAACACCTCCCTCTTCATCTATCGGTCCGGCAAGGATACGGCTTACCTCCTTCTATATGTTGATGACATTGTCCTCACCACCTCCACCACCAAACTCATGTGCCGACTCACAACCCTCCTCGGCGCCGAGTTTGCCATGACCGACCTCGGCTCTCTAAGCTACTTCTTGGGTGTCTCCGTCCCCTGGTCGGCCTCCGGAATGTTTCTAAACCGAATCAAATACGCCAAAGAAATCCTAGCCAAAGCCAAAATGACCTCATGCAAACCGGCCTCCACCCATGTCGACACCAAAGCCAAGCTCAGCGCTTCGGCGAGTCCCCGTGTGGCCGATCCTACCTACTACCGTAGTCTCGCCGGGGCCCTCCAGTATCTCACCTTTACTCGACCGGACATTACGTACGTCGTCCAACAAGTGTGCTTGTTTATGCATGGTCTCCGTGAGCAACATTTTGGAGTTGTTAAGCGCATCTTGAGGTACATTCAGGGCACACTCGACATGGGGCTTCACCTCGGCTGATCCGCTTCTACTAGTCTTACCGCCTATTCTGACGCCGACTGGGCCGGCTGCCCGGACACGAGATGTTCCACGTCTGGGTTCTGCATCTACCTAGGCGGCAATTTGGTCTCATGGTCATCCAAACGGCAGGCTACGATCTCCCGTTCGAGCGCCGAGGCCGAATATCGAGGCGTTGCAAATGCAGTTGCCGAGACATGTTGGCTCCGGAACCTCCTTACCGAGATGCAGCTTCCTCTCGCCAAGGCCACCCTTTTCTACTGCGACAATGTCTCGGCGGTATATCTCTCCTCAAATCCCGTACAACACCAGCGGACGAAATACGTAGAGCTCGACATCCATTTCGTGTGCGAGAAGGTCGCCTTGGGACACGTCCGTGTTCTCCATGTCCCCTCTGCGCACCAATATGCGGACATCTTCACTAAATGGTTGTCGTCTCCGCTGTTCACCGACTTCCGAGCCAGTCTCAGCATCCGCTCTTCTCCCTCTTCGACTGGGGGGTATTAGATTATAGAGAGATATCCGGGATTCACAAAATCATATCTTTGATATTGTTAATATTATAATTACTTGTAATCCTACCTATATATATGAGGAGATAGAATGAGATCCCTTTGAGAACTCAATTACCCTAATCGTCTCTAATTACAAAAACTAACATTGGTGATGTACAATCTGGTTCACCAGAAACCAACTAACTTTCAACTTAGATATCTTCCCAATCAATAGGTATATAGATAAACTAGCTACTAGTCACATGGAAATTTGGATTAGAGCATTTAATGAGGAAAATGACTTAGATCAAAACACCACAAAATCATCACATTTTAAACCAATAACAAGTCAGAGAGGCCTGAGTAATAGGAAAAAATGGAGGAAACCACCCCCACAGACCATTCAAACTAGATTTTGATGGATTAAAACTTTCTGATGGGGAAAGTATCATTGGATAAACACACATGCCTTATAACTTTATAAGGTCCTCACATACCCAATAAGTTTGGTACATGTACAGCACATGATCATGTCTGCTACTACTCTGCTAGGTAAACTTAGGTGATCAAATGTAACGTCTCATTACACAAAGGAAATCCCAATTACACTAGTCAACTTTTGGCCACCAATTCAAAAACCTGTTTTCCAAACAACTAAGTCGGAAGATGTACATATATAGATTAACATTTACATATCTTGGAGAAAATACTCTTTCAAGTACTGAACCAAATTACCAGATTTGTCGAATTGCTAAAGTATATATTTGAATGTTATGAGTAATGTGATTGAAGAATAATCAATCAAAACTAAGCCCCTAGTATGAATTGAACTTCACCTGCATAGACAAAGTTGATGCCGAAACTGATCGAGGAGATCGAAGCCACCTTAACTTGCCCGGATGATCGATCCGGCCAGCGACGAGTGATCGATGGCGGAGTTACTCCTGTAGGTAGATCCTCCGTAACCCACATTCATGTTCGTCTGGCCTTAACCTTCCAATGCTTTCACCACCATCGACATGGTTGGTCGTCTTGTCGGATCTTCGTGTAAGCAACAAATCGCAATCTTTACCATCTTCTCTACCTCTTCTCCAATTCCATCCATGTCTTGCAATTGGTAGAATCCATCAAATAAGTCTGACAACCGATTCGTCTCTGCCTTCTTCTTAACCAAGTCGATTAGTAGACCATAACCGCTTTCTTCTTCATCTTCTTCGTCAACTTGTTCATGATATGTACAAGAGTAGTCCAAATTCCTCCTCTCATACACAATTTCTAGCAAGACTATCCCAAAGCTATACACGTCGGCTTTTTCCGTGATCTTTTGGCTTAGCCATTCGGGAGCCAAGTATCCTCGGGTTCCCCTCATTTGAGTCATCACAAAGCTTTCATCCCTTCCTATCAACTTTGCCAGGCCAAAATCGGCCAGTTTCACATTCAAGTTCTCATCCAGAAGGATGTTCTGAGGCTTTATGTCAAGGTGGGCTATTCTATGTTGGCAATCGTCATGCAAATAAGCCAACCCCTTGGCGATTTCAAGTACTATCCTCTTTCGCGTGTTCCAATCAAGACGAGTGCATCCCATTCCCTCTCGTTGAACTTGTTTCGGAAAGATCCACTTATCTAAAGATCCATTGCTCATGTACTCATACACTAAGACCTTGCAATCATTTTCGTCGCATAATCCAATCAGCTTCACTAAGTTCACATGGTGTATGGCGCCAAGAGTCTTCACCTCCGCTACAAACTCTTTCCTACCTTGACCGAGCTTATCTAATCGCTTCACCGCAACCTTGGTTCCGTCTCCTAAAGCCCCATCGTAAACTGACCCGAATCCTCCTCCTCCGAGCTTCCTCTTTGGATCAAAGTTCCCCGTCGCTAGCTTGAGACTTTCGTAGCTAAATCTTCTTAGCAACCCTCTCAACACTTCCGGTTGAGAGCCATTTTCGTCCCATATTTGCCCTTCTTGATCTTGATCCCAATCGTCGACATGCCTTCTCCTGTTATGCCTCTTCGAAAGATGGCATAACAAAGCGCAAACACCGACTACCACTAGTGTAACAACAACAACACACACTGGTATGAATGCCTTCACATTTAGGCCAAGCAATGATCTAGAACGTGTTGAAGTAGGGATTTGAGAGTCTTGTATACTTGTGATAGAAGCGTCGAATATACTCTCATTTGCGACTAAAAGACTTCCAGCAATACTAACTCTCACAGAGGGCTGAAACTTCGGCATCATTCCAGTTAGATAGTTGTTAGAAACATCGAGCACTTTGAGCTGAGGCAAGGCGGCGAAGCTCTCGGGTAAGCTACCATCGAATGCGTTACCATTCAAGTACAAGTATTGCAAGGATGTCAAATTACCAAGGGCAGTAGGAATCTCATCTCCAAAGCGTTGCCCGGTGAAGTTAAGAGTCGTAATCTTGCCATCCTTATCGCAACCGATGAATCGCCATTTGCAAGCATCTTTACCTCTCCACGCCTCCATTAGAGTCGCCGGATATCCCATGGCTGCCATAACATCAAGGAGGATAATCACTTGTTGATCACAAGGCTCTCCAGGCTTATCGGAACAAAACTCGGTTGCATTCCCAATCTCTACCTTAACTCTTGTCGAGAAATTCGGATAAGGGCCAAAGAGATTGTTGTTTTGCAATGAGATGTTGAGCAAATTGGGCAAGGAGGATAAGGATGTGGGCACAGCTCCGAGTAATCGGTTGTCACTCAGCTGAAGATCAAAGATGCTGGTGCAATTCGAGAGGTCCGGGATAGGCCCATCGAAGGCGTTGTCGTTGAGCCAAACTTGTGCTAGCTGGGTTATCGTTGCAAGGAAATCGATAGGCCCGGAGAGACCCTGTTCTTGATGATCAAGCCAGAGTGTTTCAAGCTTGAAATGGTATCCGGATTCTCGCCAGATTGTGCCTGTGAGCTGGTTGTAGGAGAGTCTCAAAACCCGCAAATTCGGGGTCCAGAAAAGAGCCGGTACCGACCCGGTCAAGCTCGTGTTAACGCCCTCAAAGACGGTCAAGTTCGGGCTACTAGAAAGCGAAGGAAACTCCCATGGGGCAAGCGAGGGGTTGTGGCTGAGGGTGAGAGTTTGGAGGCTTGGGAGGTTGTGGAAAGCATCGGTTGGGAGATAGGTGAATCCGTTGGAGTCGAGATGGATCTCTCGGAGGGAGGTGAGGTTCGAGAGGAGAGGGATTCGGCCGGTGAAGCTATTGCTTTGGAGTGACAAACTGGTGAGGTGAGCAAGAGAGGTGAGGTTGGAAGGCAAGACACCGGAGAGCGATTTCGAGGCTAAGTTGATGGATGTCACATGTGACGAGGAGTCACATTCGACACCCGACCAGGTGCAGTAGGAGTCGGAGGCTCTCCACGAAGACGAAGGGGCCGGAGAAAGAGCGTCGCGGAGGCTCAGCATAATGGTGGCTTCGTTAGCCTGCGATAACGAGGCAACGAATAGAGGGAAGAAAGAGTATAGTATGAGTCTCATCTGTGTTGATAACAATGCCATGGTTTACAACATAGGTAGGTATGTATGAAGAATAGAGGGAAGAATGTGATTTCTAGAGAGAATGTAATGTGAATGGATCTTCAATTTATTACGTTTCATATAACAGTTGGTACACAAAATGATTGATAAAAGAATTTTCAAAGATTATGACAGTTATAATTGATTATTCATGTGGAAAAAAATGTTTTCAAAAATCATGAAAAATATTTTTCTAAAAACAAATGTGAGTAGAAATGGCAAAATAGCAATTTTTTTATCAAAAATATTTTTTAAATATACTTTTTCAAAATATTTTTTTCTGAATAAGAATCATCAACTATAACATAGTTTTAATTTTTAAAAAAAAAATTATTAAATGATTTTGAGTTGAGTGATTTTGTGTAATACCGAATGTTATATAAAATATAATAGGTGATCTTTTGCTAGTTTTTTAGTGGTTGATATTTCTTCATTAGTGTAGTCTCCAAAATTGACTATTTTGTTTGGCTGAAAATTCCAAAGTTTTCATGTGGAAAATTCATCTTCATTTTTTCCTTTTTTTTTAATTAGTCAAAAAAAAAATAGAAAACTAGTCAAATAGATAAACTATATTTTGGGAAATAAACCTACCTTTTATTTTATTAAGTAATAATTCAAGTTCAGACACACCTGAAACTCGAGAGGTCAGCAAGTCGGCAGACGAATAAACCGTCGAACATACAATAAAACCGGAAAAAAAAGCATAGATATGTCGTTGTTTGTATCAGCGAGTTTAGCCTAGTTTGAAAAAAAAAATAGTTGCTTTTTGTAACGTCTTAAAGGTGTTTTTTTAACAATTTATGGGTGGAGTGGATGTATCATTTGTTAACATGTAAAAAGTGTTACTATTTACACCCATAGCCATAGGGGTGGAGTAATAAGAGTCCCTATTAAACATAACAAAATGAAACATAATCAAGGGATTGAAATGTCAAATACCCAAAATTCATAGAGGGGTTGGCCCAACCGAACAATAATGCAAGAAACCCTCAAAACCTTCTCTTCCAAAAAAGAAACACTAACACACAAATGGTGGGTCATTTGGTTTTACAAAAATCAGATTACATTTCGAGATGATCATATTATCAAATAGAGAAATTCAATTTTTCATAAATAAGTTTTATGAGAATTAGAGAAGAGCATGTAAACTAGAGGAGTTCGTAGAAATAGAAAATACAAAACGCAAGCCAAGTTGAAAAATTTTTTTAAAAAAAATTAAGTGGAGAAAACCGGAACGAGGAGTCATGAAACTAAATTTCAATGATTTATCTTCAAATTTGGATGGAAGCACCATGGGGTATATAATCCGGGACCGGGAGGGGAAACCCATTACATTGGGATACAAACATATAGGTAACAATCTCCTTTTTTGGCAGAAGCACTCGCCTTGAGAGAATGAGTAATTAAAGCTAGAGAACTTCAAATCAGAAACTCGTGGTAGAAGAAGATTCACATATCATCATCAACCATCTAGCACAGAAAAGAAAATGTCCTTGAGATTGAATTGACTATGGGAGATATCAAAACAATCCTCCAATACTTTCATGATGTATCCTTCTCGCATGTCACCAGCATTGGGAATATAGTGACTAATAAGATTACACACCTTAGCTACTCTTTGCGGGGTCATGCACTTGTAACACATCTAGGTCTGTTAGACCTCATCCGGCAAGATGCGATGAGCTAGGTTTCAGCCAGCCGAAATTTTACCTTATATAAAAAAAAACTCAAACCCTCAAAACCAAACCCTAATAGCCCTTCCACGCCAGCCACCGCCGCCGCTGATGGCTCACCTCTTCGACAGCCGGTGTGGCTGCCCCACTAGTCCCGATCTCCCTCCTCCGCAGCCTTCTTGTTTCTCCCCCGACGCCGCTCCTCCTCCTCCTCTCCTTCGCTGCCCATGTCGACTTTGATGTGGCTGCCGACCTGATTTGACTCCATTCCTCCTGCCCAACCCCTGCAACCGGCTAGCCCGCCTGCTGTGTGCCCTCCATCCGCGACTCCTCTTGTGGTGGCACCTCCTCAGACAGCTGGAACCTCCCCTGCACGGGCTATCCCTCCCCCTCACTCCCAACTACTCCAATCTACTCTTTCTCGGCCTCGGCCTCGCCTCCAACCTCTCCCCGGGAACACTTCTCTTTTCCCTAACCCTAGCCACCTCTAGAACCCTTCCTCTTCCCTAACCCTCGGCGCCTCCCCGCCGCCCCAACCCACACCCTCGTCGTTGACTCCTGTCCGGCCTCCCTATTGGTCGTGGTAAGTTTCGGCGGCGCTGGTGCACCAAATCTGTAAACCTCAACCTTCACCCCTGGCGGCGAGATTCTGTTTTCTTCCGATTGGGAGGCCTCGACGCCGCTCCCCACCTCTGTTTCAAATGCCCTAGGTAGGCTCCCACGTGGCTTCACTCTTTTCCGGTTACTCAGATCTAAACCAAAAAAAAAAAACAACCCATAAGCAAGTCCTACCCAACCAAAAAAACCCCAACTCAGATACAAACCCAACCCCCCTCAGATGTCTTCTACAAATTTATACCAAACAAAACTCCGAAATCCAAATTGCCTGAAAACCAAAGTTCTTGGCTTGCATGCAAGACGTCTCAGCACTAGTCCCAATATCAAGAATCAAGGCTCCAATTTTTGACATTTTAAAATATAAATTTATCTTTATTGTAATCTTAGATTTAAATTATTTTTTTTTCTTTTGACTGACGACCCTCTGTGTAGGGTTTATCAAGCCATTTTTTGATGGCTTTAAGATCGCTTCGTCGGTCTACTTCTTACCTACTGTTAAAAAAAAAAACCAAAAGTCATATTCAACGCCAAAATACTCAATATATCAATAATTTCAAATAAACCTTTGAATAAAAATATAACTTTGAATAATTTCACAAATACCCAAATCTCATATTCACAACCAAAATACTCTCCATATGCCGCTCTCTTGGAGGCCTTGACATTTACACTAATCTTGGTCTCTGAAACCTCATCCATACAGATGCTCTCGGATAAGTCACTCTATCTGAATTTTTTCCAAATAAAGGAAAAAAGATGAGTACATATATGAGAAGATGAGTACGTACACATCGAGAATCGAGAGACTACATGAAATGAAATATCTACAATCATGTAAATTAAATCAAATATGATTTTTCCCCTCGTTGAAGGGTCCGTTTGGTAAACACACTTACATGCCTTGTAACTTTATAAGGTCCTCACATACGCAATAAGCTTGGTACATGTACACAACACATGATATTGTCTGTTAGGTAAACTTAGGTGATCAAACGTAACGTCTCATTACACAAAGGAAATCCCAATTACACTAGTCAACTTTTGGCCACCAAAAACCTGTTTTCCAAACAACTAAGTTGGAAGATGTACATATATAGATTAACATTTACATATCTTGGAGAAAATACTCTTAAAAGTACTGAACCAAATCACCAGTTTGATCTATGAATTCGAATATGAAGTTCGTGGTGGAGGTTGAGAAGGCGAAGGAGGCGAGCAATGGGAAGCCGTCTATGGGTCCGGTTTATCGCCATTTGATAGCTAAAGATGGGTTCCCTCCTCTCCTTCCTGGCTTGGAAACTTGCTGGGATATCTTCAGGTGCTTAAACCTCCTTGCATTTCTAATCCTGATTCGGATACTGCAAAGGCCCTAATGAGGACCAACTCCTTACATTGATATTTGATTTTAGTCAAGTTGATATTTGATTTTTATAACACTCTGGGTCACATGGAAATACCCTCTCGACTTAGTTGGGGAAAGGGTGCTTACTAGTAAACCTCCTAGACCTTGTTAGGAGCAGGATATACTAGGACAGTTGTTGCTGTAATCACGTTGGCGGAGCTAGGGGTCCTAAGGGGTCACGTGACCCCCTCCTCATCCGACAAATTACCTAGGTGCATTTTCCTCGTCGATAGCTTCGTTTTGATATATAATACGCTCTAATCAGACATCTGAGGAAAAAGTTATGAATGTACTATAATACTTTAATATTTTACTTAAATTGACATTCACATATTATAATTCATCTTGAGAGCTTCGAAACCATAGGTTATATTACTTATTTTGAAAATATGGTAAGAAGTTACGCAAGTTTATATTTTTTATATCTAGTTATACATTATTACATGTTAATAATGCAATGTTTATTTATTGCGCTTTATATCTTTATTTTTCATTTTTTATCTTTATTTTCGTTTTATATATTTGTAGTATTTTTGAAACCATAGGTTGACACTAGTTTGTACTATCGAACACGTTGTGTTTTACGATTTTTTTCTCGATCTTATTGTCGACTACTATGGTGACCCCCCGCTCAAAACTTTCTGGCTCCGTCCCTGAGTCGTTGATGGTTTCTTCTTTGGTAAAGTGTTAAATCTACGAAGCTAAAATCGATTACTTCTATGATGTGTTCTTAACATGAAAAGTAATGTGCATCATCTGATACTGATTCCAGTACTGCAGTGGAGAAATTTCCTAACAATCCAATGCTTGGCTATCGCCAATCCAATGGCGAAAAGGTGCATACTTCTCTGTCCCATTGTGGATTTTGCCTTCTTTTTGAACATATTTTCCAACATTTGTGTATGGTTGTTTCGCCTTTTGCCCTCACAGGAAGGGAAATATGTTTGGATGAAGTACAAGGATGTTTACGATGTTGTGTTGCGACTTGGAGCTTCCATCCGATGTTGCGGTGTAAACCAAGTATGAAATAGCAATTTCCCTCCCCAAAAGATAAGTCTACCAAATTTAACTTCTCTTTTGCTCTTGGCTTTTAGGGGGCAAAATGTGGCATATATGGCATAAATTGTCCAAACTGGGTCATAAGTATGCAGGTAGATTCTTACTATATTGATCCTCATACCTTCAAATCCGCGATAGGCTCCATCGCGCTGATAGTCTTTATGTATGTCTATTGTGACTTAACCTTTGCAGGCCTGCAACGCTCTCGGCTTGTATTGTGTTCCTTTGTATGATTCTCTTGGTACTGTTTTCCGCGCTCTTCTCCTTCTATATATATACACACACATACATACATGAGCAACAACATAAAGTTTTGGTGATATATAGGTGCTGGTGCAGTGGAATTCATCTTATCTCATGCTGAGGTTTCAATTGCATTTGTGGAAGAAAAAAAGATTTCAGAGGCAAGTGTGATTTGTTACCAACCACTACATATTTGTATAGAATTGCAGTGTAATGAATGTAGAGAGTTGATTTGGTTACCAATTGTAGGTATTCAAGACATTGCCTGAAACAGCGAAATTCTTAAAGAGTAAGTTGCAACAAATCTCCTACCTTACTATGCAGTTTGTGATCATAGCTAGGCATCATATATGGTTTGATTCATCTGCATCTTTTCTGCTATGATGTGTAGCACTTGTGAGTTTCGGAAACATTTCGTCTCAACAAAGAGAGGTTGCTAAAGGATTTGATTTGGCTGTTTATTCTTGGGATGAATTTTTGCTGCTGGTAAGGTGTTCTCTTATTCCTCCTTGGCTTCTTTTTTGTGCCATACGAAAACTTCGTATGAAAGTGTATTTTATGTGCTAGGGAGAGGATCAACAGTTTGATCTTCCTACTAAACGGAAAACCGATATCTGCACGATAATGTATACTAGCGGAACCACCGGCGAGCCCAAGGGAGTGATGCTGTCCAACGAGACTATCGTCACTGTGGTGTCCGGCATCAGCTACTCGTTAAAGGACATCAATCAAGAGGTGAACTGACAATCACTGTTTTCTTAGGAAGCAACACAGAAATTTTCACTTTTACTTTAGTAACATGTTACACTTTGGTATTGAAACAGTTTACAGAGAGTGATGTGTACATCTCCTATCTTCCTTTGGCACATATCTTTGATAGAGTCTTAGAGGAACTACTAATATCCGTTGGTGCATCGATTGGATACTGGCGCGGGGTAAGAACTAATCGGTTCATCTAGAATTGTTTCGAATGACATTTTGAGTTGAATCATCATCGTTCTCGATCTCTTGTGTTTTCAGGATGTGAAACTACTATTTGGAGACATCAGTGAGTTGAAACCAACCGTTTTTTGCGCTGTTCCGCGAGTCTTGGATAGAATTTATTCAGGTAGATCTAACTATCTTCAACAATATCTTTTCTACTACAGAAGCTTAAGCCATTATGTAAGGGTTTCATCATCACGACTTTCGTGAATCATCTCAGGTTTGGTGGAGAAGATCTCTTCAGGCAGTTTCCTTAAGCGTACGCTATTCAACATCGCGTACTACTAGTAAGTTGATAACATAGTGATCAACCAAATCCGTTTTAAGAAAGAGTTGACGGGTTTCAGCTCGTCTAGGGAACTTCTAAGTTTCATGTCCGTGTCGATGCAGTAAACTGTACAATATGAATCAAGGCTATAAGCATGCCGAAGCAGCTCCATTGCTTGACAAGATAGTGTTCAGCAAGGTGATGCAATACGAATTTGCAAGTTAGGTAGAATAGTATGTGTTAGTTGATTGTGTGATCAATGTCGGATACTCGTGACCACAGGTGAAGCAAAGTCTAGGAGGGAATGTTCGCCTGATTCTTTCAGGAGGCGCGCCTCTTGCTCCTATAGTCGAAACTTACTTGAGGGTAGTCACATGTGCTAATGTTCTTCAAGGATATGGTATGATCCCACATCTTCTTCTGACATAAATATGAAACTTCCATGTTGAACCAATCCTTCCATGTGTCCTTGCAGGACTTACCGAAACCTGTGCAGCTTCATGTGTCGCGCAAGATGGTGAAATGTCGATGATTGGCACAGTGGGTCCTCCTGCACCAAATGTGGACGTGTGTCTAGAGTCGGTCCCTGAAATGGGGTATGACGCGCTTTCCAGCCTCCCGCGTGGAGAAATTTGCATTCGCGGAAAACCCTTGTTCTCTGGCTACTTCAAGCGCGAAGACCTCACAAAAGAGGTCATGGTTGATGGATGGTTTCACACAGGTTGGGCTGCCTCGGTATCTAATCCTTCTATGATACTAACTGCACTCTTGTCGTCTTCATCAGCCACCTCTTTTGATTCCTTTCAGGGGATATCGGGGAATGGCAACCTGACGGTTGTATGAAGATCATTGATAGGAAGAAGAACATCTTCAAGCTTGCGCAGGGAGAATATGTTTCAGTGGAGAACTTGGAGAACATATTCGGTTTATCCACTGCAGTTGATTCGGTATGTACTTACTTTGTCACATTGTATCTTCAAATGTGTTACTGAAACATTCTGCTTGTGTTTCAGATATGGATATATGGTAACAGCTTTGAGTCCTTCCTCATTGCTGTCATCAATCCCAACAGAGAAGCTCTTGAATCATGGGCTGAAGAAAATGGGATTGAAGGGGCCTTCAGTTCAGTATGTGAGCATCCGAAGGCGAAGAGTTACATTCTTGAGCAACTGAACAACATAGCTAGAGAAAACAAGGTCCTTTCTCTTCCTCCCATATAGATATGTCTCTGATGATGGAGAGGAGTTGAAACTCAATGTTTTACTTGATTCACTTGGCAGCTGAAAGGTTTCGAATTCATTAAAGCTGTGCATCTTGACCCGATTCCATTTGATATGGAGCGTGATCTTCTAACCCCGACGTTGAAGAAGAAGAGGCCCCAGTTGCTGAAGCATTACAAGGTTTGGATCTTCTCTCTATCCTCCCTTGTTAAAAATCTCTTAACGTATCCCTTCATTGTGGAAAATCGGAAGAACATAATGAATGTTGAGACGCTTGGGTTGTTATAGAAACGTACCATTGCTCAAAACAAGGTTCTGAAGTGGTGAATCTTGTTGCAGGGTGTAATCGACAGCTTGTACAAAGGAGGAACCAAGTGAGAGAGATCCCTCGTCAGAGCTCTGAAACTGGTTTCAAAATGTACTTGCTTGGTTTGACTAATTGGCCATGTCGAATTCAACCTGTTATTCTGCAAGTGTATGTTCCCGTCCACAGCATCGTATGATCATTCCCTGCCTTAAAGCAACCCTTCTCTCTACTCTGATCTTCGTCTTCTTTGTGAACAGAAGCACAAAGACGGGACAAGCTGTACATCATGAGTTTCGAGATCTGTAACACCCACCTTGGGTTTGGGGTGAATCATATGCCTGTAACTTGGATACACATTATCTGTAATCTTGGATTAGTCAACATAGCAAAATATAGATTTGATTTTCAGTGCAAGCAACTGTTTTGCCTTACATGGTTTAATTCACATGATTCATATAGCTTTCGATGGAAAGCATTACATTATAATACGTTTTGAAACAGGTCAGCACTTTTTCACTTGCATTTTACAAAATTATAATGTCCAAATTACTCTAAATGCAGTGATACATTCATAGAGGAGTATATGTACTGTAAAGACAAGCTGTCTAAACCCTAAGCTGTAAAGAATTACAGTCATGTTGAAGCCTTAACAGGTTTTTCAAGAACATTACCTCTCATCGCTTCCGTTTATGCCGTGCAGATCTCCAAGTAGCCTTCTTCTTCTCCCAAACTCGGTCTGACACTTTCTTAAGTTTCTGGTTCCTGTATTTTGCGCGATTCTTGATCCAGGATGTATAGTCTTTTCCCTGCTTGCATTCGATGAAATCAACCAGCTCTTCATCTAAACTGGCAGTGGATGCACCAGATAACTTGTTTAGGCACTTTAAGAATGTTGTCGCATTGCAAGTCTCGTCTTCCACCGTAGTATTTCTAGCTTCCTCATCTTGACCAGAAGTAGATCCCTTCCTGTTGAAACACAACAAACAACTTCACTAGCCGATTGAGCAAATACAACAAAGATCAAATTCAACGAATTATTTTTCCTTTTGGGGTATGGGGGTTGAGGTCCTGAAGATGATGCAGATACATTCATGAGTCATGACACTGGTTTTCATCCCTTGAATGGGAAGCATCATAATGCAAATGCACACCAAATGGATATATCTTCATTTGGTGGCATTATAAAGCACTTCATTTGCAGTCATTTAGGAGCTGAAGACCTTCCTATTCTTATAATTTTCAATCATCAGAGGTGCAGAATCATATACCTTGTGCAATTCATTTGTATCTTTTTGAACTTTGACGCAATTGCAGAACTAGACCTTTTGTTTGTGTGGCCCTGCATCATTGATGAATAAGCCATTAAAAACTTGATAAATCAGAATCGATAAAAAGAACAAAAGCGGAAATGTGACATGGATGAGATTCCGGGTAGAAATTCACCTCTTGCATTCCCTTAGAGGAGTCTACATCTGGAGTAGTAACATCAATTACTGCAGCAGGTGACTCACATTCTGTCCCTGAACTAACCAAGTCACTTAAGAAATTCAAGCTTCTGTCCTCGAAAAATAACAAATTCATCAAACTCAGCATCATGTATAAGCAACCTTTGGCCAAGATTTCAAAGCTGCCTGCTAGGCAAATCGACAGCAAACCCGTGAAATGCACAAACATCAATTTCGACCCATCTACCCTTGTAAAATGAGCTTTGAGCTTGTCATATATGAGCTGTTGGACAGGACACTGGATCCTATATTGTCCAAACGAGTTAAAGAAACCGACCAACATTTCATGTTCCTTGGATTGAAAAGAGCCTATAGAAGGTTTATGATGAACTGGATTCCTGAAATTGGACATGTACAACACGGTTTGCATAAGGGAACAGCTAATCAGCTTCAATATAGAAGCAAACAAACATATATCTTCTGGAGAGATATTTCCATTCATGTGTAATAAAGCATCGTCAGATTCAGCTGAACTAGCTTTAGTTACCAAGACACTCAAGAACAAAGAAGCAATGCTCCTGCAGGATTCATCAAGGAGATGAAGGTTTTCCTTCACATAACTGTTTAATATCTCAGCCATATTGGATTTTCTTTGAGAAATCATCGTGCATGATGAACAATCTAGCTCCTTAATCATACCATTAAGTCTCTCATTCATCGTAGAACAAACATAAGATTCAAAAGGTCGCTGGCGGCCCACCCTGGGTATAGTTGATTTGATAACTGAACTGCCATCCTTTGAAAGAGTTTGAACTAATTTAGGCAACTGTTTGTGGTACATGCTAATTGACCTTTCAAAGGCAGGCATGTAACAGTTAATAAATCTGCGATCAAAACCCATATGATCATACACAGCAACTCTGCCAATGACATCTGAAATCAAGGAGACCAGGTGGGCATGAAGAAAAGCTGGAGCAGAAGCTAAAGCAGGGTTCACAAGCAATGACACGGCCGCAACCAAGCTAATTTCAGGAGTTGCCTGATTCTCTTTATGCATAAAAACCAGATTTGCAACAGAACCTTCAAATGCCTGAACTCCTGAATTCGAATGAAGAAAATGAGCTGAGGCTACCTTCAGGACAAACCCAGAATCTTTACAGTGGCACATATTTTCCCTCACAGATGAAAAAGAAGCTGAAATTCCTATGTATCTACTCAATGTTTTATCTGTTATGAGCTCGTCCATAAATACCTGTAGACAAATGTACAACATATCGCATATCAAAGCTGGTCTAACTTTATGGTGAGATTAATCAGTTGAAATGTCAGAGGAAAACAATTCCGACTTGAAAAACATTGTAACAGGAACTATTAATTTGATAGAGATTACTTGCAAGCTGCAGCTAAGAGGAGACAGAACCCAGCACATATGCAAGAGATCCCCACAGAAAATTAAATCAAGAAGCATACGAACTGTTTTATTCGATTTCATAAATATATAAGTCAAGCAGCAAGTTGAAGACTGAGGAGTGAAGAAGCATCAGTTTCGTTAATTATTGCCATGAAGCAGCGAGATGAAAACTGAGGAGTGAAGAAGCATCAGTTTCATTAATTATTGCCATGTTTTATCAAGAAACTACTGCACCTGTTAGAAACCACAGTTTGAAGATATTATATACAGACTAACAAAGAGAAAATGAATAGTTAAGAATAATGTTAATGGAACATATAATCTTTACTTCAATTATGCACATGTTTTTTCCGAATTACCTCAAGCATGCCACACACAAGCCGCAATTGAACATCTGAGTTCATGTCGAAAGAGGTTTTGCAGCCTTGACTACTATCATTGTTCTGACATGAGCACAGCATGAAAAGTATCCTGTTAAGAAATCCAAGCCTCCCCAAAAGTAGGTACTCTTCATTTTCTAGAAAGCTCACACTTGCAATACAACATCTTAGAAGTAGGAGAACTTCCTCAACCGCAGCATCAGACCCAGATTGTAGTATCTCCGGTCCAATAGGTTGGTTTGTCGAGCTAGTGTCTAAAGGAACACATATCCTCTTAGAAAGTTCCTCAAATATAGCTTTGGATATACAAATAGCATCTTCAAGATTCGGATCCTGAGCTACCCCCTCTATGGCTTTTCGTGAACCAAATTCCTTACTGTTATGTATGAGCCAGAGATACAAACTTTCAAGTATTGCCTTCAATCCCTGAAATCCAACATAAACAAAAACAGCATAACCACTGGATTCCAAGTAGGATCCGTCCTCCCACAGTTCACCCTCTTTCAAGAATTCCACTATGCATAAGATAACTGTAAACTGCTGGAAAGTGGAAAAAAATGAGAAATTTGCTGAAATTTCAGTGAAAACACGGTAAATTTGCTATGATAGCACCGAAAGGCAAAAGAACCCTAAATCCCGAATGGAACAGATTCTACTTGAACAGAAATAGGGCAGGAAATCCCCAATGCCGTAAAACGAAACTCTATAAGAAGAAGAAATGCTTACATTGTGAGAGTGGAGAGCGGAAATTAGGGCTTCCAACAAACGAGAAGACGTTGTCATAGTTAATCCCTCTTGCCTTCAATGTCACTCGTTTTGCAGCTTTTCGACATCGAATCCGTAGAGGGACTCCACGAGCATCTTGTATTCCTATACGAGACAGATAAATCGAATTGAAGAACAAGCGCCAATTCGAATCATCCAACACGGGTATCGCTCACAAACCCTTTCTACGAAGATGGGGATGGATGAAAAGAGAAATGACAGAGCGGATTGCGTGATTTTGAATTTAATTTAGGGGTATTTATTTTTCGCCCCTCATTTTCAATTCTTTTTCACTTAACCACCCTGTATAATTAAAATTGCAGAAAACGACGTACCGACTCGACCCACTAGTATGGAGCAAGGCAAACTGTGGATTTTCGCCTGGGAAAAAGGACGAATGCAGGGGTTGTACCCAAGACCTCCTTACTCCCCCTTGTTCCACCACGTCCACTACTTACTTACCGAATATAATGAAATTTATCATTTACATTTTCGGGTTGGGTAGATTTAATCCTTTATACGGGTTAACTATAAAGATAAGCGGGCGGGTAAGTTAAGGTAGGGATAAGTGGTAGAACTGTTATTCGATTCGAACGAATCGAGTAGTGTTTGTTAATTATTCATATTCAACTCGTTTAGAAACAAGTCGAGCCTAAATTTGAACTCATACTTAAAATGGTGCTCATACTCGACTTATTTAGTAAATAAACGAGATGTAGCTAAGTTTTTTCCGAGTATTAAGAAATCATAATTGCTCTTGATATGATAATTTAAAGGAAATTTTGTAAATTCTTGCCAAATTTGAGAATCGAGTTAATCCGAGCTTTGAATCAAACTTAAAAATGTGTTAATACTCGACATAGTTAGTAAATAAACTAGATGAGATCGAGCTACTCAACTTATATAACAACCCTAATTAGATTAATGTTTCAAAGTTATTTATTGAAATTAGGGGTGGGCATGGGACGGGACGGGATTGGGGTAATCCCGCGTCCCGTCCCGCGTATTTTTTGCGGGACGGGATTGAATTTTTTTTTCCAAATCCCGCCGGGTCTTATCCCTCCCGGGACGGGACGGGATCGGGATGGGACGGGATTTGTCCCTCGTAAAAAAAGATTAAAATACAATCCAAAAATAACAAGTATAAAATTGCAAATGTGGTACAAATTGTTAGGAATAGTTTATCTATTAGTTTGTTACTAGTATTAAGCTTAATTAGTTCCTATATTTTAGGTTAATTAGGTTTATTTATTTGCACAATCTCTTAGTGGTTAATCCCACTCAACCACTCACTTGTATCTTTAAATACCTTTGGTTTTATTATCAATAAACTTGTGAGATTATCTATCTCATCCAACATGGTATCCGAGCCTTCTCAGCCTAACGGCTCCGATCCTCAAGCCTCAAAACTAATGGCTTCCGCCAAACCAAAACCTCTTTAATGACCAAAACCATGTCGGCCTTTCTTCCTTGTTCCCTAACCGCCTACCGGCAATCCAATATTGGCTCCGGCCATTACAAAACCGCTTCCGCTCTAACAAAAAATTTTAGCTTTTGCCATTCCAATTTCGGCCAAAACCATATCGGCCTTCAATCTTGTTCTTGTTTTTCGTTGGCTAAACCACATCTTGGCCACACAAAACCGCCCTCGGGCTAATCCAATTTCGGCTTATGCCGCCCTAAAACCACCTTCGGCTAATCAACCATGGCCTTCTCTGTCACCGCTGCACATCACCGGAGCCGCTGCTGACCACCACCCTCTGTTCCACTTTTTGACCAAGAATCGGTAGCCACAAGGCCCTGCGCACCAGATCCGGCCGACTCTCCCCACCGCCTACTGACGACGACCCCTGTCCGGCATCCCTGAGCGGCTGAGCCACACAGACCCCGCTACCCTCCTCTCTTCCTTCTTCGCAGCCCTTGCTGACCCCAGATCTGACCGCCCTAATTTCCACCGGCCACGAAACCACCAAGAACCGGCCACCACCACTACAAGTGCCACCATAGGGCCAGCCTCCGCTACTTTAACTACCCGTCGTTCTCGGAGCCCAACCTTCGCGCTGGCAACACCATCACCTTCAAGAGGAGGGTCACCAACGTCGGACCCCCCGGGACCTACAAAGTCGCCGTGAGACAGGTCAGGGGCGCTTCCAAGTTCCATCAGAGTTTCACAAAGATATGTTTGTTTGTTCAAGATCGGACTTTGAATTCGCCATCCGTCTTGCAGGGGAATGTTAGGAATAGTTTATCTATTAGTTTGTTACTAGTATTAAGCTTAATTAGTTCCTATATTTTAGGTTAATTAGGTTTATTTATTTGCACAATCTCTTAGTGGTTAATCCCACTCAACCACTCACTTGTATCTTTAAATACCTTTGGTTTTATTATCAATAAACTTGTGAGATCATCTATCTCATCCAACACAAATTAAAGTCATAACATTACATAAAAAAAAAAAACAGTAGCCAAACGTGTTAAATTAGAGCATTACAAATTAAAGTCATGGCATTATATAAAAATACAGTAGGCAAAGTTGCAAATGTTGTATGCAATAACAGTAGGCAAAGTTGCAAATGGTGTATATGCAATAACAGTAGGTAAGTAACACCAAATCAAGCCACTTATTTCTTATATAATTTTATGTTTTAATGTTTTTATTATTATTTTAAATTTTATGTTTTAATGTTAATGTATAATATAAATATATCTTATATATTGTTATTAATTTTAATTAAATTTATAATATATACAATATAATTTTATATATATGCGGGACGGAATGGGATTTGCGGGATTCGAACTCTCCGTCCCGCGTCCCACCCCGCATAATTTTTGCGGGACGAGATTGATTTTTTTTTTCCAAATCCCACCGAGATCGGGACGGGACGGGATTTGCAGGATTTGTGCTCACCCCTAATTGAAATGGTGTACATGTCGTCGAGTGGGCTAGTCGTCGGGTTAAGTCTTAGTGGGCCAACCCCGGCCTTTAGGAGCAAATGGACTCTGTACCTAATTAGTGGGCCTAAATCTCTAGTCTCAAAACTGCAGGAAGTTTATGTGTCCAACAGGACTGCCCAACAATGCATAAGAAGATAGAAAGATGGCTGGAGTCCAAGGAAACTTGGAAACATGCTATACTACAATTTACTCACAGTGACTATTCAAGAATAAACACCGCCCTCGGCTAGGGTTGTTATATGAACTGTACGGCTCGAGTTTGGCTTGAGATCGGCTCAAAAAAAGCTCGATTCGAGCTCATTCACTTACCTAAATAAGCCGAGTCTGAACAAGATTTTAAGCCCGGCTCATTCGATTTAAGTTCAAATAGCTAGAATTTAATGAAATTTCTAAAATTTTCTTTAAGTTAACATGTTATGATCTTAGAATTGCTTAAAGCTCGACTCGAGCTTGTCTATTTCCTAAACAAGTCTAGTTTGAACAAAAAATAAGCTTGTTTAAAAATAGAGTTCGGCTCGACTCGAACTCGTTTAACAAACGAACCATACTTGAACATGTCAAACTCGACTTGTTCGGCTCAAATAAACAGCCTTACCCAGCAACAGCAACAACAACAACAACAACAATTACCACCTATTGTATATCACAATATAAGACCATCCACAATGGTTTTGCTTAAAATATGCTCATTTGCACAAGATGTGTAAAAATACACATCACTTTTTTGGTAATTTGCTCCATTTGTAAAATGTGCATTTTTTGCACATCACTTAAATACAATTCATTTAAAACAAAAAAAGAAAAAAAAACCATAAAAAACAAACCAATTAAATTGTCTTGCTTTTTGTAAAAGTTTATGCACATAAGGGAGGTGGTGTGCTCAAATTTGCACATCACATATTCAAATGTGCACATTTGCACACATCTAAAACAACTAATAGAGCTCAAAAATGTCTAAAAATACACATTTGCAAACCACCATTGTGGATGATCAAGGAAGGTCGGAATGTATACACCTTTATTCCAATTAGTTAAGAAGGTATTAATAAGGAGAATGGGTATTTGTATTAAAAATATATTGTTTTTTAAATAATAATTGAAAAGAAGGTATTAATAAGGAGAATGGGTATTTGTATTAAAAAATATAGTGTTTTTTAAATAATAATTGAAATATAAAACTATAAACCAACAAATAGTGCAAAACTTAACACATCATTCAAGTGCAATTAGGTATTTCTTCAATCTCAAACCCCCCCAAAATTAAATGCATATGGGTGTTCCAACCCACTCAATTGCCCAAATTAATGCGTGCAGTTGGAAACTCCACCCACCTATCCATCCCTCTCTATTTTTAAAAAAATTTATACGATCAAGTACACAAATTTCTCCTTTCATTTAGATTTAGATTTATTTACATAAAATCAAAGCTTTATCTTCAATTTTACATTTTAATTTTAATTTTAATTATTTTACTCATATTTCATCCACAATCCACCACTTTCAAACAACCCCCATTGTTAGAGTTTTTTTTAACTCTTATTTTTCACTTCATTTACCGGTTCTATAATTACTACCGGCAAAAATACTTCATTTAACCTTTCGACACATTCTTTAAAAAGGTTCAAAAATAATACTCCCTTCGTCTCAAAATTTAAGTCACTTTTAACATTCTATATAGGTTTTAATAAAACATTCATCCATCAATCAATATCATCATTCCACTAACCTTTTTAATAAATTTGATTGTTTTTAAATACCCACTACATTTTTTAACCAATTAAAATCTTTTAAAAAGTCAATAACACACAAATCAATACAAATCATTACTATCCCCTACCTAGAAAGTCTAAAATGACATCTATTTTGATACAACTCAACTAGTATAAAACGACTTAAATTTTGAGACGGACGAAGTACATAACATAAATATAAAGTATTAAAAAAATTTAGTAATAAGGATGAAATCATAGAATAAACAATTAATAAAAACTTTAATATTTTAATTAAAAATTTAAATAAACTAGCATTCAATACATATTATAAATAATTAATAAAGACAACATTACTAATTACTAAATTGATCTTTATAACTTAGAGCATAAGTTATGAGACTTAATTTTAAAATATTTTTTAAATATATATTATTTTAGATAATTTTTAATCGATTTTCTAAATTTGCCCATTTCTAATAAAAAGTGTACAGTCGAACCTTACTAACTTAGTTGGTAAATGTCACATAAAATTATAATGATCTAAGTAATTGACAATAAACAAAAAATATACATAAAATTATACATATATACTATTTAAAAAAAATGGAGCCTCATTTCCCTCTTTGTTACCCCAAAAATACAAAATGAGAGTTCATTTCCTCCAAATGTCAATTCAATGACCATCGCCAACTCCTCCGCTCCCCTCCCTCCGACGACCGCCCCTCCTCCGCCCTCCGTCGCCCTCTCCTCCATCGGCTTCGGCTACGCCATCGCCATCGCCCTCGGGTTCCTCGTCCTCCTCTCCACCCTCCTCCTCTCCTCCTACCTCTGCTGCCGCCAACCCCGCCACCACCATCACCACTCCTCCGCGGCCCCCTCCTCCACCATCCTCCCGCGCGTCTTCTTCGTCGCAGAGGACGACGACGACGACGAAGAGAACCCTAGCCACTCCCCCGGCGTCGTCGGCCTCCACCAATCCGCCATCAATTCGTACCCTAAGTACTCCTTCTCCAAATCCGCCGCCTCCAGAAACGATTCCAGCTCCGCGATCTGCTCGATTTGCCTCTCCGATTGCATCGACGGTGAGATGATGCGGCTGATGCCTGATTGCAAGCACTCCTTTCACCTCCTCTGCCTCGACGCCTGGCTCCGCCTCAACGGCTCCTGCCCCGTCTGCCGGAGCTCCCCCCTTCCGACGCCCTTGTCGACGCCGCTCGCTGAGGTGGTACCGCTCGCGCAGTTCGCCGCCGACCGCCGGCGAAGATCGTAGCTTGCGGGTTGCACGTAGAATCTAAGCAACTCCAAAGACTGAATAAGTCCCTTTTTTCCCTCTTTTTGTTTTTTTATTAATAGGAAGAAAAAAAAACAAATTAGTTTAGTGGTAGAAATTTTATTTTATTGTTATTGTATTTTTTAGGGCTGCAGTTTAGAGATGAAATTTATGTTTTGGGGAATTTTGAAGATGGAAAATGTTTATAAAAACTTTTAGGGCATCTTCTTTTTTATTTGTGTGATCAACTTTTAGTTGGTTGTTAGATGCTAATGGAAGGTGGATAGTGGAGGTTTAATATTGTTTTTCATTTTAAGTATCTTTTATCATAAAGATCATAATCTCGTTGCATACCTTGATCTACTACTTTACGAATAGCATTCCATGATTTTATTAAGTATCAACTGGTTAATAACGAGGCTTGAAGTTACAACTTTAGCAACGTTTTGAAATTTTATCTCGAATTTGGATCGATTGTCCTAGCTCACTATGACCAAGATGTAATATGAAATTGAGATTTTTGAGGCTAAATTTACTATTATTAGTGGGTCAATTATGCCTATTGTTTTAGATGAAATAGTGACACTTTTTTCTCTTAGACAAGTGATGTTTATGGTTAATTTTCTTTATATGCATGGATTTTTTTGCTTGGCCATTTTTATTTTTATTTTTGTATTTTTTTGGTTTGAGGTGTGGTTAAAACTTAAAACTTAAAAGTGTTCAATGAAATGCTTTTGACCCTTTTCCTTTGTCTTTTGTTTTTTGAAAAAAAAATAAAAGGGAAAAGAAAATGGTAAAAAGAAGACAAAGTTTGGCTTTGGTGTCTTTTGCACTTTTGCAGGGAGCTAATGTTTCCAAAACAGAAGTCATTTTGGAATTTGGGGGATGGGACTGGTTTTATGCTTTTGAGCTCATTTTGCCTTTTTACCTAATCCATTTAACAGGTTAATAGCTGCTCAAACAATGATATTAAATTATAATTACCATTACATGTATATTTATGATTACATTTTTAGCAGTTATGAGAATCAAACTTGGATAGAGCTTGTTCCTAGAACGGCCTGAAGATGATATGAGTTTTGCATTTTCATCCTATTTTTTGTTTCACTAAATTTTTTACATATATATATCCTCACATGTCGAGATGTGTACGTTTCTTGTGTATGTTCTAGTGAATATCACATTACCTAACTTTTTGAATAACTTGAGTGTGTCCACTTGAAATGCAAATTTAACTTTCACAACAAACAACATTCACACCATTAACATTTGATTCTTACTAGATTTATAAATATCAACCTAACTTAAAAAGAAAAACAAGTACAAAATAATGACACAATTACATTCGAATTGACCACTCTAGTGAATATTGTCGCGGATCAACTTACTAATTTAGCTTTTACTTATAACACTGGTTTAATTGTACTGTTTGACCTATCAAAAAGTGCTTTATTATTTTTTTATTGTACAATAATGTTAGAGACTTAGGGGTAAGACACTAAGACTATCTCCAATCTCCATTTGCTGATTACATAGCTATTTTTTTTGTTAATATAATAGCATATTAAAAGCGCGGATAGTGTTACCTCTCTTATTAATCAAAAGAAAGAATTAGGGAAGCAATTTCTAAATCAAGTGTACCGTTTGGAAATAAGTTAGAAAGAGATGTTCATAAACTTCCAATAAACATTGCAAAGATATCTACTTAATTAGTGGTGTAGTTAATGCTTAATTTTGGGGGAGATTGTCAAAATGTGATATTGGGCATGTTCTCATCCAAGTTGGTAATGACATAACAGCATGAATTAATAATAAAGAAAGAAGAGGTGATCCATCATCCATGTGATTATGATACTTCCAAGCAAGACATGTGTGATTGCTTCTACTGCAATCAAATTGAATCAAGCAGATCTTGAGATTAGTAATACCCAAACCTCGTGTCTGGGTTTAGCTTCTTTTTTTAACTTGATTATTTTGTGGCAAGAGTTGACTTGTTTGCTGAATTGCAGGAGTTCAGTTCTTCACAGTCAAGACCCTATGAAGCAATTTAAAACCATTTTTTTTTTAATTGTTATTAAGACTTTAAGATTGAGGTTGTGATAGTGGTATTGGTAACCACACTTTTAGATTCAGCTTCGGAAGCAGCAAGTATAGAACCTGTTTCTTTCCATATCACTAATCTCAAAACTTCCATCGAGGTAAGAGTCTACAATATCTGATTCAACTTCTTTTATACAATATCCTCTTGATGTTGTCGAGAAAAACGGTGCGTACACCTAGAACTCACAAGCCCTTCTCTGAGTGAGATATACTAGATTCGTCGTTGTTGGTCAAAACAGTGGTGAACCATTTCACTGGTAAATCTAAATGAACTATAGCTAATAGGGGTTGTTATTGTTCAAGCTTTGTGGGCAATCAGGAATCAGTCTTCAACTTAGGGCAGGTTGTATCGGGTTTGGTTATTCAGATCTCTTTCAATGTGCGCACCAATCCCACACAAGAGATGAAGATGCATGAACCCTAGCACTTCCTTATGAAAGTTCCCTTTTTTACATGAGGTAAGCTTGTCGCATACCGAGAGTCGAGACCGAACATGCTGATAAGCAAATGCACCAAAAAATTGTTGATATATTATATCAGTCACTCAAAGTCATGGAAGGTTTCACACAAATCTGTATGAAATGACATTCAGTTAGCCAATCCAAAAAATACAAAGCACAAGTACCTTTCATGCAGTCCTCAGAAAACAGGTTCCCCTAAACACTGTCAACTGTCAAGTGTCAAACAGCCTTAATAATGGTAACTACTAACCCTTGTTCAAGGGTTCTTTCCTGTTTCTGTTTCGCTTGTAACAAGGCGTCGGATGTGAAACGTACGAGAAACAGTCACTCGAAGGTGTCGGTGTCTCTGCCTGTAGAATGTATAACAATTATGTGCAATGTGAACTAAGAGATCAAAACATATTTGCAATTGAATCAACCGATTAAAGAATTGAAACATTGCAAGGCATGACCCAAGGAGAAAGGATAACCGCCGTATGATGACTAATTACACAGTTTCATCAAGCATATTTTCATTGCTCTGGAGGGGAGCTCGGATCCCATGTGCGGCTTTGGGATGGTGTGAGAGGAACCGTTGAGAACTCTGAACTGGGGTACTCGTATTGTTGTACAGGCGGTACAGCTGGGTAGGTATATGGCAATCTCGGGTCTACGCTATATGATGCATTTGTGTTCAAGAAAACAGGAGGGCGGCCAGTTCTAGTAGTTCTATTATCAGTCAACGGTAGAGTCCCTGAAGCAGTTGGACATGAAGCCGGTTCATCACCTTTTTGGGCAGCAGCAGTTGCCATGGACTCCATCTTTTCTTTCTCGTTTTCTTTGAGAAGAAAATCAACCCATAAATCTGCAAATGACTGGCAAAACAAAATAGAGAGCAAGCTTCATCAGGACTGTTATTTAAGGTTGTTAATGTTATCTCATTGAAGTTATCGGAAATAGCGCACATTATGTGGCAATATAAATATCATCCAGTAGATGATAGTGAGTTCCTCAATGGAATGGTAGAAATAGCATAACAATATACTCACGTGGTTATCAGAAGTCAAATCTGCTGGTGCTCCAGTAGAACCTCCACCACCACCACTCAAGATGCCACCAACAAGGCGCCCCGGTAAGCCTAGAACACCACGGACCACACCTTTTCCAGGACCTTGCTGAGCAACACCTACACGTTGTTTGTCTTCATCTGAGAATCCCAGCATCCGAGCCATCAAATCAAGAACCTGAACATAGCCAGATCACCGTTAATGCATTTGTAGGTGAAGTGGAGAAAATAGAAATCAATCACAATCGTATTTGAGAGTTTTCACCTCTTTACTGTGGTTTCTCTGGAAGTAGGTCACCAACAATTTAATTACAATGCGCCTGAAAAGACGAGTTGCTTCTCATTCAGTATAACAGTTGCAGTTTAAAAGAAAAATACTGAGCAGGATTCCGCACATGATCTCCAACGCTAAAAATTCACAAGAACACATGTCCAGCAAAACACACAAAGATACAAGAGAATAAATATACATGCAAGGGCCGCAAGGCTAATAAAACACTACTAGTGCTATGAAGCTATTTAGCAGCATTGCCAAATCTTACTTGAAGCTCAAGGATTGTAAGTTGTATTAGAAGAGCAATATACTCACATCTTATTAAACAGGACTCATATTGACAAATAAATTTAATTTATGAAAGAGCGTTAATCGTGAATGCAATTAAACACTAGGCCCACAGAAGAAAGTCATAATCTTACTGGATATGAACCTGTATTGACGATTAAATGTTCACATGCATGCATCAAGTGCAAACAAATGTAGGATGAACTCAAGGTGATATCTATGTTATGCAAAAAGTCACAAATATACACAATGACTCAACCACAGAGGAGAAATCAGACTGACCAAAAGCAAAGTCACAAATATCTTATTTTTCTTCCTTCAGGATTCCCTCTTGCTTGCTGATGCCATTGGATTGAGTCCCAAGACTTTACATGTAAGAAGAAAACTAACCTGTCAACCAGAAAATCTGAATCCACTGACATCCTATTGAGTCTGGTCATACTTTGCTCAAGAGCGCGCCGCAGTTTTGCATTGTCGTCCTCGAGTTTTTTCACCCGGCCATTGGCTTCGGCAACCCTATTCTCTGTCTGTATAAGCTTGACATCAATTTCTTCCTTTTCCCTCGTTGAAACTTCAAACTGTTGACTCAAGTCCTAAGAAAATAATGCAAGTTTAATCATAATGCCTGTAGAAAAAAAGAAGATAAATGCAGGCAAGAAGAATGGTAATATCTGAACAGTGTTTGAGGAAGGCTAGAAATCCAGAATTCCGAGAACATCACCATAAATATATTCTAACAAAGTGTGCCCCGAAATGTTGCTATGTTCGAGATTGGGTGTGCAAGGCCAGAGCCGGTAAGAAGCCCCAAAACTCCACTAAAATTATGACATATTCAAATTGATTTATCTTTAACGTTATCATTATCTGTGCTGAAACAGTGTCTACAGGTTCAAACTTCAAAAGAGGCTATATATCTAAGAGCAAAGAATCCACCTTCAATTGTAGTGCAAGTTTACTGCAGTCTTCTCTTGCTACCGACAAATCAGTTGCCAAACGCTCCTGCACAATAGAGACATGATAATATATGGTGTTAAATTGGTATCCTAAAATATATTTCTTCCATACAAAAGCAACACATGGAATGGAACCTTTGCTTCTATTTCAGCATAGTACTGGCCAAGTGCAGTTTGTAAATTCAAAAGCTCAACATTTTTGGCATCAATGGTTCGCATGCATGCAGCAAGTTTGTCCTTCAAATCAGCGATTGTTTCCTTAGCCTTCTTAAGTTCATTGCTGTTAACATTCTTGATCTCCTCCTGGCCTGCATATGCTTGCTTTAGTGCTTTCTCCAAATTAAATATGGTTCCTTTTTGATATTCAACATGTTCCTGTAGCTCCTCAATGACTTTGCTATCCTCGTCCATTTTTTCTGATTCTTCAGATTCCTGGAAGCAAGTCACACACTCATCAAGACCAACCCATTTTATATGGGCATATGATTTGACATTGAAAGGTAAACCTGAGGCTTCAGCCTGTAGTATACTTGTACTTGAAGACAAATAATCATATGAATAAGTGGATATCGTATATAACAAAGATTTTCATTTTGCTTATGCCAGGGGGATCATGGCAAGTATTATACACATTAAATTAACACTCCAGAGACACAAGTATATATGGAGTATTTAGCAACAGCCAGATTAAGAAGTTACGGGTCCCTAAAAACATACAAAGATCACATTTTTGTTAATTTCTTGATCCATTAAAAGAAAGACCACTAGAACTATAGATGGCAATTTACAGAAAGAAATGAGAAGTGAAAGGGAACACTAATGTAATCCAGTAAGAAGATATGATCTTTCCTACAACAAAAATGGAAAATGATGTAATGCTTACTGAGTAAATAAGTTTTTTTAGCAAGTCCATCCCTAACAAAAACTACAATTTTACATGAAACCTAAGAATATTTATCTCAAAGTGGTCGCATCTTCCTCCCATTATGATTAATCATCGAAGCATACTAATTATTTCAGTTGAATAAAATTGGAGTTAATGTTTAGAGATGCATAACCTTTTGTAACAAATGCTGCTTAAGACGAGCAAGCTCTTGTGATGCTTTATCCCTTTGTCGACGGGTTTCTTTCAACTCTCTCTCCAACTTTTGCAATGAACTCTCCAGTTCATCCTTTCCAGGAAAGCTACTCGATGGCTGAGCATCCTAGCAAAGCAAATACAACAAGAACTATGAAACAAAAAGGTACAATTAACTGATATAATGTTGCAAGGGTAGAGAAGCATGAATAAACTGCAGGTATACAACACCATCCCAACTTACCGTTGCTGAAATGTGTGTACTAGATTTTAGTGCAGCCTCAAGTTCCTCCTTCTCCCTCTATATTAAACAGAAAAGATAGAAACAGATTGATCAAAATTAAGTTGTAGTACTCCAACTTATAAACCTAAGCTTTATCGTCATTTCAATAATATTAATTGTCGATTGGTGAATTAATCTCTTAGAGTTGAAAACCCCTTTGAGGATGCAGAGGATAAATATTCAGTAAACTTTCAAAATTATTTATGTCTTAGATACTAATGAAACCTCGAGATACATCATATATTGTGCAATACCTTAGATTAAAAAAACAATCTTTGTAAATTGAAGTTCTTAGTATTGTTTGTATTGTAGGATATGAATATATGCAAATACTACCAACCTTCATATTTTCGTTCTCCTTCTTTAATGTTGCAATTAATCTTTTCATACTACCAGTTTCATCCATATTTGCATCTCCCTTTCTACTGAGCTCCATTTGTAGTTGTCTGATTTCCAACTCTTTGCCATTCAATTCTGCATGTAGCCTGTTTACTTCAATGGTGGTCTGCAAAAAGATATCATCAAGACAATCAGAGAAAATAACAAAGTTGCTGAACATAAATTAAATATGTTTACATTCATAGCTTCACAAATTGAATTGTGAGTATATCCTAAGGAATAAAGACAAAGCTTACTCTGTATAAAAGAACAAACAAGAAGTAAAAATTGCCACCACAAATAGATGGATCTTATAGAAGAGTTGTACAGAAGTACAGAACTCACTTTATCCTGCGCCTGTTTTAACAAGTTGAGCTCCTCTTGCAAAGAATGCCTCCTTTTTTGTTCCTCTGACAATATCAGCAGGTGACTTTGTTAAATTTTAAAGTGACAGGGCAGATCAACAACAACAACATGAAAAAAAACAACAACAAGGGTTTCAGATATCAGACAGCATAAACAGGAAAAAAAACCCTTCTGTGATGTCTAAGAGCTCTTCCATCATTCAATTCAATTCATTTTCAGAGTTGAATAGGCCGGGAAAATAGAAATTTATCATGCCTTACTCCATATATATCTCTAATATATGCACTATTCAAGCCTAAATCTAGCATAAAGGCCATCTTCCTATACTAAATAAAACATAAAATCATAAGCAGACAAAAGTAGATTTGAACTATCAAAACATTATTACGGTAGTCCTACTACTAAGAAACAGCTTACTTTCACAATATCATAGTAATAATGATATCATCCATGCTCTGCCTAATAGGTATTTTCATAACAAGTTGGTAGTTAATAAGCATACCTTGTAATTTGACTTGTGCGCTTTCAGACTTATCATATTCTTGCTGAAGCTCTTCTTTTAGCTGCTTTATTTGTTGCTCATAATTAACCTTCAAAGAAGCGAGGGACCTGTTTTTCTCTTCTACCAAATCTGCAAGCTCCTAGAATCATTCATTTATCTGTGTCAAGTCATTAAATGGGGGCGCATATATACCAATAAAATATTGAAAGAATTTAAAAGATCATGATTACGTCTTTCTGAACACAGATAAACCACATATGTATTCAAGGAAAGACAGTAATAGCTTGAGCATCTGCCAAAAATGTTAACACAAGTATAAAGCCTAGAGCATTAATAGAAACTATTCACCGGACTATTGACCTTTTTCAAGAAACTACTTCTTAGGAAGTAAAAAATGAAAGCATATTATGAAGTACTTAATACAATGTGATTTACCTTTTCATTGGCCATGGAATTTGAGAACTTAGATGCAATATCATCTTCAAGGAAATGTGTGAATCCATTCCCATGTCCTTCCTGTTTAGAAACAACTCCATTAAGCAACTGATTTCCACTGAGACGATTTTTGCCTGATGAATGCCTGCTTAGTCGGTTAGGAGATTGATCAGAACCACCCTACACAGTTCAGCCAAAATTAGCTAGTGAAACAAATGACATCTACCGCATGAGTATAACTTCAAATATTGTTAAAGGTTATTTCCATTAACAAATTCAAAACTCTAACATGGGTGGTATCCACTAGCTTAATGTGTAAAATTAAAAGATATAGGAAATGCATGAAAAGTTACTATTGCAAAGTTATATGAGGCAACAAAGGGAAACATATTTGTTTCATTTCATAAAATGTAAAACTAACTTGCAGTGAATCACAGATCACAAGAGCAAACACCAAACTAAGAGAACCACATCAGTGGGCCAGTATTCCTACCTTGGGCGTGTTTGAGCCAGTTGTTGATGCTCTTGATGCCTCAATTTTAGATGCATTTAGAGCAGAAGAGGTGGCATCCAAAGTTTGTTTCAGAGAACCATATTCTTTATTTAATTTGACAATCTGATCCTGCAAGAAAAAAGTGATTGATAATTAAGGTCACATGCCAGCATACTCAAACTCTACCTGAAGTAAAAATGTTAGCATAATACAACTGCATTTTCTTTTTCTCATTTTCCCCTTCCATAAACGTTAAAGATATGATCACATGAAAGATTTAAAAATTGCACATGGTAAGCAAAGGAGATTAGTGAGTGATAGGATTTCTTGTTTCAGTAATGTCTATGAGGAGCAAACAACAATCCCAACTTATATACCATGAATGACGAAATACCATGATATAAACCTACGTCTATAACTTACGTCTATAATATATATATACATACATCTTTGAGATAGAACTCTGATGTCTATGGAACATTTGTTTTACATGAGTTTGGCTCGTTTTTCTTCTCAAGTTATGATCAATATCTCTTTCTTTTTTTCTACTGTGTGATTTGCCATGAAATTATTAGTTATACTTGGCTTATTCCACTTTCTGAGGTAAACCTTTATTAAACAGGATTGAATATGGTATATATATATATATACAAGATATACTCTTAGTCTTAGCTGTAGCTTATAGCAAAGATACCTTCTGGATTTTGTGGCCAAGGGAACTAAATAAGAAGCAAAGTTTCTATAGCTAAGGACTGCCTTAAATGAAACAAAAACTAGAGAAGGTGTGAGCTAATGCTTGTAAATTAGAGGTGTGAGCTAATGTCTGTAAAGTAGCTTCAACTTCTGAGCTTTTGATTTAAGTCCAAATGAATCTGTCTACAAAAATTTATCATCGTCTTTCTTTTAACTGAAAGAAGCATACAGCTCAGTAGCTCACTGTCAGCCTATGGTGCAAACCATGCAATAAATCTATACATTAGCCACCAGTCATTTATTGTCATAATATACCATGAATTTTCCTACAAGTCTTGCCCCCATTGCCTCAACCGCATAACCTAAAAAACGAGGTGTTCATCAAGCAACATCCCTCTACTTCAAGCATCAAACTGATATAATCGAAAACTTCTTCAGCAGACGACTCGTTAACCAATAGGCAGTTATCAATATCCAACATATGAAAACAATACATCACAAAACATACCTCTTTCTCCTTCAGCAGAGCTGCATAATTAACTGAAAGTGCTTTAATTTCTGCTTCAGATTCCCTAATCTTCTTTATCTCAGCTTTATACTCCTCAATCTGCGTATGAGGAGGATAATTCAGTCACCATCAACAGTACAGACCCGTGACATCAGATAGTTGCACCAATTGCAACCGACAAATTACAGCTTAACCTTTTCCAGCAATGCACTAATAACTATTTCCTCACATGTCAAAAGTTGTAAAACAGAAAGCAATCTAGTAAATGAATCTGATAAACCAATAGACATAATAAGTTTCAACTTCCAGTTTCCATCACTTCAATCAAATAGCATGACAAATAACAAAACCTTAAACACGATCCCCAATCCAAAACCTAAAATCTACCTTCTCCGCGGGCACCCTATCCAATTTATCTATCCAGGAAGGTCGAAACAGTACCTCGGAATTGTAGGAGGAGCCAACTCCGTTGGATAAGGGGGAATCAGGAGCCGACGATCTGGAATAAGCGAGACTGTGGGAGAGCCTCCGATCAGCAAAAGGGGAAGCTTGACCGTCACCTGCTCTTCCGCCATAAATCCCTAGCTCCTCGTCGTCGTCGTCGCCATCGTGAACATCGAGTGCAATCTTGTTCAAATTCTCCTTCAAATTGGCAATCGAACTCCACATGACTCGAAAACCTTGAATCTGTAAACCGCTCCGGGAATCGGAATTCGTGTGAGGCCACTGATCTGGGAAGATCTGGTGACGCGGATGGAGAGAGAGAGAGGGAGGGTGCAAAGGGGCTCTGGCTTGGTAGATCTGGAGGTTGGAGGGGAACAAGTTCGTTTGGACTACAACAATCTATACATTGTATGAAAAAAAAAATATTTAATTTAATTAGAGGCTAACGTCCGGGAATCGGTGGTATCTTTGTACGTATAATTTTAAAGGGTAAGTTTTTTTTGTACCTAAATTGTTCTGTCTGTTCCATCTTTTATAAAGAATAAATTATCCTATGATACGAGAAAATTTAAAATTATTAAGAAAAGCTTTTTTAAAAAAAGGTTTTTTTTAATAAAAATAAAGGTATCTATATCTATATCTATATCTATGTTTATCTATATTTTATATAAATTTTTAATTTATAAGAATTTAGGATGGTGTGTCAATGTTAGATGTATTTTAGGAGTCTTACAAATCATATTTATTTCAATGTTTATCTATATTTTATATAAATTTTTAATTTATAAGAATTTAGGATGGTGTGTCAATGTTAGATGTATTTTAGGAGTCTTACAAATCATATTTATTTCATATATATATCATGCTCTGGAATTGAATAACTTTTGACCCAAAAATATTTTTGGATAACTCTTTGCATTATGGTATGTCACAAACAATTTTCTCCGTCCTTCCTAACTATATACTTTCATTGGTGTTAAATTTTAATGACTTTGTTTTTTTATTGACCTAATAGTAGGGGTGGAATTGGTACAATACCAATTAGTTTTTGTCGTTACTACGTATCAACCAATTATAATTGGTAATCCTAAAATCCAAACCGGAGTTGGTTGGTACGTGTTGGTAATGGTATTTTACCATGTTTTGGGTGTTGATGAAAAAAGCATACAAATAATCAAAGACAATACAACTTAAATAAAATTTAAAATTTATAAGTAGCAACAACATAAATACTTAAATTGTTCATATATTTAAGCACAAAAGCAATATAAAGACTTAAATAGTCCCGATAATATTCAAAATAACATGTTCACTAGCTTCCAAATAAAATTTAGGTTTTAGTCTGAACCGAATCCGAGCTAGTATTCATCCCTTGATTAAAAACAATTTATAAACATAACAAATATAAAAAGAAATCAAGTTAATAATTCATTCTAATATAAATAACAAACTAACAAATAAAAAAGAAATAGGTAATACAGAGTACTTATTAATTTGAATAACAAACAGCAAGAACAAACAACAAGTCTTAGAACCAAAAAAAAATACTCCAACGTAATGTAATCTTAAAACAATTAAAATATAATTAAAAAAAATCTAAATGTATATTGGTAGTAGTTGGTTGGTAATTACCGTACCAACCAATTGCAAATCGGTTGGTAATGGTAATCTCAACTTGTCCGTTTCGATTACCATTACCGTACCGACTTATGACAATTGGTTCGGTTGGCACGTGTTAGTATGGTTTTCGTGGGAAATTTTCCCCAGCCCTACCTAATAGGCTAACAAGTCGGCAGGCGGATAACCGTCATAAACAAACAAAAATACATAGATGATGCAATAATACAGGCAAAAGCACTCTACAAAGCGAAACTGAACACAACTAAACCAAACGAGATGAGGACATAGACAACGAACGAAGCCAAGCACTACCCGGAAGTAGCACCGCATGCTAGAGGTACATAAGGAGTCACTTGTGGGCAGTGAAGACGGACCTTCAAGGAAACAACCTTGTGGAGAAAATGAGATTCTACCTTTTCCACGGGCACCCTATCCAATTTATCCAAGAAGGTCGAAACAGTACCTCGGAATTGTAGGATGAGCCAACTCCGTTGGATAAGGGGGAATCGAGAGCCGACGATCTCTAAAATACGAATATTCATTTGAATATCTGTATTCATACGAATATTCATTTGAATATATGTATTCATGCGAATATTCAGATGAATATACAATATTATACGTATATTCATCATCCTAATATCCTCCCACCCAAATAATTCTGCAGAAAGTAAGGGTTCATAGAGTTGAAGCATATGCATTCCTTCTCCCACCCAATAATTAATCAGTGAATTTCTTTGTTGATAAACCATGTGAGATAACGACCATGTTGGATGGTTTTTTGTTTTGTTTTTTGATTAGGTAAGAATTCGGGCAAGACAAAGCCTATCCGATGGCATCTGTGCGGATGAGATCCTGCAAGACATGATCATGAAAGTTCTCAATCCCCTGGGCATTGTGGCACAGGTGTGCAACCCTATCAGCCATAGCATGGCCCTCACGAGGAATATGAGAGAACGAAACAATGTCTACTATCTGAAGGAGCAATTTAATCTCGGAAAGAATGAGTTCAACCTTCCAGGGGCACCTGGTAGACCCTCGGAGGTGATTGATGATAATTAGAGAGTCTCCTTCAATGCAAAGATTAGTAATACCCAGATCTACTGCCTTTTGAACCCGTATCAACAAGGCCCAAGCTTCTGCCATAATAGGGGATTGTTTGCCTAGATTCTTGTATCCAATCTTAAGTGGTTTCCCGAGCCAGTCCCGAATGATATACCTACCAGAGCTACATTGGCGAGAGCTACGTTGGATGGTTTATTGATTAGGAGATAAACAAGGGATTTGGAGACCTAAATTTATTATTTCTTTATTTATATTTATTTCCTTTTTTCATTGGATGCATATTTAAATATAACCATCCAAATGTTCACCATTCGACGGTTCATAAAGGGTCTCACGAATGCATTCTAAGAGATTAATGCATGTGAAAGCTGCCCTCTATATGTATATGTTATATAAAAAAATTAAAAGGTAAAATACAAGTATGTTTAGTGTCTTAGAGGTTGAGCCCAACCCATTATAAATAAAATTCAAATCTCACTAGTCACATATTTTTATTTATTTTTTTCTCAATTAGTTTTTTATTATTTTAATATTTTTATAATTTATTTGGTATTTTATAATTAAATAATAATAATTTTTATTACTAATTTAAGTTATTCTCTTCATATATATTTTTTAAAAAATTATTTCTTATACAAATTATCCACAAAAAAATGTGCACACTCTGAACCACAACAATAGGGGTGTGCATATCCGGGTACCCGACACAAATCAGATAATCTTGTCGGGTACCCGAAACCGTTAAGTCCCAAATGACTGAACCGTACCCGAACCATCTACCCGGGCACCCAACACCACACGGTTAAGTTATTCGGTTCCGTGTCAAATACCCGGGTACCCGACACGAACCAACTGATTTAGTTTTTTAATTTTTAATTTTTGGGGGGACTATGTACGCAGTCGCAGTGTGTATGTCCAGGAAGATGAAGTCGACGACGGCGATGGAGGAATAGCTCCCAGCAGAAGCGCCACAGATGGACAACAAAAGTGAAGGCAGAGAGAGAAGGGCATCCCAACCCCCAACCACCAAGCCATTGACGGCCTGAAAGCGAAGATCGGAACGGAGGAGGAGACCCTCGACAAAAATAACTTTCCGAAGACCAACGCTCCACAAAATGAACACAAACTGGCAAAATTGGACACCAAAAGTCCGAAATCGACGAGGAACTGTTCGACAAGATCCCAAGGATGAGCGGGTGGGGGGAAATTACTCAGAACGAAGAGGTATTGAGAGGTGAGATTTGTGAGGATTTGAGAGGTGAGATACTGAGATTTGTGTCGACGACGACGAGATGGAGGAAGAGCTCCTAGCAGAACAACGTTAAGAGCATGCACTTACATTGAACTAGTTGGGCTAGCAGAGTTTATTGATACATAGAGGATTCTATTTATACTAGTATTATATTACCCAGCCTTACGAATTTTTAAAAAATTAAATGGTTCGTGTCGGGTACTCGACAAGGCGATTTCCCCGATCCAAACACAACCGTTTACATCCGTGCTTTCTCGATTCGTGTCATTATCGTGTCGTATTATTTCGGTTTCGTGTTTTTTATTTTGGGTTTTTCTGCACACTCTTACACAACACAACTAGAATTTATTTTAGAGTGTTCAGTGCAATGAATTTTTTTCCCCATATAAGATAAATAGCGATTTTCATAAGTTATTCATATTAAGCTTTTTATTCTCCCTCTTTCTACTTTGTCACCTCTAATTTTGTTAATGAAAATTATGAATACATGAAAATTTTAATTTATTCAGCTCACCCAAATTTTATTTTCTAATTCCGTGCGTCTAACAAATACACTTACACTCTGATTGAGGAATGAGTTTTTTTTTTTTTTTTGGATGGAAGATTGAAGAATGAGTTATTTTTAAACACAAGCGGATAAATGAGTTCATTAGACCTTAATGCACACATTTATTTTTCTAAATTTGGGCCGTAATTTGTAAATTCCCAAGCCCACCAAAATTGCACAAAGGGCCCAAAGTTTCCAAAACTCCCTATAAATTGTCAGTTCCTTTTCTTTCTAACCATAGCTCTATAACACGCTTCGACCATCTAGGTTTTGCAATTTAGAGATTGTTTGATTTCTTCCAGCCACCAATTCATTGTCCCTCTCTTCCTTCCCCAATTTCTTACTATCCTAGATTGATGCAATGACGAGACCAAATGAATGGATCTGACGAGTTCCACTCCGATGATTATTCTCATACAACGGTTCGTATTCACTGAGCATCTTCTCAGATCTATAAATTTTGTGTTTTTTGTTTTTTCGGCTATGGCGAGGTGGATGCAACCGAGGGACCTATGGAGGAAGTGCTGATGATTAATCGATGCGCTTTCATCCAAGTTTGCCTTCGAATATTGAAAAACCAGTGGGAAATCGGTTTCTGTTTGGATCCTATTTATGTTTGATTCAATTTTGATTCCAATTTCAAATCTAAGATTTTCCATACACATTGGTAATAGAGTAAAAGGCTTGAGCTTTCTGAAATTCGTTTGTTTTTGGCGAAGGTCCCAGCAGAGAGGTTAGGGTTCTCCCTCCATTGGAGAGGGATTGAGACCTCTCTAACAATTTATTACCCTTCGCAGATTGTTTCAGCCGACTGGATTGCAGATTTGCCTGAAAACTTGATTTTAGGTTTATCAGTAACCCTGGGCTACATTTGATTGAAATCCTTAAATTAAAGGACTGAAATGTGTATCTGTAGCACAAAGAGTCATTTTAATCAACAATGCCCGAAGACTAAATATTAGACAGTTTTTCAAACCTATTGACATGGTGAAAAAATCAGATTTCCAAATGCCTGAAACTGTTGATAATGAAGAGTAAGGAGCTGCTGCATAAGTGAATCAAGGCCCATTTTTGTTGGAGGGGGTCTATTTGCAACACCAATAATTCCAAAAACACCAATAATCATATTGAATTGCGTTGAAAATTGGTTTACGGAAATGCTTAAAATAAACTCAACAATCTGAAAATCCGAGATGATGATATTCGTTGAGGTTATGTACATAACTCAGCCCAATTTGTTGAGGTTATTGTATTACTTGGCAATCTGGAATGAGGCAAATTTGAATTTCAGATAAATGAATGCCATCGGTCGGCGGACTCTCTATGTGGTTGATGTGGATCGATGGATATCAACTCGTGTTTCGTACAGAGTACAGGCCATTTGCCCGTTAAATTGCTACTTTAATTTAGAAATTGGGTTAAGCTGCCGGTGGATTTTGTGAAGTTAAATTTTGATGGGTCGATGCATTTTGATGACAGGGCATCGTATGGATTTGTACTCAAGGACTTGGCTGGTGAAGTGATTTCCCTGGGAAGGGGGTTAGGGGTTGTGTAGTTATACTTTGGTTCTTTACGCTGAAACCATTGGTCTTAAAACGGGTATTGAGAAGACTAAACATCTGTCCATTGGTCTTAAAACGGGTATTGAGAAGACTAAACATTTGTGGATCGATAAACTGCTTATTGAGGGGGATAACAAGGTGGTTGTGATGGCTCTCCTGGGTGATTGAAAATGTCCTTAGAACATTGAGTTCTTGCAATCGCACGCTCTAATTAATATTTCGTCATTTTCTTATGTTATTGTTCGTCATATCTACCGAGAGAATCATACAATTCCCCTGCTGAAAACTGCTTCAATGATGATCAAGAACTTTGAGTTCTCGTCCGCAAGGATGCGCTAAGAAGGTGTTCGGCCTCGGGGCAATCTTGCGTGAAAAAAATAAAATTGGATCGATCTATTATGTGAAGATATCAAGTCTTACGTCGTGGTGGTTACTCAATGAGTTTTATTAAGGTTGTGTGGATCGAAGGTGATTGGGTTTTTTAGATCTCGGTCATAAAAATAATATTTTTATGAAATAAAAATGACTGAATTATAACCATCTTCCCCACAAGGTTTTCGTACGGAGTGGCCTTTGGGTTACCCGCAGTGGCGGCCGCAGGATCCTCCGAAAGGTGGGGTGAAATTTTTTAATGTGTACTGAGATATTGACCTTAAATAAACTCATTTACCTAAGCTACGACTTTGCTTACATTTGTTTTGTTGGTATGATAGTTGTTTCTCGTCATTCATTGGAAATTCAGGTATTTGTCATTTTTAGAAGTGTAAATTTATCGAAATTCAATCATGCTAAATTCAAGGCTTTTGCATATTAGATAGGATTGTAAACTCATCAACTTTATAATATCTTTTGGTTTCCAAAGACATGATAGAAATTGTGATTTGAATATATAGGTTATGAAAATACAAATATTGCATAAAGCTTCACAAATTCAATTCACAAACCCCAAATTCAATTCATAAATTTCATTCTCAAAATCACATACACAATAATTAAAAAAACAAAATTTATTCTCAAAATCACAAACTCTAATGAAAATTTCACAAAATTTATTCTCATAATCAAATCATAATTTCACCAATTTTATGGGGTTTAATTAGTTTATAGCTAGATAATTTGTATATAATAGGGAGCTCGAGAAGTGGGAACGTAATTAAATAGGGTGTAGAAACATAGAGAGTAGGTGCAAGTTGAACAAAGAATAAAAAAGCTTTTTTGAGGGAGGCGAATTATTTTTTTTTTAAAAGAGGCTAATTTCACCAAATTTTATGGGGTTTAATTAGTTATAGCTAGATAATTTGTATAAAATAGGGAAGTCGGGAAGTGAGAACATAATTAAATAAGGGGTAAAAACAAAGAAAGCGGGCGGTGTAAGTTGAAAAAAGAATAAAAAGACTATTTTTAGGGAGGTGATTTTTTTTTTTTAAAAAAAAAAGACAAGTGGGAATTGAACCCCCAACTTTTGGGTCTAAGGTTACTTTCATTCCTTCCCATCAACCAACTAAGCAAAGTAGACTAATTGATCTTGTATTCATCATAGTTTTACTTATTACAACACTACCATATATATAAATATTTTTTTTTTCCAAACCCAGGGCGCGTGGGTCGAATGGTGGGGCGGCCGCGTACGCCCGCCCCACCCTGTGGCCACCCCTAGTTACCCGTTACCCTAGGGATACAATTGAGCAAAATATTATGTTAGGAGCGAGGGTTGTATCTTTGTCAAACCATCTCCAAGTTTCTACACTTGTATTTTTTTTCCTTGAATAGGTAAATAAAGAGCGGTCATTTAGGGGTTCGAACCGGGGACCTATGGGTACTATCCACAAGTCCTTTCCGGTGAGCTATTCCGAAATTGTTAAAGAGTTCCTATATGCCCATCCGACTAAGGGTGGTCTTGTATTTTTTTTTTCCTGATAATGAGGATAACCCACCTTCGCACTTATATTCTTGCTCTTAAGAACGTAGGATACAATTGAGCGAAATTCAAAAGTTTTTTTTTTTGGGGTCAATGAGGGCTAATGCCCATAGCTTTTATTCAAAACTTAGTTTATACTCCCAGCATCCCTAGATGGGATTAGGAAGTCACGAATACAAGTAGGAGTGGACAGAAATGGAGTGAACCTTAGCTAAAGCATCAGCAGCGCCATTAGCGCGTCGACTAACGTATACCACCTTGTACTCCCAAGGAGTCTCCGCCGGGATCTTTCGACATTGAGAAGTCACCTGCTGGTAGGCATACACGGTCCTCCCTTTAGGTTGCAGCAGTTCGCACACAATAGTGTTATCGGTCTCCAAAATCACCTTGGTTAAGGTCATCTCCTTTGTAATCGAGAAGCCATGAAAGGCCGCCCAAAGCTCTGCATCTAGAGCTGGGCAACTCCCACATCGGAAGGTGAAGGCTCTCAGAAACTTGCCATTTGAGTCTCTGAAAACCCCTCCTTCGCCAGCAAGTACCAGATCGCCTCTCGATGCTCCGTCTGTGTTCAATTTGGTCCACCTGTGGTCCGGTGGAGACCACTCGTCATTGGTGGCCCGAGCTCCCCTGTCATCTACTGTTGCTCTTGCCTCCTTATCTCGGCAGTGGAAATAAGAAGACACCGTTCTCCACACCCGATGGGTTGTTTCTTGAATGGAATCTGTACTCTCGTCGACCAATTCGTTTCGAACCTTCCATGTCGCCCAAAGCATAGATGCAAACATGGAACTCCATCTATCTCCATTCTTGACGTTGTGGTGGATCCAATGTTGAATGCCAGGAGTGGTGAAAAAGGCATCGGGCAATTGACCAACAGTTAGTTTCTCCCAAATATCTCGTACCGGGGCACAATCATGCAACATGTGGATTCCCGTCTCCTCTCCACCGCACCTGGGACACGCCGAGTGACTAGAGAGATATCTCTTTCTTCTATTGGCATTACATAGCATCGCATCATGGGCCACGAGGAATGTGAATGTTCGGGCTCTCTGCTGCATCGGGATGTAGTGGTAAAGCTCCCAGTAGGCGTGTAGCCCCAAAATACTTTGTCGTCAACTCCAGCTTGGTCTATCACCTTGATCAATTGCAACTTCCTTCGGATTTCCCCCGGTAAATAGAAATCAATCAAGGCCCAATCCCAATCCTCGTCTCTCCAAACCTCTGCCACAGTTTGACCGACAATCTCTTCGGGTAGCGATTGTATCACTACCTCCTCTAACAGGGACTCCTGTAACCAAGGATGACTCCAAAACAAAGTATTCCGACCATTGCCGATGTCAGTTCGTAAGCCCGACGTCAACAGAGCAGCTCCATGGACAACCCCAGCCCACTGTGAAGAGGCGTTAGCTCTTCGTTCGAACGTATCTATGTCTGCTCTGTCGTGACAGTACTTCCCCCGGATTAGGCAGCTCCACATTGATGCCGGTTTCTGCAAGATTCTCCAACCCATCTTCGCAAGGGTGGCTTGGTTGATTTCTCTCATCGGGCGGATACCAAGACCACCCTTAGTCGGATGGGCATATAGGAACTCTTTATTGAGCAGGTGGGTTCGGCAGTGATTTGCTGAGGAACCCCAAACAAAAGCGCGAACTACCTTATCAATCTCATCACACACTCCTCTTGGAATCAAGGTTCATTGCATTGTATACACCGGTAGGCTCGTCAAGACAGATTTTGCTAGTGTGATTCGACCGGCAAGGGAAAGAGTACGTGCTTTCCATCTCTTCAGCCTGGAAGAAACTTTGTCCAACAGAAAGTTGAACTTCCTCTTTGTTAATCTTTCGCAGGTCGTCGTTACTCCTAAGTAGTTGCCAAATTCCGTCACCACTGGCATGGACAGTATGCTACTAATCTCTTCTTTAACGACAACAAGAACGTTTCGGAAGAAGAAAGCCGAGCTTTTAGAATAGCTCACTCGCTCTCCTTATGTCCGACATAAATTCTCAAGGCAGTCTTTCATCACCCGTGTTTGGTTCGGCGTTGCTTCCCCAGACAATACGAGGTCGTCTGCGAAAAAGAGATGAGAAAGACTCACCTCCCCCCACCGTGATAGGTTTCCAACGCTCCTCGGAGACCGCGTCTTGGATAATATGGGCAAGGTGCTCCATACAGATGATAAAGAGATAGGGGGACAACGGGTCCCCTTGCCGGATCCCTCTCGTCGGTGCAAAGCCTCCTGCCTTCCCGCCGTTCCACATAAAGTCCGTCTTGCCCTTGGTCTGACACGACATTATCACCTTTACCAGATTCTCAGGCAAGTGAGCTCGAAGTAAGGATTCACGGAGGAAGGATCAATCGATCCTATCGTAAGCCTTTTTCCAAATCAACTTTTACAATCATCCACTTCCTCCTTCGTTCCGCCATGGAATGCAAGACCTCTTTGAACCACTACAATGTTGTCGATAATTTGGCGGCCCAGAATGAAGCTTGACTGAGTCGGCGAAATTCAAAATTTTAAATCATGCTATAGTATCGGTGATAAGTCTGATGATTTTGATGACCAAAATCTTGCTAGTAGTAATGTAGTTCAATTTAAAATGTGTTTCATTTCAAAAACATTCTAGAGTTTGAATTGAAAATGTTATCATAATACGGAGTATCATAGTTTTCCACAGCTTTAAATCTATATAAACCAATTTAGAAGAGTTTAGGATGATGTGTAAGCTTAGAGGAATTTTAGGAGTCTCAACCAATCATTTTTTTTTCCATTTTTTTTGATTTTCTTTAATTCTAATTTAAACCGATGCATTGTGTCTGCGTGGCGGCACGTGAGTGAATCTGCCTACGTGGCGGCGCGAGAGTGCGTCTCACAAAACTTTCCCCCGTCAAAAAGGAAATCTAATAAAAAATAATTAGATAGTTCTAATCTATATAATTAAAAAAGATTAAATAATTATTTTATTTTACCATTAACTCATATACTTGGATAGATGAAATATCTTATAAAAGAGTAAATATTATATAAGGGAAAAACTATATCAATATAACACCATCATCAATATAATTAAACATAATAATAATAATAATAATAATAATAATAATAATAATAATAATAATAATAATAAAAATAATAATTCATATAGTTATATTCGGTAAATAATTTATATGTTTATTTTTGTCTTTTGACTGCTTATTTTTGTGTGATTGGTTTTTGGTTGAAAGCACTCTTTCAACATAATCGATGTACCATTCGAATCCTAACTCTGATCTGAGTGGGGTTAATATTATACAGGATTGGCTGTTGTTGAACTAGGGACATAAGTACTGAACAAAGATTATTTATTTATAAACAGAGATTAATTATTTATAAACATAATACCGAAAATAATAATATAGTTCTGATCTATATAATTAAAAATGTTTATTTTATCTTACCATTAACTCGTATAATATTGAATAGATGGAATTTCTTATAAAAGAGTAAATATTATACAAGGAAATAACTATATCAATATAATTACACGCAATAATAGCAATAAATTTGGCACATACAGATATACAAATGGTCATATAAGTGTATCTCCATCTGGATTATAAATAATATATCCAATATTGGACGGTTTATATATAAATTACAACATATGGACGGGACCTAAAAAAGAAATTAGGTTCACCCAATTGCCATGTAGACGAATTTTATGGCGGGTCTTTGGGGTCTAGCGGGTCTTGGTGACCTTGAAGGCCTTGGCGGAGGGGTGAGGTAAGGGATTTAGGCAGGGTCTAAGCGGATCTTGAAGGGTGTTTTTAGAACAGTGATCATAATTACCAAAAATATTAATAGATACATAGTAGTAGATATTTGATAGGTGTTATCGATTATTTTTGGTGGAAAGAATTATTTATATCAAAATTAATTATTTCATAGTTATTTTATTTATATCTATATTATTTTTTAGGAGAATGAGTTATTTAGATCTAGATTAATTTTAATCTTATATTTTTAGTTATTAGTTTAATTATCATAATGTAATTCACATTTACTTATTTTCATATTTATAATAGGATTTTTTTATAGATAATAAATGTAATTTTATAATATTGTGTTAACACATTCCCGTGCAGGGGACGGGGCATACACTAGTTGTACTAACTATTTGGCTTAATTCAAAACATTGCTCTTAGCCTAAATTATAATTTTAGTAGGTTTTTTCTCTAAAAAACATCTATCTATATAATTTCTTAATTTAGAAGAGTTTAGGATGATGTGTCAAGCTTAGAGGAATTTTAGGAGTCTCGACCAATCATTTTTTTTTCCATTTTTCTTTGATTTTCTTTAATTCTAATTTTTTTCTTCTTTTTTCTTTAATTCTCTTTTTTCTTTAATTGTACTAACTATTTGGCTTAATTCAAAACATTGATCTTAGCCTAAATTATAATTTTAGTAGTTTTTTTCTCTAAAAAACAATGGGATTAATTCAAAACATAAAATTAATAATAAAAAAATATAAAATTAATATTAGTAATCTATATCTATATCTATATATACTATTTTAATCGTTTTCTCACCCATGAGTTTAATTCAAAATATTTAATTATCTGAACTTTTAAAATTATATTATAATATTAATTTAATATATTAGTAAGATTTTATTTATAAAAAATCGTGCCATGGCGCGAAGATGATACTAGTGGATCATTAAAAAAAAATCGCTCTATAGACAATTCATATTTGGAATCTAAATAAAGTCGAAGAAAGCGGTCGAACTTGCCATAAAGTCACTCGTGTAATCACATCCATAAAAAAATATTTAAAAATATTTATATTTATTAAAGATTATTATCACCTTATCGTTGAAAATCTGATTTTTTTCCCCAAATCCAAACCTCCGTGATTATCCATTCAAATTCCCACTCCTAGAAAATCACCACTCAGATTTCTTGTCGTCGATCAATCGATACTGCATCTCTCGCTCCATCCATCAATGTCCATCACCGGATTCACGAACCTCATCTCGACCCCCAAGCACGAATCTTTCAATCCTCTCAGACCTCCAAACCCTAGCAACAGATGCAATGTCAATTTCAGGGTCGATTTTAGGGTTTTTGCGAAGATTAAGGATTTCGACGTCAAATTGACCGATTCGGGGTCGAAAACGAGGGGTGGCTATGGTCAATTCTCCGCTCCTGTGAAGCCGAGCAATCCGAATCAGAGCAAGGAAGATGAAGAGCGGCAAAATTACCATCTGAACACGGGATACGCGATTCGCTCTCTCCGTGAAGAGTTTCCGGCGCTGTTCTACAGGGAGCTTAACTTCGATGTTTTCAGGTTCAATCTTTCGGCCTCAAAAGTGTTCTTATTTTTGGTTAATTAATAGAAGTTCATCTGGTTTGAATTTTTGCTTGTTGAATGCTTGGACATGGTTAGTACTTATTACAATGTTCTATTATCTCGTTATATGGAGAGTAATCGAAGATCAATTGCGTATGATCATCTGTTGGCGCTAATGATTTCCTGCTTAGTCTGATTTGTGTTTTGTTGAATGCTTTGACATGGAATTCAATCAATATCATGTATTCAAGTTTCATGTTTGTCTCTTTGGTATGATAGCCTGAATTCATATAGTTAGGTTGTGTCATCTAACTTTGTAGCTGATGCTTGAATGCTTTGGAATTAGACTGTAAACTGGAATGTGTCTGTTTTGATTTCTTATTTATAGGGATGACATTGTCTTCAAAGACCCTTTCAACGAATTTGTTGGAATTGAGAACTACAAATCAATCTTCTGGGCGTTGCGGTTCCACGGAAAGATATTCTTCCAGGCCCTGTGGATTGAGATCATGAGCGTCTGGCAGCCCATGGAGGGCACGATTATGGTGCGCTGGACCATCCATGGCATACCACGAGTCCCATGGGAGAGCCGTGGTCGTTTTGATGGCACCTCTGAGTACAAGCTTGATAAGAACGGTAAGATTTACGAGCACAAAGTTCACAATATCGCAATGAACTCCCCTCCGAAGTTCCATATGATGAGTGTAGAGGAATTAATCCAATCCCTTGGCTGCCCTTCAACTCCAAGGCCTACTTTCTTTGAGACCCCATTCTTTGAATCTGTCTCGTTAATGGAGAAATACGCAGCAGCGACGTTTAAGCACAATTCTGGGTCTGCTGCAGATTGTCAACCTGAAACTTCTCATGAATAGTAGCTTTTTAGTTTGACAGTAAAGTTTTGGTGCATAGTTACTTCACTTGTGTTATAAGCCGATTATCGATCTTAATCGTGGTGCGTTTTCGAGAGCGCTGATATTGATGTGGATGGGGCTTGGCCGAGCTATGATGTAAGGAGGCTTTACCGATATCCTTTTATATGTAACTGCTTGTAAATATCATATACATAGATAGAGAGGCATTTGCCTTCTGCATCCTTAAAGGTATGGTTTTCAGGTGAGGTAGTAGTCCACTTTGCATCGAATCCTTCATTGCAAGTTTTAGAATTGTTCTGTTCACAGGGCTTGTAATTTAAAATCCAATTGGAATTTGATTCGAAAGTATAAGCCTCTCTTATCATATTCTTAACTTTAAAAACATGGAGAGAGGTGTAAACATGGCAAGCTCATGGAATAAGTTAGGTGGTAGGGCACTGGATCATGTTATATAAATACACATTGTGATTGGGGTTGTGTTTACATTCGCTTGGGAGCTAGAGTCTAGCACATAAGTCGTGAAGTCCGTTGGGACTTGTGACTGGGGTTGTGTGTACATGTGTTAGTAAGTCTAGTACATCAGTCGAGTGGAGTTTTATCATACAACCAACTGGCATGCCCGATCCGAGTAATCTATGGGCCCTGGGGTAATAAAACTTAGGGGTGGGCACAAATCCCGCAAATCCCGATCCCGTCACGGTTCCGTCCCGATCCCGGTGGGATTTAGGACAAAATAGCGAATCCCGTCCCGATTCCGTCCCGCAAAAATTATGCGGGACGAAATGCGGGACGATCCCGGTGGGATCCCGCAAATCCCGTCCCGTCCCGCATATAATAATAATAATAATTTTTATAATAATAATATTATTATAATATTATAGAATAATAATATATTATTATTATTATTTTATTATTATTATTATTATTTTGAGAAAATATTATAATTATAATTATAATCATAATCTTCCATTTATAATAATAATAATAATAATATTTGTTTATAATAATAATATTATTATTATTTGAGCAAATATTATTTATAACTATAATAATAATTTTCAATTTATAATAATAATAATATTATTATTATATAATATTATAATATAATTTAATAATAATATTAATTTATAATAAAATTATTATTATTATTATATTATATTATTATTATTATATTATATTTTTTTCTTGTAAAGTATAATTATTTTATAATAATAACAATAAAAATAAGTAATATTATTTTATTGTATTTTTAATTATAACGTGGGATTATTATTATTATTATTGTTATTATTATTATTATTATTATTATTATTATTATTATTATTATTATTATTATTATTATTATTATGGTAACTAGTTATTACATGAAATTGGATGGGAGCCGGCTAACAAGCTGAGCTCCGCAACCCTTCTGAATGCTAAATGAGTAAATGCAACCCTAGTCAAAACATGACAAGTATCCCTACTATATCTAGGTAGCCCTCTAGCAACCCCACATATCCGCTTGAGAAGTCCTATGGCATCATCCCCTAAGTCACCAACAGTAGAAAAGGAAAACGGCATAAAGTGATATCCTTTGTCTTCGCAAACCTTCTCATACTTCTTCCTTTTGTTTTCAGCCGCCACCCTGGCCGCCTTACTTGGGATAAAACCTGAAAGACCAGAATTGCTAAAGATAGAAGTACCCGTAATGTCGACGTACACAAGTGTCTTTGCCCTTGACCCAGTTGTAGAACAAAATATCAGCCGGACGAAGCTCGCCTCCCTTGTCATCAACCATACCAGTAGCCGCCTCTTTACGCACAGAAATCCTGGCCTTTAAGCACTCATCATACAAAGCATCACGCACCATATTATGACGATGTTTAACACCGATGTTAGCATCACATGCAAGGGCATGATCTCCCCACGAATCCAGAATGCCTTTCTCACAAGCAGGACATTTGGATCCAGCCTGGAACAACTCGATTCCAAGACGATACTTAATAATAGACCGAAAGGTGTCGGGGTTCATAACCTGACCAAGACCGGGTATAGGTGCAGCCTTTAGCCATTGTTGGGCCATAGGGAGCTTCATGTTTGCAATCAGAGCTTCTTGCCTCTTAGTAAGAGCAAACTCCATCTTGAGGTGCTTGTCGACATGTTTGTAATAACAACTAGCCAATTTCTTCATTAGACAGGGGGCTGGTTGCATCACACATATGTCCAAGTCATCCTTACCAATGACATTACTCCACGTAGAAGTCGCTGATCTGAAAGCAGACCCATCACCAAGCACTCCAGAAGCCCGCAAAATACCATCCTGCAACACACGTGATTGGAGCCTCGAAGCAACAAAAGCATAATGTAACGTGTCAGCAGCGGTGTAAACTCCAAGCCCACCGCAATCGATAATGTATTATTATTATTATTATTATTATTATTATTATTATTATTATTATTATTATTATTATTATTATTATTATTATTATTATTATTATTATTATTATTTTACCCATTTAGAGTTACAAGAGGCAAATCGCTAAATACGGTGTTCTTCCCAACTATCAATCGATAATGAGACAATATCTGGTGAATCTCGTCTCAATTCCTTTCCGTCCTGATCTAGTAAGATAATGTAGCCAAATATGTTGAACATTATAATTAATTATACAATCATTGTATGAATTAATAATAGTATTATAATATTAATATTAATAATAATAATAATAATATTATTAAATAATATAGTTGAGAAGAATTCCGTATTCAACATATTATACAAAATAATGAATTATGAAAGCATTTTTCACTTTGCAAATTTATATAATATTTTATTATTTTTATATGCGGGACAAGGCCTATCCCGTCCCGATCCCGTCCCGTCCAGACACCATCCCGTCCCGAAAAAAAAGTGTCAATCCCGTTCCGATCCCGTCCCGTAAAAATTTCGCGGGACGAGTCCCGTCCCGGCTCAATCCCATCCCCTCCCGTCCCGTGCCCACCCCTAATAAAACCTGAGTAATCTATGGGCCCTGGGGTAATAAAACCCGAGTAATCTATGGGCTATGGGGTAAAATAGAAATTAAGACCTCTAATAAAATATATATAAAAAAGGGGGCCTTTCTAGATTCAAACCTACCACCATGTGGTAAAATCACTATAAACTTCCTGACTGAGCTATTTAGACTCTTTATTTATGCTTTGTAGATATATTACTAGTATTACAAATTTACTTATTATGCCCCTAAAATTTACAGGCTCTAGGCCGTCGCCCCTCTCGCCCACCCCCTTAGGCTGGACATGCCTTAGTAGTCTAGCACATAAATCACATAAATCGAATGATGTTTCATCCTAAAATGAGTGAGGTTTCAAAGAGTGAGACTCTTTTTGGTTTCGTACATAAATAAGTGAGGTTTTATCTTAAAATTAATTGAGAGTAAGATATTTTGGGTTGTTTATTAGAGAAACTAATAAAAATATTATAAAAACAAATATTCAAACAACATTTGACAAGTCTTCAAGGAATGTACGAGATTCAAACCTTGCTATTGTCAAACAAACAAACTAGGTTGAAAATGTTAAGATGTGATGTAAATTTCATATCGATTATACAGGTGTACACATAATGAAATTTCAGTGGTTTATATGAGATTTTGATAAAGAAAAAAAAACTATATCGAAATGATCATCTTCGTTAGGTGAGTACATTTTATTTGTCGAAATCAATGTTAAATATCTCCATACCTTAAGTGCAATAAAAGGGAAACATATTTTGTTAGAAGTTCGTCTTCATTGCTCATAGGGACTCTTGATGTACAGTTAATGTTCGTCTTCATCGCTCACAGGGATTCTTGATGTACCGCTAATTAGCGGTGTCATCACTTGGTGGCGTTTGACTTCGGGTTTAGTCTACGTTGTCCTCACTATTTTTTAGATTAGGCTCGTTTTGTTCGACTAAGGTTAGACCTGTCAAACGGGTCATTCGGGTTGGGTTCGGGTCGGGTCACTTCGGGTCTCGGGTAAAACGGGTTCCATGTATTTTCGGGTTGACTAGAACCCGGGTTTGACCGGGTTTCGGATCATTTCGGGTTGATTTCGGGTCGATTTCGGGTTTGTCAATTTTTTCCTTTTTAAATTCAAAAAATCATGATTTGATAATTTTGCGATAAATTTTAATTATATATAAAAAAATTTAATTATATTTAATTATAAATCAAATGGGTCAATCGGGTCACCGGGTCGAAACCCAGATTACCCGAAAAATTTCCGGTTTTTCGGGTTCGGGTCGAAAAAATTTTCCGGGCCAAAATTTTCGGGTCTTGACCCAAAAAATTCCGAGTGGTCGGATCGGGTTTTCGGGTCGGGTTATGTTTTGACAGGTCTAACTGAGAATGTTTGATTGCTTTTTTTATTGCACCGTCTTTTATTTTACGATGTATGTTGGACGGTTCGCCGTCTGCCGACTTTATCGGCCTCTCGAGGAGCTAGGTTTGTGTGATCCTCGAATTATTACTTAATAAAAAAAGGAAAAAAACATTTATAAGATTTTAAAGTTAGCTAATATTTTGTGATTTCGAGAAAAATAAACTAACAAAAGTATATATATATAAACATTTATAAGATTGTGTAATGTGATTTGTGTGTAATTGTGTAATGTGATTTCGAGAAAAATAAACATTTATAAGATTTTAAAGTTAGAATAAATTTTTATATAAATATAAATAATGCCATTTCATTATTAGTGTAAATTATCTATTCTTACCCAAAGTGGGAGTGTAGACTTTTCGGAATTTAAGACCATTTATTTGCAGATGAAGTTCTTATCAACTAATCTCCCATCGAGTGGTCATATATGTTTAATGTCGATGTTCTTTATGAATTTATCGTCGGGTCCAAATAACATGTGTTGTGTAGTTATAAATTGGCCATTGTCCTGAAAATCAATTACTGTGTCTGTGATATTATTATTCACTTATATGAAAAAATATAAAGACAGAAAACTGGGCAGCTCCTCCTTCCTCCATTGGGACTGCTCCATTAAAATACCTTTCCCCACCGACTCTCATTTATTGCTCTGCTCCCCCGCCAACTCCTTTTCACTCCTCCATCTATCAACCTCTCCCCTCCATTACTTCACCCTCACCCCCTCTTGATTCGCCCTGCCTCTCCAATCCCTAATCCGAGCAATCAAGCCTCCAATTGGTTTCTGTTTCTATTCCGAATTCGTTTTCTTGCTTCTAGGGCTTCCGGATTGTTCCTGTTGGTGTTCGATTGCCGTCTCTTTTTGTAGAAGAAGCTCGATATGGATTTTGAGCAGCCGAGGCTGGAGGCTCCGGCTATGACTTTCGACGAGGCGTCCTTGGAGCGCAGCAAGAGCTTCGTTAAGGCCTTGCAGGTTTTGGCTTCTTTTTAGATGTAGATCTTGAATTTTCTCATCTCCTTGCGAATGTGATTGTACTGGCTGATTTGGATTTTGATTGGCTCTTAATTTTGCCTGAAGTTGCGTTTATGTTTTTTGTCGGTTGACGTTGATTTTTCAGTCTCCGCATTCTCTGGCTGGAATCTCTCTATCCGTGACTGACTGACTGACTGACTGATGCATAAATATTGTATTACCGTAATAAACAATTACTGCTTCGTCACGTTTGAATTGTACTGCATATTTTTATTTTAGGATTTAACTTCTATTTTTAGGTCGACTTTGTACTAGCAGATTATTAGCAATCGGCCATCAATGTCTGTTAATCATTGAACTTAGTTAAGAACATGTTAAAATCAATTGATAAAGGCAAGGGCAATCTCTCTGTGTATATTATATGCTAATGGACCTCTTTACAATCAATGGGATATGGGTGGTCAATTACTAATGATCATGTGATTGAGTGCAAGGTCCCCAAGCAATAGGGATACTTTATTTTGGTTTACCCTCTATTTTCTTAGGAGAAAATGATGGTTCATGATTGCAATGGGAGTTGGTTTTGAAGTTGGAAACACAATGACCTCATGGTGCCATCTTTGAAGTAACCCCTCACATTTATTTTATTTTTTGCTCAATTGCTCTACAATGAAATTTGGGGCAGGGAATGAAAATCATTAAGAAAATGATGTTGCAAGATCTTATTTGAAAACTGGTTCACATGTGGTTACAGTTTTTTACCTTGTCTATGGGGCTGATTTATGATGCAGTTAGCTTATCCCGTGTTTTCAATTTATATGTTGATATTTAGGCAGCTGGTTTATAGATTTCCTGAAGTATTTGAGTTGGTTCATTTGATGAACATAGAAGGCCGTGTTTGAACTTGGAAATTTGGAATAAGTTTGAGGTATGGACTATGGATATTAAAGCATAATTTTTTCACTGACTTGATATGGTAATTGGAAGCAGATCATGTTGCAATTCAATAATGTTAAAAGAGTGTAACTTACGATGTCATAATTTCAATATTTTCTAATTTTGATACATGCGACTGGTGCTACTTTTTGCTAATTTCGAAAATTGTGTGAACACTGCCCTACACTGCATTTAAGTACAATGTTTCTGTTCATTCGACAGTTATTTTTTCATTTTCATTTATTAGATTTAGATTTAATTAACAAGTATAACACATTGTTTTTATTGAGTGTCAACCCATAGCTTGTTTCTGCATTTGGTATCTTGCTTTTATGCTTTCAATTTGTTCAGTTGATTGAAGTCCGAGCGAGCCTCCTTATATGTCTGGATTTTGTAGGAACTCAAGAATTTGAGACCACAACTGTATTCTGCTGCTGAATATTGTGAGAAGTCTTACATTCACAGTGAGCAGAAACAAATGTAAGCCAGTACTCTTCTATCCTATTTATCTTACCATGAATACATGAAAAATGCCTTCATTTTTGCTTAATTTTAATAGTCTTATTCCCTCATATATGTATTTAGGGTACTAGACAACTTGAAAGATTATGCTTTACAAGCTCTTGTAAATGCGGTTGATCACCTTGGGACTGTTGCATACAAACTGACTGGCCTTCTTGAGCAACAGACAACAGAATTTGACACCATGAATCTAAAAGTCACATGTCTAAACCAGGTAAGTTCACTTAATGATAATAGAACAGGCAAAATAAGATTTGACTGCGTTAAGAATATTATTATTGGTATAGTTTGTAGAACTTGACTTGCCAGATAATTGAATCGATGGTATCATAAAATATCTGAATTAACATGATGTACTTAGCAAAATATTGTGTAAATATGAATTTTAAAATGAAAGTTCAATAGAGTGAAAAATCACGATGACGTCCTAAAACTGAACTGAGACATTCTAATTATGTGAACTATGAAGTAATCTGACCAGTGTTGACCTGATGCCGAATGTAGACCAAATCTGCCAGCTTTGCACAGCCCAACATGACATGAACTTGAAAGACCCAAAACCAATCTAAGCCACCTCTTAAAATCTTCATTTTGTTATCAGCAAATTCTTACGTGCCAAACTTATATGGATAAAGAAGGCCTCAGACAGCAGAGGTTGCTGGCTATCATTCCCAGACATCATAAGCGCTATGTATTACCAAGTAAGAATGTGAAAAGGTTACTTCTTAGTGCTGTGAATTTACCTCATAACTCTTATACATGCCTTTCATTTGGCTTTATTTATAGACTTGATCAACAAGAAGGTGCATTTCAGTCCTAGCACACCAAGAGATCCTAGTCAAGTTCATGCTCATGCGAAGCCACGTATACTTCCTCCAGGTACTTGTTTCTTCGTTACAAAGTTTGATACCTAAAGTTGCTGCTATTTCTTATTCTCAATATTAGATTTTTATGCTGTATGTAATATTTCAGGTACACAGCAAAAGACTCTATCGTGGCACTTGGCCTCTGGAACAAAACCTTCCAAAAAATTGACTCATAAGTCTCCTGGGAGGTCTGTCCTATTCTACCCACTTCATGAATCAACAATTATATTCTGCCCTGATTTCGAGAAGCTTGATTTGGCCTTGCCTTTCATTTCTGTTGCAGTTCCGAACTTCTAGAAACTCATGCAAAATCACCTCCAATATTCCATCTATTAGGTATGTCTGCATCAGTATTCAAATAATTACATTTCAGATGAAATTCTTCAAATAAGATTTATGTGCGAAAACCGCCTGTCATTCCTGTAGACAATAAAGACTTCTACCGAGCGAAGTCTCCAGCAGCAGCACATCTGTCGAGCAGGAATTACGCTTCTGGTGTTGCTGTGCGACCATTTGGGGCCACATCTAAGGTAGACATTGTGTAACATTGATAATTTTTCATATATCCAACAATTCTATAACGTAACCAATCATATTGTAGGATTCACTCGTCTTCTCAAAGCCTGTGACACCACACCGGTCATTTGAAAACTCCAACCAGCAGCAGCAGATCATCCGCGCCCCTCCACGCACCAAAAGCGTTATCTCTGCTTTCTTTGCAAAGCAGAGAACATCGAAGCGTCAGGCTAGCAGTATAGCATGAGAAATTCTGAAGCAAAGACGAGATGATGGCCACAAACCTCTACCCTTATTAGTGATCCCTTGTGAGTTCCTAGTCTGTTGAGATTGCTAGGAAGGATGCTGTTGAAGTGATTCGCCATTCGACTCACTGAACTTTCAATAATGTAAGCCGGGTTTTGCTTGTACTGTATATAATGAAGCTATTTGTTTTCGTCCCACGGTCCCAGTAATCAATCAAGAAATCATTCAATTATGTAAAGGAATTAATCAACTTGTGCTCGAGTATATGAGAGATGCGACATCAGATAGTATGTAATGGCTTTTTTTGGGTTAAATATCAGTATGTAATAGCTAATAAATGGCATTGTGTATCAATTATTTGGTTGTGGTTCACTTCTTGTGTTAGCTATAACCGTAACATTTGAGTTCCTTATCAAGGGTGGATAGAGCTGGATAGAGCTGACAAAATCTAACCCGATCTAACCAACTCGAATCTAGACCCGACCGAAGCCCAAAATCAAATGTTATGTACAACCTAAATCTGAACCTGACTCATTTTGACCCGATACCCAAATGGATATGAACATAGACAAACTCGGCTCGTACTCGATTTATCCTTGACCCGAGCCGAACAAGACCTGACTCATCCTTATGATTACTTTGATTTTCTTATTTTTAAACACTTAAATAGCATGAATTAAATATAATGAGATCTAATTTTTTTTGTTTTTTAATTAATTCACATTTTTAATTCTTTTGGGCAAATTTGCAATTTTATTAGGTATTTTTGTAATAAAATTAGCCATATTTGCAAAAAAGTCAAAAACAAGGCATATTTGCAAATCTCTCTCTTAGGTAATAATTCAGGTGAGGCAAAGGAGCCCCTACCTGAAAGCATTCCGTCGGATGAGGTCAAGCAGACCTGAATCGGTATATAAATTAGCTCCCCTGGTAGAGTAGCAAAAATGTGCATCCCTATCCGCCACCCGGTTACCAATGCGGGGAATGTGAGAAATTCTAACATTTTTCAATTCCAGGAGGAGGCCGGGTTCGAATATCTGCCAATACAAGCTCTATTTCCCAAGGGCACTTGTTGCCCGTTTGCAGAGCGTCCGTAATTATTTTAGAATCACCCTCAATGATTAAGTTCGATATTTTGAGTTCTTTGGCATTTTCAACCCATTGTCTTAGCGCGATGGCTTCCTCCATGAGCAGAGAAAGACCACCCATTGGTTTTCCTTCCATGCAGACTGTTTTCCCAAGCCAATCACGAAAAATGAAGCCAGAGTAGCTTTTTGAAGTCGATACAAATGATCTATCGAAGTTTAATTTGTACCAATAAGTAGGTGACTTTTTCCATAAGTTAGATTTTCCATGGGTTTTCGTTTGTCCTATTTTCTTCTTTTTATGGTGTGAAGTTGTAACATCCTTTATTGGGTATAGTTTGGAAGCCCTTTTCCAGTTGTCAATGTTTTATGAGATGGTTTTTCTGATGCCTACAGCAGATGGGATATGTGCATTTTTAAAAATGGTTTGGTTTCTAACATACCATATTGTCCACCATCGGAATGCTAAATACTGTTTATTTTAAGAGATTAGAACCAAGAAGGTGCTTAACTTGGTCCAAATCTCTACTTTGTGAGGTAAGGGTGTTGATTGATTGTGATATATTCTGAGGAAATTGTTGTTGAAAATTATTATACGGACATTCCAGAAATTAACAAGTGAATGTCAACTTCCTGTCCATGGTTACACAATGTGTAGGTTGTGGGGACAACAACACCCTTCGGGGCTAGGCGCAAGGCTGCCAGGAGGCCTTTCTGCTTAATCTTCCAGAGGTAGTTTTTAATTTTCGGAGGTGCATCAATTTTCCATAGTCAAGTGTTGTCTGTAGCCGTTGAAATTATTGGTGTTGTGAGTAGATTATAGGCGCTAGTCGTTGTGAACCATCCCTTTTTATCAGGCCACTAGTAAAGTCTGTCTTCAAAGGTGTTAATCGGCAGGGGAATCTTGGTAATCTCCTCAACTATCTGTTTCGGTAGGACCGAGTCGAGTTTCTCTAGCCACCATTCCCCCCCCCCCCAATAATATATTAACTGACAGATTCATTTGCGCCATTTTGGATATTCATCATTTCGTTAATAAATGTTGCTGTTACCCAGTTGTCTCTCCAGAAGTTGATAGATTTTCCATTACTCACATACCAGGTAAGTCCTAATTTAAATTTTGTTGTCAATGAGCAAAGTTTTGTCCATTGCCAAGAAGAATTTTCCCCTTTTTTTGTAGTTCAGAATGTGTTCGTTCTTGAGGTACTTATAACAATTTGGACCAAGTTGTTGTCCGGTTCAGCTAAAATTTTCCACACAAGTTTTAGTTGGAGGTCTGCATTCATATCTTTAGCTTTACGGATTCCCAGCCCTCCAACAGCTTTTGATTTGCAAATTTTGTCCCACCCAATGAGCGAACTATGTTGGGCATCCTTGTTTCAGAAGAAATTTCTATTTATCTGGTCGAGTTGCCTGTGCATTGATGTCGAAAGCATGAAGCTCTGCATAGAGTATAACGGTTTTGAGGACAGGTTAGAGGCAATAAGAGTTGCTCTCCTTTATTAAGATAGCGCGCATTAGCACGCCATTTGCTTAGTTGGTATTTTAGTTTACAGATTATTTCACCAAAGGTATCTTTCGTTACACGTCCATTAATAATGAGACATCCCAAATATTACTTCAGACAACGTTCAAACGTGGTATTTAGGACTCCTTCGATCTCCTGTGCTCTTGTTCTAAGGATGCCCGGAGAGGTTTTTTTTGCTATTTTTCCTTTTTTTAATTGGTAAAGGTGGATTTAATAAAAAAAAAACTAAAAGAAAAAGGAAAAAAGAAAATTTGGACCAAAAATAATCGACCAGTAAAAACAAGCGTGGAGGTTCTCGAAGTCCACGTCATCAAATAGAAAGTTCCAGAGCTGCTCGTAAACCCGCGAATTCTCTCGAACTTCTAACTGTCATTTATTCTTTACCCATTTCTCTCCCACTATTTAAACTTCCCCATTTGTACTCTAATTTTGTCATTCCGATTCGCCTGACAAAACGAAAAAATCCCAATCCAAAAGAGGCTAAGTTCTACACCAATTCGCTAAATCGTTCGGGTTTGTGGCTTGATTTGCATCGATAACTGAGTCATTTAGGCTTGTGGATTGTTCGGTTGATCTTTGATTCCCCGCATCGAGTTTCCGCTTCCTTTTTCCTTTTCCTGTAAGTGATCTTTCCTTCTCCTTCCGCGTTTTCATTTTGCGAGTTCAATTGACTTCGAATAGCTTGTGTTGGTGCTCTGGCGCCGATTCCGTCGGTTAGATGCTTGCCTATTTGACCGAATTGCTGAAATTTGGCTGAAAATGAGGTTTTGTTTGGTGTTTTCTGTTTGAGGCTTGTTGGATTATTTTTGAGGTTCTGAGCGAATCGTTTATGTTAGATTTGGTAAGAAATGAGGGTAATCACTTCAGATTTCTGTACAGCTTTAGAACTTCACCCGGTTTTTAGGGATAATATGTTCAATTTTGCAGATTCAGTAGTTGTTAAGTGTGTCCGTTTTGGTTATTTTACAAAATTTAACTCGATAATACTTAGGGTGTGTTTGGTAATGATATCTAGATATCAGATATCAGATATCAGCTCCCGATATCTGATATCTAGTGTTTGGTATGGCTAGATATCGATATCACTTTAACTGATATCGATATCTAGCGTTTGGTAGGCATAGTATATCACTTGATATCTGATATCTAGTGTTTGGTAGGGCTAGATATCGATATCAGTTGATATCTAGATATCAAATTTAGCCTATTTTGATATACTCCGTTTTTGGGAGGTATCACTTAATATCGATATCGCCCGATATCGATACCGATGCCGATATCTTGATATCAAGATATCAAAAATATCACCCGATATCGATATCTTGATATCGATACCGATATCGATATCGATATCTTGATATCTAGATATCGTTACCAAACACACCCTTATTCAATTTAGGCAACAATCATAAGGATGCTCATAAGGTTTTAGTCTTACGGATTTGACGATCTTTAGGGTTTTAGTTCACTAGTTAAGATCTCCATAAGGTTTTGGTTAGGAATCTCTTGAATTCAAGGTGGGTGGTTGATTCTTTCTCGGTCAAACCTTATCCCTTGATCAACATTAGTAATTTAGTACCATGGTATTAATAGCATCACTAGACTTATAGTTGCAACTCCTGCCCCCCTTCTGTATCATATTCTTTTGATAAAACAAAATTGTTGAATGTGTACTCAGTACTCGGAATGTGATGGATTCCTATGCAATTAGCGGTGCTTATGGATAAATAATTATAAAACAACTAGTGTATGCCCTGTCCGGGCATCCCGTGCACGAACAATACATAAATACAATATTATAAATAATTTAGATAGATTCCAATATAAATAAATCTAAATATAAATAAATTTTTCCACCAAAAAATAATATAGATATAAATAAAATTAGTTCAATAGATTATATATAATCTTAATATCTTTTATTTAGATTCTCTCAAAATATAAAAAAAATTCACATTTATAAGTTAAAAGTTTTTTTTTCTAATCTAATATTAATCGAATCTCATGTAATTTAATAGATAACTGATTTTTTTTAAAAAATTAATATTTTTTTATTATATATATAATATATTTATTATGCTATTTTACTAAAATAGTTATGCACAGTTGGATTGTGGCTATATAATATTTTTATAAATCATTTTAAGCTCAAAAAATAATATAGATATAAATAAAATATCACTTATCAAATACTATATATTTATCTATTAATATTTTTGGTAAGTATGACTATGAAATATTTTTTATATATATTTTTGTCAATAAACTAAAATAGATAGATAGATATATAGATTGTGACCTACATAACTTTCTATAAATTATGACAACATATTATTTTATTAATTTTTATCCCACAATCAACCAGAACGCGCCACATATGAATTTTTATCCTAGATTCAACCACAACGCGACACATAGGATGCTATGCATCGGTTTTAGTATATGTATATAGATCACCAGCATTTCAACAAAGATAATGTAATAATGTACTTGAAGGAAATTTGAGATTTGTGAAGTCATTTAGGATGTGTTAACTGTTAAGATACAAATAGAGGAGAAGTTTCCATCATAAAAGTTAGGGTAAATTACATTAAACCACCCGTTAAATATGTCACTTTGCATAAAACCACCCACTAAAAGGAAAATTACAGAAAATCACCCTTTATATACATTTTGTTAACAAAAGACCACCCCCACCCATTACGTCAGTCAGATTAAGAAAAAATAAGGAAGAAATTTACCATAATACCCTTCTCATTGGGTCAAATTTTCTTTTTAATTGCCATTCAACATCTCTTCTCTCCACCACTAAACCGTCTAAACCCAACAAATGAATTGGTATAATCCATCTTAGGAATTGGGCAAAGAACAAGAAACGACATGGGTTGGAGTTCTAGAACTAGAAAAATTGTATCTTTGGTGACCCATATTCTCTACCATAAAATTCCCAGCTCCATCATCTTCACCTATAGCAACTAGATATGTTCTTCACCATCAAAAAATTAATCAATTTCAAATATAGCCCATTGATTTCATAATTTGAAGTTCAGACAACTTAAAAAACCAAAATAAATTAATCTCAATTAATGACTTTATTGCATATGTATTCATAACCCAGAGCTAGATCTGGCGTTTTTTCTCTTCCTTTGCTTTTACCTCTTCCTGATTTTTGAAGAATTTCTTACTAATTTCAAGCAAACACATCTTAATTGGGAAAAGTCGGAAAACATATCCGACCACCTTGAAGCAAATACTCGGGTAATGTTTTTCACATCCTGAAATGGTAAATATATAGATGTGGTAATTAACCTGATTACAAAAGACAGAAGACCATACAAAGGGTCCTCTGTAAAAGGGATCGTATATCAAACAAAAAGGATCCCCTAAACCTACCCAAAAGCCCAAATGGTAAATATATTCCCATAGTAATGTTTTTCACATCTTCCACCAGCTTCAAAGAGACAAACATGATTTTGGATTAAATCTAAAAAAGAGTGAGCATTTCTTGTAATCAAAATATTGATTAAATATAGGAGGGACAATGTAGTCTTTTTATTCACCTTTCTACTGGAGTCAAACCTGAAATCTAGAACGGGTGGTCTTCTGTTAAGTAAAGCATATAATGGGTGGTTTTCTGTAATTTCCTTTTTAATGGGTGGTTTTATGCAAAGAGTCCTATTTAACGGGTGGTTTATTGTAATTTACCCTAAATGTTATGTGAAATTTACCTTGGCAGTTGTATTTTATTTGGAACAGTGAATCAGACAGTGGACTTCATTCATTATGTTTGCAGCTTCCCAGTTACCCAGTCTGTTGATACTGGTATAGGTAGCAGATGTTTTCTTTCTTGAGATATTATAATATGAAAATTGGTGGTTAGTTCCACTTGTGATCAAATCCATTTACTGCATGGAAAAGCTTCAAATTGAACTCTTGCTTTCTTGGTTTCTCTTTCTGTCTGTTTTGGAACATTACTGTTCACTGAGTGTGAATGTTTTATTCTCTTCTGCAGTTAGCATCAAATACAGATTCAACAAGTCACCAAGAGGTAAAAGGGTGCTTGAAGATGTTCCCTGCTTACGGATACAAGCACGCATATCCTCAAGGGGGAGCCCAAATGCCTGCTGATTGTCGCCATCATCCTACCTCGGATGGGTTGCCCCCTCAAATGAAGATGGGAGCTACCTCTTCTCCCTTCCAATTTGAAACATGGCCTCATCACTATGGTTATCCAGTTCCCACACAATGCCATTCATGTTGCAACCACAATAGTTACCCAAATTACTATGCTTATAGGCCTCCTTATCCCCATTTTCCGTCACCACCACATCATCCGCAGTGTTATGGGGGTTACCCATCCTATCCTGTTCACCCCGAGCCTTACCCCTTCCAATTTGCACCACCCCCACACTACACAATGGACCTTCCTAACTATGAATATGATAAGCGCTTGCCCATGGACTCCCATTGCTGTGGATGCCACCATCATATGAACAATATGAAGGGAGACAAGGGTGTAAAAATAGAAGAACAGGAATCAGAGGCTGAGAATAAAGAGGATTATTCTTCGGTTCCTTCTGGGTTCAACAATATCCGACATCCAATTGTGTGGATTCCACCTGAATATAAGAAGGATCAAGAGCATCCCTCGGGCGCTAAGCCTCACCAGAGTGTTAAGAGTTCGTTACAAGAGCCAAGCGTTTGGAATGGTTGGCCTCCATTGGACTATGAGAGCATCAAAAGGATGTTAGAAGGTGGTGATGGAAGGAGATCACGTGACCAGCAGAGTAAACACATGGTAAGTCATGGAGAAAGGGAGGCTGCGGATCATCATGAGGGACCAAGTGTCATTATGCCTGAACAAGACTTGAAGGGTGTTGGACAAGAGCCAAAGTTTCCGAGTGGGTGGATGCCTTTGGATATGGACAGTCTGAAGAAATTGTTGCAGAATGGGAACTTGAAGGGAGATCACAATGTTCAACCTATGAATAAGAGTCATCAGATGCCCTTTCCTGTGATTTGGCTGCCCCACAACAATGAAGAGAAGGACCAGACAAGCAACGGGAGGGAGACAAGTACTGCTTTAGATTCATCATCTCGACAGCACCCTTTTAAGCCTGAACAAGGTGACGATCACCCTCAGAATTCAGTTCCATCCGTGGGGGCTGAGGGTGGTGGTGAGGCAGGGAAGAAATTGTTAGAGAAACGTGATAGGCCTCCAAAGACCATTCATGTGAAGCAAATAGACGGAGCTGCTGATATGAAGGCAAACAATGGGCAACAGGCAAAGAATATTGAAGAGAGCAAGAAGTCCACTGAGAATGGTACTAAGAGCAAGATGACATCGCCCACAAAAGCATCCAAGTTGCCTCCAGTGTGCCTGAGGGTTGATCCGCTACCAAAGAAGAAAAATGGTCAGGGGAAGACAAGGTCTCCTAGTCCTCCTCGAGATAGTGTTCAACAAGTTAATGCTGTGAAGTCTTCACCTACTTCAGAAAACAAAGTCCACCAGGATGCCAAGGGCCTAAAGAATGAAGCAGAAAAGAAGGGCACGGAGGCTCCACTGAGAAAGACGGAGGTCAACATCGTAGATAAGGAAGAAAGGCCCGGTGGTGTTGAGATAGAAAAACCATCAAAATGTCCAGGAGATGAGAACCATTGTGCAGAACGAAAAGATGTTGGACAGAAGGCAGAGGTACAGAAGGCAGAGCTACCGGAGAAAAGGATCTTGTCTGGCTCAGAAGCAGCTACCATAATTCAGTCAGCTTATCGTGGATATGAAGTTAGAAGATTGGAACCACTGAAAAAGATGCGACAGATTGCCAATATCCGTGATGAGGCTGCTGCAGTGAAAAGGCGTATCGAGTCTGGCACCAACTCTGTGGACCTCAAGCAGAAAGCAGCACTAGGAGAGACCATAATGAACTTGCTGCTCAAGCTAGACACTGTGCAGGTATGTCATGTCAATATTTCATTTTTTAAAAAGTGAATGTTAAAATGATCTAGTCTAAAATTACGTTGGTCTATTAATCTAAGGATTTGTGCAATGGCTCTTACCTGTTTCTATGCATTGCATTAGTAAATGTTTGTTGATCTTCGATGCATATGTTTGGTTACAGGGTTTGCACTCCAGTATCAGGGATTTTAGAAAATCTACGGTCAAGGAATTGGTCAGTCTACAGGAGATGTTGGATGCAATAGAGGTCAAGCAACCTGACCACTCACCCGAAGACACTGTTGGGGCCCCAATGCAGACTCCAGATGGGTCATCTCTAAGGCCTGACATCAGTGAAGCTGAAGCTGGTGAGACTGAAGTACAGACTGCAGATGAATCATCTCAAAACCCTGGCCTTGGCGAAACTAAAGATCAAGATGGAGGGGAGATGGAGGAGAATGCAAAGGATCAAATCTCTTCTTCAAAAGAGTTGCCTGCAGAGGAGCCATATGCTGTGCCAGATTTGTTGTCTGGTGGAGTGATCCCTGAGCAAGCATTGCCTGGTAGTGAATCCCAAATGGACACAATTGAGAAAGGTGCAACAGAGATTGGTGAAGAAGCTGGAAGCCTCTCATCAGATCCGCATGCCCAACAAAATGAATTGGACGTAAATGATGAGGCTGCAGGTGATGATCTAGCTGGGATGGTAGAGGCATATGAGTCAATTGGACAGGAATCGAGACCTGTGGTTCCTGAGGAAGCATCTATGGAGTCAGTTGGTCAGGAATCGGGCCCTGTGGTCACTGAGGGTCATGTTGATTGTGCAGATCAGACCGGCATGAAATATGACAACGATTTGCTGGCTGAGTTGCCCTTGGCAGTTCTGGATGAGGAAGTACCAGAAACCATCAACTGTTTTAAAAAGAGCCAACACATGAATGTTGAGTCTGAATTGGCACAAACAACAGTTGAAGGTTCTGAACCTCCTGTCACTGAGCCCGAAAAGCTGGAACCTGACGAGGCGTCAATGGCTGAAATTTCAGTTGAACGAGACGCTGAATCTGTAACCCCAGAGAATGCCCATGTGCCAGGTACTGATGGAGAAAAAGATGTCAATCTGACAGAACCAGAGGGCGACATGAAGGTTGGATGTCAGGAAGTCTTGGTACCACCTATTGAAGCTAATGACCAACCTCCGGTGGCTGACGAAGACCTGGACAACACACACAAAGAAGGTAAGCACGACGATGAAACAACCAAGGAGATTGAGCATGTGGACAGCAGCCCACTTGTCAAACCAGATATTGTTCATGAATCGGATGCCAAACCAACCGAGGATGACAAATCAACGTCGCTCTCTTCCATTGTAGATGCATCCAGGGCAGATGCAAGCGAGAGAAACGCGATGGAAGAGAATGTGAGGATGAGGATTCTGTTGGAGAAGCTGATTGAATCTGAAAAGCAGCAGCAGGATGTAATAAGCAGCCTGAACGAGAAACTGAAGGAACTCGAAGGTAAACTCGCTAAGCAGAGGCAACAAAAAAGGAAAACGGCAAGAACAAGGAGAGCTAAGGTGTTGATGCCTCACTCCTGCAAAACATCCACCGGTTTCCCCAAGGAATCTCCCATGGCTTTGGCATCATAAGACGATTTGTGTGTAATTGTGTAATGTGTATTAGTCCTTTGTACCAGTTCAAGGTGTAATGTGTATCAGTCCTTTGTATAAACACGTTGATGTCATACGTGAGGTTTGAAAAGTTGAACACACTGTGATAGTGTGATGTAGATGGAATAATGTCTGCTAAGATGAAAAGTTTAGAGTGTGTTTTCTGCCTTTGTTCTCACTCTTGTAAGAGTGATTGTTCCGTCTTTCTGAGTATCCCTCATCTTCGCAAGTTGATTGAAGACGAAGCCATATATATTGAGCTTTATTGTGCAAGTGTTTGTATTCCTTGAATAGGTAAATAAAGAGCGGCCATTCCGGGGTTCGAACGGGGACCTATGGGTACTACCCACAAGTCCTTTCCGGTGAGCCATTCCGGAATGGTTAAATCCTTGGACGAATTAGGTTGACTCAATGTTCTAAAAAACCCTCGGCGGATGCTCGACGGTGAGGTATCGCCAAGCGCCAAGACGGTTCGGTGGCCTTATTGGCGGATTCTTGACGGACAGAACGTTTTCTTAGTATTTTCTTATATTTACCCCTATACTAGGACTAGAATAAATATGATGTAATACTTATTCATTTCTAAAGTGTTTACCATCTCTACATTAACAAAACATAATGTTAAGTGATTAAGTCATGACCTTTTTAACGTTATTCGGCTCAAAACGTACAAAAAGTGACGTTTTTTTGTAGAAACAAAAAGTGGTATAAACTTATATAAACGTGATTGTTTATACACTATAGTATTAGTCAAATATACTCCAATGAATAAGAAAGTAATCAAACAAATTAAACCAGTACTCAAATATACTCCAATCAATACCATATATAAGCAACTAAGTTACTGATTTATCCAATCAATACCATATATACTCCAATCAACTAAGTTACTCATCAACTTGTTTATTCAAAATTCACAAACAAATTAAGCACCACGTATCCTACTGTTCGTAATAATAACAAATCAGAATTCACAAATTCCCTAAGGACCAAAAAAAAATGCACAAATTCCCAATTGTTCATCGGTTGTTCGTTTTGCAAGTCTGCAACTTGTTTATGCACTGCAGTTGCGAGAGAGAGAGAGAGAGAGAGAGAGAGAGATGCGAGACAGCGACTCAGCGAGAGCAGTTCAGCGCTCTAGTCAAGCACCACCAGTGCACCGCGAGCTATGATCCACCACCGCCAGAGCAATTGAGCACTCGAGCAGAGACGCCACTCGGCACTCACCAGAGATCGAAGAAGCCAAAGGGGCGATCAAAGAACGAATTGAAGGATTCAAAAATCGTAAGAACGGATTTGTCGAAGAAAAGGCTTGAAATTTTGTTAATCCGTCCTGGCCGCCACAACCATCCCGTCCCACCAAGGCCGCCAAGGTCCGTTCCGCGCCCGCCAAGCTCTCCTGTCACGGCCGCAAAGTCATGCTTCCGCCAAGAACGCTCGCCAAGCCCCATGTCGTAGCGGGAGGTCACCGCCAAGCGTCTTGGCGCCGTCTTGGCGGCCGCCAAGGCCGAATTTTAGAACACTGGGTTGACTATATACATAGTCCAATGTGGTTATATCCTTCGACGAATTTGGACACTTTTTTGGTTTAGGAAGTTATCTTAAATGTGATATTTTCTTACCCTTCTCAAAGACTTTGTACAATTAATAGCGATTAGCGAGATATCCCTTTTAATTACGGTTTTTCTATCGAATATCTCAAGGCATATAATAAGACCTTACAAAAAAGACAAGCGACCCTAAAAATTTATGGTATTATTCAATGCCCTAATGACATAGGATAGAAAAATGTTTTAACTATTTATCGATGCATTCCATGAAAAATACTAAACCATATATAGTGAGCACGCCAATACAAGTATTTAAATAAACATAACACATTTTTTTTTAATAAAGTAATCAAAAAAAGCCTGATTGGCCTGATTCTCGATAGATCGACAAGCAATAAAAAGAAATACAGAGTTGTTTTTAATTCGGAAACAATCAAATCCTGACGACGAAAGATAACCTCAGATCCTTTTGGTGGATGCATGTCTTGTGGATCTGCATTACAAATTTACAAATATCGCAAACCATAAGTAATACCCTAACAATGAGAACTACAATCATGTAAATTTGAGACATTGTTTATATTGTAACTAAATGATGATATTCGCAAAAACCAATGTTTTCACTTTTCATATCTACCCACATTTGAAAATAAACAAGGTACTCGAAAATAACAAAGCTACAATAAACCTAAATAACAAAGATTAGATTTTTATACAGATCGAATTTGTTGAAAAGAAATATATAATACGGAGTATTTATTTATTTTTTTTAAAAAAAGAGAGAATTAGAGCTCTCTTCACTCCAATCCAAAACAAAGAATGGGTAAACCTCAGCTCCCGGTTCATGCTCGCCCTTAGAGTGCGCATGCTTCGCTATCTAGCTTACACACTTACGGGTGTTCATGAATCGGCAGCTGTGGATATTTTAACCCTTCTCTTCTGATTTGGAGTGAGAGAACTCTAATTACCCACACCCCTACAATAAGTAAAAAAAAAAAAAAAACAATGTAACTTATGGAAGATGAAGAGTTTTTCATCTTCTTTGGAAGAAAAATGAAGATGAAGCCATGAGCTTTTATTGTGCAAGTGTTTGTTTTCCATGGAAGGAGTGCTAATTGGGCTGAGTATATATAGCCTCCAATGTGGATCTCCCTTGAGCGAATTTGGACACTTTTTTTCTAAGGAAAAGTATGTCTTAAATGTGATATAATTCTTACCATTTTTCGACGATTTTGGGCAGTTAATAAAGAGATATTCTTTTTATTTTTATGATACTTATCAATGCATTCCTATTAAGCTTTTTCTTTCTCTCTTTTCTTCCTTTACCTTAACTACTCTTTGATTCTACCAAACTAAACCACATTCAGTGAACGTCAAGCCCATAGTGTCCACATTAGTTCAATGGAATTGTAATTTCACCCATAGAGTTCTCTAATGTGAAAATTCATCTACATTTTATTTTATTGTCCATAAATAAAATTACATTGTTTTTCATCTCCACCTGGCCATCAACCCATAAAACAAGGTTATTTTGCAACATCTCACAATCTCAGTCGGGTGGGGTGGAGGGCGTCCAGGATGAGCATTTTCATCTTTTGGAGCAAGGTTATTTACAACATAACTGTCATTATATCGATCTTGTTGAAAAACCGTTAATCTCTCCTCTCAATGATGTTTGTAATTATCAGGTTATCTGCAACAATTGCAATTGCACTTTATTTTTTTGGGAAACCGTTAATCTGATATTGATGTTGTAACTATCGGATTATCTGCAATAACTGTAATTGCCATTTTATCTTGTTGAGAAACCGTTAAACTTTTAATAATGTTTGTCATTGTTATGTTGTATCCAATTTTGTTAATCCGTTATTAACGACTTTAGAAATGGTATGTATCGACATCCTATAAATATAATTAAAAGAAGAACTAGAGTAACAAAACATGTGTATAGTAAGAAAACATGCATCAAATGACTTGTCATCCTTGTTTGAAAAAAATAATCGTCTTAGTCATGGTCATTGTTCTAGAATTGCTAAAATTCCTTAGCACTAGAGAGTAACTTAACATGCGTCAATTCAAATGATTTTAGAAAAACAACCAAAAATGATATGAACCATCATCCATGAATCAGCCATGAATCAATTCTAGAACAATAGCCATGAAATTTATCACCCTTGTTAGTTTTTTTTTGGAAAAAATAAATTAGTCGTGAATTGTTCTAGAAGTGGTATAAAATTAATTTGTTTAACATATGAATGTTATTGGATAAGGCTAGACCTGTCAAACGGGTCATTCGGATCGGGTTCGGGTCGGGTCACTTCGGGTTTTGGGTAAAACGGGTCTCCGGTAAAACGGGTTCCGGGTTTTTCGGGTTGACTCGAACCCGGGTTTGACCGGGTTTCGGGTCATTTCGGGTTTGACAATTTTTTCTTTTTTAAATTAAAAAAATCATAATTTGATAATTTTGTGATAAATTTTAATTATATATATAAAAAATTTAATTATATATAATTATAAATCAACCGGGTCAAAATTATCGGGACAATCGGGTCACCGGGTCGAAACCCAGATTGCTCGTAAAATTTTGGGTTTTTCGGGTTCGGGTCGAAAAAAAATTCGGGTCAAAATTTCCGGGTTCAGGTCGGAAATTTTTCGGGCCGGTCGGATTGGGTCACCGGATCGGGTTGTGTTTTGACAGGTCTAGATAAGGCTATACTCGAATAGCAATGAATTTATGTTTTATAATCTATATATGTATTATAAATATTTATAATACAATATTATACATTATAAATCCTAAATCATAGTTATCCAAACATAGCCCTGTTTGTATGCTTTAATATTTAATCATAATACACTTTAAACCATTAAATATATGATTGAACTTTTTTTTTTTTTTTTTTGTGGGGTGGGGGCTTGGGTTGGGTTCGAATGATTCAACTTGACTTGGTTAGTTGGTTGGCCCATTTATAAACTTTTCATGAAAAGATGGCAAATATATTGGAAAGCTATACAAGAGTTTACACCGTGGCATAAGATGCTGGATCATATATGATCATAGTATCATAATGCATTAAACCTCTTTTCTAAACCTTTTTTTTTTTTTAATGAAAGCACGTAACATCAAATAAGTATTACCTAATAGAAATACATAAAATAAACTTTAACCGTGGCAAAAAAGATATTGAAACTTTATCGGTAGGTATATCATTCGCAACCATTAAATAGATCGAACCAATCGATAGCTATTGGAATGGAAGGGCACAAATTGATAAGAAGAGTGCTTTGTTTTCGAAAGTGTTGGGACTCAAGATGGATTTTCTAAAGGCAAGAGATTTAAGACTTCTACATATACAGATCGAGGATGATAACTTTATACCATCTTCAACGTTCCTAAAAAGTTAATTCATGGTCATGCTCTTGGTAGATCGAGATATTGATTACTGATATTCTCATTATCTACCATGTCTACAAGAAAGTCAACACTCACTAGGTGCGCAGATCGTGTTATTGAACTCTTTGACTCTTTTAGACAACTGCTATGCTAGTACTACTTCGGGGTATAGAGAGCTTAGTGTTTACGTCCGTTAGGATGCTGTTGGTTGGTGGTCTATCAGGGTAAGTCACTTTCAAAATTTCGCCTATATAAAAATGGTTCGGATATACAAAAGATACTGCCTAATGATGACATATCCTACTAAATTTTTATTTTTATTTTTTACAAATAAAAAATAGATTAATATTATTCAAATAATATTATTTGAAGATGGTATCTGAGTAGATTTGACTTATTATCTTCAACGGAAAGATAAAAATTGGCAAACCCATCAGCAATCAAAGCCAGAATCTCTAAGTGAAGTTGCAAAATGGAGTATTGGAATTTGACATATCTCCTTATATTACTGAATATTTAAACCTTATCCAGGTAAAGTTTGTCAACAAGGATCGAAAATAAAACAAAAAAAAATGCTTTGACATTAATATTTATTAATAAAAGAAATTATTAACTCCTCACATAATATAAAAGAACTTTTTTTTAAAAAAAAAAAAAAAGAAGAGAAATTTGGTTGGTGGATGATAAGTACAAACTTCTGCAACCTGTGTCAAGCAAACAAATGTCTCTTCCAAGTTTCCAATTGGCATCCATTTCACTAAAAAAAAAGTTTCCAATTGGCATCCTCACCTTCCCCTCAATTTCCATCGTCTTCCATAAAAACTCATCCTTTCTTACAGATTTATCCACTCACAAATTCCATTTTCCCAACTTTCATTTTGATCACAACCTTTCCTCTTCTTTGATTCACCTATTCTGAAAATACCCATTTCATACCCTCATTGATCTTGACATACCCTTTTCTTCTTGTCGAGTTTCATCCAATTTTTTCACTTAGGCATTTCATCGAACACCTTGATATAAGCAATGATCACATTAAAGTGAAGTTTAAGAACACATCTTCATATAAAGGATGTTGTTTGGGGATTCATGGGATCCAACAAAATCTGTTATCCCATTTGGGTAATCATCATCACACACCTATCAGTTTCAACCTTTGCTTTCGCATTCGTCGATAGCCGCCATGATCCGGTTGCTTTAGATTCATACTTGCATAGCTACACGCATTCGGTTATCCGAAATGCAAAAATAGGTGTCTTGTACAAGGCTGATCTTCCCGCCAATTTCTCCGGCATGTCGGTATCCATTGTTAGATTACGAAGCAGCACGTTTTGGGCAAGAGGAGCACGATTCAATCCCCAATTCTTCATCCCTCCAAGGATCATAACGATGCCTTACGCGAGGGGACTCGAGATCATGTATGAAAACCTTGGAAACTGGTCTTCGCACTACTACAACTTGCCCGGGTACTCGTTTCTTGCACCGGTAGTCGGCTTTGTGGTCTACAATGCTAGTTTAAGCCAACATGGTTCGAACGAGGTGCTCAATTTGACCGTGTTGGATGAACCGATCACCATCAACTTCACCGATATTGTCACTCCGGGGGTTAGAAAGGTCGATCATAAGGCCAAATGTGTAGGGTTTCGGCCTAAAGGCGGAGTTGAATTGAGTCAAATGGTCAGTCCTTATGTTTGCTCATCGCGGCTTCAAGGACGTTTCTCTATTGCTACTAGAAGAGTTCGTCGCCCACCGCCTCCACACCCGCCTCTAGCGCAAGCTCAGCTGTCCCGACGACACAAGGGAAATGGCATTTGGGATTGGAAGTGGTGGGTGATTGGGTTTGGTTTGGGGCTTGTTGCTATAGTTTTTATTGGTCTGTTGGCCATTTTGGTTTGTCGAATTTGTTCATCGAGGAGAACTCGATGGATGGAGCGGAGGGCTGAGAAGAGCGAGGCTTTGAACACGAGATGGATCCGCGACAGCAGAATGCCCTTAGCTTACATGACGCGAACTCAAGCTACGCTCGAAAACGATGATGCTCCTTGAATATGTTGGTCCTATAGTATGTAAATGTAAATCTGTTTTTATTTCTATTGAATGATACATCCTCATTTCTCTATGCTTGTTAACTTTGATTTTTTTTTTAATAAAAAAAAATGAAGTTGTTGGATTGACCAGGAAAATTTATGCTTTAGTTATGAACATTAAAAATATGTTAATGTCTCACTTTCAATTATCATTGAAGCTAACCATATACAATGACAACTTCTGCAAGCCAGGCCAAAATTTGACAGCTCATTGACAATGGAAGGTCTCCTATCACATTAAATTGTTCAAGCACAATGGAGAATCTCAACGTGCAACAACTCCTTTGGCTCTCAAAATAATCAGATAACCTAAATTTTGAGTTTGAAAATTTTGGGATCAAACAAAGTGTTTGGATAAGAAATGACAAAATTGATAGAAAATAAAGTTGAATTAGCATCCATGGTACACAATGGATCCACTGGGATTTCTTCAAAAACTGATGGGCAAATAAAGAGAACAAGGAAGAAGAATACTGAAAAGTGAAAAATGCTTAACAAAAAGCTAAATTAATAGTGGTTTTTTTTAACCCCATCCACTTTGTAAAGTTTTTAGTTTGGGCTTATGGGCTTAAATTAATAATGAAACTAATGAGCTTTATACTTACAGTGATATATATATATAGGCCAATTTGCATAACTAGCCATATAAAAAAAAAACTTTGCATAACTAGCCATGTGCCTTGATTATTTGCATGGGGTAGAAAGCGACCATTTTTTGCAAATAAAAATAGCAACCGGGAGAGGAAGTTGCAGGTGAAGGTGGGGGACGCTGTAGCTACACTGTAGCTGTCAGTAGGTGTCAGTGACATGTGGCACCAAAAGGCATCCTCCGTTCATTTCAGAAAACTGTAGACTGTCCATCTTACCAATAGAATTAATTTGTCCTACCAATAGGCTAAACCTGTCTTTCCATACCTGGAGATATTTTGGAAAGAATCTGGAGGGGATTCACTGTAGCTGATTTGGCGGGCTGTCAGTGTACTTTTGGCGCCAAAACAGAATTCCTCTTTTGAGAAAAGGGGGGAGCATTTATGAGAGGAAAATGCAATGATTGCATTGATGGGTGTCCCCCAAAAACATATATAAGCTTGAAAGGAGGATCTGAAACACCATAACATGCTCTGGAAAAAGCGGAAAGGACGAGGAAAAAGTTACCCGTTCATTCTAGGAAACGATACAGTCCCCATCCTACCAATAGAATATTTCCGTCCTACCAATAGTGTACAACTGTCCTTTCATATCTGAAAAAGTGCAAGAAGTTTGTCCGATGACAGTGACAGCGATGTGTAAGTGATCTTGTACCTATCCTTTGTAGTTATTCATTTTTCTTATAACAGAACTACCCCAAGGTGACGGTTTCACAAGACCGGTTGCAGAGAGTTCGTAATTTATACTCTCTTTTTGATCAATTGCATGACTTGCAAATTAAGATAACAAATTCAAGCGCTATTTTTGCTTCCTGCGAAATTATCACTTCTTGATGCCTAGACGATCATAAGGACCCATTGAAAATAGTCTATTAGCTCAATTGGTAGAGCGTTGTGTTTGCACACAAAGATGTGAGTTCGACTCTAACATAGGCTAATACGGAGTATGTGTGTTCATGAATCTCTCTAAACTTATACAATTATGAACCTGGCAGAAAATATATACACTAATGGTATGACACATTTACGAACATGTTAGGACAAATTCATAAATCTCTCTGAACTTATACGATTATAAACATGACAGAAAATATATACATTGGTGATAGGACAAATCTGTGATGATCATGAACTTGTCAGCGATGACTGGGTACTTCTGAGTGTCAATATTCACTACTTGGATCTTGTCTTTCAGTGTAGCACTAACTTTATCCAGGATAGGGACCATAGCTTGAGATTCATCATCGCACATGATATATCCATGTATAGCTTTTGCATCTGTGGCTCATATAACTTCAGTCTCTGCGTGGAGCCTGCCTTCTCCTTTTGCTTTTCTGAGATTCATGTGGAAGTAATTTTTTTTCGTAAAGTCAATTATGCATTTACATTTTTCCAATAGTATAAATATATCGTACCATCAGTGTGCATCTATCATACCATTAGTGTCAAGTTATACAGGAATTACTGGGTTTCCATTATGATCCTACCAATATCGTTGTTTTCTCCTACCATTAGTTTCCATCAATCCTACCATTCTGATCCTACCGATATCGTTGTTTTATCCTACCATTAGTTTTCATATATCCTACCATTTTTGTGCATCTATCATACCAATTTAAATAGCTTTCAAGGAAAATCAAGCTAGAAACCGTAACAAATTATGTTCCACATTTTTCAGAAAAACAACCAAGGGTAGAGGGTTTCCAACCTACAACAGAAGATGAAGGAAACCTAAGTAACATTATATCCAAGGGTAGATGCTCTAATTCAGTCGCTCTAGCATTGAATTAGATTGGATTCATGAATTTTGATTGGTAGAAATTGGATTGCGATTGGGATTTATGGATTGGTAATTGAGATTGAGATTATGGTCAATTTACGCCTCAATAATTACTAGTCTGGGATTTGTGGATTGATCAATATTAATTCTACTTCTTTGCCAATAGTACAAATATATCTTACCATTCGTGTACATCTATCCTACCATTAGTGTCAAGTTATACACTTAGGAATTTCGGTGATTACATTTTTATCATACCAATATCGTATATTTATCCTACCAGATTTACAAATTTGTCTTATCACTAGTCTATATATATCCTACCAAATTCATAATTTTATAAGTTCAGAGATATTCATAATTCATAAATTTTTCGTACCAGATTCATAAATTTGTCCTGTCAGTAGTGTATATATTTCCTACCATGTTAAATCGTAGGAATGTTCCAATATACATAAAGCCCTATGATACATGACCAGTGACATCTCAAACTTTCCCAAAGCTGAGACTGTGTCACTAATGGCCTAGCAGAATTCAAACGACACTATAAATATTATACAATAAATAATCAGTTGACCATTTGAAGATAAGAGAAGATAAAGACGATGTAAAATACAAAAAGAGAAGGAGAGATATTTTAGACCATGAAGAACCGAAGGCGGGAGGCATGTTTTTGACGGAGGCATGTTTTTAGCAAAAATTACCAACAGAACAAAATGGAGGGTTTGCCCATTGACAGCACAAGCATCAACCCTAGTTTGAGAGCTCGTTTGAGGCAGTGACAAAGAACCCCTTTTCGATTTACTTCTCAATTTCAATCTACCTCTCAATTTAATTACAATTTACTTCTCAATTTCAATTGAACAAAATAATCGAATGTTTGGTTGAAAAAATCTGACAGCAAAAACCTAACATAACCCCTTTTCACTTTGTTCAACCGAACAAAATCTGAAAGCCACAAAACCTTTGTGCTGCTACCTGCTGGAAGAAGATGAACAGCTCACCGGCGAGTCGGGGATCTTTTGAGGAAGATGACCACAATATATCTACAACAACCGAACGAGGAGGGAATAAGGAGGGGAATGAGTGAACGACGCTTACCTGTCACGTATTCGCGTCATTCGCGTGGTGCTAACTGCTGAGGAGTCCGAATCCAAGTCCGAGTCGATTCGCCGGCGCCGGCGCCACTTGAGCCTTGAGGGAAGGAAGGGGTTGCCGACCGAGATTGAACAAACCCTGAGGGAAGAGAAGCGGCCGACAGGATGAAGAACTGAGGAACAGAAGCCCCTTTCACAATTTCACGCACGCCTAATACTAAACCCTCCAACCCTTATAACCTAGGGGTATTTTCTCATCTGCTACTTCTCCGGGACAACGCCGAGCGGCGCCATTTCAGCACCGCCAACAGCGAATGGGATTCACCGCCGGAACTCGCCGGCGAAAGCGCGTACGAGATCTTAGGGGTTTCGGAGACAAGATCCTTCGACGAAGTGAAGGGTTCGTTTCGGAAATTGGCCAATTAGACTCACCCGGACCTCGCTTCTTCAGAGGATTCCGACGCATGGCAACAGTGGGGCGAGGCGGAAGGAAGGTCCGGCGGTTGAGAGGAAGGACCATCCGCCCCAGCCCCGGCTTCTCTCTCTGGGATTTCCCTTAGGCCCACCCGCACCCACCGCCTCACCCTCCCCTCTCTGGGATTCCGACGCTTACCTGCTACAACAGGTTTTCAACAGTGTAAAAAAATTGGATGTTATATTTGCAAGAAATAGCCCGGTCATTTTGGCCCATTTTTTCACCCTCTTGGCTATTTGTGCAAATAGGCCCGTTTTTTGGGCTATTTAGTGCAATTTCCTCTCTCTCTCTCTCTCTCTCTCTCTCTCTATCTCTCTCTCTCTCTCTCTCTATATATATATATATATATATATATATATATATATATATATATATATATAAGAACACATCTGGACACATCTGGACCGTTGATTGAATGAAATGGAAGGCTGAGATTAATAGGCAATTTTGGCTTTTTTTAAATTAAAAAACAGTGGGACCCACGTCGTTTTTTTGCCCACTTGCTTAATGGGGGCGTGTGTGGTGCACTCTCTTCAAATTATTCGACAGTATATCTAGATTATTCAATCGTATCGTCTGATTATGCAATGGTATCGACAGATTATACGATGGTATATAATTTTTTTTTTGTTAATCTTTATAAATGATTGATTATTCGGTCGTCTATGAATGATTATTCGGTGATATATAGATGATTATTCAGTCATATATGAGTGATTATCGGTCGGTTATTTGATGGTATCGATGGATTATTCGATGATATCGCTTTATTATTCGATAGTATCACTTGATTATTCGATAGTATCACTTGATACTTGACATATTTAAATTCACCCATAAACAAATTCCACCAAATTATCCTATATACATATGAATAAAGTTATACATACAAACGAATAAATCTAAATTACAGTATCATTGAAATCTTTATATTCACCACCACCACAATCAAAATAATCGATGCATAAAGGACACAAATTCGATCAAATCAGGCCAACCAAAATTCCATAAACGGGAGCCGCAAAATCAAGCCATAAACAACCTTCACAAGTATTTGAATGTGCAAATATTCATTTCCAATGCGCAAAATTAAAGCTCTCAGAATAGTGAAAATTGGAGGGCGAGGTCGGCGTTGGAGGCGAGAGAGTGGGCGTGGAGATGGGGGAGGCGTTGAGAGATGTCAGGAGGAGGTAGCCGGAGCCGGAGATCCTGGATCAGCACCCAGAACCAGCCGCCACCACCACCTGCAGCACCATCGCCGGCGACCTCCTGCCCAGATCCACCCACCGGTGCATCCACGAACCCCCACCGAAGCCCTCATCCTCTCCTTCCTCTCCTCGCATAACTTACGCAGCCCCTGCCGCCACTCCTTTGCTCTCTAGATCTGGCCGCTTCCGACCACCGCCGATCGCCACCTCGCCCAGATTCGGCCTCCCTCAGCAGGATCTCCATCGCCATCGCTTCTGCCTTCGCCATCCGCACCACCATCGCCATCACCATCGCCCGCTCCTTCATCTCCTTCGCCGCCGCCTTCGCTAACCGCCTTCATCATCTCCCGATCTTCATCGCATCCGCCATCCACCATCGCATCAGCCCATCACCATCTCATCCGCCATCCACCATCGCAACCGCCATGGAGCCGACATCTCCCGATCGCCTTTCGCCTCTGGATTGGAGAGAAGATGCGTTTTGATTTTATACAGGGGAAATTGATTAGGGTTGAGATGGGTGATGTACACGCGCCCGGATTGGAATTGGTGGGGGTGATTTTCCATTTTTATTTTCAATTAATAAATATTTGAGATTAATCTCAGCCATCCAATATCTCTAAATCAACGGTTGGGATCTGTTCTCATGTTACACAATAAGGGCTGTTCTCATATGATCTATCCTATATATATATATATATACCTAAACAAATATTATAAGCCTTTAGAAATCGTGGGTTCTAGACCCGCGCCTCTGTTGCCCATGCTCATGGGCCGGGCTTGGTATGGTCGTCTCTAAGGTCGTGGTTGGCAGTGAGTTATTTTTAAGGGGTGAAGATTATTTTTAAGGGGTTATATGCGATGGAGATTATTGAATGAGTTATGGAGATGAAAGAGGTGAAGATTTACAAAAAAAAAAAACCTGACATAACACGGTAGAGTGTTTGGTGGGTAGAACACTATTTTTTTCTTTTAACCATTAAAAGACAAAAATGCCCTTTATTTCTACAATTCAAAGAGAGAGAGGCAGCAAATACCTAGTTTGAATGAAGATATGGTGCTCATAAAATGTGGTTCTAAAAGTCTGCTCTTGGCTTATATTTATGGTATTTGGTTAACTTGCTTTGTTATGTGCAATTATTTCCCATTTAGAACCCACCCATTCTGGGATTATATCCCTTATGATGCTTATTAGGGGCCTAAGAGGTTTCTTTTCTTGACGGTAAGTTGTTGTAATTCCGGGACGGTTGGATTATGGGGTGAACTTGATGGTGGACAAATAAACTTTGGGTTTGCTAAACTGCTTGGTGAAAATTCCTATGGAGTTTTGCTTAAGTATGTTAAAATTTGTCTTGCTGATTTGCATGCTTTACCTATTGTTGCTCCTCTTGGTTACTATGTGTAGATCCAGGACCCTTAGATTAGGATCCCAGATCCGCGAGGGGTAACTTGAACATAAACTAAACCACAAAGAACACAGGACTTGTTTACGCGGTTCGAGTTAAACTCTACATCCACGGAGTCTCAGGTTCGGGGAGACTCAGACCCAAGTTCACTATGTTCGTTTTATCGATTACAAGAGATAGGGTTGCAATATCTAGACAAGTATACAGATCCAACCAGAAAACAACCAAGAAAGCAAGTACAAGAGAAAACTAGAAGTAGGAAAGAAGAACTCCCTCAGATCTGCTCTTGGAAGAACAGATCTTCGTCGGAGAAGCTTGTACGAGCCAGAGACTCGCCGCCAAGGAAGTTGCGTCGCTTCTTCTTCTTCACAACGCTTAGATCTACAGTCCAGTAGGTGGATACGCTCTAGATCCAAGCTCTTCGTCGTCGATCGGAACCGGGAAGGTCACCGGAGAGGAAACCCTAAGCTTTCGCTCTCTTCTCTCTCTTTCTTTCTCTGGAGGCGTTTACCTGATGAAGACCGGATAAGGAACCCTAGCAGACGAGGGAGTTCTTTTTATAGAGCTCACAAGGTGAAAACCCTAGCAACAAGTGGATCCACTAGCTTCAAGAAGCTACTGGGCTCGGATAGCTTTGTAATGGGCTTTTCACAATGTGGGCCGGTAAGTAACCACAATACATATAGAGGTGGAAATGGGTCGGGTGATGGATGGGTGGACCCATTTTTTCACCCGACCCGTCACAAAAAAATTTCACCCGACCCATCACCCACCCGTTTAAGGTTTCACCCATCACCCGACCCGTCGGGTGAATCGGGTGGGTCGGGTGGTTAATCGGGTGATGGAATTAAAAAAAATGAGTCACAAGACATACCTAAAAATCATTTATATTCGATAATTTTATAAACCATGTCAATGTATGAATCTTACTAAATTAATAAAAAGACTTATTCATACATTATATCACTATCCTTAACTTACAAAATTAGTATTAGAAGTTTAATATCAAACTGAATGAGATGAATATAACTCGGTTACTAGACTCAATATAAAAAAATGGTATAGAAAAACTATGTCTTTAGAAAACAGACTCATGTGTCATTTCTTTAATATCTTGATTTGGTAATTTCTTTAATATCTTAATTTGCATTAAGAGGATTATTGTTACGAGTCTCATGACAAATTGGAAAAATATAATTTGGTTAATCATGTATTAATACAGTAAATGCTAACAAAGTCGTTGGAAAGAGCCAAATTGCATACACTCTATCGGTATATGCAAAACAAATAAAATACATTTTATTATTTTAAAAAGACATGGAGTTAAATAATGTAAGTTTTTTACACATTTTTAACAAGAACACTTGGAAAATGGAGAAAGTAGAGGTAGAAAAGGAGAAATATGTTAGTTATGTTAAATTATACGTAATATTATTTATATACTGACCTCTTTTTTTTATAATAATCGGGTGGGCTAACGGGTGGTTAAGCGGGTCGGGTAATGGGTCGGGTGATGGGTCGGGTAATGGGTTGAAAATATATCACCCATCACCCGACCCATCACCCATTTCACCCGTCCATCACCCATCCGTCACCCGGATTTTTTCGGGTTTTCACCCTAATAATCGGGTCGGGTGGGTCGGGTGAGTCGGTCACCCACGGGTGATTTCCAGCCCTAAATACATATAGGCAATATAACATATAAACATAATATAAAGTCTATAGTCTAGTTGGGATATAAGTGTAACACTTAAGTATATATCTATATCTAGTGTGAGTATATGACCCGGAACCCTAAGTTTCTGGATTAATACTTCGAACACTTTAACATAAATATTTCCATAAGTGCTTCCTTCATATCAAACATATAATTGTCGTTCTCCCCATCGTCCACCGTTCTCTTCATGTACTTGATTTCATTCTCCTTTAACCCCCTCTCCATGTCTTCCATGTCCTCGCACTTCCATATACTCCCTCCTTCTCAAAATACATGTCTTTTTAGGACAGAGCACGAGAATTAAGGAGTAGGTTAAGTGTAATAATTAGATGTAAAAAGTATGTTAAATGTAATGATTAGACTTTGGTATTAGAGTGTTTCTTTTTTTTTTTTAATTTGTGAGGAGTAGAGTAGGGGTGATGTAAAAATTAGAGTAATAATTAGATGTAAAAGTAGGTTAAGTGTAATAATTAAATCTAAAAATACATGTATTTTTTAACAAAATTACATTGGCTAAAAATACATGTATTTTGAGACGGAGGGAGTATAAAATAAATAATATAGAAGTGTACACTGTTTTACATTAACTTCAAATAAAATATTTAAAAAAATGAATGTAAAATTCTTTATAATATTGAAACTGTTGGAGTTGAGGGTAAAATAATTTGGCGAAACTTGCTATTGATTCCCCATTTTAGGAAAAAAAAAAATCTATGGAAGCTGTTGGAGATGATCTAAAGCTCCATTTGGGACATGGTTTTTTTTTTTAGTTTTGGTTTTAATGTTCTATCATTTTAAATAAGTTAAATATAGATTTTAGTTAAATTAGCTTTTAATATTAATTTTCAGCAAATACTTACCCAAGCTTTTCATTTTTTTTATATTAACAAAGTTATTCATTTTCTTCTATCTCATCAGCTAGTTTGTCTCAAGTACTCTATCATCTGGGTTACCAAACACCTAACTAGCCTAAGAACACTCGAATTTAACATATATTTAACACACATAATTCATTAGCTTTAGCTATATATACTATCAGATTCAGCTACCTTATCAGCTACGTTTTACGTACCAACCAGCTGACCCTTAGTCTAATTTAGGTTTACCCTTGTTCTTCATTATTTCCAGTACTATGCTCTAGATTGAGGATGAAGATTTTAGATTTACATATTATTTTAAATTTAAATCTATTTTGATCTATGATTTATTTCATCGTTTATTATATTATGTTTGGCTAATTTCTTTGTTCTATAGGTTGAGTGATCCCTGCGATGATTTGGTAACATTAATATTGATATTTGCTTGTCTGATAATTTGTTAGATGCTATCCTAATGTGCTAAATCTAATTGATTATATAACTGATCAGAGTTCTTGTTATAATTTGAGCCCAAGAGGTGATAAGACTAATAACACAACGACAATTAGATAAGAGTTTGAGTTCGAGAGACGATAACTTACTATCGAAATCTTATAAGTTTAACTCTGGAATTTTGTTATTATGAAAGCTTAATGAATTTACTTTTGGATTGATAGCTATTGTAGAAATTATAGGGTGAGATTGTACCTGAATGAGCTAGGACAAGAGTGTATATATACTGACGCAATTAAGGTCTAGGTTCCAAGTTCTTAAGAGCATCTTTATCCATGATACCCAATTCAAGTATCATATCTTACATTTTTTCTTGCCACATCATTTTAAGATACTTGAATGCACAACCATGATACTCACAAAAGTATCTTAAGATATATTTTATTTTATTTTTAAATCTTTGTATAGGGTAGAAAAAAAAGTGGTCCCCACATGCTATTGTTAATTGGATGAAACTTATGATATTGTGTAAGAGTGAGTATCATCTACATAATACTCACTTGTAATAATTGTCTTGATTCCCACCCCAACTCTTACATTTATTTGTAATTTAAAAATAAGACTATGGTACTCCAAGAGTCCAAGTACCACCACTAAAGATGCTCTAAAGGGTCTAAATCCAATTAGCAGAGCACGAGAGCGAATGTTATTTGAATTTAGGCATAATTACTTTAGTCCAAGAGGAGATAGTAATTATATTAGATAACTACTTTCAACAAACTCAAGCAAGTTTAGACGAATATCAGTATTAACCTACTAAAACATTATCCTTGTGATTCTTTACCCTAGATTTGTCTCCCATCTATTTCTACTTTTGTATATATATTTCTTATTATTTGGTCATTTTCTTGAGTTCCATATACATATTTCTCCATTATTTTCTTGGCTTAGTTTAATCGGTTTGATTTAAGTTATATTCAATAATACATAATTCCTGGGATTCGATACTCGATATACTCCAACTAAACCTTATACGTTTGTGGGGTAGGTTTTAGCCTCTATCATATCAGTCTCCTTCTATTCAAACACCTCTTATGATATGTAAATTAGAAACAAATAAAAAAAAAATTACTCCTGAATTAAAAAAATATATACAAAATTACTCCTAAAACTTTTTTAAGTGTACGTTAAATTTACTTTATTTGAGTTCACATGATGGAAAATCCATTGTCATTAATTGAATAAGATCGATTTTCCTGTATCTTCATAACACTCTTGTGTAATTGGGTTTCACGATCGACCTATTTCCGAATTTCACCCTCAATAAGATTTTCTCCTAAGAATTAATCGTGAAAATTGGCCCAACCAACATTTTCTATAGAATGTTATTGATATCGCATAGTAGAGAAAGCGGGAAGGGAGGGTCGAAAATGGAGCCGTTGAGGATGGCTTCTGCGACGAGCTTGTTAGCAGCTTCGGTGACATGAATGCCGTCCCAGCTGACGTAGTTTTCGGGGTCTGCACATGCGGTTGTAGTGAAGATGCTGCCATTGATGGTTTTGGTGTTACCGCAGAACACTAGAGGGCTGAAGTTGTAGTCTCCACCACCGTGTCCGCAACATGCCTTGGTTCCGTACTTCATGCCTGCACCGCAACACCATATTGTACGAGGTGAAACCACATTGTAAGCGTGTTTGACAGAGCGTTCAAATGGCATGGTATGATTGATTTGTAGGGCAGAAATGAATAGGATCACCGTGAGCGGTGGGATGCTGAAAGAGTTGCAGCAACACTGAATGAATGTCGACGTAGATGACGGAGGCAGCAGGGAGAGCGGTTCGGGTAAGGGCGAGTGCATCGCTTAGCATGCGGTTGTAGTCCTGCACTGCATTATTGTAGGAGATGAGGCATCCGTAGGAGTCCAAGTCGGAGGCATCATGAGGGAGCTCCACCAGCGACACCGGGTAGCACCCAATCGGCGCCAGGTTCATCACCCAAAACGTCCTCCCTCCTATCCCGTATAGCTCCTGTCCTCACACTTACCCATCTATAAGTTAGAGGTTGTTAAAGTCGGTTGGGAACAACACATAAACCCGAACGGGTTCCATCTCAAAATCAATTGACAATGAGAGGAGTAGCCTTTCAACCTTATATGTTGTTCAAGCATTCTATAAATCAGTTACTAACCTTGATGGAATCGGAGATTTGGGAGACGACTTGAGGAAGATACTGTTGCACTCCGGCTATACCGAGGGACGCCAACTTTCCGGTGAAGTCATTCTGGCCGATGTAGAATGTGTACAAGCTCTTCCCAAATATGTCACCTGCAGGAATTTGACTCCCTCCTACATACATACAAATGAAACAACCAAACGCGCGTGTCCTTAATTAGCTTGTTTGACATTGCGATCTAAGCCGAAAAATCCAAAGTTTGAAGGTTTCTTGATTAATTTGCCTGATGGGTTGTTGGTGATAGATTGAGATTGTTGGAGAACAATGGCTTTGAATTCCATCATTTGGCTGAGTTGAATGGCTAAAGAGAAAGGGCTGACTCCCGTCACGAACAATGACGTTTGGGGGAGGAGAACTGTAGATGCCAACGTCGCAAAGTTCGCCCCATGTCGGTAATCTGATCCTATCGACTTCAAGTATGGGCTCAGAAATGGAATCCCTATTCCTTGAGCTGCATCAACAAAAACCCAAATCACTCGATCATGTCGATCTGCAGCTTGGTTTGGTTAAGTTGCTTCAAGTTTTGATTGTCGAATAAGCTATAATTTCAATGTGTTTGCTGCCTATAAAACATTCAAATTAAATTGTTGATATGTGAAAAGAATTAAGAAGGCCTCACATGAAACAACCAAGCAGAACTCTGGGTCCAAAGGAAGATAATTCCGCAAATTTCTAAATCCACCATTTTTTTTATATCTATAATTTTTTATAAGAACTCTTCAACACAAATTTCCAATTTTCTATAGGAAAACAGTCTCCTTTGGGCAAAAATAGAGATTTCTAAATTGCAGCCATCCATATATACATATACTAAAATTAATGTATAGCGTTCTATGTGTCATGTTCTGGTTACTTTTAGGAAAAAATTATTAAAATAATGTGGTGACATAGTTTATAGAAAGGTATCATATGTCACAATCTATCTATAAAATAATATATATATATATATATATATATATATATATATATTTGATAAAAATATAAATCAAAACTATTTCACAGTTTTACTTACCAAAAATATTAATAGTTATCGTAAGCCACAATATATATCGGAATCTATCTTATTATTTATAATATTGTATTAACGTATTTTCCGTGCATGAGATAGGATATACAATAGTTAAACAATAACAAGCATCTAAATCGATGGGATTAATTACAAGAAGCAATTGATACAATATGTACTTTAGTATAGGTTTGTTGTTTTGAAGAAACTCAGCAACCAACAAATGCCTTAACTTTCAATGAATTGCGAGAAATCACTACCATAACAACAGCCAAATGTAAGTCTACTTTTCTACAAGCTAGTCACAACTTTAAAATTCATAGATTAGGTAAAGGAGTTTGTTTAAGACCAATATCTTAGGACCCACTAAAAATTCCGTCACCTTTCAAAGGATCCTGCGGCCGCTATTAGAAATCACAAAACTATCCATCAGAGGAGGAAAACAAGATCTGATCAGAGTTTGTTACAACTGAAAACCTCAACTCCATCCCATTTGGTGCCCCTTTTCCCCTTGTTTACAGATCAAGCTCAGCTGACCAGTTGCAGAAAAGACCAAACTACCCTGACTAATAGGTTGTTAATTATTACAAGCCTAAAATGTGTGTTGCATCATACATGAATATATTTCCATAGTTGTATTTCAAATATGTATGTTAACAAGAATAATCCCACTTAAAGGATTGTCTGGGAGTTAAGATATACACACCACACACCTATAAATCGAGAAAGTGCTATAAAAGTAAGGCAAAATAAAAGTAGACAAAAATTAGGAGTATAGTAGGTTACCAATGAAATCGATGATGAGTCTCCCATCACATGCTCTCCCAACGGGCCTCTTGAAGTAGGTCATCCCATTCGGCTTCGGGGTGGTCGGGAAGGCCGCCCAGAAGCCTCCGGTGTCGGAGTTGGAGTCTCCAAAGTTGAAGATTGCCTCGAATTGGCACTTCCCGTCAGTCGGCTGCAGCCACTCACCCGCCACCAACACCGCCAGCAGCAGAGCGAGCGGCCAACTAGTCGACGACGGAGCTATTGCCGTCTTCATAGGGCGGAAGTATGGGAGGGTACAGTAATTATGTGAAATGGTATTGTGTTGTAGGTTGTGTTTGGGAGTGCCTTATCAAGTTGTTGTGTTTTGGGGTCCATGCAATTCAAGATCTCCGATCCTGCCCCACTCTCCACGTGACATTGCCACTTCAATAATTTGTCATCTTACATCACTCCTCCGTATTATATGGTTGGTTTTCCCGCCATTTAATTTCACTAACTTGAGTCGTTGAGTGACACAATTTACTAGTTTGTTGTGAAAATGTATACGCTAATAGCATCGTCGTCATAGTCACTGAAACGAGATTAGTAATCTTCAAAGCTTATTTGATTTTTGTTTTAAGTTAATGGAAAAGTTTTTCACGGCCACTTTCGAAAATATAGTTTTATAAAAATTTATGTAATTTATCATGCCAAGTAAAAATTTAATCTTTATATCTACAAAAGATTTTCATCTAGATTTTAATCTTTAGCTAGATTAATCTCTAACATCCAACCAGCTTTAAGTGTCAAATGTTAGGATACGGAGAGGGTATATCATATTATTATTAATTAATGATTTATAAAAGACCATTTATTGGTAGGAAGTAGGCAGTTGTATATCTAGAAATTTTTCATTGGAGGGGCTAAAAAAATTTCCGAGATATTTTTTTACATATATGTATGTGAAAATTAATTTTAAAATATATTAGAAAAAAAACTTAAATTTGTGATTTAAATCATCATTTTTAGGGCTGTTATTCGAGTCCAACAAGCCGAATACTGCTTGTTCATATTCAGTTCATTTAGAAATTAGAATATGAACGAGCTCGAGTCGAGCCTAAATTTTGACTCGAGCTTAGAAATGTGCTCATATTCGGTGATAAGCGTGAGGAAGGTGAGGATGACGTCAAGTACTAATCTCTGTGACTACAAGGACGAAGGACGCAGAAGAGCTCGTTTAGGAAATGAGCGAGCTCGAGTCGAGCGCGCCTAAATTTTGACTCGAGCTTAAAAATGTGCTCATATTCGGTGATAAGCGTGAGGAAGGTGAGGATGACGTCAAGTACTAATCTCTGTGACTACAAGGACGAATGACGCAGAAGAGCTCGTTTAGGAAATGAGCGAGCTCGAGTCGAGCTTTAGGCAATTCTACTCGCTCATTATAACTTAAAATCTGCATCATAATGGTTGAAGGAGATCGATCGATCTTGACCATCGACTCCACCCGAACCCTAGCCTGCAAACAAGAACGAACGAGGTCGGGGCGGGGCTTGTCTCCCCCGTATAACCCTCCGACGCTCAAGTCAGTTCTCCCCCATATAAGAACTTCGTTCCCATATTTATATTAGTTCATAAAAGAAATGGACAAGATATTAATTAAAGGAATCGGAACGGTTACCTCATTAATGCTGGTCAAGGTGTGATTAATGTTTGAATTGATTTGGATACCACAAAACAATTGATTTCGTTTCTATTCGTTATTTGGGATAAGATCGGATTTTCCCTATTACACACTGGATTTTGAGCAATTTGCATAGCTGAACGGTTGTCACAATGTAGCTTGACTGGTAATAGAGGACCAACATCCAATTCTTCAAGTAGTCTAACAAGCCAAGTGAGTTCAGAGGTGGCCTGAGCCATAGCTCTATATTCAGCCTCTGAAGAGCTTCTGGATACTGTGCTTTGTTTCTTGGATTTCCAAGCAATTGGTGATGATCCAAGTAGAATAAGAAACCCACTGACTGATCTCCTGGAAATTGGACAAGCTGCCCAATCAGAGTTCGAGTAGGCAGTAAGGATGGGCTTGTCAAAACCATGAAGAATAATTCCATGACCAATTGTGCCAAATAAGTATTTTAAAGTATGATGGAGAGCAACCAAATGAGGAGTGTGAGGTTGTTGCATGAACTGACTAAGTGTTTGGACAGCAAAAAAAATGTCAAGACGAGTGTGGGTTAAGTAATTGAGTTTGCCAACATTCTGTCTGTATAAGGTTGCATTTGGTAAGAGATCCCCATCAGTGTCATTCAGTTTGGTATTCAGAGGTAATGGAGTGCAAACTGGGGTGGAAGGTGGTAATTTGGACTCTGCAAGGAGGTCAGATGTGAATTTAGATTGGGTTATGGCAATCCCATGTTGCAGATTAGTGATCTCAAGGCCTAGAAAGTAGTGAAGGAGGCCAAGGTCCTTGATACTAAATTGGGCATCAAGCATGGTTTTGAGGTGTGTAATGGTGGATGGAGAGGAGCCTGTGATTAATAGATCATCAACATAAATGGCTACTATGGTGATGTCATAAAGGTGTTTGAGAATGAAAATGGAATAATCATTCTTGGATTGAAGGAAGCCCATGGAAAGTAATGAAGTGGTGAGCTTGTGAAACCATTGACGAGATGCTTGTTTTAGGCCATAGATAGACTTTTTTAGGAGACAAACATGGTTATGTGGATTGGGAAGCCCTTCTGGCATGGTCATGTATACCTCTTCATGGAGATCTCCATGGAGAAAAGCATTGTTCACATCAAGTTGGTGAAGTGGCCAATTCTTTGCAGAAGCAATGGATATGAGGGTCCTCACTGTTGTCATCTTTACTACGGGAGAGAAAGTGTCATGGTAGTCAACACCAGCATGTTGTGAGAAGCCTTTGGCAACCAATCTTGCTTTATACCGTACCTCTCTAGAGTGCCATCAGACCTCAGTTTCACCTTGTAAACTCATTTGCATCCAATTGGGTGTTTGCCTATAGGAAGAGGAACTAAACACCAAGTGTTGTTAGCTTGTAAAGCATCAATTTCCCTTTTCATAGCAGTAACCCAATTTGGATCATGTGAGGCATGAGAGTAAGAGGTTGGTTCTGTGTATTTGGTAGCTTTGGCTAAGAAAGCATGATATGTGTGGGGAAGCTGAAATGGAGCAATGATACCACTAGTTATAGGCTCAGCAGGACTATATGAACAAACATAATCATGAAGGTAGGATGGGGTTGTGGTAGATCTGTGTGATCTCCTTAAGGGTGGTGGTGGTGGTGGTGGTGGTGGGGCATTCTGGATGGGATTGGGAGGGACATCAGGTGGTAGTAAGGGATTGGGATCAGTATTTGTGGGGGCAAACAAGTGAGAAGGGATGTCTGTGGATGGTGGTGGTAATGGAATAGCAGAATGTGGTGGGGAGTGACTGTGAAATGGAAAATGGAACTCATGAAAGGTGACATCTCTTTGACACAAAGACTATATTTGTCTCCAAGTTAAGAAGCTTGTAACCCTTCTTGCCAAATGGGTATCCAAGAAATAAGCATTTGATGGCTCTAGCTTGAAATTTATCTCTGTTTCTCATAGTAGAATTAGCAAAGCACAAGCATCCAAAGACTTTGATGGATTTGTAATCTGGAGATTTATGAAAAAGGAGCTCATAGGGTGATTTGTTTTGCAAAGAAGGCAATGGTGATCTGTTTATGAGATGTGTGGCAGTGAGGATACAATCTCCCCAGTATGGCAAAGGTAAGTTGGATTGAAAGAGCAGGGCTCTAGCAACCTCCAAAAGATGTTTGTGTTTGCGTACAACAACACCATTTTGTTGAGGTGTGTAGGCACAAGTGGTGTGGTGAATAATTCCTTTGGAAGAAAAGAATTCTTTGGTTGATTTGTCACAAAATTCTGCAGCATTATCAGATCTAATGCATTTGAGGTTGGTTTAAAACTGTGTGACAATCATGAAAACAAAATTCTGTAGGATGGTTAGAGCATCACTTTTATGAGTCATCAAAAAAGTCCAAGTAGCTTTGTTGTGATCGTCTACCAGAGTAAGAAAGTATCTAAAGCCATCATGAGTGTGATTTTTATAGGGTCCCCAAGTGTCCATAAGGACAAGATCAAAAGGCTGAGCAGCATGAGAAATAGAAGTAGGAAATTGCTTCTTGTGCTGCTTAGCTTTAGGACAAATTTGGCAAATAAAAGAAGGCTTAGGTGAGCCATTAACATTGTCAATAAACTGCAATTGTTCAAAAGAAAGGTGCCCTATTCGGCAATGCCAAAGAGTAGCAAGATCAACTCTAGAATTATTACAAAAGACATTGTCTGAAACTGAAAAATCAATGGAGTCTGATGATCCAAAGGTGGGTTGAAGTGGGAATGGATTGTCTATCACATATAGTCCATTTGCTTCATGGCCAATCACTAGTGGTGTGCTCATTGAAGGGGCCTGAATCATGCAAAGTGTGGGAGTAAAAATGATGTTAGAAGAAAGATCTTTGGTAAGTTTATGAATGGATAAAAGGTTATAATGAAAGTCAGGTATGTGGAGCACATTTTGGAGTGTGATATTTGGAGAAAGTATAATGGAACCAACATGAAGAATGGAGGCATTTTTATTGTTTGGTAAAGTAATGGTGAGTGGTGATTGAACAGCAGAATATGTATGAAAATATTCTAGATGGGGTGTAATGTGATTTGTGGCTCCACTGTCAGGATCCAAGAAGAATTACTAACTAATGAAAAGAGAGAAAATGTTTTACCTGCCAAGAATGCAGCATGGGTTAGTCCTTCATGTCCTGAGTGCTTGTTGAGAAGGCTCACCAGCTGCTCATACTGTTGCTGTGTGATGGGTGGTGAAGGAGAGCTTGATGCAAGGGCCTCTGAGATGGTCATGTTGGCCATTGATAGAGGTGCTTTCCCAGGAGGATAGCCATGTATCTTCCAACAACGGTCAACAGTATGGCCTCCAGTTTTGCAATAAGTGCAGTAGAACCTGCTTTCCCCTTTTCCTGAGGGTATCCATGGATCTTCCAGCACTTGTCCATGGTATGCCCTTTAACCTTCCAGTGGTCACAAAAGCCGGAGTTGGGAGGTCCATTGGTGGGATATCCATGAAGTTTCCAGCAAGATTCCATGGAATGACCTCCCACCTTGCAATGGTCACAGTTTTGCTTTTGTTGCCCAGTTTTCTGGCTGCTAGAGATGCCAGAAATTGGGTTCTTTTGAGCAACAAATGCCATAGCATCAATGTCAGATTTTGGCACATGTCCAATGCCCCTTTGTTGTTCTTCTTGTAGCACCATCTGATATGCTTGATCAAGATCTGGAGGTGGAATCATCATCAAAATGGTTCCTCTAACAACATTGTAGCCGTTATTTAATCCCATCAGAAAATGAACAACCTGTTGATCCTGCACAATCTTGTTCACAATAGTTCTAGAACCACATGTACACACAACATCTTCAACAAGCAATAGATACTCATCCCACAGCTTCTTCATCTTAGTGAAATATGTTGAAACCGAGCCATTACCATGATTCAAGGACACAAGATCCCTTTGAACCTGGTAAATCCTCGTTCTATTTGGTTTGCCAAACCGTTTTCCAAGCTCCTTCCAGATCTGACTAGTAGATTTACAGTACAATACGGACTCAGCAATATCTTTTTCAACAGAGTGAAGGAGCCAAGATATTACCATTGAGTTGCAGCGATCCCATTTGAGTCCATTCTGGGGATTATCTGCTGGACGCGAGCACGACCCTGTGATGAAGCCCAGCTTGTTCTTTGCCGTCAGTGAGACCTCAACAGATCTCTTCCAAGGGCCATAGTTTCTCTCGTTCAATAGACTGGTTGACAGGACATAGTTTGGGTGGCCGGAATGGTGAAGATAAAGCTCACTCTCGGTTTCTGTAACAGCAGCCATGGATACTCTCTTGGATCAAAAAAAGAGCTCTGATACCATGTTACAATATGAATTTGATTCTGAATTGGGGATGAATGAGATGATTGATGAAGCAAGAATTGGTTATTTGGGACAGAGAGAGACGTCAGAAATCTTGGTGGAAAAGCACACCTTCATCCACCATCCTCTGAGCACACAGAAGGGCTCCAAATTTGTCTCATTCTCATTAAGGTGAAATGCATCACATGAGTACAATATATGGTCGGTTGAGCTGTAACAGCTGGCCTATACATTTCCATTTCTACCCTTTATAATCTAACAACACCCTTAACCCTTTTCGAGAGAGTTGTAGTAAAAATAATTAAAGTAAAACTAAAGTAAAAATAAAAATAGAATAAATCAAACAAAATAGTCATATAATAAGTATTGCAAGGGAGAAAGATGGAAGTATGAGTATATTATATGCCTCCAAACAATTCGCTGCCATGGTACTCTATGGTATCCTATCACGTGACATCTTCTTGGTGAACCCCAAAACAACATGGTTAGAAGCCATCCTAATTTTCTCCCTTTACAATATATATAACTGTTCTAAAAATCACACATAGGTTCTAGGCGGGAGGACATCTAGGAATTTTTAAGCCTAAGCGAGTAGACCTGTCAAACGGGTCATTCGGGTCGGGTCACTTCGGGTCTCGGGTAAAACGGGTCCCGGTAAAACGGGTCCCGGGTATTTCCGGGTTGACTAGAACCCGGGTTTGACCGGGTTTCGGGTCATTTCGGGTCGATTTCGGGTTTTTCAATTTTTTCCTTTTAAAATTTCAAAAAATCATGATTTGATAATTTTGCAATAAATTTTAATTATATATAAAAAAATTAATTATATTTAATTAAAAATCAACCGGGTCACTGGGTCAATCGGGTAAAATCGGGTCAAAATTACCGGGTCAATCGGGTCACAGGGTCGAAACCCAGATGACCCGGAAAATTTCCGGTTTTTCGGGTTCGGGTCGAAAAAAATTTCCGGGTCAAAATTTCCGGATTCGGGTCGAAAATTTTCCGGGCGGTCGGATCGGGTCGACCGGATCGGGTTGTGTTTTGACAGGTCTATAAGCGAGTCTATAGGAGGAAATCTACCTAGGCGCCGCCTAGACCTCGCCCAAACACCGCCTAGGCCGTTTAGCCCGATGATTATTCAGTTTTAGTGTCAATGCTGGTGATTAATTGATTTGAGTTTTCTTTACCCCCAAGTCATGATGTATTAGCTTTTGAGTCGAATATATAGTTTTGAATTTCAGGAGGTTTAGTCTGTTTAGAGTCGTGAGTTGGATGCGTGATTTTGCATTTATTTACTTTAGTGTTATTTAAGTACCATAAATTTGGGTTTATGAGTTATATTATGAATTATTATTACATTATATAAATTATTGGCATGTGTTATATGTTAAAATATAACAAAATAAACAAATTTATTTTATATCCGTCTAAGCGGCGGGTGGTCGCCTAATGCATTTTAAAACATTGATATATATTACAAAATAATTTTCAAGTTTCTTTTTTTTTTTTTAGGAAAGAATTCGGGCGAGCGAGCTCTACCCGATGGCATCCTTCCTTACGGATGAGGTTTAGAAGACCAGAATCGTTGTTAATATCGACACCCCAGGCAGAGTGGCAAAGATGTGCAACCTTATCAGTCACTCTATTGCCTAATCGTGGAACATGAGAAAAGGAAACTTCTTTCAAAGTCGATAGTAGAAATTTAACATCTGATAAAATCAGTTCGACTTCTCAATGACAGGTAGATGTTTTATTTAGGTGGTTGATAATTTTCAAGTTTCTAGTCAAACCAACAACATTTTTTATTTTCTGAATCCGAAAATAAAAATATCTCACATTGTTTATAAAATAAAATAATTTGCCTCTCGTAAGTCGTAATAGGGAAAAAAATACTGAAAAAATGCTAAAAATTAGAGAACTGTATCAGCAACTATGAGAACATGTTAACGAAGAAATGGTAAAACATCACAAAACCAAACTCCTCCCCATTCGCCACCTCTTTCTTTCTCATTATACTCCTCGTGTTCAAATCTATCCCAATAAATTCGCCTCTAATTTCACAACATCTTCCCCCAAATCCCATTTCCGAATCCCAATTTCATCCTCAATCGATTGCGATCGCATCGCATTGCCGATTTCAAACTGTTTTTGAAGCGTAATGCAGGATCCGGGGAGGCCGATCCTGAAGAAGCCGCCGGGATACGGAGATCCGAGTGACGAATCGGCTCTGAACAAGCCGTTGGCAAGGAATCCGCCCCTGCGAAAGGCGGTGCTCCCGCCTTCGTTCTACCACCCAGAGAAGAAGTCGAAACGCAGGAAATGCTGTCGTTTTTGCTATTGCTGTTTCTGCGTTTCTTTCCTCGTCGTCCTCCTCCTCCTCGTTTGCTTCGGCGGGGTTTTCTACCTGTGGTACGCCCCGAAGCTGCCGGTTTTCCGGCTCAGGCCGGTTCAGTTCAACCGGTTCGCCGTAACCGCGACGCGCGACCGGGCGAGATACCTGGATGCGCGGGCGAGTGTCTGGGTGGAGGTGAAAAATCCCAACGAGAAAATCACTTTTCGCTACGGTGGGCCCCGGTTGGCGGTGATGACGTCGGATGACGAGACCGAGTTGGGGCGGGCGAGTCTACCCGGGTTCACTCAGAAGGCCGGGAATATTACGATGTTGAGATTCGTGACCCGGTCCGATCAAAGCCAGGTCATCGATGTGGGGACGGCAACGCGGTTAAATTCGACAGTAAAAAGTGGCGGGCTCAGGGTAAACGTGGTGGTGAAAACGAAGGTTGGGGTTGGGCTGGGTGAAAAAGTGAAATCTGGGATGCTTCCTGTGGTCGTTTCTTGTGGGAGAGTTTCCCTGAACCAGCTCGACGCCGGTGGCCCACCTAAGTGCAAAATCACCGTGTTGAAATGGTAGTAAAATAACAGTAACTTTTTTTTAAAAATAATTTTATATTTATTAGTAATAAATATAAAATTATTTTAAATTTTTATATTAAAAAAAATTACCTTGTTAAAAAATTAAAATTAAACATTTTAAGATAGGAGGGATTATAAAGAAACATATTTTTTTTTCAAATTAAAATGTTTAGCCATTTATAATATTTACATATATATTTGTGTCTTGCAGGATTAAGATAAAGTTTTGAGAGTGATGTAATCCGGCTGCAATGCAACAATCCCAACTTGGGCGATTGAAGTCCATTTGTGCATAATTAAGTGTGATTATTTGCAAGGAAGGGTGACCATCACATTAAGAGGCAGTTGGCTTTAAAAAGGTTATATTGTTATGAATGAATCTGGCCTCGGGGATATTCATAATTCATCAATGAAGCAAGCTAATTTTTAGTTGCAATGTTGAACTTCGTCTTGATGGAGCTTGAATGTTGAAAACAAAGCATCTTTGAAAATTTGAAGTATGACAACTTATAACACATTGTGAGTGAGAGTTGATGAGTGTATTGGGCCGGGTCAAGCCCATGGTTAGATGTTTGGACTGAGTTGATTTTAAGCCTATAAATACCATGTATTCAACTCATAACAAATTGAAGGGAATTAGCTACAAAAAAACCATCGTTTCTTGAATCTTCTTTCACATCTCGTTTTCTCTCTTCTTCCTGAAGATCAGATTTTCTGGTTGATTGAATCTGACACAGACATCTCAGATTCACATTGTATCAGAATCAGGTTTGGCTAGGTGCGGTGTGGTTTGGATTTCTGGTCTAGTTGGCTGGCTGGCCTTAAGGCATTTATTCGTCAAGTGCAACTGGTAGATATTGCGGGGCCAGACAGTTGCACTTGAGGGAGTGTGTGGAAAGATGTGAAATGACATCCCACGTTGATAAAATGATGAATTCAAGCCTTGCATATAAGTCGGTGGGCTACTCATCCTATTGCTGATTTGTTTTAGGATGAAACCTCGCTGGTCTTGTGTGCTCAGCTTGGTTATCCTATGTGTGCTACTTGGTTATCCTATGGGTCAAATGGTCTACAAACTGCTTGATCTTCAGACTGAAAAAGTGTTTGTAGCAAGAGAGGTTACTTTCCTTGAACACATTTTGCCTTTTACCACCAATTCCCAACCTTCTTCTCTTGATGCGCCAATATTACCTTTGGTAAATCCTGTGCCTGCTCTTGATGACCCCTTGGAATTTTCTACCTACTCTCCACCTAACCCTCGTCAGACACTTTTATTTCAGACACATCTAGCTCACCTAGCTCTGTTTCACCTGATTCCTCTTCCAATTTACCTATACCAACTCCACAAAATTTTACTCCTCCAATTTCTTCTAATGATACAACCTTGAACCTCCCTCACCCTCCTCTTCCTCGCTCCACCCGTATCATTCACAAACCTGCCAAACTAAATGACTTTCATTGTCCTACCTTGCAGTCTAGCAGTAGTCTTGTACACCTTCATTCATGGTGTATCAAGCTTGCAACTTGGCTCATTACCCTGAGTCCTATGTGAAGTCTCTGGCTCAAGCTATGACAGTCAATGAACCCTACTCCTTCTTTCAAGCTAACAATGATCCTATGTGGTTAGATGCTATGAGTAAGGAGCTCCGAGCTTTGGAGGAAAATCATGCATGGGATCTTGTACCTTTGCCCCCTGCTGAAAAGGCAAGTTGGGAGCAAATGGGTGTTTAAAATCAAGCATAACCCTGATGGCAATGTTGAACGCTATAAAGCACGTATGGTGGACAAAGGTTTCACACAAGTATATGGGAAAGATTATAAAGACACATTCTCTCCCGTTGTGAAATTTACCACAGTCAGGTTGTTTCTTGCGGTTGCTAGCATCAGAGGGTGGCCTTTGCATCAACTCGACGTCAACAGTGCGTTCCTACACGAGCACTTAGATGTGGTCGTGTACATGAAACCACCAGAAGGGTATACTTTGGCATCTCCAGGTCATGTTTGTCGCTTGAAGCGGTCTTTGTACAGGCTTAAACAGGCTTCAAAACAGTAGAATTTAGAGCTCACCAATTTCTTGTGTGGTCTGGGGTTTAGCCCGTCATCTTATGATCATAGCCTCTTCACGATTGGTGTGTCATCTGGAATCGTTGTGGCCCTTGTATATGTCGATGATTTGGTAATTTCTGGTGATGATGAGGCTTTCATCACATCAGTTAAGCATGCTCTGCACGAAGCTTTCACGATCAAGGATCTTGGGTTGATGAGATACTTCCTTGGTCTTGAAGTTTTTTCGCAATGCTGATGGAATCATGATCAATCAATGCAAGTATGTTTTTGATATCATGAAAAACCTGCAGATGGGTGATTGCAAGATTGCAAAGTTTCCTTTACAAAGAGGTCTTCGTTTGTCCGCTGATGATGGTGAGCTTTTACCGAATCCAGAAGTTTATAGGCGATTGGTTGAGCGTTTGTTGTTTCTCAACATGTCCAGGCCTGCTATTTCATACGCCGTTCAACACCTTAGTCAGTTCAAGCACCTCATTTACAAGATTTTCTTCATTTGGTTCGCTGTCTACGAGAGACAATGGATATGGGTCTATTTTATCCATCTGCAAATGAGTTAGCCCTCATTGCGTTTTGTGATGCAGATTGGGGTGCATGTATGTTCAGTGGTAGGTTCGTTACGGGCTACTGTGTTTTTTTGGGCAACGCTTTGGTTTCGTGGAAGACGAATAAGCAAAAGACCGTCTCAAAATCATCAGCTGAGTCTGAATATCGTGGCATGTCGACTACAGCTAGTGAGATGGTTTGGCTTGATAGTTTGCTGTCTGAGTTTCATATCCAGATTCCTTGTTCGATTCCTCTCCATTGCGACAATATGGCGGCTATGCATATTGTGCACAATCCGGTGTTCCATGAACGGACAAAGCACCTTAAACTCGATTGTCACTATGTGCGTGAGAAGTTTCAAGAAGGTTTTCTTCTCACGCGTCATATCACATCGATTCTTCAGCTTACAAATATGTTAACTAAAATCTTGGGAGAAAATCAACACCATTTTCCGTGTTCCAAGTTGGGTTTGGTTGCAATACCTCCATCCCAACCTGAAGGGGGGATGTGAGTGAGAGCTAATGAGTGTATTGGGCCGGGTCAAGCCCATGGTTAGATGTTTGGGTTGAGTTCATTATAAGCCCATGGTTAGATGTTTGGGTCGACCTCCTCCTACTCCGACCGTCGAACTCTGCCTCCCAGTGCTCTCCGGGCTCCGACCACCCTCTATCCTTCCCAACAGGTGATTTAGGAGGAAGATGAAGATGCAAACACGAAACAAGAATATGAATAGCGAGAACATAAGATAGCAGAAACTAACACGACGTCTCACTACCGAAAAGACGAAAAGCAAAAATCCATGACAAGGAAAGAGATGACTATTGGGGAAGTGCAGACCACACGATATTGCCTTCACCCAGATAGAAAATTTTCAGAGACCACAAACACTACCACGACATTCATGATCAACAGGATTGATGTTAATTGTGCTGTTTGTACGATTTATAGTGGTACCTCAATTGGAACTGGAATAAAATTAGAAATCAAAATAAGTATTTTTGAATTATTTTGTTTGGTATACTTTCAGAATATTTTTTTTGAAACAATATTATTTATAATAATAATATGTTAAAATACTACAGTATTGATAATAATATATTAATAATTATAGAGTATAAATATGCTAAAAATAACATAATAATTATAGTGTTAATAGTATTAATATTATTATGGAATATGGGTTATTCTGACTTTTTTCATTGAATGAAAATGGCTTAACCTCGAATGATCAAATAACTTGATTTCAAATTTTGTTCTATTCAGGTTTTGAGTTACATTCAAAATTTTAATTATCTCAAAAAATATTTTTTTTACAGTGGGCAAACAGTAGGAGGGTTTTACACAGGATGCAAAGCACCGCCTTGATCATCCTGAAGGATGATGTTACAAAGATCCCTATTAAAAAGGAGAGTATACATGTTACAAATGAACGTATGCTTGACAATGTAATCAACTACCTTATTTACTTCGCTATAACAATGGATGGACTTTATGTGATCAAAAGAGGTCTTAAGAATGTCTATCTTCTCCATATGACTCGTGATTTCCCATTTGAAGTTACCTCAGTCTTTGATTTCCTTCATTATTTCCAAGTTGTCTCCTTCGACAATAACATTGCATAATCCTCTGGCTATTACTAGTTACATTCTTACACAGATGGTCGAGGCCTCGGTTTGGAGAAATGTACCTTGACAACTCTCCTGATGAAAGATACCTATAACCTGACCCTCAGAGTCTTTGATGAGTCCCTCCACATGGCATAAGCCAGCAGCATTGAACGAGCCATCAACATTAATTTTGTAGATAGCTTTGTTAGGTTTTATCCATTTCTTTTTTCTTCTCTTATCTTTTTTTGTTGACCTCTTCACCTTTGTCTATTCGGTTCCATGTTGAAATATTGTTGATTATTCTTTGGACAATGTCATTTATAGGTTTTAATTTCTTGTTTTTAAATATAACACTATTCCTGATTTCCCATATAGTTTGTTAGATGAAGCAAAGATCCTCAAAATGGCCATTATTTTTCTTAATCATTAGTAGATTTTCTATGCGTAACTGTCCTCCTCTATGGTTTAATAGAACTTTGCCCATATATTGTTCATGGCGAGATATAACTACCTTTGTAATTCTGCAATTCATGAAGAGATGTTGAATATATTTGTCCTCAGATTCATAGAGACAACACTGTGAGGGGACTCTAATTGGCCGACTCGTGCTGGTTGTCCTCTTGGATCGTCCCCCTCGGTAGTCGGTTGGTGTCCCAACATGTCTTCCTCGATGTGCCGCCTGCACCTCCGTCCCTTCATTCTCCCTTCCTTCCCGTGCAAGGGCGTTGTTTCGTTCTGTGCAAGTGTGATGGAGCTGTTTGGTTTGTCCTTGCACAACAAGCTTCAGACTGTGAATATAAAAAAAATAAAAATTGTTCTCCACACACACGCACGCACGCGCACGCGCGCGCGCACACACACACATTTACAGATTCCCATACACTTTGGCGTGCAAGGCTTAGTTCACCCCATGCACGTACGCGGTACGCCAAGTCTCAACAACAATAAATTAAAAAAAGGGTTTGAATTAAATCCCAAAAGGGCTCGATCAAAATCCGTGTTCGTTTAGACTAGCTTTTATGTAGGGGTGTTATTCAAGCCGAACGAGCCGAGCTTGGCATGTTCAAGCTTGTTCGTTTGTTAAACAAGTTCGAGTCGAGCCGAGCCTAAATTTTAAATGAGCTTTTTATTTTGTTCAAGCTTGGCTTGTTTAAGGAATGAACGAGCTCGAGCCGAGCTTTTTCGAGCCTTAAGTAGTTCTACTTGGTTATAACATGTTAACCTAAAAGGAAAATTTAGAAATTCCATAGAATTCGAGCTATTCGAACGAGTCAAGCATTCAACCGAGCTTAAAATTTTGTTCAAGCTCGGCTTGTTTAAATAAGTAAACGAGCTCGAGTCGTGCTTTTTCGAGCCGATCCCGAGCCGAGCTCGAGCTGTTCAGTTCATATAACAGCCCTACTTTTATGGGTGTGTTTTGCTCAGGCGGTGTGCGCCTTTGCTTCTGGTGTGTCTCGACGATCTTCTTTTACGCTGAGGTTCTGGCTTCCGGAGTTGGGATTGGCTGGTGTCGTGGTGATGTGTACTAGGCGACTCCATGTTCGAGAAATGTACTTGCTTGGAGGATCATCTTTACTGTCCACAGGAGATTCTTGATGTATCGCTGGCCCGCAATGCTCCTCATGATGGTGCTGAGTTTCGTTCTTAATCTACGTCCTCATCTTGCTAGTTTAGGTTGCTTCAATTTGTCATGTTGTTGAGTAGACCTGAGCATGGGCCAGGCTAGGCAGGCTTGGGCCGGACCCATGTGAAAATCTTGTCCCATTATAGCGGGTCGGGCTTGGGCCAGACCCGGTTTTTAGGCCAACTATCTTGTACAAGCCCCCCCCTGGGCGGATCGAGTAGCTCACCGGGCCGCCCATTAAATTTTGTGAAATAATTTTTTATTTTTCAAACTTTACAATAAGTGGTAAGTATTCCAAAATATTGAAATTTCATACAAAACAAAGTTACACAAGTCATACAACTTTGAAATCACACCCTAAATATTTACTGTAGGTTCGTTTCAATGAAAAAAATCTTGAAAATAATTTATTTAATAATATTGCATTCCTTAATTTATATGTGATTTGAATACTATTAGTCATTTAGTATTAATAAAGTACTAATAGATGTACAAGTATAAATTATATAATCAATATATCTAGTATTTTACTACAATTTCATATAAATAATATAATTAATATATATAGGCGGGTCGGACCTACGGCTCGCTTGGGCTTGATCCTTGGCCCAAGCTCGGCTCTTTGGGCCTATCAGGTTGGGCCTATCGGCCCGTTTGGGCCAATTGTCTTACTTAAGCCCGCAAATTTATTCGGATGAAGTGGACGGGTTGACCCAATGTTGATCAGGTCTATTGAGTGTGCAATGCCTGTTTTAGTGTGCCCTTTTCTGATTTTCAATGGTACTAGATTTATTACCCGCGATCTTCGCGGTTTTTTCATAACTTTTATTTATATAAAATAACTTTTAATTAATTTAAATAATTTTGAAAATATATAATTCTCACACATGTTTATTTGTGCATATATATAAATATCATATGACATTTTTATAATTAAGGTATTTTAATTAATTATCTTATAACAATATGGGTGTATATGTAGGTTATGATTATGAAAGACTATAAAATAAAATTAGGCTAAATCTTTAATAAATAGATTGTAAAGTCTGCTTATTCTAATTAAATATTTAGTTGTACACATGATCAAACACTCATATACAGGTGAAAGAAAAGAAAATATTTTGTTTATATTCAAGCAAAACATAGTTACATAAAATTAATTATTAATATACAAAAATTGAAGCTATAATCATATTCATTGTCGAGAGTGTTATAAACGTTGGCTTTTATATTAATGCAATTTGCAATTAAATATACTGTATTATTATTTGTTTAAACCTTATTTAGAATTGTTACGAATGTAAAATGTTTGACTTTGTTACACATATTTCAATAAGCTAAAGATTATATATATATAATATTTATTTATTTATTAACTAATCAATTCTTAGTGAACAAATTGAAAAATAAAAAGATAAATATTTACTATAATACCATGTATAATCACATGGAAAATAGATTAATCTAAGTAGTAAAAATATTTATTTGTTATATTATATTACTACCTTTTATATAAATAAATTTAATTTATTCATTTGAAACCACTAGTGAATTCTTGGCCGCCAGTTGACTTGAACATTTTATTATTCAGCGATTTAGTTTAAATAATGGGTGATTGTTTCTCAAAAATAAAAATAGCGAACTCTTTAAATATATATATAGTTTCGAAGCTTTTTGTGTTAATTTTATATAGGAAGCTTTAAACTTATCAAATTCAAGGATATAAAACTATATCTAGAGAATCACTATTGGATTTAAATATATAAATTAAATTTAGATAAGAATGCAAGGAAGCTTAATATCCTTTCATTCTTATCCCTATTGGTTTTTAAAAAAAAAAATACCTATCATCTTCTCTAGATATAGTTTGGTATATTATTTATTAATAAAAATATTATTAAAATCTAACTACACAAATATGATAATAATTTATCAATTAAATTAATTAAAATTTTAATTAAAGGTGTATTTTTTTTTTGGTAAACAATTAAAGGTGTATGCATGTTAAAGGATGCGGCTAAAAGATAAAATTATCAATTGACGTGGCTAAAATAAACGGGATCATATTGAGGATGTATAAATAATATATTGATATTGATTATTGATGATAGGATAAAATAGGATATGATTGATGATTAGTGGAATCTATAAAAATAAACATATAAATTGTTCTTTTTTTCCAATTTTTCTTGCCGATTGAGAGACTAACCACCTGAGTTCCTCCTAAATTTGTCACACGTACTGCATCCTAAGATAATCAAATTCCACAATGAAAGGGAAACATAATTGATTAGTGGATATTTTTCGTTTGGAATAATTGATCGATGTGTTGATAAATGGGTGACTAATTTGTGGTTTATAAATTAATTATTTGTTAAAGATAAATACTTATTGATTTGAATTATAAATAATATGATTATTTAAAGAAAAAAAATTGATATGTGATCATTATTTGCATAAATTTTGTTTATAAATTAATTGTAACTTTTATTTAATGAATATAAAAAAATAGAAGCATATCTCAATCATTAACATAAAATATATAAAATTAATTGAAATTACATAGATAAATTGATTAGACATTTGTATGACATGGATTAAATTGATTGGAAATTCATTAACTGACGTGTCAAAAAACCGGGTTAGATTAATGCACCAGAAAAAGACACGTAAGCAAATCGCATCAGAGCCCGCCACATAGGATTTCCACGCATCTGTTTTAGTATTATACGAAGTATATTGATATTGATATTGATTGATTGATATTGATATTGATTAATTGATTGATATTGATGTTTTGACGGTTTACCATCTAAAAACTCGTCGGCCTATCAAGATGAAGGTCTAATCTCGAATTTCTACTTTATCCCAAAAAAAAAATTAAAATTAAAATAACAATAACAATATAAAAATAAATATTCTGTCCAATTTCTCCCCAACTTGGCAACTACCCTAACCCCGTCAGGCCGCCGTCACCGTGGGGGAGCACGAAAGCAATAAAAACAACCTTTTTTCCTCTCGGCCCTGAATTTATCTCATCCCCCATCTTCTCTTCGTTCCGATCTCTTCCGTCCGTCAATCGGCGTTAGGGTTTTCGATCTCGCGATTTCTGCGGCGATGGCCTCGAAGCGGATCTTGAAGGAGCTCAAGGATCTCCAGAAAGATCCCCCAACGTCTTGCAGCGCAGGTCGGGTTTTCCTCCTTTGAGATTTTTTGAATCGTGATCGAATCTGTGTTTTCTCGATTTGATATATGAATTTGGGAATCTTAATCGCCGCGTTGTTAATTTGAGATTTTGATTGGTGATTGTGTTTTTCTATGGAAGATCTCGCTTTTTCGTGTCTTTTGCTGTGAGCTTTGTGATGCCCTACGATTGAATTATATTTTGGTTTGCTGATGTTTCTCAAAGCGAGAGGTTAAAAAATTGAACTTGTATCTCGGAGATCTGGCTTAGGAGGTTGAGGATTTTACTTTGAAGAGGGGATTCTGAGTTTCTGATCATATGTACATCCGGAGAGGAAAAAAATGGTGTTGTCTGGATATGCAGATTGTTTATAGGTGAATCAGTGAACATCTTGTCAGGGAATTTTTGTTTTGATGTTGATTATTGAGCATTCAATCAGTTCCTATGGAAAATGATCATGCTAAACCACGTATATGTATTTTTTTTTTCCGATTGAGATGGCAGAATATATAGTTAACTTTCTGTGATCGAATTAGTGGAATTTATTAGCCAAAGGAAGTATCTTGAGATGAGACTATAGTGTTGGATAAGAAACCTGTTTGTTTGAAATATAATTAAGTGTTTACATGCAGAAGCAGGAAGAGATTAAGATGTTTGAGGCAGCACAAGGGGATAACAGAATAAACCCATGTCATCGCTCTGTGTTGAATAATTACTCTGTATTTTAAGTTAATTTATTGACATGCCCTTTAGTTTTATTTTTTTTGGGTTAAAAGACATGCCCTTTAGTTCATGCCATAACTTATCTGGCAAAGCTTTGTACCATGTGGTATAATTTTTTGACACAGTAGTTGCATGTCAATTTTCGACTCGCATTCATCAACTTCCGTGGATATTATAGTTATGATCTAGTCATTAGGAACATAAGATTTAGGTTGATACCATGTTTACAAAATTTTCGCTATAGTTCTCCGGTTTTTCTTGAACGAGAATATGTGATTAACTTTCTGATTATTGCGTTTTGGATAACAGGGCCTGCAGGTGAAGATATGTTTCATTGGCAAGCAACAATAATGGGTCCAACAGATAGCCCCTATTCCGGAGGAGTGTTTCTCGTCACCATCCATTTCCCTCCTGATTATCCATTTAAGCCACCCAAGGTATCTTTGATTGATAAGTCAATGATTTTCCAAGTTGAAAGAAAATCTTCTTGGGATGGCATAAGGGTACAATTTATGTGAGGAAAAAGAAGTTATTGCTTCATAGATACTACACACTCTCATATTCTTAGCTATGATGCCATCTAAACAGAATTATGATTTTAGTAACGGCTATCTGAATATACATTCCATGAAAAAAGAACATCTGTTTTGTTTATGCACTTGAGGGATGCCAGCAAGAATGCATTTTTTTAACCTCTTGCTTACCTTTCTTGGCTTGATGTTAACTTTTCTCGTGTATATTGATTGTGCTAGGTTGCATTCAAAACAAAAGTTTTTCACCCGAATGTCAACAGCAATGGTAGTATTTGCCTAGACATTCTCAAGGAGCAGTGGAGCCCCGCTCTGACGATATCCAAGGTTCTGGCTTAAAATCCCTGTTGAATTTGCAATATAAATCTGATACCATAAGTGTTGTTCTTGAGGTGCCAAATTAAGCATGTTATAATAGGCCATACCTATTGCCTTTACTGAGCTTTTCAGATGCTAAGTCGGACCCATAAACTGCGTTTTTGTTGATATTGCTAGGATCAATTAGCTTAGGATGAAAGTAGTTGACGACCCTTCCCATAAAGGTACCCCTATCACTACCGTCTACCTAACCAAATCCCAACCTGACCCGCGTGTAGTTGTACCCATTTTGAACTCTATACTATATTACCTATCTATTAATTCATTCAAGAAGCTGCTATATACTGAAGACTGCTGTTGAACAAAATTTTGTTAGTGGGCAATGTACATAATTACATATGGACTGGTCAGTGTTAACATTACGAAATCATGACAACGATAGTCATCCTTGGTCTGTCAGTGTTCAGCACTCGCCACTGACAACTGACAGCAGTAGTAAACCACTTCATTGTCCATTTTGGCAAGTGCTCTTGCTGTGCTAACTCCTTTACTCTCATGTTTATTTTCAAGTAGTTCTTATCCTCTTGAGTTCATTATTACTTGTGAACAACTGTTTTGTAAACTGTGAGGAATGTTGGCCTTTTCGATTTCAGGTGTTGCTCTCCATCTGTTCCCTGCTCACGGACCCAAACCCCGATGACCCCCTGGTGCCAGAGATCGCTCATATGTACAAGATTGACCGGGCCAAGTACGAGGCGACTGCCAGAAGCTGGACCCAGAAATATGCAATGGGCTAATAAGTCATTTATCTTGCGTTCTATCCATGCTTTTAATTTAGGGAATGGTTTTTCAATGTATTATATAAACCCCCCCAGATTGTTGCTTCAAATTCTTGTCATAGGTGGTGGTATGGGAAGATACTTTTGACATTCATTGTGTTGCAAACTCTTTTTCTTTATTTTCCTCCTCTTTAATTGTACTGTGTTGCCAACTCTGAACATGCATTTTTCGTTCAAGAATTTTATTTTTCACTACTTTTGTGTAGCTTACTGATGTTATTTGAACCTAACGAGTCTAGCACTGGTGGTTTATATTAAATTTGTTTAGAAATGAGATTTAGTCTAAATGTGGACTTGAAGTTTAAAGTGTTTTTACACTTACTCCGTTACTCGGTTGACTCTTCCTCGTGATATAATAACTTAGAGCTCGTTTGATTGGCCATAAAAAAAACTCAAGAAGTAAAAAATCCCAGGAAGTAGAGTTAATACATGTGTTTGGTTGATTTTTTTGTCTCGGGAAAATCCAAAAAGTTGAATTCCTGGAAATTTAAATTCCTCCATTTTAGAGGAAGTTTACTTACCTAGTTCCCTAGGTAAGTTCCACTTCTACCATTTTTAATTGAAAATTTCTACGTCTTTTATTTTAATTCTTATATTCCAAAATCAAACAAAACACTTTTTCTCAATTCCCATGATTTATAATTTATGGGAATTGAGTTATTGGGAAGTTAAATTCCCATGAATTATAGTTCCCCTATTTAACCAAACGAGCCCTTACGGGAATTTCAATTTTGAGTCAGAATCGAGTTTCAATTTGAATTGAGGTTGAAAATATATTCATACTTGGCTCGTTTGGTAAATGAGCGAGCTCAAATCAAGTATGTTTTTAGTCGAGCTTGAGTTAGCTTATACTAACTCTAGACTTCCGAGTCTTATAAGAGCATGTTTAACAATGCGTCTTGTTTTCGACCCTTAACTTAATTTTCATCTGTTACCTTAAAATCTGCCCCATTTTAACTTTTTACTTTATTGGTGAGCTTGATCCAGGACCCTTTAACTTATTTTTTACTCTATTCCAATATTTTTCGCTTATTGGCGAGCTCGATCCAGAACCCTTTAACTTATTTTTTACTCTATTCCAATATTTTTTTTCTCCGAAATTTCGATAGCAAATGATTATTCTTATTATTCTTCTTTTTATTATCATCATTTATTAATTAAATAATTCATTAATAATAAAATATTATAAAGCGAGAAAAATTCAACGTGACTCGATTGAAGGAAATTGTGATCATACATCAAAACAATTCTTATATGTGACGACAATATGAAAAAAAGTGAAAAGTGAATAGTGCAAACGAAAAAATATTTGAACATATATCTAATGCTCATCTCCGTGGCTACCGAAACAATATTTAATTACAATAAAAAAAATTATCAAAAAAATGGAAGAAAATATGTTTTTTTTTTATAAAAACAAATTACACAACGCTACCACGTGGCATGCCTTGGATGGGTCGTGTAGCAATGTTGTGTGGCTTTTGCCCACAGCGTATAACACAAAAGCCTAACCCTTGTAGATAAGTCTCCGACCCAGACTCGCCCTCCACCCCCCACCCCCCACCACACACACACACATTTTCTCTGTTTTAACATTCCATGGCCATCTTGTCCCCTCAAGCTCACCATGGAGTGTGGTGCAATGAACAATGTGGTTATTGGAGAGGAAGGTGTCAAGCAATACAAAGAATTATTGATTGACACCTTCACACAGTTTTCAAAAAGAAGTTTCTAGAGAAATATTACCTGATGCTCTTATCGTCTCAATATAAATGTAGTATGCTGCTTTCTTGTTGTATGACGTGCTAGAAAGAGTATCCTAATTTGTGTTAAGGTAGATATCTTGCTTACATAATCGTACTTAGATTGCATCTCTCCTCTCACCAAAATCTCTCCCTCTTCTCAGACACAATGATCGGCGCTTATCACCCCCTTGGCCAACACGAATATGACGACGTTGATCTCGAGATCCAGGTACCGGTGGATGGAGAGCGAACTAACCGACGACGCATTTGTATTTTTCTTTCTATGATTGGGCAAGTGGCGAACCTGGTTGGTATTTTGCAGTTCAACATTTGCAAGCATGGGAGCTGTGTGGCCACGTCTATGTTCACCACAGTTGTAGGGATCGTGCAGCTTACAATCGGCATGTTTTGCTTGATCACGGTGGAAGATTTGAGGAAGCACCCTCTTTTACAGCCCGAAGGCTATGTAGTTGGGTTGCTCTCCTTCAGGATCCCGTTCATTCTCACATACTGTATTACCGTATATCCACCGGTGCCGTGGTTTAGAGTTATTGTCGGGGCTTTGAGCACATGGTGGGCAGGTCTACTGGAGTTCGGAGTAGGATTGTGTTCAGTCGGTTTGTTCGGTATCAACGCTGGCATGACAATTACTTTTGTAGCCATGGTTGAAAGCCGACATAAATGCAATCTACTTTTCATTCCCGCGATTCAGTTTTTAATTTTGTACACCGTGTCATTTATGTTGGCCGGCATTAGTAACCATCAAACCGAGTGAAGGTAATCCCATGCCGAACTCCAATAGCGCTACCCACAATGTGCTCAAGTCTCTGAAAATGACTCCGAACCATGGGAACGACAAAGCTACCTATATAGAGCTCACAATACACTCGGAGTGATTTAGTTTTTCTTTTATCATGTCAGTCACGAGTTGAAATACAACAGACCAACCATCAGATGTGCGAGGGATCGTTGTTAGAGATGAGTTCACCGACAACTTGAATTTGAAGGAAAATGCATTTGCTCTGCTGTACCATTCCGTGGTCGTCTAGTCGCCTTTCTTTAAGCTCACCATGGAGTGTGGTGCAATGGGGAGTGTGGTGATTGGGGAGCAAGGTGTCAAGCAATACAAAGAATTATTTCTTGACACATTCACACAGTTTTCAAAAAAAAATCTGGAGAAATATTACCACAACATGATGTGTATTGCTTGACATCTTCACACAGTTTTAAAAAAAAGTTTCTGAAGAAATATTACCACAACATGATGCTCTTATGATCTCAATATAAATGTAGTATGCTGCTTTCTTATTGTATGACGTGCTAGGAAGAGTATCCTAATTTGTGTTAAGGTAGATATCTTGCTTACATAATCGTACTTGGATTGCATCCCTCCTCTCACCAAAATCTCTCCCTCATCTCAGACACAATGATCGACGCTTATCACCCCCTTGGCCAACACTACTACGACGACATTGATCTCGATATCCACGTACCGGTGGCTGGAGAGCAAACTAACCGACGACGCATTGTATTTTGCTTTCTATGATTGGGCAAGTGGCGAGCCTGGTTGATATTTTGGCGTTCAACATTTGCAAGCATGGGAGCTGTGTGGCCACGTCTATGTTCACCACAGTTTTAGGGATCATGAAGCTTACAATCGGCATGTTTTGCTTGATCACGGTGGAAGATTTGAGGAAGCACCCACTTTTACAACCCGGATGCTACGTAGTTGGGTTGCTCTCATTTGGGATCCCGTTCATTCTCGCATACTATATTACCGTATATCCACCGGTGGCGTGGTTTGGACTTATTGTCGGGGCTTTGAGCACATGGTGGGCAGGTCTACTGGAGTTCGGAGTGGGATTGTGTTCAGTCGGTTTGTTCGGTATCAACGCTGGCATGACAATTACTTTTGTAGCCATGGTTGAAAGCCGACATAAATGGAATCTACTTTTCATTCCCGCGATTCAGTTTTTAATTTTGTACACCATGTCATTTATGTTGGCTTTCAACAACGGTTAAAAAAGCGATTGTCATGCCAGCATTGGTAACCATCAAACCGAGTAAAGGTAATCCCACGCCGAACTCCAATAGCGCTACCCACAATGTGCTCAAGTCTTCGAAAATGACTCCGAACCACGGGAACGACGAAGCTACCTATTAGAGCACACAATACTCCTGGAGTGATTTGGTTTTTTTTTTTTTGATATCATGCCAATCAAGAGTTGAAATACAAAAGACCGACCATTAGATGTGCGAGAGATTGTTGTCATAGATGATGTAGCGGTATTGGTGAGCCTTTGAACTCACCAATAAACCTCCTCTAAAGTGTCTCTTCACAACTTTTAGAGGATATGCATTAGTGGGCCCCATCCCCAGACTCCTAATTTTTATTTTTCATGCCAGATCATATTAAGAGCTCTAATCCAATTTTTTAATTTTTCATCTCTATTCATGAGTCCTAAACTCAAACTCTCAATTAAATTACTTTTTACTATTTCTCTCTTTATTTAATAAATTATCCATTTTTTTTGTTATTGTCATTATATTTATTTAACAACAAATCATCCTATTTTTAGAGAAAATATGAGTTGAAATTTTTTATTTTTTTTAATGTTAACAATGATTTATGGGTATTATTTGAATTGATTTTTTTCTCCAAACATAAACAAAATGGATGCCTATGGGTAGATAAATTGAATTACTTAAAAAAATAATATTTTTAAAATTTTTTAATAAGAGAAAATGCCAAAAGTCCGTTTTTAAAAAACATATTATATAAAACGTTGCCACATGACGCCCAACCATTGTACCATGTTGCAGCACTGCCATTTTTTTTTTTGCCCAGGAATGCACCACACGTAGCACTTTGACTCTCTTAGGCAGTTAGGCTCAAAACAACGTGGTTTTGGCCTTGGATGGGCCATGACACACATTTGCCTCTTACGTGCCCTCTGATAAAACGGTATGAGCCTACTTTTGGGAGGCTCTTGCAAGCGAGCCCTCAACCCTGAAATCATAAGACTTTGGGTCTTTTTTTTGTCCACATGATCTTGCAACGTTTTGAGCCCGTGGGCTCACCGTTAAACATGCCCTCAGAGATGTTCCCAGAGAAAACTCCTCCGTCAATTAAACACAAACCTAGCTAAAATGTATAGGCTCATAGGGTAGGAATTCGAATACGATTAGATGTAAGCAATATTTAAACCTGTGGTTCAACACGTTTGTATGGATTGAATCCGACACCATTAGCGTAAAGATTAAAGTTAAGTAATAATTAATGTGAAGCCCGAATGGATTTGCAAAGCCAACGAAGGGTTGTTAAAATTGATTGTTGGTGCTTTAATTAGCTTTACTAAACAAACTTGAACGTTCCAACGCTCTTTTATTAGAATAAACAATAAAGCAGTCCACATACAAAAGCGTGTTAAACAAGATCGAATGTACACTGAATTATTTGAACCGGTAAAAACAATCGATTGCAAATCCTGATCCATTCCATTGTGCGTGTTGACAATGACGATTGTATAATTTCATCTTCTTACCAACAACTCCTATTGATAGTGATATCAATCTTTCTTTGTTTTATGTGTGGATTTTGCTTAATTTGGACCTTTTGGTAACGGATTGTTACTCTTCCAATGCGTTTTTGCTAAATGGCAGACACTTGTATCTAATCTAGGGATAGCCGGATAGGGATGTTCATATATTCCAGTTTGAATTGATGTTACATTGACTAGATCTACCTCAAATATAATCTACCGTATGTTAGTTTTGAATCTGAATTGAAATCGACCGTAGAAGGGTCTGTTCTGGGTTAAATTGAGATGGGTTTTTTTAGTTTTTACCAATTAAGATACAAATATGGACATGTGACTAATTTGGACCCCCTAACCTAAAGTGTCTTTTCATTAAATTTTCTTTATAATGAATGGATTTTGCTAACGTGTGTCAATTAGGGGTGTTATTCGAACTGAACGAGCCGAGCTTGACAGGTTCAAGCTTGTTCGTTTATTAAACGAGCTCGAGCCGAGCCTAATTTTTAAACGAACTTTTTATTTTGTTCAAACTTGGCTAGGAAATGAACGAGCTCGAGCCGAGCTTTTTTTGAGCTTTAAGTAGTTCTACTTGGTTATAACATGCAAACCTAAAGAAAATTTTAGAAATTCCATAGAATTCGAGCTATTCGAGCTTTGTTCGAACGAGTCGAGCTTTCAACCAAGCTTAAAATTTTGTTCAAGCTCGACTTGTTTAAATAAGTGAACGAGCTCGAGTCGAGCTTTTTCGAGCCAAGCTCAAGCCGTTCAGTTCATATAACAACTCTAATGTCAATGGACGTATACATTAAACAATTCATTATAAATTATTTGTCAAAACCTTATAAACATTTAAATACTTTATTAGTACAGATAAGTTTGTACAATCAAAGTACGTATCGTGCTGAACAAATCATACATCTTAACTCTTTTGATAACAATAGCAAGGCTTGCCCAATTTGTAAAATTTTCAAATCTAAGTGAGAGATATGGTTTGTTGCACTATTATCTACTCCCTTTTTTAAACAAGAAAATGATTTCGAGTTGTGTCAAGTCCTGCTGACTTACTATCCAAAATGTTATTTTAATCCAATAGTACAAAACTCTAAATGAGTAACGAGATAAATATCTTCCATCAAGAACCAAGAATGTACTGCTTTATTTGCAACATTATTGACAACTTGCAACCTTATTTGCAACCTTATATACTACCTATTGATTGAGATTCATGCATTACAAAATATGAAACTTTCAACGGATATTTAATATTGGCCTTTATGCATTTAATTTGCACGTCCTTTTTGTTTGTTTGACATTAAGTTACTAGCTATCTATAACATTTTTTTATATTTTTTTAGAAGAGCTATTTATTTAACTTGTACTATGAACATTAACTCTTGCCAATTGGCATCTTGTGTGAAAAAAAAAATTCCTAGATTCAATGACAGTACCATAAGAAAAGTTAAGTCTTCGATCCATATGAATTTGGGACACTTTATGATCTTTTATCTTGGGGAAAAAATATTGTACAATAACTTGTTTAACCACAGATTTTTCACATTTGAAGAATAAAAATCAAAATTTGGGCAATCTTTCGATTAAAGAGTAATCCAAAGCTAAATTACCACACCTCATCTCGAAATTAACCCGAACTGATTTTTTAAAACAAAATACTTGAACATGGATGTGGCTAGACAAGGTGCATTGGTTCTTGTTTGATTTGTGCTTAAAATCCAGATAGAAAATATTTGGATACGAAAGGAATTCATAAAATACAAAGTTCCTAAAAATATATATGGATGAATATTGTCAAACCTTGGTATGGCTATTGTTAAATTATGGAAATATTTTGTTAGACCGTATGAAATTGAAAGCAGATTTAATTTTATTTATTATAAGGTCGAATTTATTTATAATTTCATATTTATTAAAAATTATATGTATATATATATTAAAATTTAATATTTTATACTCTCAATAAAACATGTATTAATAGTAAAAAAGTTATAAAAAACCCAAAAAGAAGTATACTACCTCTGCTCCAAACTAGATGGATTTTTAGAGATTAGTTTTTGTTTCAAAATAGATGGTCTTTTATGTTTTCTATGTAGCATATTATAATACTAATTTGTATTGATTTGTTTGTATTTTTAATTTTTAAAAGATTTTGAGTGGTTAAAATATGTAGTGGGTATTAAATAAATTATAAAATATTGTATCAGAAAGTTAATACGTGGAATAATGATATTTTTTAAAGTAAAGTGTTTTATTAAAACGTACCGGACAAATGACTAAAAGCCCATATATGTTGGAATAGATGGAATATAATCTTAACAAAGACTTCATTTGTAAAACAAAACTTGACATTTTATCAATTTTCACACTTTGTTTTTGGTAAGGAAGAACTTTCTTTATATATATATATATATATATATATATATTAAGAATAATTGACAATATTTACTTCTATATAATGAATGTCTCGAGGTGTCAACTGATTAAAAAAAAAAGAAAGAAAGAAAAACCAATACTCTATACTCGAATAAAATAATGAAATTGATTAATCCTTTATTTTTTCCGAAGCAATTGATTAATCCTTTTGTTGTAAATACCAATAAAGAATTTGAAAAACGTTTTCATAGAAAAACTAAAAATTATTCCGTTATCATAAATTAATTGATGTAGAATATAAAAAGCTGTAAAGCTGTTTTTAGAGGTATATACGGGTTTGTTTGGGTTTCTATAATACAAGTACGGAGTAGCTATTATATTTTGATTTTTAATACTTGTAGTATTTTATTTCTACAATTATATGATCAAATAAACTGAGGTATGATAATTGAAAACTCTTAACCTATACATACGGACGTTTTAAAAAAAAATTACAATGAAAAAAAGTTTACTATATGAAATTAAATAAGCATTAATGTAGTCATACTAATTTAATTTCATCTAGAAAGATACAAAAGAGTCATATATGCATTACTAAAGTCTTTTCTAAAACAACATTCATTTCCCTATTCAGTTTTTATTTCTCGTTAACTATAAAAAAAGTATTATATAGGTACTAATATGTAAGTTATTTCCCAAATAAAAATACGATGAAAATTGTGATTGCATATATTTTCAAATTAAAATATAAGACATTTTATTAGAAATTTCATTTCTAATCTATTTAGAATGTTCTATGGCTTTTGATTTTATACTTAATGCTGATGAGAAGTGGGCAAGTGGGATGTTTCTAAAAGTATAACTTTCCTTCAAATTGCAATTTATTTATTATTTTCCATTAGATTGTTTGAATTTGTTTTTCTCTCACCCCTTGGAAAAGTTAATCATTTTTATTATTTCAATTAGAATATTTTTTTTAAGTGGACGAAATCACTAAAACGTTTTTTTATATATAAAAAAAATTAACTTGATACTTGTGTCTTTACTACAGATGAGGCCACGACGGATTACATCATTAATTACTCATTAGGAACCATCAATTGGTGAGGTTGTGGACATAGGAGGATGAAGGTGTGGTATGAACTCGGTGGTGACCACTGAAGCCATTGCCTTAATTATTATAATTGTCCAATGTACGTAGAGTGATCGAGTTTGGACTTGTTAAATTTTGGTAGACGATGATTGTCTCACAATTATTAACAGTAACGGGTGTATGAAGTCCCCCGTGAGAAATTGAGGTTTTTAACACTCGCTGTCAGTTTCTCTACCTCTCTTTAATTCTTATACTGGAATTGATTATGTTCGTGGGACGTGGGAGATATAACCAACCAGTCATGACAGTGACTTATTCAAACCTACTCCTTCCCAAACCATGAAAAATATAAAATATTTACTCTCTTATTTTCTTATATTTATCATGTATGTAATGTACTAGGAGGTATTAAGTGCTAGATTAACGGTTTTCTACAATATTTCATATAAAACCATAGGTTAAGTGTTTTAATTAGAGAAAAATTATCTTACATTTACCCATCTATCTATCTATCTATCTGGGTTTGCCCCATTAATTGCCCTTATTAAATTATAACAAATAACCTAATATATATTAAATATTAGCATAAAAAATCAAAAGCTGGTTGTTCTAGCCTAATGGTTAAGGAATAATTTATATTTTTTTATATAAAAAATGAAAAGTTTATATGCATAAGGTTAATTAAGGTTTCAACTCTTCATATTTACACTATTTTTGTAATTTTTAGATTATAGTACTATTAGATAAAAATCTTTAAATTTGTTTGTTATAAAAATTATAACGGTTTATAATATAAATATAATTTTTTTTAATCTAAAAAAGGGTTTTTAGATAAAAATCTTCAAATTAAACTTTGACGAATCCACACTTTCATTTAATCTAAAAAAGGGTTTTTAGATCGATAAAAATCTTCGAATTAAACTTTGACGAATCCACACTTTCAATAAATGATAGCACAATGGGATACATTATTCGCAATTGGGATGGCAATCCTATTCATATTGGATATTGCGCTACAGACAAACAAACCCCGATTAAGGCCGAAGCTCTTGCTCCTAAGTGAAGGTGTAGTAAAAGCAACAGAACTAGGAATTAGTAAACTATAGATTGAGGGAGACTCGCAGATCATCAGAAACTATTTTAAACACAACAAAAAATACTCTTGGGAAGTTGAATTACTCACATCCAAAATTAAACTTCTTCTCTCCAGAGTGAGAGAATCCTCTTTCTCTCACATTCTCCGATCAGCTAATAGGATGGGGGATCAGGTTGCACATATTTGTCGTTATACTGAAAAACTCGGCATTTATAATAATTTATGACTACGCAACTTCATCTGTATGGATGCTCTCAGACACCCCTTGTTATCCAACTCTTTCCTTTTAAAAAAATACTCTATACTAATTATAAAGCAAAATTCCCAATTCATAATAATAACAAAATGGACCCTTTAGATACTTGTAAAAAGTTTCAGTCTTCTTATTGCAAAATGCACCATCTATGAGTGCACTAGATCTGGTTGGTAGTGAGTTTAAAAATTTCTCAATTTAGCATTGAGATGGCTTTTGTGAGGTAAAGCACATTATATCACGTTTTGTATAGGAGAGAGACACTTTTGGGTTTAGTTCCCGCCTTTATACCAAAATCCTTTTTTTTTTCAGTATAAATAATTTTATTTTTTGTAATGCTATATTTATATTTATATATTTATCGCTTCAGACATATTTTTTATGACTAAGATAGTATTATATAAAAATATGTTTTTTTTTAATATATACAAATAAGTGTATACAATATTTTGAGCTAAATCAGCCACAAAATTAATGAATGCGTGTGTAATTTTTTTTTTTTGAGATGTAATGTATTTTATTTAAAGGTGGGATTAATTTTTATGGCTTAAGAAACAACAATTTCCAATCATTTCAAAGATTAAACTCATTTTCGAGGTTACTAATTTATAAATCTATTCTCAAACATATTACTTATTATGTTACATATATATGTCAAATTTACAACTACGGACAAAATAAACCTAGCAAAATTGCATTCCACTTCTTTCTAATTTCCGAATCAGATTATTCCACTTCTTTTGATTGACGGGGAGAAAACAAAAAAAAAAAAAGTGTTTGAATTTCAGGAGAAAATAAAATAGCTTTATTAATGAATAAAAAAAATTTGTGAGATAATGTGACGAAGGAGAACGGAAAATCTCAAAACACCTCAGCAACTCTACGAAAAAAACTAGCGTCAGTAACGGGGCCTACTATGACGTCACTGGGGCCCACTAGCGCCAACGCGGAATGGGGTTTGAAGTTTGAAGGTTCCGACTCACCTTCTCCCGTTCTCCGTAGAGAATAATTACGTCAACAAGCCCAAAATTAATTATTTAATACGTAAACAATAAAGTGACAAAAAAATGCACAAAAGATATGGGAAAATCCGAAAATGGATCCCGTTCACACTTCAGTGTGGACTATGGAAGTATGGAGTATAATCTAAAATCTTATTAACATTTTAAGTATTAATTTTTTAAAAATTGTTTCCATAATAATTAGGAAAATATTAATTGTAATTTTGGATAAAGTAAAAAAATAAAATAATACTCCCTCCGTTAATTAAAACTTATCATTTTAGAAATCTACACACTTATTAAGATCCCTAATCATTACTATATTTTTTTACTTTCTCAAAAACTACAACTAGCAACTATCTAATCATTACAAGGGTAATTTCGTAAAGTAGATGACAAAATACCTAAAATGATACTATAAGTTTTTCTTAACAAGATTTACTTTCTAAAACGACAAGTTTTAATTAATAGATGGAGTAATTAGGAGTATAATTGTATTATTTAATTATTTTTTGAAATTGTAAAAGTGACATATTTTAATTAACAAGAAGAAGTAATGATTTATTTAATAAAAAAACATCATCATTATAGATTATCTAATTTTAAGGCCAATATGAATATCTTGATTGATCGATGGATAAAATATGGTCTAAAGTTGAAATTTTAGTGACAATATAATTACTGGATCATTGGATTAAGTATCGCATCTGGGTAGATAACGACTTGTAAGGTGAGATTAATGTGTAAAACTTTCAAGAGGTAAAACAATAGGGAGTAAGTCTGAAGTTAAAATTTGACTACATAATTGATTTTTGTAAAACTAAACAGTTTATTCAAATGTGTAAGCCTAAGAAAGTTTTTGTACTCCGTAATAATGATTTCAATTGAATTTCCAATTGACATGGCCATATAGCATTCTTTTGGTTGTGTTGATATCGTACATATAAATTTCTAAACTATCACCCTCAATCTGTATAATAGTACACTATTCAATCACCACGGACGTAAATATACCAAAATATACTCCATGTTTTCCCCCTCAAGCCTTTAGGATATTGACAAAAATAAATGGTAGGTGAAAACAGCCATAATCTCCACACATTGGCTGTTTTGAAATTGAAAGAAACTAGTATGATCCCGCGTCATGACGCGATTTTTTATAAATAAAATCTTACTAATATATTAAATTAATATTATAACATAATTGTAAAAGTTCAGATAATTAAATATTTTGAATTAAACTCATGGGTTGAGAAAACGATTAAAGTAGTGTATATATATAGATGTAAATGTAGATTACTAATATTAATTTTATATTTTCTTATTATTAATTTTATGTTTTGAATTAATCCCATTGTTTTTTTAGAGAAAAAATTACTAAAATTATAATTTAGGGTAAGATCAATGTTTTAAATTAAGACCAATAGTTATTATAATTAAAAAAAAAAGAAGGAAAAAAAATATTAGAATTAAAAAAAATCAAAGAAAAATGGCAAAAATAATGATTAACCGAGACTCCTACAATTCCACTAAGCTTAACACATCATCCTATCGAAAAGCTAAAAAGATGACAAAATATTATAAAAATAATTATATAAAAATAAACATTATCAAAAAAGAAGACAACCCTTAAAAAAAACTATATATGGATACGTTTGAATAAACCGTTACTATGATTCCTATACATTATTATACATATTAAAATGTAATATTATATAATAACTGGATATATAAATATGAAACATATATAGGCCTATTTGAGCAACCTTGAAAACTATAATTATTTTCAATTATTTGATGATGATTATTGATAGATTTATGATCTATCATACATAAACGGAAAACTTAGCTTGACTACGACGGATATTCTCCGATCCGCATATATAGCTCAATCAATGTGAACTTGAAAAATTAAAAATACTTGTCGAATGCCTTGAGTTCAGTTTGAACCCCATAAAATGCCCACTCAAAGTTATAGTTGAGACCCGTGTTTTAACTACTCCGTACACTACTGTAAATAACATACGGAGTATATATTAAGCTACTTACTATTATATGATTATTATTATTATTATTATTGTTAATAATGATGATCAAAAAAAAATTATTATTGTTAATAATAATAATAATAATAATAATAAGTGAGAGTAATTAAAATAATTAAGAATTTGAAGATTTAGTAACAAACTACTTTGACCCTTTTTTTTACAACAAAAAAAAAAATAAAAAAAAAAATGCTAACATATTTGTGTATAATTTGGTTTAGGGGCGGTCACTCCCTCCGGTGGAAGAACATAGTAGTTTAACAAAATAAAAATAAAAAATAAAGGTAAAAAAAAAAGGAGGGAAAATACAAGTCTTGTTTAGCTTAGTTGGTAAATGAAGAATAATAATGCAAGAGGTTAAGAGATCATCTCAATGTTTATCTTTTTGCAACTCTTTTCATTCATAACAAAATTTTATAATTAAAAATTAAATATTTAAATCATATTTTTATAGTTTTCATTTAATATTTTTCACAAAAGTATTCATTAAACTACACACACATATACAACAAGATCCTAGTAAATGCCGCAATTAAGCAGGGTATGAGGGGTCGGGATGTATATATATATTAAAAAATTCAATTAAAATAGTTTTAAAAAATTCTATTAATTTTTATTCATGTGAATTTTTTTAATTATAAATGTTATGTTTAACCACAATTTATGTTGCTTTTCAATACTTTTCAATGCTCACATTGGCAAGGGTAATGACGGATTTGGGGAAGCTCATGAAGGTTTTGGCTTTGGAGTTAGAAATGACGGTGGGTATGCTTCTTTGGAGTTCTCTGCTTCGTTCGGTAGTGTCATTTGTAACTCGTTGTTTCGTAAAAGATATGAGCACTTGATTACTTTTGCGAGCTCGGTTGGTAGTTCAGAGATCGACTATTTACTGGTAGGAAAGGAAGACAGACGCAGGTGCAAGGATTGTAAAGTGATCCTCTTCAGTGGTCTCTCGACGCCCACCATCTTCTCGTGTTGGACTTTGCAGTCAATGGTCGAGTTCGGAAGAGATCCCACAACCGCACAACGTCTCTTCGAATATCAGGTGGTGGAGACTTTCCGAAACAACGGGGCCTATACTGAAAGACAAGGTTTAGGGGCGGCAGAGCGTGAGGGGATTGGTGAGAATCAGGGCAATGCTGAGGCAATGTGGAGCTGTTTGGCGGGGTGTATCCGCAGAGTGGGTCGAGAGGTGTTGAGGGTGTCAAGAGGGGGACGAGGACCCAGACAGGGAGCTACATGGTGGAGCGAGGAGATGAAGGCCAAGGTGAAAGCGAAGCAGTTAGCGTTACACAAATGGTTGCACAATGGCAGTGGGGACGACTGTACGGATCTCAGGTCCAAGTACAATGAGGCCAAACGAACGGTTGCTAAGGCTAAGGACAAAGCCTTCGAGAGCTTGTACAAGGCTTTGGACGAGAAGGGAGGGGAACGGGTTATCTATCATCTTGCTCGTCACAGAGAAAGGTTGAGCAGAGACATTTGCAGTGTCAGATGCGTCAAGGATGAGGGAGGGCAAGTGTTGGTGGATGATCTGCTGATCAAGGGAAGATAGCTGAGGTATTTCTTAGAATTGCTCAAGGAGGATTTTAACACTTCAGAGCAGAGTATCAATCTCCTAGATCGTATCGACTGCGGCTTCCACAGGCGCATATCAATAGAAGAGGTCAAGGGAGTTGTTTGTAGGTCAAAGAACCATAGAGCTCCGGGCCCAGATGATATCCCGGGGGATGTGTTGAAGTGGTTGGGGGCCAAAGGATTGGTATGGCTGACCTCTCTATTCAATGCATTACTCGGTTCAGCTAAGATGCCCACGGAATAGAGGCTTAGTAAGTCGGTCCCAATCTAAAAGAACAAGGGGCCAGGTTTTTCAATGTTGCAGTAACTATAGGGGTATCAAGCTTCTGAGTCATACGATGAAATTATGGGAGAGAGTGATCGAGGGGAGACTTAGGGGTTTGGTACAGGTGTCTGAAAACCAATTTGGCTTCATGCATAGAAGATCAGCGGTGGAAGCCATTCACGTGCTTAGGCGACTAATCGAATTACACAGGGACAGGAAGAAGAATCTACATATGACCTTCATTGATATAGAAAAGGCGTATGATAAAGTGTTGAGGGAGCTGTTAAGGAGATGTTTGGTAGAGAAGAGAGTGCCGGGAGCGTATATCAGGGTGATCAGAGATATGTATGAGGATTCTCTGACTAGTGTCAGGACGCCAAGTGGAGATTCAGAGTTCTTCCCTATCCGTGTGGGGCTTCATCAGGGTTCCCTCAGTCCGCTCTTGTTCACTCTTGTCATGGATTTCCTCTCCGATCCACTGAAAGAATAGGTTCCATGGTGTATGTTGTTTGCAGACAACATTGTGCTGGTGGATAACACTCGGTCAGGTTTGGCGCGCAGACTTGAAAAATGGAGGAAGGTGCTAGAGTCTCAGGGTTTCAGGTTGAGTTGAACTAAGACTGAATATGTTTAGTTCCGTTTTGGAGAGGGCAGAGACCTGGAGTCTGAGGTCTATTTGGGGGATATCGTTGTCCCCAGGAAAAAGTATTTCAAATACTTAGGATCGTTCGTTCAAAGCGATGGGGGTATTGATAAGGATATTGAGCATTGAATTCAGGAGGGGTGGCTAAGTTGGAGAAGAGCGTCGGCGGTGCTATGCGACAAGAAAATCCCAGCTAAACTGAAAGGGAAGTTCTATAAGGTGGTTATTAGACCGTCCCTTCTGTATGCCTTTGAGTGCTGGCCTATTATGAAAGCCCAAGAACAGAAGATGGCAGTAGCTGAGATGAGAATGTTACGTTAGATGAGTGGGTTTACGAGACTAGGCAGAATCAGAAATGTTGACATTAGGAGCAAGGTAGGAGTTGCGTGTATTGTACGTTGACAAACCGAGGGAGTCCAGACTGCGATGGTTTGGACATGTTCGTAGGAGGCCTTTATCGGCTCCAGTTCGTAGATGTGAGATCTTGGATCTTGGGGTCAGTCGCAGGGGGAGAGGTAGACCTAAGAAGTGCTGGATGGAGGTCATCCGCCATTACCTTAATCTTCTGAACCTTTCGGAAGAAGTGGATTTAGATAGGCACCAGTGGAGGAAGCGTATACGAGTTGCCGATGTCTAGTATTTTAGGCTATGTTGCCGTGTCCTTTTGTCTGTGCCTCCTGTTTATATTCTTTACTGTCCTTATATTTTCAGTGACATTGTTTAGATTCTTTCTGTTCTTCTATTTTCCGTAACATTGTTTAGATTCTTTACTGTCCTTCTATACTCAGTAGCATTGTGGTTCTTGTTCCGTGTTATTATGGGTATTTCGGAAACACTCTCCCGACCTTGGTCGGGGTATGAGTGCGTACATCCTGACCTCCCAGACCCCGCTTAATCGCGGGATTTACTGGGTTGTTGTTGTTGTACAATACTTTTCAATCCTATCAATTTTTTTTTCATGTAAAATGACATATTTTTTGAAAAAAATTAACTTTCTTTCAATATTTCTCATAAAAGTATTCACCATGATGCACAAATATATATATATATATATATATATATATATTCTATTAATTTTCATTGTATAATTTTTTAATATATATATATTTCTCAGAAAAATGTCATATATAAAGCACAATTTATAGTTTTCTTTTAATATATATTTATAAAAAAAATTCTTCATTATACATACCAAAAAAATCATCGAAATAAAAAATTACGCCTCTATATGAAATCCTGTTGCCACCACCGGTTTGGATGATACTAAGTTGTTTTAACAAGAATAATATCATTTGGTATATTTCACGATAGCAGTGATTTGTAAGATTTTTGGACAAAATAATAGGTATAATACTTTGTTATCTCTTCTCCAAAAGAAAAGGTGAGAATACTTCATCATGAGATTATTTTAATTAGTTTCACAATATTATTATTATTATTATTATTATTATTATTATTATTATTATTATTATTATTTATTGATTGCCAACAAAAGTTAAAACAGAACAAAAAACTATGTAAAAAGCTTCTTTAAATCCTTCCAAAAAACGAAAGGTAAAGGGACTTTATTTATTTATTTATTTATACATATATGATATGATTATTTTGGGTAGAAGGTCCTATATATAAATCCCCACTTACCTTGTTCCCAAACATGCCCATTCCCACCCTCTCTTTCTTAACTTCCAAAATCCACCCAAGAAACATCTCTCAGCCTTCCTGTTCCTACCCCAATCCAATCCCCAATTAATCCTCACTAAACCCAAATTAACAATTAATTAACTCAAGTTTCACTCTCTTAACCCCCCCTTCGCCCCTCATCCCAATTTCCCAATCCAAAAAATCCAAACCCTAACCATAGATCATAACTTAACTTCCATTGATAATGGACCTCCTGACCGATTTCGACGCCCGGGATCTGGCGATCACTGAGCTGGCTCAAGGAAGAGAGCTAGCGGAGCAGCTGCAGAAGCTTCTCGGCGTCCCTTCGTCCCCCAACGAAGACCGCGAGTTCTTGACGAATCGGATCCTCTCCATCTACGAGAAAGCCCTCAGCCTCATCGGTTCCATTGGCCTCGATCACTCTCTCGCTCCGGCTCCTTCGGCTTCTCCGACAAGCGTCCATGGCGGATGCAGCCCCCAGAGCTCCCGGAGCTCCTCCCACGACGGAGATCCTCCCCGCCCCTCCAAGAGAAGGTGCGCGCGACGACTTTCACATTTCTCGCTTTTTCTTAACGTTTTAATAAAATTCAGGTAAAAAAAAAAAGAAACTATGAAGAAAATCTTGAATTTTATTTAAATAAATTATAATATAATCGGTTTTTATTTATTTTTGGTTAATAGGAAGACATCACCGCGACGGGCGGAGAAGGTGAAGGTTAGCAATGGAGAAGAGCTTCCAAGCGATGGGTATAGTTGGAGGAAGTACGGCCAGAAGACTATTCTTGGGGCTAAGTTCAGAAGGTATTAATAATTAAATATCTTTTAATTTAATTTATTGCTGTGAAATTAATTGAAATTAATTAATTAATTCGATACTAATATATACCAGTACATGTTAAATTTCAAAGAAAATAAAATAATTTAATTAAGTTTTAACTAGATAAAGGCAGTTATATATTTGTATTTTTTTAAAGCCTTTTTCTGGTTTAAACAGATTAGGGTATTTCATCAAAAAGAGATTAAGGTATAATTTGTGTATCTTATTAGTTTCAATCATTAGAAAGTTAATTACATCGCTATATATACATTTTTGTCTTTATTATTGGGCGTGTCATAATAAAGTTATGTTTGGTTGGCTTGTTGCATTTGTGATGGAATCTCTCATGTTAAAAGTTCTAAGTGTGGATGATGTGTATGTTTTTATCCTCTCCCTTATTTTTTTTGCTTTATATGAATTATTTGTTTTCTTTTATTTGATTTTCCCCCCATCCCATCATACATTATTAAACTGGAAATTTTAATTTAACATGAAAGCCTAGAAAATTTAAACATGAAAGGGGGAGAAATTCAAATTGCATATTTTAATTATAAATATATACTATAGGAATAATGCTTTCATAATTATCATAGCATGTACCCATTTAAACATAATATTGAATTTAATATTTATTTATTTATTTAAAACCAGATAAAAAGCTTAAAAGGGGATCATACTCGGTAAACTTTGCATTATAAAAATGAAAAGTGAAAAAAAAGTTAGGTAGGGAAGATGAGTAGGTTGGATCTTGAATACAACCTTATCTTCAAATTTTATTTTTATTTATTTTTACCTCGGGAAAACATGGCTCTAAAACACGTGTGTATATATAATATATTTTTCTTTAATTAAACTATTTTAAAATTTTACAAATAAAAATATATTTATATCCTAATTATTTTATCTTTTCACTTTATTAAAAATTACTATATAATCTCCCTAATTCTTACAAAAGACAAATTTAAAAAGTGGGCATAAAAATATTGTAAATAATCAACTTGTAATAATTTCTTGCTCATATTTGTAGGGGCTATTATAGATGTACTCATCAGCATTCCCAAGGCTGCCTAGCGCTAAAACAGGTCCAAAAATCCGACGAGGACCCCACTGTCTTCCACGTCATCTACGTGGGCGAGCACACGTGTACCCCACACGCCCACGTCAGATCCCCTTCCGCCACTCCGAACCCGCCACGTGTAACTCAAGCCCCACCTCAACAGGCACTTCCGGTTTTCCAGCCACAACTAAACGTACAGACCGAAGGGCTGGACAATGGGGACCAGGACAAGTTCTACTTCCGGTCCTTCTCATTCTCAACTGTCTTCGCGGCATCACTTGCCAAGTTGGATTGTGACCACTTCCCGTCGGATTCGGATCCTCCGGAGGGCTTCTCCGCTCCGACCTCAGGGGAGAATTCGCCGATTAATAAGCTCGAGTTTACCCTCGAGGAGCTCGGAATTGACCCAAATTTCCCGTTCGATGACTCTGAAATGTTCATTTAAGTGGTTTTTTTTAATGTCAAAATATGCAATGTTTTGGCGGTAGAGGTTTTTTTTTTTTTTGGTAGTATAGATTTGAGTTAGGCTTGATCGGACCTGAGCTTACCAAAACGCTCGGTTCGGTTTGAAATATTATAAAGTATAGGATATAAACTCGAAATAACTTGAACCCAACTGCCATCGACGAGCAAGGGTAGTGTCAAGTGTAAGTTAGTACTCCGTATGTTTTTTTACCCTTTCTAGAAGAGTTTGTTTAGAGGGTGTGATAAGAGAAAGGAAGAGTTTTTAGGGATCTTTCTATATTTATTACATTGTTTTGTAAGATTAGTGAGATGTTCCTTGAAATAACTTTGGGCCTCTTTTGTTTTAGCAATGTCAAAAACTTTGGTCCTCTTTTGTTTTAATAATGTCAAAAACATTGGGCCTCCATTGTTTTAACAATGTCAAAAACTTTGGGCCTGTTTGATGTTCCATTCGAACTAGATCTTACACTTGATATCCAATTGTTTAAGGGTATTTACTTAAATAACAGCGATATTATATGAGCAGAATAGTTTAAGCTCAGCTTGAGTTTGGTTCGATATAAGCTCAAATCGAGCTAGTTTATTTACTAAATGAGTCGAGTAAGAGCACAATTTTGAACTTGATTCAAAGCTCGATCCGGCTTGATCCAAAGCTCAAATAGCTCAAATTTTGTGGAATTAACAAAATTTTCTTTAAGTTACTATGTTAAAAACAAACAAGGTTGCTTAATATTCGAAAAAAGTTTATCACAAGCTCGTTTGTTTACTAAACAAGTTGAATATGACCACGATTTTAAGCTCGAGAAAATTTAGACGCAAATGAGCTAAATATGAACAAGCAATATTATGCTAGTTCGACTCAAATTGCAACCTTAAGAATAAGTAAGGTTCCAAAAAATAAAATAAACCATGTGATGAATTATAAATCATGGCCTAATAAATACTTTTAAATTTAAGCTTAAATAGTAACCTAAGGAATACATATTTAAGTTCGAGTCCAAATTTAACTTCGGCTTAAGCTCGGTTCATTTCTAAACAAATTGAATATGAATAACTTGTCATTCGGTTCAGAGTCGAGTAGGGTCATTTCAGGTAGAACGAGTGATACGAGGTTAGCCGTATGATGGCCCGATCTTCGACAATCAAGACTCAAAGACAAGAACGGAAGCAAAGACTCAAGAACACCAAGTAAAGTGCTCGATATCGACAAGAAATAAACAACGCAGCAATTCGACTAAGAACAAATAGGACTCGAAATTGACTAAAACAAAGGGACTTGACTCGATCAAACAAAGCAATGAAATAAAGATCGATAGAAGGGTGATTGGAACTAAGGTAGAACGAGATAAAAACCCCAGACCTCCTAAGAGGGTAGGAACCAAGTATCAACGACTACAAAGCCCGCCTCTACAACCTTACACAACCAAGCGGACAACTTGGAGGCATAAGGAGGGGACTTGTGATTGCCAGGATCACCAAGCTCTCGCGAGGTTAATGAACTCAAAGCAAATCAAGCAAGATCAAAACCAATTGTGCAATCGATGAGCAACTCTTCGAATCGATTGACTTTCTCACAGATATGTTTCACACAAAAACTGTATTTCTGAATAATGGAAGAAGTGAGTTCTACAATTGAAGAAGGCCGGCTAAATAAACCCTAGAAGACTAATTGTGGCCGAAAATTAATAAATAAAATAATAAAAATAATAACTTAAAGGAATTAATAAAATAACCCTAAAAGTTTCCTAAAATAGCTTAAGTAGAAAAGTTGTCAAAATAGGAAATAAACAAGGGTTCAACACTTAGGAATTTCGGCCCTATCATGTGCCTAAGATGGTTCGACAATCTTGATCCCAATGCACTTGTAGGTCTTCAATGAAGGCTCGGGGAGTTGAACCGTGCTCGAGAATAAGGCATGACTCACAAACATGAATGAGTCGCGTTGAAGCTTCTTGGTTCAGGCTTGAGTCATAGGTCCGTCTCCTAAGATGATTGGCGTGTCCGGAGGTGTAGAAGATGCTCCCGCATCAATGAGTATCGGGTAAAACGGGTCTCAGGCAGATCCGGGTTAACTTGAACCTAGGTTTGACATGATTTTAGGTCAAATCAGGTCAATTTTGGATTTGAGATTTTATGATGACTTTGCGATAACTTCAAAATGCTCAAGTTATAGACACGATTGCTAAGTTGTTCTTTTTGGGCCACATATTTATTAGAAGATGCCATCCTAAGTTTTAACTCTTATAGTTATATACTACATCCGATCTAAAATATTTGATTTTTTCTCTTACTAATGATTTTTAATAAAATTTCAAACTCTATAAAATATCAAAGTTTTAATTAATTTTTATAGAGTTTTTTTAGCTTTTAAAAAAAAGTGTTGAAAAATAAAAATTTTCAGATTTAGGGATTTGGATTCAAGAACACGAATAAGGAAGCCATGGAAGCAAAACTGAAGCTCTCGATTTCTTGTTTCAACTGAATTGAATTAGTTACAGAGAGGGAGGAGGGAATCAGTTTAAATAGCCAAAGAGGAGATCACGTGATAGGCATGTGATCATTTAACTAATACATAAGAGGAACCCGGTTTAACATAAAAACAAAACTAAACCGGTTCATATCATAACAGGCCCCCTCAAACTGGCGATGGATCATAAAGGTGCATCCCCAGTTTGCTCAAGAGGTTCTTGTGTTGTGCAGCTGGCAAGATCTTGGTGAGAACGTCGGCTAACTGGTTTTGTGTGGGAAGGTAAGTGAGTTGCAGTAATCCTTCCATCACCTTTTCCCTGGTGAAGTGTCAATCTATTTCTATGTGCTTCGTACGCTCGTGGAACACTGGATTCCGAGCTATCTGTATTGCCGACTTGTTATCACAATTCAGAGTGACAGGCTTCAAATTGGACTCCCCAAGTTCTTGTAGAATGTTGACCAGCTATGTGACTTCAGCTGCAGCCTGACTCATGGCTCTATACTCGGCTTCTGATGAACTTCTAGAGACAGTAGCTTTCTTCTTTGATTTCCAAGTTATGGGATTGTCACCATAAAGGATCACATAGCCAGTCACTGATTTTCTGGAAATTGGGCATGAAGCCCAATCTGAGTCAGAGAATGCTTGCAGCTTGATTGTTGATCCTTTCTGTAGCTTAATTCCATAATGTGGAGTCCCTTTGACGTATTTTAGCAGATGACACAGGGCAGCTTGATGTGTGGCATCAGGGGACTGAAGGAATTGACTTAAAACCTGTACAGAAAAGGATATATCTGGTCTTGTATTGGTTAAGTAACTCAGTTTTCCAACCAAGCTTCTGTAAGTAGTAGGATCAGAAATTAAGTTATTTGAATCTGAAGGTAAAAGCTTAAAATTTAAAGGCAAAGGTGTAACACAAGTCTTCTGATCATCAATGTTTGCTTCCTTGATGATCTCCTGGCAAAATTTCTTCTGACTGAGCACCAGGGAACCATGTGATTGAATTACTTCAATACCCAGAAAGTAATTCAGTTTTCCTAAGTCCTTAATGCTGAACAATTCATGAAGATGTTGTTTAAGACCTTGCACTTGAGATAAATCTGAACCTGTTACAATTATATCATCTACATATACTGCAACAATAGTTAGATGATTATCTTTATGGGATATAAACAAGGAAGGATCATGCTTGGACTGAACAAAATGAATTTCAATCAATGTTGAATACAGTTTATTGAACCACTGCCTTGAGGCTTGTTTTAAGCCATATAAGGACTTTTTGAGTAGACAGACTTTATTGGTAGGGTTAGGAACCCCTTGAGGCATGCTCATATAAACCTCTTCATGTAAATCATCATGCAAAAATGCATTGTTTACATCCAACTGAAAAATATCCCAACCTTTGTTTAAAGCTAAAGAAAGAATAACCCTTACTGTTGACATTCTTACCACTGGTGAGAATGTCTCATCATAATCAATTCCATGTTGTTGATTGTATCATTTTGCCACCAACCTTGCTTTATATCTCTCAATTGATCCATCAGCTTTAAGCTTAATCTTGTAGACCCACTTGCATCCTATAGGTTTCTTTCCTGCAGGAAGATCAACTAAGATCCATGTTTTGTTAGATTGCAAAGCAACAATCTCTTTATCCATAGCTTCAGTCCATTTTGGATCTTTAGAGGCTTTGGTAAAGGTTTTAGGTTCTACTAGATCCAATGAATCATGTACAGAAGCTGAATTGCACATGAATTGAAAACTGTCAGTAGCAAGAAATGAGTCTCGAAAACTAGACATAAAAGGAAATAGTTCAGAATTAGAACCAAAATTGCATATGTAATCTTGCAAATGTTGTGGTTGTCTTGTAACTCTTGAAGATCTTCTCACACCCTCTGGAATTAGTGTCTGAGAAATGCTTGAGGATGAATGGTCATGTGAAGGTGAATTGCTTGATGAACTGGTGACTGTAGTTTCAGTATATGTGTGATCACTAACAGTGTTGATCATCTCAACATTCTCATGTATAATTTCACTATCAGGTAAAAATATAGAATCAGGACTGTTAGGCATAACATTTGGTAATGGAATGCTGCTATCAAAATCGATTTTATGTATAGGAAACTGCATTTCATGAAATTTGACATCTCTAGAAATAAAAACTTTATGAGAATGCAAATCCATAACCTTATAACCTTTAGTACCATGAGGATACCCCATGAAAATGCAAGGAGTGCTCCTGGAATCAAATTTTGACCTGTTGCATTTGTTAGTACTAACAAAACATAAACAACCAAATGATCTCAGCAATGTATAGTCTGGATCTTTATTGAACAAAATTTGATAAGGTGTCCTGAATTGAATAGGGAATAAAGGAAATCGATTTAGCAGTTAATACACACTCTCCCCAATACTGGAGAGGGAGATTAGATTGAAATAAGAGAGCCCTTGCAGTTTCTAACAAGTGCTTATGCTTTCTTTCCACTACTCCATTCTGCTGTGGAGTATAAGCACAAGTGGTTTGATGTACCAAACCTGTCTTTGAATAGAAAACCTGTGCTTCATTGCTGCAAAACTCCATGCCATTGTCAGATCTAACAATCCTTACTTTGGCATTGAATTGGTTAGACACAAAAGCAATAAATGATTTGAGTAAAGAAAAAGCATTGCTCTTAGCAGCAATCAAATGTGTCCAAGTGGCTCTAGAGAAGTCATCCACAATAGTCAAAAAATATCTAAAACCATTGTGTGTAGGTACCTTATAAGGACCCCATATATCAACATGAATCAATTCAAAACAAGACAAGGATTTTATTGAACTATCAGGAAAAGAACACCTTTGCTGTCTGGCCTTAGGACAGACCTTGCATACATGGTGCTTGCCAGTTTTTACAAGGTTTTGCAAGAATGGAAAATGAAACAATTGATCAAAAGGTACATGTCCAAGTCTACAATGCCATAGTTCTAAAGATACAGCTCGAGCATTGTTACAATGAACATCATCCAACTTGAAAATAGAAGACAAAAATTCAGAAGCAGCTTTGTCATTAGCAGAAACTTTGTCCTTTAGAGATGTAAGATACAGTCCCTTTGAGACCTCACCAAGCACCAGTGGCTTGTTCGTTAAAGGGTCCTGTATCAAACATTGAGAAGGAGTAAATAACATATAAGCATTTAAATCGTGCACAAATTTCCTCACAGAAAGCAGATTGTATGCAAACTCAGGTACATGTAGTACATCATGTAACACAATCTTATTTTGCAATGTAATAGACCTTATATGACAGATCTTGGACTGTTGTCCATTTGGCACAGTTATATAGCTGGGCATATCAAATACTTTATAAGAATGAAACATGGATAATGTGGGACAAATGTGATGAGTGGCACCACTATCTATCACCCAACTATAATCATTGCCAAAAACACTAAAACAAAATCTGTTACCTGCAATCATGTTAGCATCATCACCAGTAGATTGTTTGCTCAAGAAAGCCAGAATTTGATCATACTGCCCTTTGGTCAAGGAGTGAGCAGCATCTGGATTTTCTCCTTCAACAGTCACATTATTGGCAAATTTCTTTGATCTGTCTCCTTTGAAATTAGGAGGGTAACCATGAATTTTGAAGCACCTATCAATAGAATGACCAGCAATCTTGCAGTGGTCACAAAAATAATTGTCTTTCCCTTTCTGACCAGTTTGATTCCCAGATTGCTGCTTGTTGCCTTGATTTCCATTCTGAACTCCATTCTTTTGATTGTTGAATCGACCAAACTGCGAATTGGCTTGTGAGCCATTACCAGACTGGTTGTACTGTCTTTGAAACGCATTAAACGCAGCAGTTGCATCAGTAATAGAACTAGAATTGTTGAGGCCCCTTTGGCCTTCCTCATCAATGAGCATTCGATACACATCGGCTATATTCGGAGTTGGCTTCATCAGCAAGATGCTCGTCCTAACTCCATTGTAAGTATCCGGCAAACCGACAAGAAATTGGATCACCTGTTGCTTTGCAAAAGACCTAGAAACTGGATTCACAGATCCACAACCAATGCACACAGGCGCATCTACCAAATCCATGTACTCATCCCACAATTTCTTGAATCTCGAAAAATACGAAGTAATGGAAGAACCATTCAGAGAAATTTTAAACATCTCTTTTTGTACCTGATACAGACGAGTACTATTTGGTGAGCCAAACCTCATCTTCAATTCCTCCCAGATCTCCCTCGCAGTTCGAAAATACAACAGCGTCTCGGCAATTTCTTTCTCAACTGAGTGCAGTAGCCACGCAACCACCATTCCGTTGCATCTCCTCCAATGAACATAGCGAGGCGACGTTTCCGCCGGAATCTGGAAAGATCCATCAACAAGACCGATCTTGTTCTTAGCAACCAATGACACTTCAACCGCGCGCCTCCAATGGTTGTAATTGGTTTCGTTTAGCAGATGAGTTGATAGATTGTAGCTTGGATGATCCGAATGGTGCAAGAACAACACATCATTCGCATCGATTTGAATCGGATCCACATGAACCACATCTTCACCATCCATGACTGATCAAGAAACTCAAAAAAAAAACTTTAGAAAATAAATGCGGAAATTACAGAACTAGAAGATCAGTGACAAAACCTGATCACAGACTTAGATGAGCTTTGCAAGCTCTGATACCATTTCAGATTTAGGGATTTGGATTCAAGAACACGAATTAGGAAGCCATGGAAGCAAAACTAAAGCTCTCGATTTCTTGTTTCAACTGAATTGAATTAGTTACAGAGAGGGAGGAGGGAATCGGTTTAAATAGCCAAAGAGGAGATCACGTGATAGGCATGTGATCATTTAACTAATACATAAGAGGAACCCGGTTTAACATAAAAACAAAACTAAACCGGTTCATATCATAACAAAAATAGCAAGCGGAGGGAGTTGACCTAGAAATAATGTCGGGTTTAAAAAAAAACCGGGTCAAAATTTCTTGGTCTTGAGTCAAAACTCTTCAGGTGTTCGAGTCGAATCGGGTTGGGTTTTGAGTCAGCTCTATGAATAAGAATAAGCAACACTATGCTCGTTCGACTCGAATAACGAATCAAATTTTTTCTACTATAGAACTCTCCAATTTGGGTTACTTTTTAATACAACTCTTCAATTTGGGGTCGTTTTCACAATTAGCCTCATAAAAGGGCGTTGCCTGACAAATTACGGTCGTTTACACGGAGAGAAATTGGAGGGTTAACCAAAAGCCCGAGGCCAGAAACTGCCGTGAGAGAGAACTTGAACATCGAGAGAGATCCACAGCCGGCGACGAAGATGATTTACCGAAAATGGAGTTTGCTTACCGCTACCGTGGTTTTCACCGGCGGCATCATTGGTGCGGTCGTCGCCGCTGACGTCCTCTTCTTCAATGTCCGTATCTTCTTTCCCCTTTCGATCTAGCCCTAGATTTCTAATTCTTTCGAGTAATTCATATTTCTGGAATTTGTTTCTCCTGTTTGCTATGTTGTTGAGTTTCTGATCTGTTAAATCTGATTAAAGTTAAAGAAAATAGGTTTCGGTTTTTCCGCCATCAAATTCATGTCGACGACAATGTTTCGGTTCATTGTTTTCCCCGATTCATCCTTGATTCATGGCTTAGAATGACATTAAGCTTATGATTGATGGCTATGTCTTACAAATTTTGATTATAAAAGTGAAAATTCCTTTTGATACATAGGAATAAAAATGGATTGCTTGGAATTGATGTTGCAGAAGTAGATTTCTGTGTTTCTCTGCCATAGTGATACTGCATTTGTAGATTGTGTTCGAATTATGATGCATCTGCTTGCATTGGTAATAAGTGCTATGCTCATTAGAAATTGTTGCTATGGTTGAAATTTATACAATATCATGGTATTTTATAAACAGGAAGCTGTGTTTTCGATTTTGGTTTTGCCTTGCAATCCCTGATTTTATACTCAAAACACCAGAGAGACTGTCAAAACTTGGTTCATTTAATAGCTGGCTTCATATTAGCCCGTCAAACCATGTCTGTCCCATGTCCCTGATTGTTGTTTCTAATCATATTTTACCTGGCGACAGAATTTATGAAGGTTCCGAGTCCAAGACAAATGCTACTATTTACTAATAATATCATATAGGTTTCTGAATTTTGCTTGACAGTTGCTTAGACATATGGTGTTAATTTTATGCTTGAAGTTTATTCGAATATCATGGTATTTAGTATAACAGGAACGTCAGGAAGCCGGGTTCTCTATTTTGATTCATCCTCACAAGATGTTATTTTTACACTTGAAACACTGGAGATATTGTCTTTTGTTTCACCTTAGCCTTTCAAACCATGTTTCTGATTGTTGTTTCTAGCCATATTTTTTTACCTGGTTACAGAATTTGTCACAGTACTATGTATTTTTCAAGTCCAAGAGAACTAGAGGAGTGCTGTGCTTTACTAGTGGTTTCATACTACATAGTTAATAAGTAGTGCATTTATTTTGGAATATGTAGCTGAAGTGTGCTTACCAGTTACCAATAAAACCATACATGATACATGTTTTGACCTATGCTTGATGGGGGTTTATACTTGTGGTGTTGAGTTTTTTAGATTAGAAAACACGCAAGGGATAATAATATTCCCCAACCCTACTTTATTTTGTACTTTTTTTTTGTTCATTTTATTTGAATAAATTGTGAAATGGAAAGGAGAGAACATTTCATTTCAAACCTTGGGCTTTCTTAGTATCTTCATTCATCCTCACTAGGAATTGTGTTGTGAGATGAGGGGATATGCCCTTTCATGTTGGGATACCTCACTGCGACTAAAATCATTATTATCACTAGCATTTGTCATTTGTTTATTTGTCCAAATTTCATCTCAGTTCTAATTCCTATCATTTGCAGGATACCTTTCTAAGGCCGAAACCAGTCAAGCAGGATGCTACTCCTTCAACCAAGTAAGGATTGATAGGGATTTGAAGATGTGTTTTCCTGTCAGTTCGGTTCAAGGCTGTTTTCACAGTTCTGTTTGCTTTATAGTTCTCTGATGTAACTCAATCATGTGAACTCAATTTCTTTCAGAAACTCCTATTTTCATTTGCAATAAGTTCATAATCAAAACTCGGGTTGCTTCCGTTTTGGATGTTTGCAGAAAGTATGTCAATCACCCTTTTTGGCTTCTACACTATTCAGGCTCATCTAATACCTGACTCTTATGTTTTCGATTCAATTTCCTTGTCATCTCTTGTACTGTGAAAGTTCAGTTTTTTCATTTGCAGGAGATTGGTTTGATATTTTGTTGGGGTTTGTTAGTAGATGCATTGGTGATTTGATGTAGATGCATCTCTACATCATAACCAACTTCAAGCAGACACCAGAAAATGGTGTTTTGTTCATCTTCCAGGAGACCAGGACTATGACACTAGTTTGGAATTTGGATGCACTGTAGAACAATTATTGGACCGAAAAAATAATTGATGTTGAACAATTATTAATGTTTGGCATTAAAATGAGTTGTTCAAGTAGCCGTCACATATAGGTCGAAGTTTAAAACTTACGAGAAATTGGAGTTCGAAAAAACTTTAATCCCCTTGGGTAAGATGTTCTAAACTACTGGTTTAAGGGAAAACAATGCCAATTCACATGAAGTGTCTAAACTTGAAAATTACACAATGTAAATACTGCTTTCCTTCACCCACCTACATAGTTCAGAAGACGCGATCATAGATAGCAACATGTAAACTGTGAAATGGGTTCATCACACTAAGGGCTCGTTTGGTCGATTGCAGAATTCTCGGGAATTGAATTCCTGTGAAATGTACTTTCTAGTAATTGAAAAAAGTCACGGAGTATTTGGTTGAATTTTGATGTTTAGAAATATAAATTGGAAAATAAAAAAAATTATATGAAAAAATGGTGGAAGTTGAACTTACCTCGTCCCCTCTAGATAAGTGAAACTTCCTCCAATTTGGAAGAATTGAAATTTCTGAAAAGTTGAATTCTTGTGTCTTTCTACCAATCAATCACATGAATTTATCATATTTCATAAGTTTTTACTCATCCGAACTTATTTTTGGCGTATATATAGCTATTAAATCCCAAGAAATTCCACACCGGAAAAACAAAATATGATCAAGAAAGAGAATTAAACATTTGATTTGGACGGTGTATTAGGCAAGAAAAAACATGCATATGCACTAATTTTTTGGTGCATAGGCGTTACAACCAACGCACATTACTTAACTACATAACATATGATCAAATACTTGAAATTTATTCATTCATAATTCATTGCATACAATCAGAAAATATTCCAATTTCGAAATAAATCAAAACCCTATCAATCGGGCAAAGGGTGACTTCATCTTGTAAGATACCTTCTTATTGCACCTCCCTCTCCCCTTCAACATCTTCCATTTCTTACCCAACATCAACCCGCAACCGCCACCGCCACCACCGCTGCCACATCCATCGATGATCTCCGACCCCACCACCTTCACCGCCGCCCTAACGGCCGAGCCAATCGGGCCCCGCAAATGGGCCTTGAACCGCTTCGAATCCCCGCTCGAAGCAGCCCCCCGGATCAGCATGAGGTGCCTCTCGATGATGAAGCTCACCGAGACGAGCTCGTGGAGGTCATACAGGGGGCTCCCGCAGTCCCAAACGCGCCCTGCACCATCGTCGGAATCGGAGGCTTCCCTGATCCGATCAAGAGAGGGGTCCATGGAAGAGGAACCCGCCTTTGGCATGTTGTGGTGACACACTCCTAAGGGGAGTGGGATTTTTCATGTGGGTTTGTTTGCAATATATACAGTATGTAATAAGCTAAGTTTGGCTGCATATAGGATTTGCATTGATTGGTGGGGTGTAATGACGGAAATGCCCTTTCTTATATGGGGAGATTTGGTTTGGGAGGAAGGGATGGATTGGTAATTTGGAGGGATGATGCTTTAATTTGTTCAGTGTACCTATTGGATGAGTTGTATAGGTGAGTAGATCAATTTTAAGATCTATGAAATTATTTGTTTTAATTCATTTGTATGATACGTGACATATTACATTATTGTAAATCTACCTGTTTTCTTCTTTTCACAATGTCTAAGGCGTGTTTGGTTGAATGCGAGAAGTACAATTTCCGAGAACTTACCTCCCATGAATTGAATTCCCGTGCAATACACTTCTCATGAATTGAAAAAAGTTATTTGGTTAAATTTTGGTTTTTATAAATATAAATAGGAAAGGAAGTTGAACTTACCTAGTCCCCTAGGTAAGTGAACTTCCTACGATTTGGAGTAATTGAAATCCGTGAGAAGTGGAATTTCTGTGTCATTCCGTCAACCAAACACAGGACTATATCCTACTTCCTGAGTTTTTAACTGACTAACCAAACGATGCCTAAGACGGTTGGGTGTTTACGGTAATTAAAACCAAAGCTTAATTAGTTACTGGATTGTTGACATAATATTATATATAAAACTTTAATCTTTTGATTGTATTATCAATTCAAGTTTTTGGTGGCGTATCTCTAATATATATTGCACTCACTGAGGCAGTGAGGCCTATAAAGAGGCCATTTGACTTCAAGGTATCCATAGCCCATAGGAATGGAAAATAGAGAGTAAAGGTTGCATACACCTCGGATTTACAGAATAATTACATATTGATAGTCAAAATGTCTTATACTTGTGCAGAGATCTCATATACTATGGGAGAACTAAACATACTGCCGTTAGATATGATACTATTTTATTCGTGAAAAGGTACATGTTAATGTTAAGAAAAGAAAATTGATGGTAATTAATGATGTTGAAATTAAGTAAACTTGCTACTATGTATGCATGTGTTGCATGAATATAGAGGAGATGACTGAGTTTTTATAGCAAGTTCAAGGGCTGATGACGAATTTGGGTACGTAAATATGTTTTTATACTAATAGATAGTTTGTCTAGAGCAGACATTAAGGGATGTTATATGAACCGAGTAGTTCAATCTCAGCTTGATAAAAGCTCGACTCGAGCTCGTTCATTTACTAAATGGACCGAGTATGAACACATTTTAAAACTGGATTCAAATTTCTATATCATCAGCGATCGTTCCTTTATATTTTTTCAAAAACAATGGCTTGAGTCTTTTCATTTATTAAACAAATTGAGCTAGCTTGAGGACAATTTTAAGCTTGAGTCCAAATTAGTCTTGACTCAACCTCGAATTATTTCTAAACGAGCCGAAAATGAACAAACAATAATCGAGTCGTTCCATTCGAATAATAGCCCTAGTAAACGTTAAAAAAAAAGTAAGGGCAATTATAAAGGTTAATGTATTTTAATTTGGGTCTTGTGTTAGTGTTGTATTATAAAAACGTGTTTGCAGTAGCTTAGCTAAGCTGGTTGAGCTTAAGGCTCAAGCAATCAAGCACTCGTGGACTCAAAAATCCAACACAATTTCCATTGTGACCCAAATAAGGAGAAGAAGAGTAAAGATATCATTGTAATCTTTTCGCCTTTAGCGAACATTAGGTCCGGCCCAAAGGGCAATTGCTCAGGGCCCAAACTTTATAAAGATTAGGTTGATTAATGAATATCTCAATATCATACGTTCATACTTCATACCCAAATGAGATCTTCTACAACCCTCCCTGCACCCCTCCCTACTCCACTTAATTTTTTTTAACATCCACCCCTTATACTTATTATTTTAGAAGCAATGTCTTCACAAAAAATGAAGCCACGTGTCTTTCTATGAGCAAAAGTAAAAAACAGTTTTTCCTTTCTAACCCACGTTCACTAATCAACATTTATCTCTGATCAACCCTAAAAACCCAATTTTGCAGCCCCATGTTCTCCTTCAACCGCTTCTTCCACATTAGAATTAGGCTGAAGAGCATCACGTTCTTCCTCACAAGTAATTCTTCCTTAGAATTGATCGGTTATCGTGGACACGGTGTGTGATTGGTGAGAGGCTGGAGGGTTGTTAGTAGGCGGCGTCGCAATCCCATTGTGTAGATTGCCCCAGATTATTTTGAGAATTGAAGACGAAGATGAACAGATCACCGCTGGGAGACTACTGGCGAGGAGGACGACGACGATGAACAGATCTATGAAGAATCGACTGGGCTTGCGAATTCATCTAACAATTTTGTAGCTGTGTTTGGGGGCTGATTAGATTATTATTGGGTGATCTTGATCAAAAAGGGGAGATGCACTTTTATTTGTTTGATATTCAATTAATTATTGTACATAACTGTTTTGTGTTCACAAGGACTCGACGAAGCATAATTATGCTTGACTATGCATATGACAATTCCAATTTCGGTCGATCCCCGAGAGGAGAGTGGAGGACTGGGCAGAGGCAGATCTGTCCTAGTGCCAACGTCGATAGAGGTGGTGGGAAAAAGAGGTGCCTGATTATGATGGCGTCGTCGATTCCGTCAGTCGGAGCAACGACGATGGCGTCTGATTCGGCGAGGACGGAGGAGGAGGATGGAAGCTTACGTAAGTTAGAATGATCTTCATGTGGAAAAGATGACAGTCAGAGGAACAATGGCCTTTCTGGCCAGTGTATGAAAGTCCAACAATTAAGATTTTTTTTTTGCTCCGGTGAGTTTTGGAATAAAATTTGCATCTTCATCATTCTAAGGTCCATATCTATTTTTCTCTAGAGCTTTAGGGGCAAGATTCTAAGCTCTCTCCGGTGGATATGTGGAGCGAGAGAGGGACAAGAAGATAATCTGCACTGGATAATCTCCTCACAATCTAAACAATCTTTCCTCCCCAAGATCCCAAAATCCACCCAAAATAAGCTGGAGGCGGGCCAGGCAGCAATTGGGTGGTAGGCGGCGAAATTGGAGGCAATGGTAGGCGGCGATGGTAGGCAAAATTGGAGGCGAAGGTGGTAGGCGGAATCGGGTTCAACTCAATATTTGGATTCGATCAAACGAGTGCGATGATAGGCGTCGAAATTGGAGGCGAAGGTGGACATCAGTGGTTGTTCTGGGATTTGTCATTAAACAAGGATAAGGGGAGCGAATTGAAATTGGAGACGGATAGAGGGAGAGAGAGGAGATTAAGGGGTTGCCCATCGACAGTTGACGGCGGCGTAGAGAGGAGCGGAGGCGGCGTCGGAACTCTAAATCGGCAGCACCGCCCTCCTCTCGCCGAGCCTGGCCACCGGACTTCCTCCGCCGACTGTAGCAACATCACCAGAGACCACCAGCGCCGCCTCCATTCGCCCTTTCCACCGCCAAGAGTTTGCCCGCGTCCCCGGACTTCCTCCAGCGATCTCCTTCCGTATCGGCCTACCCTCCCAGGCCACTGCCGGCTGCCGCTTGCTCCTGCCAGGTAAGTATCTTCGGCCTCTATCCACAGTTTTTAACCCTGAATTTATGAGTTGTTGTTTCTTGGAGGATCAATTATGTATGAGGCTCGAAAATTTCGATCGGGTTTGTGCTAGATTGAGGTTATCCGAACTGGACTAAATTGAGTTTGTGCTTAGTTAATGTGGAACTGATTGAGACATATATTGATTTTCTTGCCTGAGTATTGTTATTTGTGATGTCCCTAATGTGTGGGATTCGATTTTGTTCGTACCAAATAGTAATTTGTGATTTTTTGCTTATTTTAGGTAACTAAATTCCAGTCTCTCACACATCAGTGTGCCTGTTTGGAGAACAAGGGGTAGACGAGTACAACCGACGCCAACGCCGACAATGAAATAGATGACGATGTTGCAGAAAAGGCCGAGAGTTAGCGGGATGCCCCTCAATCTTCCAAGGGTATGATATTCAATTCCTTTTCTTTGTCGGTATTTCACTCACAGATTTCAATTTTATCAGCATGTGTATTGGATTTGAATTGTTCTATTGTAATTAGTTAGTTGTTCAGGGTATAATGGCAATCGTTATGCAAGTTTGGGGTTAAGAGATTTTGAATTAAGTTTCATGAGTAGGTTGAGTTAAAGAGATGCAATGATATTAAGAGTTGTTCTATAGGTATGTTTTTTGAGTTAGGGCTTTGATTTTGATTGGGTTTGAAAATTGATTAGGTCTTTTCTTTTAATCTTGATTTATGCCAATTGAATTAAGTCTTTTCTTTGCTCAGTTGAGTTTCTGCTTCGTTGTTGATTCCAATAAGTGGATTCATTTTCATGCTCTAAATTAGTGGCTAAATTTTGAGTTTTTTAGTTGAATTGAAGGGCTTTTACTCCAGTTTAATGTATAGGTTTGAAAAAAAAGACTCAAAACCAAGCCAATTTGTGAAATTATTTTGGAAGAAAGAAGAGAATTTTTCTGTTTGTTTTGCCCTATTTTGTGAGTGTTCTATGTCGGTTATTGTCTTATTGTATTACTGATTTCTTTTTGACATTAAATATTTAATTTACTAGCAAATAGAATATTATTGCCTAAATTCATGGTGTGTGATGCTTGAATGTTGATTGTACAACGAAAGAAATCTTTTGGTACTTCATGAAATTGTGAGTTGATTTAGCTGGTAATTTATTCTTCATTTATTATCATCTTTCTAAAATTGTTGTTCTCTTTTTAGGTTGCTTAAGTGCCCAACATTTTGTGGAGTGATATTGGCGGCCTCAAAAATGTTAAGAGGGAGCTTCAAGAGATAATTATACTAGCATGTCCATGTAGGATTACTTGATCTTTCTTTCTTTCTATAAATTGATGAAAAAGCAATCTGATCTCCCTTTTTATGCTTTTATATAGAGATCCCAATATCATGTGGAGAACTTTGAAAAGTTTGGAATTCCACACCGTCTAAATTAAGCATTCTTTTATGCTCACCTCCTCCCCCATGTGGTAAAACTTATCTCCCTAAGGACATTGTCAATGAATGACATGAAACCTTCATTAGTATCAATGTTTTAAGTCATGTGTATCTGTAATTTAATGTAGCTTACATCTTAAATAAGATATTTGGATATAGTTTATGTCGAGTTGTTATGTTTGATTACTGTTCTTATAACCATAATTTTTTTCACGACGTTTTTGTTAAATCTGCTTCACACATGCCATTGCTATTCTTATGGCCATATTTGTTTTCATGACCGTGTTGTGAACTGTGCTGAATAAAAGTCATTAATTGTTGTTAAGCATCGAAATTGTTTTGGGTCATGTTTATTTGTAATTCAATGTAGCTTGCATCTTAATTAACTTAGTTTCTTATAGTTTGGGTCGAGTTGTTATCTTTCATTACTGTTGTTATGACCATACTTTATTTCATGGCGTTGCTGTTAAATCTACTTAACACATGCATTTATTATTTTCCAATAGTGATTGTGTATTTTGTGGTACATAGTTAGATTTTGTTTCAGTCCACTAAATTTGGAAGTTAATATTTTGCTTTTGTTATATATTATGCACTTATACAGTAATATATACAATAGAGTTCCAGAAACGTGGCTTACCACATGCTCATATTGTATTGTTTCTCCACCCTGAGGATAAGTTATCAACGACTCACGATATCGATCTCAATATTATTACTACTTAGTTACCCGATCCTTTCGCTGAGCCAGAGCTGTTAGTTACCTGATCCTTTCCTAAGAAGTATGTCTCATCTACATATTTTGACTCAGATGGATTTTCGCATTATAGAAGGCGAGATGATGGCATTGTTGGGAAGAAAAATGGAGTGTTTCTTGATAATGGATATGTTCTGCCTTATAATCAAGATCTGTTGATACGATATAGGGCCCACATTAATGTTAAAGCATGCAATCAGACAAGATCGATTAAATATTTATTCAAATATATCAACAAAGGGCCTGATAGGATCACTGAAGAAATTTGTCAACCGCGTAATGGAGATAAAAATGTGGATGAGATCAAAAAGTTTTATGATTGTAGGTATATTTCTCCATGTGAGGCGGTATGACGGCTCTTTATGTTTGATATTCATTACCGAACACCATCGGTTGAGAGGTTAACGTTTCACTTGCCTGGTGAACATAGTGTTGTATTTAACACGTAGTATTTTTTTAAAAAAATATAATTAAAATTGCTTACTCAAACCTCGGATTAGGAGGTTTTTTTTTTATCCGAACGGATTAGGAGTGTTTGGTTGATGACTATGCTCTTATTTCTATAGTCTTGTAAATGAGGAAAAGTCTAAAGTGAAAACTAAGAAGATCAACGAATATAAAGATGACATACAATCCTTAGGTTATAAGTGTGCAATGTGTCTTAGACTCTTAGGCCATCAATCAAAAAGAATTTTTCAATTTGAGAGATGTAACTTCTTTTTTATTTAAATGTAATGGATATCATGACAACAATTCAAATGATATTCATGGTATAAGGGAGAACTAAAACGGTAAATTTTAATAAAAAATACTCACCCGTACAAGGTACGGGAAAAGTACTAGTTTATTTAATTTTAAAAAAAATTATAAAAATTATATTTGGGTTCGTAATATCTATTTTTATATATTTATAAAATTTTATTTTGAAAAATCATGTTTAAATTTTTTTAATAATTGTATTTCATAAAATATTGCCTTTTTAATTTTTAAAAATTGTAAAATATGATTTTTTAAAATAAAATTTTATAAACATATAAAAATAGATATTAGGAATCCAAATATAATTTTTATAATTTTTTTGTAAGATTAAATAAATGTTAAACATATAAAATATTGACTTTCCTCTCTGTTTGATGGGGTTCTGGCAGTCGGGGTCGTGATAGTGTGTATTGAGGCGTCTCCTTTCTCTGGAAGAATGGTTCCTTTGAGGTTCGTCTTCACTGCCCACAGGTGACTCCTAATGTGCCGCTGGCCTACGGTGTTGTTTAAGGGTTGTGCTTGACTTCGTCTTTCGTCTAGGCACTACAAAAAAAAAAAAACATATTGGCAACGACAGTATACCGTGGCCAAAAGTCAATTTTCTGTGGCGCAAACAAGCTAGCAATGGTCTAGCGACGGGAAATGGGGCGTCAGCAAACCTTCGGTGGCAAATAGAAGCTAGCGACGGCAGTTTGCGTTAGCTATGATTCTAGCGACGACAATAGCGACGGCAACAGATGCCATGCCAATATTGGTATTTTTGCCCTAATCTAACACATATATTACATTGGCTACCATAGGCGCCAATTTGTGACTTTTTCAGCCTAATATTGGCGCTTTTTTTTCAATTATTTGCGACGGCAAACCCCGTTGCTAACATTTTTTAGGCTACAAAAATTCCCACCAAATTTTGGCACCTAATTTCTTCTATTTGCGATGGCTACATGCCGTAGCTAGACTTTCTATCCACATTGCAACATTTTTTTTTATTTCTAGCTGAACCTGCAATGTTTATCTAAAAGACATTTGAAAGACTTCATAATCACAACACAAACTTCATAATCACAACACACTAGGACAACAATAAATCCTTATACATAACATAAATTTATACAACACAAAAGTGCATTCACCTTCCTAATCGAACACACATATATTACATTGACCTAAATAAGCTTTGATAGTAAAAAGTTGATGTCAAGCAAAGCAAAGCAAAATATCACCCTATTAACATGGTGAGAACCTTTCTGACCAGTGAAAACCTACCAGAAGTCTAGCAAAAGCAAAATCTTTAACCTTTCGTACGGTTAGACTAGTGAAAACCTTCAAGAAGCCAAGCAAAACAAAATTCTTATCCATGTACCTAATTTCACCCTATTAACATGGTAAAGCATTGTCGTTCAATAGCTCCTGCAGATTCAGTTGCTTCAAGATCTCCTTTTGAGCCAATCATGCCCTCGTCGGTTGATAAGATGAGAGCTCCATCTCCTATGGACTCTGTTAGAAGACCACTTATTATCTATAACAGAAAATTACATAAAAATAATCAAATAGGCATCAAGGCTTCAAATGTGATTAATATATAAACAACTACTTAGCAAATAACTTAACTGGCAAAACATATAACATCAAGCAGTCATATAACATCAAGCAGTATCAATATCAATATCTCTTGCTCAATTGTAAAAATAAAAAAATTCATAAGAAAATAAAGGTCTTGGAAGGGTTAGAACTATGTCACTCAGCTTTAAAATAAAATTCCATAAGAAAAATGAGCAAAGTTAAGTCATCCATGAGAAAACCAAGTAATTGGCGAAATTTAGACTAACCTGCACTTGTGAATATGCACCTATCCTATCAGGGTGCTCCAACCTCTTGATATTTTCAGCACTCAAAAGGTTATTGTAGTCCTTCTACATAATGACAATGCAAAATAACAACACACTCAACATAAGCTGAAATATTTATCCAGACTATACATTAACAAGGTCCTACAAACTTACGATGGTCAACAATCGACATAACGTCAGGGTCATTTGTGTTGCGGGACTTGATCCACGCACTCATCTTATCAGTCGGTTGCCCACTTTTTTGCAGCTGCACAGGCCATTGCAGTAGTAAACAACATGTTCAACAAAAGTAAAGAAGAGGGCAAAAAATAAGGTACCAACAAATACATACCTCATGCTTTACTTCGGCAAAAGACTTTCGACTAGTGACATGAGATGGTCCATCCTTATCTCGATTCTTGGAGTTTTGGACTGATTGTTCCTACATATCAAGGCATCACACCATAGTAAAGATCATTAAATACATGAACTATCTTAGAAAAGGGCAAAACAAAATAAAGGACTAGCGGGAATGATAGTAATGGAACAACCCAAACTGAAAAGAAGGGACATTTTTTCTTAAACAAAAGAAAGCCTCAATAACAGAACTTCACCAATATGCAATAAGCTCGGGCCACTGTTCTGGTAGAACCTGCGAAGGGCACTTTGAGGAGAGTTATGGATTATTTTTTCTTTCTTATAATATCTTGACTTGATTTTCTCTTTGAAATCCTTCCACATGTTATTACACATTCTCAAGCAAATTGGTTTGAAACCTTCGGGAACATTCAAAATATTTCTCTACAAAATGTAAACAACACACACAACTCATTAAAAAAAACAGTAATTGAATCACCATGAAAAATAAATCACATATATATTCCAGACTTCTTTAGACTCCTTTACGGTAATGCTATAAACTCATAGATTGGTATTATAAACTTTGAACAAGAGCTCACATATTTCAAATTAAACATATGAGCGAATTTCTCACCTGAACTTCCGCCCATATTCTTTCTTTGTTAGAATCCTCAACTGAGTTCCAAGTGAGCTTAGTCAGTGGAATCTTATGTCCATCACGCACCATTGTCCCCAACTGAGATCTTAGAAGCTTCGCATTATCTCCTACTGGTTGGAATAATTCATTGAATTCCACTTCAATTTTACCTCCGGAGTTCCAACTCGGCACAACTTTATTGTAGCCTCTAATGGTAATCTCTTGAAGTTCACCTACAAGCAACGTAACACCATATAAAAATTAAGGTTTTATGAATTAGTGAATGGCATTATAAAATTTGGCTTTTAAAATCAATTAAAAACTTGATGTTATAAATGTAAGATACATTCGGAAGAAATCAAAGTTAGAGTCGGTGGTGGTGGGGGTGGGATTGGAGCAACTAGCAGAACTAATGCTGGTGGTGCAACAAGCGGAACTGATCCTACAGCTGGTGGAGCAATAAACGGAACTGATGCAACTAAAAATGGAGTAGTAACACTAGGTAATGCAACCAGGGATGTGTGTGAGGAGGAACCACTAAGGCCAACAGTTGAGCCACAAGAACTTATTAGGAATGTTGACATGGGTTGTGGTCGCCCCAGTCCACCCTTTCTTTTCTTCATGATCACCTTTAGGAGTAGGTAAATAGTTAACATCAAAACTGAAATTAGGCAATTTATGGAGCATGCATATATCAACACTCGGTTTAATTTGCTTGGCATTTGGGAGTGAAAATTTCATAGATATTCCAAGCTATAAGGTAGTGATCAAGTAGCTCATTCACAACTATAAAATAACATGAATATGTAATCGATAACACTGGCTACTCTTTCATTCGGCCAAAATGCATGTCGGGAGAAAGTACTAAAATGACATGAGGTCCCCAATGGAGCTGGGATTGAGATTTTTTTTTATAAAAAAAAGAAGATAAATACTACTGGTGATAAAAAAAATACTTATTGGAAATTAATCCAAGGAAAGACAAGGGATAGATGACAACTAACCAAACTTGTAATGAATCAATGACCGTTAGCGAGTAAGGTATCGATCGTGAGAGTGTATTGTTGTTAAGAAGCCTATACAAATGGATATTATTATTATTATTTTCATAAACTTTCCACGAGACAACAATAAGTTATACAAGTAAAAGAAAAACAAGGAACATGTTAGTGAACACAATAAGTAGTATTGTGCGCTACTGCTAGCATAATGTAGAAGAAAGATGCAAACTGGATATAGCCCAATGGAGAAGTGGAGACCAAACCCTAACAATGGCGAGAGAGAAATGGAAGTCGAATAGGCTATGCAAACTGGATATAGTCCCTCCCCCGGTGGTCGAACAGAGACTCTCCCAAAGGTCACAATGACTCTCGAATAGGTCAAAAAGAAAATCAATAGCCCGATGGAGAAGTGGAGATCAAACCCTAACGATGGCGAGAGAGAAAGGGAGGTCGAATAGATTATATGCAAACTGGTTGTAGTCGCTCCCTCGGTGGTCGAGCAGTGACTATCCATATCCCAACGGCAAGCCCATAACAACAAGGGTGATTGATGATGGAGAATTGAGAGAATGAGAGAGGAAGAGGGAAGGCTGAAGAGATTGAGAGAGAGCGAGAGTGACTAGAGAAGCGTGGAAAGTGTAGATCTGCTTTAATAATGTGATTTCTTTTCTACGGAACAATATTATCATGACTAAATTAAGCGACGACTTTTATGCCCTTGCTTTTCTATCTCCAAATTTATCCAATGGCTATTGTAAACCCATGCCGTAGCTAATGCCGTGGCAAATCAGTATCAGTGGTGACGCCTAACCCATGCCGTTGCTACCTATGGTGGCTAATTTGTTTTTTTTTTTTTTTTTTTTGTAGTGAGGTTCTCGTCTTGTTTGGTTTAGTCGTGTGTTTTTTCGCTTTTGTAGAGTCCCGACTTGTACACTTTGCGCAATCTTTGTAATTTTATATTTGCTTAGACGGTTATCCGTCTGTCGACTTGTCCACTTTCGAAGTTCAGGTATGATCTCGAATTTTTATCTAATAATAATAATAATAATAATAATAATAATAATAATAATAATATCTCGAATTAGTATCTCGGCTACCCACTAATTTCCTGTAGTATGTAATTATTTTTATAATAATAATAATAATAATAATAATAATAATTTTTATAATAATAATAATAATAATAAAAAAAAGATCTTGACTCGGACCATACATGACACATTTTATGATGTCATCAAAAGTGGAATTGATTATACTCCGTATATAGGAGTAAATGTCTACCACTCCGGTATTTATGTAAATTCACATTGTACATCGATGGCTTTGTTATGACACATTTTATGATGTCATCAAATGTGGAATGGAAGATCTCTTCATGCCAATTCAGTGATTAAAAGTGGACTTCGGAGTACAGTACTCCGTATTAAGGAAGCAAAGATGGAGTATTAAAAGTGGACTAATCCGTGATAGGCAACGTGTTTTTTTTCATGACGTCATATCATACATCAACTCTTTGGTTTGAATATAATAATATATTCGGTGGTATCCACGTCATAATAAATTAACCAAGGACAAGACAAGGTCCAAGGGTCGTTGTAATTGGAATTTCCAGCCAGCAACCCATGGCGGGCGATATATCTTTAAAAAAAAAAAAAAAATCGCGCCAAGAGGTTTGATATTTTTCGCATGGTACCAAAAAATTTAAAAAAACAATCAACAAGCCTTTTTAATATTTAAAGACACTAAATTATTTACATAAAGAATGAGCAAATTATAAAAAAAATCCTCTAAAATTTAAAAAATTAAGTATGTAAAGAATGAGTAAATTGGGTTGTTGCGTCCCTGTCTATATATATATAGAGATTGATTCCGGTGAAAACCTCAAATTGTGGTAAAAATCGTGAGAATTATTTTATAGCTTAGTTTATTTCAAAACCTCAATCACACGGTGACCTTACAACTCGGTTCAACCTAAAAACCGTGTTAAAAACTCCAGTTTTAAAATAATACGGAGTACATGACTTTATAGTTCGGTCAAACATAAAAATCGTGCTAAAAAGTTCATGTTTTAAAATTACACAGTGACTTTATAACTCGGTTTTATTCAGAACCGGGCTAAAATTTGTGACTTTATAGATCGGTTCTATTTAGAACCGGGCTAAAAAGCCGGTCCTCACAGGTTTTTACCGCAATTTTGGTTTTCACCGGAGTGCCCCCATATATATATATATGGAAAACAAAAAAAAAAGATTTTTAATCAATTTGATTAACATAAAAAATTTGTCCAAATCTCATGACTACCACACAAAATTAGTCGAAACCTCGTGATTACCATACGAAATTCTTGAAAAAATTGAGCATCATGTGAATAAAGCCAAACCTCGTGGCTACCTGCCGAAATTCCCCCCTCCCAAAAAAAAAAAAAAAAAAAAGGAAGAAGAGGGAATTACATAACATAGTTTACGTGGCATTCATACAAGTAATTACTATGTTTTCTTGCTCTCCGTCGATGTATTAAAAGGTGGTGCTAAGCTAGTGTGTGACTGATAGAATGGTAATGGGACATTTTAGTAAGAGCATTTATGTAATTTTAGTTTTAGGTAGAAATTTAGATAATCTATAATGGTTTTGGTTAAAATATACACATTTGTAGGACTATATGTACATTTGATATTTTTTTTTTGTGTAATATGCAATTTCTATAAGGGGTAAAATGGTAATTTTCCCTTCTTTCTCTAGCAGCTGAAATAGGCGGGAACTTCTGTTTTAGGGTTGTTACAGATTTGGGGTTTTCTTGTGAAGCCTAAAAACTCTCTCTTTCCACGGTGATTTTGTTGAATGCAAATTCATCTCAATTGTTACTTGTTTTTGCTCTTGTTGATTTTTTCTGATTGTTCAAATGGTATCAGAGCTTCGGTGAAAGCTTGATTTCGTTTATGCTGTGTTATAGCCATTGTTGTGGTGTTACTCGCATTTTCTGAAATCGTAGTTTCTGAGTCTGAATTTGTCGATGGCTGGTCGTGGAAATCTAGCGAATAGTGCTCAAAGTCAAGGATCTGGGATCGGACATGGCGTTGGAAGAGGATCAGGTGCGTTTGTGACAGTGACGCCACCAGTAGCTGGAAGAGGAATTAATCTTGGCGCTCATGGATTTCAGTTTGGGGATTTTGCTCATAGATTAGGTAATTAATGTCCATTACAATCCTCTTTTTCTATCAAATTCTGATCATCCAGGGATGCAGTTAGTATCCACGATGTTCAATGGCTCGAATTTTACCAGTTGGAGCTGAGGAATTCACATGGCTTTGGGAGCAAAAGCTAAACCCCGTTTCATAACTGGTAGTTGTGTCATGCCTGCAGAGGATAGTGAGGATTATGAGAAATGGTTAAGAGCAGATTATATGGTAAGGTGGCTGAAACGTTCATGTATGTGCAGTCATCTAGGGAATTATGGAATGAAATCAAGGAAAGGTTTTATGAATCTAATGATCCACTGATTTTTCAGCTTAGAAGGGATCTGTGTAATTTGAAACAAGAAAACATGTCTGTTGGTGTCTATTTCGGCAAACTCAAGAAGATTTGGGATGAATAGCTTTTTCTTGATTCTGTTCCTCACTGCACATGTGGAGGAATTAGTTAGTGTGCTTGTGGGTTACTGAAATGTGTTGTTGAAAGAGAGGAAAAGGCTAAAGTGATGCAGTTTCTCATGGGTTTGAATGAGGTGTATGAACCTCTGAGAAGCAATGTGCTCTCTAAAGATCTCATGCCTGGATTGAACAAAGTCTTTCAGATGGCAACTGAAATTGATAGGTCAAAGGGAGTTACCTCTACTGTGATTGGAGAAAGCAGTGTGCTTGCTGTGAGCAACCAAAGTGTAATTGAGAGTGAAGCTAATGTTGTGAATAGGTTTAACCAGGGGAGAAAAGATCAGTACAGGGCCAATGATCAAGGCAAAATTAATTACAAAAGAGCTAAGTATGACAAGAAATGTGATCATTGTAATGAAAAGGGACATACCAAGGATTATTGCTTCAAGTTATTTGGGTATCCAGATTGGTATAGAGGGCCTAGAGAGGATGATAGGCCTAGGCAAAGTGGGAAATTTGTTTCCCATCTTGAAGCTCCTCAGTTTGACAGTCCCATTGATGGAAATAGCAATGAACCTAGACCTGATCCAGCTATGGTAAATGCTATCTTCAATGAGGTTTTGAAGATGATGAAGGGTAAAGGCAAGATGGAGAAGTATGACAACTTTGCCAATCAAGCCACATTGCATTTTGCAGGTACCTTAAGTGTATCTTTTCTTATTGGTGCTAATAAAGCAGATCAACACACTTGGATTGTTGATTCAGGAGCTACTGATCATATTGTGTTTGATAAATCTGTGTTCTCACATTTGGAGAATTTGTCAAGTGTCATTTCTCTTGGTTTGCCTGATGGGTCTAGTATTGATGTTAGTCATTTTGAGATAGTTTGGTTGAGAAATAATTTGCAGTTACATAATGTTCTTTATGTTCCTCAGTTTAGACATAATCTGTTGTCAGTGTCCAAAGTTCTGCACCTACAACAGTTGGAATTTAGTTTTAATGGGGTTCCTTGCTGGTTACAGGACCTTACAACTAGAAGGATACTTGCTCGAGGAACTGAAGAGGGTGGTCTTTATCTTATCAGATCACATGGAGATGAGAAACAGTGCTTGGATGGGACTAAGCAGTTTACTTTGAAACATGTTGAACATGGTTGTAATAAAGTTGTTAGCTTGCATACTTTGCATGCCATACTTGGGCATTTGTTTATGTCTAAAATGAGACATATTGTTGATTGTAATCAAGATGGTTTGAATGAGTTTTCTTGTGAAACTTGTGATCTTACTAAATTTCACAAATTACCTTTCTCTAGAAGTGATTCCTTTGCTGATAGTTGTTTTCAGTTGATTCACATGGATCTTTGGGGTCCTTATAGGACACCATCTTTGTGTGGTGCGAGGTATTTTTTAACCATCCTAGATGATCATTCTAGGACCACCTGGGTCTATCTTCTTCAAGATAAGATGCAAGTCTTGAGGGTTATTACTGGATTTCTCAATATGGTTGAGAATCAGTTTTAGATGAAAGTTAAGATGATTAGAACCGACAATGGGACTGAATTCACACAAAAAGGTTGTTCTGATTTGTTCTTATAGAAAGGTATCATCCATCAGAAGTCAGCTCCAGGAGTTCATGAGCAGAATGGAAGGGTTGAACGCAAGCATAGGCATTTGATTGAGACTGCTCGAGCTCTTAGACAACATGATGGCTTACCTGTGCAGTTTTGGGGAGAGTGTGTATTAAGTGCTACTCATTTGATAAATAAGATGCCTTCTTTTGTGCTTTATTGGAAGTCTCCTTTTGAGGTATTAATTGTATCATGAGAGCTCTTCAATTGATAATCTTAGAGCTGTTGGTTGTTTGTGTTATGCAATCCAACCTAATGATTACAGAGATAAGCTTGGGACTGTCTCCAGGAAGTGTATTTTCCTTGGATACCCTCCTGGTCAAAAGGCTTTTAAATTGTTTGATCTCAATAAGAAAGCCATTATTGTTAGTAGACATGTTAAGTATGTTAAAAATGTCTTTCCTTTTAAGAAATCTGATGTGTTAGCAGATTTGAATGGGAGTAGGAAGTTGATTGACAAATGTGTGTCTCGTGATATTATTGATGACGGGGATGATTTGAGAATCCCAGTTATGGCATCTAATGATAGTTCATTGAGGTTATCTGCAGTTGAGAATTCAGGCTCATTGGATAATACAAACTTGAATGTTTCTGATTTGGTTGCTGAGGACAGTGAGGTTAGTTCTCCATCTGTAGTGAGGTCTCCACTACCAGCCTACTGATCAGTAAGCCCGACGGCAAGACACCAGACAGGGCCATCCAAGCCAATGAAGGCTTGAACACCCACTAATTACACAAGGTGTGAGTAGTGTGATTTGAAATCTTGACCTCTTGCAATGACCACATCTCCCTTACAATTAAAGCAACGGTCATTGGCTCGAAGCTTTAACTCTTTGTCTTGAATCTCCCTCATAAGTTTTGGTTATTTTCTCACTTTCAACTCTTTTTTCTTCCAATGTTTTTTTTTTCTTTATTTTAGAGGTATAATCTTGATTATTAATTTAATGCATGTTATTGTTTTCTTCCGAAATGTATTCTGTAACTAATCAATTATTGTAGTAAGCAATTAATTTGGATGATGAGGTGCCTCTATATCAATATGCATCAACAACTAGGGGAGGTCGATCTATTTAAGTGGTTTTGAATTCCATGTTGATCATATATAATGATCAAAATTTATCATTTATCCAGATGTTTGTAGAGAGGTTGCACCCGAACTCATAATGCTATACTTATGTTATATTTGATAGGAATGTAGTTTTGCATATAGGTGAAAATAGTTTAAACTGGAAAAAATCATATGAAGTAAAAGATATTATAGGAAATATAAAAAGTTCAAATACAAATACCGAATTAATTCAAAGTTAATGATAAAAATAATTTTTTTAGTACTTTAACCTATTATAATAAAATATTTATCTAATTAAATTTTAACATATATATATATATATAAAGGCACGGGTACTGTACTAGTAGAGCACTAAACTTGTAGTGTAGCACTTCAGTGGGAAGATTTGGTGACTTTTGCTCTTTTGCGAGTGGTTGATTTTGCTAATATTTGCCTAATGAACCGATCTCATCCGTCCAAATAAATCAACAGTACTTAAGATATCTTTTAACCCTCTTGTTTTCTCTGTTTTGAGAACCAATAAACGCCAACCGTTCAAAATCCCTTGTAGCCCTCTTTCAGTCTCGGTTCCTCTAGCCCCTCACTTATGTTCTCTTTGTTGAACTGGTTAGGTTCTTATACAAAGGGTTTGCCAACCAAAATATTTTGGTAAAAAAATTGAAGCATCAATTTCACAATTTAAGAGGCAAGGACTCGAGCCCGGACGCTAGCGGCTGCATCTCTGCTACCATCATGACCGCCTGAGGCGGAGCCCCCCCCCCCCCCCCCCGAGGAATGTACCGGTGCAAGGCTACTGCGTTGATATGCATTTTATGACTAGGATGATGATCCTCTGATTGACCTGCCTCACAGTTGCCCTGATTCCCATTGAAGAAGTAGAAGTAGCCATGGCGATTAAACTCGAACGTAGCCCTTTATGGGCCAAACTTCTCAATTGGGTTTGACTGGTTGAAGCATCTGACATGTACGCGCTGATCCGCCCAGTCATTATAGGTTTTGGCCTCGTTCCACATCGGAGGAGCCCATCCCCTCTCGTCGGAAACCTCGAACTGGTGTAGCGGTGTCCGGATACCGAAACGACAATGGAGGAGAAAAAGAGAAGGGGATCAGAAGATCAAAAGTGCAAGAACCCATAATAAGATTAATTAAAATGGATATAATCTTCACCGTTGATTTATTGATGGATGAGATCGGTTAATTAGGTAAATATTAGAAAGTAGATATAAGGAGAAGACTTTTTTTTTTTTGGAATAGAAATCTTGAAATCATGTAAGAATAATTTGCTACTTATGAAAGACTTTTTTTTTTTTGGAATCATGTAAGATTAATTTCCTTAAGCAAATATCAAATAAAAAAAATTCCTTAAGCAGACGCAAGACGCAAGACGCAACTCGATTTTTGCTTTAAGAAAAAAAAGGTATATCAGTTTCTATATATTCTTCTTGGCGCTATGTGACGGGTCGGTTTTTTTTATTGGCATTCAATTTCTCGCTTGTCAAAACAATTTTTTTTTTTTTTGAGCAATTAAAAGCAAAGCATATGACTAACATTATTAAAAAAAAAATGTGTTAGTGACGGAGCCAGTCAGCCAGACCATTGAAGAGTGACGACGTTTTATCCAAATGATTGATTCATTAGATAGAATCTATAGTTTAGCGAACTAAAATTATGATATATTTTTAGATTAAATGATGAAATTTTAGCTTTAAATAACATTTTTTAGTTAAAAACACATTTTTTTTTCAAAAAATTGGTGTTTATTTTAAAATTGTATCATTAGTTGTTATATATTTTTTCTCTTTAAACAAAAAAAAAATGATGTTATTTTTAATCTATAACAACATTCTTTTCATTTAAAAATATATCGTTTGAAACATATAAAGTCAATATGTAACATTTTGTTCTTTTAGCGTTCAATAATGTGTAATAAGATATACAAACTTTAAACTTGCATAATTTCTTATATAATTATCGAATTTAGTAATATAACCTCTTATTTTGAAACTCTTGAGTTGAATTATATTATCAAAATACCAAATTAAATAAAATATAAAAGCATCGTGATTTATTACAAGTAATTTGAAATAATTAATCTGTATTTAACTTTCAAACGTTCATAACTTTTTACTCGGTTATCGGATTGAGACTTATAATATATCAAATGGAAGCTATCGACGAGTAGAACAATTATAGGTGAATTGGATGAGAAAAATGCTCCCCTTCCCTTCTCCCCCTAAATCCGCCTATTATACACTCAAACACCTCGATTTTGGTCTTCGCACTTGTATTAATTTGCATGTTGACAATTCAACCGCCAATATTTTTCACAAATTGCGGCCATGACATTCCGTCCCCCCCAAATCAACCCTGTTTATTACGGAGTATTTGTGATTTGCTACTCATATATATTTTTTTAAATTAGTTTATTTGTACCAATCGCATTCGAGGTACTATAATATATCCAGAATCTCTCCTCTGTCCACTCCACTTCTCGCTTTCCTTTCCTCCCTCCCTCACTCATTGACTCCTTCCCTCAATCTCGCATGCAATGCTTGAGGCTTTTAAGCAGATGAAGATCCTTAACTGGATTGTTGTAGTACTAGTCTGTGTGTTAAGCCTCTCGAATGCTGGCGTCGTCCCCATATTATACCGCCTGTCTCACCAACAAGGCATTCATTTGCCTGATTTTATCTGCTTCAAGTACCTCCTCGTATTGCTCACCTCCCCTGCTCTTTGCCTGGTTAGAACATCAGTGAGGTTCGCTCGATCTTGACAATTTTTTTCAATTACTCTCCTCATATATATATGGTTTATCATCACCCCACTACGGAGTTGAATGCTAATTACCAGGTTTTCCAGGGATGATTCAATCAAACTTGGACTGCCTGACCTCCTCTGTGCCGCCATTGTTGGGATTTTTAGGTACAACCTAGAGGCTAGATCGAGGCTAGAGCTACCTTTCTAATCTCCTTCTTGCTGTAGGTCTCACAAAATTGTATATTTATGATCGGATTGCTTGTTGACTGTGGTTTTTCCAGGCCCGTCCATTGGGCTGTTTAAAGAGCCCAATGGAACAGGGCCCCAAAAATACAAAGGGCCCGTATATATTTTGCTCCGTAATACATACATATATATTAAATTTTTTTAATGGGCAAATTAATGATAAAGGGCAAAAGGCGTGGCCTGATTTTGGAAAGAGGTTCAGACGCTTCGTTTTTTTCGCTCATCGGAAAGCTCGCCTCTCTCCATCTTCATCAGACCTTCATGGCTTCATTTGCTGGTTTAAATTGCTCGGCCAATCCTCAAAAATTCTTCACGCTCTTCTTATTCGCCCCACTCCTACCTCACTCCGATATCATCGAGTTTTGATTCAGCGATATCTAATGTTAATTCAACTCCTCAAATCATCCTCCTGGTTCTCCATCTTCTCCATTTGGAAGTGCCCACAAAGAAAAGGAAGGGAAGAAAGGGTGAATTTCATATTTGATTTTTTTTTTTTTTGTTTATTTTGGAGTTTAGAGGATGAATTTTGGGTTTTAATGCCCATTCAAACTCAATTGACCAATTTTGGAGTCAATTTGTTGTTTTAATAGCTCTGTTGTTCGTAGTTGGTTGGTGTACGTAATTGCTTACCCAATTGCTGATTTTAAGTTGGGGTATTGATTTTCTTTCAATTATACTTTTATTGTTCGTAGTTGGTTTACTAATTTTAAGTTGTTGTGTTGTCCTTTGATTTACTAGTGTACTCTTGTTGTTCAATTTTTTGCCTTGCTCCCTCAGTAATGGCAATCCATGGGTGGTTCGTTGTAAGTTGCGTTGTACTCCGTATTATTCATTGGGAGGTTGATTGTGTTCAATTATTTGTGCGTTCACTGGAATTGGATCAGGGCCCTTCCCAACCGAACTACTTTGAAAATCGTTCGGGTACTTTGTAAGACTAGAAAGAGCTCGTAATGCCCCTAACTTACACATTATTATAAGCTTTAAATCAAAACTTTATCAACAGGTCACTAGAAAATGATAAAGCTCAAACAAGTATACTTTTTTTTTTTTAATTTTATTCTATGGAAGTATTTTATTTTAATTTTATGGAATTTTTTTTTTATTAGGGCCACATTTTAAGATTAGCACAAGGCCTCCGAATTTGATTGGACGGCCCTGGGTTTTTCCCTGCTTGATTTGAGTTGTAGAGGTCCGTTCCCCTCACTCTTGCTGGAATTATCTCCACTCTTGTTCCTCTTGCTGTCTTTCTTCTTAACGTTCTCTTCAGGTTTGAATTTAACCTCTGTTTCATAACTAAGGCTAACTCCAATGGCATGGTGCAAATGCTCAAATATGCATATTTTGATGCAAATTGTGCTCTAATGGTTACTTTTAAGTGTTTAAAATGTGCACATTTGCACACAAAGTGCTCAAATATAAGCACATCAAAACCCATTGATCTCCATCTCCATCTCCATCTTGTTTAACCTGAGGTTGTACGTTGTACCTGTTTTAACACACTAAAAATCTCTACGTAAATTTTTTTATTTGTTGAATGAGTTTTTCTATATGATGCTTTTGTATAACCAGTGGCGGATCTGGGGTTTTTGGGGTCACCTCCGAGCATGAAAAAAAAATCGAGGAAAAAAAAAATTATGTAATTTTTTTTTTGGTAATTTTTACTAATTTTAGACATAAAAAAAGTGTAAAAAATAAATAAAAAATTATAAAAGTACACCTTGGCTTATTTGGTTAAGAGAGGTATTGATAATCGAGGTCATGAGTTTAAACTCCTCCCTCTCTTTTTTATAATTTTTGTTTCACTTGGTTACTTTCTTCTAACAACACTTAATTAATCAAATAACAAATTTAAGGTTTTCTTCTAACAATACTTAATTATATAACAAATTTAAAGTTTTCTTCACTATATTTAAACAAAAACATTTTTTTTAATATATATACATATAAAAAATTCTCATTTTTTTAATTTTTTTTTTTCTGAATTTTTTTTACTAAAAATGAATATTTAAATCACAAATTAAAGTTTTTTCCTAACATATTTAAAGCAAAACAATATCATACATGCATGCAAAAAAAATGTCCAAAAAATATTTAGCCCCTCTAATTTCTTTCTATGGATTGTGTATATATATCATGAGTATACTTAGTCAGACCATCCAAAGAATTCCGGAGGCCTCTTCAATATTTACTACATCATTTATAAATCTTTTAAAAACATGTAGTAAATTAATATAAAACAACTTTCTTTTAGACATATTAAAAAAAAGGCCAAAATAAATTTAATATGATAATACTTTGTTATGTAATTTGATAGGATAGGGAAAGTAAGGAGATTAGAGTAAAGAGAGTAAAGGGTAAAGAGGAATTGTTTTCATTATTCATTGAATACCTCTTCTAATACAACCTATTAGTATTTATACTAATCTCACATAACCCCTATACATGACATACTTTCTATTAGATTTTACTTCATTAATTTTAATCCACTATGTAATTTGTATCAATTCAATATATATATATATATATATATATATATATATATATATATATATATATATAGGGGAGATATCTAATGAGAAGTAACATTTAAATGAGAAGATGAGAAGTAAGCCTTATACCCCTTAGATTAAAATAATTTTTTTTATATGGATATATAGGACATATCTAATGAGAAATATATCAATGTTTTTTAAAAAAAATTATTTTTTACGCTATTTATCTAGAGGGTGATTTAAGGTTCATTTTAGGGTTTTTATGCTAATTTAAATTAGCTTTTTCATTCATCATCTAAAAAAATAGCATAAAAAATAATTTTAAAAAAACATTGATATATTTATCATTAGATATGTCCCCTATATCCATATAAAAAAAATTATTTTAATCTAAGGGGTATAAGGCTTACTTCTCATCTTCTCATTTAAATGTTACTTCTCATTAGATATCTCCCCTATATATATATATATATATATATATATATATATATATATATATATATATATATATATATATATATATATATATATATATATATATATATATATATATATATATATATATATATATATATATATATAAAATAGTATTTTTCACATTTTAATCCTCATTTATCATGTTAAGTTTCAATTTACAACTTACAATTAAAATTTGAATATATGTGCAAAATATTAAATGACATAAATTACAATCCAGCATCTTATGTATTAAAATAACAAATAAAACTAATTAATAAGGACCCACAACCAAAATAGTTTCCGCATCTAGAAGGAGTAATTTAAAAATACTTCAAGATTAAACAAAATGGCTCTTAAAAAAATGAAAATGTTTGATATTTGATAGTTTGATATAGTTGATATTTGAGGCAATATGGTATAAGATGGGCCCCTATGCAGCTATGCTACTTTATACAACAAAAATAAAAGTACTAGTAAATAAATTATGAACTAGAGCTAGCTTGTTCCATCGGGCTCTTTGCAAGGGACAGGTTTGTATATAATCTATAGTTGGGTGCTCGATCGGTTATTGTTTTTATCTTTTTGGTCTTTCGGTACGTATGACCAGATCTCTTAAAAATTCCCTCTCGGTCGATTAGCTTGTAGTAAAGATGCATACGTTCCACCCCTTAAATATGCCGTTTTGTACAAAACTACCCCTTAAAATGGATATTACATAAAACCACCCCTTAAACCTTTTCCGTTAACAAATCACTACCCATCCCCTATTCCATTAAATTTTCTGTTAAGAAAGTATGAAATTATAATTTTACCCTTTAACTTTTACTAGAATTAAAATGGCATGTTAGGAAATTGGATCGATGCACCCTAGCTATCTCTCTTTTCTTCTTCCTCTCTCTCCCTGCCACTGCCTTCCTCTCTCTCCATTGCCTTCCATCCTGTGCATCTTCAATCACTTTCATTTAAACCATATTTCATTAATTAGTAAATTAAAGTAATTCATTTAAACTATTGCTTGGTGGAATTTATTCAATCGTTTTATTTTTTAATTACCGAGTACTATAATAAAGATTAAAATAATAATAAAAATAGGGGGTATAATTGACTTTTCACATGTTTTAACAATCATCTAACAACAAATAAGGAAAGGGTGGTAAAATGTTAACATTAGATTTAAGGGGTGGTTAATTTCCTGCAATTTATTTATATTCTAAGTGGTGGTTTTGTGCAAAACATCTTATTTAAACTAAGGGTAAGGGTGATTTTATGCAATTTCGCCTTATTATAAACTACCTCGTCATATTATTTTATCTTAGTGGGTTGGATATATGTTTTCATTTCTTGAGATATTTTTTGACCAATTTTGGGCAATTAATTAATGTGGACAATCCAAAAACAATCTCTCAAGTTCCACTAGTTTGTACACAGCTAGCTAGCCAAAGCTAGAATCTATACATTGTCATTGTTTGTTCCCTTTTTACACTAAGAACATTGACATATACATATACATATACATATACATGCTCTTTCAACAGGAAAGAGAAATGGTCATGGATCAAGATGGTTGGATATTTGATAGCGTCTATTGTCAGTGCATTATTTCTGTCCAGAAATAAAGGCCCTTTGATTGATCAATCAAAAAGTACTTTCCCGGGATTACTAATTGCTTCACTAATCTGCATCGCAAGGTCTACAAATATTGCTGCTTGTTTAACTACTTCCCTTGAGGTAATCAATTTATATCTCTAACATAGCAAATTATATATATATATATATATATATATATATATATATATATATATATATATATATATATATATATATATATATATATATATATATATATATATATATTAGTTAATCAGTTGGGGGTATGGTAAACTTCAAACTTGACATAAGTGCTTCTGTTGATTTATACATATAACATACATACTACCCTTGCAGGAAAAGATGAGCCCAAAATTTGCACATACCCCTGAATTTGAATGTGTGAAGAACTTGTTTGCAGCACTCGCATCAGTGATATTCTACCTAGGAAGTTGGTATCATACCAAGGACTATTACACCCAGCCAGCATCGCATACCAAACTTGTCTTAATATTTTGTAACTTTTGTGTAAGTAATTAATAATTACCTTTTTTTTAGCCTCACCTTGAGCTTGCTTAAACACATTTCACTACTTAATTAGTTATTGACTCAATAGACTTTAATTTGTTCTGATTCTTTGATTGTCAATAAATATCAATTGCAGGGTGTCTTTTCTTCAGTGTTGGCAACATTAGGGTTGAGATGGTGTGAGCAACGCAAAGGGGAATCTTTTGTAGCTGCATTCTCTTACCTTCCTCTCCTAATAGATACGCTTGCAGTTCCACTTGTATTTACAGCCAACATCGAGTTGGGAAGGTATGAAGGAATTAAACATCTATAACAACGTACTATCAAGGCATATATTTTGACGGAAATTTCATCCTTTCGCCTCCTAACTTTCATGTCACGCCCAACTTTTCTTGTTTTGGCTAAAAAAAACTAGAGCTGCTCATTGGTTTAAAAATCGGGTCAAACCGGAACTAAAACCGAAAATTGTAGGTTCAGTTTAATTTAGGTTCGGTTCAGATTTTAAACCTCAATGAACTTAATTGAAAATTAATTATAAAATATAAAATGATTAATTTTTTTTTAAAAAAAAGTTATGTTATAAAAAATTTCTTAAAAATACACAAAATGTCTTATAATGAGATATGACTTCTTTTTTTATGATAATTGATTCAACATAAACTAGTGTCATATAATGTTTTTATTTAATTTAATAAAAGTTAGGTTTGAACCAAAATAAACCTAAACCGAACCAAAGCTAATACCAAATTTTTAGACATTGCGAATTGAAAACCGAATATAATCTTTTAGGTACAGTTTGATTGGCTCGGTTCGGTCCAAATTAAAATTTCAATTTACCCCAAATTTTGAACACCCTAAAAAAATAACTCAAATGTTTTGGCATAATTGTAAAATAGGGAATGGGATCCCATGAATTTAACCATCATGGGTAAAGTTGAGCAAATCTCAACCGTCAAAAAATTAACTGACGATTAGATTTACCCCCCTCCTTTCCCCCCACCCCCATCCCATGCACCTTTTTTTTTTTTTTTAATTCTTTTTTTACGAGTGTAAAATCCAATTCTACCCATGAACGTGTAAACTAAATACACCTCAAATCCTGCACGTCGACGTGGACTGCAGGGTTGAAGTGGGTTAATTAATTTGTTTAGCGTGCTAATTAATTGAAAAGATTTGCTCGTTAATTTGGACGTGCACTTTTGATGGAGATTTGCGGTGTATCTAACAACACCCACCCATGAATTATCCAAACCCATCAAAATTTAAAATGGGGTGATTACTAGAATGTCCTAAATTTTGGACCTTATTAGCAAAAAGGCTCCCACCTTCTCCAAATTAGCAAAATGTTCACCGCCCCCTTTGGCCCCAGTGCCCCCCTCCCGTGCCACCAGTGCCCCCCCTCCCGCCTCAATTTTTTTTTTTCCCAGTTTTTTTTTTTTTGCCGCGTTTCCAAATTTGCTGAAACGGAATTGCTGAAACTTCTTTTTCAGCACATACGGTTTCAGCAATCCTTGTTTTGTTTTTTATCCCAGTTTTTTTTCCCGTGTTGTTGAAACATAATTGCTGAAACTCCTGTTTCAGCACATACGGTTTCAGCAACCCTTATTTTTTTTAGTTTTTTTTTTTTTTCGCGCTGCTGAAACCGCATGTGCTGATGCTGAAACAGGAGTTTCAGCACATGCGGTTTCAGCAACCCCTATTTCAGTTTTTTTATTTTTACCGCATTGCTGAAACAGGGGTTTCAGCACATACGATTTTCAGCAACCCCTGTTTCAGTGTTTTTTTTACCGCGTTGTTGGCTGAAACGGAGTTGCTGAAACCCCTGTTTCAGCACATTCGGTTTCAGCAACCCCTGTTTTCAATGGGGAAAAAAATATGCTGAAATTGAATAAACAACACTTGATATCCGACTTTGACCCCAACAGTGAATTAATTTATAAGAATTAACTTTCGCGTTTCAGCATAACAAATTTTGCTAATAAAAATTAATTTCAGCATTTCAGATCCCACAAAATTTTTTTTGCTGAAATTGCCAATATCGAAACTCTACCAAAGCAAACTCAATCACATAGCAAACTAACCATAAATTATTGTTGTAATTGCTGAAATTATGCGGACACACAAATTCACCAAGTAGAACACCCCGATAATATACTAATAAGAATTAATTAATTTCAGCGTTTCAACATTTCAGATCACGCAAAAAAATCAAGAAGCTAATAATTCCTCAATCATACAACATTTCAGCTGATTAAACTTTGAACAGTAAGAACAGTTTTGGCATGAATGAATTAACTAACCCAAGGTGCCCAAGCAAACCCATAAAGAAGTGCCTGCGGGAGAGAAGGTATGAACAGTGAGACCTTTCATGCCATTAAAATTGCATCACAATGATAATGATTGTTCAATTCTAAGTAATGGAATACATACGTATACTACAGATGCGAGCAAACCCATGCATAATATCAATTTCTCTCCCACCAGTGGATTGATCAGAGGCAACATCAATATCTGGAGGAAGCTCAATACTTAAGATTCCTGACATTGCACTTTTCGTCTACAGTAAAACAACAGACAGCTTACAAGAAAGTTACCTGGGATACAATTGAACCAGAAAAGTTCAAACACATAACAAGCTGCATCCATGAATCAGAAATCATTCAGCTAAAACAAATAACATCTCTTTTCAAGTAGATAGGTGGACTCTGACTCACCGCAGACATATAATGTGTATTCACCAACATATGAGATATTACTGCATCTGATCTGGAGAAGGGGTCAATTCCAGAACCTGATCTTGACCTTTTTGTCCCCAGTTTGCTACTCCTAAGCAAACAGAACAACACGAACAACACCTGTTCTACATGAGAAGTTGCAGCATAGGAAATAGAAGGAGCTCAAATCAACCACCACGGATCTATTCAACGTATAAATCATGATCTGGAGAAGGAAATCAAGGAGTTTGAGGAAGCAAAGGACATTACCGAACCTTGTGCAACTCGGTCACGGAGATGAGACCATTGCTGTTCTCGTCGTATAGTTGGAAGTCGTCTCGGATGCCAGTTTCATCGCCTTCAACCTTCCAGGAGCGACCTCGCCTGCGGAGGCATCAGACCCGAGAAGGAGGGAGATCAGCGGTAGCAGCGAGGGAGGAGCGGTAGCGGCGAGGGAGCAGCGGAATCTGAGAGCAGCGGTAGCGGCGAGGGAGGATGGAGGAGGAGGGAGATCTGGATCTGCACAGGAGTTCCGAGATCTGGAGCCTCTAATCCAGATCTGGATCTGCACAGTTGCGACGATGGAGGACGAGGATTGCGAGGCGGCAAAACCTCACCAATCTTGTCGCCGGAAATGAATCTGGCCGGCCGACGGAACCGGGAGCAGAGAAAGCTTCCAGGAGGATGTTGAAGGTGCTGAAATGGCTGCTCCGCACCATTCGCCGGCGACGCCAGAAGCAAGAGAGGGAGCAAGGGCGCAGCGCTGGCGAGGCATCGCAATTAGAGGCGAGGCGAGGCGAGAGAAGAGCCGAGATCCGGGATCCCTAACAACGGGAACATTCGCAGAGGAGACGATCTGCCGGACGACGGAGAGCAACGAGAGGAAGGAGAGCGAGATTTACAAGGGGAAGAGCGACTGTGGATCGAGATATCGAGAGATCTAAATGGGAGGGGGCACAGATTTAGGGCGTGGACTTTTAACAAAAAAAATAAATCCGTGGACAGTTTTTTAATTTGACCCAAAATTTGCGCCTTTGGCGCAAATTTTTTATTTATCTATATTTTTAAAATGTGATTTTTAAAATATAAATTTATGAGCATATTAATATAAGTGTATAAAACCTAAAAATATTTTTTTGAATTTTTTGTAATGTAAATTTATACCCGAAATAATTAAGTGATGCACCGAGTGTAACACCGAGGGTTGCAGGTGATCCGGACCGATAATTTCGTCCAAAATATTTTTTAAAGGAAGATAATCTTTTTGCATATTATAATACGATTTTGCGGATAATTTTTTTTTGAAATATTTTATATTCTAATGATGTAAGCTAATATTATATGAATTTTTGTAAAAAAATATTAAATAAGTATAACGGTTGAATCCATGCATAGCACGGGTATAGGACTAGTAGTCTACTAAAAGAGAATATTCTATAAAATATTCTCTTTTAGCCTATTATACCGTTTTGTTGTTCCCACCGTAGGCTAATTTTGACAGGCTAAATTTCCTATAAATACTAATATAATTTAGAACTTTCACATCTCATTTCTGTCATTCGATTCTATCTTTAGTACTTCAAGCGACTTAATATTTATTTTTATTATAATTTTGATGAATCTATAATAAAAAAAAAGATTAATGTTATTTTCTAAAAATATTATTTATGCAATGATAATTTAAATATGTCAAATATTATAATCATATCAAAAACTCATTGGTTTAAAATGGATTCAAACCGGAACTAAAACCAAATTTTAAGAAATTGTAAACCAAAAACGTAGGTTCGGTTTAGATATCGAACCTCAATGAATTTAATTGAAAATTAATTATAAAAAATAAAATGATTAATTTTAAAAAAATTATGTTATAAAAAATTTCTTAAAAATACACAAAAAATTTTGCACAGGCCCGAAGTTGGTGGGCCTCTTATTTTAAAACCGAAGCTCTATTATAATTTATACATTTGCTGGGCCGAGCCTTCTCTTGCCCAAGACAATACGGAGTAATTTTTTAGCCTTGTCTTCCTTAGGAAGCTTTAGAACCCGAGCTTGTCACCTTGGAACTCAAGGAAAAGGAAAAAATCAACGTTTTTTAGTTTATAAATCAAAATTATTTCATATTTACACCTACCAAAAATATTATAAGATAAATATTTGATGGGCCAGATCGAGTGGGGTTTCTGAGTAGTGGGTCAGGTGATGCAAGTAGACCATTCGTCCACCATTCGACCTATTGTCATCCCTAATTGAGATTCCCAATTAGGCGACCAACGTATGTTGTCTATCAATGTAATAGACATCAGACGATGTATATTCAAAGCACATGTTGTGTTCAAAGCTTGAGCTAGATCCAAGCATCCAACTTTGATACAACATCGTGGATGCAAATGCGAGGCATATTAATTACTTGTTCGGGCGACCGAATTCGGCGTTGCATGTCTAGTTCGTTGCCTGAATGGCTGGATGTAGTTCAAGCGACCAAATTAGAATAAAGTTGGTCACATAAATACGATTTCAAGTTGGGGCATTCTTGGCCTTGTTTAAGCAAAGGGACATTTAATGTTTGTTTCCTGAATTTGAGTCGAGCGACAAAGGAGATAATGCGTGCTGCTTGAGTTGCAGTCTGGCGTAGTGTAAGTGTAAGAAGAAATTAAAATTTATAAGGCATAATACTCATTTTCAAACATGCCCTAGTTTCTCGGGGATGCATGGCTCTGGCTTGATTTGTTTCCATGAATGAGATAAGGTATTTGATTATTTTGTTATTTACCAATTGTTCTTATGCAGCTGGGGAAGTTTTATTTCACTCATTATTGGATTATTTCCGTCCTTTTGGGATAAAATAAAGGAGGCAGCAAATGCGGATGCAAATGCATCAACAACCGTTGCTAATGATGATAATCCACAAAGAGATAATATCGAACATCTTCCAAGGTGAGGAAATAAACATACATTGATATATATGTGTGTGTGCGTGTATAACATTGATGACTATTTAACCTAATTAGTCATTAGTGTACTGGTTGATTGTTTAATAATTTGATTTCTACATCCAATTATGCAGTGAGCAACGACAAATCATAACATCTAGTGATCGGGGAATAGAGATGGGTGATATTGGTGAGACGACATTTGCAATAACAATCAATGACGGTGAAGAAGTATCAATGCATCTTAATGGACCATTGGAGAGAAACAATGCTGAAAATGTGGATGCAACTACATCCATAATCGTTGTTGATGATGAACATCAAGAAAGAGATAATACCACACATCTTGGAAGGTGAGCAAATAAACATATAGCATATATTGATGACTATATAACTTAATTACTCATTAGTGTATTGGTTACGTTGATTTGTTTAATAAATTGATTTCTACAACCCGTGATGCAGTGAGCAACTACAAGGTGACTCCTTCACCATCGCCACAACATCTGATGATCAGGGAATAGAGATGAGTGATATTTGTGAGATAACATTTGAAACAACAACCACTAACAGTGAAGAAGTACCATTGCATCTTATTGGACCATTGAAGAGAAGCCATGATGAAAATGTGGATGCAGTTGCATCCATAACTATTGTTGATGATGAAAATCAAGAAAGAGATAAGACCGCATATCTTAGAAGGTAGGGAAATAAACACACACACATACATAACATTGATGACTATATAACCTAATTAGTTATTAGTGCACTAGTTGATTGTTTAATAAACTAATTTCTACATCCCATGATGCAGTGAACAACTACAAGGTGATTCCCTCGCCACAACATCTAATGATCAAGGAATAGAAATGACAATCACTAACGGTGAAGAAGTACTAGCATATCTTAGTGGACCATTGGAGAGAAGTAATGATGAAAATGTGGATGCATCTACATCCATAACCGTTGTTGATGATGAACCTGAAGAAAGAGATAATACCGCACATATTGGAAGGTGAGGAAATAAAACATAAATTGCTATATAACTTAATTAGTTATTAGTGTATTGTTAACCATTAATGAGAGATACATATTGAAACTTGTTGATTATTTAATAAGCTGGTTTATACATCTCTATGATGCAGTGAGAAACGACAAGGTAACTCCCTCGACAATGCCACAATATCTTATGATCGGGGAATAGAGACAAGTAATAATGGTGATACATATGAAATTGCAATCCATGCATATGAAGAAGTACTAGAGAATCTTAACGGACCACTGAAGAGAAACAATGTTGACAATGATGAAGGAATAGAGGATGAAGTTTATGATAATCATCGTGGTCATCATGGAACCAAGAGTAGTGAAATTGCGCGCATGAATGATGATGAGGAGGAGGAGGAATTGAGAATCTAGACTCAATTCCTTGAGTTATGTGGAATGTAACTTAAATACTTTTTAAGCTTTCTTAGAGGTTTGTCCTTGCTTTTTTGACTTCATTGCTCATGTCATTATCGTTTTATCGCTTTTTGTTTTCCTTTTTTTTTTTTTTTTATGCTATGGTTGTTTTTCTCCGCTGGTAGGTCTTCATTAGTTTTTCGCATGATAGTTTAGCCTTCTGTCGGCTTGAATTTTCAAGACTCTTTGTTACCTTGAGTATGTTTGGAGATCCAAATTCCTTTATGATGCTAAAAACAAATCCCTAGCTTGGATTGTTTTTACTATGTACCTTTTTTATTTGGACTTTATTAACCTAAAATAATGTGGGTTGATATGAACAACATTTTCGAAAATAACCAAAAATAATATAAATTCATTGAATCGAAAATAATATCAACATTACAAATAACAAATTTGAATAATAATTTGGGAAATTTACATAAAACTACCTTTTGAATATGGGTGTTTTCACTTATCCACCCCTTAAATTTAAAATTACAGAAAACCACCCTTTAAATGGTCTTTGTTTACAACTCACCACCCATTCATCTATTTTCGTTAATTTATCTTTAAATATATTATATTTTAATATTTTTAAACTCAAATCTGATTATAAATATATTCAAATTTTGAATTCAAGAACTCGATTATATTATATTTATTATTTATTTAAAAAAAAATTATAAATATAGCCTAGAATTATTATCTTAATTTATGTTTGAAAATGTTTATAAGATTTCAAAATATTATGTAAATTACTCTTATTTATTTATATTTTAAATATTTTAAAAATATTATTATTTTCTATAGTTTAAACATTTTTGTTCGATAACTATCTTTGATTAAAAAACAATTAAAAAATATAATCGAACCCTTAAATTCAAAATTTGAATACATTTACAATCAAATTTGAGTTTAAAAATATTAAAATATAATATATTTAATGATAAATTGACCCCCACATCTTCTCTCTTCTAGTCTTCATCCTGAACTGGAATTGACGTCGGGAACAAAGTCAACAATGTAAGCAACGTCGGCTCCTCTCACTGCATGTGTTCGCCTAGCCGCCTCTTCTCCGTGCGCTTCTCCATTGCTCCTTCTGGTGTGCAAAAGCCCTCTGGAATTTGGCTTAGCGCGCTTTTGATTATGATCTGCTTGGAGTGTTGATGTTTGTTTTATATGATACTTTCATTGATTATTTGGAGGAAATCGGTTTCAATTTCGTGTTTTAAAAAATTAGGGTTCTTGAGACCAAAAGTCGAAATCCAAAAAAAATTGATTCGATTTGGTTGAAATTGATGCTGCTAATTATGTGTATATGCATAATATGATTTAAATATATAACATCCCTATGTAAAATTGATGATTTGTGTTTAAATCGTTGCTTAATTCATGCGATTTTTGTGCGTGTTCTTCATCATTGTTTATGGCTTTCGTACCTGTTAGCAGGGGCGGATCCAAGGGTGGGCGACACCGGACCGTCGCCCACCCCGATCCCGGAAAAAAAAAAAAAACAAGAATATATGTGTTATTTAAAAAATTGAAAGGTAAAATACAATTATCTTTAGTGGCCTGGTGGTTAAGCCCACCCCGTTTTAAATTGAATTCAATCAACCATTGTTCAAATCTCACTAAGCACATATTTTCATTTATTTTTTCCTCAATCCATTTTCCATTATTTTAAAATTCTTATAATTTATTTGGTATTTTACAATTAAATAATTATAATTTTTCTTACAAATTTAAGATATTCTTTTCATATATTTTTTAAATAAATATTTCTAATAAAAAATAATATAAAAATTATCCAAAAAAAATTGTGCCCACCCCGAAAAAATTTCTGGATCCGCCTCTTCCTGTTAGCGTGTTTCTTATTGCATTTTGTTATGCCTCCCTGCTATTTTTTTTAAGCTTATGTGAAGATCGAGGGTTTTGTGATTGTTTATCCAATTTTGTGAATCTTATGAGTTTACAGTTCACTTCTTTCAAAATTTTTGAACACCGGGAGCAACACAGCGTGAACAAGGAGAAGGTATGATTAAAAATTACCTGTGGGTTTCCTTAAACTCGATCAAATGAATTATTATGTCTTGGACAAAAACAAATGTCAAAATGCACTCTTTGTTGGTTTTGAGGACTTCCCTATATAGTACGTTCTTGATAACGTCGCGTTATATGTAAAGGAATATGTGAAATGCGATTGAGCCCAATGAACATTAGCTTGTATATATTGGGCTTCCTGCGTTACAAATTAAGCGCATATTTGGTAGTGGATTATTTTTTTTTAGGGATGAAGAGATTATTGAGATGGAGATTATTTTTTTGGATTCCGAGGATTCAGGATTAGATTATTTTGTAAAAATAACCCGTTAGATTTCAACGAAATGAGGATTACGGTTGGATAGGTGGGGAAAAAAGCAAGTATCTCCTATTATAATCCGATGCATTTTCTACCATCTCTCCGGTGTGTTTGGCTAGGGACTAAAGTATAGGAGAAGATGATCTTCTAATGCCCAAGGAGGTGGACTATAGTCTATACATATATGATTTGCTTGATGGGCTCTCTCCTTGCCAAAGCCCACTTCACGATATATCTATAGGCCGGGGTGTGGATTCATCATTTTGCTAGCCCAACAAATTGTATATGTCAATACGAATACGAATATACGATGACTCATAATAATTTTATAGACTTGTAAAAATTGAATCATCATAGGTAGACCTGTCAAAACACAACCCGACCCGAACGTCCGAAAAAATTTCGATCCAAACCCGAGAATTTCAATCCGGAAATTTTTTCCGACCCGAACCCGAAAACTCAAAAATTTTCTGAGTAATCTGGGTTTCGACCCGGTGACCCGATTTACCCGATTGATTTATAATTATATATGATTAATTTTTTTTATGGATATTCCAATTTATTACATTTTATAATTACAATCACTTGATCTTTCATTTTCAAATCAACTTTTATATTTATTTATATTGTGTAATACTCCGTCCGATCGATAGTATTTGATTTTTTATTTTTCAACGGACTTTTTTAAGAAGATAAAGATTCTAAAAAATATTAAAATATTAAAACAATTATATGCTTATTACTAATTGCATGAAATTATTTTTAAAAGCTTATTTAAAAATTTGATATTTTATATATTATTACATTTTATTAAAAATTATGAGAAATAATGAAAATCAAATGTTTATAAATAAAATGTAATAATATATAAAATATCAATTTTTTAATAAAATTATTTAAAATTTTGATATTTATATATTATTACATTTTAATAAAAATCACGAGAAATAATAAAAATCAAATATTTTAGATCAAATATAGTATATAATTATAAGCACCAGAACTTATGAACAATGTCTTTAACTTTAGAATTTTAAATTTATCGCAAAATTATCAAATCATGATTTTTTTAATTTAAAAAAGAAAAAATTGACCAACCCGAAATGATCCGAAAACCCGGTCAAACCCTTATTACCCGGGACCCGAAATTTTCTAAGACCCGTATTACTTAAGACCCAAAGTGACCCGATCCGAACCCGACCCGAATGACCCGTTTGACAGATCGATCTAATCATAAGTTAACTAGGAGAGGAACTTAATGATATATAGGTGTTTGATATTTGAAGCGGAAACGATATCTCCACCGCTAATTTTTACTATTTCCACCGCTAATCACCGCATAAGTATGCGGTGGTCTTAATCCACTTTTTCCCAGACCCACCGCATATACATGCGGTGAGTCCGTTGACCGTATACGAACCCACCACATACCTATGCGGTGGGTTATGGCGACGGTATACATGCGTTGGGTTTTTGGCAATTGGAAAGGGTTGTAGAAGTTATCCAAAACCGTCGCCATAACCCACCACATACCTATGCGGTGGGTTATGGCGACGGTTTTAGACTGTTATGGCGATGGTTTTGGGCTGTATAGCGACGGTTTAAACCCACCGTATACCTATGCGGTGGGTTATTGCGACGGTTTTGAACCTTTATGGTGACGGTTTTTGCCATGTGTACGGTGACCCACCGTATAGTATTGCGGTGACCCACCGTATACCTATGCGGTGGGACCGTTGACTGTCATTAAACCCACCGCATATCTATGCGGTGATTAGCGGTAGAAATAGTAAAAATTAGCGGTGAAAATATCATCACCCTATTTGAAGTCTTACGCTGAAAAAATAAAGAAAAAGCAGTGGATTATAAAGATACGGGGAAGTCCTGCATATTAATTGATTTAAACTTTTGTACTTGGGAAAGTTTGAGTTTTTTTCCGTCGAGGCGATCAATCCCCTTTTGAGCGAATTCATTCTCAGATAATCCATTAACGGCTGTTGTTTGGCGTGGGTCAATCTGAAGATATCTCTGAGAGTTGTTTCTCAATCTGTCTATCAGGTATGCGTACTAATCCTAATTGCTAATTTTCAGTTCTTCTGAATTGTTAATTTTGATGTTTAAACCATCCATTCATCGACTAAATCAGTGTTTCTAGATTATTGGATATTTAACTGTTTATGATACCAATGGTTACAGATTTAGGGTTCTAAAGTTGCAAGCTTTTTGGTCAAATAGTTTCAAGAAATTCTTCAATGGTTGTAATTTTCAATTTCTCAGAATGAGCGGTGCTACACAATCTTCTGTCAATGTATTGAAATTTCTAGGTTTATGTATGGGGTTTCAGATTTTGGGTTCTAAAGTTGCAACCTTTATTCCATCTCTCTCTTTCTCCAAAATTAAAATCGACTTCACTAAATCTGGCTGAGGTTAAACTGTAGCTACTTGAACTCTACCTTTACTATTCCCCTTTTTTTAAATACTTGTAAGATGATAGATAGATGATGACGGTGATAAGCTTTAGTTGACCACTTAATTAGTTGCTGTTATTCATAAATCCAAACTAGGTTGTGTTGTGTATAAGACAAACTCATAAATTTGATTATAATGATACCCTTTAGGTGCTTTTATTCATCTAGCGCTGGATGTGCACACCTAGACCCTCAAAACCCTTCTTCCGTGTCTGAAATCACAGAAAGGGAGGGAAGGCTGGGAAGCTATTGGATCCCAATTACTAGATACATCGATGGTGATGGAGATGGATGAGCGAATATGGAAGGAATTCCCCAAGGATCTCTTGGAGGGTGTCATTGCAAGGCTTCCTATTGTTGCATTCTTTCGATTTCGATTAGTTTGCCTGGAATGGAACTCATTGCTCAAATCCCACAGTTTCTTGCAACGTTGTGAGGAAGTTGCGCAAGTTGACAAGCCTTGGTTCTTCTACAAAACCAGTACTTATGATGGGGCTGAAGCCGGTGCAATCTACGACACCTGCACAAAGAAATGGCATGTTTATCCTGCTTGCACTCAATCTATTTACCCAATAGCTTCTATTGGCAGTCTCGTCTGGTATGCTGATGTTAAGAACAAATGCTTCATGATGGGGAATCCTGTTACCCAAACTCGGAAGAAGTTTATGAAGTTTATACGGTCCGGTCAAGTTAGAAGTGTAGGCGACGCCATGGGAGTGGTTCTGTGTCCGGGTGGATACAAGATTGTCACTGTGAATCGCTGGGGCGAATTTGAAGTTTATGATTCCATGACGGAAAATCGTACATCATCCGTGAATCCAACTACTAAGGGTAAATTTCCCAATTCCATCTCACCGATCTTCATAACGAAGAAATCATATTCGAGTCATTTGGAGTTAACGCATCCAGTGACGATTGGTACCGTTGTTTACTTCCTGGTTTCGTCTCTTGATGGAATATTGTCGTATGACACGGTGAGCGGGGCCTTGGAGAAGGTTGATATCCCGATTCCACCTGACTCGACAAACCTCTCCCTTGCGGAGAGTGATGGACGGATCTTGCTCGTGGGCTTGGTGAGGGATGAGGATGTAGGGCCCTTGTCTGTCTGTGTGTGGGAGCTTCAGAGGAAGAAGCTTGCTTGGACGGAGATTGACAGGATGCCAGAATCATGGTGCTCGGATATGAGTCATCATAAGGAGGTTTATTTAAGGTGTATGGGGAAGACGAGAATGTTGATGATGTCGTTGCAGACGCTCGAGATGGATCGGCTTTTCACGTATGATTTGATGACCCGTGAGTGGTGTAAGGTTCCTCACTTTGTCGCAGATGGTGGTCGGAGGAGTCTGAGGTCGCGTAATCGTAGAGACTGTGGTGTCGGCTTCTTCCCTTGTCCCGCAGCTGCTCCTTGATAGAGTATAGACAGATATTTAAACTGTATGTGACAATTTGTGCCAATTTCATAGATCAAAGATGCAAATCCCATCGATTGAATTTTTCTTCCCTTTCCTGTGTAATAAGTTGATCGATGTTGGTTGAATTTCGTAGCTCAATTCTAGCTAGATACTTTTGATCCCGTAATTTTATAGATCCGAACATAATTCGGCAATGAATACTTGTTGTCACTGTATTAGATAACTTCATCGGACAATTGTGTGGTGTGAATGGGCCAGCAAGGCTCTCTTAGAGGGGTATTTGAAAGTTGAAAACCATCAGTCCTATATGAAAATCTTGTTTCAAGTCTTTAATGTTGTTTGTTTACGTGTATTTTTCTTTGATAATTATTATCCATATATTTTTAGTTCAACTAATATTTATTTTTCATAAGAGTTTCATGGGCAGAGTTTACTTCATATCTTCAGACAATCTTTTGGTTTGCTTACTCTTGACTTGGTAAATAAAGAGCGGTCATATCCGGGGTTCGAACCGGGAACCTATGGGTACTACCCACAAGTCCTTTCCGGTGAGCCATTTCGAAATGGTTTTGGTTTGCTTACTCTATCTAAACTAATCAGCCGGGGATGAACCTTCTTTTCACTTGGTAGAGTTCTGGGTGAATACTTATCGGCAGCATAAAACACTAAAATTAGTTTCTTTATTGACTCTCACATTGATAATGAGGCAACCAAAGTATTTCTTTAAACAAGTTGAGTTCACAATTTGAAGGGTATTTTGTATATCCAATTTCCTTTGGAATGAGACTGTTTTAGTTACCTGAAAAGTTATTTTATAAAAATTTAGCTTTTGACCTTATATTTGAAAATAATCATTAATGATCTGCTTTGCTCTAACATATGATGAGTTACTTACTTTTGCAAAGATCATAATGTCATCATCAAGAAACGGATTTTGGTGCGCATAATCCACAACATAACACAAAACAAAAGTTCGAGAATGGACAACAATTTCAATCAACAAACGCATCGCCTAAACCTCAAAAATTTAGAGTCCATGCGCATTGCGCACAAACATAGTGATTGCACAACTATAACTTAAACCTATTCTAATTCCAACTCAAAATCACCCCTAGCTCAAAATCTATTGCATTCGCCACAACAGCACATAAAACAACAATTCAAGAATTGACAGTTGCTTCAATCAACAAATTTATCACCTAAACCTCAAAGATCTAGAGTCCAGACTCGCTAACTTTGATCGCATATAATAAACATAACAACAAGAAGATCAACCATATTAAACCTATTCTAAATGAAATCAACCCTGTCACAAAATCTATTGCATTCACCATAGTATCACACAAAACTATTGGGTATGCACATGTGAAAAGGGAAAAAAACATCCCACATTAGAAGTTGAGAGGGTTTCAAGCTAGTATACAAGTAGGTGGGCTACTCCACTCAAGACCAATTGGTTTTTTGTTGAGACCCCGATTGCTTGTATGTTATACTTGAGAATGTTGTGAACTTCTCCCACATTTCAGCCAATATTGTTTAGTGAAACAAAAATCCTCTTATAGAATCCACTTAATCAAGTTCAAATCAATAATTTCCACTGAAAGTTGGCATTAGCACCAATGAAATGCAACATACATCCCTTGTTAGACGAAGATCCTAAAAATACGTCATTTCAAATGTGACAAATGAATATTTCTTTAAGCATCGGAGTTAAACTTGAGAGACTCTTTTCGTATGATCTCCTTAATGTCTTCTACGACATCTATTTCCATAAAACCACAAGGAAAAGGCTCGTTGCGAACTAGCTCTATCTCTTTGTCATGCAGATGCTTCAAGACTTCAAGTAGTCATGACTAAGTGCTTCGCCAACTGCATTATCAGTCAATAAAAAGATTAAAAACATAATTGATAGGTGAAGAACTTTTGGTGACCTAAAATAAGCGGGGTTAAGAGAGTGCTACCCGTTATCCATCTACTTGAATATAAAATGAGAATTTTCTCAAGCAATTCCCTAGCATCATCGAAAGTATTTGGAATTTTATCTAAAAATTGTTGTCTTGGATATTGGGATAGTCCTTTTACATAGGTACGAAGCATGTCATTCAGAATAAGGAGAGACGCCTGGTAATGTTTTAAGAGCAAGAACGGGACGAGAGGACGAATGGCTCACAAACGGTTACCAGTGATGTTGGAAGAGCAAGAATGAGTGCTAGATGGGTTGGTGGATGGCTCGGAAATGTCGACCGGTGATGTTGGAAGAGCACAACCCTAGGTTTTAAAAAGCGTCAACTCATACCACCTATTCCTTTTAGGTCAATTTTCTTTACTTGGAGCTTAAAAATGAAGAGCTTTTGTAATAGAAGTTAAGACTTGAATCATATATAAATCACTCCGAACATTCCTATTATATTCAATATAAGAAATATAGGAAACTGGTGGGCAAGCTGATCTATCTCACTGTCACCAGACCAGACATTCCTTATTCAGTTCAGGTGCTGAGCCAATTTATGCAAAATCCAACTGATGATCATTGGAAGGCAGCTAAGCATCTCTTGAGATATTTGAAAAATTCACCAAGGCAAGGACTGGTGATGTCAAGCAAGTCTGAAATCAAGTTAAGGGCGTACTGTGATGCAGATTGGCAGGCTTGTCCCATGAGTAGAAGGTCTCTCACTGGGTTTTGTATTCTGTTGGGAGGATCATTAGTTTCATGGAGGACAAAGAAATAGACTTTTGTTGCTATGTCTACCGCTGAAGCCGAATATAGAGCCATGGCTGCTACTTGCTGTGAAATAACTTGGCTAGTTCGAGTATTACAGGATTTGGGTATCAGTGATCATGGCTTAGTTGAGCTCTATTGTGACAACCAAGCTGCATTACACATAGCCAGAAACTTAGTCATTCACGAAAGGACTAAACACATAGAGGCAGATTGTCATCTTGTTGGAGACAAAATTTTGAATAAGGAGATTGAAGCCAAATACATATGCACAAAGGATCAGCCAACAGATATATTCACCAAGGTGGTAAGTCAAGAGCAAATGTCAAAGCTAACCGTCAAACTTAAAGTTATTAACCAATTCAAATAACTCTAAGCTTGGAGGGGAGTGTTAGAACTGAACAAATCAAGTTGTATTGAATCCTGTACATTCAATTCAGTAGTTACAGATGAATGGTTGTGATGTAATCTCAACCTTCCTAAGTAACTCTCTAAAAGTTGTTCTTGTACATTCTGAACATTACATTTTTTTATTACACAATAATACAGAACACATTTGCCTCTCCTCTCTCTCTCTTCTTCATTCTCTTTTTTCTTCTTCTTCAATTCCGCATCTCTTATCATGGAAGCTCTCCATTCATGATCATACCTTGTTCTGCAACAGAAGAGCACAACCCTAAGTTTTAAAATGCGTCAACTCATACCACCTATCCCTTTTAGGTCAATTTTCTTTACTTGGAGCTTAAAAATGAAGAGCTTTTGTAATAGGAGTTAAGACTTGAATCATATATAAATCACTCCGAACATTCCTATTATATCCAATATAAGACAATATGTTATAATAATTATATCATATGATTTTTTTTCTAGTAAAATATTATCATTTGAGAGTTTCGAATCTCATAGATTGGGAGAAGAATGATGGGAATGAGGAGAAGGTTAAGGAGATAATGCATCCAAGTTATGCCGAGAAAGTGCATGCTTAGAACAAGACTGGTGGATCCAACTATAAGGGAAGAAAGGATGTGACATTACTATCGGATTAGGGAGTTCAATGTTCGATTGGCTTATCATATATATGTATATGGCGAGGTTTGAGGCTGAAAAAGAGTTGCCAAGTGCAAGTAGCTATGTGACAGAGTGTAAAGTCGTTATTTCTTATCAAAAATAAATAATCCAAACTCACTACTTAGTATAGTGGATAAGTCTGAAGTCGATCCACAGAGAGTTACCGCCTATGTACTTACATTCTCATGCTTCAATTTACTAAGTATCATTGTTTCACGTAACGCGACTTTAGAGGATGATAGATCACAAATTGCGCTCGGAATCTTCTTGATAGCAACTTTTTCATTAGTTGCTTTATCTATAGCCATGCTGCAGAAACCCCGAAAATATGAAATTAATACTAATTTAGGAACATAAATTAAAAACAAATCAATAAAAACTGAGAAGATAGAAGAACAAACTTACATGACAAAGCCGAAACTACCAGATGCAATAGTACTGACAGACTCATATCTCTTGTAAACAACAAACTCCATGTCACCAAGTGCTGTGAGAGTATTGTATTGTTCATAAGAAGCCATCTATTTAAATTTGATGTCATCACAAGCAACAATCAGTTATATGATATCATTCGTATAACCACACAACTAGTCACACACAACACTGAAACATCTCAACAAAACAACAACAAGATCACACATATTCATTGATCAAGTCTATTCACGCCAAACTCCATAACTCAATGCATATCACACTAAAACAAGCATTAGACAATTATCATGGTATACACACATTACACATATAATGATTGCACACAATCAACATAACAACAAACCAGTTCAAGAATTGTCAGTCACTTCAATCAACAAATTTATCACCTAAATCTCAAAGATTCAGAGTCCACGTACGCAATCAACATAACAACAATGAGATCAACCATAGCTCTATTCTAATTCCAACACACAAAACAAAATTTCAAAAACTGACAACCACTTATATTGAAAAACCGTCTAAACCTCAAAGATTCACATTCCATGCACGCAAGAACTACAACTACACAATTCACAAATGCATGCAGCTCAAACAAATCTGCACCGTCTGTTCTTCCTCCAACGTATTTCCCATGCTCGAGACGGGATCTATAATGGTTATTATTATAAAACACATTTCCATTTAATACATATATTTTCATTGTAAACATAATGAAATAGGAATCCAAACACATACGTACGCCATTATGCTTTCAATTCTCAATAGTTCTTTCTAAATGGGCTTACTACTTAGTCCAATACTAATTAAAGAGATTCTCAACTCTCGATAGTTAAATTGGATCTGTTCCGTATAATTTTCGGGTTTGAATTTGGAGAAATTTTGGGCCTTCTTTAGTTGAGGCAATCTATCCCTTTTGAATGATTTTTATTTTTTTCCCTAGCTAGTTCAATCGGTTGGAATTTCTCTACCTTTAGATTAGATACTCTATAGTCTTAGGGTTGATCGTCTCCCTCATAAGTGTGACTACATTTTGTGTTAAAGAGGTTCAAAAATTCTCGACATGAATTGTAGCCTTAGAACTCTTACACCAACCTATAATTGATAGTTGATAGTTCTTCTTAATTGTTAATTTTGATGTTTAATCCATCCATCCCATCAATGTTTCTAGCTTATTGCATATTTGTCCAGTTCATCGTTTCTCCAATTTTGAGCGATGTTGTCCCGTGCGATCCTCTATCAATATATTGTAATTTCCCGACTTCATATATGGGTTTCTGATTTTTTGCTTGCCATCTATTCCTCTTTCGTCGAAATTAAAATCAACTTTACTAAATCTGCTTGAACTTACTTTTTTGTTACATCTTTTTTTTTTAATATATGGGTTCGTTAACATTCCTTTCATTATCTCAACAGACCCCCACAAGTGCGTCGTTTTTCTTCTATAGTTGACACTTGGACAACGGGTCTAGCATCTCATTCTCTTTTTAGCTAGCTCAGAATCGAGAGTCGGACCGTTTGACTTTTCCGTTCTGATACCATGAGAACTTGGTAGAGCAGCTTCGTAGCTCAGTAATGGAGAGCGAGAGAAAGAAGATGGAGGGAATGGAAAATGTGTGTATTATGTGAATGAAATGAATCAGTTTACAATATAGAGTATATATGCTCGTTTAAGAATGCGCTAACCCAACCAAACGTATGGGCCGAAGGCCCAACCCATTCACACACACATGATCTCTCTCAAAAGAGAGATAGAGCTTCCCTTAATGTCATCTTTCGAGACTATGGCATTCGCTTCTTCCCTTAATGTCTCTCCACCACCCCTTGATTGTATGTTTTTGAGTTATATTTTCATCTTGGTTTGAAGATTACATAGTTGATACAAAAACGATACACATTTGATATTATCTATAACATAAAACTTGATCTTCCTCTAACATGTTTTAATTTGCACTGCTAAATAAACAAAAAAGCTAGCAAAGCACTAATGTAATAATCCATCATAGACCATAAGCACTACTAAAGTATCTCCCCACAACATTATCCTCCAAGATCTTCAACATCGCCTCATTCTTCACACACCTCGGCATCTTAAACTGCACCACATTCGAGTCGCTCATCGAGCTCATCAAGTGCTCCAGAACCTTCCCGAACGTCCCACTCCCGACAACCCGAATCTCCAACGGCCCAATCGTCCTAGACCGCCTACTCGTCACATACCCCAAGTCCGCAAAAGCCGAGTCCATTGAGCTGCAGCACTGCTTCAACACCTCATCCCTGAACACATCGTCACCTTCCTCGGTAGGACTACTTAGTTCCAAGAAGATGACATAGTGCTCTTTCCCCGGGGTGAGCTCCGCGTGGCTTGTGAATTCGATGATCTCGATTTTCTCCGCTGAGAGGTGGTCTTGCGCCGCCTCCACTGCCAGGTGGAGGTCGTTCTCCGTCGTCTTGTCGATGTGGATGCAGAGGAGGACGTTCCCCCTGCAGAGGAATTTTATTATCGGTGTTGAGTTGTGGAAGCCTATTATCTTCACCCAGTCTCCTAGTCTGTATCTGTACATACCTGCATTCATACATACATACTAAGAAATTCGATATCGGGGTATATTTTTCCCGGAGAGCAAAGTATGGGTAACTTTAGGTAATTTTGGAAAAGTAGTGTAGTACCTTGAAAATTGGTGAAGACAATCTCATAAGTCTGACCAATCTTGACCTCTGTCATACCAACCGGGTTAAGGCCACACCCATCATCCCCATCTTTTGCCTTGATCTCATCCAAGGGTATAAATTCATAATATGCAATGTTTGGCATCAAAGTGAAATTTATATCCTCAGGTGCATTTCTTGGATGAATGTTAGTAGCCACCCAACCTTCAGTGGCTCCATAGTCCATGCCCATAAGGGGCAGCTCACCGGCGTAAAACCGCACCCTACCCAAATAGTGTTGGGCGCTGCCGGTCATGACGGCAAGCACATACTTGGCACTAGGAAACAGCTTAGGCACCACACTCCTCCAGCCCTTTTTCCGGAGGTCGACGCAGGCCTCGTAGAGCTCGTGGGCTGCCTCCGGGTCAGGCGGGCCCACGTGGGCCGCAATGGTGGCCCGGAGCATTGGGCTCGTGACGCGGCAGCTGCTGACCTGGCCGTGCCGGATGTCGTGGCAGAGCTCCTCCCAGAGCTGCTCAAGGCTTTGTAAGGCTGACACTATGTTGTGGGCGAACACTGAGAAGAGGTATTGGATGTCATACCGGTGCTTGAGGCCCAATAGGAGGTGGCAGTACATGGCTTGGGCCGGGTCGGGGGCCCGGAGGACCTCGTCCGGGCTGACCCGTTTGGTGGGGAAGGCTAGCTTGAACTTGGGGTGACTCATTATGTGGGAGCTCACAAGCCCGGTCACCAGGCCCGCTGGGTTTATCCCCTTTTTGCTGATGTAAAGGAAATGTAATGACCTTTTGGTCTCATCAACCGGATAGTCTCTACACAAATTCCATAAAAATAAAAATTGAAAAATCAAAATTAGCGTCAGAAAATCACATGGATTTGATGGGCTCCATAGTCAATTGAATTGAATACAATCAATAATCAATATCAATAATTATACTTAAACTATGTGTTTTTTTATATACAAGTATGGGAATCAATCTTTTTATTTATTTGAATAAAATCATATTAGGAGTCAAATTCAAAACCTCACCCTTCACTAATCACTAATACTATAATATAATATTAATTGGTGGGAAGTGGAACACATGGCGGTAGATAGAATCTTGATAGAGACATGTCCAAGTTGTTATTATGTTCAAACTTAGATGGATTGACGAACACGAATCAGAGTTCATCTTATTTTTCTATGACATGTTTTAATTAACTGAATAAATATGTTTTTAATAGGATCTATAGATTATTTTTGCTTCTATTCAAACTAAATCTAAATCTAAATCTAATTGATGGTAATATAGTAGATTCATAATTTCAAGCAAAAGTCTAAGAAAGTCTCAATCTAGTTACTGTCTCTAGTAGCTAAGAATAAGTCCTTGTTTGGAGGTCATAAAAGGAGGGAAGTGAAGTGAAATATGAATAGACGTGTGTCATTTTTGCATGAATTTTCAAAGTAAACAAAGTCAAAGATAATTACTTCTCCTCCTATCCCTATCCAAGTTGTGATCTTGTAGATGAAAAATGACCAACTTAACAGAAAATTCACCCTATTTACCAAACAGGACCTAATATTTCTGTTAAAACTAGAATGCAAATTCAGCAAGTACAGCTCCTGCTACTAAATACTTTCTCAAGTAAATGAACAACTAATTAATCCCCCAAAAACAAACAGCAACTTTTTAAAGCCCCACTTTCAGTGTTTTTACCTGCATCTGTAGGCATGTGAAGTTATCAATGATTGCACATATGCATCAATTGACTCCTCAGTAAATGGGCATATCTTCGGCTTCCCCTGACTAGTTCCAGAACTGTAAAAACAAACAAACAAACAAAAAAAAAACAGAAATTAATTTAGTTACTATCATAGTCTCATTAATTTATAAAGGCTTTATCCGCCATCAATTTCCGAGAAAAAGAAAACAGTGACAATAATTTTTTACAGTATTCAATCACTCACAAAATTGAGCAAAACCCACCTCCCAATTTATCAAAATTACATTAAAGGATCAAATTGAGCAAAACCCACCACTCAATTGATCAAAATTAGGATGAATTCATGAGAAAGTATGAATTGAATACTTACCTCAAGGACAGAGTGGAAACGGGTGTTTTGGTAAGGACACCGGAGACCTCGCCAGCGGCGACCCTATCGACAAAAGGGCGAAGATCGGAGTAAGAAGCAAGAGGGACACATGACTTGAAGGATTGAGGATCAGTTCTGGCATTCAAGCCAAACTGGGTCAAGTACTCAACGCCCTTGTTGTGGTCCAGAATCTTGTGGAGGGTCTCTGTTTGGACCGTTGCTGCATCTTTTGTAATGGCCTCAAACTGATCTCTTACCGCCTTAGCTGAGGCGAACTCTCCACCTCCTGGATCTAGTTCCTCTGGGGGTTTGACAAGGCTCTTGGCGACCGGAAGCTTCTCCGTTGACCACGCCTTGTTGCAGGTGGTGACTGCAGACAAACAGAACTCACTCCCCATTCAAATTCAAGCTATAGGGTTTATGTGGAGTTGAATTAGCTCAGAGAGATTGAGATTGGTGTTTGGTTGGTGGGTTGCAGCAAGGTTTGGGGCTTTTGGGGATTGTAGGGAGTTTGAGAGGGGGAGAGAGAGTGCCTTAAATTAGACTTATGGGGGGCAGATATAAGGTTGTTAGGAAGGCAGGAGGAACTGAGGAAGAGAAGTTTCTTTAGCAAATGAATGAATTGTACTTTTTACTTTCTTTTTCTCTCTCCTTTTAAAAAAATTTATACACCATTTTTCAATACATTTTTTAACATAAAGGGTACCTATGAGACGAGGTAGAAAAAAGTGATTAAAGTTATAAACAAGTTGAAATTGAAAATTTGTCTAAAATAAAGGTTGAAAGATTATGAAAAAATATAAAGTCCATATGGGGCGTAAAAATGTTTATTTGTAAAAAAAGTGGTATTTATTTGGTTATTATTAGGGATATTTATGGTACTTTCAAACCAAATAAACAAAAAATACCCAAAAAAAGCTATCACAAGTAGCTTATTTTTAAACACAAATTTTAATAAAAAAAAACAAGTTTAAATTGTTCCCATACAATGTTTAAAAAAAACTATCTAATTTTAACAGTTTTTAAACTGTTAAAATGTCATCCATACACACCCAAAGTCTATTGACAAAGTTTGCGTATTTATACTCGGGCCCTTTCATTTTTATAAAATAATTACGAAGTGGTCCCAAACAAAAAAAAACTTTTAACCCCTCCTTCAATTGTAGTTGCCTCACGCCTTTCTCAACCTTCGACCCAAAGTTTGATCTTCATCTTCAGATCTAGCCACTTTTAATGCGCTTTTTGCCAAAATCTACACAGATCTATCAATGCGAATGTATGTTATCCCCGTATAATGTAAAACTTTCATTGATTTTAGATGATTCGACCTCGAAATTACTTATAAGAAATATAGTCTAAATTTTAATGTTAAACGATTTTTATAGTTTTTTTCAACGGTAAAAATTTGGGTGATGCTACTCAAATTTCTGTTATTTTTTTTTTTGAAATACTCAAATTTCTGTTATTTGAATTAATATTAAATTGTTTTTGTTTTATGAGGCAAGATGGGAAAAAGGCTATTGGTAAGACCATTTTCACAAAATTGCACACAAGTCCTTCTCATTCTATTAAAAATAATTACAAATCTGCCCGAGAGAAGAATTGAAAACTACCGCTATTCAACCTCGTTTCACTTGGACGAGCCACACACGATAGAGAGAAATCACTCATACCTTGTTCATTGCGGTAGATTTGTGAGGGCTTTCAACAGATCTACCAAATTTAAGGTAAGAAGTTTCATTTACAATTGATTTTAATGGTTTTTATTTGACGAAAATTGTGTGTTTTAGGGTTTCAAATTAGAATTGAAATTGATGAAATTAGTTGTTGTTTGTGTGTTTTGTTTGATTGTTGTTGATTTGGGTGTTGTTTAAGTTGAATTATGAGTAGCAATTATAACGAAAACAAAAGACAAAATTGCTCGTTTTGCTGCGATTGGAGTTGGTTTCTTTGACGTTTTTTCATGGCTTACTGTCATGCAAAAGGCTCGCGTAGATCTGGCGAGGTGATGATATATATATGCTCGACTACTGTCATCGAGCCTCTTGTGGTACCTCACCACTTTTTGCCGAGGTTCCTTGGTACCCTCGATAACTTTTGTCGAGCCTCCTTTGTACCCTCGACATTATTTACCGAGGTCCCTATATTTAGCTCGTCCTCTCCGAGGTTCGACAAATTTTTTAAACGACGACTACAAATAACCGTTGAATGTCATTCGATAATCATTAAAATTGATCGACATACGAAAGTGAGTGTCGATCAATTCATTCCTTAATAAATTTCACCGATTTTAACTAATTTTTTAGCACAACAATTCATTCGACAGATTTAAGTTTTTTTCATTCGCTCTATTCATAGATGAGAATTTTATACCTTTTTGTAATTTGTTTGAAAAAATGAAAAGGATCTGTATTAAATTACTTAAAATTGTATTGACAATGATCATTTTGAGATCTTATCTAAAGCCTTCCTCTTCATTAATATATCGATCAATTTAACCGTTTGGACCCAAAATCTCATGTTCATTACAAATTGAGCACAATTAAACTTACATAACAACCACTCATTCAGACTAACTCAACTTTTACAAATTCGTCCAATTTTGCCACGACTTTTTTTCAAAAAATAATTGAAACCCTATATATAAGAATTTGACTCAATAATTAGAGTTGAATCAATCTTAAATCAAGTATAGATGTGGTGTAACTGATGCTTCAAATTCACTGACAACTCTTTTTCAAAGAAATGGAACTTTTAGAGCATCTTTAATCATAATGTTCATATTGAGTATCATAACTTGCTTTTTGTCAATTCTCTCTTATCCACCTCATTTTAATATTTGAAACTCCACAACCATGGTACTTGACATGAGTATCTTATTTCACTTTTTGTATCAAAATTGTTTTTTTTTTAAATTTTTTAGATAAGTAAAAATCAAATGGGACCCACTATTAATATTTGATTGGGTAATATTCTATGGTATTGTGTCATATTGAGTATCATAGGTATGATACTGGAACGCCCTTTTTCTTTTGGGTTCTTTCAAAAATATGACTTTTTTTTACATTTTCTTTTATTTTTATTCTTATGGTACTTAGAGTACCACCATTAAAGATGCTCTTAAATTACTAATATGTTGAGAGGTTGAAACATCGGTGATAGATAACTCATAAGAGCATCCACATCCTTCATATGGTGGGTGTCTCCAATTAAAAAAATGCAATGAGTGTGTCAGATTTTACATGGGGAAGGGGGAGTAATCATGAGTGAATGTCTCTAAAATTGGTCAAAGTTTCTACGGCTAGAAACTTAATTATGACATTTAACACTCAAAATGAATTTTTTTTTTAATTGTTAAGACACCCAAAATGGGTGTCTCCAATGCAGCTGTTCTAAAGGTTACTATATATTTTAAAAAATCAATTAAAGAAGACAATATGAATAAAAAAAACTAAGATACTCATTATGGGCAACTTATAGAGATTTTTTTTAAGTTGTTTTATACTCCAATTAATCTTTAATCTTTATGTAGATTTGTTTTACCAATTTTTACCAAATAATATTATCGAATTTTAAATGATAAATATTTTTTTATAAGATCTTTCTAACTTATGTTTTAAGGGTATAAAAAAATTGAATATTAATTTTAGATGTTTAACGTGTATTCTTTTTTTATTAGGTAAAAATTCAAGTTCAGGTATACCTGAAATTCGAGGGACCTATATCCTAATTATATAGGCTGGAATTTTTTTTTAAAATGTAGAACTATTATATAGAATTTTTTGTTTTTTGGTCGGCATAGAATTATTATTTTTGGATCTAATAAGATTAGTCTAACTCTTCCAAAAGATTGAATTGAAATTAATATATCCATGTAAATCCAAAAACAATACTGTTATGCTTTTCACAAGCATTTAATTTTCCCTTTTCACCTTATTGGATGACAAGACGCAGATCTCTACAATTTGCTCTTTGCCTTTTAAGTCTCCCTTCTTTAAATATGCCTCGCAATCGGATGGTATATGTCGATTTTAATTCTACCTTAACTTGCTTCATATGGGTTGGTATGGGACGGGCGATTTTAGGGGATTCTGGGCAATTGCAAATAATACAACAACTCAATTTTTTTTCTTTGGAATTGGATTTGAAATCGAGATGTGCGCATTCATTTTTATTTTATTTTATTTGTGTATAAGGCGAAAGTTTAGGTGCAGTTAACTGCAGTTGAGCCACCACCCAAGTGCGCCCTTACGGACGAGATCGTCAAGTACAACATCAGATCTCCAATCAACAGGATTCGGCAACAGACCAAGGTGAGCGAGCCGATTAGCAACCGGTTGTCCTCTCTAAGTGTATGGGAGTATGACACACTAGCGAATGAGTGACCGACGACAAGCGTGTCTGATACCGTCATCTTAATCTTCCAAGGGCAGCTCCACACCTCTTTAACGACGTTAATAGCCATTAGACAATCGCCCTCCACCTCAAGATCCGAGATCCCCAGCTGATGAGCTTCCTGCAACCCATGAAGCAGACCCAAAGTCTCCGCCTATAAAGTCGAGGACTTATCGCAATTTTGCACCCCACACTTGATAATTCTGCCAAGGACGTCGAGAATAACGAAACCCCAAACAGCGTTTCCATTGTTGGTCCTTGCACCATCGAAGTTCAGCTTCATGAATCATTCACGTGGTTTTTTCCATTTTATGATTTTTGGTTGGTGTGGTTTGTTCCGATTGTTGCTCGATTCTTTGGTTATGTCTTTGTTATGGCCCCAAAGGCTTAACAGAAGTTGTCATTGTTGTTGTAACTAGAAAGAGAAGGAGGTGAGAAGTGAATTTCAGAATTAAGGTGAGGAAGAAGAAGATAGGAGATGAGAGAGTGTTTTGGAGGGAAAATATGTTTTTTTTACTTGCATACTCATCCTCCACAATACAAGGTCTATTTATAGACCAAGGAATGAGCTAGGAACACAACAATGTCCATCCCTTAGAGAGTCTTGTCTCAAGGCTTATACAAGAGAGTTTACGCGAGCTAGGGACACAACAATGCTCATCCCTTAGAGAGCCTTATCTCAAGGCTTATACAAGCGAGTTTACACAACAATGAATTCCCAAATCAAGACCCCAATTGAAACTGTGGAAATTGAGTGAGAATATGTGCAGCAGCTTCCCAGGTTGATTCTTTAGGGGATAAATTCTTCCATTTAACCAACCATTCTGTAATCGGATCACCATTAGGGAGATAGTGAACACGAGTATCCAAGATAGACTCAGGCTCAGCAAGAATTTGCCCGGCCTCATCTGTGATAGGCAATGGAACAGTAGAGTCATGATGCGGACCCTTCTTAAATTTCAATTGTGAAATGTGAAAGACTGGATGGATTCTTGAAGAATCAGGCAACTACAATCTGTAAGCCACTTTGCCAATCCGAGCCATCACCTTGAAAGGTTCAAAATACTTGGCACTTAGCTTGAGATTTTACCTGACTGCAGCAGTGGTCTGACGATAAGGTTGTAATTTGAGGAAAACTCAGTCTCCTACCTTCAATTCCCTGTCAGTTTGATGCCTATCAGCGAAGAGCTTCATCCTAGATTGGGCCTGCTGCAAGTGCTGCTTCAATTGCCTCACCATGTGCTGACGGCTCACTAACCAATCACCAGCAGCTGAATTGGAAGCTGACACTGTAGGCAATCCCATCTGAGACGGAGGACAGCCATACAAAGCTTCAAACGGTGTCATTTTGATGGTAGAATGAAAGGTGGTGTTATACCACCACTATGCCAAAAACAACCATTGCGCCCACCTATTAGGATTGTTAGACGTCATGCATCTCAGATAAGTTTCTAAGCAGCGATTGACTCTTTCAATCTGCCCATCGGACTGAGGATGATATGCATAACTCATATCGAGGCTCGTGTGCAATGATTTGAACAATTGTTACCAAAATTGGCTCACAAAGATCTTATCCCTGTCAGATACGATATTGCTTGGCAACCCATGGAGCTTGTAGATGTGGTCCATGAACAAAGAAGCAACCTGTACCGCTGTGAATGGGTGAGCAAGAGCAATAAAATGGGAATACTTGGTCAATCTATCCACTACCACCAGAATTGTGTCTTTGCCTCGTGACTTAGGGAGTCCCTCCACAAAATCCAAACTAATGTGGCTCCAGGGTCGATATGGAATTGGAAGTGGCTGCAATAACCCCGGAGTAGCTACATTTTCTGACTTGCTTCTTTGACAGGTGTCACACTGATTGACAAACTCCCTGGTTTCAACCTTCAAACCTTGCCAATAAACACATGCTCTTCAATCGGTGATAAGTGGAATGAATACCCGAGTGGCCTCCCATAGGATCCTCATGAAAAGACTTGAGCAGCTTAGCTTTCAAACCAGTCTTGCAGCTAATGAATAACCTTCCTTTGTATCTTAGAAGGCCATTAACAACAGAGAATTGCCCTGGATCAGTAGACATGGCTGTCAAAAGTAATCCTTGCACTATTTGATCTCCCTTATAGCTTTCAAGTACCTCAGAACAACAGTCACAGTTGCACATCCACTATGTTGATCCTCAAACACTCTTGACAAGGCATCATCAACCTTATTTTCCACTCCCTTTTTATAGGCAATCTCATAATTCAACCCAAGCAACTTCCTCACAACTTTCTTTTGAATATGTGTTGACAATCTTTGAACCAACAAATGCTTGAGTGGCTGGTGATCTGTCTTGATGAAAAACTTTCTTTCTTCTAAATAATGTCTCCACTTATCAATAGCAAGCAAGATGGCCAGGAGCTCTTTCTCATACACAACCAGCAGTAAGTGGCGCCCATGAAGAGCTTGGCTAATGTAAGCAATAGGCCTACCCTCTTGCATTAGAACTGCCCCAACCCCAGACTCACATGCATCTGTTTCCACAGTAAAAGGAAGAGTGAAGTTTGGCATAGCTAACACAGGTGGAGATGTAAGAATCTTTTTGAGTTCATTGAAAGCTATCTCAGTACTTTCGGACCACACAAAGTTGTCCTTTTTCAGAAGACCGGTCAAAGGCTTAGCTATGCATCCATACCCTTTAACAAATCTCCTGTAATAACCAGTTAAACCTAAGAATCCTCTCAAGGCTTTCAAATTCTTAGGTGGAGGCCACTTCAACATTGATTCAATCTTCTTGGATCAGTTGACACTCCTGCACCAGAAATAATGTGGCCCAAGTATTCAACTTCCTTTTGAGAAAGCTCACATTTAGACCTTTTTGCAAATAGTTTGTGAGATCTCATGATAGACAACACCTCTCTCAAATGAAATACATGCTAATCAATGGCCTTACTGTATACCAAGATGTCATTAAAAAACACTAAAACTGACTTTCTCAAGAAACTGCCAAAGTCATCATTCATAAGACATTGGAAGGTAGTTGGGGCATTGGTTAACCCGAAAGGCATTACCCTAAATTCATAGTGACCATGATGGGTTCTAAAGGCAGTTTTGGCCACATCCTCTTCCACAATTCCCACTTGATGGTAGCCTGCCCTCAAATCCAACTTAGAGAAGATGCTAGCACCATTTAACTCGTCCAACAGATCTTCAATATGAGGGATTGAGAATTTATCCTTGACAGTAATATCATTCAACCTCCTATAATCCATACAAAATCTCCAGGATCCATCCTTTATCTTCACCAACAAAGTTGGAGAGGCAAAAGGACTATGACTTGGCCGAATAATGCCATTACTCAGCATCTCAGCTACTTGCTTTTCAATTTCAGTTTTCTAAACATAAGGATACCTATATGGACGAGTGGCTACTGGAGATGCTCCCACTTTCAGGGTAATAACATGCTCATGATTCCTCACTGGTGGTAGCTCCTTAGGTTCTTGAAATACATCCCCAAATTCCTGGATGACAGCTTCAATTTCCCTTAGCAATTCAGTTTCTGTCACCCTCACGCTACACACTTGTGATACTTGAAATAAACTCACAGTGGGCTGCTCTTTACAAAGCTTTTGCAGCTGCCTACATGTCAACATTTTGACACAAGCTTGATCAACCCCATGTTCTTCCTTAAATCCTTTTATCACAACTTGCTTACCCAATATGTTAAAAGAAATCTGGACATCCACAAAATCAAATAAGACTGGGTTAAAAGTCACCAACCAGTCAGTCCCTAATATCATATCACTTCCTTCCATTTTCAACAAACGAATATCATGCTCATACTCACATCCCTGCATTTCCCAAATAAAACCTTTGCAAATTTTGCCACTGAACATAGTGCCACTGATGGTGTTAACCTGCATTGCACTTGCCTTACTGATCTCAAATCCTGCTTCTCTTACTACCCGAGAATCTAGGAAACTGTGTGTAGCACCACTGTCAATCAAGATGGTGATCAATCTACCTTTTACTGAGCCTCTCACATGAATTGTGCTCCCTGATTCCTCACATGTGAGAGCATGAACATACACCTCTCCTCCTTAGGCTCTAAATCCTGATGAGAATCTTCTGGAAACCGATCACGTTCTTGAACCTCTTGTGCAATCAGACTGAACAGTGATTGTGTCTTACATTTATGACCATGAAAGAACTTGTCACCACATTTGTAACACAAGCCTTTCTTGGTATCATTTGAACGGCCTGTACTTGCCTCAGAACTTGAAGAAGGAGTCCCCTTGAAGCTCGTCATGGGGCTTCTTGTGTCTCCTTTGTCCACCTTACTACCATTGTCCCTAGACCATGAATTCTTGAAACCAGAATTGAAGGATCCAGACGATTGTGGCCTCCATGGAGGTTTAGATATTCGAATCAAAGCTTGGACTGCCTTATAATGCAATCTAGCTTGTTCAAGAACCTCGGCCATGGGTGTTGGTCTTCCCAATTTCACTAACGATTGAATTTTTGATCGCAATCCACTAATGTAGCTCGAGACAAAATACGATTCTGAAAGTTGAGGGTTGAAAGATAGCATACCTGATGTGCTTGGGAACACTCCGAGCCGCCAAGATCGGCGACGAGGTTCCTCCATTATTGAATGGATAAACGTTGCTACTAGTAACCGTATATGTATGGCAAGATTCGCAGGTCTCTCACCCTTGAACCTCCCACACTCGATCTCAATCCTCTTGGAATCCCACTCTGAGGATCTCGACCCTTCGACACCTTCGCCTCTCACTAAGGTGTCTCCCTCGGCATCTCACCAAAGGGTTTTGTTTTTAGCATCTCACCAAAAACATGATCCTAATACTTTTAGGATCCAAAAACCCGATCTCTACCTAGACGTCCTTCAGCCTAATACATTCTCTTAATAGCAGGAAACGAATTAAATCTCGTGGATATGGTAGCTAGATGAGAATCATTTTGATTATCTAGGAATTATTTTGATTATCTGGGAAATACTTTTTCGTACCTAAATATATTATAGATTTCATTTTCATTATGATGCATGAATTCAATATTTTGATATATATGACCTTGTTATGACAATTCAAGTATTTGGTACTCCTTGTGTGTGAAAATGATTATTTTTTTGGGTTAATTTATTCATTTGAATACCTGGTGCGGTCGATTCACTAGTACAAATTTAACGTCTATCGGGTGTTTTTTTACAAAGCATACGGGAGTTTTGCAACTCCTTTTATTCCCTCACCTGATAGATGTCTCTCGGGGGTTTATAAAAACCCCTGAGAAATAATTCTCGGTCAGGAGTTTTTATAAAAACTCCTGAGAGAGCGCTTTTCCCCACATACCGCCCTAGTGTAGCTCTCGCATGAGTTTTTAAAATAACTCCCGATATATGCTCAACATATTTAGCTCTTCCCTTTAATCCTTTCTCGGGAGTATTTTTTTTAAAACCGCCGACATAATTTTTTTTAATTTTAAAAAAAATCCAATATGCTTTCTGGTTTTGCTGTTTATATCACCTGCAGTACTACCCTATAAATTCTAACGCGAGCTGCTAACATGTAGTCACAACACCAAAATGTAGAAGATGAAAAATCCTCAATTGCAAGATCCAATCACGATTATATCAATATCAAAGGACTAGCTATACATATAAATTACAAATAATTCGGCTATTGTTATATACTCAATGTAAATCTACGTAGCTACTATCTAGAAGTATGCAATCTACCGTTGTGTGGTCAGATACTGTAACCATTCCTCTTGTAACTTATCAAGAAAAGGTTTGTCATAGAATATTGCGGTGTAGATTTTTACCCATTTGCATCTGTGTAGGAGTTGGAGATGTACCCTTGCCATTTGATTCTTGAACCAGATCCTAAAGATATAAAGTTATTTGTCAAATTCAGAATATGATACGTACTCAAATTAAATTTAATGCACACATAAATAAGATAACTATAGAAAACTTTTCCTGATGTATTAATAGATAATTGACATTTGTTGTAATGAAAATTCTATTTTTTCCCCTGAGGTGAATTTATCATGCTTATTGCACCTTTAACCATATCTACGAACTAAAATCATTCTCTACTAATAACACCAGGACCATTTACTTTCCAAATGTAGTACCAAAAAGAACAAATTTTTTACTTGGTAAAATAAGACCAAAAGATACTCTGTAGCAAGCAGATTTCTGCAATTATGTAAATTTTGCATTTCTTTAGCAACCAGAAATTGCCAGGACAGACCGACGGGAAAGATTATCAACCAAGCATAAGCGTCGTGCAACCAAACAAAGTTCAAATGAAATATATAATCAACTAAATTATTTGATTAACCTATAAGAGAAACTTATATAAACATCCTTACGTCTTCCTCATAAGCAAGCAATGATTAATATAAAATCCACAATACGCTCCACAACAACTGATAAATTTAAGGAAATCAAAATCAGTATATAATTGCCAAGATATCCTAATTAATAAAAAGGGCAAAGAATCAATAATGAATTTATATGGTATAGGATGGATAAATCAATATAATGAGGAATGAACCTTGGACCTATAAGAAATTACACAAGTGACAACTTCTTATAGTGTCCCTCTGGAAGTAAAATATATAGTAAGAAGTGGGTTCATTCACCTGCAGCTTCTTATAGTGCCTTTTCTTGCTTGGGCTTTTTTTGTATTAATTCACCTGAGATTTTAAAACACCATAAGTTTGAACTCTACTCGAGCTATTCAAATTTCTTGATAAATGAATAGATTGAATGCATATATAGCTTTGAATTGGTGTGTAACTTCTTAATGCAACTAATGCAAATGTGCTTTTCAGAGTGATAATGTGGAGAAAAATCTTAGGAAAAAGGCATGATGTTTTAGGGAGAGGTGTATACCTACCCTTCAGTGACTAAAACTTGCTATAAATGTTCTACTTGAATTGTTTATTGATGTCAGCACATTAAATCCCTTTGGTTTGTCTTCTTGGTAGATGTCATCTGTGAAATATCAGGAAACCGGAAAAATTAAAGCATGGGTGAACAAAGATCCATCTCAACTCCAAATAGACATGGAGCTCACCTAATTAAGCATGAAATAAAAAATAATTACACACCAAACGTAGAACAAGCTATTCTTAAATGATAAAAAATAATCTAGTAGTTTGGAGAGCCTTTAAAGCATTAAGTCAATTTGTCAGGGTTAATTAATGGAATTTGCATAGCATACATAATAGCTTGGAGAGATTACAACTCAGACGGGTTTGAGCATTACCTTTTTATGGGTGTCAAAGAGATTACAACAAGGGAACGAAGCTTCACACCATTGTTATCCCAACTAGATTAATTCTAGACCAAATGTTCTAGCCATGAAAGTCTACATCATGTTACACTCTAAATCAAAAATTGATTTAATGGCATGATGGATAAATGTACAAGATATTTGGAATGTTTCGATTATGCATACAAATTAGATAGATATAACATAACCATTTCTTACCCTTCCTCCGTTAACAGTAGCCAGAAGAGCAACATGTAATTAATAGAAGAAGTTAATTTAGAGAAATGGAACATGGAGCTATATCAGAAAGAATACGCAAGTTGTTCACTCTTGGAAACTTGCTTACACGTATTTTTTATGCTATCAGAGAAACTCAATTTCGTTTATGTGGTATGTATTAAGCAACTTTGCTGCTCGAGTAACTTCACCATAAGAAATGGAACATGGAGAAGAAGATATACCAACCTGATTTCAATGTCAGTGAAGAAAAACGACCAAAGAAGACAAAGAGAGAAGTGGTTAACAAACCTTTACCAGCGGGGCGAGAGATCGCACGAACTCTTCCAAGCAACTTCCCCAGTCGGAGTACGACCTGCAAGCAAATTGGGCGATTCAGAGACATTTCACCATCAAGAAGTAAACATAGAGCAGGAGATTAGGGAAGGGAACCCGCAAAATTGACCAGAGAGAAGAAAACCCTAATTAGCGCAATTGATCGAAGAGAGGAGCGATTAACCTTGATATCAAGGGGGCGATATTGTGAAGAGAGAAGGGCCAAAATCAATGACTTTATCGGTGCCTTCTACAAGGTTGCCGACACCCTTCCTCTATAACTAATCCCCGACTTCAGTCGAAGAATTCGAAGCAACATTTCAGCGAGCCTTCCTAGGGAGATATTGTGAACAAAGAAGGGGCAAAATCACCGACTTTACCGGCATCTTCTGCAAGGTTGCCGACATCCTTCCTCTGCAACGGATCGTCGAATTCGATTCAGAGCAATTTCTCCACGAGCCCTCCTTGAGAGTTGAGGATCGATCTATATTTTAGGTTAGAGGTTATTTCGGGATGTTTTCCAAAAAAATCCCGATAGAAATTGTTTTTATCAGAAGTTAAATAATAACCGCTGACATATTATAGCGGATTTTTTATTTTTTTTTTAAATATATATATTTCACGAGAGTTTTTATAATAACCCCTGTATGAATTTAATCTCTCAGGTGTTTTTAAAGACTCCCGAAAATTTCCAGCCGTAAGATAACTATTTTGTACTAGTGATTGTTCATATTATTACATGTGTGTGTATATATATTGCTAGATGAATATATTATTTAGCTAGCAGGGGAAAAAATATAAACCGATGTAACCCCTATGATCTTCCATTTAATAAAAAAAACCTAATGTTTTCTTTACCTTAAGGTAATTAAAAGGTAACCTTATGGTTGTGGGCAAAACCTTAAGGTGAAGGGAGGGAAGGTGCCTTGGTGTGGAAAAATAAAGAATCATTTGGACCATGTGCAAAAGTTTATGCTTTATTTATTTTTTATGTTTTTTTATTTAACTAATAACATTATGATTGGTGGAAACTATATGTGAATATAGATAAATGATAAAAAGAGAAGGATGGGTAAACTCATGGTTGTAGAGTAAAAATATGAAAATCTTAAACAAATTGATAAAGTGAAAAATTATTTAAAAGAAAAAATAAATGAGGCGTTAAAATATTATGAAGAGAGAGGAAAAAAAAATGGAGAAGATATAACCTTATGGTTGCGGATGGTCTAATACTTCCTCTGTCCCTAAATACACATGTCCTTTAACTTTTTAGCACGTTTTTTATTTTCTAAAAAATGTGTCAAAAAGTAAAATGACGTGTATTTTCGGACGGATGTAGTAACTTCTTAAAGAAATGTTTGTTTGATAATTAAGTTACTCGTACAACTTAGTCATGCCAATATTCACATGAGAATCTCCCTCTCTTATTCTAAAATTCAAGCTAGAATCTTATAAATTTACAGCTTTAAAACTCACTATGAAACACTTTACAACCTTTACCAATACCATTATATATATATATATATATATATATATATATATATATATATATATATATATATATATATATATATATATATCAAAATTTACGTAGCTTTGAATTTTAAATTAATCAAGTATATTCCTGGTCAATTTTAATTCAATTTCCGATCAGCTTGTTTGTAATATTATTCGGTTGGAATCACATAAAGACAAATTTTCAATCAGAATAATACTTAACATATTTCTAAATTTCTAATTTGATAATCTGTTAAATCGACCACTTTTTTTTGTCTCCATTAATAAAAGAAAAATGAAAAGATATCATCTATATTGTCCATTTTAAAGGTTTTAGGGAAAAAATTATCTTATTTCTCAACAAACAAAAATAATAATAAAAAAGTAGAGAATCTATATAAACTCTTAATTTAGAAGAGTTTTTGCTGATGTGTCAACATTAGAGAGATTTTAGGAGTTTTGACTAATTATAATTTTCTTTTTTCTCTTTAATCTTTTTTTTTTAATTCTTTTGTTTTCTTTTTTTTCTTCTTTTTCTTTTAATTCTTTTTTTTTCCTTTAATCTTACTAACTATTGGATTTAATTCAAAACATTGAATTCGGTATAATATAACTATTGGGCTTAACTCAAATTCATTTACTAACTATCTATATCGATATACTATATTAACTTATGTCACATGTCCTATCTATGTTCAAAGTTATTTGTGAAAATATTATTTACATAATATCATTTTATTATGGTAACTATATTTTGTAATTTTTTTTGAAAAATATTTTAATATTAATTACCCAATATTATTTGATGTTATATTTTTTAACCAATCTATATCTATATCTATATAAACTCTTAATTTAGAAGAGTTTATGCTGAGGTGTCAACATTAGAGAGATTTTAGGGGTTTTGACTAATTATAATTTTCTTTTTTCTCTTTAATCCTTTTTTTAATTCTCTTTTTTTTTTCTTTTTTTTCTTCTTTTTCTTTTAATTCTTTTTTTCCCTTTAATCTTACTAACTATTGGGCTTAATTCAAAACATTGAATTCAATCTAATATAACTATTGGGCTTAATTCAAATTCATTTACTAACTATCTATATCGATATACTATATTAACTTATGTCACATGTTCTATCTATGTTCAAAGTTATTTGTAAAAATATTATTTACATAGTATCATTTTATTATGGTAACTATATTTTGTAATATTTTTTTTTGAAAAATATTTTAATATTAATTACCCAATATTATTTAATGTTATATTTTTTAACCAATCTATATCTATATAAACTCTTAATTTAGAAGAGTTTATGCCGAGGTGTCAACATTAGAGAGATTTTAGGGGTTTTGACTAATTATAATTTTCTTTTTTCTCTTTAATCCTTTTTTTAATTCTCTTTTTTTTTCTTTTTTTTTTCTTTTAATTCTTTATTTTCCTTTAATCTTACTAACTATCTATATCTATAAATAAACTCTTAATTTAGAAGAGTTTATGATGAGGTGTCAACATTAGAGAGATTTTAGGGGTTTTGACTAATTATAATTTTCTTTTTTCTCTTTAATCCTTTTTTTAATTCTCTTTTTTTTTTTCTTTTTTTTCTTTTAATTCTTTTTTTCCCTTTAACCTTACTAACTATTGGGCTTAATTCAAAACATTGAATTCAATCTAATATAACTATTGGGCTTAACTCAAATTCATTTACTAACTATCTATATCGATATACTATATTAACTTATGTCACATGTCCTATCTATGTTCAAAGTTATTTGTGAAAATATTATTTGCATAATATCATTTTATTACAGTAACTATATTTTGTAATATTTTTTTTTTCAAAAATATTTTAATATTAATTACCCAATATTATTTGATGTTACATTTTTTAACCAATGGGATTAATTCAAAACTTTTATCTGTCACTATTTATTATTTATTTATCTCTTTAACCCGAGTGTATTTTTTCTATTATTTTTAACACATTTACTAATCAATGAGTTTAATTAAAAATATTCAATTAAATCTAATGTCTATGATTTATCTATATCTAAATATTATTTATAAAAAAAATCGCGCAATTGCGCGGGGATCGTACTAGTTTTCCTCAAATCTATAATATTATTCAAAACTAAATGTTTTTTTAGATATTTAAAAATCACTCTATATATCTTTTATTTTTCCATTTTGAATAAATCTTAGAAACATGGTTAAAAATTGTATAAAGACTTCATAAGAAAACTACTTACTACTATTTACTAATATAAAAAAAAAAATGACTTAAAATAATATCAACTATGAGATATGAACAAAAATAATATGAACTAAAAAAAGTCTCAAAATAATACAAACTATCCACCTATAAACCAAAAATAATACAAAAACTTTAAAATCAACCAAAAATAATACAATCAATGAATTTTTTACTTTACATAATACAAACTTTTGAACTTAAATTAGGATAAGATTCAAAATAAAATTTTATCTATCAAAATTATAAAAAAAATCTATAATTATTCATACTTTGCACAAATCCACATTTTATATTTTAAATACATCAAACCCAATATTTGGTTGTCCAACTTTGTATAATACAACCCAATTTTTAGAAATTACTCAAAATTACATGAATTCTAGGATATGATTCTTTTTTTTTTAAAAAAAATTCTGGATAAAGTGGATGTGATTTTATTTAATTTCAAAATAAAATGTGAATTTTTTGTAAAGTTGAATGAATAAATAGTGGTTTTGGTGTATATAAAAATAAAGGGGATCCATTTATGCAAAATGTGATTATATACACATATTTTTGTTATTTTGGTAAATAATGTTTTGTTTTGATTCTTCTCCTAGTCCAACTTTAAAAGTTTGTATTATTTTGAGTTAAGTTCATAGTTTGTATTATTTTTAGTTGAATTTAAAGTTTGTATTATTTTTTGGTTTATAGGTGGATAGTTTGTATTATTTTGAGATATTTGATAGTTGATATTATTTTTTGTTCATATTTGATAGTTGATATTATTTTGATTCATTTTTTCTATAAAAAAACAGAGTATTTGATTTTAATGGGTCTAAACCACAAAGTGGCCATTCAATAATACAAAAGGAATTATAAAAAATGAAACAATCTCCATAGTGGTTATTTAACATATAAGGTATTATAAAAATGAAAGAAACCCAGCTTTCCCCATGTTAGATCTTTTGTCCGGTATTCTAAATAATTTGTTTGGATGCCCTTTGGTTTCCGGATGGGTTGGGGGATTCAAACCCATACCTTTGACTTGTCAAGATTTGCTCTGAACCATTTGAATACTAGATCCGATCCGACCCGAAAAAAACTAATTATCTCAATTAAAATGGCTAAAATACTGAAATAATCTTACCCAAAAATGTCTTAGACTCTAAAATTAAACTCAAAATAAAAATAAAAAAACTCAATCTACAATAATCACAACTTAATTCAATGATGATCCTAAAAAAGAATGACTTGACGATAGTCGATCTTATAGCAATTCAAATGCAAAAAAAGCAACTCGTACGTACCGAAATGTCCCGACACAATATATATGTACAACTTTAGCAGTAACGGAGGAAGTGTTATCTATTTAGTATTGATATATACGTGTGTGTTGTGTCCATCGTCAATCTACCCTAAATAATTTCACATGGTGTTTCTTTTGGCTTTTGTCTTTGTTTTGTGTGCTTCTCCTTTCAATTTGACAAATTGTTTTCTATATTTGTTTTTATTGTAGTTGTTTTGTATGCTTCTTGTTTCAATTTGGGGAAGAATTTGGATCCTATATCCTTAGGGTTTTTAATCAAGGTAATTAATTAATTTGTCCATTTTATTCAGAAAACAGTTTCTCAATTTGGTTTTTCAATTTATATATATTCTTAAGGTAATTAAGGTATAGGATAAAGGAACAGTTAATTGAATACATATACTTTGAAATGGTGATCAATTCACCATTGAAGAATCGAAACAAGCTTTGAAGAGAGAGTTTGAAGAAGAAACAATTTCAGTTTCAAGGAATCTGTTCTGTACAGGAGAGCACAAGTGCTTATATAGCACGACTTAACAGCTCCAACAAACTAACAACCTACAATTACAGCTAGGGAACTCTTATTTCACTAATTACAATAAAGTTCCTCAACTTCTTATATCTCCAAATCCCCCCCTCAAGTAGGACATGTTGATGAGTCAACAAGTCCATACTTGGATACAAAGAACTTGTGTTGTGCTTCTCCAAGAGGCTTGGTAAGTGCATCAGCTAATTGCATTTGAGATCTCATGAAGGCTGTTTTGATGAAACCTTCAGCAACCCTTTCCCTAACATAGTGGCAATCTATGTTTAGGTGTTTGGTTCTTTCGTGAAAAACTGGATTTGCTGCTATATGTTGAGCCGCTTTGTTGTCTCCATACATTGTAATGGGTAGGCTGATCTTCACTTCCAAATCCTGTAGAGTTCTGTATAACCATACCACTTCACTGGCTGCAGAAGACATCCTTCTATACTCTGATTCAGCTGATGATTTCGACACAGTCTTCTGTTTCTTTGTTTTCCATGAGATCATTGATGTTCCTAAGAACATACAATACCCTGTAACTGATCTGGCTGTGAAGTTGCACGCTCCCCAGTCTGCATCACTATATGCAATCAAATTGAGATCACAATCTGAAGCATAGAACAGCCCCAAGTTAACAGTTCCCTTTAGATATCTCACCACATGATTTGCAGCCTTTAGGTGAGGTTCTCTTGGATTGCTTACAAACTGACTTAAGTGCTGTACTGCAAATGATATATCTGGCCTGGTAATGTTGAGGTATAACAGCTTCCCAACTAGCCTTCTGTATTCTTCTGGCTCCTTCAAGCATTCACCCTCTTCTGTTGACAGTTTCAGTCCTGTAGGAAGAGGGAAAGAGGCTGCCTTGCAATCTAACATGTGAGAATCCTTCAGGATGTCCAGCACATATTTTCTTTGATTTAACACAGTCCCCTTCTCTGATCTGGCAACTTCTATTCCCCAAAAGAATCTAACTTCTCCTAGATCCTTGATGGTAAATGCTGAATGCAGATCTCTCTTTGTTTCAACAATGAATTCCTCATCATCTCCTGTGAATAATAGATCATCCACATAAGCTAGTGCCATTGCTACTTTATCTCCTTTTCTTCTAATGAACATTGAGTAATCATTCATTGACTGCACATATCCCTTCTTGACAAGGAATGCAGTTAGCTCAATGTTCCACTGCCTTGATGCTTGTTTAAGCCCATACAGTGATCTTTGCAACTTGCAAACTTGTCCCTTTTGTGCCTTGTCATATCCCAAAGGTGGAGCCATATACACTTCTTCTTCTAAGAATCCATGCAAGAAGGCATTGTTAATGTCTAACTGGTGAATTCTCCACTTCCTTGCATTAGCAATAGCAATCAACATTCTTACTGAAGCTAACTTGGCTACTGGTGAAAAGGTGGATTTGTAATTCTTCCCTTCCACTTGGTTGTACCCTTTTGCCACCAATCTGGCTTTATACCTTTCAACCTCTCCATCTGGTCTATATTTGACCTTATAGACCCATTTGGATCCTATAGCTTCCTTTCCCTTAGGCAGTGTAGTCAGAACCCATGTCTGATTTGCTTCTAAGGCCTCAACTTCCTTCCTCATTGCTTCTTCCCACTCTTGATGACCTCTGGCTTGTGCATAAGTCACTGGTTCTGCTATTTTACAGGCATTTTCTAAGGATCCCACAAATTCTTCTGAGTAGTCTGTCATATCAAACAATTGTTGTACTAGGAAGGAAGTAGAGATTGAATTTGTAGGCTTATGTTTACATACATAATCATGAAGCCTTGCAGGTGCCTTGATTACTCTTTTAGATCTCCTTACTTCCCTATGCTGCTCATGTATCTCATCAACAGGTACTGCCTGAATGGAGCTGGATTCTGGACTTTCATCAATTCTCCCATTGTCTTGCCTTACACTGCTCACAGAGTCCTCAACAACAACCATGTCAATGTTGTCTGATCCTAGATGCTCACTTTGCTGTGTTCTAGGCAACTCATGAGTTATCTGAACTCTTGAACTCCATGTGTCTCCATCTGTTGCTGGATTGACTAATGGCAGTGTTACCCCAGTTACCACTTCATCTGTTCTTGGCTTACTATCCTTGAAAGGAAACTCTTTTTCTCGAAAAATGACATCTCTGCTGGTGATGAAGCATTTGTTGTCTATGTCATATAATCTGTAACCTTTTTGACCTGTTGGATATACCATGAAGACACACTTCCTGGATTGTAATCCAAATTTGTCCTTCTTAGGTTGATTTGGTTTCCCATAGCAGAGACAACCAAGCACCTTTAAGTGCTCATAATCTGGAGCCCTTTTGTGCATCATTTCATATGGTATTTTCCAATTCCTCACAGCACTAGGAAGTAGATTAATCACATGAACTGCTGCTAGCACACAATCTCCCCAAAATCTCACTGGAATCCCAGCATGAATTCTCATAGCTCTAGTTGTTTCTATGATGTGCCTGTGTTTCCTTTCTACTCTTCCATTTTGCTGGGGATTACCTGCTACACTTCTCTGATGTATTACCCCTTTCTCATTAAACAGATCCCTGCACTTCTTTTGCACAAACTCTGTCCCATTATCACTTCTGATTATCTTAATCTTTGTACTGAACTGAGTCTCAACATAAGCCACAAAAGACTTAAGCACATCATAAATCTGTAGTTTATCCTTTACACGATACACCCATGTATATCTACTGTGATCATCTACCAATGTCACAAAATATGAGGCACCAGACCATGTAGTTGTCTTATATGGACCCCAGAGATCTAAATGCACAAGATCAAACACATTTGCAGCTAAAAATTCACTTCTATTAAAACTTTGCTTTGACTGTTTTGCAAAAATACAACTCTCACAGAAGAAATCCTTTACTGGCCTGCACTTGATCATATCTAAATGCTCTAGTTTACTGTTTGAGCAATGACCTAGCCTAGCATGAATTATGCTTATTGACTCAGCTGTGTGACTTACATCAGCTTTATTACAAGCAATGACTCTTAATCCATGCTCTTGCCTTCTGGATCCTCTTCTGTCTTCAGTTTCTTCCAGGATGAATAATCCTCCTACTCTTTGCCCAATCCCCACTATTTCCTTAGTGATAGGGTCCTGTAGCACACATTTGTCAGGCTTTACACTGATTAGAATCCCATCATCCAATAATCTGGTCATAGACATCAGGTTGTACTGAAAACCATTCACAACAAGCACATCATGTATAACAAACCTTTCATTTATGACCAAATCTCCAACTGTGTCTGCTAATTGTATGCTATGATCAGGCAAGATAACTCTGATAGGCTTACTAAGTTTCTTTGTTCTAATCAACATGTTCATATCTGTAACCATGTGATCAGTGGCTCCTGAATCTACTATCCAAACAGAACTATTTCTACTCAAAGCAGCACTTAAAGCACTCGAAAATTCAGCATTACCTGCTAAGTTTGCTGAAGATATGCCTGAAGATGTACTGGCCATGTTTGCTGAAGCCATTGAGTTATCCACCATGATCTCCTTTCCTTTGAACATCTTTGCCATTTCTCTGCAGACAGCATTCACTAAGGCCTGATCAACTGTATGCTCTTCATCCACTGTATCAAAAGGGCTATCTTGCTTCTGTGCATCCACTGCATTAGCCATCCTGTTTCCATAAGGCTTTCCATTCTTGTATCCATTTCTGCCTTTGTCTGGATACCTAATGATCTTGTAACACTCATCTCTAATGTGTCCTTTCATGTGACAGAAATCACATTTCTTGTCCCCTCTAGACTTGTAATCAGACTTGTACTCCTTTCTTCCCTTTCTATTTCCATTGCCATTTCCACCTTGGTACTGGATGTTCCCACCTTGATACTGCCTATTGACATGCATAGTTGAGCCTTCTTGATCCATTTGAATGGATCATGTGACCATCTTCTGCCTTTCTACTTGCTGCACTATGTAGAATGCACGATTCACAGTTGGCAATACTTCAGAGGACAACATATTGCTTCTAACTCCATCAAATTCTTCATTCAGTCCCATGAGGAACTGCATCAGTCTTGCTCTAGATTCTTTGTCAAGAATCTTTTGAATCACACTGCACTTGCACTGTGCCAAGATTCCACACTCACATTCTGGCAATCCTTCAATGCTCCCGATCTCATCCCAGACCTTCTTGAGCCTACCATAGTATTCCCCGACTGACTTGTTTCCCTGTTCCAGCGACGCCAAAGTTCTCCTGAGCTGATACAACAATGGTCCATTTGTCTGCCCGAATCGTTCAACCAATTCATCCCACAACTGTTTTGCAGACTCGACATACATCAAAGTTTCGGAAATTGAATTCAATATCCAACATCTGACCATATAATCGGCTCTTAACCAATTTTGATGATCAGGCGATTCCAAACCAGGTTTCTTGCAGCTTCCATCAATGAAACCTAATTTGCACTTTGCCCCTAATGTCATCTTGACATTTCTACTCCAATTCAAGAAATTCAATCTAGCCAATTGCAGAGATACAATTTGCGCACTTGGATGATCGGAATTGGTGAGGGCGAGTGGGTCTCCAGAGGCACGGACGCTTGACTGCAGTTGTGAGTCTTCAAGAACGACTTCATTCGGCGTCACCATTGTTGTCTGTGCTGGAACTTCAAGCTTGCTTTGCTATGGCTGGATCTGCAATCGAAATTGAGTCCCCGATACTCTCTTCTTCACCTACGCTCTGATACCATTTGAAATGGTGATCAATTCACCATTGAAGAATCGAAACAAGCTTTGAAGAGAGAGTTTGAAGAAGAAACAATTTCGGTTTCAAGGAATCTGTTCTATACAGGAGAGCACAAGTGCTTATATAGCACGGCTTAACAGCTCCAACAAACTAACAACCTACAATTACAGCTAGGGAACTCTTAGTTCACTAATTACAATAAAGTTCCTCAACTTCTTATATCTCCAAATATACTACTATATATAATTAAAAGATAAAGATGATTTGTTTTAATTGTATGGGAATGGGGATGATAAAGCTTTATAAAAATAGAAAGTGACAAATATGTAAAGCAAGCAACTAAGCAAGTGAGTGGGGGTGGGGGCATGCATGAGCAATTGAGCATTGAGCATGATATGGATGGACTATGTAGAGTGGGGGTACGTGATGACTGAAGCCCTCTTTTTTATTTTAATTTTTTGTGGGTGAGTTTGGAGTTATCAGTTCATTGAATTGACGGGAAACAATCAAATGCACTGAATTCGGGCGGAGATTGATATAGTACGTTCACAACCTTATTAATGCCGCTACTTTTAATTACTTCTTGTAATTAATTATCCTCTCTTCAGTCCAAATCATACATATTTTTATACCTATTTTTCAAATTTTAATCATTATTATTATTATTATTATTATTATTATTATTATTATTATTATTATTATTATTATTATTATTATTATTATTATTATTATTATTATTATTATTATTATTATTACTACTACTACTATTATTATTATAATAATAATAGTTTAGTAAAACATTCCGTACATCATTTAAATTAATAAAGGAATCATCACTACTCAAATTCAAACCATTGCTAGGGTGAAGATCCACCATACTATGTGTAATCAATTAACCCTATTGGCATGTTGTCGAACTAATGAGAATTTTGGTATAGAAGGGTCTCTTTCACATTGATTATAAAAAATTAAAAATTATAGGTTATATAAAAAATGGTGAAACTCTACATAACATCTTAAACTTTTGTGTTAAGTGGAGATCCGACCTAATAATCGATGATAATAATAATAATAATAATAATAATAATAATAATAATAATAATAATAAATTAATGCATGTAATCTGATACGTGTTTGCCTCCCTTCGGATTTTTCACACGAACGAACGTAACTCTATCGATGTTCTTGGAACAATCCCACCATAGCCGTTTTTGCAATTTTCTGATCCGTCTCCATCTATATATGAAAGGATTCCGACTATATGCATCTTTTATGTTTCTTTCATAGATGAAAGGGTTTCATTTGATGGGGAAGAGTTCTAATGAAACGAATAATACGGTGTAATGGTGAAACAAACGAATATTACGCCATATGAATATGAACTATGATTATTATGTTGTGTGATTATGAATATGATGTAAATATGGGTATATGAATATAATATCATTTATATTCAAATAATATAAAATGAATAACACCATATTCATATTGACACACCGTAATGTTCACATATTCATATCCACATAATACCATATCCATATGAATATAACATAATTTTTATTCGTTTCACCGTTACATTGTATTTTTCATTTCACTAGAACCCTTTGCTAGAGAGAGAAATACCACTACTTTTTTTTAAAATTGCATGTTGACTTCTTTGCATGTTCACTTTAGTGGTTACTAGTAATAAATTAATACTTGGTATATATATTGTAATTTTGTTAGGCTAAATAAAAACCAAGAGCCTAATCGGATCCTGATGTATCGCTGACCTACGGTTCTGTTTTAGAGTAGAGTTTGACTTCGTCCGCCGTCTTCAACCTCATCCAGTTTGGTGTTGCTCTCCTTTGTTTTGTCTTTGTAGAGTGTGTGTGCATGCGTCTGCACCTTTTGTATGTTGTTTGCTGATTTGTCGGCGTTCGGGGTGTCAGGATTGTCTGACCCCCAACCCTTCTCAGATCTTCGTGATCTCATCCTTCGGGATGCTCTCGGATAGGCTAATCACCATCCAAATATTTACCTTATAAAAAAAAAACCAAGAGCCTAGAATTAAAGATAAAAGCATATTAACAATTAAAAACGTACGACTGAGTAAAGAGATTCATTGAATGCAAGTGTAAAGCATATACTAGCTACTAGCTAGGTTACTACGTACGAGAGTAGATAGCTTAATTAATTAGACGGAAAGATTTGAAGACTCTTCTTTGTATCGACAGAGAAATTGAATCAACTTGGCAGGTCATTGTCCAAAGGCTGCTATACACGTATCAAAATATCGTTAACTGTAAAGTTTGTTTCATTTAATAGGTCACTACTCCCTCCGTCTCGCAATACTTGTTGTTTTAGCTCTATACACACTTATTAACAAAACTTATAATTATTTTATTTTTATTTTTTTTTGGTCGGAATTATTTTATTTTTATAGGTTAAAGTACTTAAAAGTAGCAATTATTACATATAAAAAGAGCAATCATTACCTAAAAAGATAATGATTATAGCTAAAACAACAAGTTTTTTGATACAACTTTACCACTCTAAAACTACAAGCATTGCGATACGGAGGGAGTATTAAATTAAAGGAGTTACTCTGTACCCCGTTTAAGCCTAGGGTTATGTTTTGATTAATCCTTGTAATATGTTAAGCTAGAAACATCGGTTTATTTGGTTTGTATGATGCACTAGTACTAGGACATGTTCACTTGTGACTCAAAATTTTCGAGCCATTGTCATGGACAAGGAAAAGCTCATTAGACCCATGGTTTGACCATTTTAGGGACCAATGACTAGCCTTGACTTATAAGGTGAAGCTATGTGGTATAATTGCCTAAGTGTTAGTTATGTTCTTATGTTTGAATATTTGTTGGCGGGAGTGTGTAATGATTTGGGCAAGTTCCACTCGGCCCAACTCTCAACCCATCTCTCTTAGTTGGATTTCGAACGCTGTGACCCTAGACCTATATAAGCTATCTTCAGGCTTCCTTTGAGGACTTTAGTGTCGCTCTCATTCTCTCTGGTAAGCCAAGGGGCCTCTGGGTTAGGGTTTGGGAGAAAACTAGGGTTTGGCTTGAAGAAGTTGTCCGATGCCGACGATTCTCTGCATGGGTGCTCTTCTGGGTTGATTCTACCTGAGTACCTGCTCGATTGACGAAGAAGAAGCTTAATGGAGGGTTCTATTTTGAGAAATCTCCCCTGAGATTTCTCGGTGTCCTTCACGGACGATCTCTAACCTTATTTCTCGTTTATCTTCTTTATCATTGTTTAGATAGAATCGTGTCTTTGTGTTGGTGCATCTAAAACCTCCGTAACCTGTTTCTGAACACTTGGATGCTTAGTGAATTGGATGGACCTCCCCTCCTGAGGTTTCGCGGATGTAGGAAAACTGAACCGCGTAAACAAAGCCTTGTGTGTTCTTTCTTGTTCTTTTTTCATTTCGTTTGTTTGAGTTAGTTGCGAGTTATTCGAAGATCGAAACCCTAGGTCGAACACCTAGTCTATACCGACTTCACAATCTGAAATAATTTCCATCTACTCTGAAAATTAATACTACGAGTATTTATTTATGGGATTTCAAACCAGATATTCTCCGACGTTCACTTTCTTGACTCCCACTCCTCTTCCACTCGAGAAAAGGCATCCCTCTCATCAGCTACTGACTGTTGGCATGTTGCCATAATACACGATTTAGTAGGTCTCAAAAGACAGATGTTAGTTATAAAAAATCCGCAATTGGATAAGGCAGAGCGAAGTAAACCGTTTTCAAGTAAAAATGTCAATCATATACTAAATGTTATTTTAGTTGTACGAATATCAAATTGGTAAAAAGGTCATCGTCGATTTGAGTTTTTATGAGTAAGAGATATATTGATGATGTCATGTATAGGTATTAGAGGTTTATAGGTGTATGGATATCAAGTATAAATACTCTTGTCAGTTGTATTTGAGAATCATCAATAAAATAATCAATCCAATTATCTTTTTTCTCCCTTAACCCTTGCCCTCTCTCTTCCTTTCTTTTTCGCTTTCCTGTTCTTTCTTTGAACTCATCTAAACCCTAACCTCTCTATCCTTAATTCATCGTATTCTTCTCTAATCTCTCTTTTCTCCCTTTTAATCTCATAAATCCCGTTTGGGACATAACAAATTGATATCAGAATAAGGTTCGACTCTCAATTGAGAGTTACCTGGATCAAATGATTATCATCATCCTTTTAAGAAATGGATTGGACTAGAATATCATTCGAAATCTCACTGCTTTCCAGTCGGATCATATCCTTAATTGGATGTACAATTTTTTTGACTCGTATAAGCTCTTGCGGAACATCAACTATGAGTTCTAGCAAGTCTTTGCCCAAATGGAAGGAGCGATCTTCAAGCAAGACATTGTCTACTTCATTTTCATCAACCGACCCCTGCCTAGAGTGATGATATAGAAGTCTCCAAAAAATCTTCGAATTCAGTTTCCTGGGCCAGTTCAGGACTCTCTTTGATTGTAAGGGCGAAGTAATTGTTGCAGTTCGCCTGCGAGTCCTCTATCGGATGGCCTCGATCCACCGAAGGAATCGTCTCTTTCGATATCATCCCTCGAATCAACTCGCACAGAATCTTGAAGGTTGGTTGGTCTCCGATTTGGTTTATTCTTGTGACCTTTTATGTAATCGCCTCCGTAGTCTTCTTCAACAAAGCGACCCATTGCTCCATCGCTCACCTATACTCCATTATTTGCCGTTGATTTTCCTCGCGAAATTGTTGATACTAGACCTGTCAAACGGGTCATTCGGGTCGGGTTCGGGTCGGGTCACTTCGGGTCTCAGGTAATACGGATTTCGGGTATTTTCGGGTCCCGGGTAATACGGGTTTGACCGGGTTTTCGGGTCATTTCGGGTCGATTTCGGGTTAGTCAATTTTTTCTTTTTTAAATTAAAAAAAAATCATGATTTGATAATTTTGCGATAAATTAAAAATTCTAAAGTTAAAGACGTTGTTCATAAGTTCTGGTGCTTGTAATTATATACTATATTTGATCTAAAATATTTGATTTTTATTATTTCTCGTAATTTTTAATAAAATGTAATAATATATAAAATATCAAAATTTCAAATAATTTTTTAAAAATAATTTCATGCAATTAGTAATAAGCATAGAATTGTTTTAATATTTTAATATTTTTTAGAATTTTTATCTTCTTAAAAAAGTTCGTTGAAAAATAAAAAATCAAATACTATCGATCGGACGGAGTATTAAACACTACAATTAAATATAAAAGTTGATTTGAAAATGAAAGATCAAGTGATTGTAATTATAAAATGTAATAAATTGGAATCTCCATAAAAAAAATTAATCATATATAATTATAAATCAATCGGGTCACCGGGTCACCGGGTCAAATGGGTAAATCGGGTCAAAATTACCGGGTCAATCGGGTCACCGGGTCGAAACCCAGATTACCCAGAAAATTTCCGGGTATTTCAGGTTCGGGTCGAAATTCCCGGGTTCGGGTCGAAATTTTTTCGGGCGTTTGGGTCGGGTCGACCGGGTCGGATTGTGTTTTGACAGGTCTAGTTGATACCATTCATCAATCAACATTTTTGCTCTTCGAGGAAAAAAAATCAGGAAGTTTCGAGATCGATGCGGAAGTAATTTGAATTTGTTATGTCATGGTTGGGAATAAGAGATTGAAAGGGAGAAATGAGTAGGGGTGGAATTGGTACAATATCAATTAGTTTTTGTCGTTACCACGTACCAACCAATTATAATTGGTAATCCTAAAATCCAAACCATTACCAACCACCGAAGGGGTTGTACCAACCTAATTGGTAACCAATTAAGTTGGTTGGTACGTGTTGGTAATGGTATTTTACCATGTTTTGGGTGTTGATGAAAAAAACATAGAAATAATCAAAGACAATACAACTAAATAAAATTTAAAATTTATAAGTAGCAACAACATAAATATTTAAATTGTTCATACATTTAAGCACAAAAGCAATATAAAGACTTAAATAGTCCCGATAATATTCAAAATAACATGTCCACTAGCTTCCGAATAAAATTTAGATTTTAGTCTGAACCGAAGCCGAGCTAGTATTTCTCCCTTGATTAAAAACATTTTATAAAAATAACAAATATAAAAAGAAATCAAGTTAATAGGTAATACTTGTATAAAAAACAAAATAACAAATAAAAAAGAAATAGGTAATACAGAGTACTTATAAACTTGAATAACAAACAGCAATAACAAATAGCAAGTCTTAGAACCAAAAAAAAATACTCCAACTTAATGTAATCTTAAAACAATTAAAAAATAATTTTAAAAAAACCTAAATGTATATTGGTAGTAGTTGGTTGGTAATTACCGTACCAACCAATTGCAAATCGGTTGGTAATGGTAATCCCAACTTTTCCGTTTCGATTACCATTACCGTACCGACTTCTGACAATTGGTTTGGTATACCGAACCAATTAAATTGGTTACCAATCGAATTGGTTCGGTTGGCACGTGTTGGTATGGTTTTCGTGGGAAATTTCCCCCAGCCCTAGAAATGAGAGATTAGGGTAGAATTAAAAGAAGAAGATGAGTTCAAAGATAGAGGAAGGAGTTTGGAGGAAGAAGACGTAAGCAGTAAAGTGGAAAAGTAAAGGAAGATAGAGAGTAAGATAAGGAGAAAAGAGATAATTGGATTTCATTTGATTCATTAATGGTGATTACATGAGTCGTAGAATATATTTATACCCTAACTAATACATGAGTACACAACAGATGAATTAGTATAAGTCACATTTCATACACAGGAATATGTATTTCTTATCTACACATGCTTTTTCAGAATGATAAAAATTATATAAAATATCTTTTTTAATAATTTTTTAACAATTTCATAATTATTATTAATAAGTATGAAATTGTTTAAAAAAATGTAGTAAGTCACATTTCATATACGAGAATATGTATTTCTTATCCACACATGCTTTTTCAGAATGATAAAAATTACATAAAATATCTTTTTTAATAATTTCATAATTATTATTCTTATTATTAATAAGTATGAAATTGTTTTAAAAAAATGTATTAAAAAATGGATATTTTATATAAAGCCCTCTCTTGACTATGGTGTGATCGAACTTACCGAATCAATTAGTATTTAGATGGTCATTTTCCATAACCGTATCTACTCCTCATTTCTAATGAAGTTCATTGTTATTTGGTATATCAAAAAACAACATTTTTTATTTAATGAAGTTCATTTTCGAATTAAATTAATGGTTGATAAACTTCATTTTCGCATTTAATTTTCTCATCCAATCCCACATTAATTGAGAAATATCACTTCCATAATTTCATTTTTACTATGTAACATAATACCCCTCTATCAAGAAAAACACATGTCGCTCCTCTCTGACTCTTCACAGCGTGGTTCCGTCTCTCCACTGATGGTTGAAATCTTGGCGCTTCACTCAGCGCTTGTGGTTGCTATAGATTAGGGTTTGCGATGTATGGTGATAATTTCACTGTTATTAAGACAATTTTTGGTGTCTGACACTGCCATTGGGAGATTGAGATGATTGTCACGGACATCCATTTTCTCCTACAACAATTTGATTGGGGACCTTGTTCTCACGTCTTCCGTGAAATCACCCGAGTTGCGGACAAGGTTGCTCATCTCAAACACTTCATAGATCATGGAGCTCTCGCATCTCATCCGGAGTTCCTATCCCCCGTCTAACAGGACGCCATTGGGAGGTGCGTCAGCAGGAACTGATGTCTTCCAAAATCTTGCCTTGTATAAAAAAAAGCACATGTCGTTTTAAAAAGAAAACTCTTAGTATAATAATCTGCCTTAATTGATTGATAAAATTTTAAATTAAGCAAAAAATATAATTTTATTAATAAATAAAATAATATAAAGTTTAATTTAACCAATCAAATCAATAATACTAGCTAGAGTGTTATTTGATGATGTCCGACGGCTACTCCCACTATGGCTAGATGTTCTAGACTAACCGACTTCATACTAAAACATGATTTAATAGATCTCCCCACGACAGGGAACCAATTCACTTGGAGCAAAAGTTCACATGCTGAGAACAACACTTACGAAAAACTAGACCGCTTTCTGGTTCATAAAAACATATATGCTATTCTCCCGCACTTAATTAAACGGCTTCAAACTAATTAAACGGCTTCAAGAGCTTAAAAAGAAAAGTAAAGTTTGGAGTAAGAAAATATTTGGAAATGTATTCTCACAAATTGCCACTACTGAATCAGAAATGCTACAGCTACAAACACAACTGCTCACTAAGTATGATGGAAATATAGAAAGGAAGCACCAACGCCTTCTAGACAAATACAACAACCTGATAAACTTTCAAAAAACCTATTGGGGGCAGAGAGCGAAACGAATCCACATTAAAAATCTGGACACTAATTCCAAATACTTTCATCGTGTTGTCACTGGGCGAAGAAACAGGAATATAATAAAAAACCTTGTCACCAACGATGGCTCTGCCCTAGACTCAGTACCATTAATCCGAGATGAAATAAAGAGAGACTTTGAAGGGCAATACTCGGTCACCTCCCTCCCCCAGGGTTCTTGTAGCCTCTTGGATAACATATTGCATGCAATATCCACAGCTGAAAATGACTGGCTAACTCAACCAATTTCGAACTCCGAGGTCAAGTGTGCTGTCTTTTCTCTTGCTAGAGACAAGTCGTCGGGCCCGGATGGCTATCCTGCTAGATTTTTCCGCACCTACTGGCACATAGTTGGCCCTTCTGTCATTAAGGCTACAAAGGGTTTCTTCACGAGTGGGAGAATCCTCAAACAAATTAATCACACCTTTATCGCACTAATCGCCAAATGTGATAATCCACAAACTACGAACAACTTCAGGCCCATAAGCCTTTGTTTAACCATATATAAAATAATATCCAAGATTCTAGCCAATAGGCTAAGACAAATCCTACCCAAACTTATTCATCCGTTACAGAGTGCTTTCATCGCAAAGCGATCAATTCAAGATAACATCCTGATTGCTAACGAAATATTTCACTCATTTCAACACAAAAAAAGGGAAATCTGGGTGGATGGCAGTGAAACTAGACATGGAAAAGGCTTTTGACATGGTTCGTTGGGAATTTTTGCTCAACATACTGGAGAAATTTGGATTCTGCAACAAATTCTGTTGTTGGATTAAGGAATGCATTACAACTGTATCCTACTCGGTTCTGGTCAACAATGAACCAACTGACCTATTTATCCCATCAAAGGGTCTTCGTCAAGGAGACCCATTATCGCCGTATCTATTTCTCCTTGTCTCCGAAGTACTAGCCTGAGGACTACATTCTGAAATGAACCAGCAACGTAGTCATCTCGGAATCTCAATCAAACGAACCTGCTTTAAGGTACCTTTCTTGGCCTTTGCCGATGACATAATCATCTTTGCACCTGCCACCAAAACCGCTTGTGACCAAATCAATGCAATCACCCAGAATTTTTGCTACCATTCGGGACAACGTATAAACTACCATAAGTCAGCATTCTACACGACACCAAATGTGGAGAATACCATAAAAACCACAATTAAGAATGAACTTCAAATCCCATACACAACTAACTTGGGAATCTACCTAGGATGTCCGGTCATCACCGGCAAAGTCTCCAATTCAACCTTTGAAGACTTCACTAAATCTAGCAGAACTCAACTAACAAAATGGACATCAAATAATCTTTCGCAAGTAGGAAGATGTACACTTATCAAATCCAATCTTGTAGCTAAACCACTACATATTATGCAGTGCTTTCTTCTCCCACCACATATACATAAGGAGTTAGATAAGATCAATAGGAATTTCTTATGGAACAAAGGCCCTAAACACAGGCCACTTATTAACTGGTTCGAGGTATGCAAATCTCGATCCAATGGGGGTCTAGGTCTCCGCATATCAGAAGACATGAATAAAGCACTCCAACTCAAACTTCTATGGAAAATACTGGCGGAACCAGAAAACCCATGGGTAAAACTAGTAACCCAAAAATATTTAAAAGACAAATAAATTCTCAGTTACGAGAAAAAAGGAAATGTATTATGGCAATGGTCAAAACTGACATCTCTAATCCCCCTCTTTAAAACAGGACTACGATGGGGCATCGCTAATGGTAAATCCATAAATTTCTGGAAGGATCAGTGGATGGGGGACTCCCCCCTTCTAGCACAAGCTACAACAATAGAATCAATCGACACGAATCTTTTAGTCGGAAACTTTATATTGGAGGATCAAACCTGGGACACTAACAAACTACAGAACACCTTAAACAACCAGATCGGTAGAGAAACGCTGATAAACATAACACAAACTCCAATCCCAAAACATATCCAACAAGATCGACTATACTGGGCTCCCAGTAAAAACGGGTGGTTCTCAATGGCCTCGGCCATGGAACTTATAAACAAAACAAAAAATCACTATGTATCGGAGCTCTATTGGATATGGAAGTTGGATGTGTCCCCAAAAATTAAAGATTTCATTTGGCGCATCTCCAAAAATGGCCTACCTACATCTGCTAAACTAGCTTCTAGAGGTGTGGGCATTCCCACTGACTGTCCTTCATGTGGCATGAACTTCGAAGATACTGATCACTTATTATTCCATTGCCCAGCAACATCAATCACACTACAACATCTATCCCCAAAAATTTACAACACCCTCTAAAGAGTATATAACACCACTCAAAACATAGCCGAATTACTATGTGCACTCCATGCTTCTTTAAGTAAATCAGAATTCTCATTTCTTACCACTGCCTGGTGGCGTTTATGATATTTTAGGAACAAAGCTCTTTTCGATAAAATCAAAGCCAACCCAAAAACTATAGCATCATTCATAAAAGAACAATTAACCAACTAGGAAAAAGCAAAAATGGATGACTTAAGCACAAATAAGGACACAGATAACAAAATTATCAAACCAACAAAGACTAGAAAAAGGATCACAAAGTGGAAAAAACCCAAAGATAACTAGTACAAACTAAATTTTGATGGAACCTTCTCCTCTGACAAACTAGGAACTTATGGGTTCTTAATCAGGGATTGCCTGGGCTGTACTCGGTATGTTGAATCTGGCTCCTCCCCACTCGCTTCTGCCATTGGTTCTGAATGCTTTGACCTTTGGAGAGGTGTACTCAAAGCAATTGAATTAAAAATTCCGCGTATCTGCATTGAAGGTGATAATCTTAGTATTATCAAAAGCCTCAAGGCAGGTGTGTCTTGCTGTGGCGATATAAAGATGCTTCTATCCGACACTCTATGTGCTCTAGATACGATTCCAGAATTTGAGGTTTCTCATGTTTTTAGGGATGACAATCAAGCTGATGACCGACTATCTCATCTAGATTTTGGGTTTTCTAGCTCGGCCTTGCCCCCTGATGCTGTCTTGAGCAGTATCATCTGTAAGGATGCTTTTGGCTAATTGGCTTTGCCAACAGTCAAATTTTTTCCGGTTAAAAAAATAAAAAAATTGTAAATGTAGAGATAACCACTACAAATAAAGTATCTAAAAAAATGTTTATACAATTAATTTACATGAAAATAACTTGTTAATATTATCCCACTATATATATATTTCCAATATATCATGAGGACCAAATTAATGTGTGAAGATGCAAGTGGGATCATAATCGAAACCCCGCAATTATCCAATGATATGTTAATTTCTTGCCATACCTAACCAATTAGCTTTTCAATCCCAATATTTTATTTATTTATTTTTTCGTGTACTAAAAATGTCGCTTTCCGCAAAATCGAATTATTTACCTAGAAGCTTTTAGATTTTTAAAATTACAATTATCGGCTTTTTTTTCCTTTAATAATTTCCTACGAGACAAAAGACCTTTATATATGACCCGTTTACTTGCGTTCAACACAATAGAGTATTAATTCTTTTTACTTTAAATGCTCTTTCATTTGTCATAAAAGTGAAGTTATATTCGATCTTATAAAACACTATGGGCCTTTTACACATCACTAACTAAAACAGAATTTTCATTACTTACTACAACTTGGTGGTGCTCTTGGTATTTCAGGAACAAAGCCCTCTTTGACAAAGTTACTCCTAACCCTAAAACAATAGCATCATTCATAACAAACCATATAACTAATTGGGAAAAGGCAAAAACTGATGACATAAGTACAGAACAGAGCATTCGCAACAAAAACCCAAATATCGGGAACAACAGAAAACGCATAACCAAATGGACTAAACCAAGACAAAACTGGTATAAGCTTAACTTTGATAGAGCTTTATCCTCCAACAACATTGGCTCATATGGATTTCTCATCAGGGATTGTATGGGTAGTACTCATTATGCAAAATCTGGCCCTTCCTCACTTCCCTCTGTTATTGGATCAGAATGTTTTGGTTTGTGGAAAGGAATACTTAAAGCAGTAGAACTAAAAATTACGCGTATCGGCATTGAAGGCGATAATCTCAGCATTATCAAAAGTCTCAAGTCAGATACGTCTTGCTCTGGCGAGATCGAGATGCTATTATCCGACTCTCTGTGCGCTCTGAGCACGTTTTCAGAATATGAGATCTCTCATCTCTATAGGAACGGTAATCAAGCTGCTGACCGTCTATCTCACATTGAGATCGCTTTCTCCGGCTTGATTTACCCCAGATACTGTTTTACGAAATATCATCCGCAAGGATGCTCTTAGCTAGTTTGCTTTGCCAACTGCCAAATTCTTTCTTGTTCAAAAAAATAAATAAAAAAACCTAAATTCTATTGATGAATTATAGTAAATTGGAATCAAATGCCCCAATTATGATACATTACATCTTAATAGTTTTGTATTTGGAGTGCCATATATGACACTGGTTGCTTTAAAAAATATTATTAATTTTTTTTATAATAAATAAATTATGGAATTTTTTTTGGAAGTAATTCTATAACCACCTCCAATAGCTTTTCTAAAATTTCTCCAAAACGGAGAAACAAAATACATATTTTTCAAATTATTTTTGCTTTACCTCAAACGGTTTTCCCATTTCGAAGATTTGGAGAATACTGAAAATTTAGAAAATCATCTATACTTTTTTCTACCGCTTATCCATTTTGGAGAATATAATGAAGAATCTGTTAAATAAAAAAATACCTTAATTTTTTTTTAAATCTCTAAAATGGAGAAACGGTTGGAGATACTCTAAAGAGTTGTATTAATAGATTTCACATCTTTACCCATTCGTTTAAACTTTAGTATTTTAAAACTAGTTCAGTTCCCGTGCCCAAGGCACGGTCTTTTTTTAAAATCTAATTATGCACAATATCAAACATTAATTTTCACATAACCTTTTCATTTTAGAGATGCAATGACACACTGTTGAAATTATTTGACTTTTTTTTTATCTTAGATCGATGGTAGAGATCTCCATATGAAGTTTCCTTCAATTCCATTCTATTAAAGAAAGAATATGACAAATCAAATATAGGTCTTTTAAAAATGGACTATCTCATTATATTATATACATTCTATGATGACAATGAGATAGTATCAATAAAATTGTGAACTAAATTTATAATTCATTAGCATGTCTTATACAATCAGTTGATTATTGCTTGATTTATTTTTAACAAAGAAAAAAATAAAATAAAAAATATTCACATTTTAATAAAAACAATTTAAATATGAATAATATATACGTAGTAGTAATAAAATATAATTTATTAATAAACTCCATAAATACGCGGATAAAACAAATTATTTATATAATTGGAAAATTTGTCTACATCTTGATTTTAATTCTTATCCTAAATGGTCAAATCTTAACTAAAACATATAATAAATAAAGTATTGTTTAAATTGTAAAATAATCCAAGAAATATATTGTTATTTAAATTTCAAAACAATCCAATAAAATAAATACCTATTAAATCGATGCTAGTTGAAGATAAGGATTTCAATTTGTATTGGATTATGGTAAAATATTTGTTGTAACAACCAGATAGGATTACAAAACATACCACTTAAATATTACGAAGTAATTATTTATTTATTTAAAGAATACAAATTCCGAAAATACCACAATTTAACATGAAGGATTGGTGAAATAATATGGCACCACATAGAATTGAAATTAACAGGGAATATAACACGAGACTAAGAAAAAACACGAACTCGACTTCTTATCCACTCTTTGAACTTTTGCTTTTCCAACTGTGAATAACACGAACTCGAATTTTTTAGTTTCCTTTTGCCTTTAGATCATCCAATAAAGTTAAACCATTCTTCATCTTCGACCTGAGCAAAAAAAACATTGTTAGAATTGATTATAAAGCAATAAAAAAATGTAAAAGTTTAAAATTCAAATCATTAGTAACATTTTATAAATGGATTCGAATACCTAAAAAAATTGAAAATTACAAAAATATGGTTAGAATTTGATAAAAATGCAATAGAATGATTAGAGTAGAGGTTTTTAAGAAATGGAAAGGTGACTCACCGATTATCATCAAACGTATAATGATTGTCAAGGGTATGGAATGGATTAAATAGGAATGGAAAATGTTTTAAACTAAATAAGATAATTAAAATAATTGGTAAAGATAATTATTAAGGATAGGATTAGGATCCCTTGAATATCTAAACTAACTAACCATCATATCTAGATATCCAAATCAATTAGTATTATTAATTATAGTATTAATAAAGATTAATAGATAAATAGATATTGTATTAATTTTTAATTGGATTATACTAAATAATTTAATTAAATCCTAACTAAAAATCCCTACATTAAAGGAGAAGCCGCCACATGTCGTAGGCGACTTCTCCTTTAGTATTATAATATTGATTCGTGAACCTGGACCTTATAATTTATCAAGATAGCAACCCAACGGATATTTATCACATGACAGGATGACCGTGGAAATTGATTCATATCGATCTTGTGGTATAGGAATAGCTATTTAAGAAAGGATTGAAATATTTGGCTGATGACGAATAATGAGATTTGGTGCAATCAGCAAAAATGGACGATTCTCATATTTTAATACATACTATATATAGGATAAATATAGATATAACATGTCAGTCACAATATGATTAATTTTACTAGTGGTAAAGTACCTCCTTAAATCTTATATAAACTCCTTAATATGTATGGAATATTCTTTTAAGACTCTCTACATATGAGTTAATTTAGGGATTTACTATAGTATATATTTACGGTTATTATATCACCACTTATAGGATAGGAAGTATAGTTCCTAAAGTGAGTGGGAGGGTCAACTCCTTAAATGAACCTACAGTAACCCAATCCAGATGTAGAGTGGGCTAAGTCCACTTGAACTAGAAAGGGTCTAAAAAAAATAAACGTTTAAAGTTGATTACGACTTATAAAGCGGTAAAAGAAAGAATCTATTATTACAACTTTTCAATCCATCAATAAGATGGTTGTTGATCACGACTTCTAAAGTCGACAATCGCTCTAGCTACTTGGTTGCTAGTGATGGGAAGTGTTTTGCCTGCTTTGGAAGTCATGAACAAGGTTAAAGGTTTCAAGCTATGGGGTATTAAAACGTTGACCTATGTTACACGGAAACAGAAACGGAAACCGAAAGGGAAACGGAAACGGAAACGGGGAAACGACAATTCAAGTTTTGTAGGAAACGGAAACGTCGAGGAAACGACAATATGAATTATATGTTCATTTAAAGGTCTAAATAAGAGCAATAAGCATATCACCAAGTTATACACATAGAATGCAACATTAGGCTACAAATTGAAATGTTCAATATTATGATATACAATGTTCTTTACTCCATCAGCTGCAGATCAAGTCGGTTTGTTGACTTTGTTCAACACTATGACTTCCACTAGAACCACTACTCGCATTTGAGGATGACATAGTTAAAGCTGAGAGGGAGAGAGCACTGAGCAAGTGAGAGTTTACTTGGAGAGCACACCGAGCAGAGAGAGAGAGAGGGTCGTCGAAAGGGAGGAGAGGAGGGAAGACAGAAAAAAAATGGGAGAGACCGTGGTAAGGTTAGAGGAAAATGAGAGTTTCAGACGGGATGAAGCGAAAACATGTTTTAGAGTTTGGTTGTTTATTTTTTTTTCAATTATAAAATTAGTGAAAACGCTATCTGGCAAGGCAGAAACGTTTCTAACAAAGTGGAAACGGTCAAAGTTTCTGACTTTTCTGGTCAACGAAATGGTCAAAGTTTCTGATGATTACGCCTTTGGAAGCCATTAGTTTTTTCATCGGTTTTAGAAGTCGTGATCATAATCGTGGAAGTGGTGAAAAATTGATCATACTGAAATCAATCCGATTAATTTATCCACTTATCAATTAAAAAAAACGTACACCTGACCCTATACCAAGACCCTATACCAAGAAATTTATTTGATATCGATTACATGTTGATATAGTGTGTTACTATATGATGTCCCATGCCAAAAAAATAGCGTTCGAAGTGTATTTGAAATATTGAATCGCTTATGAGTGAAAAGATCAGTCTAGAGTCCTACAATACTCAATCCAATCCAATCCAAATACCATGGTCGAGCTCGATCGAGATGGACTAAGAAAAACTTGAAATTAATAAATTGTAAAAAATGATGTCAAAACCGACTTATAGTTGAGTGGAAATGTAAATTGTGAGATATCTAGTAATTACAGAAGGTCACATGTTGATAAGGATGACATATAGTGACTAATAGGCTACTAGTTTGTCAACTTTTGCTTCGAAGCACAGAAGAAAGCTCGAAAAACAAATCAGTGGAAGGTAGAAACCATTGCAGGAAACAGAAAAAGGAGAGAGTTTGAAGAGATGAAGAAGATAATTGTTCTATGTTGAGTGTATTGATTCAATTACAAGTTGCCACCTCACTTTGTATAGGCAATGAGGTCGGTACGTTATGACTTATGAGGGAAATGATCCCATACAATGATGATCCACACTTTACTAATGAGATCTCACTCTAGCTCGTCTGATCTTATGACTCAACATAAATCTCTCTTCTTCTATTATAATGACCTAAATATTTACCTGTAGAGGATAAATGAACGGAGTGTTATCAAGTACTTACAAAATAGTCAATTTTATACCACTGGTGCCGAATCGAGTGACCACGTACATTTACGGCCACTGAAGTAAATGACACAATATCGATCCCCTTATCTTCCAAATCACTAAACAATGTCGATTGCCGAGGACCAGTATTATTAAATAAGCTATGTGTAGTTGTAGCTAGCTACAACAACAAAGTACGCACTTGAGCCTAAATTTTACAACCATAGATCAACAACACATCTAGGAGTCTAGGACTATAAGAATTACTACATGCCAAAATGCCAAATATTTAGAAATATATAAATATTTTTTAGACCATCCACAAATGGTTGTATAATATCAAAGTCCGACTCGGACCGATGATTAGAGTCGTGTCCACGGGCACACATGTGCTAGTAGTAGTAGCCTAACACACAAACCGAGTGAGATTCCATTCTAAAACCAATTGACAATAGAAGGAGTAGCTCACCGACTCATATACTAGGTCTTGTTATGTTCAACATTCGATGTGGGACATTTTTGGTCTCGTTCACATCTCAACATATAAATGTGTATTTTTCAGAAAATTTTGAACTTTATTGGTTATTTTGGGCATGTGAAAATGTACACATTTGAGCATGTGATGTGCAAATTTGACCACACCACCTCCCAAATGTGTATAAACTTTTACAAAAAAAAAAACAAGACTATTTCATTGGCTTATTTTTGTTATGATTTTATTTTTGTTTTTGTTTTAAATGAATTGTATTTAAATGGTGTGTAAAAAATATACATTTCACCAATTGAGCAACAACTCAGTAGATCCCGCGATTACGTAGGGTTTGGAGGGTCATGATGTACGCACTCCTTCCCCGAATAAATCGAGAGAGTGTTTTCGAATGACCCAAAACAAAAGAAAACAAGAACCATATATATAGAAACAGGTCACAAAAAACAGGAAAATGATCCAATAAAGATGCATAACAAAGAATAGAAAGGGAAGCAAAGACAAACGGACACAACAACACACCCTCCTACCTCTAAACATCAATAGTCTGAATGCATCTCCTCCAGTGGTCTCTATTCAATATTGTCATATCATCTGAAACATTCAGCGGATTGAGGTCTTGTCTGATAACCTCCAATAGAGCAAATTACTAAAATGTGATGTATATTTTTAAACATCTTATGCAAATGTGTACATTTTAACTAAAACTACTTGTAGATGATCTTACAATAAAGTGTAAGGAGCCGTTACAGACCGAGGCGGAAAAATCAGTTCAAGGTCATCAAAGCCGGTAAGTTCTGTTCTTGCTCTTCCGATCTCTCCGTTTTTCAACCTCCTAAACCTAATCCTAATCTCTAAAGCTCGAGATCTCCGGATATATTAAATACATTTTTATCACTAAACATGTTGCCTAAAGGAAAAATAGAGAGCATGGCCGGTTTTGATCAAAAAAAAAAAAGAGAGCATGGCCGGTACAGTTAGGCTAAAAGTTAGGTAACCAATATTAACAATGATCGTACTACCTTCGTTATGTGGGCGATTTGACTATTTAAACTTACACCGCCTTTCCAATCTTAAGATTTCGTGATGAAGGATGAATCGCCAATTCAATGGTTGTGACTGTGACTGTGAGGGTCTACATGCACACTCCCAATGTCTTGTACAATTCACATAAGATCACCCAACTTTGCGATAATTATTTAAAAAAAAAAAAAAAGACTTCTACAATATATTCTTAAAATTAATCTAGGCTAAATAAATCATGAAATTTACAAATTATGAAACAATATTAGTTTTGTAATCATGAGACCTTGATAAAAGTAAGAAATTTAAAGAAAACTAGTACAATTCCCGCGCCATTGCGCGGTTTTTTAAAACTAAAATATTAATAATATATATAAATATATTATAAAATACTAATAAAAGTTAAGATAAAAAAAAACTTTACCATAAATATATCTTATAATTCTGAAATAATTTTTTTTATATCTCGTCTAAAGTATAATACATAAATGTAGATATTTTAAATCACCCGGTAATAATAATATCAATATCATTGTAACTTTTTTAGAAATTTTGAAATCTGAATCATGCATTTAAATGTGATGTGTCACAACTAATAATTATATTCAATGTTTTGAATTAAGCTCAATAGTTAGTACATAAATGTGAGTTAAGCCTAATGGTTATATTAGATTGAATTCAATGTTTTGAATTAAGATCAATTGTTAGTAAATATGTTAAGAATAAAAGAGAATGGATGATTAAAAAAAATTAATGGAAAAAAAGAGAAAAGGAGAAATAAAAAAATCAAGGAAAAAAACATAATTGGTCAATATTTCTAAAACTCCTCTAAGATTGACACGTAAGCAAAGTCTTCTAAATTAAGGTTATATATAGACATAAAATAGGTACTATTTTTTCAAAGATGGTACTTTTTTCTCTATATTTGCAATAAGTATTAATTATTTTACAATTTCGATGAAATTCCGATTCAAAATTTATTTTTAATAAAAAAATTAATATTCCTTTCTCTGTTTTGAATTTTCATTTTTTTTAGAAATGGACTACTAATTGTGAAATGTGAACACCTTCGTACGTGTTTTAAGGTTTTATTCTGCAGTCTCCATTCACATTGGCCGGTTACGTTGGTTTTCGTTCCGTTTGTTAAATTAAGAAAAATGAGGTACAAATTAATACGGAGTATTCGAGTTTCCTCGGTATGTATAGTCCACCTTCTTGGTCCACAACTAGCATCACTTGCCCAATTAATACGAGTCAAATAAAAAAATAAAAATTATCTTTATATTCTACCCCGTATATAGTTATATCCAGATGTTTATAAACTTTCATAATAAAAATTAATGCTTTACAGAAACATCAAATTTTTAATTTTTATATAATTTGATTTTTCAAGATACAAGTTTATAAGCATATAAATACAATTGGTTGACGAGACTTCTTCTTGTAGCTGTCTCGATGTTCATGTACTCAAGTGGTGTGATGAATGTTGTTATGGATCGGCGAGACAGGCTCGAATCATCGACCCATCCGATAATGTCGGTTTTGGAGTTATAACTTATAACCATCATCTCTTTGAATAAGCTCGAATTGAGATCAAAACACCATGAATTCCATGACTGAGAGCTCAAGAAACTCTCTTCTGTGTTTGTTACAAGTTGTTGGTTCAACTGACAAAATGGCACCAAGATCTGTTTTAGCCACAGCGAGCTCACAGATCTGTATGGGTGAAATTACCCTTTTACCCCCTGCATTCCCACAATGTAACTATGTACATTTTATGCCTAAGATGTATATTCCCATATACCCTCTTCAAGCTGGACAAGTGCTTGGAAGAACTAGTCCAAGCTTGCTAATAAGTACCCCATGTTGGTGAGCTCCTAATGCCTTGGTCAAAACATCAGCAATTTGCATAGAAGACGACACATGAGATGTTCTGATGAAGCCATCTTGGACCATTTCTCTGATGAAGTGGCTTTCTATACGAACATGTTTAGTTCTTTCATGGAATATAGGATTTGCAGCCAAATCCTGAGCTAATTTGTTGTCACAATAGAGTGTGATGGGAAGAGAAACATGAATGTGAAGATCAGCAAGTAATCCCTGCAACCATACCAGCTCACTTGCAGCAGTGGACATAGCTCGATACTCACTCTCTGTAGAGGACTTGGAAACCATCTTTTGTTTCTTTGTCTTCCAAGATACGAGAGAGAAGCCTAGGAACACACAGTAGTCCCAGTTTCGAGCCGTCACTTGCTAGTTCTCGCGAACTAACCGTCCTTTGTTTGGACGGCTAGGGGTCCATTGTCTTCATACAATACCCTAGTCTCCAGTTCGCAGGTTAAGGTCGAGTCTCCGAAGAGAAGTTAAAAAAGAGTAAGAAGACATTTTATTTTCGAGATTTAATTATTTAAAGTTCTTAGAAGATATTGTATAAACGTTTATGTCTTTAATTTTACAAAGTCTTCCGCTGTAATGTTTTGATGTATCAGATATTGTAATTTGAATCTTGAGTTTATATATAAAAACAGATTTATTATACTTCAAGTCTTCCGCTATTTGCATTTTATTTTGTTATCATCTTGTTTATGGGAGCATGGTAGCATGTCCCTATAAGCCTAAGGTGGTTACGAAGACATTAAAGTTCGAGTAATCACTGGCGCTGCAACATTCTCTCGTTTACAGAAGAGGGTGTTACAGAAGGTGGTATCAGAGCCGACTCCGGGCTCGGAGGTGCGCCAACAGTATCCTCGGGTACGCTCCTCCCGGAGGGCAGTCCCTTGGGCCTGGCGGGGTCGTCAGTGCTTTAAGTGGGGGAGATTGTAACACCCCGTCCCACATCGGATATCATAAGGATGTTGGGAGAGATTTATAAGTGATTTAAGCCCTACCTATGTCACAAGAGCTCTTTCTTTTCAGGCTCCAAGTGAGGACAACGGACCTGAGAGGGTTAGGTGGCATGGGCTGGCGCCTCTTGAGACCCCGGGTCTTACAGATGGTATCAGAGCTCTTCCTTTTCAGGCTTCAAGTGAGGACAACGGACCTGAGAGGGCTAGGTGGCATGGGCTGGCGCCTCTTGAGACCCCGGATCTTACAGATGGTATTAGAGCTCTTCCTTTTCAGGCTCCAAGTGAGGACAACGGACCTGAGAGGGCTAGGTGGCATGGGCTAGCGCCTCTTAAGACCCCGGGTCTTACAGATGGTATCAGAGCGCAACCATTTTGATCTGGCCTCACAATAATTCCGATTGTTCATCTCGCCGTCCATAGTTACCAAAATCCTCTAAGATGAAAAAGGCAAGTGACTTTCCGAGCCTTTCTGCTCACTTTGGTGCTTTCGTGTCTAGTTGTTTTCTTTCATTTGGTTGCTTGCCAAGTTAAATAAAATAAATTACAATTCACCTGTTTTGTGTAATTTATTTAGCAATCAGTTTGGATTTGGCAAGTATAATTGGGTAAAGTTATTATTTGACCTTAATATAAAATAATAACATAGTTTACCCACCATTTCTTTAAAGCATGATTTATTATTGTTCATTCATGCTAAAATGGTTATGTATGGAACATGTTATTTCGTTGATGTTTCCATCCGCTATTTTATTTTATTCTATTTGGTATCCATGTTACCTTTAAATAATATGGATTACTTTTGTAATGTATGATCACTTAAGATAAGTCATTAATCAATAGTGAGAATGTGAGGATTGTGTGTTACGATCAGAACTCAACTGAATCAAGATCAATTCAAGTAAAACGTATCAATCAATGCAAAGCAAAGTGAACTGTGTAATGTGTAAAGTTAAGTGAAAGTGTTGTGGTATAGTCAGGTCGGGGCCGTTATTCCCCGGTCTTAAAGTTTCATGAAACTAACACATTCCGAACGCGCATATATTATCTATCGGAATGTTACACTACCAAATAAAAAGGTTTTAGGTCGTTATCCGCTATAGAGAACGAGACCGGTATCCTATGAATTATTATTAATTATTAATTAAGATGTGTGTTTCGAATCTATTAAAGTGTGTGTTGTGAAGCATGTTAACTATATCAAAGTGTTAAAATGTGTAACGTCGTGTAAAGTTGTGTTCAAGCTATTCAACGTGAGGAAAGTGAGTGAAGTGTGTGATAGACATTTGGTTTCATAGTGATCACAATTAATTCAAGCTATATCATATCCCATCTGTACTCAGGATATGGTTCGTAAGGGTGCTTGTCGCCCACTTCTTATGTTATTCAATCCTTCAGGATTATCCGTGTCATAACAGTTGTCCCGTCAAATTATTAGCCCATCGAAAAGACTATAATAATCGCATTCGGGTTTAATTCATACCATTAAAGGTCAATGAGTATAAATCTGAAGTAGTCCCAGTTTTCGAACCGTCACTTGCTAGTTCTCGCGAACTAACCGTCCTTTGTTAATTTGGAAGGCTAGGGGTTCATTGTCTTCATACAATACCCCAGTCTCCAGTTCGCAGGTTAAGGTCGAGTCTCCGAAGAGAAGTTAAAGAAGAGTAAGAAGACATTTTATTTTTGAGATTTATATTAATTATTTAAAGTACTTAAAGAAAATATTGTATAAACGTTTATGTGTTATTTTTCCAAAGTCTTCCGCTGTAATGTTTTGATGTATCAGATATTGTAATTTGAATCTTGAGATTGTATATATATAAAAAAAAGGGATTTATTATACTTCAAGTTTTCCGCTATTTGTATTTTATATTGTTATCATCTTGTTTATGGGAGCATGGTAGCATGTCCCTATAAGCCTAAGGTGGTTACGAAGACCTTAAAGTCCGAGTAATCACTGGCGCTGCAACATTCCCTCGTTTACAGAAGGGGGTGTTACAGAAGGTGGTATCAAAGCCGACTCCGGGCTCGGAGGTGCGCCGACAGTATGCTCGGGTACGCTCCTCCCGGAGGGCAGTCCCTTGGGCCTGACGGGGTCGTCAGTGCTTTAAGTGGGGGAGATTGTAACACCCCGTCCCACATCGGATATCATAAGGATGTTGGGAGTGATTTATAAGTGATTCAATCCCTACCTATGTCACAAGAGCTCTTTCTTTTCAGGCTCCAAGTGAGGACAACGGACCTGAGAAAGCTAGGTGGCATGGGCTGGCGCCTGTAAGACCCGGGGTCTCAAGAGGCGCCAGCCCATGCCACCTAGCCCTCTCAGGTCCGTTGTCCTCACTTGGAGCCTGAAAAGAAAGAGCTCTTGTGACATAGGTAGGGCTTGAATCACTTATAAATCACTCCCAACATCCTTATGATATCCGATGTGGGATGGGGTGTTACATTTAGCAACTGGAGAAAAAGTATGTTTGTAATCCTTATCCTTAATCTGGTTATAACCCTTAGCAACCAGTCTAGCCTTGTACCTTTCAATGGATCCATCAGGCCTGTACTTGATTTTGAAGATCCATTTTGATCCAATAGCCTTTTTCCCACTAGGCGAAGGAGTAACTGTCAATGTGTGGTTATGCTCAAGAGCCTTTAACTCAGACTGCATAGCTTGTTCCCAGTGATCAATGCCTCTAGCGTGAGCATATGTGTGAGGCTCAAAAGTTGCACAGACATTCACAAAGGATTGAATGTAGTTGGGAGACAGATGAGCAAGATTCTGTAAAGCAAAGACAGCAAAAGACTGAGAATCTGAGTCTGGAGAGGCAGGTTTGTGACGAGAAGGCAGACCAGAATACACATAATCCTGCAAGTGACTAGGAGCTTTGATCTGTCTTTTTGGAAGGAATAGGGGAATAGATCCCACCATGGGTGGAAGGGGCGAAAGCACATGCCCTAGAGAGGTGGGAGTATCTGAGTGACCAGGTGTGTCATTGCTCAAGGAATCAGAAACTATGCCTTCATTGGAAACAAGTTGATCAGGAGAGGGAGTAATAGGAGGTTATGCCTGAACAACTGAAGTGGGAGAAGCCAGCAATGTCTCATCATCAGGAATAACATGTTGAGAGCCCGGGAATGTGGGTAAAGAAGAGGGAGAAGACATCCCTCTAAAAGGGAAGACAGATTCAACAAACTTAACATGCTTGCTGATAATCACAGATTTCTTATCTAGATCAAATAACTTGTAGGCCTTTTGCCCGGGTGGATATCCTAAAAACACACATCTCTTGGCCACATTTCCAATATTATCACGAGGATCATTGGGTTGCAAAGCATAACACAGACAGCCAATGATTCTCAACTGATCATAGGAAGGAGGAGTATGGAAAAGAATTTCAAAAGGAGATTTCCAGTTGAGCACTGAGGAAGGCATTTTATTAATCAAGTGAGTTGCACTACGCACACAGTCACCCCAAAACCTGATGGGAAGCCCAGCATGTATCCTAAGAGCCCTAGCCGTCTCTATCAAATGCCTATGCTTGCGCTCAACTAGCTCTCCCATTCTGCTCATGGACTCCTGGAGCAGTTCTTTGATGCACAACACCATGTACAGCAAACAAATCTAAACATCCTCTCTGAGTAAACTCAGTGCCATTGTCAGATCTTACACACTTAACTGACACCTCAAACTGATTCTCAACCAATTTAAAAAAATTGGTGACACATCTAAGAACCTGCATCTTATCTTGTAACAGATATACCCAAGTGGTCCTTGAGTGATCATCAAGGATGGTAAGGAAATATCAGGCACCACACATGGAAGGGGTTCTATAGGGACCCCACAAGTCCATATGGACTAAGTGAAAAGGGGCAGCAGCTAAGGACTCACTCCTTGGAAATTTAAGCTTGTGCATTTTCACCATAGAGCAAGTATCACAATGCAACTCACAATCCACAATAGGCTTAGACACAGACATATGCTTCAATTTTGACAAAGATACATGACCAAGTCTAGCATGAATAGTTTGAACACTGTCAACATTATTGCAAACTACCTCAGCAGAAGAGTCTGTCTTAGCTGGAACAGAAATTGAGGATCCCTTTGTAGCAGTCAACTTGTACAGGGCACATTGCTCTCTTCCTTTGGCCAACATCCTCTCAGTTATAGGGTCCTGTAACCAGCAAGAAAAAGCATCAAATCTGAACTCCAATTGCTGTTCCTTAAGCACTTGAGAAACAGACAACAAGTTGTGTCGAAACTGAGGTACAAACAACACATTATGCAATACAAGATTATGTAGCAATACCACAGTGCCATGATATTTCACACTGATGTTAGAACCATCAGGCAACGCAAGGGAAATAGCACATCTTAGAGGAGTTATCTCAGCAAATATTTCTTTATCAAAACCAATATGGTCAGTAGCTCCAGAGTCAACAATCCAGTCAAGCTTATTAGCTTTATCTGTACCTATTAGAAAAGAGACACTAAGTATACCTGCAAAATGCACCACATCTTGGTTGACTGAACTTTCTGAGTGGTCCATCACACTCTTGCCTTTCATCATCCTTACAACCTCATTGTATATTGCATTGACCATTGCTGGATCTGGCCTAGCCTCCTGAACTGTATATTCAAGAGGACTGTCTCCCTGTGGAGTTTCAAACTGAGCAACCATCTTGCCTCCAACCTGCTTTCCTTTGTCATCTTCCCTGGGACCTCTAAACCATTCAGGATACCCTACAAGTTTAAAACAGTAGTCCTTTGTATGACCACGTTCACCACAGTAATTGCAAATTCTATCCAGCTTAGCTTTCTTATAGTCCCTCTTGGCTTGTTCAAACCGAGACTGATCATTTTGTCTGTTTAAAAACTGATCATTTTGCCTGCTGGACCCAAATCTGTTAACAGCATTTGCTTCAACCTCTTGCTGTACATACTTATTCACATTCAAAGCTGCAACATCAGAAGCAGGTGTAGATGTCACACCTTTTGATCTTTCTAACTGGACAGCCATCTGAAATGCCTTTAACAAACCAGGCATTGGATCCTTAGAGAGAACATTACTCCTGAGAGGTTCATAGACATCGTTGAGTCCCATCAAGAACTGCATAACCTTGGCCTTTTCCTCCCTCTCAACTATGCGTTTCATCAGGCCACAGTTACATCCACTAATTCCTCCACAAGTGCAACCTGGAACAACATCTAGTAGTTGCAATTCATCCCAGTGTTTCTTCAATTTACCATAATAAGCTCCAACAGTTAAGTTTTCCTGACGAACATTGCTCAGATCTCTACGCAGTTGATACACAAGTGGATCGTTTGATTCACAAAATCTCTCCCTTATTTCTGCCCACAGTTCAGACGCAGATTCAACATACATGAAAGTTTCGGCGACATCGCTTGTCATCGAATTGATGAGCCAACATCTCACCATGTAATCAGCTCTCTCCCATTTCATATAATCTTCACAATCTATCGCAGGTTTCACACAACTTCCAGTGATGAAACCTAATTTTGCCTTGGCTCCCAAAGCCATTTTCACTCCCCGACCCCAACTTGTGAAATTGGATCCATTAAACGGCGTTGTCACCAGCTGCATACCTGGATGGTCGGAGTTTGACAGGAATAACGGATTGTAATGGACGGAGTTCATACCTTGATTCAAATCTCCAAATTGGATTCCGCCATTGAAGCCACCTCTATCAGCAGCTCCTGGTGCGGGAGGAGTAACACTCACAAAAGTTCCTCGTCCTGTTCCATTAAGGACATCCACGAATCTTTGCCCTTGCTGTGGCGTCGATCCTCATCCAGCCATGCCAGAATTAATCGAAAAACGCGAGTACAATCGCACACGAAACTGGAAAACACCAGATCACCAGATTTGGTTCAATCGAAGAAGAAAACAAGCACGAACACACTCGAAAGGATCTTATTGCTTTGATACCATTTGAATAAGCTCGAATTGAGATCAAAACACCATGAATTCCATGACTGAGAGCTCAAGAAACTCTCTTATGTGTTTGTTACAAGTTGTTGGTTCAACCGACAAAATGGCGCCAAGATCTGTTTTAGCCATAGCGAGCTCACAGATCTGTATGGGTGAAATTACCCTTTTACCCCTGCATTCCCACAATGTAACTATGTACATTTTATGCCTAAGATGTATATTCCCATAATCTCAACAGATTTGCACACTCCGTCGGGCCTGCATGACCACTTGTCGCTTTGTTTGACCTCTCGGTTTTTCCAAAAATATTCAGCTGAATCCAAAGGGTTTTCCTTGAATTGGTAAAATAAAGAGCGGTCATATCCGGGATTCGAACCAGGGACATATGGGTACTACCCACAAGTCCTTTCCGGTGAACCATTCCGGAATGGTTATCCAGAGGGTTTTCCCCAATCCCCTTCAAACCACATGTACTGTTTAAAATACCCCCTCGGAGCCTCAGAGGGGGCATCGTTCATCATCGGGACCCAAATTCATAGCAGGAAAGCCACTCTGGTATTTTAACAATTAGGGGTTTGAAATTGGCTGTGTTGTTATTTTGGACAATCCCGAAAAGCAATGATAATAATAATAAATAAATAAATAAATAACAATAAAAATGGGGTTTTGTAGTTTGGCTTGGGAATCTGATGACCCAAACACAAAATAATCCAGCATGAAAATGTGCCAAACACCTGCAATGACCCACATTTGTCCAATCTATTTGTTTCCAGAATCATGGAACTTCGAAGCATAACACAACCCGAACCACAGGAGCCACACTCGTACCTCTTGCTCGATGAAGGATTGGGGTCTCAGCAGACAGCAGTGCCAGCCAGCCAGACAAATTACTTTGTGCATTGCACTGTGTCCGTACGATGCAAATATGGGTAAAACTATGCTCCCTGTTGTCCTTGTCCCACCACCACATCAGATTTCAGGATGAATACATTGCATCTCTATACAACTTTTCTTGAACGAAGGACAACCTAATTCACGCCGCTGGATCCAAAAAGGTGTTAATTGTTCGATTATATGCTTTAAACGTACTTCATTTCCAGCGATCAGACTTAAACAAGAGATACCTGTTGCTGCGTGCAACCGACAAGCGCTGAAAACTCAGCATCCACATCCCTGCAAGGACCCATAAAGAAACCAGCAGGAGATGTGTTAGTGTTGGACTCCAGGTGTCACCTCAATGTCCCATGCCCCATTGCTTCATGTGAAGAAGTTTTGAATCAAGCAATTTAACGTATGGTGTCCAGTGTGCCCACCTTACTGTTTTCGGGTTGGACAGGTTCAATTATGGTTTGATGACTTTGATCTTAAAGATTCTCATATCAGACAGACCGGATTCTTGGGTAACAATAAAATAGTCAAAAACAAGATTCACATGGACCAATAGTATAGTGTTCTTACTTCTTACCATCATGAGTAGGTGAAAATTGCCTAGGGCTTGAGTTGCTTAGTAGTTGGTTTGGTACTTGGTATTAGAGCCTTGACCATGTGAGTTATGCAAACCAGCTGGATTTACCCTGCGTTCACAGAGATTAAGACATGGGTTAGGTTTTGAATAAATGAGGATGACTACAGACAATTCAAACTCTGGCTATATGGCCAAAAGGAAACAAATGAACTGGAATCCAAGCAATTAAAGGAACCCAACCCCACAAGTTGGACCTTTACTTAACAAGCAGGAAGCATAAAATCAGATCCAGGATTCTAAATTGAAGAAAAAGAAGCATCAGCTTTAAGTCCAATGTCATATCATGGTATTATCTGCTAAGGTCAAATCTCATTGAAAATTTTGAACAATTCAATGGTTCTTCAGTAGCCCTAAAGCAATTAGGTAAACTTTATGTTTTGGAGGTTCATGCCCAAATAAATGTGTTACCACCATCTGCACATTAAGCCATCAGGGCAAGCAAAGCCTTGCTTTTCCAAATTGTATAATAATCTACTATGCCCATAAAATAAGCGTGATATTTATTTCACAGTGTGCCGATCAATCATTCAAACAAAATGTGTGTCCAGAAATTTCGTGACACAAACCTGTCATCTTGGCAGAGAGGAAGGTATCCTGATTAGGTTAAGCTATGGATCAACGTAGGCATCATATGATGCGCTCGTAGGCAACTTATCTACACAAATAAGGGGCTTATCAGCATTCATCAATCACCGAATCACGCCATTGAATTAGTAGAAGAGAAAGGACAAGATAATGATGATTTCAAGGAACTTTAGAGGTAGAATAAAATAAAATTTCTGGGTCACAAAATCACAAGATTGTACAATACTCTTTTGTCTCTTCCACAAGTAGTGACCTGTCCATTGAAGGGGCCTTCAAGAAATAATTAAGCTGTGTGTGGCAGCAATGATAAGAAGATTGTACTGGAAGACAAAAATAACTAAAAACAAAGCCTTGCAGTTTATCATAATAAGCTCACAACTGGCTATTATAAACAGAGAAGTCATGGGTTATTACTTATTAGTCCTGTCCTGTGTACCTCTTGTATGCTACCAGCACATTCTATCATCTGAGCAACAACACGAAAGCCATGTATAAACCAAAGGCACTAATGAAGAATATATATTGAAACAAGGAGAAAAGAAAGGGCTAAAATAAGGAGAAGGAAAGGAAATCCCATCTCTTATAAGTGGAATCATATGGTCTTGTGTAGATAGCACTAAGGATCTCATGAGCTTTGCAATCATCACTGTACATTTAGACAGATCCACCCTTGCAACATGAATTCAACAAAAAAAAAATGGCATTCATAGAGACAAACCAACAAAGCATCTGGTTTGTAAAAAAATGGATTCAGATAATACATTCTTTCTTTATAGCAATATATATCAAAAACAGGTCACTCTTCTTGATACATCAATCAATCTTTCCACATTTCTGTTCTAATTTGGAAAAAATAAACCAAGCATCACCTAAATTTTAATAAATAAGTCTCCCTTACAACAAACTGATTGATGAAACAAATAACAATCCTTTTACGGTTTTACACAATCCCCTTCAGGTCTCTTTTGCTACTGATATTGGCAATAACCCAAACTAAATGCAAATGTTCACAAAGTTAAACTTAACTAATCAATAATATCACACATGATTCCCCGAGTCTGAAACTTATGTGCGCGATCACTTGCTGGAAGAATACAGCAGGGGTACTTAAAAGTGCATTGTTGAAAAGGCAAAGCCAAACCTTTCAAGTCGTGTAATGACAACGATATGAACCACATTGTATTGCTATATGCCTTTATGGATCTGGATTGAAATTCACAGATTCCCTCCAAATGAGCTCCTTAATGTTTTCTTCGGTTAATGATACCCGTTCAAAGTCAAAACTGAAGGGTTGAACACAAACTGGCTCGTTATTTACATTGTGGTAAGATGCCAAGTATGGATGGCATAATGCCTCATTAACTGCATGATTGACCAAACATAAAGACCCAACATGTAAGTAGTGACACTTAGCCTTTCAATAAGTAACAAGTTCAGAAATGCTTGGTGAGCAGTCTTAAAACGAAAATGGGATATTATCAAAAGAATATGTTACCTGTTATTCGCCTATTTGGGTCAAAGACAAGCATCCTATCCAGCAAATCCACAGCCAAGGGAGAAGCATTTGGAAATCTGACTGAAAATTGTTGCCTCGGATACTGGGGTAGCTGCCTCAGCTCTGTTCGAACATAGTCACTTTGTATGAAATCTAAGCTAGAGTCATCAGGAGAACCTATGAGCTGTTCAAACAATGACAAATCCACATGAATATCATACCAGAGCTTTTAACATGTTAAAGATGTAATAAAGTACAACCTCAAGAATGTCTAGAGAACTAGATATATTTTGTCACTACGTATCAAATGAGAAGAGCCCAATTAAGATCAAGGTGAAAAGAATTTAGGTAAACATACAAAAGTTTGGCTGTCAAACATTAAGATTGAAGAGTCTAAAAGTCCTATGCGGAATCAAAATTATTATTGTTCCACGTAGTCACACATTCAGCTTCAACTGACATCAATGAAGGGGATATTTTCAGCGAGTTAGGATCTTAAAAGAATTGGATGATGCTACTGCAAGGACAAGTTGACAGCTATTTTCCTGTCAAGCTACTGATATGACTTTCACAGAGTTAATCAAGTTGCCAATAGAAACCAAGTCCAAAAATAAAAACCACAACAGTCATGATTGGGAAAAAAGCATTATTACATTCAATCAACAAATAAATTTACATATACATCCACACTAAAATGCAAGTAAGTATCCCGATCCCTCAGAGTCTCATACCCTTCTTTAAGCGGGATTACACTGGACTCAATAGTAAGTATTCACATTAAAATGCAAGCAGGGTCAAATTCTTTCCTTAGGGTTTACATCCAAACTGAACATATACAAGAGTAGCATAGGAACATGAAAAATAAAGAGTATCTTCAAAAAACTATATGAAAACATGAGCATAATGATTTAGTTTAATTTATCTCTTCTTTTTTTTTTTTTTTTTGCTACAATAGTACAATTTGCATACCAAAAAAAATCAACAAAATCACAAGCTAAACAGAAAATACTTCAGAAAAGCAAAAAGTCAGGCATTAAAAGTAAATGAGGCACTCTTGAAACCTGGAAGTTTACCTCAGTGATCAGTCTCAGCTGGTGGCGATGATGTCTTCCAGGGAAAAGGGGCACTCTGGTCAATATTTCTCCAAATATGCAGCCTACAGACCATATATCAATTGCAGCAGTGTATTTTGAACAATTCAAGAGCAATTCTGGAGGTCGATACCAGCGAGTGACAACATACTCAGTCATTAAAGCTGTTTCAGATGTTGTTCTTGCAAGACCAAAATCTCCAATCTTAAGGTCACAATCGGCATTAAGGAATAAGTTGCTTGGTTTGAGATCACGATGCAGCACATTTGCAGAGTGGATATATTTTAACCCACGTAATAATTGATAAAGGAAAAACTGCAATACAATAATGGGAGAACTAATCAATAATAGATATTGAAAGAAACAATTACAAAGATTCACCAATCATCTGTCCTCCATGAAGTTTATGTGGGCATACCTGGCAATGATCATCTCCCAATGGCTGGTTGGATCGTATTACTTGGTGAAGATCAGTGTCCATCAGTTCATAAACAATGTAAACATCATTGAAGTTCTCCCTTTCTGGAGGACGTATAACATCTTTGAGGGAAATCACCTGCATTGCCAAGAGGCTACCAATGAGCTAGCGATATGAACCGAAAAAAGTTAATTCAGAACTAAAGTCATCTTTATCTTTGACTTTGATACATTGTCAAAATAAGAGTAAAATGCAAAAAACTTGAAAAGATGAAGGCAAAAAAATCTTAGCGTAAAACTTACATTCTCATGATTCATGTGACAAAGAAGCTTAATTTCACGCAATGTCCTCTTGGCGTCAATCCGATTGTCAAATGCCTTGCCAACCTTCTTGATTGCAACTTCTTCTCCTGTCTCTGAATTCACAGCAGCACTGCAAAACTTAATATACTTAGCATTTACAGTTGCACCAAGCCAAAAACCTACTCAGACAATCTCCATGAGGAACAAGTTTGAGCAAAGTTTCTTTGACAGCACTTTCAAATGGATAATTAGACAGGAAACTGGATAGAAACTGCAAATTAATAGGCACTGAATGTCTTCCAACCAGAGTCAATTCCACAAAACTGAGCAATCGAAGCAACTACGAAGAGAACTGCGCATTTTAAAAAGGTCAATTCCAAGCAACAACGAAATTGAACACATCGGAGAACACCGAAGAGCCATACATGGAAATGAAACATCTAATTTCATCAAAAGAAGAAGAAGCAGTAGAAGAACAGACCAGACGATGCCGTAGGCGCCGCTGCCGACGGGGCGAATAGGAGGAACGTACTTGCTGGAGACTTCGAAGAGATTGCCGAAGATGTTGTACTGAACATATTCGCCGCCATGTGTAAGGACTCCTGTGAAGCTGCTGCTTCCAGTTCCTCCGCCAGATCCTCCATGAGTAGAGCTCGTCTCCGGCGTCATCCGTACTACAAAGACGAAGATGAGAGAGAGAGAGGTGGAAGACGAAGCCAGAAGTGAGGGATACCAACGTTTAGGTGGTTGACACGCCTTTACTTGAATGATGATAGTGAAATCGATAAATACACTTTGGTTGGTTGGTTTAAAAATATTTTTGGTTAATGATATTATAAACTTGAGTAGGGTGGCTCATCCGGGTCGACCCGATCCGACCCGAACATTCTGGGTGGGGGTCAACCCGAAGGCCCGGGATTTTTAAAATTGTGACCCGCCACCCGACCCGAACCCGAGATTTGTAATTCCGGGTTTTGCGGGTCGGGTGACGGGTTCACCCGAAAACCCGAGTTTTAAAATTTCGATATATTTTATAATTTTCAAAGGCGTAACACATATAGATTTATAATATTTTTATTATTTTCCTTATATATATATTATACCATATATATATAATATCCAGTATGTAAGTGTGCATATATATGTTATATGCACACTGTATCATATATATCAACATATATAAAAAGTGTACATGGTAGATACACTATATATACCATGGTATATACACTGTACAGTGTACACACTTACGGTATAGCACACTGTGTTTACATATTAACATTTATACTTTGCTGTATAAATATTAACATATATAAAAAGTATACATGGTGTATACAGTATACATATATATACCAATATACCTTATGTATATTTATATATATAAATTTTTAAAAAAAATCCGGATCGACGGGTCAAACCCCGAGACCCCCCGGGTCTGACCCCGACCCGCCCATTGACCCGGGATTTCCTAAAATTTGACCCGAGACCCGACCCCTAGGGGTCTCGAGTCAACCCTGACCCCGTGTTTTTCGGGTCGGGTCGGGTCGGGTTTCCGGGTCGGGTCCATTTTGAGCCACCCTAAACTTGAGTATAGGTGAGATGTCGGTTTATTATATGTTTATAGTAATATAAAATTATAAATGCTATTTAGTTATTTAAAATGATTAATGAGTTGTTACATGATGATATGGATCGTAGTAATGACTTTAATAAGTTAGGATTTTAATAGTGTGAGATTGCAAAATGTTGATTATGATATTTTTTTGATCCTGTTTCGACGAGGATTCGAACTTCGAACCTCGAGGCATGGGATGTAGCCCCATAACCACTACACCAACTTGTGATTGGTAAGATTATGATATTTATATAAAGTGCTTATATAAGTGATGGAAAGGTATGGTGTTACTCGAAAAAGACGTGTTGGCTATGTACACCCCAAATCATGCACGTCCTTAATTAAGGACGTGCATGGTTAAAAAGGGTTAATTATTTTTTTTAAATGTTAATTAGTCACAAGGCTTGCACGTCTTTAAGGACGTGCATTTTTTACCTTGGATTTGTGGTGTATATAACAACACCTGAAAAAGATGAGAAGATATAAAGTGGTTTTGTGAAGTGTTGAGTTATAATTTAGAATGTAATATCATATTATCAGTGAGGGTTGGTTAAATAACTAAAAAATATTTATTATAATGTGGTTATTTTATTTTGGTGGTTTATGTGAGTGTTTAGTTAAATAACTATAAAATTCACAAAAATTAAGATAAAATTATAATAGAACTAAATAGTAATTGTGTATAAACCGAAAAAATTATTGTATTGTAATTGGAATATTTGGGAGTCCAAACACGTCTGTAATTTTTTTTATTAGGAAATAATTCACATAGCGAAATGCTATCTGACAGCATCTAGAAGGATGAGGTCTTTAAGATCGAGTGACTATATATGTCATTCGTTGGGCAGAACGGCAATGTGTGCAACCTATCAGCCGTTCTGTTGCCCGATTGGAGAATGTGGCAGAAGGTAACTTTCCGACACATTCGACAATTGGGTTTTAACATCTAAGAGTATAAGTTAAATTTCCCATGGCAAGATCCTATACTGCGCAAGTGATTCATAATTATATGTGAGTCACCCTCAATTTGTATGTTAGGTAATCGTAGCTGGACAACTTTGTGGGTACCAAGATGCAAGGCCAATGCCTCGCCCATAAGGGGGGTTTGTTTTCCAACCGATTGAAATACAATTCAGTCATTCCAACCTCTTATTATATATCCACAAGTATTATCCCCAAATACAAGCGTTGATCCGTCAAATTTTAGTTTGAACACTCCAAAAGGGGATTTCTTTCATTTTTTCCGTTGGGTTGGCAGGACATCCCTGTTGTTTTTCACGGGTAGTGAGGATGATAGCAGTGTCGTCGTCACTTTTACGTCAAGATTTTGTCCAATTGTCTCTATGAGACTTAGATATCACGTCAATGTTTATGTGGCTAATAGCAGTGGCCGAAGAGAAAATCAATTTCTTTAATATCTAGATTGTCCACCAATCGAAAGTCAACCTGTGTTTGACATCCTTTGTTAATTTATTTTCCAACCTTAGACATGCTTAGGGCCTTCGTAACTGGACCTTGAATGTCGGTTGGCATCCTGGAAATACGACGCGGGCCCTTACACTAGAGAAAGAGGTGCGTTACATCCCCAGGACAATCGTTACAGAATATTAGACCTGAGTATGGGCCATACCGGCGCAGGTTTGGGCCGAGCCTCCGACAATTTAGCGGCCCAGTGTACCGAGCCGGGTTTGGACCAGGCCCAGTTGTTGGGCCTACTGCCTTGTCTAAGCCCGCTCTTGTTGGCGGGTTGGGCTGCCCACCAGGCTTAGCGGACTTGTTCATCTAAATCACGAACCTGAGATGTTGGTGCGCCTTAGCCCTTCGGCTATGGAGAATGGAGATTAACACGAATATATCGAGATTTTTGAAGGAGATTGGGGATGAAATGATGAATCAAGAGTCACCAAAGATTGGACAAGGAAGAACACTTTTGACCTTCGCAAGCGGCCAGAGTTTCCAAATGTAAGCGAAAAGAGAAGAGAGAGAGATTGTACCACCAGTCTATTTTAATTAAATTGTCCCTCTATCGACAAAAAAACAATTAAGTTGCCCATGAATTGATTTCACATAGTGAAGTTCACTTTATGCCTGTATAGCCATATATGCTATATAATACGGTAGATGAGATCACTTGTCCCCAAAGGGACAGTCCCCTTAAATTTCCCTCCCCATCCCCCTAAAAAAAAGGAAAAACAATTAAAATTTAAAAAGAAAAATGATAAAAAAAAAAAAAGAAGTGGAAAGTTTGTGATAAGGCACGGGGAGATAGGAGGAGTTTTGTGACAACAGATCCTCTCTGATAATACGGGGGCTCTATAAAAAAAGGCTATATAATACTGAGTATATATGTAGGGTTATATAAATATATAATATTAAATATTAATATATATAGGGCGGCTCGGACCTCATACTCCGCCCAAGCCCAGCCCGGTGGGCCTACCGGGTCGGGCATGTCGGCCCGTTTGGGCCAATTGTTCTACCCAAGCCCGTCTTTTTTGCCTAGCGGATCGGGCGGGTTAGTCTACGTCTGCTCAGGTCTACAGAATATGCAAGTAGTAGGTACTGAGACATCCCATTAAGCCAACCTAGTAGTTGTTGGCAAGCCACTATTGGTGATTTTCCATATGAAGTTTTTCACCTTTGGATGAATGTCAATCTTCCAGATCCATGTGTTTGGTTCAACGGTCTTGCTATGATATCCAGACAGTAACTTATCAAGATAGTAGGAAAGATTTTTTTTATTAGGAAATAATCCGGGAAGGGCAGTCTTTTCCGAGGACATCCTTGTGAATGAGGTTGCGAAGACCAATGTCATTATAGACGAAGTGACAAAGGTGTGCAATCTTATCAGACACTGTATTTCTATCACGGGGTACGTGAGAGAACACCATTCACACACTCTTAACGGTATAGTTTTGACATATGACATAATTAATTCAATTTCTCACATGCAGTTTATACTTGTTTTTAAGTGGTTAATGATAATCAGAGAGTCTCCTTCTATATGTATTTTATGTATTCTCATTTGTACTACTTTTATAACACCTTGTTTCATGGTCAATGCTTCCACCTTGATCGCCTTGATCGAGTCGACCTTCCTAATCTCGAATGATGTACCCAATGGAACTATCATTGTTGGTCAGAGTGGATGCGTCAAATTTTAGTTTAAATGTACCTTTTGGCGATTTTCTCCGTTTCATTTTTTTGACCTTTAATTTTCTGCATCTATTTTGTTTTGGCATTTGTGCTTGGTGTGTTCCCCAACATCGTAATCTTTATCGAATTTGCAAGTATTATGCCAGTTATCCATATGCAATGATACGATATATTTGACTGTCTCTGCAGACGAGGGTTCTTCATTTTAGAAGGTAACTTTGTTTATAATATATATGAGATTATCCACTATGTGAACGCGACTGTTTGTTTTTCTAATTTATTTAGTCAGCTGCCAATCAAATTAAGAATTGGTTTTATATCTCTTGTGTTTGTTTGTATTTATTTCATGACGGATTCCTACACTATGAAAAAGAGTAGATATTGTTACACTGACAGTCAATGAACAAGTATGTATCATTCTCCTCTGCTTTATTACACATCACATAACTTATGGAATGGGTAATCCTTTTTTCCTGAGTCGACATTTAGTTGGTAGGCCTTCTACCCAAATTTCCACACGACGTTTTTTATTTTTGATGGAGTATTGATGTTCAAGATCCACAAATTGGGATTCTCTTCCATTCAGATATGACAAGAGATTAGTTTGAAAATGCTAGCAGTTGTAAATCATCTCTTTCTCTCTAACCACCCATAAAGCCTATGTTCAAAATGAAGGCGGGAAAGCAAAATATCAATAATTTACTTTACAATGTTTTAAGTTAGATTAACATATAGATGTGTTTGGTAACGGGATGGATTTTAGTGGATGAGATTGATTTTAGTGGAGGGAAGAGATGGAGATTTCTTGGAGAAAATTTTCCCTTTTTTATTTTTTTGTATTTTGATTTTTTGGTGGATGAAGTAACGGGAAAAACACAAATTAACTCCACTTATGAGACGACGAAAATACCCCTCCCAAATACCCTAAAGGCCCATCTTCATCTTCTTCAATCGTTTATCAGTTGAAGCCTCAATCAATGACCCTCTATTATACACGGCAGGGGTGAGCCCTTCCGGCACGCAAGCACCGCTGGCAATCGCGACCATGGCTACTGGTTCGAGCTCATCGAATGTGTTCACTAGAATCCCCTTCGATTTTTGGAAGCTTTCGCAGAAATAAACCATCTCTGGATAAGCCGGATCGTTTGCATCCAGCAGCGGTTGTGGCATCTCGGTGGCCGGAATCGGCGGCTGGCCAGGGATATCGATCGTCAAGTCCGGGGAGTCCTTGATGGAAAGACATCGTCACTGGGCTCTACTGACTGCAAACGGAAATCATGAAAGTGCTTAAATTTCTGCTTCAAATTCCCTAAAATCAACCTTCTCCAAGGGCACCCTATCCAATTTATCCAAGAAGGTCGAAAAGTACATCGGACTTGTAGGAGGAGCCAACTCCGTTGGATAAGGGGGAATCGGGAGCCGACGATCTGGAATAAGCGAGACTGTGGGAGAGCCTCCGATCAACAAAAGGGGAAGCTTGACCATCACCTGCTCTTCCGCCATAGACCCCTAGCTCATCGTCATCGTCGTCGTCGTGAACATCGAGTGCAATCTTGTTCAAATTCTCCTTCAAATTGGCAATCGAATTCCACATGACTCGAAAACCTTGAATCTGTAAACCGCTTCGGGAATCGGAATTCGTGTGTGGCCACTGATCTAGGAAGATCTGGTCACTCTATCTTCAGCAATGGAGGGCGAGGGGTTTTTAAGGCGATTGACGACGATTTCGACTGGGGTACTTTGATTGCATTACGAATCCATGGAGGTCGTATTGTGAGAGAGAAAGACAATACAGAAGCGAGAGAACGATCAGATCTGGGAGGGAAAAAAGGTCATCTCGCCTCTCCCATCTAGTCCACATACACACCTAGAGGAGGATCGATTTCCCATTCCCTTCCATCTCATGAATCCCCCAAATTCCACCCGACGTATACCACACACCCAAACGCATTTTCCAAAACAATTTTCTCATCTCTTAAATTAGTAAATAAAAAGCGGTCATTCCGGACTCAAACCGAAAACCTATAAGTACTACCCACAAGAGCCATTCTAGAATGGTTTACAATTTTCTCATCCCATCCCATGCACCCTATAAACACAACACCCAAACACACTCATAATTTTTCCCTGCCATTTGCCCCCAACAGGCCTTCATTAACCGTCTCGTTAATATTGCCAATGTATGGGCAGTCCTCTTTCTAGGAAGAGGTTCAGTTGTCAATTAACCAGGCCGAGGGTTCAATTCGATCCCCATTCGAACTTTTCGATTCGCGCGCGCCCACCTCGATCCGCAGTGGCTTCTTCGCTCTCGACCAGTCGCCCCCTTCCAATCCCCAATCCCACACGAAGGCTTCGATTCCCTCGGTTACCTCTGGTTCGGCCAACTGAAGAATTCGACAGGAAATTCCTCGATTTAAGGCATCGATTCCTGCTCGGTAACTTTTCTCTACGCCAATTTAACAGTTCGAGCTTGGAAATATGATTTTGGGTCTTACTGATTCATTTTTGAGTTCTTACTCGTGTCTCTTCTCTCTCGGCTATTGGAGGGGTTTAGGTTTTGAAGGCTTTCAACCCAAATTGCTTCTGATTTTCATCAACCCTAACTCCTCCTATCAAGTTTTGTGAACTTAACTCCTCCAATTTGTTCGACTGATGTTGGAAATTTCGTTTTTGTTGGCTGAGTTTTTAGTGCAATGTATGAGTCTATGCAGTTTGAATGATTGCATAGTTCAATTTCATGTCCTGTTGAATATTTAGAGTTTATGTTTGTGTTTGGTCCTGAAATTAGTTGAGTTGTGTCCAATTTTGAATCAAATGATGTTTAAGTTCCGTCGATTTGTTAGTGTTGTTAAGCTCTGTTGCTGAAGAAACTGGTATCAGTGCCTCATTGGTATGTAAAAGGATGCAAGTGAACCCAGCCTCGTGTCTCATTTGGAGTTTACTAAAAGTGATTTAGTGCTGTATAAAGCCCTACTTTTACAAACCCTAATTTTCTCTCCTACTAATCTGCCAATCTGGAGAGCCAATTCATGTGCAATTTATTGTCCATCGTAGATAGATTTGGACAGTTCTTTATAATCGAAATCAGGGGGCTTTTGGTATTGATATCTTCGCTGTCTCAATTCGTGGTCAGTGGTCTTTTCTGTTCATCAGTGTTGGCCAAGGCTTCTGTTTCCAATTCACCTTTCTGTTTAAGTTCTGCTGGATACAATCTCATGCCATGCTGTGTGGTGATTTGCTTTTTATTTTTCTGGTTTTCCTACCTCTCCTGCCCTTTGGATTTTGTTTCTTGTTGTGGTTGGGCATATTCAGCATTCTTAAATTTTCCTTGAGGATTCGAATTGTCATTTGGCCTGTTGGTCAAACTAGTTTTCTGATTCTCGTTGTCTCTTGCCCCTTTATTTTTTGCACTCATATTGATTCCTCATTCCAGATTTTAGACTGTGCCAATCACGTGTCACTTGGCCTTTCTACTTCATAGCATCATATGGAACAGTAACTTTCAAGAATGGGGTACATACCAATATTACAATATATGCCCAACCTAAGTTGTGATTCAAACATTACACCTGGATTCATACTAAAATGCCCAATGGATCCAACCTACTTTTGCCTCCTTGGTATTCTTTACTGCAGCTGAATCCATGAGAATAAGTTGTGATAATATTGATGATGTTGCGTCGTCCATCTACTTGTCATGCAGCACACTGCATCTTTGATATCTCCAAGTTTTCTGAAGCTATTGTTTTGGTGCTGCATTACATTTGCCTCTAATTGTATGTGTTTACTTTATTTGCCCTTTCTTGCAGGGAGCGAAAATGAAGGTCAAAATTCTGCGTATCCATCCCATTATGTTGTACTTTTGTTCAATTCTGTTGCAAGTTCTATGCTGCTATGAGAAAAATGCGAGTGGTTAAACTCCTCATGAATGTCACTGATGGAATTTAGTTATCACTTTCACCTTGCCTATTTCTTTTTATTAGGAAAATGAAAGATTGACTTGTGTTAAACAGTAAATTTCACCTGCCTATTCTCTATATGCTTACATGTTTGGTGAAGAACTTGATCCTCTTATAATGGCTCTCATGGAAATTGTTGTAGCGGAAACATTAGTTCTCCTTAACCTATGAACCTGTTACATTCTGATGGGGCTCATTACCAGAGTATGTTGTTGTTTCTTCTCTTATTAGGCCTCATCTACTTTTCGCGCACCATGATGCTTGTGTTTAAAGTCATTCTTATATGTTATGAACTATCGTTCTTCAAATGGTAGGTGGCATGCAGTGGCTTCATGGACTTGGGATGCACAAGATGAGATGTGCGGTATATGCAGATTAGTTTTCGATGGCTGTTGTCCGGACTGTAAACATCCTGGAGACGATTGCCCAATTAGTAAGTCTAATGATTTTTTCGATTCTAGGACTTACAAAAAGGATTATCTTCCATGATTTTACATCTGTTTCATGGTTTTGCATCCTTTTGTGAACCTGCACATTGTTATTTGTTGATCAACTGAAAAAAAGAAGCAGCGATTAAGACGTTGGCTTGGTTCCCAACAACATGATATGATCTCACATATCTCCTTGTCACTTGTGCAGTTTGGGGGCAATGCAACCATGCCTTCCACCTCCATTGCATCTTGAAGTGGGTGAACTCGCAAACCACACAAGCTCATTGCCCGTTGTGTCGAAGGGAGTGGCAATTCAAAGGTTGAAATCATACATCTTGGGTTGTGCCATTCCAACATCCATCTCAGCCAACTTCAATGAGTTGCAATTCATGAGAGCTTGCTGCAACCTCATCAAACAAACATTGACCAAGCCTAGCTAGCTAGTTAATTCCGTGTTTCATTGCGCTTAATTATTTATTCATACCTCGATCAAAACCTCATATTTCGCTTATCTAAAAACATTACTTCGTCCAAGTTTATCAGTTTGTGTGTTTTTTAAGATAACTAGTTGGGTCGCCGCGTGCGAACTCGAATTAATCGATTAGGACTACAAGTAGCACTTGAAAGCTAACTGATTAGAGAACTATAATTTTATAGAATTACTGAACAGATGCAAAGCAAACACTTTCGCCTCCAGATACATATACAACTCATTTGCAAAAAAAAATCCAAACCAAAAGATACATACACATTAATGCAGAGATTATAACAAAATCAAAATGCCACTACATTGTTGTTACTGTTGATTGGTTTAGCTTCATATGTAATTCATGCCCCTTGCTGAAGTTTATGCAGCTGATCCACCATCATTTGATGCCCAAAATATATCACACATTGTTTCAGTCCGAAACTTTGTAAGTCACCTTCAATTAAAGCAATTTTCTTGTTAAGTCCTCTGAGTACTTAAATTGATGCTACAGAGGGATACAGTTGAGGCTTGCACAGAATTTGCAGCGCGAAACCAGCTGACTTCAAGCATACAGGATCAGATGCGGTTCTGCAGAGTTTCTCATGATTTCCTCTTCCAAATGGTAATGCTAACAACTTAATTTTATTGCATCATCCTGCAAAGATTCATGATGGATGATATAAATTGATGATATATCTGTCATTGGCATGATATCATGTCTGAAGGTTTCGGAAATGGAAGCAGAATATTTCCCACCAAGGGAAGATGTGGTTCTGCAGAATGAGTCACCGACAGATCTTTACATACTCGTATCCGGTACAGTTGTAAGTCATATAAGTTACAATCAACATACCTATTGTTGCGGATTCTAGCTTGGACATCGTCTAATGAGTCTTCTTGGCACTTTGTGGTGCAGGAATTGACGACACACGTTAATGGCAATGATCAAGTGGTTGGAAAAGTGTTTGCAGGAGATGTATTTGGAGAGATAGGAGTCCTTTGCAATAGGTCGCAGCCATTTACTGTTCGCACCGCATAGCTTTCTCAGATACTGAGGCTCAGCAAGACCTCGCTAACGAATACACTTCTTGAATACAAAGAAGACGGAAACACCATAATGAACAACTTATTTCACGTAAGATTATATGGAATGCTAATGTTGTTGTGTAACATTCCTGCAAGACGAAACACTGATTTTGAAGCTGAATCCGAGTGCAGAAGCTTAAACCATTTGATAGCCTAAGGCTTTGGCATGATAACGGAGTGCAGCAGATAGCGGATCCTGCAGAAGACGCCAACATGGTCAAGATTCAGCTGAAAGACGAAGATTGGCACAACGCAACCAATGATGTTTTGACATTGCAGGAAGGAAGAGCATATCATAAAGGCGAGTAAGCATAACCAACCATGTTTTATATAAGCGGACACAGAAATTACTGATCTGATTGCCACTGAAATGCAGCAGAAAACAGCACATCTCCTCCTCGTGGGCACGGAGAAACGCTGCAGTCGTGCAGGAGAGTCACCATTCACATGACAGAAAGTTCAGAGAAGCAGCTAAGCAAGTTGATCAATCTACCAGATAACTTGGATGAGTTACTTCGAATAACAGGTAATAGCCTCTAGGACTCTTCGGGTATGGGAATCCGATATCCTTCGGATTCGTCAATCAAAATTTTAGTTTTCCAAACCACTCAACCAAATAGCAGTCATCCATAAAACTGCAGTGGCCAAGATTACTATTAATTTGCTCCATCTGTTTTAAGGTGTGTGTGTAACTATCAAATTCTTGGTGAGTTTCGGAGGCCACAAGTTCGGAGGGCGCACTTTCACAAGAGTCATGAACAAAGAGAATGCGGAGATAGAGGACATAAATGTCATAAGAGATGAAGATCATCTCATTCTCCTGTAAGAATCGACAGTCATGTAACACCTTCATAAGAGATGAAGATCATCAAATAAATAAAGGACTTGATACCGATTGACAGATGATGAAACCTCACATATTCCTATAAGAAACCTCATAATATTATTGCTCATAGGTTGTGGTACAATTGATTAATGAATGTTTTTATACATATATAGTCGATACTCGATCAAAAGTTTAAAGGCTCAGAAAAAAACTCTCAGATGGTGGATCATATTCATGGACCTGCTGACTCCAATTCGTTGGCAGGCTTGGTGCAAAGGGGCGGGCTAATGACACCGGAGGTCTTGGGCTTAATGTTGCAGCACTCTGACACGATTGGCTCTGGACCTTTGTACTTGATGTCGATGTCGGCTAGCTCGATTTCCTGGCACGGGGCGGCGCTGCTGCCCACGAGCCTCACGACAACCGGGCTCGACCCCGTCCCCTTCACGTTCTTGAAGCTTATCTTGTTGAGCTTCACCTTCGATGGGAGCTTCTTGCAGTCGTGATACGGGCAGTACGACTGGTCGACGAGGATCGGGGTGGTGACATTTTCGACCGTGATATCCTCGAAGTGCAGGTCCTCTGCCACGCAGGCGAACGAGGCGAGCCACGTCTTCACCCTCACCCCGTTGTCCGCGTTCCTCACGGTGCAGTTCTTGAAGAACACCCCGGAGACGTCCTGGTCGGTGTCGAGCTTCCCGAGGCTCCCGACGCTCAGCCCGTGGCCCCTCCCGCACATCACGTTCTCCACGTGGAGCTGCCTCACGCCGTCCCCCACCGAGACGCAGTCGTCCCCGGTGTTGATGTCGACGTTGAGTATCTTAATGTTCTCGGACCGGGCGAGGTGGATGCCGTCCGTGTTGATGCTTTGGGGCGCCGCGAAGATCTTCATGTCCCTCAGGGTGAAGTTGTTGCATCCGGTGAGGCTCATGTGGAACAGCTTGCTGTTTAGCGACGTTATTCCGGTCATCACCGAGTCTGTAATGAAGTTGAACCTGAAGTTCTGCATCCATCATACATACGAGTTGTTATATGAGTCGAGTAGTTCAAGCGATTCTGACATAAAAGGGATTAATAATTACGTACATATGGGAGTTTCTTGCACTCTTTGCTCTTCTCACAATTGTTATTCTTCCAGGCAATTTGGCCCTGGCCGTCGAAGATGCCTCCTCCATCGGAAATAGCTCCGGTGATGGTGAGCTCCTTGACGTATTCAATGGTGATCATGGAGTCGAAGCCCTTGCAGTTGGCGGGGTCGGCGGGGGCCTTGAGGTTCCCGACGACCGCGAGCTCAATGGGGCCCTTGCAGGGGCCCTTAAGGATCACTTGGCCTATCAGAAAATCTCCCTTGGGGATCAAAACCTTGTCGGTCGCCGGAGATATGCACGCCTCGTTCCATGCTTTGGACAACGCCTGCACGATGTCACACCCCGGCTTCGCCCCGTACTTGGTTATGTCGATCACTGCTCCGCCCCCCACCACGGCGGCTGCCCCGCCTACAGCCGGCTTAGGCCCCACTGCCGCTGCCGGAAGCGGTCCGACCAGCTTTGCGCCCGCGGCCAGAAGGGGCAGACCGTGCAATAACGAACAGTTTCCATGAAGGATGACCAAGATGAGAAGAAAGGAGGAGGTATAAGTAATAATCTTGGTCATTTTGTTGGGAGAGAGTTTTAGGTTTTATTTATTAATTTATTTATTAATTTATATATATTTATATAAATTGATATTAGGGAGAGGAAGCCGAATTGCAGATTGCAATGAGACTTGTATTTATAGTGGAGGAAGGTTGAGAGATTGAAGCCAAATTTAGCATTCACATCCAACAGATTTTGTCCATAATTACCGAGTCCTGGTTATTTATTGTTTGGTTAAGCTTAATTTCTGGACATTATTACGTTTTTTATTTCTTAAATTAGACATTCTGCTTAATTTCAGACTTTTTTGGCCTCGATTCGTTTTCAGTTTCTACTACTTTTGTTCATCCAATTGATTTGAACAAAGTATTCAAATACTCCCGGTTAATATGCCTTAAATAGGCAAAGAGCTTATTATCATCTGTTTTGTGTTTAGGTTCATATAGTTTAAGTAGGGTTTCATTAGTCCTTAATTATATATACTCATAAAATTCCACAAATTTGTAACCTAGTTTTCTTATTTGCTTTCATAATAAAGAATCTTATATATTGATAGAACTAACACACCGTTACCGCACCACGTGTAATTTGTGAACAAATCTAGAGTATTGAATTGGGAAGATCAACTGCTCGGATTTGAAGAAAAATTTGAAATAGCAAAATTATTCGTCAGAAACAACATGATTATTCGTACATAAACTGGCGGATCCTGAAGCGATGAGTTAAGGGGGCGGAAGATTAAACCCTAATTTTTTTCGAAAAAAACATTAATGTATAACTATAATAAAAATATAAATCGTGCATACTTTATTTCACGGTTTTCAAATATTTTAATATTAACATACTAATTTGAAGTTTTTCGGGTTTAATTATAGTATTAATTTATGAAGTATAATAAATCATAATTAGGATAGAACTAGAAGTATATTAATATTAATTTGGTAAATGATGTGGAAATACTATTAATACATACACATAATTAGTTACATCAGACAAATAATTATGTTGTTATCTCTGAATAATCAGTTTGTTCACATTTTATATCGTAAGAGGCGTTTACACCGAAATCATCCTCTATATGTGTTGTTGTAGTTTTTATGAAGTATAATATATGCATATCTGCTTGAAATGATCTCTCGAAATTAATTCATAAAAATGGAGATTCGATCCCCTATCAAAACTAATACAGAGTATCTAATAATGTTAACCTTAAAACTGTGCATCTGTTTCCTTTTTAAAGTATTTATATGATTATATCTAAGATTTTGATCATTTTTAGTAATTTGGTGTAAAATGGAGGTTTTGGTGTTGATTTCATTTGATTGCAATGTCGGTTTGTCTCAAATGAGTTGATAAACAACAACAACAACCCAGTTAATCCCGTTGTAAAGCGGGGTCTGGAGAGTCAGTATGTACGCACTCATACCCCAAACAGGTCGAGAGAGTGTTTCCGATAGACCCAGAACGACAGGGCAATAACCACAAAGTAATAAGACTCAGAGAAGGGAGCAGAGACAACAGGGAATAGTAAAGGAAGGCGCAGGAAAGAAGCATGAAAGTAAACAGTGGCATGAGGACACAGCTCAAATCAAACCCATAACACACATGACATTAAACATCAGCAGTCGAATGCTCCTCTTCCAGTGGTCTCTGTCTCAAATGAGTTGATATATATATCTTACAAATTCCACCACCTCATTTGAGGCAAATTCTTTAGTTGGGCTCTCTCTAGAGCTTCTATGCATATCATTCATTTCCAATGTACGAGAGAGATCTGATTACCAAACGTTTACATCAAACAATACAAATTTTACTAAACAAGGGCAACGTACATATGACACACCAAAACAAACCATGGAATTATAAACTTACACATTTGTATACGGTCAATCGGAAGGGGAAAAAAAAGGCGTATAAAGAAAATAAGTGATCCAGTATCAAACCAAAACCAGTGGAAAATGTTCACACACATACAACTAGTTATATAAATCAGAGAGTTGGAGAATTCCATAAGTGAGGCCTTTCATTCCTCCAAAGACGGACGAGATCATCGATCACCAGCTGAAACTAATCGATTCGAAGTGGAGATGATCCGCAAGACCGGATCCACATATGGCCGCAACTTCGTGCCTCAGTTTCTTAGGACCCGAAGCGAGCACACCGACACTTGTTCCTTTGCAATCAAACAACATTCCTGCAAAGTGAAAAATCGTCGATTTTGTTACTTACAAGTTGCTTTAGACAACGAATTAATGTCGAAGGAAATGAATAGCTTACTTTTGAGGTCTGGCCTTTCACCATAGTGAACATTAGTTGATTGAGCGAGGGATTGGTGAGGAAGGCTCTCGAGCTCCCTATCGGCATTGTAGAACAATGACTGAGGCGAGATGGTTGGAGAAGTCGCTTCCAAGCTCGTGATATGCTTTGCTTCCATAGCGGACTTCCTCTTGTTCAAAACTACAGCCACACCGGCACAAAGGGCTATGCAAATGCACATGATCAAGACGTTTAGAACGACTCTGGTCGAAGTTGAGAAGATTTTATTCGTGTTGTGGTCGATAGGGTAAATGTAGTATCGTGTGAGAATCCCCATGATGACGAGGAATCCAACGAAGGAGGACGCGATGATCAACCCTAGCCAGAGCCATCCGTTTTGCCCTAGGATTGGAGATATCGGAGTATCCTTTGCATTCGGCTTGAACCATTGGGTTCTAACCTCTTGTTTTGCATCCTCGACTCTTGTAGCCTCTTTATGTCGTGTTATGTAGGCATCGATTGTTAGGTCGACACTTGAGAGGTCACTGGGCGTGCCAATCATCGGAAGGAGGAGGTCTAATAGGGCGATATCAGACAACTTCTTGAACGCGCAAATGAGATGGACCTTCGGGATCTTGCACTTTAGCGTTGTGCTTGCGTGGATAAGCTCTCGGATGATTGAGAAGAACGGTGTGATGCCACTTCCTCCGCTTACCAATACGAGTTTTTCGTGCCTAAAAACCAATTTTCGATACCTTGTTGAGTGTACATATACACACATCTATCATAGAATTAGGTTAACAAAGTACAATTCTTGGTTACCAACCTTAGGAAATCTGTGGAGGCAGGGCCATAAGGACCTTCAACGGAGACCTCAATTCGATCAACGGTGGAAGAAGCAAGCATGTCGTATAACTTCCTCGTCCAGCTACCTTCGACCTTGAGCACAACACTCAACTTCTCGGGCTCCAAGCTACTATTAGAAGTGACGGTGTAAGGGTGCCATTGGAGCTTGGAAATGCTCGGAACGTTGATGAACATGATGCTCGTCGGACTATAGATCAAACCTACATTTTGTGCAACATGTTTTCCATTATATAGAACAAGACAGTGACATCAATTCATGTGTATTTTTTTTCCAAGTGTTGATGTAACTTACTTGGGCTCTTAGAGAAGTTGAGCTCGAATGCTCCTGAGGCCAAAACCCTAGAGGAGAGTAGACGAACACGTTGGCGAGATTGCAAGAAGCGCAAGTAGCGGTCGATCATGAAGAGGTAGAAGCCGGGAAGCATGTATCCGGCATAGGAGATTCCTACATGGAGGAAGAAGAAGAAGACGAAGAGAATGTAGAGGTAATGTGCGTAGAAGAATGCCTCGAACGCCTTTCTTCTTATCCGTGGGAAGGTCATCACCCACAACACTAATCCGGCAAGCAACGCCAACTCTCCGGCCACGTTCGAAACCCCGGTTTTGGCCCACTCAAACACCTGCACATTCATACACAAGTTTGTTTAGATATCTTGAAGATTGGCTAAGTTTGTGTGTATCATAGCATAGCTAATTATTAACATGTGATCAATGGTACTATATCTTATGCAGTGTTTTTTTTATATTATTTATATGGATATCTGGGGCTACTAGCACTTCACTGTTCTCATAGACCAATGAAGTTAATGATTAGGTAAACCTCCAGTGGCCAGGATTCGAACTGATGACCTTTTTGAGTACTGTTCGCATACTCCTAACCAGCTGAACCAAAATGATAAGAATCCCATATCCCCAAAAAGAAGTGATATACTTACATGATCAGAGAAAGCATCCATTGAACCCCAAAGAAGCAAATAGCAGAATCCATGAGCTGTAAACAGAGTCATGGTGATATGCCCTAGCCAAATGTGATACTTGATGCTCGTCTCCGACGTTAACCCGAAGAGCGGAAGAATCGACGACCCTCTCGTCACCGGAAAGAAGAGCAATACAAGACACAAGTTTCCGGTTAGCCCTAACCTTAGCCCTACCTCTTCCAACTTTGCTTGCCACCTTTAATTAAACCATACATAAGAAACACGTACGTTACTGCTGTTCTCATTCAAAAGGATGCTATAAGTTGGACTGTACAAGTTATAAATAAGAAGGGGAAGAACATACATAGCCACTCCTTCATCAGCCAAATCTTCAGGGGTGATGCCTTTGAAACCGATACGAAGGTAATTCGCAAACAACCAAACTAGAAGAGCTATGAACAACATCAAGAATCCAAGCTCTATCCCTGTTACTATCCCTAGTGGGCCCTTCACCAGCACCGGTCGTTTCACCATTCCTAAGTCCTTGTGATCAATCTTCCTCTCTTCATCTCCTCTATAATTAACAAATTAAGCATTGTATATTTAGTAAGAGTTGGGAAACAAAACTCATCTAAGTAGACTACACACCACTGCCTTCAAACAATGAAACAAAATTAACCCAAATTAATGATATAGACAATATTATTATTTTTGAAGAGGAAAGTGATTCGATTCACCAAACAACTTATCTGGCAAATCGAGAGGCTGAAAATCGACAAATAAACTAACTGTCATGATACATAAAAGAGAACCATAAAAATATGATATTCTTAAAAACGATATGAAATATATCAAATTACATTTAGAAAAAACAGCCTAACTAGAAAATGAGTCTAAACCGGAATCACAAATAGAGTATGATAATTAATGTGTTATTCTAAATTCTAATTTCATTTTATGATAGTTAGTTGGGCAGAACGAGGTTAGGCTAATCAAGTAACAATTGGGCTTGCACTAATTAATGTAAAATTCCGAGAAACCCGGTCGAGTCGTATAAAAACGAAACACGTATTAATTTTATTTTATTTTTGGTTATAAGGTCAGGATCTATGCACCCTTCTAACTTATATTTTTATTCCTTTTCCCATTCCAACCAATGTCGGATGATATTTTTTCGAACAATTACTTTACCCCGAAAACATACATATATAGTAACATAGACGTATATGTACCTTTGGATGATTGATGAATTAGAACCTTTCTTCCCAAGATGAAGATAGACGGACCCAAGAACCGCGACAAAGAGGACCGGAAACGTGTACAACAGAAGATTCGGACCTGATCATCGATTTCAACCACCATGTTTGCCCTCTCTCGTTACAATCAAATCCGTTAACCTAAAGAAAAAAGTTATACATACGCGACGAAAAATCAAGAAAACAAACCTTGGTTGCCAAAGTAAGTAGAAGCAAGCTTGGCCTTGATGGAAGGAGACCACTTGCTCCTATAAGTCATGGTTGGAAGCATGATCCACATCATTAGGTAGCCTAAGCAAACCACCACCACCACCACCTTTAGCCCTTTCCTTACCATTTTCCCTTCCATTTTGGGGTAATGTCTTGTAATATGAGATTTATGGAAAAACACAAGAGAGGTTTTTAGGTATTTGGTGGAATGAGTGAATCTAAACCTATGGATGTATGAGTATATATACTTGTTTTTTAAGAATTAAAAACGAAGATATAGTTGGAAGGTTAGGAAAAGGACCTATCTTTGGAAGAGAGGTAGAGTGGTGGACTACACTTGCTAAGTGTTGCAAACGCAAGCAAGGCATGGTTCATGATAGGCTATGGCAATTTGGATCCCTGTAACATTTTTTGTGTTACACTCGGTGTTACATCTAATTATTAAGGTTATAAATTAACATTCAAAAAATGTAAAAATTATATTTATATTTTATACACTTATATTAACATGTTTATAAATTTTTATTAAAAAATATATATGTTTTAGAAAGATAAAAAAAATATTTTCTAAAATAATCAATCTTCTAATTATTCATAATTTTTAATAATATTTGTTCATAATAAAATTTTATAAATATGTTAATATAAGTGTATAGAATATAAATATAATTTTTAGAAATTTTTTAATGTGAATTTATAGTCGAAATAATTAAGTGTAACACCGAGTGTTATAGGAGATCTGATCCACTTGATTCGGAATAAACCCCAAATAATTCATAGTTTATAGGAATGAAGGTAGGCACACATCAAACACATTCCTCCTCCTTGATGATTTCAATCTGCCACGAGCCGTTCACGCATTCTAATTTTAGTTTTTCATTTAATTTCTTTGTGTTTACATAACCAAATTAGCCTTAATTAATCATCATCTACTTAAAAAATTAATCTTTCGAAAGCTAAATCTAAGAATTATTTAGGAGGAATATGATTAAAGATTTTTTTATTAATTAATTATCTCATATATATTGATTGGCACATCAAACTTCAATATAGTATCAAAACTAATTTAAGTGATTTCGAGTATACATCAGAGCGGAAAAGCCAAACGGTCCGACTTTCGATCTTGAACTAGCTAAAAAGAGAATGAGATGCTAGATCTGTTGTCCAAGTGTCAACTAGAGGCGAAAAACGACTCTAGTTGCACTTGCGGGGGCATGTTGAGAGAATGAAAGATGTGAAGAGACTAAAAGAGTCACATGTCGAAAATATGAAAGATCAAGTCACAGTATATAAGTTAGTGAGTTACTCCTTATATTGCCAATTGGTTTTAGAATGGAACCCCACAGCGCATGTGCGCCCGTACGAGTATATGAATGAAGTCACCACAAAAGCAGCATACATCTCGCATGCTGACAATCACAATTAAAACTTCTAAGTGGTGAACAGAATGAACGTTGACATTTCTCAAATCACTTAAATTATAGTATAAAATTTGTTTTTTTTTTTTAAATCTTCGAAAGTCTAATTTTGGATGCATTGTTCGTGCCACGCCGTTGACAATTGACACAACACTAATGGAGTACGTCAAACGAATTAAATCGGATAACATAATTAAGTATATAGAATTAATTTCATAGCTAAATATATGTAAGTTGCTTAAACACCACATTACACTTGCATAATTCCTGCCTTAAACTTTCCACACGTTTATTGCCTCCCCGCCAAGTACTCTTTTCTTTCTTTTTCAGTTTTCAAGTTATGATTAGTGGCAGGTCCGGTCCGTCCAAGTAATCTAGGAGCACTTGCGCAAAATAGAAATTAAGGTCCCTAATAAAATATTTTTATAATTAAAAAAATAAAAGGGGCTTATCTAGATTTAAACCTATATCCATGTGGTATAATTACCATAAAACTACTAACTAGGCTATTTAGTACTATGTTTGTTTATATTTTGTAGATATATTACTATTATTACAAATTTAATTATTATGAGTCCCTAAATTTTAGGGGCCCTAAGCCGTCGTCCCTCTCGCCCACCCTCTTGGGCCGGCCCTGTTTAGTGGTGGAGTCAAAAATTATTTTATTATAGGGATTAAATTTTTTTGAAGAGATATTTCTATATTTGAAGAAAATATAATGGAGAAAATAATACACTTGTGGTTTAAATGGAGCCAAAAAGATCGAGTTTGGTTTGATCCTTATTCCTTTACCAACTAAACTAAATAATTTTGTAGTTTAAATGGAGCCTAAGAGAGTTCATTTTCCACTTATAATTAGTGGTGGAGTCGGGAATTGTTTCAATATAAGGTTTTTTTTGGAGGGAGATTTGTTTTGAGAAAAAACTAGTACAATTTCCGCGCCCAGACGCGATTTTTTTATTTAAATCTTAATAAAATAAGAAAAATTATTTTATAATGTATAAATAAAAATTAAGATAAAAATCATAAAAATCTTTACAATATATGTATTTTATAAGTATTTTAGATTTTTTTTTTAAATCTCATTTAAAATAGTATACATAAATATAGATATTTTAAATCACACAATAAAAATCATAATAATATCATTGTGACTTTGTTTAAATGCGATGTGACATAATCATAATCTAAAATGATATTGATTAATTGTAAGCATTAAATTATATAGATTCAATCTTTTGAATTAAGCACAATAGTTATATTAGATTGAATTGAATGTTTTAAATTAAACCCAATAGTTAGTAAATATATTAAAAATAAAATAAAAAATGTAATTGATTTACAAAGATAAACGGAGAAATAAAAAATCAGAGGAAATATATAATTAAAGAAGGGTGAAAAAAACTTGATTGGTGGAAGAGAGATAATTAAGGAGAGACTGACACGTAGGCAGAAAGTCTTCTAAATTAAGAGTTTATATAGATATAGATGTGTGAAGAAACTAAAATAAACAAAAAAAAAAGACGATATTCAATTTGTAGTTTTACATGGAGCCAAATAGAATTTGGTTTAAATACTAACCCTCTGCCAATTAAACCAAATAAATTTTATAATTTGTAATTTAGTATTTATATGAGATATAGGATAAGAAGATTGATTGGAAAAGATTATCTACCAATCGTAGCATCGACTCTAAGAAAATATATATTTTTTGGAAAAACTAAAATAATTTAATTAGGGAAAAAAAATTTCCATCGAACTTAATTATAAGATAGAAAAATCATTTTTAATTCCATGATCTTAATTCATGGTGGGGCCAATGTTCAATTTTTACAAAGCTCAAACATATTTTTAGGTTTAATACTTTAATTAAGAAGTTGCCTAACCCAATCTAAATTATAGTCCATAAGTAGAAGATACACACACATGTATGGATATATATATATGATTTGTGCCTAACTATAAAATGTAATGCCTAACTAAAACTTCAAATAACACGTACTCACCTATCAAAATTGATTTGATAACTTCACGTACTTTAACGTTTCTGATCATCGGCGTACGTTTAATCCAACAATTACAAGTTGAGGACTGGGTTGTATTACAACTTAACTTGTGTGTGTGTGGTTTGATGGGTGGAGTTGGCCATGAGTCCAAGTTGGCAGTACTGTACTGTGCATAAAATTAGTTGACAGACTCTCAGGTGATTGTGATTGTGATTGCGATTGCATTAACAAAATGTGTTAGTTTTTATGTCAACCCAGATTGAATTTTTAAATAATCGGAGTTTTTAATATCTACTCCATTATTTATTTCAACAACCAATTCCTCAAGCGATTTAAAGGATTTTTAAACGCCCATATCAAATCTGACACTAGCTTATTGGTTGCTGTTTCATCACTTGAATAGTTGCAATCGGAGCCTCTTTGGCGACGTCCCCAACAAAATAAAAATAATACTTTCGTTCCTTTTTTTTTTAACTAGAAAGAATTTGGTAGATTGATAAAGCAATCACTACGCCAGAAGGGCTTTCAGGCGACGGACCAATGTCGTCGCCTGAAATGTGATTTTCGTCACCTGATAACTCAGCCGACGAACATCCGTCGCCTGAGTAGTGGTCCGGTGACTTTCATCCCTTCACTATTCAGGCGACGAGCATCTGTATGTTCGTCGACTGAAACATTTTAGACGACGAAAAAATTGTTCGTCATCTGAATTCATTGTCAGACCTAAAAGGGCTTTCCAAGCCGAGCCGAGCCGACTTCACTTCAGGCGACGGATTTATCTCAAAGGTTCGTCGCCCCAATTTGATTAGGGAATTCTATAAAATATAAAATGAAACTCAGGCGACCATCCTTTTAGCTAAGTTTGTCGCCTAAAGAAGCTATGTCCGTCGCCTGAATATGAGGGTTTTTTTTAAAAAAATTTAGGCAACCAAGTTTTGTCAATATTCGTCGCCTGAGTGTGATTTGTTTTTAAAAAAAAATAATTGAAAAATGGCTGATGCCCCCTGTTTTCAATTGCACCAAAATTGTGTACATTTTTAGCACAAAAATGTGCACAAACCTGTTTCATCTTACACAACAAACACATAACAAACATGGCCAAGTTCACAACCCCATACAAATCCACGTACAAATCCGCATACAAATTCACAAATCCAAGTTTGCAACTACATACAAATTCACAAATACAAACCTATTCACAAATCCATGTTCATTACTTAAGAGGAAGTAGGAGAGGAGTGCGAGAGATACCTGCTACTGCTGCGCGAACGAGGGCTGAAAAGTCGAAGCATCCTGCGTATCTGAAGGCTCCTGAGAAGGCCACGTAACCGAAGTCGAAGCCGGTTGTGGATCCGACAAGTGCTGAGAAGGCTGCTGCGTATTCAAAGTCGAAGGCGCCAATATTTACAAAGTCACTATCTAAAGCCATTGATGACCTAGAAGCTTGAATGTTGTGAAAAAAAAAAGATGAAATGCTGAATCATTTTCTGCAAACAAAGAAAAAGATGGTGTAAGTAAAACCAAACTACAACCATCATTTAAAAAAATAGAGTTTAGAATTGCAAAGCTCATGGGGACTAAGAAAACTTACCTTCCAATTGGAACTAACTAGTGTCTCAGTTAGATCCAATACAAGTGTAAATATTGGGTACTCCAGATCAGGGAGATCAAGGAGTAAGTTATCACTTGGAGAACTATCCCACTCCTACAACATATGCAGTATATGCATTAGATAACAAATAGAAATCATACCTCAAATGTCACAAAAATCAAGAGCAAGGCTAATGCAAGTCACCTCTAAACTTTGTTCAATTATATACCTCCCCGCTAGGTAAAAATTAATAACATATGCCGCTCCTGCAATAATAATGGCAAAAATTAGTCATATAAGAATAAAAAAATGAAAAGTACCAAAAAAAAATATATGAAAATGAAAATTTCATGGTTAACTACTCAAAGACAGACTTAAACTGCCATAGGACTGAAGATTAGAGATTCTCTTCCTTCCTGTACAATGAACCAAAGCCAGATTCAGGCAGAAGTAAGAATAGATTGATTAAAAACAATCAAAAAAGACCCAAAAACGAACTCTATGTTGATAGGCAAATATCCTGAATTCTCTAGTCCCGTCGTCCAAATCATACCTCAAATGTCACAAAAATAGAGTTTAGAATTGCAAAGCAACATGATATATCATAAAAGCCTCCATCTTTCTTCCCTTTCCACAGTATACAAGTACTTGTGAGTCGTTATAATCAACATATTCCTCATTACAACATATGGAATAAAATATACACATGGAAACTAGGTCAAGGATGACAAACAGGAACTTCCAAGAATGACAATAAAAAAACAAAGACAATAAAAAGAGCTCGTGGATACCCCTGCACAATGATCAATTTTTTTTCTTTTTTTCTCCATTTTTTTCTTTTGCTTTAAATTTTTTGGGGGAGTGTATTAATGACTAAGAGGTTGTTTCTAAAGAAACTGCAAAGGGAAGTTAAGGTCATAAACAAGTAATCAAGCATTAAAAGAAAAAATAAAATTAGTGCAGCAATAAGCACAACTAAATATCCCTATATGTGTATAAGATCCATGACAAAAACACGAGATTAAAAGATTGGATGCTGAGAACAAACCCTTTCCGTAGGAATGCTTTGGCCACTGAAGGGTCTAGCTCAATCGCTCTGTTTGCATCAGCAACTGCCTCTACAATGCAGTATAATTGAATATCAAGATCAAAAGTACAGATATTGCATAATGTACACATTATTCACAAAACATACACATTTTCAAAGAAAGGCAAACTGCAGAGGAAAACTTTGAAAATGAAAAAAAAAAGCATTAAAATTCAGTTCAGAAAGGGTGGAGAAATAATGAGGCAAAACAATTCAACAATCAAGACCAACAAAACAATTCAAGTACATTAAAGTTCGGTTCAGGAATTGGAGATATTTATGTTTAGAGCAATTTACAGTAAACCAATATGATGCATATAGTCTACAAGGAGAAAAGGATAAATACAACCAAAAACAGGAATTACAGATGCTACCCTAAAATAGCAAACGGATAGCGTATAACCTAAAAGCATACAACCTACAAGCATATAAAAGCAAGAACAGATTTTTTTTATGTTTTGCTAAAAGCATATAATCTTAGCACAATGCAGAATCAAGAACACAAAAGCATACAACCTAAAATCATGTAGAATTCATGCCTAAAATCTAAGTAATAAATTTGTCCTTGATAACCTAAAATCTCATTCAACTCATTCAGAAGTCTTGCCTAAAATATGATAATCTAATCTAACGTCTTAACACTAATAACCTAAAATCTGATTTCTTATTGACAAATCTAAGTACTAATACATCTAAGTGATAAAACCAATATCAGAATCCCGAAAATAATCAGTAATAAAACAAATAACAGAAATTAGAGTATAGAAATTGAATTTAGGGTTTGGGATTCGATTCGAAAAGGAGAGGATGTGGGCGGACGATGGAGGCGGGACTTGGGACAGCCTTTCGGGTGCTCACCTCGCGGCTGCAGGGGCTCGGACTCGGGATAGAGAACTGGCTGAAAGATTCAGCCCCGGATTCAGATTGTGGCTCTGGTGAGGGAGAGGAGTCCAATCTCTGTTGAGCTCGCGACTCATGGAAGAAGGAGGGAGGAAATCTCAGATCTGGCTCCGGTGAGGGAGAGGAGTCCAATCTCCGTTGAGCTCGCAACTCATGGAAGAAGGAGGGAGGAAATCTCAGATCTGGCGCCACCAGATGCGGGAGGTCGGGGACCTAAGGCTCGGCCCTGGATCCTCAACGGCGACGTGGAGGAGGCATCCATGGAAGGGGAGTCCGAGAGATCGAAGTCAGGAAAAGGAGAAAAGCAAGGAGTGTTAGGTTTAAAGGTAATGTTGTTTTAATAGGTTGAAGGTAAATTCGGTTCTTGTAGATCCTTTCGGATAATCAAGACAATTTGAGTAGACCCAAAAAGGGTAATCTCATGGGTAGACCTCGAAAGGTAATCCCGAGGGAGTAGGCCAAAAAGGCAATCTCCACCGAATTCTTTTAGGCGACAAAACTAAGTGTTTAAGCCCTTTATAAAAGATATATAAAATGGCTTGGATAATGGCAAACGAGTCACTCAAATAAATTGAGTTTTCCTTCAACATTTATTGCCTCTATATGCCAAAGGGTTGCACTACAATAACGTTGTGGGATAAAACGTTTCCTATACAATAAAAGGGTGGCATCCCATTTCATTATTGCATATATACATACCTTGTTTGTGTTTTAAGTGTTTGTTCTTCCGATTGAGAGAGATATCGGAAAAACTCATGCCTTTCCAAGTGGATGGCAAAGGCCTTTTATAGGCAAAATGGGGTGGAAGTTTTTGGGTGGTTATGGGTAGTTATTGGTAGTTATTGGTGGTTATGGGTAGTTATGGTGGTTGGGCAGTTACCCCCCAATAACTACCCCCAACCGCCGGCCCAATAAAGGCCCAATAAGAACCAGCCCAATTAAGGACAAGCTAGCATGACGGAGCTAGCATGGTCGAGCTAGGTCACTCATAAAATATAAAATGTGCATGACATTTATACGAAGCTGGGTGTAGCTACCATGCAGCTAAAATGACTAAGCTAAAGCTTCAATGAAGCTAAAACCCTAATCAAGCTCAAAATTAGAGCTAGGTCATTTTTGGAGTTCCGAAGCTCGGCTAGCTCTCAAATTTTGCACCAAGACTTTAGAGCTTAATATCTTCCTTTACAAATCATGAGACGGTGATTTAACTTACTATAAGTGAACAAAACTCGATCATAACCATATTAGATCGAATACCGAACATATCCCTATTGCTCACTTTTATGGAAAACATCCAAACAAGCTCAAGACCGATTTTCTCAATGTTGATATCATTGCATGGGTCTTTCCTCATGATTTCCTTTCCCCTTAAAATCTTAGAATTACTTAGGGCCGATCACATGGGCCGTGCCTCCCGCACACCCTAAGCCCGAGTGATGCTCTTTGTAATTCTCACACTTGACATTTATGATTTCAGACAAATGGATTGATGACTTTTCACAAATCACCAACAAGGAGCTCAAAGTCCAGGGACTCGACCTCAACTCCGGCGTTGGCTCCTGGCTTGGCGTCGGTTCGTCGTTGGTAGCACCGTAGCAGCACGAGAGGTTCGACGAGGCAAGAAGGGGCTAACGGCCATTGAAGGCATTGAAGGAGGCTTTGGCTCCTGTGGATTTGGCTTGAGGGAGGAGGAAGGGCGAGGCAGATCGAGAACGGCAGAGGGTTGAACAGGGGGCGGCCAAGCAATTGAGGCTGAGGGTTTAGGATTGGATTTGGGGATTTCACCTTCCGCTTTTATATCTAATTTATTTAGGCGACGGACATGGTTAAAAATCGTCCCTCCCTTGAACAAATTTTGAAATTTCACAAAAATTTAGGCGCCATAAACTCAAACGACCGACCTAAATATTTTTCTCGTCACCGGAATGATTTATATCCAATTTTTTGCGATTAATATTATTCTAATTTCTATCCAACTTAAATCCGAAATTGCATAATTATCTAAAAAAAAATTAACCAATCTAGCAATATAGGGTTAAGATACTTTTTTACTCAATTTTATTAGATTTTGATATATTTTTACAATATTTTAACCATGTTTGTTAAGTATCTATACTAAAGATACAATTTTTCCAAAATTTTATTTAACAATCAAACTCTCATTTTACATCTATATTGATTTATACATCCTATACGTAATTATTATAAAATAGAGATACTCCCTGCTTAGTATAACATTTTATTAGCAACTTATAAGAGTTTTCCTCAAAACATAACCTTTTAGCATTATAATAAGAATTTATTACTTAGTATAAGGTTTTATTAGTTACTTATATGAGTTTTCCTCAAAACATAACCTTATAGTATTATAATAAGAATTTATTACTTAGTATAAGGTTTTATTAGTTACTTATATGAGTTTTCCTCAAAACATAACCTTATAGTATTATAATAAGAATTTATTACTTAATATAAGGTTTTATTAGCAACTTATATGAGTTTTCCTCAAAACATAACCTTTTAGCATTATAATAAGAATTTATTACTTAGTATAAGGTTTTATTAGTTACTTATATGAGTTTTCCTCAAAACATAACCTTATAGTATTATAATAAGAATTTATTACTTAGTATAAGGTTTTATTAGTTACTTATATGAGTTTTCCTCAAAACATAACCTTATAGTATTATAATAAGAATTTATTACTTAGTATAAGGTTTTATTAGCAACTTATATGAGTTTTCCTCAAAACATAACCTTATCGTATTATAATAAGAATTTATTACTTAGTATAAGGTTTTATTAGTTACTTATACGAGTTTTCCTCAAAACATAACCTTATAGTATTATAATAAGAATTTGTTACTTAGTATAAGGTTTTATTAGTTACTTATATGAGTTTTCCTCAAAAAATAACCTTATAGTATTATAATAAGAATTTATTACTTAGTATAAGGTTTTATTAGCAACTTATATGACTTTTCCTCAAAACATAACCTTATCGTATTATAATAAAAATTTATTACTTAGTATAAGCTTTTATTAGTTACTTATACGAGTTTTCCTCAAAACATAACCTTATAGTATTATAATAAGAATTTATTACTTAGTATAAGGTTTTATTAGTTACTTACATGAGTTTTCCTCAAAAAATAACCTTATAGTATTATAATAAGAACTTATTACTTAGTATAAGGTTTTATTAGTTAATTATATGAGTTTTCCTCAAAACATAATCTTATAGTATTATAATAAGAATTTATTACTTAGTATAAGGTTTTATTAGCAACTTATATGAGTTTTCCTCAAAACATAACCTTATAGTATTATAATAAGAATCTATTACTTAGTATAAGGTTTTATTAGTTACTTATATGAGTTTTCCTCAAAAAATATGTCGTCACCTAAATAATTGTTATTATTTTGTCACTCATTCAGGCGACCAACATAGAGTACACATGTTATCTCCGTCGCCTGAATTTAACTCAAGCAACGAACATTTAAAATATGTCGTCACCTGAATGAGTGACCGACTTTTATCACTCATTCAGGCGACCAACATGGACCACACATGTAATTTCCGTCGCCTGAAGGCAACTCAAGCGACGAACATTGACCTATGTTCGTCGCCTGAATGGTAGTTTTGACAAAAGTGGATGAGTTCTTTATTCGAGCAACCATATATTCTTCATTTGTTCGTCGCCTAAATATGTCCGTCGCCTAAAGTTGATTCAAGCGACGAACTTTGTATAGAATTGGTCGCTCAAATGTGATTTGGGTTGGGGGTCAAGCCCTAGACATTCAGGCGACGAACTCTTCTAAGTTCGTCGCCGAAAGTGAACTCAGGCGACGGAAGATCATGAGTCCGTCGCCCGAAGTGCAATCTGGCGTAATGAATATAACTAAGGGGGCGTCCTTGAGGATGATACTACATAAAAGAGCCTATGAAGGGAGTAGAGAAGAAGAATGGAAATCTTAGATGAGATAGACGGTGTGCTACCCGATTGCCTTCCTTAAAGATTCGGAAAATCTCAAAATCTGTAAAGAGGTAGAAGGGGGAAAAAATGAGCATCTCAATCTCTCTAGATCAGCATGATAACTCAGTCTTAAGACTATTAATATTTAATAATGTTTAGGTTATCGCCTTCGATACAAATATTTTTGATATTAAGGTCTGCTGCATGCCTTTAAAATGTCTTTCCACATGTTGTATCCCTCGATCAGCAGTCGACACATATATAATGGAGGGGAAGGGAGACTGCACCATCGAAGTTAGGTTTACACTAATCAACCCTAGGCTTGGACCACTTACAACGACGGTGATATGTTTTGCACCTTGCCATATTAAGTTTTGGTTGTTCCGGATCTAGATTTTTGTCTATTTCTTTTGCTTTATCCCAGTTAAACATTTGTTCTTTAATGAAAGAAACAATATGTCTATATAGGATTTGGGTTAATGTTATCAAAGAGAGTTTTGTTTCGGAAGTACCAAATGCTCCACCCAGTTGTAGCAATGGTGGAGAAGTTTTGATTTCCTAGGACCGATCTAATGCCTATCAATGTTTCAATCTTTCAGATATGATGGTCAACGTGTCGTATGTTGTGTTAACTTTGTTAGCTATTTGTGGTGAAAGAGTTGGATTGAAGCTTTTGTAACGGGGTATTTAAACAGAAAGTGTACGATGTCTTCATAATTCATGTTGCAAAGAGGGCAGTCAGTAGGGAAACCTAACCCACGACAAGCCAGCTTGGCCGAGGTAGGGAGTCCATCTTTGGAGATATGCTAGATGAAATCTTTAATTTTAGGTAATGTCTCTAATTTCCATATCCAATGGAAATTCGATATTGTGTGTGCTTGGGGTAATGGATCATTTCAATGGTCGAAGCAGTGGAATTAATACTTTCTTTCCTTCATTAATCAAAGCATATCATTTATTATTTATATAGGTTTTTTAAAATTAATGGTAAAAAATTATATTATTAAATATTACCTTTTTTATAAATATTTTTTTATATTTTTATACTTTTTAGTATTAAATATAAAATTATATAAATATATATGTATATTATACAGTATTTAACTCTTAAAATCCTGCATAAATAATAAAACAATATATATATTTTTTTTGACGCAATATAAAAATTAGGTCGGGTCGGCCGCAGCAGAGGCCCTTCCTAGCGCATCCTTCCGGACGAGAACATGTAGTTCTGGATCATCCTCACAGCTGACGTCGGCAGGGGATGCATGTGCACTACGAGCAAGGTAGTCGGCCACTGCATTTGATTCCCTGAAAATATGACGAATAGCAACATAAGTAAAGGATGAGAGATCAGACAGAGTATCTGCTTGTAGCATCTCTATTGTCCAGGGGCATTTCCGATCCCCTAGTAGAGCTTTAATCACTATTAAGTTATCTCCTTCGATCAGAAGGTTCGAAAGCTGTAGCTCCTTAGCTCGTAGCAACCCCATTCTGAGTCCGAGGTTTTCGGCGTAGATTACCGAAATATGAGTGCACACAGACCTGCCAGCAGAGACGACTGTACCAGCAGAATCACGAATAACAAACCCATAAGACGATGTGCCACTTGGTAGAACCGAACCATCAAAGTTTAGCTTATAGCTGTTTGGTGGGGGTTTATCCCACTTACCCGATCGCTTCAGAGCCCGAGCAAGTGAAGTCGTACCCCTATTCTGGAAGGAATTATTTTGGTTTAACAGAGGGAGTAGTAATGATAATAATATTATATGTAGTCTTTTTTTTTTACGCTGGATAAAGATTAGGTCGGGTCGGCCGCAACAGAGGCCCTTCCTAGCGCATCCTTCCGGACGAGAACATGCAGTTCTGGATCATCCTCACAGCAGACGTCGGCAGGGGATGCATGGGCACTACGAGCAAGATAGTCGGCCACAACATTAGATTCCTTGAAAATATGACGAATAGCAACATAAGTAAAGGACAAAATATCTGACAAAATATCCGGTTGTAGCATCTCGATTGTACAGGGGCATTTCCTATCCCCTAGTAGAGCCTTTATAACCAGTAAGTTGTCCCCTTCGATCAGCAAGTTTGAAATCTTTAACGACTTAGCACGCAGAATACCCATTTTGAGGCCAAGGTTTTCGGCATAAACCACTGAGATGTTTGTACAAATGGACCGGCCAAGAGCGACAACCTCACCAGCCGAGTCACGGATGACGTAACCGTATGATGCTGATCGAACCACCCGGGATAACTGATCCATCAAAATTAAGCTCATAGCAATTTATAGGTGGTTTATCCCACTTTCTAGAACGATGGTGAGACCTGGTTGGAATAACATCAGCCCTATGGTCCGAGTGGTTTATACTGCCAACAGCACGATGAGCAGAGGGAATCGTACAAGTAGGATCGTCCTCTAGAACATTAGATTGTTTCCAACAATGGGTACTGGTACTGTGGAACAGAAGGATTTCGCTAATAGTTACCTTGTTCGTGTAGTTGAAAACGATTTGGTTTCTAAAGAACCACAATGCCCACCAAGCTGAGGCTAGATTAGCAAGCTTAGTGTTTCTGATTGCTCGTTTGATCTCATTCAGTGAAAGCATCGAGCCCATACCTATGTTTACAGTTATATGTCCTGGAAGACGAATTCGTAAAGCTTGAAGAAGTTCATTAGCCATGGGACAGTGAAGAAAAAGGTGGTGTACCGATCGATTAGTTAGTAGTAGTAAATTTAAAGAGCATTTTAACGAATAATTTATCTAGCTTATATATTTGGTAAATTGTAGATATTTTAGTGTCCTATGGTATTGACTTTTTCTCAAGGTAACCCTGCTAAAGTACTATTTCGCTTGATAGTATTTTTATATTATTTTGTGACATACTCAATTAGACCTGTCAAAACACAATCTGAATCGGTGACCCGATCCGAACGCCCGGAAAATTTCCAACTCGTACCCGAAAAATCGGAAATTTTTGGGGTAATCTGGGTTTCGACTCGGTGACCCGATTGATCCGGTAATTTTGACTCGATTTACCGATTGACCCGGTTATCTGGTTGATTTATAATTATATCTAATTAAATTTTTTTATATATAATTAAAATTTATCGCAAAATTATCAAATCATGATTTTTTTAATTTAAAAAAGAAAAAATTGACAAATCCTAAATGGCTAAATCGACCCGAAACCCGGTTAAACCCGGGTTCGAGTCAACCCGGAAATACTCGAAACCCGTTTTACTCGAGACCCGAAGAATCCGGCACAAACCTGACCCGAATGACCCGTTTGTCAAGTCTATACTCAATAGTCAATACATTGTTTTAGGGTTAAAATGCGTATTTTCAAAAGTTATGGGCCAAAATTATATGGGAAAAAAGGATGGAGACTTGATGTTATTTGGCGTGTTGCTGGTTGCGCGCGATTTTCTCTGATCACACCTGCAAATCCGATTTCCATCCATAATTAATTTTACATGGCAAAATTGTAAGGAAAAAATCGATGTTGATCATCTCTAGAACTCACCATGGATGAGCTTTCATCCCTCAGTCGTATACCCAACTCAATTCATCTCAGTCGATGTTGGCTTACCTACAAAACCCTAGACTCTCTCTCCTACCAGGTCAAATCCATCAACCTCAATCTACCGCTCCTTAGATCACTACATCTGATCGCGATCTTCCGCCGCCGTTGATTCCCCATCACTCCCTTCAAATCCATCTTCAATTCCCGAGTTTCAAGTTTGGGGAATCACAGGAGCGCTTCGATTGGCGTTGATAAGCCGCTCCATTGGATTATATAAGATGATGTTTAGGATGATTTCGATGATTTGTATGATGACGATGATAATGGAGAAAGAGATTCTCCGTCTTTTCTAATTAAAGTTTGGCTCATAACTTTTAAAATCACATATTTTAAGTTTTAACCCCAAAATAAAGTATTAGGTATGTCACAAAAGAATATTAAAATACAGGGTTAGCAAGCGAAATAGTAAAAGAACAGGGTTACCTAAGAAAAAAGCCAATACTATAGGGTTTATCATGTGAAATTTCTGATTGCAGATTAAGGGGTCGTTTGGTATTGAAATATAAATATCAAGATATCAGATATCGATATCGGTATCAAGTATATCGATATCGGTATATCGATATCAGTTGATATCTTGATATCCTTGTTTGGTAGGCTAGATATCAAATTTGATTTCAACTAGAAAAATCATACAGACTCTTCCGATTTCAGATTGTACAACTTTCGACTATTCAAAGGGCTCTACAGATTTTGACTATAAGGTTAAAGCCACACAAATTTCGATTGTACAAGGATGCATATCGATTTCAGATTTCAGGCCAAGAACACCAAACCCCTATATCTACAAATCGATTTCAGATTGTACAAGCCAAAAATCGACCCCAAATTAAAGAATGCACAAACCTTAATCCACAAATCTCACAGCCCTAGCCCTAGATTCCCCAAATTGGGATTGCCCATAGATTCCAACAAAGGGCAAAGAAAGAGGAGAGAAGAAGGAGAGAAGAGAAAGAAGAAGGGCAGAAGAGAGCGTATCTGAAGTAGAGCAGAGAGCGCAGAGGCCAGAGAGAGCGAGCGAGAGCAGAGAGCGAACAGACGGAGAGAAGAGAGAGCGATATCACCTAATACCGCCCAAATAATCGGTATATCACTTTGGGTTTTTTTAGTTATAGCTGATATCAAGTATATCACTTGATATCGATATACTTCCCGTACCAAACACCGATATCAGATATCAAGGGCTGATATCTGATATCTGATATACTGATATCGATACCAAACGACCCCTAAGAGTTTTAGGGTTCAAACCATGATTTTATACATGTTTTTTTAATATTTAATTTTTTTATTGAGTGCTTAGTTTTAAAAATTCGATCTTGCTATTGGCACGATAATATCTCGTCAAACACATGGTTCTGATGTCGACTTTCGAAGTCGATCGGTGAAATCTTAAGCCGACATAAACATCTGGTGTCGGTGGAATCATAAGTTTTTTCCAGGCTGTAGGATGCATATTCCAGCAATATGGGAGGTACCGATTCCGAAAGTCAGTATCGAAAAGGTGGCTTGGAGCGACGTGGTGCAGGTCGAGCAGGGAATCTCGATCGCAGGTGGACCGAGACTGCTGAATGCCGACTCCGGAAGTCAACGTCGACACCGTGCGAATGGCGATAAATTCGCCGCGTATTTAATAACCCCTAAAATTTTGATATATAGACAAACTAAAAAAACTCTGGTAATTTTGTTTTTTCACATTACGCCTAATAAGAGTCCCATCTCATCAAGCAACCATGGTCAATCATATCCAATTTGCCAAAAGTGGAAAATGGATTATGGATTTGATTGACACCAAAACCTTCCATTTTTCTTTGTATCAAATCCCATTTGTCAAGCTACAACTACAACTTCAATTAGTTTATGACCGTTATATAGAAGATTCTGCCTTTTTTGATTTTCCACTTGAAGGTTTCATACATAACTATCGACTTATCTTGAAGGGTTAGTTGAAGTTCAAATCATAGGTTGGGATAAAAATACCATCTCATATTAGTTAGAATGATCGGGAAAATAATATAAGAAAGCACTACTGGAAAAATGTGTAAATTCCGACACTTTATTCTCGACGTTATTGATAGGCGTCGAAAATTACCGACGCTTGAAAGTGTTTAAAAAAAGGCTTAGCCTTTCTCGACGCGTCTATGTGTCGAGAATGATAATAGTTTAATTAAAATATTAAAAACCCTAGCACTCACTCCTCACCGTCTCTCTCAACTAGATCTAAGAATTCGCCGCCCTCGCTACATCCATCTCTCTCTTCTCCCTCTTTCTCCTCAGTCGCTAGATCCATATCTCTCTTCTCCCTCTCTTTCTCCTCAAATGCTCGGAAAGGAGTTCTAATGGCGGTGAAGAAAAAAGATATTTGGTTTAAGAAGGATTTAGTTCTCGAAAAAGTCATGTGAGTCCGCCAACACGGCTTCGTTTTTAGTCTTCGAGGAAGAGCGATAGGAAGGTTAGGTGTTCCGGTGAAGAAAAGTATCGGTAAAAATTACAGGTGAGAGGAAGGCTTCGACTTCAGGCGGAGATGGCGACATATTGAAGGCGAAGCTTGGAGGCAGAGGTGCGGTTGAGGTGGTGAGCTTTGTGAGGGAGCAGCAAAATCCGAAGAGCTTGGGAGTTCGTGCAGCGATGAAAAAGGTGAAGGGAGAGGGAGGATCGACCACCAAGGAGAGGATCGATCAGTAAGATGTTGCCTTGTACGCGGACAAGCACAGCTCCATCTACTGTGGATTTACTAGGTTTGGCCTTTTTTTGTTCGATCTTCTTCTCTATTTTCATTCGATTAGTGATTTGGTTGTGTGAGCTCTGATTGCAGATGATGGTTGGTGAATTGAAGAACCTGAGTCAGTTGAGAAATAATTGTTGATATTGCTGATATGCGGCAGGGGAAATTTAATCAATTGCAATTGCGATTTTATTTATTTTAAGTGCTTCTGATCATTGTATAGTATGGAAACAGTGATTTTGATCTCTGGTAATCGGAACTCCAGGCATATAAATGGACTCTGGATGGTATGGAGCTCATCTCTGGGATAAGAGCACTTTGGAGTTTGGAATGAAAATCAGAACAAGGACGGGAAACAATGTTCCTTTTTATCCCTATTGAACAGAGATTAATTTCCTTCTTGCTTTGGATTGTTTTGTTCCTTCTTTATTGATATTAATTATTTGTGTGGTGTTGATTTCATGTCATTTTCGCTCATGATTTTTGGAATGAGCTGATTTAGATCGGTACATGAATCAGTTAGTTTTTTTTTTTATTAGGTAAAAATTCGGTTGGAAATCCTAACCGATAGCATCCCGACGGATGAGACCTAGGAGATCTGGGTGAGATTCCAGTGCCAACCCATTAACAAGGTGACCAAGGTGTGCAACCTTGTCAGCCGCCTTGTTACCCTCACGGGGCACGTGGGAAAAAGAAATATCTGGAAAAGATTGTAGTAATCCTTTGATATCTCCCAATAGAAGTTCTATTTCCCAAGGACAGTGACCATTATTCTTAAGATGATTAATCAATATCTGAGAATCCCCTTCTATAATCAATCGTTGATACCTTTGCTCCTTTTCATGTTGGACTCCTTCTCTCAAAGCTAACAATTCCGCTACAATAGGACTCTGACACCCAAGATCCTTATATCCGATTTTAATTACCTCTCCTACCTAATTCCTAATTATATATCCAGCACTTGCTTCTCTGGAACTACTCACTGCACCATCAAAATTCAGTTTTAGATAATCACGGTTTGGTTTCCGCCATCTAACATTTTTCCTACTTATTCCACGGTTTAGACCAGCTTTGTTTCTCGTTAGTGTGCAATCTTCATCCATTTCTAATAGCGCTGCTTTTCTCCATCCATCTTTAACACTTGTAATGAAGGCTTGGATTTCATTCGTGGTCGGTCTTTTATGTCCTTTGAAAGCTACCTGATTCCTGAAGTACCATATCGACCACCATTTGAATGACATATCTTTCTTTTCTATTTTATTCAAACAGTCTCCAATTTTAGTTATAATAGTTTTGCCATTTGTGCTTTCATTAGGTATGTCCTTTACTGCTTCCAAACATTTATTTGTGTTTAAGAGAAAATGTTTACTAAATTCACAGTCCATGAAAAGATGAAATTCATCTTCTCCTTGTGCGTCACAAATTCACACTTACTCGGAATAGGTGTTCCCCTTCTACACAATCTGTCTTTCGTAGGTAGTCCATTTTGCGATATCTTCCATAAAAAAAATTTTATTTTAGGCAGCGTATTCACCTTCCAAATCCAATTAGTCGGATCATCGTTAAACGATTCATGGTTAGCCAACAACTTGGTAGCACTGGTTGTAGTGAACCAACCTTGTGTATCATATTTCCAATATAGTCTATCGTCCATCTGGTGGATAGGAAGGGGCATGTCCATTATTACCTTTACCCATTTCAGATCCAACACAGAAAGTAGTTTCTCTTTCCACCACTTTCCGTCCTGAATGAATTCACTTACTAGTAAGTTAGTATCTACTATCGAAGTATTGACTATTAGATTCTTTAATGGCTCCTGTGCTATCCAAACATCAGTCCAAAACTCAACTGACCTTCCGTTACCGATCGACCAAGCAAGTCCATCTTTAAACTTGTTAATGAGAGATGAAGCGTTCCTCCATTGCCAGGAGGCATTTCTTCCCAGCTCATAATTGAGAATATCTTTTTCTTTTAGGTATTTGTATCTAATAATTTGTACCCATATATTTTCTGGTTCTGCTAAAGTCTTCCACAGGAGTTTCATTTGCAAGGCCTCATTCATCGTCTGAGATTTTCTCATCCCCAATCCTCCCTTTCTTTTTGGTTTGCATATCCTGTCCCAGCTTATAAGCGGTTTGTACTGCAGATCTTTATTCCAGAAAAAATTCCTATTGATTTGATCTAATTCTTTGTGAATTGTTGTGGGTAACATGAAACTTTGCATTGCATACAGAGGTTTTGCCGATAAATTAGAATTTATGAGAATTGATCTCCCTTGTTGGGAGAGAGAGTTAGCTTTCCATTTTGTAAGCTGATTTTTCGTATTACTAACTATTTCTTCAAAAGTTTGCTTGTTTACTCTTCCATTAATTATAGGACAACCCAGATATTTCTCCATTGCTCTTGTATGTGGCGCTTGTAACTGGTTTTGTAAAATGTGAATTCTAGAAGTAGGGACTCCCATAGTTGTTTGGAAGGATGATTTATGAAAGTTCACCTTCTGTCCCGAGAGATTACAATATTCGTCTATTATTTGTTTCACTTCCTGGCATGCGGTATTAGATGCTTTTGTAAAAATTATGATATCATCTGCAAAGGCAAGGAAGAGAACATGAGGGCCATTTCGACCGAATGTAAATCCAATTTTTCTCGTTGAACTTGCAGCTTCTTTGTGTAGTTTCCTAGCTAAGATTTCTGCACCTAAGACGAATAAAAAGGGTGATATTGGGTCTCCTTGGCGAATACCCCGCGTTGGATAGAAAATATTCGTTGGAAAAATATTTATTAGAACCGAAAAAGATACAATTGTGACACACTCTTTGACCCAATTAATGAACGTCGGGTGGAAACTAAATCTTCTTAGGATTTCGAAAGAGAAATCCTAATTTACTCTATCGTAGGCTTTTTCCATATCTAATTTTATAGCCATCCAGCCTTCTACTCCTTTGCGAGTTTTAAATGAGTGAAAAATTTCGTGCGCTATTAATACGTTATCCAGAATTGCCCTATCCGCCACAAAGGCTCCTTGTAGTGGGTGGATCCGTTTTCCCATAATCTTCTTCAGTCTATCAGTGAGTATTTTCAAAATGATTTTGTATATTGTAGAACACAAACTGATCGGTCTATAGTTATTGGTTGTACTTGGATTATCCACTTTTGGAAGCAATGTTATAAAAGTGTGATTTATTTGGCGGAGAAGTCTACCTGAAAGGAAGAAGCACTTTACTGCCTTTATGACAGATGGACCGACAATATCCCAATACGTTTTGTAAAATTCTGCTGTAAAGCCGTCAGGCCCCGGAGATTTGTTTATGCCCATACTAAAAACCGCCTTCTTTATTTCATTATTTAGAACAGGCCTTATCAAATCCTGATTCTCCTCAGTACTAATTTCATTTGAAATAAGATCTAAGAGACTATCTCTATTACTAGTATTAACATTTTCCTTCCGAAAACGTTTCTCAAAATCAAGTTGGATTTCCTTTTTAATATTCTCTTCCCCTTGGATGAAGGTTCCTTCCGAGGAAGTAATATGCCTAATGATCTTTCTGTTACGTCGTCCCGTGGCTATTTTTTGAAAATATCCCGAATTTGTGTCCGCTAACTTCATATGCTTAGATTTAGCTCGTTGACTCCAATAAGTTTTATGAAATTTAATTAAGGCATCTTTTTTCAAGATAAGCCTTTTTTGTCTATAACAATTATATCATCATCAGATCGAAAACTGAGTATACCTTGAATTCTGATTAGCTCTTTTTCTATTTCACTTAGCTGACGGAAGATATTACCAAAGGTTTTCTGGTTCCACATTTTGATTTTTGCCTTAAGAACTTTCAGTTTAAACGTGAGTTGAAACATTGCTGATCCTCCACAGTTTGCACGCCAGGCTTGTTTCACTATATTTCTCAAATCTTTTCTTTTCAGCCACATGTTTTCAAACTTAAATGGTGCAACCGAGGGTATCCTCCCAGCATTTAATTCAATAGTTATTGGACAATGGTCAGATGAGGAAAACGCATGATGGACATTGTGAATATCCGGAAATTTGATTAGTACCTCATTCTGGATCAGTGCTCTATCCAGACGTTCATGTATATTATCTATTCCATCTTTCTTTTTTCGCCAAGTGAATCGATTCACAGAGAATGGAATATCAAACAATTCACATGCACTCTTCACTTCTTCTAGCCTCTGTAGCCTTCCATATGACACATCTGCTCCACCTATTTTATCTTCACTAGACCCAATATCATTCAGGTCTCCGATTACAACACACGTGATGGTAGATCCTATGATATTTTCTTTAATCTCTTCCCAAAACTGGTTCTTATCGCGTTCTTGCGCAGGGGCATATACGAAAAAAATACGGCATTGGAAGTCTATATCAAGATTGGAGTACTTTACACAAATAAATCGGTGTCCATGGAATTCCACATTAATAATTTCATGAGTTAGCATATGAGATTTCCACATTACCCCAATTCCCCCGATTTACCAATAGCAGGAACCCAACATGCTTGATCAAACCTGCAGAGATCTAGTTTTTATCTTCCGGAATTTTTTCAGTTTTAGTTTCCATTATTGACATGATTTGTACTCTATGAATATTACAGAAAGTACCTAACTCTACCCAGAAATTCGGCCTCCCCATTCCCCTAACATTCCACGAACCAATTTTCATTTGTCACTATTGGATGATCTTTCCCCTATAAGTTTTCCTCTTCTGGTCTGTACCCAATTCCTACTAGTAAGTATTTAAGATATCCTATATCCCCAAACACTAGTCTAGATAGATAATAGAGATTTAGATCATAGTTTGGATTGTATAATCCTATTTTCAAAAGAAAAATTCGGTTGAGAGATGTAGGAAATGGTAGCCCAACACCACTTGCAGACTCCATTATCTGATACTCATGACTTAGCCCAGAACACAAGCCTCGCATGACATAGGCGCACACCCTGTCCATGATTCTAATGATATTAACTATCCTATTATCTTCATATTTGATTCCTTGACAAACTAGACAGTTACCCACTCGCATAGCAAGGTTCTTAAAAAGCTTATCCTTAGTATTATTTTCACCTTCTAAGATTATTGTCATGGAAAAATTGTAGGTAAGATTATTCAAAACATAGGTATATTGATGAGAAAAGATTACCTGGTTCTGTAGAATAACCCAACACCGATTAGATTCAAGCTTCAAATTCCATATCTCGATATTAAAATTCATCCAAATTATCATCACAATCCAATTAAACCGATTTGTCCTAAGAATACTTGAATCACCAAACAGGTCATACAGATTAACCATAAAGACTCCATTAAAGGGTATTTTACAGACCTTACAAACTTGACACAGTCGTTCATAATCGGCAACATAGACACCTACATTGATTGCCCAACTACAGGAACTGCAATAACTGCTTATTTTCACCCATGAAGGGGTTCCAGGGCATACATTAGACTTCTTACTTCCTACACCTACATACCCGATATTGCTACAGTCTACAGAGACGGCAGTAATCAACAAAAGGCCAGGCACTAACACCATACAGACTTTCTTCAACCAGACAGTACACAGACACATTCAGATAGGGATTTTTAGGAAACCTGATGCACCTCAAGCTGCAATCCCAAACAAACCAAAGGTGCATGAAACCTTCTTGATCACTTATCATTCTTTCCCCTCTTACTGCTACCTCCCATCAGCTCGGAGCTAGCAGAATCCCCTTTCTCGACCCCAAGCTTACGCTTGCCCGACTCGGATTTCACTGAGCCTTCAACCCCAAGCTGCTCAAACCTCAAGGCAGCCGTAGGCGAACCCGAGGGAGCAACCAGAGGGTCGCAGGCCACATCAACCATGCTAATAAACTTGTACAGATTTGGCAAAATAAATTCAGAGGAGGCAGGAATATCTTTGAGCATTTTATCAAAATCAGCTTGAGTAAAATCTGCAGGAATTCCACTGAAATCTTCCATACCATCATAATTTACCTCAAAGTTGAGCATATCTTCATCGTCGGCTTCATAATACTCGGGGTCTTGAAAGTCAGCCTCAATGATCTCATGGTTTGCATCATTTGGGAGCTCTGCAAGAGGGGCTTGGACCACAGGTTCATCAACAGGAGGAGGAGCTTCAACTGAAACAGTTTGTACCACATTCACAGTGGTAGTAGACTCTTCACTAGTCTGAGCAGAAGAGATGGGGGTAGAAGATCCAGAAGATGTCTCCACATTCATTCCAAAGCACTTCCAAAGCTCAGCTTTCGAGTGCCCAAAGGATGGTGGTGGGAGTGGGCGATTCTTCTTTGAAGCAACATGGATCCATTCCCCGCCATCATTGGAGGGGGCACCATACCCTTGGGCATTAGTCTCACTGATTTCAAATCATTTTTTATATATTTCCTCAAACCTAGTCTCGCTGATTTCAAATCATTTCTTTCTTCTAACAGTTGCGTTCGGTCGAAGAGTACAAAGATCATTTGATTATTTTTTAAGAAAGGTGTAGAGGAGTTTATAGGAAGTGAAATCCCAATCCGAACTAGAACGCCAATCACAATTCATACATGGAAAGTAAGAATTGGATCTAGATATTTTTAATTACTGTTTATGTGTAATGCTTGAAAATAAGTTGTTTTAATTTTTCCTTGTTACCTCTAAAATGTTCGTTTGACTCTGTCTCTCTTTGTGTTGTTGATTTGGAGCAGTTCAATCTCCAGACATACAAGAAGTATCTCCAATTACAAAATTGAGCTTCATATATTTAGAGTAATAATGTTTGGATTCTTCATATAAGTTATAAAGATGCCTTGAACGGATTGGTATACTTCATATTACATATTACATCAGAAGTTACTGTCAATTTGTTGTGTATTTGGAATTTTTACTTTACTATTATGAAATGCTAGCTAGATGTGTTCTTAAATTTTGCTGCAATCTCGATTCCTCTTAATTGTAAGGTAGATCTAAACGATGCACTATCATACATGATCTGATGATGATGTTATTGCAATTCGATTTCTATATGGGTCTTGATGTTAGATTTGTGTGTGTAGGAACCAACCACTGGAGCATCGTTTATCTCTCAAATACTTTCACTTAATGAAGCAACAACGAAATTTGACAAATGGGACACTGCTGCACAAGAACAATCATAGTCTGGCTCCTATTTATTGCAGTTGTAGCTGCTGTCGTGTATGACATCTCAGACAAGGTATTTTTCACACTACATATTCTGATTTTGTGCAACATCTTGGGGAATAAATTGATCTTCTTAGTTATTTATCAAAATCTGATTCATTCATAAAGTATTGTTTGTTTTTAGAAAATGTTGTCAGAATTTTAGGTCCTTCGAAAACATTGTGGTTATTGCTTTTTTTTTCCATTTTTTTTAACACTTTCCTCTCTGTCCTTTCTATCTTTAAGTTAATTTTTGGAGCTTTGGATGCATGATACATTCATTCACACTAAAAGATGGGTTCAGGAATTGCAAAACAAGGTAATCATGCAATATTAGATGAACTAGTTAGTTTTGAAAGCATCTAAAGTACTAACAATTCTCGGAAGTTTAGTTTTTGTTACTACTAGGGTGGCAGACCTGTGCTACGCCCGGGACATAATTTTATATGAATTACATGACAGGTATTATACTTGATGAATAAAGCAAAAAATTACCAATGACATATATTCTATAATAAGGTAATGATATATCAATAGCTTATCTAGCAAATTTAAGCATAATTTTTTAATTACTCATTTCTAATTAGCATAAGTTACAATTGGTAAATATTTAGATATATGCATTCTCTTGAACCTATAATGTAATTAAGCATATCAATTTGCCTCAATCGAGAAATTTCTTATATGGCGAATCTTTTATTGCAAGTATTTTCTCTGTTTTATTTAATTCTTATTATTTTTAGGAAGATATTTTAAAAAACTAATAAATATTCTATCAATTTTGCTTCTTTACAATAACATTAACAAACATAATATAAAAAGAGCATTATCTTTCCAAATAATTAAAAATAGATAAAATTTTGTGTATATTAATGTAAAACATTAAGAATAGGATATAAAATACGGAGTATTACTTTGTATACCTTTTGCTTCTAGGTACGTTGATGATCTTTCTTTCTCTATGAAACTTCTCATTCTCATATTTTTCATGAATATTATTTCTCTATAATAACAATAACAAACATCATATAAAAAATATTTCTAAAGTAAAAAGAAATATCCAATTTCGTGTATAATTAATTATTTAAAAAAATGAATAACATAAATAGGAGATTTATTAGGTATATATTTATGAGGTTATGAGATTTATGAGGTGAAGATTACTACTTGGAATCCAAGGAGGTTAGCATTGAATCACTTAAAATTAATATGAAAAAAAAGAGTCCTTTTATTTCTTTGAATTGAAGACATTCAATTTGATACAAAAAATAAATATAAATATATAAATATATAAATTTTTGAAGATGAAAAGATAGACACTATTTTTTTAATTCAAAAATTTATAATTTTGAAATTTCAATTGATATAATATTAGAAGTAATGATATATGGATTTTATGGTGAGTTGAATACAACTTTTCTATTATTATTATTTTTATTATTATTATTATTATTATTATTATTATTATTATTATTATGGATAAAGATATCAATCTATCAATACTTACTACATATACTAAAGCATGAGTTTTTGATCTTACGTGATGTGCTCCTCTTTTGCAAATAAGGAGAGTGTGGCACATATTTTTGTTCCTCCTAATCAACTCATGCCAAATATATTGGGTTATTTTGAAAAATATTAAAATATTTTATAGGATATGGCCTAAGTGTATATATAATTTAAATAAAGATTTATAAGGTAAAGATTTAAATTATAATAAATTATAAAAAAACCTTAAAATTTGTTGTAAAAATATTCCATTAAATAAATAATTAAAACCAGCAAATTATACTAAAATATATATATAATAACTTTTGAAATAGGAAATGCGTACCTTTTTTTTGTTGGGATCTTCTTTGTGACTTTGTCTTCGTATGATTCATCTTGTGAACTTATGTCAAAATCTAACAACAAAACTTGTAAAAATATAGTCAATTACCTTAGAAAAAGGGGAAAAATATAGGAATGAAAATAAAATCCAGGGAAAAAAATAGATTAATAGATAATCAATCATTTAGCTCAATGCACATAATCAATATTATTACAACAATGGAAGAGTTGGAGGGAAAGAAAAACAATTTCTAGAAATGAGCACTCCCACCCGAACCTATATTGGGAAAGATGAACATTTTTGAAGATGAAGCTCCATTGATGTGTGAGTCAAATTTAAAGGGTGATTGGAGTTTGACATCATTAAAATAATGAATCTCATTAGACAATTGATTAAATTAATCGGACGGTTACAAAATCGAAAGGTTACAAAAATTCACTAAATGAAGATAACGGTTACAAAATTATTTAAGTTTCACATGACACTTCACATCGATAAAAAAAAAAAAGAATAAGCAATTTACATAAGTGATACGGGTAGATAAAGAGATCACCTAAAAATATACAAAAACTGAAAAACTAATTATAATTCATTTCATTAAAAAAAAGAGGTCAATTACGGTCATAAAATATGTGCAAATTAATTGATTGTAGGAAGAAAAAAATTATTTAAGTTTGACATATATATATATATATATATATATATATATATATAAACAAATAAATTCTTTCATTTCAAAATTTTATCTATAAATCCATTTACTTAACTTAAAATAGAAATACCCAAAAATTATCCGGGGTATTTCATCGTAAACCATATATGTGGGGATATAAGAAATTATATCATCGATATATTAATGATCAAATTGAATTGACAATTTATTTAATTTATTAAATTGATAAAAAAAACGAACATTATATATTATATATTACATATATAAATTTAATGACCAAAAAAATAATAAATGATGTAGCTATGAAGAAGTGGAAAATTAAAATGAAAAATGTAGCTATCAAGGTTTGAACCTTCAACCAAGAGGTAATCCCCAACACCTATAACCATTGAGCTAATTAAAGCAAGTTGATTCAAGTTGAATAAGAAAACAAAAATAGTATAAATTTTTCATGTATTTAATAGTAGCAATAAATGGCTCTTGAACACAACTTTTTATGTTACTAGGGTGGCATGCCCGTGCTACGCACGGGACATGTGTTTTTTTAATCAATTATATGAGTAGGGATTGAACGTGCGTGCTATGTAAGAGGATATGATATTTAATAATATATCCATACAAAATTTGAAATTTTGTTTATTTATTTCGGATATAGAGTCGTTAAAGGTAAAATGAAATATTTGTATTTTTAAAACTATTTCATATAATACAACTGAGCATATTAATTTATTTGATTTTTAATTGCCTGTTACTTTATTTACTTGTTATTATTTCAAAAAAGTTACCTATTATTTTATTTAATTTTTAAATTTTCAAAAAATGACCTATTAATTTTATGAATTTATGAGTAAGTAATTATTATCAGTAATATGAAAGTACAAATATTTCATGGAATGTTGTTAAGCCTCTTACCTTTGTTGGCTTAAATGATCAAGAGTTTGCTATTATCCACATTGCAGTTACTTGTAATTTTCTTTAAATTGAAAAAATACAATGGATATGAATATTCCAAGTAGACATTTAATACTTGATTATGAAAAAGAAAATTAACACAATTAATTTCGTAGAAAATATTTTTAATCTTAAATAATACACACTTTATAATGTCATTAATTTTCTACTACTTTCCTCCAAATTGATTAATAGATAATGTACAATCATTCGACATACCCAAAATCATCAAAATCAAGGATTTTTGTTCATCCAAATCAAAGACAACATTTTTATTCTTAAATAATACACACTTCTGAATGTTAGGATAATAGGATCTAGGGTAGCACACCGGTGTTATGCACGGAACATTGTTTGTTTCAAATATGCAAGTCTGACTGGATTGAGTATATAAATAAATAAAGAAATAAAACATAATGTAGATTTGAAGGATTGATAATCATAGATGATGGAAATGAATATCAATGATTTACCGGTATGGTTTACGGAGTAATTCCTAGTCAGTCATTGCTGTCTTTATCAGGGAATGAGATCGTTCTAGATCTTAGTTCTGTCGAAATCCAAGGAGTGAATCAATTTCAAATCAATAGACATCTGCATCAAAAAAGAAAAAGAAAGGGGTTAACAAAATCAATCAAATTAAAAGAAGATCAATTTTCATGAAAGCAAATAAACAAATACAAAAAATTCATAGAGTGAGAAGTTACGGAGGAATTGGTGGAAAGTTCCCAAACGAAGATGAATATAAAAGCCAACTTAATTAAGATGAATAAATAATTAGTTGGTAGTATGAATTTGACAACTTTTCATTTTCCCGTTATTTAAGAAAATTGTCTTTCAATCTACCTTAATTATCCATAATTAATTCAATTAAGTAGAGTGGACAACTTTTCATTTGCCCGTTAACTTTTCATTTGCCTATTAATTATAGAAAACTAATGCATTCTAAATCTGGCAACTTTTCTTTTTCCCATTATAATTTAAATATAAGCTTTATTTATGTAGCTATACATATGAGCATATATTTATTATTATATCATCTATATATACATATCTAATGCATGATTTTAACTATATATATATATATATATATATATATATATATATATATATATATATATATATATATATATATATATATATATATATATATATATATAGACAAATGGATTGTTGTTAACTATATATTTAACTATAAATATCTAATGCATGATTTTAACTATATATATATATATATATATATATATATATATATATATATATATATATATATATAGACAAATGGATTGTTGTTAACTATATATTTAACTATAAATATAAGCTTTATTAAATCATTGTTTTTAACTTAATTATCCACATTTAATTCAATTAAGCTTTATTTAGGTAGTTATATATGAACATATATTTATTATTATAACACCTATATATATACATATAAGCTTTATTTGCATGATACTACGCATATTTTAACTATCTACACAAATGAATTGTTGTTAAATATATATTGAACTATAAATATAAGCTTTATTAAATCATTATTTTATACAGTAGCTTTTTTTAAAAAAAGGGGGGAAGGTAAATCAATTTTCTTGTAATTTAGCATTTAATAGAGTTCAATGGTACGTGGCCACGTGGGTATTGAATGGACAAAAAGTAAAAACTATATAATATAAGATAATATAAGATATATAAGATTATTATTATTATTATTGGAAGAAAAAACTTTTTAAAAATTTCCTTACTAAATTTGTCTATTTTTCTCTTTGTTGATTGGGTCAAATTGTTAAAAAATCTTAATTATCACCCTAACACCTTTTTTTTGTTGAGAGAATCACCCTAACACCTAAAACAATCAATACTAACTAATCATATTTATAAAATCAAAATATCACTCGTTCAAAATAATTAAAATAATATGCACAAATTAGAGTATATAAAAATGTCAATATATATAAAAGTTCTTAAGGTAAGATATTTCAATAATATTACATTACATTGCAAATTTAATTTTACCTCAAACATAATCAAAATGGAATTTATCAACATAGTGATGAAGAACACCTTAAAGCTCCACTTTTCCTGATTATCAAACAAAAAAGGGTGAATGAAACCAAATCAGTATAAAGAAAGTAATAAGAACCATAACAATATATAAGCAAACAATTAAATTTTACAAAGAGAAAATGAAGCAAAAAAATATAGATTTTCCATTTCTTGATAAAGATCGAATTTAGAGGTTTGTTTTTTCACAACACAATAGGGATGATGTCCATCATTGATCAATGGAAGGATCAATTGGTATTTATACTACACATTCAAAAGATGATAAGTATTAAAATTAATGTGATTTAAAAAAATTAATTAATTAGAATGTGAAAAGATATATCACATGTCAAAATAAAAACTGACTTAACTTTTTATATATATTTCCACCCAAAAACCAAAACTCTTCACCTACATCAATCTCTTTAATATATAAAAGAAGCCAAAAAGTCATATATGCTTTTAAATAAAAGGAATATATATTAGGTATACAAATTAGCATTTAATGTGTTTCAATTTGTAGATATATAGAAAGAACGTTAGTTGTCAAGCAAAAAAAACAAAAGAATGTTAGTGCACATCATTTGGCATTAATGGGGGCAAAAAGCTTTATAGGTTATATAGATAGATTATACTGTTATATAAATAGATTTTCAAAATTTTGAAAAATATTTTTTTTGTCAACAACAATAAATTAATTAGCTGATTTAATTCAGTAGAATGTGCAGTAAATAAATATAAAAAAAAGACCAACTTTTTATTTCATTATAATGATGATGATTTTCCAAAAATTAAATACGTTTGATGTCTTGTTATGTAGATAGATCTATTACTTTAATTTATAGATGAATGCATGTGTTTAAATATAAAATGTTTGATTTTAACCACACAATTTAATTTAAATATAAGAATTATTTATATGAACATAAGTATGTTATTTTCATATATTTTTTTATTATATCACTATTATTATTATTATTATTTTTATAGCTTTATAGATTAATCATTAATGGATTATTCTTAACTATATATTTAACCATAAATATAAGTGTATTATTATTAACAATATATTTTTATAGCTTTATAGATTAATCATTAAAGGAGTTGTTTTTTATATAAAAAAACGTACAATTAGTTTTGCTTTCAATTTAGCATTTAATGAGGAAAAAAAAAGATGTAGTTGCTAGGGCTTGAACCTTGGATGAAAAGATTCTCAACAACAACTCTTACCATTGGGCTAAAGATAATATATTGATCCAAATTGAATATATAAGAAAAAATAGCAAAATTTTTATGGAGTTAATAAAAGCAATAAATTGCCCTGAACACAACTTTTAAGGTTTATATAGATATAGATATAGATATAGATATATAGATATAGATCTAGATAGATATATAGATATAGAAGATATAGATATAGATATAGATATATTAATCTTCTCTACTGTTCCCATAACATGTTTTGATCACTAATTTAAGTTTTATTTGATAAACTTGGAGCACATTCTTAAATTACATGATTGATGTTGTTATTTCATTCTTATATTTTAGGGTAACTTTTTAATTTGTTATCCTTTGTTTAATTGTGCAGGTTCTATTGGAGGAGGCATTTATCACTAAAATATTTTTAGACATTAATTCGTGTATACTTTCTTGTATACATAAATTTTAAATTATCCTAGCTTGATTTCTTTTCGATTCGCATCGCCAAATGTAAATTAGAATGCTTGTAAATTATCCTATATATATTATTCAATATTTTTTAAATTTGAATGTGTGTTTTATATCATTTACTTTTAAGTTTTAACAATCTTAGAGAAACGGCAGAGAACTAAATTTAGACCAAAAAATTGTATTTCGAAATAAAATATAGACTCTACATAACAGAGATAATAATGCAGAAAAAAAAGATATGACAATCTCGACACCAAGAACCGTCTAGAAAGACGGTCATCAATTATTGACGCTTATAGGTGTCAATAATTTCTGACGTTTTTTGGCGACGAAAATACATGTCATTCTCGACGCTTTCACGCGTCGGTAAATCTCTACGCTAAAATTATCGACACTAACATAAAGCGTCGAAAATAAAAATACTGACATCATTAGGCGTCGAAAAAGGCATTAAAAAACGTCGCTAATTGCCCAGTTTTCCTATAGTGAAGAGATACACAATGGCTTAAGCTTTTGTATCAGATCAAACTTCGAAGGGCCTAGTTCTACAAACGAAAGCTCAGGCAGTATGTGCTGGCATTAAGCTGACAATAGAAAGAAGAATCAGGAATATCATCGTAGAATGAGATAGTTTGGGAGTTGGGAGTGATAACAACAATTGAAGACAAGACAAAAATGCATTGTGAAATACTCAGAACGATATATTGAGGAAATTCTCCTTCTGAAGAGACGGTTCAACAATATCGATCATCTTTAAACACTGTTTCAAATAATCTAATTCATGTGCGGATTTCATTGCTAAATCTAGTGATGCTTAACATATGATTACCTGTTATAATATTATTATATTGGGATGGATAAACTCTAGGAAACCCTAGTTCCCGTGTAAACTCCTATATAAAGGGTCCCTTGGAACCCCAATAACATATCAGTTCATACTCTTCTCATCCTCTCTACTCTATTTATTATCACACGTTATCAGCACGAGTTTGCTCTTGGTTTCAAGATCGTAGCACGAGTTTGCTCTTAGGTTTCAAGATCGTATTCACGCTTTTATCAATTTGAAAGATAAATTTCAGAACGATTATCATTCGGTTGGTACAACCAATAAAAGTAACCACATAATACGACCCAGGTAAAAAGGCCACTTCCTGACTATCCTCTAAGCATTGCCTGAAGCATGCCCCTCCGGTAGAGGGTGTGAAAGAGGTTATGGTTAAGCGCTTGACCAAAGTTATTGTTGTGGCTTATAGCTAGGTCTGTTATACGGTTAATTTTAAATGTCTTGGAGAACATTATAAATGACTCATACCTGAAGTATGACATCAACGAAAGTTCTGACAATACCCATTTAGTGGCATCTAAAATAAAATAAATGGATCACCATATACAAAGTTCAATGGTTGAATATTATGGTTTTATAAGTGTCAAACAATTTTGAAAACCTGAAGTTTTCCCAAACAATCTTGAATGAAAAACCAAGATGAAAACCATATAACTCCAGAAGAGCATTGATCTTGTTACCCGAAGTAACAATGACACATATGTATGAATTGACATGGTATTGAACACCAATATCTCATATGACTAGCCAGAAGCAAGTCTTACAGAATTGAGAATGTATATATATGGTTTATTTGACACTCAATTATCCCATTGAAACTTATCACTAACCAGAAGTTAGTTAATGATAAAATATTTTTTCTTTGTGGCATTCGGTCATTCATGTGAAACGATGATGGGCGGGATCATTGACATTCACATACACACCCACTAAAAGGGATCAGAAGATCCTAGGACCCGAAGATCCTCAATAAGGGTGACCGAACATATATGGTCTATCATCTTGGCAAAATCGACAATAAGACCATCTAAATTCAAAGTAAATGCAAAGTCTCTAATGTCTCTTGAGTGGATTCAATGAGACAACTACGGAACATTATCATATAGACCAGTGTAATTCCAATATTATAGATGCCTTAACACTTTGGTCATATGAAACATAAGGTAGAGAATGTTATCAACCACATTGTTGAGAATAAGGTAGCTCACGACGACCAAGAAGAGTCGCTGGTCAAATGGGCCCATGCATGTTTGCATTTCGAATTTGACACAATAACATCTCCCTAATTATCTCCAGAAGAGAGCATGTCATTCAAAGGTTTTGAATAAACAGCATATGTTCCGAGATGTACCTCCTCCAAATGAACTACAATGAGACCACAAAGAAGTTGGATGATACATGGGATTTGAGTCCCTATTGATATCAAATACCTAGAGCTTTATAATGGTGATCAAATGCTCGGTATTTAGGGGGAGAGGAAATGAGACAAATTAAGAAAGAGACTGCATGGAAGCAACTTCTCTATCATTTCATATCCGCGGATAAATACAAGTGAACCAGAAGTTCAATAAATGAAATGATTATAAGGTTTAGCAAATATGCAATTGAAAGCATTTACTAAAGGCCAAGAAAGTGACAAAGTCACACATACTAGCTCATTTGGAAGTTCCAAAAGTAACTCCAACTCAATGAATATCAAAGTGGTTCTCAAGTACACGAGAAGTATTGGAGATCACTAGGCTCTTGGTATACGATTCCCCAGAAGTGGAAAGAGCCTATGAGAATATGATGATCATCAAATAAACAGATGGATGTCGACATCGAAATCATAGTAAAAGAGCTAGAAAGAAGCAAGTCATGCAAAGATGGATTCTTTAAGCACGATGAGATTGGACCAGTAGTTCCAACACTGCAAAGTGCAACATCAATTGGTTTTAAGTGGGTGTTCATACAAAATGAAATATAAAGCCAAGTTGATTGCACAAATATCTATAAAAGGTTATATGGAAAATGTATTCACCAGAAGTGAATATAATTTTGGATCTAAATGTAAATGACGGACGTGTTACTTGCATACGCATATAAATGAAAAAGATTGATTGAAAATGTCTGAAGCATTAATATCAAAGTCCCGTCACATGAAATTGGTTGAAGATCCTTATAAGAGTACCTGAAGTACCTATAATTGTGAAAATGGTAACATTGCATTAGGTCCCGAAGTACCATACAATGTTGTACTCTTTTCCTTGGTCTTGGTTTTTATCCCATTGGGTTTTTCCAAGTTAAGGTTTTTAACGAGGCAACTTATGCACCATTTAATACAACAGATCCCCTTGATCAACAATGAAAAGCACACTAGGTCCTGAAGTACCTTATGCTTGTGCACTCAAAGCAGCTCAACACCAATACATGAAAGTCAAGCGCATCAAGTCAATCATGAAGAAATTCCAAGTCAAAGAAAATCTTGAGATTCGACCATAAGCTCATGAAGACAGCGTCATCAAGAAGAATGAGAAGACTTCGAGAAGGATGTTGACTTCAGGGGGAGTATACACGCACTGCACTCTTTTTTCCTTCGATCAGGTTTTGTCCCACTGGGTTTTCCTGACAAGGTTTTTAACGAGGCAGTATCACCAAAGCGTATCGTATGTCATTTGTATTTTTTCTTGTTCCTAGTTTTGGTCCCATTGGGTTTTCTAGACGAGGTTTTTAATATGACAGTTTTGTAATATTTAGGGATGTTTATCCAAGGGGGAGTGTTATAATATTATTATATTGGGATGGATAAACTCTAGGAAACCCTAGTTCCCGTGTAAACTCCTATATAAAGGGTCCCTTGGAACCCCAATAACACATCAGTTCATACTCTTCTCATCCTCTCTACTCTATTTATTATCACATTACCGTCCTTTTGAATAAAGAGATTTGTAACATCATCATCATGATCAAGGTTGATCTTTACTCTCTAAAGACTTCCTATTTTTTTGTCTGTTATAAAAAAAAGCTTTTGTGTTAGAAGGGTGGATTCCGACCTTATAAACAATAATAAAATAAAAACCCGTCATGTCTCATATTTTTCTTTAAACTAGTAAGATGTTTGATAGTCTTCATATAATAAGGTTGGTGATACAAATTAGGTAATGAGAGAAAGAATTGATTTGCAAATCTAAAAAAAAGTGTTTCAAAAAGTTTAAAATGAGTAGTGATTGAAAATTATTTTCCATAAGTTCATTAAAACTCAATTTTAATTTTAACTATTTTAAAACTATATAACACTCCGAAAGACTACTAACATACCCTTGAATCAATTTTCAAAGAGGAATCCTCTACGCACGACCTATTTTGAGTATTTTCCACCAAACTCACGATCATTCACCAACTTTCAGTGTGGGTGAATTTTTTTGCCTAGCTTGTCAATACTTGTTTCCCGTATTCTGCCTAAAAATCTAAATATATAGATGTGGTGGGAGACCCCCAAATTACAAAAGATAAGACTATATAAAGGATCTTATGTAAAACGGAAACGTAAACCCAAAAGGTTCCCTATACTCCTCCAACTACCCAAAAAAAAAGGAAATAACCAATTAAGGGAGCCAAACGACCGGTTTCTCGTGTTGGCAAAATGAAACCACAGTCCCAGTCGGGGTGGCTCACTGGTGAGGAGCAAGGGGGATGTCATGAGGTCTCGGGTTCGATCCCTACCTCCGCCCCTTTCCTTAGATTAAAATCCAAGGTTTATCTTGCTCCTTTCCAGTGGGTCGAGCCGGTCTGCGCGATCCGGTTTACCTGGTGCGTAGTCTTGTCGACTGGGTCACATGCCCGAGATTTGCCACCAAAGTGTGGGTTCTCAGTTAGGTCTACCCGATTCTACTCCCACCCGCTAAACAAACGGGTCTGTTTTTATTCCTCTTGGGCTAGTGGCCCATTTTCTTTCCCAATCTGAACCACTAAGCCCATTTAATATTTTCTTTTAAAAAACACGGAGTAATTGTAATTCAATAATGAAAAGAAAAAATCAATTAAAAAAGAATAAGAAATGACTGAGGCGAGCGAGAGGTAAGATTCTGGGAATGAGTTCTGAAACGAAAAGTGAATTAACCTTCACTGTTCTCTCTCTTCCACAAACCCTATCGGCGGTGCGATTTTCATTTCAATTTCGGATTTGGGATGCAATTACGTGGTGCGTAGTGATCCAGTGTTGCCGTTGCTGATGCCTCCGTGAGTGATTGCTCAGGTAATCGCTTAATTGAACGCATTGATTGATGATTTGTTCGACTGCGCAAAATTGGAATCAAAATCATGTCTGCTTGCATCCATAATTGTATCAGATCATGGAACGACTGAGAATCTGCACAAATTGAGCTTGGGAGCAAGCTTAAACTTCCTCGCCGTGAGTAAAGGTACCATTACAAAGCTCGGGATTTGTTTTTTGTAATAGAATCTGTCATTCAATTCATCAGCGTGCTCTTGTCTAATGTTTAGTTAACAGGATGAATCTTTTTGATGAAGTGTTTTGCTGTATCTGTCATTTGTGCTTGACATTAATCAGATGCATCCTTTTGCTGTCTCCCTTTATCCACTCTCATTGTATCCATTTGTTAGGTTTTCTCTTGAAATGTGTGTTGATCATGATAAGCATAATCTACTAAGTTCCTTGATGTTGTTGTTTTCATTGTATTATGTTCCTGACACAAGAGAACCGTTTTTTGTTTATTACAGCATCACCTCTGTCGGTTCTCTCCCTTCCCTTTCAGATCCGGCAACATCATGTTTATATGTGATGGTGTGATGCAACAAAGCTGCTAACTATTGTTGGGATTCAGAATTTCAGCTTTGCATCGACTTATTGCGCTCGGTTAATCACATATCTCAAATTGCAAACCGCAAATATATAATGGTGTTGAGGGTTCCTTTCATTCTGTCAATTGAGAACAGCGGCACATATGTTGTTTCTCTACTGTTATTGGTTATGTGGTTTTACCAAATATGTCTTCAGTGTGAAGGGATGACGCCAATGCACCTTCTAATGGAGGCAAGGTCTCCTGCATCTACGACGCCACCTGCCTTGAAAGTTGGTTTTAAGAGGATTGCGATCAGCATTCTTTTGGGTGCCTTTACTGGTCTCTGTGCTGCTTTAGTTGTTGCCTGTGTGGTTAGATGTTTCCGTAATTACATTAGTAAACCCCCGATTCTCAGAGGTGCAGTTGTGTTTTCCCCAAATATTGACCCCAAATCTCTGCAGTTGGCTCTGGCTAATGAAAATCAACTACTAGGTTGCAGCTCTAATGGGGTGTATTGTAAAACCACTCTTGATAATGACGTAACTATCGCAATAAAAAAGCTGAAACCCATTGAAATTGGGTCATCAGAAGCTCACGATAAGTCCTTGAAGAGAAATATACAAGGGGAGCTTCAGGTGCTGGCAGGGTTAAGGCATACACATTTGATGACTTTACAAGCTTATGTTAGAGATTCCGACAGGTTTTCTCTAGTGTATGATTATATGCCAACAGGAAGCCTGGAGGACGTGATGAATAGGGTTCGTAACAACCAGTTGCAGTTGGGATGGGAAATAAGGCTACGCATTGCCAATGGCATCATAAAAGGCCTGAAATTTCTCCATTTTGAAAGCCTGCCTAAAGTTTTGCATTTCAACTTGAAGCCTACAAATGTGATGCTGGACGCAGAGTTTGAGCCCAAACTTGCTGATTATGGGTTGCTCAAGCTGATGCCCAATTTATATACAGCAGTAAATGGCTATAGACCTCCTGAATTTTCTCAAAACTGCAGGTATGATATTGATATCTCGTGTTGACAGTGATATTGGTGTATTGCTTCTCTTTAATGGAATGGCTTAGATTTCTTTGTCGACTTGTGGTTCTGCTTAGTCAGGTGGATGCTTTCATTTGAAATTTATTTCATCTCATTTTGACAAATTATCCTTATTTGGTGGGTCTCAGTTTGCAATTAGTCACTCTGTGATGTCCAAGGTTACATGTTAAGTACACATTACGCTGGTTGTGAGTACCAAGGGGCTTGGATAACATGTTATTCAATTAACATTAAAGTTTACGATTTGCTGGTGTTTGGCCCAGATACACCGAGAAGAGTGACATCTTCAGCTTTGGAGTCATACTGGGAGTATTGCTAACAGGAAGAGATCCCTTGGATCCATTCTTTGGAGAAACAGCTAATGGTGGGAGTTTGGGGAGGTGGCTTCGACATTTGCAGCAAGCCGGAGAAGCAAGAGAGGCGCTCGACAAGAGTTTGCTCGGGGAAGAAGCAGAGGAAGCGGAGATGCTCATGGCTGTCAGAATAGCGACTGTTTGCATGTCAGATGTCCCTGCAGACCGCCCTTTCAGCGATGAGCTTGTTCCGATGCTATCTCAGCTGCGCAGTTTCTGAGACGGAGGATGTATGTAAAAGCATATGTAACTAAATTGTAAGCCAACTGGATTTTAGAGCCAGTTTGTGGTTTGTTACTGATGACTAGTGATGACTGGAAAAAAGAGAGGTATTAGGTGAGTTCTTATGTATTATTGTATTCATATATGATACCAACCAACAAAACTACTGGTTTGTGTGATTTCTGATTTTTTAAATTGTGAAGGTGTACAAACTAACCCTAGAAATTTTGGCCTGGTTATGAATGTATGCTTATTCATCAATACTTGATTTGGGTGTGTTTATTTCTGGAATTCATCATCTCTTTTTTTTTTCTTCAATTTGCCTTAGTTTAAGGCAATAGAAATTAAAATTGCTAAAATCCCAAATAATCAAGCTTCAAAATACTCCAACTTGTACATTAATTGAAACCTCCAACTTGTACATTTAACTGTATATTTAAAAGAATCATCATAAATAAGTACCTATCAATCAATATATCAGGTTAAACAAATCAAATGAGTCGTGTTCATGGAAGGACGACAGCAGTCAACTTCAACGGCCATCTTCTTCCTTAATTTATGTATTGCGTAAAGAAAATAAAAAGCTTGAAGCTTGAAAATGCAACCCTACTAAACATCTTTAAAATAAAATACAGTATATAAAATGTATTTCTTTTCCACGCTGATCACCCAAAAAGAGTATTTTAGTTTCCATAAGGCTTTTTTTAAAGGATGCTGATTAGAAAATTCATAGAAAAACTCCATATATTGACTTCACTCGTGATCAAATCAATATCAAATTGCATAAACTTCAACCTAATCAGTTGACAGTGATCACTCACCAAAATAAATTTCCCATCTTTCGCCCTCCCCCTTTTTTGAGGCCTTGTCAAAATCTTCATTGAAAGTTCTATCTACCGAATGGGTAAAGATTCAAATTCGATTTTATGCAGAATCTCGCTGAATTCCTTCCTCCTGTTGCTGATTTCATCCGTGGGTCACTTCAATGGCTACTTCACTAAAGCTGATTCCCCGACTCTCTTCAATTCGTTCACCGTTTCAAGCATCAATTACCCAGAAACGAAACTCGGCCCTTATGATTCGCGGTACATACGAGGTGCGCAATCTCAAAGCTAACCTAAACCCCACTTTTAGGGGTTTTACATGAATTATATTTAAAAAGTTCGAATCTTTTAGTTCTTTTGTTGCTGTTGAAGTAATTGGCAGTAGATAGTTGTTAAGTACTAGTATTCGCTCTTTGATTGTTGCAGTGGTACATGAAAGCTACAGAAATTATTCTATTAATGGGTATTTGCACTTTAAGATTGTGAATTGCTAACTACTTTAATATTTCTTTGCAACCTTCCAATGGAAACAATATCTGGTCAAGGTCAACTGATGTTGCTGCTACTCTACTATAAGAAACCTAGAAGTCACATTTTTTGGTCCCAATTTTGTACCTTACATCTCTGCTGTGGTAACCCATAAGGGTGAGATGAGATGTAAGGTTTCTGCTTCATTGAGTTTGCATCCTAGATATGGAGGACCTTGGTTGAAAATTTTCTTCTTAGTTATAATATAATTAATTCACATGGTTTGCTCCTGTTTTTTTTTTTCTTTCTCCTTTTCTTCTTAATTAGTACTATAATATAATTTGTGGCTAACTATGTGAGTGGAGAACTTTGTTGTGGAAATTAGGGATTAAGGTACTTCTTGCCGATTCACCTGGGATAAATCCAGACATTAGGAGGTATCTTGCTCATTGTATGATCTATTTAGGTGTCCTAGAAGATAAATAAGGATACAGTTTTCAGGAGTGATTTAGCAGAATTCTCTACTGGGCAGCTTTATGAGCTATGTTGGATTACATCATATAGTGATGTCATAATCGAACGCCATTTTGCAGGAGTCTGCTGCTACCTTTAGATATGTCAATAGGAGAGTTGAGCAGAGAACAACGTATTCATGTTTTCAGTACTTGGCTTCTGCTGATTTATTTGTGGGTTTTCGTGATGTTGATGCTCTTCCACTGATCCATTTGTGCTAACCTGAGTGCTTGTGCTTAAGCTGTAAATCTGGGTGTCAGCTGTCTGATTTGTGCATCTTCATCACCTAGTTTTAAAGATATTGCTTTCTGTTACAATTTGCTGTCCTTGGTGTCTCAATTCACGTTCAGATGTAATCTGACAAACTGCTATCAATTTCTGAAGACTTGTGTTTGATTTCAGTTCTTTGTGTGCATTGCAAGATTGTGCTTTAAAATAATTGTGTATATCTCAAACTGCAGTGGATGTGCCTCCATGGTTCTCTTCGGTGACTATTGAATTGGAGTCAGATGTGGACCTCGTAAGTTTCATGTCCCGAAAACTTGATAAATCTTCTATTTCAAATTGTGAAAATGATCCTTCAAGACATTCAAGTGAACTTTTAATGAAAATAGCATCCTGATTCAGTTTCCTTTGGCTGTGCAATATTGTGTGCAGGATTTAAGCCGTCTTTCGAAGGTTCCTAAGAGTACACTGCCTCTCATATGTTTCCGAGATGGCAGTCTCCCAGTCCCTGATTTCTTGGACAATTTCTCGAGTAGTTTAGGTGAAGTGTAGCTTCTTTTCCTAATACTTGACATCGAATTAACTCAAGTGTTTTTTCTTTTCCTTATTAAAACAAATACAAAATAGTCAGAGTAGCTCCATCATTCACCCTTTTGAGCTAATTTAAGTCTGTAATATTTTTCTGGTTGTAGTTCTAGGAGCTGTCTCAAATGGATCGATAGGTGAAATACAAGGTTCCCAAAATAAAGAGCATTGCTACCCTATGCAGGAAAAAATAAAGGTGGCATTGACGAATGAGCAGGTAATAAGGAATTCTGATCATGATAAGATTTTATGGACTTGAATCGTCTATGCAAAATACTAATCTACCTGAATACAGACACTGCTTTTCTTCTTTGTCTAGTCTGGTTATTTTTTAATTGAAGCAGCTTTAGATACTGACTTGGATTCTCGGGCAGATTTCTCCCGGAGTCTGGTATTTAGGTCTTTTTAATGGGATTGGAGCTATGAGGACACAGTCGAAGATGGTAAAATTTCTCTCTTACTCAAAGATTATGTTTCTGATCATTAAGGCATTAAATTTAGTTGTAGGATGGAATTTGCTCAGTTGGCGGTAATGGACCTCTTGTATTAAAGATATCAAAAACATCTTGTTTATGGACATATACAGAAGGCTTTCTTTTTTCTTTCAATTTTACTGCATAGAACTAGAACTGAAATGTCAATGGTATGAGATGGTACCTTTCAGTATTTATAGGCATATTATCATGTAATTATTCGTTAAAAAACAGAATAATACAGGTATCATGAGCTCTCTTTTTTGTGGATGTGCAGATTAACCGAGGTAAAACATGCTCTTTTTCAGCCAATGTAAGTGTGACAGGATGCACATTTCCAAACTTGTGGGGCCAACACTGCAATCAAACTGTCAAACCACTTTCATGTGCTCAATCATTCATCAACAGCTCTTTAACACCTGCTTTGTTGGCTAGCATGCATAATCAGACAGCAGTACAGATGGTATCTTGTAAAAATCCTGTAGAACCGACATGTTTGGAAGATACTGAGCAAATCATCTACTTAATGGAAATCGTTGGGTTGGCTGAGCAGCTGATAATCTCGGCCACAGATGTGAGGCTTAATGACACGGTATCATTGAATAAAACTGCAAATTCTGGTGGCTTGCTAAAAGCTTATGCTCGTCATGGAGCAATGCCTTCTCCAAGTATGCATGATTATGCTTATGATATTGATAAAGGGCCTTTAATCATTCAATCGCCCAAGGTCGGTAGCTGGTATGTAAGCATCTTACTTAATAACACAACAACAGAAATACAAAAAGCTCAGGGCAAATCTGGAACCATCTGTTACTCCATGGTTTCTCAAGTGTTTGAATGCCCACACGGGAAGACAGGATTTAACTGCAGTTGGGAGAGATATACACTTCAGGTTAGATGATGATTTATGAATCCATTTGGACATGTAATTTTTTTTTTCTCTATCACTTGAACTTTCCAGTTATCTGTTATTCTATTAACTGCATGTCTGATACTTGAACGGTGCTTTAGCTGTTAATGTAGTATTCGGAAGAATGATTTATTGACAAGCCGGGTATGATTGTCTGCAGACAGTTCTCCAGAACCACCAATCTAGACCGTTCAGGGCGTATTATATGCCTGTAGATGGGAAGGTGTCCTCCAACTCGGGGAATTTTCTTCTTGAGCCTCTTCTAAGTAACTCATCAATGGGAACTCGGTCAGAGATTGCCTGGACTTACTTTACCTTGGATGTTCCTCAAGGTGCAGCTGGAGGCAATATCCATATCTGGTTGACATCGGAGAAGGAAATAAAATATGAGGTCTATGCCAGATTCGGCGGACTACCATCTGATTACGTGTGGGATTATTTCTACATAAGCAAGACCAACAGCAGTGGCGCGTCAACGTTTTTTATGATGAATAATTCAACAAAGGAGGTTATTGATTTTTATATACTATTTGCCAGAGAAGGAACCTGGAATTTTGCTATAAAGAATCCGAACTCCAGCAGAGAGGCACTAGATGACAAAACAGAAATGTCCATTACCATTGAAAGTTGCCCAAACGGATGCTCTTCACCTCATGGCTCGTGTACAATCGGTTTGGATGATAGTGGATTGACTATCTTCAGGTCTGCTCCTCTTCTCAATAGTACCATCACTTCATGCTCTAAAGAATGAATTGAGGGTTAAATTTTTCTTACGATCCGTCTTTTGGTATTGACCTAACATTCACTCTCCTTGCTTTGCAGTAACTGACTTTCTCTTTGTTATATTTTGTTGCACAGCTACTGTTCTTGTGACCGCACACATGGTGGCATTGACTGCAGCACAGAAATTGTATCTCACAAAGGTAATGAAGCTGATTACTTGTGGCCATTCAGCGCCTTCCATTTTTCCCGTGTTCAATAGAATGTAAATATTTATACTTTTGCAGGGCACGTGTGGCAATCAATTTCTCTCGTGGGATCAAATGCCGCTGCTATACTTCCAGCATATTTGGCTCTTCGACATAAGGTAACTTTCATGCCGTAAACTCATCTGTTATCCAGAATTCAAGTGTTTGAGATGAAATGTTTCAACGTTTAGCTTGAACAGCACATGCCTCTTGAGTCTTGACTGACACTGTTTCTTCGTCTTCATAGGCATTTCCAGAATGGGTGATCTATACATGTAGTGGCATCTCAAGTGGACTTTATCATGCTTGTGATGTAGGGACCTGGTGTGCATTGCAGTTTCACGTTCTACAGGTAAGAAACCTTGGATTACAATAGAGAAAAGATGCCGTTGAGTTTGATTTGTTCAAAACAAAAACCTATAGTTAGCCAAAAAGGCAAACTAGTTCGGATGGTTTATTTAGCCGGTCTCAAGTTAATAAGCATTATCTTTCATTCATTATAATGGCAGTTCATGGATTTCTGGCTTTCGTTCATGGCTGTGGTAAGCACATTCGTATATTTGGCTGATATTAGTGAAGGTTCAAGGAGAACAATTCAAGCAGTAGTGTCGATTCTCACAGCTCTAATGGCCATTACTGGTGCAACCAGGTCTGTATAATAATGTACCAAAGTACGCTTCCAACGTTTTTATATACTAACTATTGGCCGAGTTTATTTGTTCTAAACACACATAATTTTGCACTTATGCAGGTCTTCAAACATAGTTCTTGTAGTTTCAATTGGGGCTGCAGGTTTGCTTATCGGTTGGTTGATTGAACTCTACCCCAAATATAGGTCCATGTCGTTCAGTTTGTCATGTAGTTTCAACGTGATTCAAGGGTGAGTTTCATACTTAGTGAAGTTATCCTGGATTTAAGCTGCCCGGTATGAATCGTTCAAATCTAGTAACCTTACTATTTGCTTTTAGGAGGCAAGCCATCGTACTTTCACTACGCAATGTTATAAAGAACCTCCTGAAACGCTTCAACTGGTATTTCGTGGTGGCTGGCTTCATTGCACTTGCCATGGCTGCGGTGAGTTGGACACTCGAAACAAGTCAGAACTATTGGATCTGGCACAGGTAACTCCAAACCATACAGCTCAATGAACTTCTTTCCTCATGTATGTTCCTTCAGAGAAGATTCTTATCATGTTTTTCATCGTCCTTTCGTCCTTCCGACTATCTTCTGCAGTTTATGGCACGTAAGCATATATACGTCTTCTTTCCTCTTCCTGTGCTCGAAAGCCACCACAATTGTCCGCGATAGCCAGGGACATCCTGCCTTGCCGAACGAACAGTATGAGCTTGCTCGTCAGGATTCGATCCCTAGAGGTCAATCTGAGGAACAAGGATTATAGTTTAAAGGTCTAAATTAGGCAGATATGGGAAATGTGGTATACCTAGCAGTAATTTGATCTAAATATTCATTTTACCATAAAATCTGTATATGCCCATCATTTAGACTGTGCATATTTAGGCAAAGTTGGAAAGATCAATTACAGTTTTACAATACATTTTGCTGGTTTTGAGTTCGTTTGGCACTATGTGCTTTTTGTTTATGAGGGGCTAATAAAGAGCTTATAATGTATAATCTGTGCCAGAAGTGTCAATCCAACTAGAACCGAGATGTTTTTGATGGCGTCTATCGCTCAGGATCTCGCGGGTAATGGCTGCTTCGCACCAATGCCCTACAGAAGCATACATGTTAGACATCAAGGTGTAGTTTACAGGACGCTCTGGTTGTAGTTTGAAGAGCTTTTCGGCTATCCACTCTGCTAACTTCGTATGCCCGTGAAGTTTGCATGCTCCAAAGAGTGCTCCTAGGGTGTTTGGATCGAGTGTCACTGGCAGTGAGGTTAGAATGGTGAAAGCTTCGTCGATAAGACCAGCACGACCTAGAAGATCGACGAGGCAGGCGTAGTGCTCAGGCCTTGGTGTTATACTGTAGTTGGAGATCATCAATTTGAAGTAATGGAGCCCCTTGCTTGTGAGACCCCCATGGCTGCAGGATGAAATAACTGCAAGGAAGGCGAGATCATCCGGCTTAACACCAACTGATAACATTGTCTCAAATGTCGCAATGCTTTCCATGGCGCGGCCATGGAATCCATAGGCACCTAGGATTGAAGTCCATGTGATCAGATTCGGTTCCTCAACCGAGTTGAAGGACTTCAAAGCACTTGCGAGACTTCCACACTTGGAGTATGCAACGATCAAAGCATTGGGGATTGATATATGGTTTTCAAACCCACTTTTGACCGCATAGCAATGCGTCTCCACAACCTCGTCGACGAATGAAAGATTACCACACGAGCTGACAATGCTAGCTAGGGTTAGCTCATCTGGATCAAGGCTCTTCCCCGTCATCTGAACTAATAGTTTCATAGCCTCCTTTCCATCTCCATGTTGCCCATAACCCACAATCATAGTGTTCCAGGAAACCACATTTCGGACAGCAATCCCATCGAAAACCTTCCGAGCATCAACTACCTCTTCGTTTTTTGCGTACATATCAACGATAGCACTGGCCACTTGGACATCCAAATCAAAAGAGAATTTAATCACTACCCCATGGAATTGCTTGCCCGATTCACAGTATCCTGGCCTTGCGCACGAGCTCAAGAGGCTACTAAAGGTGAACTCATCCCCTCGAAAACCTTCTATACACATCAATCTAAATACCCTCATTGCATCCTCAGTCAAACAGTTAACACCATAACAGGACACCATCGCATTCCACAAAACTAAGTCTCTACACTTGATTCCGTCAAAGACGGACCATGCCTCATCAACCAAACCGAATGCCCCATATAAGTTAATAAGCGCACAACCCACAAAACTATCTGAATCAAATCCCCATTTGACCACAAGGCAGTGCATCTTGTTACCTAGGGCTAGTTCTTTCAGCTCGATACTTGCTCGAATCAGCCCATTCAATGTCAAGCAATCCGGCTTCGCCCTCTCCACCAACATCCTTCGGAAATAAGCTAAACTCCTTCCACAAGACACCCACCCACAGATGACCGTGTTCCATGACACTACATTCTTCACAGGCATTTCATCGAACAGTTGGCGCACACCTCGATATTCACTGCACTTAACATAGGCATGTAAGATCTGATTTTGCACCGAAAGCGCACCTTGAAAACCCGATTTAATTACATGGGAATGCAACTGCTTTGCCCGGGAGATTAACCCCCTCTTAGCGGAGTCCTTCAGGGCGTCGGAGCAAAAGGCGAAGGTGGTTAACTGGCTATCGCCATTGAAATTGGTTATCAGTGATGGGTTTTGATGTTTAGGGTTTGGGAAATCGGAGAAATAGCGCTTGAAGGGAACTGCGAAGATTGAAGAAATGCGACGCCGGGAGATCATATAGATCGGTTTAATTGGAGAGGACTGGTACTTTCCCGCCAAAACTAACTGTTTAATTTCTATTCTTCCTGTCTCATAAATAAATCCCCTTTTTTTTTTACCTGACATTGAACATTCCTTGGTGGTATCATTAGGGAATCGGTTTTTCTACACAAAATTTGTCCTCTTAATCAAGTTTATTCCTCTCCAGTCTCCAATATTCCAAGATTCGTCTATGTTTGGTTTGTGCTGCCGGTTGTTTTGCATTTATTTTCCTGTGATAGGTCATAGGTGGTATGTTTGACGGTGTCTGTCGACTTATCGACCTCTCGAGTCATGCATCAAACTTAAATTTGGATTTGAGCATAAAATTGTGTTGATGGACGTACTGCTTGTTTAGTAAATGAATGAGCTCGAACTAACCCATTCGGGGTGGCTCACTGGTGGGGAGCAAGGGGGGTGTTAGGAGGTCTCGGGTTTGATCCCTACCTCCGGTCCTCCACCCCTTTCCTTGGATGAAAATCCAAGGTTTGCCTTGCTCCTTTTCAGTGAGTCGAGCCGGTCGGCACAAGCCGGTTTACCTGGTGCGTGGCTCTTGCCGGCTGGGTCGCGTGCCCAGGGTTTGACACCAAAGGTGGATTTCTCGTCATAAAAAAATAAAATGAGCTCGAACTAAATGTCACCCTACTTGCTTATTATATAAGAAATTTTATAAATTTTACAAAATTCGAGCTACTCGAGCTTGAATCGGACCAAGTCTCAATTTAAATCGAGCATAAAAATATGCTCATATTCGACTCAATAACTAACGAGTTCAAATCAGAATTTTTTAGAGCCAAATTCAAACTACTCAACTTGTATATATAACAAGTCTAATTTCAAACATCGGTTGAATCATTTTATTACTCACCAATTTAGTTACCAATTCAATAATAAAAAAATTGGTCTAAATGAATCATTTTGTTTTAAAAAATTGGCTCTAATTTAGTTACCATTCCAATCAATATCAATCAATCAATTGATATCTAATATAATACTAAAACACATGCTTGGAGATGCCACATGGCGGATTCTCCTTCAATCATCCTACGTGGCATTATGTACTTAAATCTGGGTCCACCTTTCATTAAAAAAAATCATTTCAATTAAAACTTTTAAAAATCAAACTAATTATCCAAATATTTTTTTAATATTTTTTTCAACTCATTTGCCATATCAAACCATGAAATAAACTTGACTTATGTTTTCCAATTTTAATATTCATGAACACATCAAACTTATAATAGAATTTTGGTTTAATATATATAAATTTGGTCGATTTTGGAATCTATAATAATATTTATAATTGTTTAACCGTATTTATTTTAATGTTTTCCCTAACCTATGTCATATTCTAATGGAGTAATTTAAAAAGTCATATCAATTTTATCTACTCAAGAATTCACTTTCATTTACTCAAATAATATATGCTCTGCACTTTTGAAAATTTTAAATTTCTTTAGCAGATCCCATCAATTTCCTAACTACGTACATTCAAAAAATCATATTCTCATTAGTACCAATACTAAGCTCCGCATAATTACATATAAAAAAAATATTCTATGTAACTAAAATAAATAAAAAATGCTTCACAAAACTAATAATATATAAAACATATTCCACGAACAAAATTAATTTTGATCACTTTTAACAATAATATTCTAAAATTTGTATTTGATCACATCATAATTAGATGAAACTCTATCGTCTTTGAGTGAATTTATAAGTTTATTTATAAATTTATTAGTAACATTTATAAGTTTATTAAACCAAGAAATCAATTAATTCAAATCTTTATTAATTATCCAAATATTTACAAATCTCTAATAATTATCCAAATATTCAATTTTCTTTATTAAACTAAATATTTTAAATACAAATCTTTATTCATTATCAAAGCTTTATGGTTGTTTTCTTATTTCAATTAGGATATTTAATCTGAAAATAATATATACATAATTTAATATCTTGAGCCAATGCTAACAACTATGCTATACATTTTGTTTAACTTAATCACATAATAGTTTACTTTAACCCTAATTTCATACTACATCACACTTTTAAAAATTTTAACTCAATAATTTTTGGACGTATTACAGAGTCCATGTTGATCTTCAACGGATTAGATATTTAACTAATTTTCAAAACACTACCGAACAATGATTTATTGTTAGGGAGTCTTTTGAAAATTAGTTTAAATCAATAAATAAATTATTTATTTATTGTTAAAATAAATTACGTGCGTATCTCATTTTGATAGCCTTTTATTAATTTATATATATTAAATCTTTCATTAAAAATGGTTGATTTAGTTACAATTAATTACTAATAAAATTAAGATCCTTTGATTTTCTTTTTTTATAGATTCTCTACTTTAAATTATTATTTCACCTTAATTATTTATTAAATTAAAGTAATTGTATCTTATGTATTTTTAAATTAATAAATCTAATTAATTAATTTATAATATTTTTTAGAATAATTTATTTATAAGCTAACTACCAAGTAATACGTGTAAAACAATCTAATCAATATATTTATTATTTTTAGAATAATTTATTTACAAGCTAACTTCCATACACTCACACAAACGTAATTGGGAAAATATTGACTCAATTGTTTAGAATTTCTTTATAAAATCTAATAATTTTCCTTAAAAATTACCTTAAGTTGTTTTTAATTAAATAGCGAATTGTTTAAACTTTATCTGAATTTAATGACTTGATATAAATTTTCATTTCTTTTTGTCATAAAATCTTACCAAAATAGGAAATCTTTTAATTTGTATTGCCTTTATTTGATATTTTATTTAATTATAGATTTTCTCCAATTCAAAATATAGCCGCATTTTTAACCTTTTGTAGTTTCAATTTCAATCTCTTTTTAATTACAAAACTAATTATATGAAAAAATATATAATCTACCAATGAAAGTTTCAATTAATTAATTATTATTTTTAATAAACAATTATGTATAATAATAATAATAATAATAACAATCAAATAGAAAATCTGATTATTTGGATTTTTAAGTAATATCGCAATTTTTTATTATTCATCTTATGATGTTTTTAACCAATTTTTAAAATATTAAAATTTTTGCTGGAGTAAAATAAAACCAATTTATTTATCTAATCTCTATAAATCTTGCAAGGGAAGACTTTTTTTTTCTCTCTTTCTATATATAAGGCCCGGGATTGAGTTTTCTTTCACATAATAATAATCAAAATTTCAATTATCAACAATAAAATTTCAAACTCCTACTTTATGTTTGTTGTAAATTGTGTATTTGAATTTAGTTGATGGTTATGGACTTTGTTTTGATTCATCTGCGTATATATTTTCTTCTCATATATTACCATTTATATTCTGAAATTGATTTCATGTTTTTTTTAATGCAAGATGGTGAAGACAATGAATGGTTAATTTCCATAACCACAATGATCTAAAAAGAAATTAACATATATACTCTACAAGATTTGAGTATGTATGCTTCAAAAATGAAAATTGAAGATTATTAGTATGATTAGAGTATATATGTTTCCTTTAATCTAAAATAATTTCATATTTCATATTAAAATGAAATATTAAATGGTTATTGTTGATTTTAGGCAAATAAAATATTATTTTGAAATATAAAATTTGAATACAAGTTCAAGATTTTCATTATCAATAGGTTAATATGATTGATTCTCAATCCCCATTTTGTTTAATGGTTGGACACATTTTTATATCCTGCCTCGTGCATTTCAAATCTCAAACCTGACCCTGTTAGGAAGGTGAGACATTGACGTTTTGCCACATATATTATATATTGATATAATATAAACATTTTTTTTTATCCAAATTTATATTATTTTGCTATATTGTTTTCATATCATTATAATAGTATAATATATGGAATATATAATGTAAATAAATTAATTATGGTAATACCTTCTATAAAATATAATATATTTTACAAATCCCGTGCGTTACGCACGGGTACTATGCTGGTATAATACTAAAACAGAGGCGTGGAAATCCTATGTGGCGGGTTCTGGTGCGATTCGCTTACGTGTCTTTTTATGGTGCATTCTAACCAGATTTTTTTGACACGTCAATTAATGACAACCAATAAATTTAAGCCGCGTTAGACGATAACCCTATCTATTTATACATGTGTCATCCTATATGTCCATTTTAATTAATGATTAAATTAATTTTTAGTATAAATATTCAACCTCATACCTTACAAATCTTATCATTTTACCTTAAGTTATTTTATAAATATTTTATCTAGCAATCTTATTTAGAAAACTTATCTTCATACTCCACATCTAAGAAATAATCTTTTTAATATAATAACTTATTTTTAATATAATTTTAATTAAAAACATTCGTTTTTGGTCCATCAATACTTTGAACAAAGGTTTGAAACAAGAAAAATAAAAAGACGAAAGGTTTTTTTTTTTACCTATACATAGATTAAGAAACTTAATTTAATAAAAATTCCTAAATTTTATTATCACCCCTGTGTAGCCCTTAATTTGAGAGATGTTTGCTTAGGTCAATGGCTTGTGAGTTCTTCATGGCTCCATAATCTCAATTCGCCTAATTAATTCATTTTGATTTTTATTAACTATCAATGATCATCAAATGAAAAAAATGAAATTATATATATTTTAAAAAATTTTATTTTTAAAAAATATATTTGGTACTAACACCTGTTGTTATATTAATGAATTCATTATAATATTTGTTAACCATTTTTTTTTTGTGATATATGCTCTTCGAGTATATTGAGAAATCAGATTTGGAAATTAACATATTAAAATAAATAATAATACATATTAAAATGGCTAAAAATTGATAGAATATATGGGTAGATAGAAATTGGATTTAATTTAATCTTATAGAATTTTTAAAAATTTATATTTACTCATTATTACGATCGAAGGATTTTAATCAAGACCATATGCATGGTTGGATAAAGATGTGATTTAGTAAATAATATTATCAAATAAAAAATGTATAATAAACGGATAGATAGAAATTAAGGTGGCAATTGATATAATATATCCATATTTAACAAAGTTGGGTAAAATCTTGTGAAATTATTTCAATATTTAATGAAATTGGGTAGAATCTTATATTAAGCATGCATATATATTGCTATATTAATATTTAATATTTTACGCTATATCGATATTTAACGAAATTGGATAAAAATACTACATTTAAGAATAAGTCTTCTTAGCGCTGAAACTGACCACACATTTGTTAGTACTACCTTATATTCAACCTTATATTTTAATTAGTAAGAAATCTTATCTTTTTATATTAAATAATCTAATACCAACAACTTCATCATAATCTAGATATATAATCTATATCTATATATCTATATCTATATATAATAATCTACTAAAACAGATGTCTGAAACGAACTCTGGTGCGATTCGCATACGTGATATTTTTTAGATTAAAATGGTGTTATATATTCATCTGAACTAAACATACTCTTAATTTAGTTTATGGGTATTAAAAGATCTAAAATTTCAACTAAACTATTATAACCTTCAAATTTTGGAAAAATAAATACATTAAACATCATTTTGTTTATTAAGAAACCGTTCGTTTCTTAAGAAACCGCACAACGGGCGGGTAGTAATACTAGTAAAAAATAAAGTGGGTAAATAAAAGTGTAAGAGAAATCCTTAAAATTTGCACCCTCATTTTTAACATCATGATCAACTCGTCGCCTTTTTTGACAACTTTTGATGTTGTAATAAAAGTTAGATATCTTATATTCCATCTTCTTATTATGTCATACTCATATATTGATATCATGCAATGATGCAACACACATAATATTGATGGTGAAAGTGGCTTTGAAGACAGCGGTGTGCAAAGTGCAAAAGTCTTAGGAAAATAAAAATAAAAATGAGCAAAGAGAGAAATCCTGAGCGCTCACGCAGCCCCCTTCGCAGGCAACTTATCCTGCCGGATAAACTGTCGGACGACTCCCAAAATGCACCTCCTAAAGAGCCTGAGAGTCGCCCTGACATGGCAATTGCACCGGATGCACTGCTCAAAGAGTCTGAGAGTCGCCCCGACATGGCAAATGCACCAGTTCTGAAAGCTACGAGAGAAGGTCCAAGAGAGGGTCAAGTGATCTTTGGCTCTCCGCAGGACTCACAAGACCAAGCACATACATCAGAAGGCTTTCCCTACCATCCAGTAAACGCAGGCGAGGATGCACAATACCCCTCGTACAAATCAAAGCTGATGCAGGGCCCAGGGGCAGGGTATGTCATATCCCATCACAACCCGGACGTACCTAGCTGATGAACCCCCTCCAAATTACGACACAGATGATGATATTGTGCCGAAAAAACGATGACCCAGATTGCTCAACTATCACCCTCAACAAAGCTGAGAAGCAAATGCTAAGGAGACCATGGAGGGACACACTTATAATAAAGCTCTTTGACAAGGGGTTAGGCTACATGCAACTGTACCGTAGGCTGCACCAAAAGTGGGCATTATCAACCCCCTTTTCTCTTATTGATCTCAGGAACGATTACTTCATCGCAAGGTTCTCGAACAAGGCCTACATGTTGTCATGGAGGGTCCATGGATGATAGGCGATAATTACCTATCCATCCGAAAGTGGGTCCCAAGATTCGATTCTAGCCTAGACCGGATTAGCACCTTGACGGTTTGGGTTCGGATCCCATGCTTGCATATTGAGTATTTCGACCAGAGATTCCTTCAGAAAATTGGGGAGAAATTAAATAGGAAAGGTGCTTCACATAGATATTAGATAGCACCACGGCTGTTGTTGAACGTGGTCAATTTGTTCGATTGAGCGTAGAAGTGGATCTTATCAAACCCCTCATTTCCAAGTTCAAACTGGATGGGAAGATATGGGCAATTCAGTACGAGGGGTTGCGTATGCTTTGCTTCATTCGTGGCAAAGTTGGCCACTCGAAAGATGAATGTGGTAAGAACGTTGAACAGGAGCAGAAGCAAGACTCCGACCAGGCTACTGATCAACCCAATATGGACATCAGTTCTGAGAGATTTGGGGGATGGATGCAGGCTAAGAAGTTGGTGAGACCCCGGGCGCAGCAAGTGTCGAAAGCCCAAGGCTCCTCTAAGGCGCCGGAGGGAACAACCAATGAGCCATCGGCGGCAAACCCAAACTGAGAGGAAGTTTTCATGAATGCTAATCAATCAGCGCCAATCATGGAGGGGGGGGGGGGGGGGGGGGCAAATCACAAAAACTTCGGGTGATGATGGAATTGGTCAATCATCAAAATTCTCGATGTTGACAATCGAGGAAAATCCGGTGCAAAATAAGGAAACTGAGGATTTCCAGCGCACAGAGAAAGGAATTGAGATCGTGACGGTTACGAATTTGGAAGAAGGAAAAGATTCTGGGGATCACAGAGATACTCAGTTGACCAAAAAAAGCGAAAACAATCAGAAAAATAAAAATCCTTTTATTCCCTCCTCCTCTTCACATTCCCGCCACACTACTACCCCTAAGTCAACCCCAAACAAAAAGGCTACAGGCCAAAGCACCACCCACAAGCAATCCACGATCAACAAAACTTCATTCACAACTCCAAAACCTTCCACCAACGCCACAAACCCTCCAAACTACTCAAAATCCAGTGCTATTGCACCACCCACCAGAGACCCCCCCCCCCTCTCCCACCCACACCGCCAAGAACCAAACCTTTCCCTCAAAACATGACATCCAACGCACCACCCTCACTAGCAGCCCCAAGAATCGAGATACTGCACGTAGACAAAGTGGATAGCTTCCTTATGACAGACCGCCGGACAAGCGCATCATATGCAATTCTTTCGAGAATAACAAACAGTATGAGAGTCGAGTTTCTCCCAATGCTAACGGAATCCAGACCGATGTTATGCAGGATGGGAATCCCCCAAAGAATCACTTATGCGATCACTCGCTTTGTGGACGTAGTCAATGCCTTTCTTTCAATCCAACCAGATAGCCATCCAACGATTCTAAGGAATACAGACAATATTATTGTTGATATGATTAAGCTTAACATTCTTGTTTGGAATACTAGGGATGCGGCAAGCACCAGATTCCTCAATGCTCTTAGAGAGTTGATTCGGCTCCATGATCCTCGTGTCATTGCCTTAGTTGAGCCGAGAATTAGTGGGGCAGAGGCTGATGAGGTATGCCGAAGGATAGGGTACGATAGCTGGGAGAGAGTTTATGCTTAGGGCTTCTCTAAAGGGATTTGGATTCCCTGGCGTTCAGCGGAAGTCTCCGTCAGAATGCTTGATCTCCACCCTCAACATATAACAATGGAGGTGAATAGAGTGGGAGAGTAGCCATGGATCTTTACGGTTGTCTATGGTGCATCTGAACAGGGCAGGAGACTTGATCTTTGGAATGCTCTTGAGGACTTTGCTTTGGCGAACAACAAACCATGGCTCCTAGCAGGGGATTTCAATGCCGTTCTCCACCCTCAGGAGAGGTTGGGCTCCTCTGTTGGTTCGAATAGATCAATGTAGCGATTTGCTAAATGCATGGAAAACCTGCAGCTCATTGATATGGGTTTTGATGGAATTCCTTACACATATTGGCATGGCAACGAACCGACCACCCGTTACACGGCAAGGCTGGATAGGGCTTTTTGTTCGTCGAAGTGGAGAATCCAGTTCCCTGATGTGGGAGTAAGGCACCTGTCGGCTCCCCATTCGGACCATGCTCCTCTACTTATTTACTTGGAAGCCAAGATTGGTAAGGATCCTCCGAACAGGCCGTTCAGGTTTCTTGCGGCATGGATGATGCACGGGTCCTTTAAGGATTTGTTGAGAGATCATTGGCATATGACTACACCAACTGGAGAGGCCTTGAGTAATTTCACTGAGGAGCTTTTGGTGTGGAACAAAGAGGTTTTCGGGAATATTTTCAATCGAAAAAAGCATTTGTGGAGTCGATTGAAGGGGGTTAGGCACAAGCTTGCCTGCGGTGTCAACAATCACTACTTACAGTTAGAAAGGAAAATTAGCAGTGATCTCTCTGAAGTGCTCAACCAGGAGCAATTGCTATGGTACCAAAAGTCTCGTTCGTCCTTCCTTATTGATGGTGACCGCAATACTAAGTACTACCACACTACCACCTTAGTGAGACATTGAAGGAATACAATCTCGACCCTCCAAAATGAGGACAGTGAGTGGGTAGAAGATGTTGATCGGGTGCGAAAGCTAATCATCGACTTTTTTGAAAAGATCTACGACGCACCTGAACCCTTGCCCAATGCAATGGCGCCAGTTGCACCCTTGGATAAGTTTCCTCTGTTGGATGCCGATCAGCTCTCCATTTTGGAATCTCCATTCACGCCGGATGATGTCTGGGTAGCTCTGAAATGCATGGGCCCGTACCAAGCTCCCGGACCTGACGGGTTCCCTTCGATTTTCTATCAAAGACATTGGGAGATTGTGGGATCCCAAGTTGCAGAAACAGTGCTTGCATATTGAATGAGGCTCGGTTTCCTGATGGAATTGTTGATGCACATCTCGTCCTAATCCCGAAGGTATGTGTCTCGTCGAGACCTGTCCACTTTAGGCCAATCTCCCTTCTGAATTCAATTTTTAAAATAGCTACAAAGTGTGCGGTGAACCGGCTTAAGCCCCTGCTTGATAACCTGATATCTCCGACACAAGCAAGCTTTGTTCCGAGGAGGCAGATTATCGACAATGTGGTAATTGTGTAAGAGGTGCTCCATTCGATGTTTGAACGTCATCGGAGGAGATGGATGATGGTCAAGATAGATCTCGAGAAAGCTTACGACGAGATTAGTTGGTCATTCCTAAAAGAAACTTTGGAGCTAGCCCACCTTCCGGCTCATCTAGTCTCGGTCATCATGGAGTGCCAAACTCGTGGGAGGTTCGAATTGTTGTGGAATGGCGACGTTGCGGGGGAGATAAGGGCTTCTCGCGGAGTCCGACAGGGTGATCCCCTCTCACCCTACCTATTTGTCCTTTGTATGGAGAGGCTCTCACAACTGATTTCGGTTGCCGTTCAAGAGGGAAACTGGAAGCCGGTCAACACAGGTGGCGTTACCCTCTCACATATTTTCTTTGCGGATCATCTGGTGCTTATGACAGAAGCTTCGATGGAGCAGCCATCGGTTTTGAAGGCCTGCATTGACACCTTCTGTTCGCAATCTGGTAAGACTGTCAATTATAAAAAAAAACTCAATTTTTCCTCTAGAAATGTCCCGGAAACCTGAAGGAAGACATCAGTCGAGTTCTCGGCGTCCCAATCTCTAATGATTTCGGGAACTATTTGGGTGTACCCACAATAACTAATCGTATGACGAACGACCGTTACAACTACATGTTGGAGAAGTAACATGCAGATTGAAAGGGTGGAGAGCGAAGTCGCTATCGTTTGCGAGACGAATCACTCTCGCTAATTCGGGCTTGACGAGCATCCCGCTCTATGCAATGCAATCGACAATGGTCCCGAGGACGATTTGCGACGCCATCGACAAGGAAATTTGAAGCTTCATATGGGGTTCGACCAGAGAAGCTAAGAAGCCTCACCTTCTCAATTGGAATACCGTAACATGCCCCAAAGAAGAAGGGGGTTTGGGGGTCCGATCGATGAGCACGTCTAACTAGGCTCTTTTGGCCAAACTAAGTTGGCGTCTTCTGAATCAGCCAGGTGCCCTCTGGAGCCGTGTGGTGCGAGGGAAATACTGCAATGGAAGGGCAGATGTGGACATGTTTGAGAGGAGAACTAGCGCCTCGAACAACTGGATAGGTATTGTTCACGGGGCTGAGATTTTGGTCCCCAACATGAGAGTTGCAATCGGCAATGGGAATTCCACTTTATTCTGGCTTCACTTATGGTTGACGGAGGCGCCTCTCGTCAACGTCTCTCGAGAGTCGGTTCTAGAATCCATTATAGGAGCTACTTTTGCTGAGATGCGCAGCCCCGAGGGTTGGAATTGGGAGGTGCTCACACCTCTGATGGGTTCGGAGGTGCTTCAACTTCAGTAAGTTTTTCTGAGTGATGATGGGGCTGATATGGACATATTGGTGTGGGGTTTAAATCCCTCAGGAGAGTTCTCTACGGGCTCGGTGATGCAAGCTATCAAGAGGAGCCACGGGCTCGGCGATACTACTTAAGGAGAGGTTTGGCATGCCAAATAGTCAAATACTATCAATCTAACTTCAAATTATAGTAATATTTATGAAATTCAATAAATAGATTAAAACTTGGGCCCGTTTGGTATCGATATCGGCTTATATCTTGATATCAAAATATCGGTATCAAGATATCGATATCGGGTGATACCTCCCTAACAATCGGTATATCAAAATAGCCCAAATTTGATATGTAGATATCACGTGATATCGATATCCGACAATATCAAACACATATATCAGATATTACTTGATATCTTGGAGATATTAAACACTAGATATCGATATCGCTTTAAGTGATATCGAGATATCTAGCCATACCAAACACTTATCCGATATCTGATATCTAGATATCAATACCAAACAGACCCTTAATATTTTATAGATGGATTAAATGAGTAAATAACTCTATAGCGTTTTTAAAAGCTATTTTCTTAAATGTCGTAAAAAATTTCATCACACCACTTTGAAAAACTCCTTCAAATAAACCCTAAATCCAACTTGTCTATAAAAAAAACCCTATTTCTTGCCTCAAGGAGAGAAACCCTCCCACACCAAAATCTGCACCTCCCTCTTTTAAGGCTACACACACCCTGACCCTGTAAATCCATTTTAAAGCAAAAGAAAACAAAAGGAAAGAAAGAGGTCAATCAAGAAAAACCTCCCTCCCATCCCCACCATCCCCGCCTTGTGGTCTTCCCTCTACTTCTACTACTACTGGCTACTGCCCACAAACTGGTACGTCTCTCTGTACTCATTTATACTGTCACCCTTTAAGATATTAAAGATTAAAATTCCCCCAAAAAATTCAAATCTCCCTCCATTCCCCCCACCTTCTTTATTTCTCTCTCATCTCTCCTCTAATGGCGATTTCCAGATCTGTGCCCTAGCCCATCGCTTTCCTTTCCCACTTGGCTTTTGCTTCCCCTTCGTGGTTCCGGTTTTCTTGATTCAACTGTTTGATGTCGCATTTGGGGTTTTAGGGTTTGTTGATTTTTTTTGTGTGTGTGCAGTTTTTGTGATTCTGTGTTTTTTGGGGGGTTTCTGTTGGGTATCGCAAACGGGGGTTTAGTGTTTCTGGAGATTTTGTTTTATGAAATTCGGGTCGAATCCATGGCAGGGTGGTCGATGCTTGCGGATGACGGTTCGTCTCTGAGCCGGTGCGAGAGGAGGTCGGGGGAGGGAGATCAAGATGCGATTTCGCGGAGCGCGGTGCGCAGGTCGTCTCTGTCTGGGCCTCAGCCGCCGTTGCTCGGAAACGGGAAGGCCATTGATTTGCTGAAGCTGTTTGTTCATGTCAAGAAACGGGGCGGATACGACGTCGTTTCGAGGGAGGGTTTGTGGGAGAGCGTGGGCGAAGATCAGGGGTTGAGCTGTGCTGGTCTTGGTTCAGCAATCAAGCTGGTCTATTACAAGTACTTGCAGTCTCTGGAGAGTGATTTCATGGATGTGTCCGGGTCTGTGGATTTCATGGGGTTAGAGGACGAATTGAAGGCCTTTGCTTCGACCGTCTTGGACGGTAGGAAGAAAGACTATGCTGAGAGCGAGGAAGGCTCTACCGATGGGAGTAAACCGGGTGGTGTGAAGGTGGATCCAGCAATCGAAAAGACTGAAGTGGTTGACATGGATTCCGCTTCTTCGGGCTTGTCGGGCAATCAGAAGCCCTGCGTTGTTGATGCGGATTCAGTCGAGAAAGAAAATGTGGCTGAAAGGAGTGTTATGAATTCTAGGAGATTCTCAGGAGCAAATGGCGGTGGAGGACAGGAGGCGATGGTTGGGGATTCTTCGGTGGTGAAAGAGGTGAGTGGTGGTCAGAAGAGGAAGAGGGAGTCTTTGTTGAGGATGTTGCATTGGATGGCTTTTGCTGCTCGGGATCCTACAAACCCTGTGATCGGGTCGTTGCCTGAGAGCTCCAAGTGGAATTCCTACGGCAATGACAATCACTGGAAGCAAACCTTGCGGGCCCGCCAAGCTCTCTTTCTCAAGAAGCCGGAGGGTATGAGCCTGGAACAATACGATTTTCAGGTATCTTTGAACTGTTTAACTTGGTGCTTGAGCAAAATTAACATTGGAATTTTGAGCTGCGCGTATCTGTACTTGATTGCCAGTTTTAAATAGCAAATTTCTTATTTGTAGATGATAAAAGTGAGTAGTTCTTGAGGTACAATCTGGGTAATATCTTTGTATTTCTGAAAGAGAGTGACTGCATTGGTTGCTAGTGTGATGAAGTATCTTACACAAACATTAGAATCGATCCGTTTGATAACCCAATTTATGATGCATTTTCCTTACAACTATTAGGGGTAGGATATGTCCTGCACTACTGATCATAGAAAAATCTTATGTTGCTGTCTAGAACAGACCGAATTTCAAATATTCAAAACATGCGTGCATTTCAGATATAAAACGTTTTTAGAAAACATAGTAATTCGATTTTATATACCAAGTAATATTATAGGATCATAAATTGGTAACAGACACAAGCCTAAAATTTTATGGCCAGGATATAGGTAAGTTGGGATGCCCTTTATGACAAATGGGATACCTTGTACCTTATAGTGGCATAGGTTAAAATGAAAAGGTACTGATTATTGCTTCTCCTGAGAAACATTAAGGTTCACTAGATTTTACTCCTTAGTGTTAATGTAACTGTTGATGGCCATGGTAGTTTGTGTGTGGTGTTTTCGCATGACATTATTGTTAGCTCCTCTTAGTCCTTTGGACTATCGAGTATATTCATATTTTTCGTGTTCATTATTTCTGTGAAAGCATGTTAATATTGGATTTGCTCTAGTTATTTTATGATATATGGTTTTTCTTCAAGAAAAACCGTATATCATAAAAAAAAATGTCGAAGTTAGAAGATTTTTTTATGATATATGCTAAATGCTTCTTAGACGATAGATGAGTTTGTTATGGATTATCCATGTGTTGATTTTTTCCTAGTTGGTGTGGCAATTTGATTTGATCTGCATTGTATTCTATAAAAGATTTTTTGGCTGCATTTTTTTCCGTAGAAAAAACAGAAAATGCATCCATCCATGTTTGATGACTTGAGTCCGGGATCAGAGAGACCAAGAACCAGCCGCAGGCTTATCTATGGTTCAACCTCCTTAACTCGATGTAGCAACTTCTCCAATGCAAATTCATCCTTTTTCCAGAAGCGGATCCCTGTTGGGCAATTCTTTCAAGCTGAAGTGCCAGAATGGACCAGCATGGCTGCAGAAAGCGACTCCAAATGGCTAGGTACCAGGGTTTGGCCTCCCGAGGAGAGTGGACCTGTCTCTTGGCTCAGCCAATATCCGACTCAAAGCATAACAAGGGGACCTTGTGGCTGCCAGTCTCCTGGTTCCACTGCCTGCATAAAACTCCACATTTCTCAGAGCAGGATGAAACTGAAAGTTGAACTTGGATCCACATTCTACCTCTGGAAATTCGACAAGATGGGCGAGGAAGCTGCGGTTTCTTGGACAACAAAGGACGAGCTGAAATTCGAGGCGGTTGTGAAGGAGAACCCTCTATCACTTGGCAAGTGCTTTTGGGATGAACTGCTGAAATCTTTGCCTACCAAGAGCTGGGAAGAGCTTGTAAGCTACTACTATAACGTCTTCCTGCTTCGTCGAAGAGGACGCCAGAACAGGTTCGACCCGAGCAACATTGACAGCGATGATGACGAAACTGAGTTCATCGCGAAATCTAATAGCTTGATCCTGAGCCCGGGTAAGAAGGCCAATGCCGGATGCAGGTAGAACTCGGATGTGATTATAGACCGCTGATCTGTTGGAACGGTACCGTACATGGATCTCTTTGCTTGGGGATTTTTTTCCGGAAATTCTTTCACTGCAGCAATTGCAAACTGTTGCTTGCACATAGGTTTGATTCTTCTAAAGGGGGGTCAGTTTTTGGTACAGAAATTCAAGCAACTCTGAAGGTTGAGCTGATGGATGAGGCAAATTTTGGGATGTTAAAACTGGATCTGGATGTAAGTTGGTGGCATTTTTGTCATTGGGAAAACTGGTCATTTGGCCCCTTTCTATATTTAATGCTTTCAGTTTAGTTTAATGTTTGAATTGCATTCATCAAATACAGTAACTTGTGATGCACCCAGTGTAGTTGTTTAGGTGATGTTAGTACTATTCAATGAACATATTACAAGGTAAAGATTTGGTTGACATCAAACTCGATGTGTCTAACCTTTTAGACTGAAACTCTGAGTTTTGTGTGGTTATAAACATTGTTAATGGAATGATCATTTCAATCTCCCATGAGCCTACGAGGCTACGACACTCCCAAATTTCGAAATCGAGAAATCTCAACCTCTCAAACACTTCTAATTAACTAATTTAAATTGTTGATTATTTATAAATTATTATATGCAATAGTTAATACAGTATTCTCATACCAAATGATGTTTAGTTGCATAATTTACAAGATAATTTAAATTAAAATACATTCTGAACAAAAATGGCAATCAAACACTTTTTGCAATATAATTGAAGGTAACCAAAATCCAAACACAATAGATAAACCTATACATTAGTATCTTGAATGATTATATACATAATCATCATGTGATCTGTTTGAATAACCCCACACTATAATTTATATTTGTAATATAATATTATATAATATGCATTATAAGTCATACTAAAAAGATAATAATGCATTGATCTTAGTTGGCTCCCGGGAAATTAGTTCCAAGGTAACATTCAAAGGCTATGAACTTCGCCGCCATTAAATTCCATAAATGAACATGACACTGTAAATGGATTTGCCCTAAACCCCCAAATTCCTTCAATTCGATCGCTGAGAAAACCATGAGATCTCAACCAAATCGATCGCTCTCGGCTCTCCTCCTCTTCTTGACTCTCGCCGCTCAGCTGATTCATTTCGCCGACGCAGGAAAGCGACCGGTTCACATCACCGACGATCTCGACGACATCGTCGACGATGAGGAGGACGAGGAGTGGAGGGAATGGGGGAAGAAGAAGCCGTCTGCATCGCCGGAGTTCGACCTCCCCCCGCCGCCGGATCTTGACAAGATGGAGCCCTATCAGATCCAGGAGGAGATGATGAAGCACCACACTGGTCCTGTCTTCGGCTTTGTTAAGCTCAGATTAGGCGTTCAGCGTACTCAGGTACAGTCTAAATCCCTAAGAATCTAGATGTCATGTGAATGCGTTTTCGCACTTGGATTGATTTGCCTCGAATTCGAAAATGCGAGTTAATCTGTGGAGCACGTGAAGAACAAATCAATTTAGCTGGATATTTTGTTACATGTGATTCTTAGAATAGATGCCAAGTGAGGGACAACACATCCCACTTTCCGCAAAACTGTTTGCTGTGATTGTTTCTTTAGGATTGATATCCCAGTAATCCGAAATTTCTATCAATAGCAGAAATTATAATCGGCAATTTAGGGTGGAGATTGCTGATGAACTAAATTGTAACTGGGAATGTATGTATATTTCTTGCTGCTCAGGCCAAGCAATTATTTTAATTGAAGTTAGTCCACAGAGGTATAGAAGTTTGTGTTAAATCTCTCTATTGTTTTTTATGGAGATGAAATAATTTGCACTGAATGTGAGGCTATCATAGATTGTACCTGTACTCAGTTGCCTTTATCTGGATAAAGGAAAATATATTAATCATTCATGAAGGAACGAAGGAGGAACATGAGTCAAGATGTTAGAAGTTTAGTACAGTATTGATGAATTGAACACTATTTTCCTTATCAAAATGAAATGGTTGCAGGAATCTGTATCTGCAATTGCCGCGAAATGGACAAAAATGTTGAAAACTGGTGGAATTGAGTTGAAGTTCTTGGGGATTGACCTAAGTACTATCATGTTCACCATGCAAAGAGGCCAAGACAAGGACGAGGTATGTTTGAATGAATTCATGTATTTCTCTTAGTACTTAAAGCCAGTTTTTTTTCTTTCCCGTTCTGATGGCCAAGATTCGAAAAGTTGGTAGCGCTACTCTTAGTTTGTATGTGTAGATTGTAGGATTTTATAAGGATGAAGGAAAATACAAATTTTATTTTTTGGGTCTAAATGAGCACAATGGGTCTAAGAGCACAACGTGTCCATGTTCATCCTAAAAGTAACTGATTAATATTTTGCTTTATTGCAGCTGAAAGATTTCATATTGGAACAACCGGATGCCTATGAAGTGAAGATTGGCGATCTAGTTTTCCGAAGACCGGGAGATCCTCCCCTTGAAGAAGTCATTGAGAAACTCCGAGCAGAGAAAGAGGAAACTGGTAACCCTACTCAAGAGCTTTATGATCACAAGAAAGAAGAATTGTAGCTGAATCATTCAAGTCATTCATCCCAATAGCTTTCTTTGAAGTCGAGTACAGGTTGGTTCAGAGCTATTGACTGAAAGAGGAAGCTGATTACCCTACTCAAGATGAGATTTTATAGTAGCTTTATTTTGTATTCTTCAAATTGAATACAGTTTGCTTCTGATGCATTTAGCTCCCTAAAATATGACTTGATCACTGGATTCTGTATTCCCCTTCATTCAAGAAAAAAAACTGGGAATTGCAATGCACGTAAAACACTCGAAATAACACTGCTGCTATTATAAATACTTGTGGAGTTTGACGCTTATCTTTCAATAATGTTTCTGTTTCCCAGATTCAGATGAGTAACCACTAATCAGTGACTTCATTTAGTTTCATTTACTTGCTTCTTGGGAAGCCATTAAATCTCTTGGCTGGTTTCCGTTCCATATCTCTGTTTTAAGGTTGATTCAATGCTGAAACAGTGCTTCACATTAGGAATCCCCCAGTAGTTGAGAAGTTTTTTAGGCCCTCCCATAGAACACTCTACTAGAGTAGTTCATGGTGGAAAGATGGATCTGTGGAGGTCAGGCTATGGGTAGAGCTCTTTTCACAAAGTTCTAAGTTAGAACTTTGTGAAAAGAGCTCTACCCATAGCCTGACCTCTAAGAGCCTCTTTTTCTTTGAACTTGAAAAGAGAGAAAAAACTGAAAGGGAGGGGGAAAAGTAGAAAAAACATTGAAGAAGCTAGGGCAACAGCCAACAGCAACGGCTCTAGTTCTACCACCTTTGCGGTGTCGTTTTTGCTTCTGCTCTCTTCAGGTTAGTGATCTTCTGAGGAATTACTCTCCTCCCCCCTCCCAACATTTAGATTTGTGAAAATTTGGAATATAATGAACTGATTGTGTTTTGTACTATTATGTATATGAAAGAATTTCTGCTAGGGATTGCACAAGGAGCTGAGGAGCCAAGAATCAAGGGCACAGTCCCCGAGAAATCGATCTCAGAACCACCTATTCATGTGTGGCTGTCTATCGAAATGGTCACATTGATATCATAGCTAATGATCAAGGCAACCAGATCACCCCATCATGGGTGGCGTTCACAGATACTGTGCGTTTGATTGGAGAAGCTGCCAAGAATCAGGCGGTTCTGAATGCAGAATACACTATTTTCAACGTCAAGAGACTCATTTGGAGGGAGTAAGTGAACCCCACCATTAGCTGAATTTTGGTTTCTTTTGTGGTGGTAAATTACACTTGCTCAAACCATCAACCACTCTTTATACATGTAATTACGATAAAAATATTTGCCGTCGCAAATCCGTTAGGACTTGGTAATCTATGTCAAGTGCATAATGGGCGGTGAAATTGATAAAGGGCGGCGCTCTATGATTTCATTCATAAAATGATTTTGTAGAAGTGTACTTATCCTAGTTTGATTGTGTTTGTTTGCCATTTCTACTAGTTTTGATGATCCTGAGGTACAAAGGGTTGTAAAATTGTTGCCTTATACGATTGGGAACAAAGATGGGAAGCCTTTTATTCAGGGGAAGACTCAAGATGACGAGTTGAAGGTTTTCAGCCCTGCGGAGATCAGTGCATGAACTTGGGGAAGATGAAAGAGACCACAGAGTCATATTGGGGGAAGAAGATCAAGCATGCAGTTATCACTGTCCCAGGTATAACCATTTGGGGAAGATGAGATAATCAAATTGTGGAAAATCCATTATTAACTTTGATGAAATAACCTTATGTTATCAAAATCACACAAGGGTTGGTTTTCATCTTCATCTTCATTTTGTGAAGGGGTTAATTATAAATCCTCGAATGTTGAAATTTTTGTCTGATGGTTGATTTGAATTTGTGAGACTGATACGTTTGTTGGGTGTGTTTCAGCTCATTTCAATGATGCACAAAAACAGGATACCAAGGATGCAGGCACAATTGCGTGGCTCGTATCATCAATGAGCCCACTTCAGCTGCAATTGTGTATGGGCTGGACAAGAAGGGCGGCGAGAAGAACATCTTGGTGTATGATCTCGGAGGTGGCATGTTTGTTGTGAGCATTTTGACAATAGACAACGGTTTCTTCGAGGTCCTGGCCACCAGCTGCTACACCTACTTGGGACTTGGGAGGCGAAGATTTCGACCACAGGGTCATGTAGTACTTAATCAAGCTGATAAAAAAGTAGAACAAGGACATCAGCAAGGACAACAGAGCACTTGAGAAGCTGATGAGGAAGTGTGAAAGGGTCAAGAGGGCCTTTGAGTAGCCAGCACCAGGTGTGAGTCGAGATTGAGTCGTTGTTTGATAGTGGACTTCTTGGAGCCCTTGACACGAGCAAGTTTCGAGGAGCTGAAAGTAGACCTCTTCAAGAAGACAATGGAACTGGACCGACTGGTCAAGAAGGCCTTGCAAGATGCGAGACTAGACAAGAAGGATGTTAATTGTTTATGAGATTGTGCTTGTCGGTGGGAGCACGCGAATTCCCAAGATTCAACAACTCTTGAAGGAGTTCTTCGACAGGGAGAAGCCTGGCAAGGCTGTGAATCCAGATGAGCCTGTGGCGTATGGTGCTGCAGTTCAAGAAGGAATTCTAAGCAGTGAAGGCGGGAAAGAAACTAAAGGTATAAATACCTGTCATTGATTCATTTATGAGTTTATTTTGCTATTGTTTCCTAACTTTGTGTGTCTAATGACAGACCTTCTTGATGTCGCGCCCTTGAGCCTTGTTGTTAAGACCGTCGGTGGTGTGATGGCACAACTGATGCCTTGAAACAATGTGATTCCGAATAAGAAGTCTCAGGTCTTTACAACATACCAAGACCTACAGAGTACAGATCTCAGTGGAAATAAAGGTCTTTGATTTATTGAAGGCAAATGAAGCTTGACAAAGGATTGTCGCGAGGACGATTTCAGCTATCTGGGTCAAGGAGAGGTAATGCAAAGTGTGCCTCGAATTGAAGTCACCTTCGAGGTGGACGCAAATGGCATTCTCCATGTGACAGCCGAGGACAAGGCAGCCAAGAACAAGCAGTCAATAACCATCACCAATAACAAAGGGCGCTCGAGTGAAGAAGAGATAAAGAAGTTGGTGAAGGAAGCCGATATGTTTGCTGAAGAAGACAAGAAGGTTAAGGAGATGCCAGATGCTAGGAACAAGCTTGAGTCTGACATGAGGAGCACTATAGAAGACAAGGACAAGATGGTTGATAAAATTTATTCGGAAGAGGAAAAGGCAGAGGGCACGTCGAGGGACGTTCTCGAGTGGCTGGACGACAACCAGAACACGGAGAGGGAGGATTTCGAAGAGAAAATGAACGAGGTGGAGCAGGTTTGTAACCCAGTGATCAAGAAGGTATTATCGGACGAGTGGCAGTGGAACCCCCAGTGGAGCTGAGAGTCTGAGACGGAAGAGGAGTCTTATGATGAGTTTTAGACAACAACCTGTTATGTTCATCTTGACCAGGGCTCGTCGATGCAACGAATACATAAGAACTTCCACATTAGTCGCGGACTTATATGCCGGTCTAGAAAAGACAGTTTAACAACTCAAGTGACCTCTTTTACAGTGGAGGTCACTTCGCCCAAGTCAGTCAAACATGAGAGATACAAACACACAAGATTACAAGTCCATGAGAGACTGGATTTTCAGCTATGAACACTGATGTTAAACAAATCCTAAAACTTGATGCACTCTTTTATACCTTATTTTTCTGCTCAAACAAAGTAGTGCACTACAAATCTAAACTGTGAATGAGAGAGCTCAATCTCATTCGGAACAAGGGTGAAGGCGCAGGTGCGGGCAAGGCCTCTCCGGCTCTCCCCTTGTCCAGAGGTTCCCCAGCTCTCCTCTCCGCTTTGCCAATGTCAACAAGGTGCCTGCACGAGAAAGAATCGCACATCAGCACCACGCGAAGTATTGGTATATGCGGTGAAAATGTTCGGGGACATACCGAGTGTGAAGGGGACAATGTAAAGCAGAGCTGGCTGGCCATGCCCTTCCATCAAGTTCAGAGCCACATAAGTTACCAGCAAACCTGCAATGACATAGTACACATTAGACTGCATAACAATTGTAACCTTGTAGATGCATTTGAGTGTTTTGTCGTATGTACCGAGAGCATAAGCTGTCATAGCCCACGCGAAGTATCCACCTCGTAAGCTCTTACTCGCCAACCAGTCATACCTGCATTCTACCATAGTTAGGCGCTTTCAAAAGGCAGTAGTTAGGGTGATACGGAAAACACAAGCAATCGGCTATATAGACCTTAGTGAGAAGGCAACCAATAGTCCAGGTAGTATGATATCACCAAAGCCGATGACACTGTAACCGCCCCAAGGATCAAACATTCGGGGGATCTTCAACAACATAGGAATACCGTCTTCTCCACTCTTGTCACCTCGAGCAACCTAGACAAGGGATCAAGAAGCCTTTAAATGATGTATCAGGGGATAAACATCCCTGTATCTCTTCAAATGGCGGGATTAAAGCTCGCGTAGTTACCACAATCATTACACTCTCATGGAACAATGACTTGGAGATGAAGACCCAGAATATGTCGTACAAGAATGCGCAGCTCAAAAGAATTGTGCCAACCTGATGCAATCAACACACAGACTCATCACATGATTGCTCTGTGGGGGGCAAATGAGCACATGAGGGAAGTTTGAGGGATCACCTTAAGATTCGGAACACGAACAATCTGAAGCACGGTAAGAATCAAAGCAATACCCTGATCAAAAAGGAATATTTCCATCAGTTCAGTGCAAGAGAATTGGATAGAAAAGAAAAGGCACGAAGGTAGACTTCGAAGACCAGATGGATTACTCTCAAGACTTACAAGGACGTCTTGACCGATCCAAGCCAGGTACTTGTGATGGCGGAAAACAGCCCAAGCAGCAGCAAAAGCAATGCAGAAAGGAGAAACGGCTATGTTCAGATATGAGACTGCCCCTATCAAAGGCATTTTGACAGATGAACCTGCTGCACGTTCGAACCACCTGAAATTGCATAGGATGAAGTTGTATTGGATGAAGTTGTATTGGAATACAGATAAATTTCAGGTTGAAACTATGTTGGATTTGGACATTCCGACTTGGATTTTCAGATTGAATTAGCTTCTTCAACCTTTGCATATGTATGACAAAGATAATCAGCCTTTTTTCTTGGTAAAAGATTATCCAAGAGGGAAATACCTTGATAGTAACGTCACCAAGCATGTTTGCAGTCCCTGTAAAACAGCGCAAAGAATAAAAATTAGCTGACTTAAAACAATGAAAGCTGACTTACAACTAGAGTTCACAAACGCTCTTGCCTTCAACTACATTTATCTATAACGGAACATCATAAACTCGCGCTTGAGGAGCTCATCATCACGTACATGGTGTTAAGTGTCAAGATGACTAATAATCATAGTGTTTAAGATATTTAACAAAGCTATTGGTGCATCTAAAGGCTTTCAGAGTATTTATCCACATTCGGGATAATTTTCTTAATGATCTTTAGAAGCAAGAGTTTGACAGGAAAGAAGAAAAGCTAAAAGGTACTAACCTCTGCGCCACCAATGCAGAACAGGACCAACAGAATGTTAATGAACCACACTGACATAAATTTGTACAGCATAAGCAAGAAACATGAAGCAGCCACAACGAACAAAACCGCAGATGCAGTGCTGATATCCACAAATCCCTTTGTACCAGGGTTCCCTGTAACTTGGAAATCATCCCGAGGATCATCCTACAAACACAATAACCATACACTAGATCAGATGAAGGAAGAGTTGCAGATTAACACTAAGTTTCAAACTAAATGATCTAAAGCTCAAAAGGTAACCTTTGACAGTTTTTCCTGCTCAATAGCCGCTTCCCTTGCAGTCCATGCAGACCAATAAGATGCACATACAACAGTACCAATAGCCATGAGCCATAGGAAAACTTCAGCGACATCAACAGTAGGACGCTTTGGGGAGTACAGCTGCACAGAAACTGAAGAAAAAAAGACTGAATTTCAAGAGAGTGGAAAGATTAGTAAACTTGAAGACATTATTATGTTGCTAATAACCTTACCCATGGTATTGTTGTAGAGGAGGTCTTCTAATTCTTCCCCGGCATACTGTGGGAGCATAATAGCAGGAATCTGAATATCCGTGTCAGCATTCTCTTCACAAACCATCTTGAAGAGACCTGTGAAACAATCGAAACAGTTAAGCTGTCTCCACTTCAAAAAACTTCAATAGTAATGAGATATATACTTTGTTGTTTCTTAGTCTGGTCTATTTATGAAGATTACTAACATATACTTCAATTTGTGAAATATCTACCAAACTTCAATAGTAATGAGATATATACCTCCCAGCTTTCAATTTGTGAAATATGTCAGGAATATCAATCACAAATTAAACCAAAAAGTAATGAGATGTTTTCTAATGCCTCTCTACTCGTGGTGGAATTATTTCTTAAAAAATCAATAGATCGAGAGAGAAATTGTGCATACCAGTATCATTGTTTACAATAAGGACAGCTGAAGCACCAGCAGCTTCTGCAATATTTGTCTTTGTAGTGAAACTGCAGTTACCTCGGTATACCAGAATAGTCTCACCAGTAAGCTATCAACCCCATGAATAAAAGAAGGCAACTTCAATAACATGTTACAAAAAAAATAAAGAACTTATTGCAGACAGTTCACATGCCATCTAAAGGTAATATGTTAGAATTCAAAGCTGGGAGGTAAACAACAAAGAAGACCTTATTCTTTGGTTTGCTGCAACAATCCGGAGGATCTGCGAGTGCAAGTTTGGTTTTGTTAACATGATTCTCCTTCGATTCCATTGTAGGCCCAAATCGGGCACCTACACCGACATACTCATCGCTTTGTACTCCGTTAACAAAAGTTGGAACTTTCACCTATTTGAAAAATGTGGAGCAACATTTAACACCTTCAAACGACAACATTATTCATAAATCTCAGGCAAAAACCTTTGGCAGCTGCACAAAAGAAGATTTTCTGATCTGTATGGTTTGACTTCAATGTAAGATACTGTATAAAACAAAATTAATGCTTTCAAGTTTTTTGATTTGAGGTAACATAGAAGATCATTTAGCAACAGTCCCTTATCAGCATGAAGAAGTATCTCATGTGGCAGATTGCAGCCATTCGAAAACTAACATCTAGAGCTGTGAAACTGAAATTGAATTTCCATCAACAATCGAACTAATTGAATACCGATAAACTAACGAGGAGTGAAACCATCAGCTCCGGAATGAAATCGAGAAAAATTAGGACCTCGTTTTTACAGATGCAGGCAAGATCTCTTTCCGTACTAATTCAATACCAAGCTCATCCAAAGAATCAACTAATTACACTAAAAAACTGAAGCCAGTAGCAAAACCTACCTCAAAAATCAGCTCGTAATCAAACAGAAACTCGAAAATCAACACATCAGAATCGAAATCCAAAACCAACAAACGACGAGCGAGAGATCAGAGTAAGCGCTTACCAGGACGAACTTGTTCTGGCAACCAGGACGCTTGGGAGCCACATCGTCCTCGTGAACGATGTCACCGCCATAAACCGCGGAAAACGAGCTGCAGAAAACAACCGCAGCAGCGAAGACGAAAACACTTCGAAGCATCTTTTTTATGGATCGTTTTCAGAACCACATGAGAAATCAATCACCTCTCCCACCACCTCCGCCACATCCACAGCCACCTCTCTTGGTTCGCTCTCTGCCTCGCCTCTTGATTTCCGTGCAGAGCCTCCATGAAAAAGGGCCGAGTTTTTAACCGTTGTACTTTCACCTTCCTCTCTGTTGCATCGGCGGTTCTGGCGCGTGGAAGCCACCGGCCAATGAGGTTGGAGGCAAGTGGGTGACGTGGAGGTCGTGGCGTTGGGAGAGAGCGCGTGAGAGAAAGGCGCGTGGGTTCGCTGACCGGTTACCGGAAGAAGGGGTAAAAAGGAAGGAGGTTCCGTATGAGACCGTACAGACAAAACTGCAGAGGAAATTAAATCCAGGTTGGGTTTGTGATAGGATGATAAGAGCAGAGTTGAAGGGTAGTTTCGGGATTTTAATGTAATTTTTTTTTTTAATCGAGGATAAGTCAATGAGTGGATGATAGGAATAGTAACAGTATTTTTGGATATATCCGAGCAAATGCGGATAGAGACCGGGTTTGGGACGGGTTTTATCTAAATACTGTAATTGTTTTGTATTGCGAGTATGGATTAAACTAAGTGAGTGAGTATGGATTAAACTAAGTCTTGAATTTGGTAAATAAAGAGCGGTCATTCGGGGTTCGAATCGGGGACTTATGTGTACTATCCACACCACAAGTCATTTCCGGTTGAGCTATTCCGAAATGGTTGGATCAAACTAAGCTTGTTTCATGGGCTAGAACGGGATGCTTGTCCGCTACATTGGGTTGGGCAGCTTGCGGGCATCCGCAAGTGTCAGTCGTCACACTTAGGGGTGGAAATGGAGCGGATTATGGGTGGATGAAGCCACTCCATCACCCGTCCCGCGGGTAAATAATCTCACCCGCTCCACCCATCACCCGCAAACTCCTTCACCCTCACCCGCCCCACGCGGGTGGAGCGGGTACCCATTGGGTGCAGTGATGATTTTTTAAGTAACTTTGAAAGATGGATAAAAACTTAAAATTTAATTTATAAATACGACAAATATAAGTTTGTGGAAATCAAATACATGTTATACACTTATACATCACAATTACGTGTTACTTAAAATTACAAAATGAAACTAAAATAGATGATCAAGAATGGAACTTGAAGAGTAGATATATAGTAGCAGAATCACATGTTTTCCCTTTTCAATAATTGAGTGGATCCACCACAGTATCGATCTTAGCATGCACATGAACAAATAAAATTATGTTCTCTATTAAACATGTAAAAAAAAAGATAGACAACTACAAATAGAGAAAAATAACTTACATTTTCAATTGGAAAGGGTAAAATAGTAAAATCACACATATTATAGATAAACTTTTAGGGTTTTATGCGGGGCGGGTGAATGGGGCGGGTTAATGAGTGGATTATTGGGGCGGGTGATGAGTGAAAAATATTCACCCATAATCCATCCATCACCCGCTTCACCCGCACCCGCTCCATCCGTCACCCACTTTTTTGCGGGTTTTCGCCCGCAAAATTAATGCTGGTGGAGCGGTTACCCGTGGGTAATTTTCAGCCCTAGTCACACTCTCCTTAGACTCATCCGCTGACTGACGGCTTATATGAGTTTTTAGGTTGTTTCTTTCATCTGTGTTAATTTGTGTGTTTAGTATGTTGACAGTTAGTCTGTATGCTGATTCGTTGGCCTCTCGACATTCAACCTTATTTGAGCTCGAATTTTTACCTAATAAAAAAAAGTTATAACACTAATAATCAAATAATAGAAATATAAGCAAGCTAAACAAGTGAATATAAATGTAAAAGTTATTAGCCTATTTTCTGGACAATCTAGGTATCATTCCATGATTTCCTTTAATTTCTCATCATTTATTAATTTTATTACACATAGTTAAAATTATTTTGTTAATTGTTGTATAAACTTTTTTAAATACTTCATATTACAGGAAAGTAGTTTCTTATTCAGATCACGATTAATTTGATGTTAATTTCTCATGCATATATTTATTTTAATTACTAAAAATAGTGGGTACCCGTAGCGGGCAACTAGGCCCGCTATATGCTTATATTATACATGTTTTCAAATCCGTTGCGAGCATAGCAGTCCGCCTACACTTAACCCAATGACCATTCTCGTCCGTTTTTATAGGTGAGCGGGGCGGGTCGAGCAAGTCAACCCTCGTTTACCTAGGTCTATTTTTATGTACTCCCTCCGTTCGACAAAACATATTGTTTACTATTAATACACGATTGTTTATGATGATAAAAAAAAAATTATATAAAATAACTATTTTTATACTGTAATTTTTAACAATTTCGTAGTTACTATTAATAAGTACGAAATTAATAAAAAAAATTAATAAAAATGGATATTTTATATAGTTTTTATCATTCCAAAAAACGTACATGAATGGTAAACACCATATTTTTTTTAACAGAGGAGTATCGATTTACGTGGTTCTTATTAACCGGATCACGTGTTTGGATTTACCATTAAAGGTGGGTTATCTTTGTTATAAAAAAAATTGTTTAATTTCATGGTTTCAACTTTCAACTTTCAAATGTTGACATTTCTCATTCCTTCAATATTTTATATATTTTTATTTGCTCTGCTAACTTTTTTTATCTCGATATATTTAAACTTGTCTAGTATAAAAAATCTCTTCCCATTATTTAAAAAAAAAACAGTAAGAATAGTTTTATGTCTACGTCAAAGTTATCTTAAATAAAAATCAGTACTCCCTCTGTTCCAAAATACATGGTCGTTTACTTTTCGACACGTTTTTTAAGAAGCGAAAAACTACGTGAAATATTATTTTTTAATTAATTTTATTTATATAATTAGATACTTATTAGTAATAAGTATCAAATAGTATAAAAATTTTAATTAAATAAATAATATTTTATAGATTTTTTCGCTCCTTAAAAAACGTGCCAAAAAATAAAAGACCATCTATTTTGAAACGGAGGGAGTATATTTTATTTTCGAATCTACAAGATATATGGTTTGTGAATGAATTGATATTTATGTCACGAAGGAGTCGTCCAAGATATTTAAAAAAAAAAATGTCAAAAGCATTTTTTTTCCCCAATTTTGAAAATGATAGTCAACGCATCAATTTATTCGGAAAAGTATGTACATTCATACATCAATTGATTTTTTTCCTTACCTACCTTGTATAGCGTATTAATATGTTACTGTATAAACACAAGATTAAGTTTTACCATATGCTATATAACTACGGTTTTTTTTTATCGTTTGGGGCATAAGATAAGATTTTTATTTTAGAAAAAATATATCTTTAATTAAAATACATTACCCAAATTTTAAATTAGATTTCTAAGATTATACTATATTTTTTACAGGTATTTTTCCTAATTAGGATCTTATCCTATACCCTAAATATAACTATATTCCATCCAAACCACCCATGCAACAAAAAAATTTCTTTGAAAAAAGACTTTTTTTTTAAAAAAAAAAAAGTTAAATCATTAACCCATCCGGTAGGAAATTAATTTTTTTTTTTTGATGCTAAATAAAGATTAGGTCGGGTCGGCCGCAGCAAAAGCTCTTCCTAGCGCATCTTTCCGGACAAGAACAATCAGTTTTGAATCATTCTCACAGCAGTTGTCGACAGGGAATACATGGGCACTACAAGCAAGATAGTTAGCCACGGCATTTTATATTAATTAGATGAAGGAAAAGGATAATCCGAACAATTTTTTTTACCACTTTAAAAATAGTTAATTACTGATGTTCATTGTATATAAGTTTGTTTTTTTTATTAGGAAATAATTCGAGAACCGGACATATCCGACACATCGACAGGCCGACAAAGTCGACAGACGGCGAACCGTCAATACAAACAACATACAACATAAGAAATTGTATATAAGTGGAAGTGGGTTAGGTGACTTGATGAGGGGACTAAAAGGAAGAAAAGGAAATGTACCAAATTAAGTGGGTTACTCCATCCGTTTCAAAATAAAAGTCGTTTAATTTTTTTACACGCATTTTTATGAGGTAAAAACTATATAAAATGTTATTTTTTAATGAATTTTTTCGACAAGTTTATACTTATGACTACTAAGTATGAAATTATTTTAAAAAATTGATAAAAAAAACAATATTTTATAGTATTTTTATCTCCTAAAAAACATGCAGAAATTTTTAGATCCCTGTAGCACTTTGTGTTACCATTACATTCCTTCCATTACCTCCCTATATTGTCAATCTCTACCTGAGATGACTTGATTTCTCTTAACTAAATTTTAAAGTTAAAACTAATTACGGAGTACTACTTTTTTTTTATTTATATTCCGAATTATTAATAGACGTGAAGGAGGGAGAGGAGGTGCAAAGTGCAAGTGGACCAATCCGGCAATAAATGAGTGAGTGGGGCCACCAACCAACCCACTTGCATTCCGTACGACGGAGATAAACGGAGAATGGTGGGCCCAGAGGTAGGAATGTGGGCCCACGTAACCCATATCATCACGATCCACCCTTTGATTCTTTACTTTTAAGATCCGTAAAGTACGCTCATTACCATATCTTATCACCTAAACCACTTTTACGTTTAATTAATGAACGCTTATCAGCCATAACTCCGCCCTTCTAATAACTCATTAAACAATGCACCCCAAATCTAAACCCCGTTAACCGGTTGACCTTCTTTTTCTTTTTCTTTTTATTTTTTTATTTTTTAATTCTTAAAAAAAGGAGTCAGATCGGGCATTAATCATTTAACAAGACCCTAAACAAGGGTGGACATTCAATTAATTGAAGCATAATTGAAACTCATACCTTCCCCTAACCATAAGCCCTAAAGTGAAAAGTGTTTCTCTTACGTTAAAATCATGTTTCAATTATTTCAATTAATTGGTTGTGTCCAACATAGAACAACCAAGTTCAGTTACCAAGCATCATCCAGGTGGACCCATTTCTATGCCTATAAACTAAAGTCGATGGCATTTTATGGTCGATCCCAAATTCTCAATTGATCATCCAGCTGCATAATTTTACAGAGCATGGGTTGACTAGCTAATAAACTCGTCATCTCTTTAACCATCCGAATGACGCTGAATGGATCCGACCAAAACAACGTAAAAAGGTATAGTGAGAACTAGACAAAACCACCCCTTGGAAAGTACAGTATAAAGTTAAGTGAAGTCTGTGATCATTCCAGTATGAAGGCAGAGGAGTTCAGAAACAAAGCAAAAGCAAATCTGTGTTGGTAGCATTTTTCCTGTGGACTGTGATGAATTTGCACTCGGCAAAGAATGGAATGTGGGCAACTATAGGAGACTCTCCATGTTGAGTTCAAGGTAGGAACATGGATCTGCGATGTCGAAATTGGTCAGGACCTGCAAAACATGTGTCGGGAGTGTGAGAAGATTGTCACTTTGACACGTATCTCGGTTCATTTCAATTAAGAAAACAGAAAGGCCAAGACATGGAAGGAATTTAATAAACCCAAGAACCAATCCATGTACAAGTTCCACCAAGGCTGAGTTCAATACTATACTTTTTAACAAAAATCATCTTGATAGAAAACCTCAAAATTAGAAGCACAACTTCACAGATCATAACCCAAACAATGATCTCCAAAGCAAACACAAACTAGCTGGCAGAGTAAACACATAAATTGTTATATTCCATGTCTACTGAAAACAGGAGGGGAGATCAAGAGAGAGATACAGCTCCAAGGGCAAAGATAAAGATGGTTGGTGACAGTGGAGCAGGTGTGGCCACAATCAAGGAAGGGAAACTCACAAGTCATAGGTGTGATTGAAAAAGGAAAAAATTAGGTTTCTCAATCTATTTGATCGCTGATCAGCTCCAAAAACGAGATATTTCAGGTATCATCGAATTAAGACATTTAGTTTAATCAAAAGTCCAGATTTTGTGATATTATCGGCTACACTAATGGTGAATACCTGTGATTGGCACCTAAGTAAAAATTTGTGGACAACATGGCACCAATGGGTAAACTACGTGCTACTAAAAACAAATATGTCAAAAAAGACACTACTTGAATGAAAATGCCCACAAACAATTCATAGGGTAGAGAGCAAAGGGATTCGGGATTATACCTCAGGGTGTACAATGCCAAAGGTTCCTATTTGCTTTCCTTTGTAAATAATATTGGCTTGTCTTCCAGAGAGAAACTCAGGGCCCTACATAACCGTAAGAGAGTTCTGTTAAAAAAATATTATTACAGCCTGGATCACTGCAACATATTTCGAACTAATATAAAAATGCTTACATCAGAACGTTCAATGTAGTAGCCTGTGTTATCACCTACAGAAACGAAAGGGGTTCCAACTACTTCCATAACTCTATCGAGCAAACCGTGTATCAGCTGCAGCACAGGCCAATAATATGAAGTCTATTCAGTATTCATGCAGATTATTCATATTTCCAACAGTTAACACGATAAGAGCTCGAGGGCAAACAAAGTGGAGGGAGGAAATGATACTTTTTTCTAGTTTCATATCACATGGATGGTTTACAGACATTCAAACACGCATTCTATTATTCCGCATTTCAATAATTAAGCCCTTGATGTGTTTCATACTACTTGTAAGTTGTTCATCAAATCCTTTCAATAAGAGCAAATTTGATCTAAATTTTCCTATATAAACATTGCTTTAGAGCTGAAAGTAACAATTTGCGGTGAAGAGGTCTTCCCAGCTTAAAGAAAAACAGTACAGCCTTTACAGTCGTCAGGCTCATGGCGGTGTTTTGGTACAGTCCTGTGGGGATTCATGCTCATGCAGAAACTAAACTTCAATATTATCAAAGGATTCATGCCCATGCAGATCACTAATATTCATTAGCATATTCTGTTATCCACTACTTTGTACTGATGTTTTGGTACAGTCCTGTGGGGAAAAGAAAAATATTACCTCAAAACCTGAGGTAGCACCACAGTAGAGTGCTGCAAGCTGCCGCCGATTGGTTGCCCCAACATCTTTTTGGTTATCCAAGACAACAACATCACCAACTTCAAAAATCTGGAAATAAATGATAAAATCAGGCAAGAAGAACCTATCTCTTTCCAGCAAAAGCAAAAAACAAGAGATATGAGATAACCATAATAAAACAAGAAATAACTTTTCTGCTACTGATGTTACATGCATCAGTGTAATAGTGAAAAGCAGAACATAAAAGATAAATACCACCAACAAACACAGAACTATTGGTTCAACCACTAAAAACTACAAAGTAATACCATAACAAGTACTAAGAACACTTATGCACGTAAACGTATACGAATCTCAATCCAAGAATCCCAACAGAACAGTGAAGATGGCGTACCAACAAATTTAAATATCTGCTTTCATGTAAATAAGAAAACCTCAATCCAAACTCTCAAGGACTTCTATTCTCTCTCTTAAACAGCTTTCTAACAACAGGCTTCAGCGAAAGTGATCCACAAATCACAAGATACAGCACGTTGAATAAATATTTCAGCACTTGCAGAACCAAATCAATCACAAGGTTCAAACTTGGCAACTGCTGACAATTTCACATGCTAGTAAAGGGCAAAAGATATGATAATTCAAAACAAATAAATGTAATTAATCCAGTGTGTATAAGTAGATCAAGAGAAAAGAAAAGTTTTCCCCGTTCTCATTGTCCAACAATAAGTGTACCTTAATCGGCTTTGGATGATCTTTGCTATGGCCAACAGTTTTCAGCATGCCTGGCATCAGACATGTTCTAACAACCTGCACAAAAGAAAAGGTTATGCAAGTCCCTTAAGCATCAAAATGGATATTATAAGCACAATATGAAGCTGCCAACAAGAGGGGGGAAATAAAGACAGAGGAATCCGTTTAATGAGCAGGTTACTTCTGGGATCTTAAAAGGTAAAGATTTCTAAACCTCTAAATTTAACTTTTCAGGTTCTTGTTTTCTTTTGTATGCTTATTTAAAAGGTAAAGATTTTATGTGGGGTATACTGCTGGATCTGATAAATTTAGGTTGACGAGGAAAATGCACACCCAAGGCCATTGTATAACTCAAGAAGACTATCCTCAAAGAAGCTCAACAGTAGCCAATATAAAGCAATCAAGTTCAGTTTGTGAAAATCATTTGATTAGATAAGGATTGAGCAGATAACCTCAAAATCAGCAGAACGAGGATTTCCAATAATAACAGCAGTTGATTTGTCATCTTTACGGTTCAGCATGGAAAATATTTCTTTGTAAGAGCACAATATCCACGTTACTACCTCAGTGAATCCAGCCATTGCTATCTGAAGAAAGCATACACAAGCTGTAAGCATTAAAATATGTGAAGATTTCGTTACAGCAGAAAAGTGGAAGGTAAAACAGCATAAAATTACAGACAACAATATGTGCAGACACATGCACCACACATATATATGCTAAAGACAAACACACACAAATGGGACAGCTAAAAGCAAAAAATCAAATGGATACACATGGACAATAAGAACCTGCAAAAACATTATACAAGAAGTGGTACATTCGACATGCTAAAATTCGGACTCACAACAGACAAGAACTCAGTGTACCAAATGATCCACAATGTGAAAAAGACATAGAAGTGTACACTGTACAATGTGAAGAAGAAAGTTATCTCAACAAACATTTGCACATCATTTTGTAACAAAGAATATCAAATCAGAGGGGCAAAAGGGATCACAATATGCATGCTGAGGAACTGGGGGCAAAATCTTACCTCTGGTCTGATAAGATCACTTATCTCATTTAGAGGTAGTGCATTCAATGACGCAGGTTTTCGTTTGGGAATTTCATTGTATCCAAAAGCTATTGCAACATCCTAAAGAGAGAAAAACAAGTTCAGCTCTTTAAAATAGTTATAAAAGTGAAGAGTAGAAAAATTATCAAAGAATTAGTAGCTGACCTCCATAACATCACATGGATGAAGAATATCACTTCTGGTAGGAGGTGCAGCAACACATATATTGTATGTGTTGTCAGATGTAATCGACTTCTTAGCATGCAACTGCATTCTTTTCAACAATCTAGTCACCTGAAGGGTTCAAATACAAATAAATATTTCAGAAATCAAGGGAGGGGAAAAAAGAAAAGGAAGATGCTAACAGACCGTGTAGTTGTTTACTATTCATACACGCTTTTTTAGAATGATAAAAACTATATTAAATGTTAACATTTTTTAACATTTGTTTACTGGGTAGTTGTTGTTGTTGTTGTTTTTAAAAATTCATACTTAACTGTAATAGGTATGAAATTATTTAAAAAATATTAAAAAGTTAATATTTTATATAATTTTTAACCCCTAAAAAAGCGTGTGTGAATAGTAAAGCGTCAAGTTTTCATTAACGGAGGGAGTATTTCAGAAATCTAGTCAGGGAAAAAAAATGCTTGCAGACAGTGTGCACAGGTTTTGAATCAGGGGCAAACCAATTCCAAAATGTGACAGCTTTCAATACGTAAAATACTGTAGTTGAAAATCATGTGAAAATCAAAGTGCAAATGAAAAAAGGTAAGACTTGATAAGTCGAAAAACAAAAAATTGGAAATTAATAATAAAAAGCTAAACCCTTTCTTTCTCAAATTTTAAAAGAGGGAAATCACCTCTTCTGCCTCCAAGGAGATTCCAATTGCATCATTAATGTAAGATAGAGGGACCTCCATGTTGTAGAGTGAAAGATCAGGGTATGTATATGACTTCCCATCAGAGTATACCACTTCAACTGGCTCAACTTCAAATTTTCGTTCACAGTACCCCGAAAACATAGCAACCTGAAAAGGCAAGAATTTTTTGAATAAATTAGCTGGATTATCAAATGAACAAGCAAAGTTCAAATTAGATTGCCTTCACTTCTTACTAGAGTGTTCAGAACAATCTTTGCCTTCGTCAAGTCAGTGGCTGTGCACTCAATAAAAACATTCTTCGTCTTTAGAGTGATTGCAGAATGTGCCCCATTTATTATAGGTGGTAATGACAACACTGTTCTGCAGATGGGGGAAAACAACTGTATCATAAGGGTGTAAAGATGCAAGAAGTGATCAAGCCAAAACAAACCCAATTTTCAAATTGGTCATCTAAAATAAACATTTCTTGTGACCAGAAAACAAAAAATTCCAAGTTTAGTATCAATGAAAACATTCTTCTCTTTAGAGTGATTGCAGAATGTGCCCCATTTATTATAGGTGGTAAAGACAACACAGCTCGGCAGATGGGAGAAAAACAATTGCATCATAATGGCATAGAGCTGCAAGAAGTGATCAAGCCAAAACAAACCCTATTTTCAAATAGGTCATCTAAAAGAAAACATTTGTTATAACCAGACAACAAAAAATCCAAACTTAGCATGTATATGCCATGATAATTAGAACCAGGAACATCAATTAAAAGTTTAAAGGCACGTTTGCCTCATGATATGTAGAAAAGAGAAAAAATTCGGGAAAATGAGCACAGAATCAAAAGAAAAGAAGGTGAAACCATCAAAAATCATACCTGTTGTGATCATATATAACGGGGTAGACTGGCGAGTTTTCAATTATATGCAAGAACTTCTTTAGTTTCAAATCTGACTGTCAGAAGTAACAAAATAAATTGCTTCAGCATTGAAATACATTATACAAATCCAAAGTACCAAAAGATAGCAAAATTTTCAAATTATTGTCCAAATCCAGCTGTTGAAGAGGCAACTGTCTCAAACCATATGAACCAATAGTAGGCATAGAAATCTAACCAACCTTGTAAAACTCCATTAGTTCATCAGCGCGGTATGTTTTCGCCTAAAAAATAAAGATTAAAATGAATCAGTTGTTAGGGTAAATAGTATAGGCTTCCATGGAGATGGGCTGAAAAGATGAAAATGCAAAGCAATCTCCTAGAATACACAGAACCAGACCGGCCAACAGGTGGCAGGGAAGAAAAAAGAAAGATAAAATGACCAGAGACGTTGATGGTTATATTATATTAATCAAGACCAAGGAACTATATGCAAATGGTTATCTGAGAAACAATGGTACAATCAGAATTTCAGTAGTGAAAGTTGAGGTGGAAAGAAAGAGAGATATTTCTGGGCACAAAGAAGGAATTCAAAAGCAAGGGAAATGGAACCACTAACTTATAAGAGAACAAGAAAAGCATTATAAGGTGGGGTTGGGAATAATGCAGAATTGTAGCTGTGGTAGATTCATCAACTCCATCATGTATTCCAATTTCCAATCATGAAAATGGAAGAGTCAATCCCTACATAGAAAATATATCATGAATCTATATATTTTCAGCCTAATTCTCCAATGAAGAGAAGATCTTATCAAACAAATATGGAAACCTAGAGATTTTTAATTGACTTTCATCACAAACTGAATGCCGGCATCCCAGTGTGCGAAGTGAATCATATTTTCACAGTTCACACATGATAAAAGAACACATATAAGTAAATCATTGCAGTGTACAAAGCCACAACAATGATAAGAGAATTCAGACTCATCATTAAACACAGCCATCCCAAATCCAATCTGCTTCTAAAACTTCTCAAATATTCAGTGGATGATTTGTAATGACTAATAACTATGTTCATGTGAAAGCACCTTTCAAGAATAGGGGAAATGGGCCCCTTTCCATTGTAGTTATGTTGCAAATTCTTCATTCAGTTCTTTTTGTGCGCATCTTCAACTCACAGTTGAAATATTATAGAATTAATAGATAAAAAGTTAAAGGAATGACTTACCTGTTTTAATGGCACGAAGCTTATTTCTGGAGGTGGTAATGCCTGAACGTCAGAGGTAAAAATACAATGAGTCCCCTTAACTACTTTTTCACTATCAAATTAAATTTGTTAACAAATTATGGATTCACAATATAGTTTGATAGAATATTACAAACAATCACCTCTTCTATATTTCAATCAAATGATATTTACTTGACTGGTTGGTTATCTTTTCACTTATCGATCAGTGAATTACAAATAGGATGATAACTTTGGCTATGACGAACAAAAGTTCTACCATATAATCCATCCACTTCTATCCACCTCTATTAAGAAAGATTTTCATATGGGAAATCCATAAAAAGATGAACAGGAAATAACATAAAGTTCCATCAAAACTGGAAAAAAAAAATTAACATACCTCATACGAAAAAGGTGCTTGGATGGTATCCAAGTCATGCGTACCAATTGCAACCAAAGTCCTTCGCCTTTATAGAAGTGTGTGCAGGTAGATTTTTTGTTCAAACATGAAAAAACGTTACTAAACACTTCAAACAATGATAAATTGATAGCTCTACAAGAACGAATGCAAATGCATCCCTCACTCAGCATTGAACTATTACGCATGCCCATACAATCACCATTGATCAATGAGCGATAAGGACACTTTTAAGTCTTTAACCCACGAGTTAGTTTGAATGTTGTTATCCTCAACCTTCCAAATTATCTAACATTGATGATTCTGCCCTTTTTAACTAGGCGAGTGTTGGTGGTAGAGCAAGACAAAACTCAGTTTCTGCTAAAAGTAATACAATACCAGCAAACGATCAACAGAACCAAAAGTCAGATTCTAGCACAAGAGTTAGCATTCTTTTCTTGTTCCATTCCTGACACACCCCATGGATGAAACAAAAAGATTGACGAATACAAAAGTAGAAGATTGTCCAGAGGTAAGCTAAATAACAGTCGCAACAGGTACATCAATGTGGCCCTCTTATCAGAGCAAGTGTAGAGAGGTGTCTTGTCTCACCAACCCAAGGCATACACTGGTGCAAAATGTCACCTTTAGTTTCTAAAATATACAACTAGTATGCTATGTAACACTAAATAAATACAAAACAGATAAGCCGAAAAAATAGTGACACTTCCATCAATTATAATTGTACAAAGCAAAGGGCAAAGCCTTAAGAAAAATTCCCATTTCAAAATCAAATGAAAGCCAAAATGGAGAAGTAAAAGATCAAGGCTTGATTGACTATGAGGTGTCAGAAACAAATTTAGAGATGCACCAAGACACATTGTTCAACACCTAGAGCCATTAGCCAAGGAGAATGAGGCATCCACCTCAAACACCATATTTTCTTTCACATGGACCCATGCAAAATAATAAATCACCTTCAGCAATCAGAATCCTATCTAAACTACCACACGCACCCATCATGTTGACATGCAGACCCCAATTAACATAATGCAGATCTATAGCTACGACGAAAGATGCAGGAGTTTTACCTGCAGATATTCTGGTGCAACTTATCTTGCAGATCAATGAAGCTGTTGTATCTTGCTTCATCAAAGGTGACTCCTCTAAGAACAGCACAAACAACATATGGTCGAATCAATGATGTCTACATGAAAAGAAACCAAGAGTACCTCGTTACAAAATGTCCTAACATATTATCCACAAAAAATTACTACCGTCCACTGCACTAGATTCCAGTTCCATGTACTACGTACCTCTTGTTTCACGTGCATTTTAAGCATACGCTCAGGGCTAATGTTGGCCACAGTGTATGTAGGTATTTCTTCACGCTCTTCAAAAACTCGAAGGGCTTGAGCAAGACCCTCAAGGGCAAGCAAGTCATATCTATACATAGAAAATCAATTAATCACAAGCTTTCTATGAAGACTTAAGAACATATCTATCTACACTGGTATTTCCAGGAAAATACTTGCAAGTTTGCAAGTAAATTCGTTATACCTATTTGCAGGAACCTCAATTTTGTAAATTACTTCCTCGCCTTCGGTGGATTCTTCTTCATCCAAATGCTTTTCCTTTCTAACAATGGCTTTTTCTGTTGTCTAATATGTACAAGTAGAACCAATAATTAGGATCAATTTCAAGCAAATAGATATGATTTCAAATCAGGTCTTCATGGGCACTTACAATGTCATCGAGCTCTATACCGAATCTGAAGCACAGCTCATCAAACTCTTTATCCTCTAATGAACAAAATGCCGAGGAAACAAAATAGTAGTAAAATATAAAATTTAGTTCTAAAACTGATAAATCCTATTAGTATTAGCACATTGAAAAGGCAAATCGAACTAGAAGGTACCATTAGCACTTTACCATATGTCTTTCCAAGAGCGTCAAAGAGACGATCTCTCCCAATACTTACAGTTGGCATGCCGTGGCCTGGAGCGAGATGAGACTGAGCGAGAGAGGAGAGGAAAAGCGATCTCGAGCCGTGGCCTGGAGCGGATTGAGCAGTAGCAGTGGAGGTGGCGGCGTCCCTTTGAAAAAGAGAGAAAGATGGAACCTCACAAAGCCCTACCCGTGAGAAGTTAAAAGAAAAAGTTAAAAACAAAAGGCTGGGAAAATTAAAAATAAAATTGAAGGACTCTGGATTCGAACACGGGACCAGTCGGACTTCCCCATCCGCAAGTAACACGCCTGACCAACTGGGCAAACGGAATCAAGTGATACACGAAGACATTTATTTTATCTGTATTATTATATAAAGCGAATATTTTTTTAAAAAAAATTATCATGTCGTGTCGGATACCCGATAAGTGAAAAATGCCGATCCGAATACGACACGATTATTGTCGTGTTTTACCGTTTGTGTCATAATCGTGTCGTATCTTTATCGTTTCGTGTTTTTTCGTATCGTTTTGTTGCGGTTTCGTGTCGTGTCAACCATGTCGTATTTTTTTGCACAGCCCTAAAGATTACATACAATTTTAACACAAATTTATTTGCGAAACCCCAACCCGTCCAATCCACCATCCTAAAGAAAAGAATCACAAAAAAACTAATCAACAATATGGACAAATAATGACACTACCACAATAAAGAGCAAATGGGGCGGTTCATGGCAGCGGTTTTGCTAATGAAGCGGTTCATGGCAGCGGTCTAGTCTATAGAAACGGTCGTGCCAGCGGTTTGTAACTCCGTACCTACTGTGGCGGTCCGCCTTACCTTTAGCAGCGGTTTTTAAATTGAATGCCTAAGGAAGCGGTTCATGGATTAGGTCAATAGGGGATTAATTTTATGGGTTTACTTTATTTTCTTGGCCCTCAATACAATTAATAAGAACAGTTTAGTTCATAGCCAGTTTCCATCGGATATGAAACCCTAATCTTTTCTACACCTACCAACCAAAAATTGAACTGCTTCTGAACTCCAACATAAATCATCACCAGACAAGGTCATGAAAATCCCTTCCAGCAAGTAAAACACAAGAAATTTCCACATTCAAATTGATTATCTTAGGGTTCTACTGCAGATTGAGCAGTAAAAACAGAAAATTTGGGATTCAAGTAAAAAGAAAATCAAATATAATAAGCTCTCACTTGCAACCTCGCCTTAGTACAAACAATTAACAATGGAAGTCACCTGCTTAGAATGAGAGGTTGAAGTGTAAACAAAGAGGGAGAAACCCACAATTAACAATGCGAGGCAACTAGCTGCGGCGGTGGGAGATAGAAGTCGTCTATGTCCGCCAACTAATGTGAGGCAACTACCAAACACAGCTTGGTGTTGTAGGAGAAAACCACAAAGAAATGGGAATTGGGTTGGACCGTTGTTTTATGGGCTGAGATGCTGATAGAAAGAAGGGGATTTAACTTTTGAAGTGTTTGGGTGCTCATGCTCTTTTCATTTTTTTTTATCGAACCAAGTTCGAGCCGACACTGATTTTTTTTTTTCGAGCTTAAAAACCTGATCATACTTGGCTTAGATATTTATAAAAAGCTCGAGCTCGTTTTGCTCATTTTTGTTCAAGTCAAGCTCGTGAGCTCATTTTTCAGCTTGAAGCTCGTTTCAAGCTTGTTTTGGTGAATGCTCGTGTTGAACTTGTTTTGAGCTCATCAAAGACACATTCAATCTGATTTTGGAATATCACTTCTGAATTACAGACTACAGATTCAACTTAAAGTGAATTACAGATTACATATTTAGCTTAATGTGAATTACAAATGACAGATATAGCTGAACAAATTTCAAATTGCAGATTACAGATTCAATTTAACGTGAATTACAGATTACATATTTATATGAGTTAGCTCTCCAATGAAGAATTTAAGAATGAGCAATTCACAACTCACAAACCTTGAATCTGGTGTATAACCGTCTTGCGGATGCGGAGAGCCGGAGTGTAAGACCCGAGGTCTTAAGAGGCGCCGCCCGTTGTCTTCACTTGGAGCCTGAAAAGGAAGAGTTCTTGTGACATAGGTAGGGTTTGAATCATTTATAAATCACTCCGCACATCCTTATTATATCCGATGTGGGACGGGAGTGTTACAATCTCCCCCACTTAAAGCACTGACGACCCCATCATGCCCAAGGGACTGCCCTCCGGAAGGAGCGTACCCGATCATACTGTCAGCGCACCTCCGAGCCCGGAGTCGGCTCTGATACCATCTGTAAGACCCGGGGTCTTAAGAGGCGCCAACCCATGCCACCAAGCCCTCTCAGGTCCGTTGTCCTCACTTGGAGCCTGAAAAGGAAGAGCTCTTGTGACATAGGTAGGATTTGAAGAATCACTTATAAATCACTCCGCACATCCTTATTATATCCGATGTGAGACGGGGGTGTTACACGGAGAGGGAAAGGGAATCGACAGGCGGATACGGGGAGGGAGACCGGCACCGGCAGAAGCAGAAGCAGGAGCAGAGACTAGGATGCGAGTTTCTGATAGAGGCGGCAGAGAGATTTTAGGGTTCAGCGCCTCAACGGTTCCGGTATCTTTCTTCTTTTTCTTTTTTTTTTTAAAAAAAAAAAGAGAAATCATCACGGTGATAGTAAATCCTATTAGTATTAGCACATTGAAAAGGCAAATCGAACTAGAAGGTACCATTAGCACTTTACCATATGTCTTTCCAAGAGCGTCAAAGAGACGATCTCTCACAATACTTACAGTAGACATGTTTACCTAATCAGCACTACTCCGCAAATGTTGCTACAACTGAGAATGTAGATTAGATTATATACTAGCATTGTACATAGCATAGCCAAGATTACATACAATTTTAACACAAATTTATATGCAAAACCCCAACCCATCCAATCCACCACCATAAAGAAAAGAATCATAAATAAAACTAATCAACAATATGGACAAATAATGATAAACCCTCAATACAATTAATAAGAACAATGTAGTCCATGGCCTGTTTCCATCAGATATGCAACCCTAACCTTTTCTACACCTACCAACCAAAAATTGAACCGGAGAGGGAGAGAGAATCGACAGGCGGATGCGGGGAGGGAGACCGGCGCCGGCAGAAGCAGAAGCTAGGATAGGCGAGGTTTCGTTGTGGGAAGAGAGTCTGATAGAGGCGGCGGAGAGATTTTAGGGTTCATCGCGGTTCCGGTTTCTTCTCGGTTAGGATCCCTGTACCCAATCTCACTATCCCTCCCCTGTACCTCCTCTCAAACTCTTTATTTTCTTTTTCTTTTTAATCAATTATTTTAATTTTAATTATTTTTGATTTAAATTAAATGAATAGGTGTGAGGAGGGACACAAGGGATAGGGGGTTTCACGGGATAGGGGATACCAACCGGTTTCTTCTTCTTTTTTTAAAAAAAATGAGAAATCCCCCGGTGATAGTACTCCCTTCGTTAATTAAAACTTGACGTTTTACTATTCATGCACGCTTTTTGAGGTGTTAAAAACTATATAAAATATTAACTTTTTTAATATATTTTTTTAATAATTTCATACTTGTTACTATTAAGTATGAATTTATAAAAACAAATTTTTAAAAAAGTTAATATTTCATATAGTTTTTATTATTCTAAAGAAGCGTGCATGAATAGTAAACGACAAGTTTTAATTAACAGAGGGAGTAGTAACTACACAGTTTTACAAAAATGTTTACCAAAAACAAAGTTATACAAAAGTTGTTAAGATGACCACATAGATTTTAAAATCCATTGAGTGAGGATCTGCTGTCTCACAAATCCACCTGTGCCTCTATCCCTCCTCACATATTCCCCCCTTTATTATATTTCTTTTTTTTTGTTTTAAATTTTAATTAATTTTCTTTTTTTCTTAATACCGGGGATGGGGAGGGGAAATCACTAGGCCCTGTCCCTTTGGGGACAGTGGATCCCATTCGATATCCATTAGCTTATACAGTATAACCTTATCTTATATTTCTGAAATGTGTTACCTTTAACTGTGTATTAAAAATCGGAAAAATAATTGGGGTGTCACATCCTAAATACTCAAATATTATATATAGAGAGACAAAGATTTAATTAAAAATATCAACGACGGAAATTTAAAGGAAAAATTGAAGAGTAAAATTATTCACCCGAAACAATATGATTATTCATACACAACTCTTACGAATAGTCATGTTGCAACAGACTAATACTTTTATATAAAAAATCAAATAATTAGATAAGAAAGATTATATAAATTCAAATAATTGGTAAAAAAACAAAATATTAGATAAAAAAAAATGAAAAAATTTGTTAAAAAATTACTTAAGATAGTTAAAATTCAACTTGAATAATTAACCTAGCTATATGTCATTTGTAAGAATATATTCTATATAATGTTTATATGGTCCATGTGTCTTTGGTTTAATTATATTAAGTCCACGTACATTATATTATAGTTATGGTTTTAATATAAGAGTCGGAACCGTGATGGATCGGTACCGGGTTAAAGACGTTAAAATCTGGGGGCATTTAATATATGAAAAGATCTCCCTCTTCTCCTGCCTAATACGTAAACTCCTCCTCTTCAAAACATACTAAGTTAATTGTGATTTAACTGCACAAGAGTTTCATTGAATTAAGTGAAGAGTTGTTTTCTTCCATTAAAGTTAGGGAAAACTAATTAAAATACCCCCACCTTTGGGGGTAGGATAAAAATATATCCTCAACTTTCAAATGTAATAAAAATATCCCGACCTTTGGGGGTGGTGGTAATATATTACCCTATGTTTTCTCACGGGTCAAAAATGCTGACAAAACAGCCTACGTGGATTTTTTTTGACAAGACAACATACGTGAAACTCTTTTTTACAAATTAGCACTAAAATTGGGTTTTCTTGATCGGTTTCCTTACGAAAAAAAATAAAACGATAACAAATTAAACCCGAAAAACGAAATTGATTCAACCAAGCAACTAATCTGGTCAAAATTGCCTCAAATTAACACAACACGACTATTTCTAACACCAAACCGACAACAAAACTAAACCAACAACAACAACAACAACGAAGAGGGAAAAAAAAAACTTACCCGCCCAAATCCGTGAACGAATCAAAGGAGAAGAAGATGTGAGAGATACAGTTCAAGATAGTCGACCACGAGGGAGGAAGACTAACATTGAAGAGGAACCATGAGCTACCTAGAAGACCTGGAAGATAATTCAAGAGACGACCACAGTCCACGGAAAAAGATATGAGGGAGGAAAAGGCGTTGGGTATGAACCCGGTCCAACTCTTTATTTTTTTCCTATGGACACTGTTCAAGAAAACTCTTGTAAAAAATCCGCGTAGGGTGTCTTGTTAGCATTTTTGACCCGTGAGAAAATACAGGGTAATATATTACCATCACCCTCAAAGGTCAGGATATTTTTATTACATTTGAAAGTTAAGGATATATTTTTACCATACCCCCAAAAGTGGGGGTATTTTAATTAGTTTTCCCTTAAAGTTATGAACTCTATTAAGTATATTAGTTAATACATGAATGAAGAACGTATGGAGTTGTGGAGTTTAGATGTCATACATGCATACCTTCACACTATAAAAGGAAGAGGAAATGGAGTGTTTTAATCCATCGTAAAAACAACTAAAAGAAAAGGCAAGGAGGAGAAAAGATTGTTGACTCGTATTCTGAATCGTGTTTCCGCATCAAAGCTTAATCTAATGGATTCATGTAGTTTTTGTTTATGTCTCCTTGCAGGTTATCACGGGTTGATTTGTGTAAAATTTAGATCCTATTTGTTCTAGATTTCATGATCGAAATCGAATAAAAGCTTACAATTGGTATTAGAGCGAGTTTAGATTTTACCATTCACCGTTAAGTTGATGCATTCGGATGATCGGAGTATCGTTATTGCCGATTTGGATGGAACCGAATGCGAAAGATTCATGAAAAAATATTGAATATATATGTCATGGCCGATTCATAATGTTGCATGTTTGTGCCGTTTTGTGTATGTTCAATCAATTGCATGAAAGTTTAATTACAAGCACATATTAAATTAATTAAATTCATGAAATAGTGAATGTGTTTGCCGCATTATATGTTTTTAAGTTTTGTTGGCTTGAATTGAAGTCCATTAAAGGGAAGTGTTTGACCAAATTAATTTGGTGGAACGGTTATCGGCAATATAGTAGATCTCTTGAATCCAAATTTTGCATTATAGCTTAGTATCTATGCATTAAAGGGGATGAATTCATTGTCAACCATTCTAGAATGGCTCACTGGAAAGGACTTGTGGATAATAGACATAGGTCCCCGGTTCGAACTCCGGAATGGTCGCTCTTTATTTACCAATTCAAGGATGAATTCATTGTCTAAATTATGTAAAACTTGTTAGTCACCAAAGTGATCTGGTTGTAAAGAAATTTAGACTCTGATTTATGGTTTTCAATTGTTCATAATTAAAGGATGCTAAATAACAGTTTGATTGAACAATTGATTTTATTGACTATCATTCTTGGAGATCACCCAAAGGTGGATCATTGAATATAGTTGATAATATTAAAGAGATGATTTACCACATCTAAGATGAGTAGTATGTATATCCAAAGATAGCATGCTTATTTGTTTTATGTATGTGGTGATTGTCTATTAAAGTGTATATATTTTTAGCATCGATATGATAGTATGTGTGTTTAAGTATTGCCCAAAGGTTACTTGAATACATGGTTTAAAGTTTATAAATTTATCTGGATTTGTATAATGTAATCAAAGCACTAATGGGTAAGCATGTATAAATGTTTGCAGCTTCAGTAAATCGCTATGCATCTGCTAACTCTGTCGTGAAGTTCAATGGGCTCAACTATGATGATTGGTCCGAACAGATCCGATTTTTACTAGGTGCTATGACCTTGGACCTTGCCATACTAACGGATACACAGCCCCTAGCCATTAAAGAGGCTAGCTCCGATAATGAAAAGACTCTTTATGAGGCTTGGGAGCGGTCTAATCGGCTAAGCTTGAACCTGATGAGGATGACTGTGGCAGAAAGTGCCAAGCCATCCATGCCAAAGACAGAGAATGCAAAGGAGGTTATGCAGAGAATTAAGGAATATTCACAGTCGGATTTGGCTGATAAATCAATTGTAGGAAGCCTAATGAGTGAGCTAACTACGAAAAGGTTTGATTGGTCACAACCTATCCATGATCATGTAACTCATATGTCTAATTTGGAGGCAAAGCTAAAGACCATGGGAATGGACGTAAGCGAGACGTTCTTGGTTCAGTTCATCATTAACTCTCTTCCTGTTGAGTTCGGACAGTTTCAGGTGGACTATAACACCATTAAAGACAAATGGAACTTTAAGGACTTAAAGAACATGTTAGTACAGGAGGAAGGGAGATTAAAGAAGATGAAGGACCAAACTGTCCATTTTGTTGGTCATAATGGTGCCAATTGCAGTAAGAGAAGGCCAGGTAAAAAGGACAAGAGGAAGGACAAGACTCAACTTAAGGAAAAAGAGAGTGACCTTCATACAGAAGCAAAGTGTTTCTTTTGTAAGAAATTGGGACACTTCAAGAAGGATTGTCCTAAAAGAAAGGCATGGTTCGAGAAGAAAGGTATTCATTATTGTTCTGTTTGCTTTGAATCGAACCTTATGGAAGTGCCTAATAATACCTGGTGGTTAGATTCTGGTGCAACTACTCATGTGTCTCATGTTAAACAGGGATTCAGTTCGATCCAGTCTATAAGAGGAACTAACCAGTATTTGTTCATGGGGAATAGGATGAAAGCACTTATTGAAGGAATTGGAACTTACAGATTGATCTTAGACACTGGTTGTCATATAGATCTTGAAGGATGTCTGTTTGTGCCTGAATGTGCTAGAAATCTTGTTTCTGTTAGTAGACTGGATAATTTGGGTTTTGGTTTTAAGATTGAACATGGTGAAGCTTTATTATACAAACATAATTGTTTTTATGGTTCTGCTACTTTAATAGACTCACTTTACAAGTTCAATCTTGATACCATATTTTCTGAATCCTTACATGTTGAAAGTCAAGGCATTAAACGTAGTGCATCTAATGAATGTTCGGCTTACTTGTGGCATCAAAGATTGGGTCACATTTCTAAAGAAAGGTTAATGAGGTTGGTGAAAAGTGAGATTCTTCCTCATTTGGATTTTAGTGACCTGGATGTGTGTGTAAATTGCATTAAAGGAAAGCAAACTAAACACACAATAAAGAAACCAGCCACAAGAAGCACTCAACTTCTTGAATTGATTCACACTGATATATGTGGGCCTTTTGACGTTCCATCTTGGAGCGGAGAAAAGTATTTTATCACTTTTATTGATGATTACTCACGTTATGGATATATATATCTGCTGCATGATAAATCACAATCTATGAATGTCCTTGAGGTGTTCATTAATGAGGTGGAAAGGCAGTTAGAAAGAAAAGTTAAAGTAGTGAGATCTGATAGAGGTGGTGAATTTTATGGAAAATATAATGAGAATGGACAACGTCCAGGTCCATTTGCAAAGTTCCTCGAAAGTAAAGGCATTTGTGCACAGTATACAATGCCTTATACACCTCAGCAGAATGGTGTAGCTGAGAGGCGAAATCGTACATTAATGGATATGGTTAGGAGCATATTAAGTAATTGCTCTTTACCCCTTTCTCTGTGGGTGTATGCATTAAAGATTTCTGTATACCTTTTGAATCGTGTTCCTAGTAAGGCAGTTCCTAAGACACCTTATGAACTATGGACTGGAAGAAAACCGAGTTTAAGGCATCTTCGTGTTTGGGGTTGCCCAGCAGAAGTAAAGGTATATAATCCACATGAAAAGAAACTTGATTCAAGGACAGTCAGTGGGTTCTTCATTGACTATCCAGAAAAGTCAAAGGGGTATATATTTTATTGTCCTAATCATAGTACAAGAATAGTAGAGACGGGAAATGCTAGGTTCATTGAGAATGGTCAAACTAGTGGGAGTGGTGAACCACGAAAGTTAGACATTCAAGAAATTCGGGTAGACACTTCCTTACTTGTTACTTCTTCTAAAGTTGGTGTACCAATTGTCGTATCATAGTTACACGATGCATTAGAGCAACCAAACGATGTCCAAAACCCACAAGAGATAGTACATGAACCAGTCATAGTATAAGAGGCAAATGAACCACATGAACCATTGCGGCGGTTTGTAAGGGAAAGGAGATCTGCTATTTCAGATGACTATGTGGTTTATGCCATTGAAGATGGATGTGACTTAAGCATTGATGAAGACCCGATCTCATTTAGACAAGCCATGAAAAGCAACAATTCTAAAAAGTGGCTAAATGCCATGAAAGAAGAAATTAAGTCAATGGATGACAACAAAGTCTGGGACTTAGTCGAGTTGCCTAAAGGTTCCAAGTCCGTTGGGTCTAAGTGGGTGTTTAAGACCAAGCGTGACTCAAAAGGCAACATCGAAAAGTATAAGGCCCGACTTGTTGCTAAAGGCTACACCCAGAAAGATGGCATTGACTATAAAGAGACCTTCGCTCCAGTATCTAAGGACTCTTTGAGAATTGTTTTAGCATTGGTGGCTCATTATGATCTCGAGCTTCATCAAATGGATGTCAAAACCGCCTTTCTAAATGGTGATTTAGAGGAGGAAGTATATATGGACCAACCTGAAGGATATTTGGCCACAGGAAAAGAACACATGGTGTGTAAGCTGAGAAAGTCAATATATGGGCTGAAGCAAGCTTCCCGACAGTGGTATCTTAAATTTGATGATACTATCACGTCCTATGGTTTTGTAGAAATCATCGTTGATCGGTGTATCTATATTAAGGTCAGTGGGAGCAAATTTGTGATTTTAGTCCTATATGTTGATGATATATTACTTGCTGCAAATGATATAGGAATGTTACATGAAGTTAAGAAGTATCTCTCTAATAACTTTGAAATGAAAGATATGGGTGAGGCATCCTATGTGACTGGAATAGAAATATTTCGGGATAGGTCACAAGGATTATTAGGATTGTCTCAGAAAGGTTATATCACTAAGATCTTAGAGAGATATAGAATGGATAAATGCTCTGCAGGGATAGTTCCAATACAAAAAGGGGACAAGTTCAGTAAAATGCAATGTCCCAGAAATGAGTTGGAACGAAAGGAAATGGAAGGAATTCCTTATGCATCAGTGGTCGGGAGTTTGAACTATGTTCAGACTTGTACTTGACCTGACATCAACTTCGCTGTTGGAATGTTGGGTCGATATCAAAGTAATTCTGGAATGGACCACTGGAAAGCTGCAAAGAAGGTTCTCAGGTATTTGCAAGGCACCAAAGATCACATGCTTACATATAGGAGATCCGATCATCTTGAGGTCATTGGATATTCAGATTCAGATTTTGCCGGATGTGTGGATAGTAGAAAGTCAACATTTGGCTACGTGTTCCTATTAGCTGAAGGACCAGTATCATGGAAGCGGAATTTGTGGCATGCTTTGAGGCCACTATTCATGCATTGTGGTTGCGGAACTTTATCTCAGGACTTGGGATTGTTGACAGTATAGCCAAGCCGCTGAGAATTTATTGTGATAATTCCGCAGCAGTCTTCTTCTCAAAGAATGACAAGTACTCTAAGGGTGCTAAACACATTGATGTGAAGTACTTGGCAGTTAAAGAAGAAGTGCAGAAACAAAAAGTGTTTATTGAGCATATAAGAACTCATCTCATGGTAGCGGATCCGTTGACTAAATGATTGTCGCCCAAGGCGTTCATTGGCCATGTTGAGCGTATGGGTGTAAAGGAAGGAGCCTTGCTAGCTTAATTGAGGTGTGCTCATTACGTTTATAACACTTTGAATTCACTTATGGTTATGTTTCTGCATTATTATATATGTCATCATTATAGTAATGTGTACGCATTATGTTTGGTTCGATAACATATATATTTTGAGACTTATAGGATTTCTCAAATTTTAAAAGTTATATTGAGTTTGGATTAATCTGTGATACATGGAAGGGATCATGCCGCTCAATGACATGTGACCGCTATGATCCAATCAATTCTAATTCAAGTAAGGTTATTGACAGTATATGGACTTGATAATAAAAGTGCGCATTTATAGATGATATTGAACCGTCAAGTCGTCACATGGACCAAGTGGGAGAATGTAAGAATATCTTCTACGTATATAATGTTTATATGATCCATGTGTCTTTGGTTTAATTATATTAAGTCCACGTACATTATATTATAGTTATGGTTTTAATATAAGAGTCGTAACCGTGATGGATCGGTACCGGGTTAAAGACGTTAAAATCTGGGGGCATTTAATATATGAAAAGATCTCCCTCTTCTCCTGCCTAATACGTAAACTCATCCTCTTCAAAACATACTAAGTTAATTGTGATTTAACTACACAAGAGTTTCATTGAATTAAGTGAAGAGTTGTTTTCTTCCATTAAAGTTATGAACTCTATTAAGTATATTAGTTAATACATGAATGAAGAACGTATGGAGTTGTGGAGTTTAGATGTCATACATGCATACCTTCACACTATAAAAGGAAGAGGAAATGGAGTGTTTTAATCCATCATAAAAACAACTAAAAGAGAAGGCAAGGAGAAGAAAAGATTGTTGACTCGTATTCTGAATCGTGTTTCCGCATCAAAGCTTAATCTAATGGATTCAGGTAGTTTTTGTTTATGTCTCCTTGCAGGTTATCACGGGTTGATTTGTGTAAAATCTAGATCCTATTTGTTCTAGATTTCATGATCGAAATCGAATAAAAGCTTACATCATTTCCACTACAATAGTTAGACGCATGTGGTGTTCGTTGTCGCAAGCTCACGACTTCACTACGAGCAGTAAGAGACATTGTGGACACTGGACAACGTATAACGGCTCTAAGTATTTTGGTCTATCGTAGGAAGAGGGCGCAGTGGACATGGCGGAGGGTCTTACTAGAGTTGAGACCGATACACATGATAATATCTCGTGGCCTTTAGCGATTTAGTACAAGGAGTCGAAGCTCCCCCAACGAGCTTGTGTTGTGGATATTCAGACGGATTCCAACTACGAGTAGGAGCTTGATATGCGAGCGTCGGATGCTAGGGCGTCATTGTCGAGGCCACCCGATGTAAGGGCTTCATTAATTGCATTGAACTGTTTGACAACATATGGATGATAGGTGAATTAGATGGCTTATCCGATTATATCAGAAAAAATTGCACCAATAAAAGCAAGGAGGAGCCCCCCACTCCTAACTCTATCTCGTTCACTCCTTACGTTTGCAAGTGGGAGGATCGAGTCAACAACAAATGCAGAATGATGATCGATATTCCTCGAGAGCATGCCATATGGACGGTGATAGACAACTACGAGTGATGGTACTGGCAGCATTGCCATCCATACATTTTCAAGTCCGCCTACAAGAAGGAAATTACTTAGGCAAACCAGGCAGCAGAGCAGAGGAGCACACACATGTTAAGTTGTTGGCCAACGTGGTTTGATTTGATATGTGGTTTGTGTTTAGTTTCATACGACCCTGTTGATCATGAAGGCCATGGTTGTGTTCGAGGCCATGGTTGTGTTCGTTCGGTTGTTCTCTTTGGTTCTATGTTGTTTCACGACAGTCGGTTAGGCTTTGGCCCTCTCGATTTATCATATTTTTATCTAGTATTTAAAATTCTAGCCTATATCAGGAAAAAAATTGCATATGACACATTATGTACAGTATTTGGTCAAATTTTGTAGATCATGTATAAAATATAGTGCTGTATGAACCAACAAAAGTGCATAAAGTCCATTTGGGCCTTTCTTCACTCAGCAGTTCGACTCCGGTCACCCCACCAACGTCCGAAATGATGCTTTTATCCTTCACTCCAACATAAGCTCTCATTCAAATTCCCAAGCCCTTCAATGACACCCGAAAAAACTGTCCTTAGCCTCTGATTTGAGTTTGCCTACAAAATAGAAATACACACATCCATGTATAATGCCAAATAGCATGGACCCAACAATGCATAAATGATTTTCCTAATATATTGCTTCTTTAGCATGGTCGAATCCACGATATCAAACTCACCAAGCCCAAGCTTGAAGTAAAGACCGAAGCGTTCTATATCAAGCAACTTCAAGCTTTCACCGAGAAAAGAGATCCTCCACAAACTTGCAATTACAATGTTGTTAGTATTGGATAGTCAGCGGATTTCTTAGGCAAATATGATATCGTATATCAATTCCACTGTATGACAGACAAGAAAGTTGATGTGAGAATCAGGCCAGTACATGCTAGAAACTTGAATATACTAAGACGGAACACAGAAAAATTACCTTCCTCTCTTGAGATATTAGGCTGATCCACCAAAAGTTGCTGGAGCGCACTCAAATCACCAGCCCTGTAGTCCATAATCAGCAATGCCACTTAAAGTCATATTCATCACCTCAAATATATTGCACGAGTAACATGCTCACATCTCTTCATAAATATAAATCATACTTGTGTGCTATATAGTTGTATTGTAGTTGATGGGGCTAAGCATATGGAAATACTCCAGTAGAATATGTTGCAAACCCCACAGGCTAAGTTTCACAAAGAAGTTCAATAGCAAAGCTCACATCCAGAAGATCTCTTTTCTATGATAATATCCGGTGTGGTATGCATCGGTAAGAGAGAAGTTTATGTACTATGAAGTGCATTACCTAAGAAGTTTTAAGTAGAAGATCAAATTAATTGTAAGTGCATACCTAGGTTCAGTTGCAACCTTGGGCAGTGCTGCCACAACGGACATTTTCAACAAGTATCTGGAAATTTTACACAGAGAGAGCACAACCGTCAACTACTAATTTTACATTCAAAGAATCACAGAAATGGAGAAATTGTAAACGATTGACACATACTCTGAGTGGTGCATTTCATAAAGAAGCACGAGGCCATCTAGACAATCAGTCAGACTTGGTTTAACACCCACTCTCTCCTGCAGCTGCTTAACTGAAGGCTGATGAGACCCCCCTCTAACAAGCTGTCTACCATCTTTAACCATCTTTTCCAGCCACCTAACAACTCCGCCAAACTCTTCCCTATAAAAATATCCATAGCATTTACATTAGAGCAGACAAAGCCAGTTCAGTAATAACCTATAACAGATGTCTGCAAACTGAGTCTTAACGTTGCCATTGCCAAACCCCTAATTGGCTACTTTGAGTTTCAATTACCATAAAGAAAAAATTTCGTTGGCAACAAAGGTTATGATAAAGTGCTAGAACTTACATGGTCTTGTTAATGGAAAGTAAAATCATCTCTAGTGAATCCATCTGTTTTTGCAAAACAGCGGCCTCGATACCCTCAAGACAGGTCAAGCTACCATAGTTCTTCCTATCTCGGATCATCTAAATCAAATAGCAATCCAGAAAGAGTCGTCAATCGTCACAAATTGAAAGCGAAAATCCAAATATCTCTTATTCCCAAAAGTCACGAATTACAAAATACCCGCAGTCTCTCGATGATTGAAGACGCGTTCCTGAATTGAGATAGTAACTGAGCTTGAAGTTGATCCCACCGATCCATTTGTTCACGTGCTAGTTTGAATTTTTGGTGATACTTCTTCACCATAGCCTCCATTGCTAATAAAAAGGAGTCAAAAAGAAGTTTTTTCACAACAAATTGTATCAACTTGAAAACTAGAATTGGGATGAGATAAAACAAAGACTAAAATAACAACTTGAAAACTAAAAATAACACTTGCTACTAATTATGGAATCGATGAGTTCTTAGTTCGAGTTACAAATTTCTGCATTTTTCTCCTATAATAAACAATTCACAAGCCACAAAATGAACATTATATTCAAACATCAGAGCTTCACGGAATTGATTCTCAAATTTCACAAACCCTAACTATCCCTATTCATAAATTGCACTTCAATTTGAAAATCTAACATTCTAACTTTCAGATATTTCAAACTGGATTGAAACTCTAATTCATAATGCATAAACTTTAACATAGGAGGGTGGAAATGTACCTTTGAATCAAAACTCAAGAGTTTAATAATTCCTGAAGGCTGAATCCCTGATTGAAGAAGGTGGGCGGCGTGGCGACGACGTCGAACAGCAGTCGAAGGCGGCCAACCGAGGTCGAAGGTGGCCGGAGTCGATGTCGAACAGTCGGAGGCGGGCGGCGGCCGGTGGAGAGCCGGACGAGGAGAGGAGGGACTGGATTCAGTCGAACCGTTCGCCAGTCTCTGCCTGACTGCGTTTGAAAGAAACAAAAACGTCGAGCAGATCGGTAGACTTTTACGGAGTACTTATTTTAAAGGGAAATTTACGGAAACCAGCCACTAAATATAACCTTTTACAATGAACCACTCGCTAAACAAAAAATTACAGAAAACCCCCCATTAAATGGGTTTTGTTTTCAAATCACCACCCTTTGTCTATGTCTATTAGGTTTTTGTCAAATATATATGATACTGCACTATTTAAGTTTTATACTTAACTTGAAATTTCAAATACATTTAAATATATATTTGACTAAATATTTTAAAATGTTATAAAGTCTCTAAGTTGTGGATGTTCCACCTTCTTGAACCTCCTACATTTATAGTCCCATTTAGTTACTCATTTCCTTTTTCCTATATAAGGGCCTTGTAATCCACTTGAGACTACACACATGTGAATAAGAATTCTCCTCTCTACTCTCTTGTTCTTCCATGAAAGATTATTCTCGATTGATATCCTTCGTATTATAACACGTTATCAGCACGATCGACTCACTTGGTAAGGATTTGGTGGATAAATAAAGTATATATACACGTAGCTAGCCCGGTTGTGTTCTTCATTTCGGTGGATGTACTGTTTGTATCAACCCATCTCCAAGGACTGCAACACATATATATCTTTGCTGTGTTGGTCCCATTATTTGTTGTTTTCTTTCTTCATCGTATTGTTCCCTTCATCGTTTTGTTTATCTTTCTTTATTAACCACTTGAAGTGAGTTTACTCTCGAGTAATTTGTTATTCATTATGTTCATTAAATAAAATTGTTCTCGATGAGACAATCTTTTATCATCCCTCGAAGTGGATATACATGTTATAATAGCATCTCCATAGAGATGGTCGATTTTCACTGAAGGATGATTGAAATTTTGTTTTAGTGATCCCTAAAAGTGGATGATCCATCCCCTTTGTTCGTTATGATCGACTTATACCATCTCTCGAAGTAGACCGTGTATAATAACAAGACTTTTACCATCCCCGTTGTTTGTTACTTTATGTACACCGAATTTTTGGAATATGCTATATTTCAGGAGATTTTCGTATGCTGTGTTGCATGAGGTTCGGTCTCTTGGGACACCACTCCATTGGTTTTTTTTTTATTATCACGATTAATTAGATGCATTAATCTAAAACCTTTTGCATGTCAAATTAATTAACGTTATGGCTCTTGCATGCCACAACATTAATACATTCCAGGTGTATGTCGTAATAGTTTTTGCATGCTCTCTTCATTGATTAATTAATTAATAATTAAAACCCTCAATTTGATATATCCTTGATCACACAAATTCCAAACTGAGCAGCGTGATTAATTGACTGACATTGCATGACCATTATTTACATGCATATATTTTGTGTTACTGTGTTCCTATTGTGATGACCATTTAAGTTGTTTGATAAAGTGTATGTACGTACATCTAGTTATTCCCGCATTTTCACAAGTATACTCTGTTCGATCGGAGGTTATACTAGTTATTTCCGGAAGTGAATAAACTAACATTATATCATCTCTGAAATGGTTTAATATCATCCCCGTAGCGATGAACGATAAATCAATCTCATTTCCAAAGTGATGAAACGACAAAATATCATCCCCGTAGCGATGAAACGTTAAATTTCATTCCCGAAGCGATGAACCAAATATTTTCACCCTTGTAGTGATCGATGAATTTTTTGTTTATATGTATGTTTTTTGTTATTATTTATTCTTCATCTCCCGAAGTGGATGAACGGACTCATCTGCCGAAGTAGACAAACAGACTCATCTCTTGAAGTAGATGAACGATAAACTGCATCATCATAAGGATCAACCGGTAAATGTCATCCTTGTAGTGATGATTTGCATAGCCAGATAAACAAATCAACTTTGATCCTTAATGTTACTCCATCAGTTTCCCGCAGTAAACGATAAAATTGCGTATAAAGATACCACCTCCTGACGTAGGTGATAAAAAGGTCTCGAAGATCTATGTTAAATTTTCTTGTCACTCGAAGTTGACATTAATTTTATTTACTTATTTAAGATTATTTTTGTTGATGATATTCATGATTCTTAACATACTTTACTATTTAGTATTATCTTTTACATAGTTTTATTATTATTACTACATTGATCCACTATATTGTAAGTTTGTCAACACCTATTTTGTGGGCTTGAAGTTCCTAAACTTAATGGTTAAACATTCCAGTAGATTGTGACACTTATCTCGCTAAGAGTTAAGAGTCTCAATACCATTTGTAAACAATCCAGCAGATTGTGAGTTTTCATCAAAATCTGCATAAGAGCTTGAAGACTCTAATTTCATATTCTTATAAACTCTAGAAGAGTGTAAGATCTTATTTTAAACATTTGTACTCTTGAAGAAGTACATGGAATGTGGGTTATGACATATTCAGAACTATTTTTATTTGGTTAGTAGAACCAATATAAATAACCACAAAACATGATCTGGTTTACAAGGTCACTTCCTGACAATCCTCTAAGCATGGCCTGAAGCATGCCCTTCCTGTAGAAAGTGTAAAAGAGGTAATGGTTAAGCGCGCAACCAATTAAGTTATTGTTATGGCTTATAACTAGTTCATCTTTGTACGGTTCATTTTCTAATGTCTTGAAGAACATTATGAATAAAGTTAATATAGTTGGTCATTAGTTTTATACCCGTAGTATGACACCAACAGAAGTTCTGAAAATACCCAGTGAACGGCATCTGACTAAATAAATAGATCACCATTTACAAAGTTCAATGGTTAGAATGTTTTACCATTGAGACTTATGATGTCACTAACCAGAAGTTAGTTGATGATAAAATCTTATTCTTTGTGGCAGTTGGTCGCTCAAGAAAAACGATGATTTGCAAGATCATTGAAACTCACATGAATTCCCACCAAAAGGACTAGAAGATCCTAGGACCGGAAGATCCTCAATAAGAGTGACCATACATGTACGGCTTGTTCTCTTGGTAAAATAATAACAAGACCGTGTATAATAAAGAGTAAATGCAAAAGTCTCTTATGTCTCTTGATCGAGTTCAATGAGACAACTATGAACATAAAACATTGTCATATGAACCAGTGTTATTCCAACAGAGATGCCTTAACACATTGGTCATATGCAAAGGTAGAGAATGTTATCAATCACATTGTGGAGCATATAGTAGCTCACAACGACCTAGAAGAGTCGATAGTCAAATGGGCCCATGCAATTTTGCATTTCGAATTTGACACAGTGACTTCTCCCAAGGTATCTCTAGAAGAGAGTATATGTTCCGAAGCCTCCTCCACAGTTAACTAAAATGAGACCACAGAGAAGTTGGATGATACACGGGGTTTGAGTCCCTAATGATATCAAATACCTCGAGCTTCATAAAGGTGATCAAATGCTCGGTATTTAGGGGGAGAGGAAATGAGACTATATATATTAAGAAAGAGACTGCATGAAAGCAGCTTCTCTATCATTTGGGATCCGCGGATAAATGAAAGTGAACTAGAAGTTCAACACTTATGTACACCAAATGATAATTATATGGTTTAGCAGAAAGTCATCAAATGCATTTACTAAGGCCAAGAAAGTGACTAAGTCACATAGATTACACTAGATAGCTAGCTCATTTGGAGGTTCCAGAAGTAACTCCAAAAACCAACAAAATCAAGTGAGTCTCAAATATACCAGAAGTGTTGAAGATCACTAGGCTCTCACTTTAGGATTCCCCGGAAGTAGAAAGAGCTCATGGAAACATCGAAATGATGGTAAAAGAGATAGAAAGAAGGAATTCATGCAAAGATGTATTCTTCAAGCATGATGCTATTGGACCCGTAGTTCCAACATCGGAAAGTATAACATAATTGGTTTTAAGTGGATGTTTATACAAAACCACAATAAATGAAGCTATAAGATATATAGCAAGATAGATTGCATAAAAAGTTTTATTTAGTTGTCGATGAACCGACTCTAACCGTAATTGACGGGCATAGTAGTTGTATACTCCAATTGATCATTTATAAAAGAATATAAGTGAAAATGATCGATTAATTTGGAATGCCCGAAGCATCAATATGAAAGCCTCGTCATATGTGCATGATTAAGCCAAAGGGTGCTTATAGTACTTGAAGTATTGTGTAAATGGTGACACGGTAGGGGTGGAAATGGGTCGGGTGATGGATGGGTGGAGCCATTTTTCCACCCGACCCGTCACAAAAAAATTTCACCCGACCCATCACCCGTCCGTCTAATATTTCACCCATCACCCGATCCGTCGGGTGAATCGGGTTAATCGGGTGGGTCGGGTGGGTAATCGGGTGAAGTAAATTAAAAGAAAAAGAGTCATAGGTCATACTTAGAAATCGATCATATTTGATAATTTCACAAACCACGTTAACGTGGAAATCTTATTAATTGTATAAAAGGTTTATTCATATATTATATCATTATCCTCATCTTACAAAGTTAGCATTAAAAGTTTAATATCAAATCAAATGAGTGAAATTGTTAACATTCTAGTAGTGTATGCAAAACAAATAAAATAACTTTTTTTAAAAGATGTGATATGAGGTTAAATAAAATAAATTTATATTCTTTTAGATTTTTTTTTGCACAAAAACAATTAGAGAATAGAGAAGATAGAATTAGAAAAAAAAAATATGTAGTTATGTTAGACTATATTTTTTTATAAACTAAGATTTTTTAAAAATAATCGGGTGGGTTAGCGGGTGGTTAAACGGGTCGGGTAATGGGTCGGGTGATGGGTCGGGTAATGGGTGAAAAACATATCACCCATCACCCGACCCATCACCCATTTCACCCACCCATCACCCATCCACCACCCGGTTTTTTTCGGGTTTTCACCCGTATAATCGGGTCGGGTGAATCGGTCACCCACGGGTGATTTCCAGCCCTATGACACGGTGTATTGAGTCCTGAAGTACTATACACAAACGTTGTACTCTTTTCCTTAATCTTGGTTTTTATCCCACTGAGTTTTTCCAAGGTAAGGTTTTTAATGAGGCAAGTTATACACCATCTATATATCGGATCCCCCGTATCAAACGATGAAAGCACCCTAGGTATTGAAGTACCTTATATTTATGCATTGAAAGCAGCTCATCACCACGACTAGGGAGTCTATTGCATCGAAGTCGAGTGTGATACATGAAGGCATTTTTAACTTTCACACATCAAAGATAATATTCATACTCGACCATGCAGCTCATAAAGTTAGCATTATCAAGAATTTCGAAGAGCTTATCAGAATGAGAATGTTGTAAGGAGAATGTTGATTTCAGGGGGAGAATATACGCACTGCACTCTTTTTCCCTTCGATCAGGTTTTGTCCCAATGAGTTTTCCTGACAAGGTTTTTAACGAGGCAGTATCACCAACGCGTATCAAACGACATCTGTACTCTTTTTAACGAGACAGTTTGTAATGTCAGAGGTGTCCATCCAAGAGAGAGTGTTATAAAGTCTCTAAGTTGTGGATGTTCCACCTTCTTGAACCTCCTACATTTATAGTCCCATTTAGTTAATCATTTTCTTTTTCCTATATAAGGGCCTTGTAATCCACTTGAGACTACACACATGTGAATAAGAATTCTCCTCTCTACTCTCTTGTTCTTCCATGAAAGATTATTCTCGATTGATATCCTTCGTATTATAACATAAAAATATTTTTTTAAAAAAACTTTTGTATATATGAGCACATTTTTAAACTCGGTTCAAAACTCTTGAGAGAGGGTTCACAAACGAGATCGAAGACTATATCGGCTTGTGGCAACCTCATGAGAGACAACCCCGAGAATTGGGTTCGGATCTCAGTCGCCCATCAATCCCCTTCAAAAGTTATGGTGCAGATTTTATGCATCACACCTAGGAGGCTAAGACGTTTCCTTTTAAACTGAAATCTGGAGATTTCTAATGAAAGTGTGTATATTACAAAGATGCAACCAAACCAGAACAATCATAATCATACAACCCAGGAAGACCACCAAGAACGGCTGTACAATAAATACGGAATAGCAGGAGATGCATACAAGGAAGCAGGGAGTCCAGAGCTTAAAACCGATGAATCGATGAAATCATTGCTCGCGCTGCTGGTCCTGCCATTCCTTGATAGCAGAACGAAGAGCGAGATTCGGGACAAGGGTTAGGTGTGGGAGAGGAAGGTTTGTCATAGGAGACGTGTTATGGCCAGTGTTCAGCCATTCTCGCAATGCCTCTGCCTCGTAGGTGAACCCATCGGCTGCAACAAGCGGGTCTTTCATTGGTTCCTGCACCATATGATCACTCCATATTACACTGAAGCGCTGAAACATACTAGAGAACTAAACAAACAATAATTTAATGAAACACTTGTGAACTTGATCTAAGTTATAACTAGGTCATGTAAATTCCAGCTCACAAGTGGCTTTGTTACTCGAGAGAGTGATTCCTCAACATATAACTATTTATGGTCTAGGATGCGCGGTTTGAAACTCATTTCCAGACCATGCTAGAATATACTTGAGCAATTATCAAATAAGTAAAAGTGTTCACGTTAGGATTAAGAAAAAGTGAAAAGCCAATGTTGATAACAAGGTTACCTGTAAGATCGGACAGATGAAATAGAATGGGGGTTCATCAGGTTGAGATGGGGCTGATTCAGTCGAATCACTGTTCATTCTCCTCATTTGCTCCAGAACCGGCCATACATCCAACTTAAGATCTGAGGTGTGCTCACAGCATGACAACCCCAAGTGAGCCAACTGCTTGGCTTGCCAAAAGGGCCATTCACCAGCTGAAGTATCCAATATCTGCTCCAGTTCATGACTTGTTAAAGCAGATTTTACTTTTTCAACAAGCCTCAAAGCGGTTCGACCTGTCAGTAACTTGAGAAGTATAACACCAAAAGAATAGACATCCATCTCAGGACAAAACTCTCTGCTTGCAACAAACTCAGGATCCGTGTACACAGAGCTAACCAGTGCTGAGCTGTCTCTAATTGTATTTTCACCAACAGGGATCATCTGAGATGATCTGAAATCGCCAATTTTGCACGAGAAGTTTGAGTCAAGATAGATGCAGGACGGCTTTAGAGCAGCATGCACCAACTTGTGTGGTTCGCACGAGTGGATGAATATCAAGGCAGAGCACAACTCAGTTGCTAACGAGATTCGGATTTTCCAAGTAAGAGGTGGAGTGTTATCTTTACAGAGGAGACGGTCCTCCAGACTTCCATTTGGAAGGTATTCATACACAAGAGCCCAAGCTTCTGAACAGACTGCCATCAGATTGATCAAATTCGGATGCCTGAACTTACTCAGAACCTCAACCTAAGAACCAACAGATGATGAGGATCGAGTTTCATGTCATTTTACATATTCATGAAAAAAAAGGGTAAACTTGTAAGAAATCATAAAAAGAAAAAAATTAATGTTTTTCATGATAGTTTAATCATGTTTTAATTATAAACAGGAAGCCACTCCCCAGCTATGTAAAGCATGACGTGAGCAGTTCATCATACGTTCTAAAGTATTTTGGATGAAAATTACCTCCTTTTGGAACTCCATCTCGTTAGGCTGGTGAATCTTAATTGCCACATCCGTCTCTGATAGTTTACCCCTATACACACTTTCATAGCCAACTTCACGTATTTGTAGCAAAGGATCCAAGTCACACGTTGCTTTAATAATCTCGTTAAAAGACAGTTCACTCAAGAATCTATGTGAATCTTTCCTTGAGGACGTCTCTCCATATGGATCTATAAACTTTCCACGGTTTCCCTGTTTAGTTGATAGCTGTTCTGCATTAAACAATGCTCCCCTTTCCAAATCCTTTATTCTCTGATCATATGTTGCAATTTTGTTCTCCGTAAGCTGAAAATCCTCTAAGACCCGTTGATACACAGTCCTCAATTTTTCAAGTTCCTCTTCTGTCTCTTTCCTTCTTCTCGATTCTTCAAGATGTGACCTTTCTGATTCATTCAACTGCCCGTTCAAAAGAGGAAAAAAGTATTCAACTTCTCATGAGATAAAGAAGTTCACTGTGACTCTTGATTTTACTTAAAAGTCTTCTTCCCATGTGTTGATATGTATAAGATTATGTGCTTTACTTGACACTTCAGCATGTACATGTACAGGTGATCTTTATTACCGAATCAAAACAGCATTAAGAAAATAAATGAATGTTTGATAGCAGATTCTAACCCTGAAGATAGCTTCAAGTTGAAAAGTCTGAGACCAAAGCAAATCTCCACATAATCCCTGCCTAACTTTCCCAGACTCGATCAAGGCCTGTGTCAGTGGCCCATAATGGCCATCCTCTGCAGTTTCTACCAGCTAATACCAACAAAAGAAACAAGTACGTTAACAAAGTCTACAGTAATCACAGAGGGTACAATAACTAATGATAAAAAGCCTCTCAAAAGTGGTCATGGGAATAGTAAGGATCAATTATCAACCCTAGCTAACAAGCTGCAATGGAAGTACCCAACTACACATACCTGATCATTAGAACTTGAATACATTTGACAATTGTAATTCCTTTCATTTGAATGTGAGCTTGTTTCGGATGAGCTAGAAGATGCTGTCCTAGTAGCTTCGCAAGGCAACATTTTCATAATCTCAGCATACTTGCAGTTTTTAACGAGGTTAAACTTTAAAGCTACCTCTGTTGCCTAGACTGCAGGGTTTTATAACTTTCAAAGCTAGCAACTCCTCTGGGGTAACTTTCTAGCTACACAGCACTCACCATTAGAGGATGAAGGTTGAAATGAGGGTAGACGTTCATCAGCATGTTGATTGAATTGGAAACAAGATTTCCTGTAAATGTGTTGCCACAATAGTGCCATTGGTATGCAGATCAGATGAAATTTGAATGGTGGCAAATAGACAAGAAATGAAAAGTAAAAGGCCTAAAAGAACTACAAGACTGCATGGAGAAAAGTATTATTTAATAAGCTCTCCGTAAAATCATCTACCCTAAACTTTACTTTACATATAATGCCTTGCTGCCCCATAAATAAATAAAAGTTGAGCAGAAGGACAAGCGCCAAACAACAAGATCTTTACACCAAATTTGTCTGTAATGCTATTTAAAACATAATCTCAAAGTCTATTGGTGATTATTTGTCCCCTTCTAAAATTGTACCCTTGCCGACTTTATTGATCACTCTTAGGAACATATTCTACAACACTTGTCAAAATGTTTCATAGCACAAATCCACCTTGCACAGCCTCTCCCCTCCCCCTTGTTCAGAAAAATCACTGTACCTTAAATCTTAACTAGAACAAAAGCTCCTGAAATCATGAAAAATATGAACATTTGTGGGCAATGACATGAAAACTTTACTATTTCAGCAAGGCTGTTTTTGTTGTCCAGGCTAGCTCCACAATAAACCAAAAAGTAATGTAGCTAGTTGATGTTCTCTAAGAGCGTATTAGTGTTGAGCAATTATCAATCATACCAGTTCAAGGGACTGACTGGCAATCACGATCAATGGTCAAGGAACTCTACTATGTTAATCTTTGAAGCTCTGTCTTCACAAACCTTTGTAATTACTACTCTTTACCAATATACATGTGTGTGCACACATACGGGAAAAGGAAATAATAACAGAACCCAAACAAGTTGAAATACCTTTCATAAACAAGTTGACCCCTGTAGATAAACCAAATGCTGCATGAAACTGGGGCATGTATTTGCACATATGTGGCCTTTTTAGACACAGGTTCCATCATATGCCTGTCAAAACTTTCGGTTAGGGCTTCACTGTTATTCTAATAATCTACATCGCATAGATGGATTATCAACTCAGCCACCATATACTTCAAATGTGCATCTTGGTAAAGGATAGATTAGTATGGGGTGCACACATACCTGCAATAGCTCTTATCTGCTGCAGATCCCATTACAAGCTTTTCGATTCTGTAAAGAGAAATCATTTCCAATATCCCTTTCTCAACAGATTCCCTCTCAGCAAACAGTTTCTCAGCTGATACCTACAGCAATAAAGAAAGCAAACATATGTATGTTTAAAGTGCAGATTTGTCACCAAACACTCTTCAAAGTGTTAAAAAAAAAAGCCATTTACCCCCAATTTCTGGCAGAAGCGAACATAATCTTCCATCGCATTAATCATAAATTGTTTCTCCGTGTCTCGGTGTTCCTTAACTTTGTGCCTTGGGAGTGTGCTCATATGATGATTTCTGCCCACTGACAGCAACAGATATCAGCAATGGTATCAGACTATCAGTTATCATCTTGCTTCTAACTTCAAAGGGATTGTTCCCTCCTATAGATTAGAATGAATACATCCCCATAAGTCCATAATTAATCCAAGCTCACTCTTCAGCATACAAAAGGTGAAAAAGATGCGCTTTCCCCCAAAACTCACATCAATTTTAGATAAACATATAAAAATCTAACTTAAGATGAATAATTTCTAAAATCCGTTCATTCACTTATACTCCGTAGTATGGAGTTTTTGTTCTTTTTTGGAGCAATGAAGCACCGGGATCTTCATCAGAGCTGATCTACAAGCAGAAAAGAAAGACCCAAGCAGGAATGAAACACAACAAAGAAAAGAGAAGTGTACGGATAGGGATGATCTCCGCGGGCTGATGGACGTGAAGGATGCAGAGCTTCCGGCCGCCAGAGTTCCGAACCGCCCAGAGGAGAGTCGATTCATTCTCCTTGGCATCCTCGCCCACGGCCACATAGAGCTTCGCCTCATCCGTCGCCGACGCCGGCGTATTCTCCGACCTGATCAGGTCCAAGTGCGTCCCCGAATCGGCGAAACCGTACCTATTTTCCATGCCCTAGGTTGCAGAGAATTTGAAAATGGAGATGGATTGATCAGTCTCTATTCCCAGGGAATGAGATTAGGAGCTTCAACGGCTTAAAAGTGCGATCGGCGGAGAGAATCGAGGGAGGAGGAGAGGAGCCATCATTAAATTACATTGAGAAGAACGAAATAGAAGTTGACGGGACTTTGCAGGTCAATCAAAAATCAAAAATTGCAGAAAAGTACTCCTATAACTCTTTTTTTTTTTTTTTTTTTTTTAATGAGCTCTTGGAATGATTCAAATATAAACAGGTTGGCTTCTATCCACTTCGCCGCGTCGGGCTTCCTTCCCCTCGATGTTGAGTCCGCTAGATTGCTTTGGGTTTGGGGTTTTTCCGGGTTTGCTTTGGATATTCTTATGATGTATTTTGTATTTGTATTTCTTTCATATCTTCGTGATTTCATCCTTCGGGATGCTCTCGGGTTGGCTAACCACTACCCGAATTTTTTCCTTATACAGGTTGATTTCTTTCTTTGCCGACGTCCTCAACTTATTGGGATTAATTCGCCCAGATATTTTTGTAGAGTTCATTTCTACTTATTTCGTTGCGCCTGTTTTTCATTTGTACGGTATGTTTATGCGATTTTCGTTTGATGAGTATCAGGCTTGCTTGATCTCGAATTTTTACTTAATAAAAAAAAGATATGCACTAGATGGATGCCTGTTTCACTTGATCAGACAAAGTAGGTAAAAATCTTAGTGTATAGTTATATGGGGGAGTGGGTGATTGTCATTGGGTAATGGATCGAGTCGAATATGGGTGAAAGTAACACTCCCTTTACAACACGTTTTTAAGAGCTAAAAACTATATACAATATTTTTTTTAAAATTTATTTTTAAAATAATACTATTATACTTATTAAATGATCTATATTTTAGACCAATGTAGTATTGTTTTACATTTACTTTTATAATATATTAAATGATCTCGTTTGTTTAATTTGATCTTGTTTATGATGCATCTTACTCCGTATTTGTTTGATATCAGATATATGAGTATCAAATTTGACAACTGGTATATGGGTTTTAAATTTGATAAAGCCCATCTATCAACCTAATTGTAGAATTGACAAAATGATAAATCAACCAAAGCGCCAAACGTAAACCCTAAGAGAGAGAGTACTGAATCGATGATGACAAGTACTGAATCTCACCAGTTTTTCGATTATCGATAAAAGGTTCACGAACACACAAAGTCGTGCCTAAAGATTTTAAGAAGGGTCACCGAATAAAAAATCTATTTCAAACCAAGTATCAGATTTGAAAGGAGGGTTTCAGCCAGCAGAGATGTGGTGGTGGCAGCAAAGAAGAAGGAGCGAGGGGAAGACACACATAAAGCCAGCGGAGGGAAGACAGAGATGTGGTGGTGGCGGCCAAGAAAATGGAGCGGAGAAGCACACGGAGAAGCAGGGAGGGAAGACGGAGATGTGGTGGTGGCGGCCGATACGAAGCACATAGAGAAGGAGTGGAGAAAAGGAAACTTGATATCCCCCGAAATATTAGTATCCGAAGAAGGGATAAAATACAAAAGAACGGGTATATAGGGGTGTCACTTTGATACTCATACACCCATTTACCAAACAACATATATGGGTATGGGTGCATATTTATACACATATCTGATATATGTATGTGGATACCAGATAGGCCCTAAGTTATTTTTACGTTGTTAGTTTTTTTTTTTTCTGAAAAGGAATGATTCGAGATATTAAACAATACACTGTCAGTATCTAGTAACTCGAGTGGTCAATGGATTGGCAGACGGACTAGCCATCATGTTACAACACACAAAAACACAAAACAAAAATGGACAAATGACAAACTCAACACCACACATAAAAGAGTGTTAGCTAGTGAATAAGTCGAGGAAGACCCATGGTGAACTGCGAATGTCGATTGTAGAGATTGGTGGAGAAAACCACACTTTGATTAATATGATAAAGGCCTATATATAGGCTTACGAGAATCCTGAAGAGATAAGAACAAATCAAATCTACCTAACTAATCTCCTAATATCTTAATTGATTTAGTCCATTATATTCTAATATTCCCCTGCAATTGAAGCGGAGTGAAAATAGAAGCTGAAAATTGGATAAATAATAAATAAAACTTTTTTTTTGGTTGTAACCGATTGTAATGGCCACTATTTTCTGACAAGCCGGTGAAGCATCCATCCGTCGAAGCATCCATCCGTCGCAGCTTCTCCTCTCTAACAAGACTTTCAAGGCTAAACGACGATGGACTTTCAAGGCTTCAGATTTGACCTCCACTACTCGCCGTACTGCTTCACCGCTACCGCGATCAGATTTGCAATGGTGGACTCCGGCATTATGAGAACTTGTACGGTACCGAGGATGCCCGTAGGTGATAGCATGGCCTGAAGGCGGTTTTGTGGTGGCCAAAGCAAAGGGTGGGTTGCCCGTAGGCGATTAGAGGGTGGATGAAGCCTTGTTTGGGTTGCCCGAAGGCGGTTTTAGGGTGCCCATAGGCGGTTTTGTGGTGGCCGAAGCCTGGGTGCCCGAAGGCGGGTGCCCGAAGCCTTGTTTGGGTTGCCCGAAGGCGGTTTTAGGGTGCCCGTAGGCGGTTTTGTGGTGGCCGAAGCCTGGGTGCCCGAAGGCGGTTAGAGGGTTGCCTGTAGGGGGTTTTGTGGTGGGCGGTTTAGAGGGTGCCTGTAGGCGATTTTGTGGTGGCCGAAGCCTAGGTGCCCGAAGGCGGTTAGAGGGTTGCCCGTAGGCTGTTTTGTGGTGGGCGGAAGCATCTTGTGAGGATCGAAGTCGCTATGCTAAGAGCTCTGATACCATGTAGAATAAATAAGTTGGTGGAAAACCACACTTTGATTAATATGATAAAGGCCTATATATAGGCTTACGAGAATCCTGAAGAGATAAGAACAAATCAAATCTACATAACTAATCTCCTAATATCTTAATTGATTTAGTCTATTATATTCTAATATAACACGGGAGAGTGCGAAAACTCACACAACATTTTGACGTCGGGAAGACAGATAGCAGTAACCCAACACAGGAACGGACGACACCCGGAAAAGTGCAGATCAATGATGCTCCCATCACCTAAATAAAAAATCTTAGAAAACCATAAACACTTCTATGATCTACTTGATTAAGCAGGACACCTGATACTACAACCTCCACCGGAACTAAACACACTCACACACATGCAACGACACCTCACCAAACCAACGATAGATCAAATTATAAACAAATGGATGAGATAAGTCATTCATCATTCATCGTCATCGTCATTATCATCATCGTCGTCATTGTTGTTGTTGTTCGAAGTTTTTACATGAAATTGGATAGGAGCCAACTAACAAGCTGAGCTTCACAACTCTTTTGAATACTAAAAGCAACTCTAGTCAAAGTGTGAAAAGTATCCCTATTGTACTCAGATATCCCTTTAGTGACCCCACACAACCGCTTGAGAAGTGTCATGACAATATGACATCATCCCCAAAGTCACCAATAGTAGAGAATGAAACACACCTATAACAAGGAGTTAAATTTTTTGTCTCGACTTAGAACGTTGCGACTTCAATCCATTCGAAACACACCTAGGACCACTAAAGGTAGAAGCACAAAACAACCCGAAAAAGTTACGCCAAAATGATCAAGGCCTTGTGGGGCAAGAAGTTAAAAGGTTAAAATTCTCATCTTGCCGTGTAAAGATGGATTGTACTTTTTTTTCCAGACTTGTCATGCAAGAATCTCTCTCTCTCTCTCTCTCTCACACACACACACACATACTTTCAAAATACTCAACCGATTGACTTTGGGGCCATATCAGTGATGTTGGCGGTGGAGGTAGGATGCACGAGAGGAGAGATGCCTATTTGGTTGGAGATGGCAAGAGGGACGAGGCGATGTTGATGGAAAATTTACCGGAATTTAAGTCGATGGACAACCACGCAAAACATGGACCCCATCGACAATAGGTAGTGGGGGCGAAGCCAAGTTATGAGGGTGAAGATGGTTAGATTTATGCGAGAGAGAAGGTGATGACTGTGTTTGTGGTGGTGCGATGTAGGTAGATCGAAATGGGTCGAGGGAGGTAGCGGTGTTGGTGACCGTGGTGGTAGGAGTCTGGTAACGATGGAGGTTAAGGTGGGAGGGGGGATAGAGATTTTTTTAGACGGAGAAGCTCTCGCCTCTCTCCCCTCTTTTTTAACAACTTTTTTAAATGACAAGAAGAAGATGATAGCTGATACGTAGTACGGAGTAGTATTTTTTAACAATATTTTTAAAAAGTGAAATTTTTGGATGAAATTGAAGATCTCATTATCATTCATTTCACCAACATCTTTTTAAATGGTAAGAAGAAGATTTGAGGGAGTTTCGATGCAATCAAAAGAATGCAAGTCCCTCACAATGACAATTTTAAAAATGGAAATATAATGAATTAAACATCATTAGTTAGTTATTCATTTTAGTGTATCCTTTTTATTAAAACTTACAATAAGATAGAGGACACCAAGATGTGGTCATGTTTGCTCAAAAAAAAAAAGACGTGGTCATGCAGTTTGGTTTTCATACTCCGTGGGGTCTCTAAAAGAAGAGATCCTAGCTCGATCCACTAAGCAAATCTGTTCTTACAAACATAAACAGTCACCTAGACAAGCGGTAAGCAAAGACAAGGTATAGAATTAAAAAAGGGGAAGAAACAACAAAACAATATGAAGTAAGGAACAGAAAACCCCTTGGATCTCATATCTTGGATTTGTGATGGAGATGATGAAAACGTCGGAGCCAAGCGTAGAGGTAAAGCTTTAAACATGTTTTCTTCCTTCTTCTGAACAAGATCTTTGCACCAGATCTTTGAGGTTGAAGCTTCGATATATCGACTTTGGCAATAAGTATTTCTCCTAGATTACCCTCCCGATTGGCGTATATCTCTGGGACTAAGTGGGCTAGGTTATCCGGTTATAGATAGAGTTCAATGAAACATATATAGCATTTCATTTAGACGTATTTGGAGACAGGAAGAGGGGCTTCTTTAGCTTTGGGTCAACTGAGCTAGGCTGGATTCGGAGGGAGCTTGTGTTGCTTTGGAAAGAATGATCTCACTTCATCTCTAAACTGATTTGAAACACTATAAACCTCATCTAAACCTACCTAATATGCCTTAATGATAGTATTTGTTACCTATAGTATATATACTGTACAAACATTGGGTATTATTACAGGCATTACACTTTCTATGAGAATATATGTAATTCTAACTTTAATTTGTGATATGGTTGGATAGTGCTTTTACAACCGAATTTATAAACTTTTTGAGCACACCGAATTTATAAACTTTTTAGTGCGCGCTCCCAACTATACTTGGTCAATGGACAAAATATTTATTTACATCAAAATATTGGGCTATTTTTAAATTTAATAAAAAAACTTAGTCGTACAGTGTCAGTGGCCGGTTTTTTTTTTTTTTTTTTTTTTGGTGTGAAAACTTGAGAGGCAGGCTCTCATCAATAAAAAAAAAAAGAGAATCCGTGGGCTACACAGGAACTAAACGGGGAGTAGCCCTTCCCCTAGCATCCGCGTGAACAATAACTTCCACCTCTAAGGGCGGGATTAGGATTCTATGAACACCAAAAGGATAAGAAAAGGCTAACGCCGCAAGGAAGTCAGCGACAGAGTTCGCTTCCCTGAAGACATGAGTGGCCGGGTTTATTGACGATACATTACAGAGTACTCCATAGGCAGGCCATGCCGGGCCCCAGTGGGCGGTATAGTGATACGGAGAATAGTCCAAAGTCTAGTTTGGATTTTGGAATTCAAAAGCTGCAATGATTTTGGGGGCAGCGAATATAATCTCATCTTCCTATGTCCCAACATCTTTGTGTCCGTACACCTTCGCAATTTACCCAAGCTTTCGTTGTCGCTTTCATCAAGTTTCTTGTTACGTTTCTTTCTTTCTTTTATTTACTCCGTATTTATTTTGGGACAGTAAAGTAATAAAATATTGATATTTTTATTACTATAGTTTTTAGCTTCTTAAAAAAACATGTACTATTAATAGTTAAAGACAACCATTGTGAAGCGGAGGAAGTATTAAAGTCCGACTCATACTGATAATTGGGGTCATGTCCGTGAGCACACATGCGTTAGTGGCCTAGCACACAAGCCGAATGAGATTTCATTCTAGAACAAATCGGAAATATAGTAATCCTACCGACTCATATATTAGGGCTTGTTATGTTCAACTTTCGACGTGAGACTCTTTTTGTCCTATTCACAACTCTCAACATAGAACCCTTTTACGTACGGGTAAATGGGGGGCACCCGCATACACATCCAGGATGCGCACAGATTGGCATGCTCGCGGACAAATTCCGCGTGTTGCCACACGTGGGAAGTAAAGGATTTAAAAAAAAATAAAAACGTAAATAATAAATAAAATAAAATAATTTAGTTCATGAAAAAAATAGTATATAAAATAAATAAAAAAATAATTTTAATGAAGAATTAATTAAAAAAATAGTATAATTAATACATGGATAAATATATATATATATAAATATATTAAAAAAAACGTAAATAATAAATAAAATAAAATAATTTAGCTATATAAAATAAATAAAATAAATAAATAATAAATAAACAAAATAAAAATAAATTCATTATATACATAAATAAATCAAGAATTAATGAAAAAATAGTATAATTAATACACGGATAAATATATATATTACTATTTTTAAAAAAAATAAAAACGTAAATAATAAATAAAATAAAATAATTTAGTTATATAAAATAAATAAATAAAATACATAATAAATAAACAAAATAAAAATAATTTTATTATATACATAAATAAATCAAGAATTAATGAAAAAAATAGTATAATTAATACATGGATAAATATATATATAAATATATAATAAACAAATAACTATTTAATAAATTAATAAAAATATAAATATAAATATATATAATCAATAAATATATAAAAACAATAAAAAAATAAATGAATAGTTAATAAAAAATAATATATTTCATAATTACTTATTATAAAAATTATATATAGATACATAAAATAAAAATAATTTGTTTATATAAATAAATAAATGAATAATTAATAAAAAAAATATTTAAAAAATATTGAATATAAAAATCTATTTATATAATTACTATATATATATATGTATATATAAATAATATAATCACAAACATAGATAAATAAATTAAATTATTTCATTGATAAATTAATTATTATTAAATTATATTAATTTAAAATCTTTAGTAATATTCTTTTAATATAAAACTCAATTAAATATAATAAAACAAATAAACATATATAAATTAAAAAATCAAATAAATCATGAAATTAGGTAATAACAAAAAAATAATGAAAATTAAATTAAATTTTATTGGTTATATATGTAAATAAAAATATACATAATTAATACATAAATAAAAACAGTAAAAAAATGAAAAGTTAATAAATAAATAATATATATAATAAATTAATATATATAAATATATGTATAATTAATAAATTGGTAAAAAAATAATAAAACATAAATAAATAAATAATTTAGGGTTTAGGGTTAGGGTTTAGGATCGATCAATGAGTACATAATATATTTTCCGATGTACGTCCCAACCACCCCGTTTCCGAGGTATGCAGACCCAAGTCCATTAACTCAAACCAGTACGACTATATATTATGAGAATCGAGGATTCTGTTGATTATTAATAAAAAGAAGATTTGAAGCTCGAATGCAATCGCGTACCATTATGGACCATTAGTTGTGGACTAAACACTAACCGAAGAATATAAACCTCCCCACCGAAATCAGCAAAAAATTGGAGACTTGGCTACTCTACAAAGTACCGAATTTGAAGAATATTAGAACTCGAAGAGCCATAGCGTACCGTCGTAAAGCTATCGGAAATTTAAGTTACTAGTTTTAGGGAAAAATAACAATTTCATATAATTTATAAAAAAAATCAATATATATACAAAAATGATTTATTTATTCTATTTCATTTAATAGAATTGTATTTAAAAAATATTACTAAAGATTATAAAATAATACAATTTAATATTATTTAAGTTGTAAGAGAGTACACAACTAGGATGTGTGTGAACTTTATGCGCATTTAGGATGTGCACAGACTGTATGCGCATTCAGGATGTGTAGGCTTTAGGGTTTAGGGTTTAGGGTTTAGGGTTAGGGTTTAGGATCGATCAATGAGGATATAATATATTTTCCGATGTACGTCCCAACCACCCCGTTTCCGAGGTATGCAGACCCAAGTCGATTAACTCAAAACAGCACGACTATATATTATCAGCATCGAGGATTCTGTTGATTATTAATAAAAGAAGATTTGAAGCTCGAATGCAATCGCGTACGATTATGGACCATTACTCCATTAGTTGTGAACTAAACACTAATTGAAGAACATAAACCTCCCCCACCGAATTTGAAGAAGATTAGAACTTGTAGAGCCATCGCGTACCAGCGTAAAGCTATCGGAAATTTAAGTTACTAGTTTTAGGGAAAAATAATACAATTTCATATAATTTATAAAAAAAATCAATAGATATAAAAAATGATTTATTTAGAGGTAAATTTAATACTCCCTCCGTCCAATAATACATGGGTTTTTAGAGGTAAATTTTTGTCCAACAATAGATGTCCTTTTATGTTTTCTAGGTAGAAAGTTGTAATAATTTGTATTGGTTTGTGTGTTGTTGAATTTTTTTAATAATTTGATTGGTTAAAATGTGTATTGAGTGTTGAAAAGTTAGTGCAATGATGATGTTTTTTTAAAGTAAAAGTATTTTATTAAAACTTGTGCAAAATGCTAAAAGGTCATGTATTTTTGGACGAAGGGAGTATTATTTAAGTTGTAAGAGAGTACACAACTAGGATGTGTGTGAACTTTATGCGCATTCAGGATGTGCACAGACTGACTGCGCATTCAGGATGTGTAGGGTTTAGAGTTTAGGGTTTAGGGTTTAGGGTTGGGTTTAGGATCGATCAATGAGTACATAATATATTTTCTGATGTACGTCCCAACCACCCCCTTTCCGAGGTATGCAGACCCAAGTCCATTAACTCAAACCAGCACGACTGTATATTATCAGCATCGAGGATTCTGTTGATTATTAATAAAAGAAGATTTGAAGCTCGAATGCAATCGCGTACCATTATGGACCATTAGTTGTGGACTAAACCTTAACTGAAGAACATAAACCTCCCAACCGATGTACATCCCAACCACCCTGTTTCCGATGTGCTATAGATTTTGGATTCCCTATGCTGAAGTAAGTTCCGAATTGGATGTGTTGAGATGAGGACTATCCGAGATTTGCTAGATGGAGCAATGTGAAGATTCTGAAAGACAAATACTTGAGGTATGCTATAGCATGTGGCGAACAGAATTGGATGTGTTGAAATGAGGACTATCCGAGATTAGCTAGATAGAGGAATGTGAAGATTCCGAAAGACAAAGATTTGAGGTATGTTATAGCATATGGCGAAAATGTCGTATTATGTTTCCAACACTATTTAAAAACGTGAGCAATATGTTATTTATTTGTAAATGTAATGGAACAATGTGAAAAAGCATCGAGCATTCCGTTGATTAAAAAAAGAAGATTTAAAGCTCGTCCTCAATCGCGCACTATTATGCATCATTAGTTGTGGACTAAACCCTAACTGAAGAATATAAACCTCCCCACCGAAATCAGCAAAAAATTAGAGATTGGATAGTCTATAAAGAGCACATAAAACATCACCCCCTCAAACTTTTACCCTACACGAGGATATGGAGGCAAGTTCTGGCCTCCCCTAAGCATCCGGATGTGGAATTGAAAAAGTTGCAGTTCGATCTCACGACTGTGAGGAGATTCACGGAAGGTGACGGTGAAAATGGTGCAATTGTTGTGTTTGAGCGGAAGAATGAGGCTTTAGAGTAGGGGAAGAGGTAGATTGAAAAAGAATTGATGGATCGTGTCATCAAACTGGAGGAATTAGTTGCGACCTGGCTCGGGACAGAGGCTAAGGGGAATGTTGATTTCAAGGACTCGGGTATATAACACAATTTGTTTCTCTACCGTGTTTAATATGTTAATTAATCTATTTTAATTCTCAAATTAATAAGATCCAACATGTTTAACTGAAAAAGATCATAAAAAATAAAATAAAATATTTAATTTATAAAATTAAAAAGTATATAAAACAATAAATAATAAATAGAATAAATTTATTTATTTACATAAAAACAAATAAAATTATAATAAAGTAAAAAAAATATAACAAATAAAAATAAGAATAAGAATAGTAAAAATTAAATAAAATAAATTTATTTATGAATAAAAAACAAAAAACATATAAAAAAATAAAAAATAAATATAATAAATTAATTTATTTACAACAAAAATCAAATTTATTAATTATAAATAAATAATTTTTTTGTTTATGTTTTATTATTTTTTACCAATTTATTAATTATACATATCTTTAACTGAAAAATATAATACAATTTTTTTTTAATTTATAAAATTAAAAAAAATATAAAACTATGAATAATAAATAGAATAAATTTATTAATTTCATAAAAAAAAATACAATTATAATAAAGTAGAAAAAAATATAACAAATAAAAATAAGAATAGTAAAAATTAAATAAAATAAATTTATTTATGACTAAAAAACAAAAAACATATAAAACAATAAATAATAAATATAATAAATTAATTTATTTACAAAAAAATCAAAAATTTATAAAACAATAAAAAATTCAATGTAATAAATAAATAAATTATTTATTATTTTTTTTTACCAATTTATTAATTATACATATATTTTTGTATATTAATTATATATATATATTTATTTATTAACTATTCATTTTTTTACTATTTTTATTTATGTATTAATTATGTATATTTTTATTTACATAAATAACCAATAAAATTTAATTTAATTTTCATTATTTTTTTGTTATTACCTAATTTCAAGATTTAATTGATTTTTTAATTCATATATGTTTATTTGTTTTATTATATTTAATTGAGTTTTATATTAAAATAATATTACTAAATATTTTAAATTAATATAATTTAATAATAATTAATTTATCAATGAATAAATTTAATTTATTTATCTATGTTTGTGATTATATTATTTATATATACATATATATATATATTAATTATATTAATTATATAAATAGATTTTTTATTCAATATTTATTAAATATTTTTTTTTATTAATTATTCATTTATTTATTTATATAAACAAATTATTTTTATTTTATGTATCTATATATAATTTTTGTAATAAGTAATTATGAAATATATTATTTTTATTCATTATTCATTTATTTTTTATTGTTTTTATATATGTATTGATTATATATATTTTTATTTTTATTTTTATTAATTTATTAAATAGTTATTTGTTTATTATATATTTATATATATATTTATCCATGTATTAATTATACTATTTTTTTCTTTAATTCTTGATTTATTTATGTATATAATCAAATTATTTTTATTTTGTTTATTTATTATGTATTTTTTTTATTTATTTTATATAATTAAATTATTTTTATTTTATTTATTATTTACGTTTTTTTTTAAATCCTTTACTTCCCCCCGTGTGGCAACACGCGGAATTTGTCCGCGGGCATGCCAATCTGTGCGCATCCTGGATGTGTACACGGGTGCCGCACATCCAGGATACGTATGCGGGTGCCCAACTCACCGCCCTTTACGTATGACTCGTAGTGATCCGAATTGTTCATCTATATATAATAACCAAATTATTGATGGGTGGCCGCCTACTATGTAGTACAGTTTACAAGCCTAAACACTTAGAAAATATTTAGTTAAAATAATTTATAATTAAAATATTTTAAATTGAGATTTAAAAATAAAATATCTTATAAATTATATAAATCGATTATATTAAGTTTACCATTATAAACTTAATGCAATAATGATTTTTTTTCTATTGGCACAATTTATATAATATCGTATTTAAAATTCACGTTATTTGAAACATGTAATAAATCAAGTTAAACAATTCAAATTAGACATGTTAAACAGGTCAGGTGGGTATGGTTCAAGTTAAATTGTCTCGGGATCGAGTCAATTATAGATCGGATTGTTTCGGGTTTAGGGATCAACCCAATGGATCACTGGACATTATTTTTTTAAGTCTCAAAGCAGTATGAGCACACTCAACAGGCTCGCCATCAACGCTCTTAAAAGAATTTGGAGGTACCCTAGGGATCGAGATGACGATTTCGGACTACATCATCTTGCTTCGAGACTTTGAGTGTGCTCCTATTGTCACATATTTCGAGAAGTTAATCAAGCGGTTGGCAAAATAATTTCCTTGGATTTCTCGATGGATAGTGCATCGATCGTGGCTCACCCTAGCTCTCACCCATAAGGACGTCATTGGATAGTGGGTCAAGAGGGTCGAATTACCAACCTAATTCTTACCTGTAAAAAAAATAATGGACTATTTACATAGTTTCAAAAGTAAAAATTGTTATCGTATTTTGCTAGTTATTATTTATTGAAAAGAAGAAATAATTAATGTTTTAATATGTATTTTTATATACGTTGCAAATTACAATACCCATAGTAGTATAATAAGTTTCAATATACAATAATACAAATTATGTATAACTATATAATGTTATGCTTATATATCGCAGATGTCTTGTATAACATGAAAATCAATTAACAACGAATGTTAATACAAAAAAACTCTCTTAAACTGAATGACGTCAAGAATTTTTATATATGTAGATTATAATTGTTTTTCATTATCTAGAATTTGACTCAACGAGTGACCCACCCATGTTGCTCCAATCTGCCTTAAAAATTTGCTGATTGAACGGATTTGGATCGTTTCAGGTTTTGGGTAAAAGTCAGATTGAATCAGATTCTTGGACCAGGTTGTATTTTGGTAGGTCTAATCCAAACAAACCCTTAATTATCCCCAAAAGAGACTTTTATAACAAAGGAGTAAATGTATAAACGGTATTGTATTTGATATATCCATAATGTCTTCAAACCAATTGTATTGTTCTATGATTGACCTAACCAACTTACCAACCTAATTTGATGTATGTATATATCTATAGTATACATAGAATTTTACTCATTAATTATGCAATGCAACTAGATTGCACATTGAAGCTTCCACAAATCAAGCTTCAATCCATGAATCATCAACAACTGGTCGCTCATCATAACCACACACCATCAACCCTCAAAACCTCACCCAAATCCTGCAATCATCGGCTCAAGGCCTTCCACACGGCCCCAATATCGGGTCTATCCCTTCGGTTCATCTCGCAGCACCCGAACGCCAACGCAGCCAGCCGGTTGGCCAGCTCGAACGGCCACTCTCCACCCGAAGTGTCGAGCATTGCACGCAGAGCTCCGGCTTCGAAAGCAGGCTGCACCACACTCTTTATGTTCATCCCGGGCTTTCCCGTCAGCAGCTGAAGAAGTATGATCCCATACGAATAGACATCCGACTTAGCCGTAAGCTCTCCGGTCGAGAGGAACATCGGGTCCATATAGGCTAACGTGCCCTTTGGACCCGTTACGTGCATCTTCGTCTCGTTGCTGACCATCGACTTGATCTCGTGGCAGATCCCAAAGTCGCTCAGCTTGCACGACAAGCTCGAGTCGAGGAGGATGTTGGCGGGCTTTAGGTCACCGTGGACAATGCTTTCAGGCTCGTTCGATTGGAGAAAGATGAGGACGCAGCAGAGCTCGCGTGCTATTCGTATTCGTGCCTGCCATGGGAGAGGTGATGAGCCGTCCTTGCAAGAGAGTCTATCGTCAAGGCTTCCGTTGGGAACGTACTCGTAGACGAGAGCTGAAGCCTCCGAGCAAACTCCGATTAGAGTCACTATGTTTGGATGCCTCAGCCTGCTCAAAACCTCAACCTGACCAAATCAAAAGAGTCTCACATCAAAAATATGAACTAAACAAGTCTGGTATATACGCAGATTGACCACCTCTTGGTTGAATTCCTGGGGGCCTTGCGAGCTGTCTGGCTTCGGAACCTTTATGGCCACCTCAGTGTGTCGAAGGACGCCTTTGTATGTGTTGCCGTAACCCCCTTCCCCTATTTTCATAGACAAGCTGAAATTACGAGTAGCTTCTGCAATCTCGGCGACAGAGAAATCAGCATAGAATTTGGAGGCATGTGTGCCTGAAGGAGTCATTTGCGCAACTTGATGTCTTAGGCGTTCGGCTTCAGACAATGCATTTCTCAGCTCCCTTGCCAAGTCATCTCGTTCTTTCTTGTAGGCCTCGATTTCCTCTTGTAGAGAAGATTTCAGGCGCGACATCACCTGAAGCTCTTCGTTCTTTCTAGACAGATCTTCCTCGAGTTCTTTCCTTCTTACATGTTCCTCATGGTACAAGTTTTCGATTGCTCCTCCCTGTCATTATAGTGACAATTCATATAGTGTTACATTGCAACTACAGATATCCGAAAAGGAACTTGCCTTGAGAATTGCTTCAAAAATCTCCTTCTTTAAGTCATCAGCTTTCACCATTGCATAATGCAGTTGATTTGACAGTTCGCTTTTCGTATTTCTTTGCTGAAAATGTTTGCAAAATCTGTCAGCAAGCTTGGCAATAATCAGCTCTATAACCAATAAAGACACCAGAAACATACCGGTGATGGTTTTGAACCTACTGATACATCAGGAGGAGAGGAGGAATTGGGGAAAACCGATTCACTTCTTCCATATTGGACATATCTTTCGGAGGCAAAAGGATGAGCTGATGAGGACCTTCTCAACCTTGAAAACTCATCAGATTCATCAGAGCTCCCTTGACTCTTCCTCGGTGTTGAACCTACATCAGACGCTGCAGGCAATGGTGCAGATCTCGACGAGTTTGATTCTGGTTTAACTCCTGCCCTGCAATTAGTGGCAACATAAAAAATAATCTCAAGGAACAAATGTTTTTGTTGCACTGTGATGGATTGAGATCAAATGATTCAAGCAGCCCAAATGTCCGATACATTGTTGAACGGCATATACCTTGTGCAAACAAGAGACCCCTTGCAGACAAAGGAAATATGACAGAAAGCGGGTGCCTGTAAGAACACAGCCATGGCTTTTTTTGACTTGAGCTCTTTCATATTCCTGTAAAGTAATAACAACAGCAAAAGCACTCCTGAGTCTTCCCACACATCATTTCGTGTTTTTTCTCCCGTTTGCGAAACAGAACTTAATGCAAGGAAGGTGGTTTAAAATTGAAATCAAGCACAAAACCATACTTCTTATATTTATTCTCGGCAGCTGCTCCCATCACAAGTTTTCCGATCCTTCGTTGTGATATTAGTGTAATGATCCCACCTTCTATAGAGTCTGCTTCCACACACAGTGTCTGTGCACGACTCTTGAAGACGAAGATAAAAAGTAACAAAGAAAAAGGGGGGAAAAACATCAGCAGCATTTGAGAAGATCAAATATGTCAGTAGAGGAATTGAGTCAGGTGGCTTACCCCCGATTTGCGACAATGTTCAATATAGCTATCCAAGGCTTTAGCCGATTCCTTCCTTGCCTTTTCGTCGTCTGTCATTGAATCTTGTTTACCCCATTGGGTTTTAGGGGATTTTCCACCTGCTGCCGGGTGATCAGGAAGTGCAATTACCCAAACAAAACAAGCAAAATGAGTAGACATCAGCAACAGTGTAACAAAACTGATTTTCTTTGTATCTCCAACAGTACATGGATGATGAATCAGATGGCATTTGGTCAAAAATGAGGTTTCGGATTAGAGCTCGTTCAGTGATTGAGGACTGTTTGGTTGCAATTGGGAAACATATCAAGGCACAAAAAGCATCATTCGAATTTTTGCTCTATCAACTTCCGAATGAATCATACCTAGGGCCCTAGGGGATCCTTTATGAGTGTCCATCGCCATCCATCAAAGATTAGGTCAAAATCCCCTTTTCCTACCATCAATCTTTATCTCACCTAACACATTCGATACACAATTTCCCCTAAAACCCCTCCAAAATCAGTTCCTTTCATACTAAACTGGGAAATTTTCACATGATTAAAAGTGACTTAAAAAAAAAATGAAACATTACCAGCAGGAGTGATCTCAGGTGGAGGCAACACATGAACAATCCAGATTTCTTTGCCTCCAGAGTGTTGCATAGCCCAAGTCAGATTCAGTTTGTTCTCTTTGAAGTCACCACCAACTGCCACAAAAATCTTGTCATAGACAATGGGTGCTTCCTCCAACAGCTCCTCTTCCCTGTTTGATCCCAATTCAGATGATGCATCACTTGCTAATCTACTCATTCTTTCTGGAAATTCCTTAATAGAAATGTCAATTTACAGCCCCCCCAAAAGCAACCGAAAACCCAGAAATTACAAATTGGTACAAAAAGAGCTTAGGGTTTTAATTGAAATCAGGGAAATGGGAAGAAACAGGAGGAGTTTGAAAAGAAAAAGAAGAAAGGGTAGACTTTTTTAAGATTGGAGGAAGAAGCTTCCAAAATCCAAATCTTTACTGTAGTTAGTTATAATCTGATGATGAATAGATTGGAATATTCTCTTTTCGCCCAAAAGGGTTGTTTGTCTTAATTTTTTTTTTTTAGGTAAAAATTCGAGACCGTAAAAAATAAATCAAAAATACAAAGATGATGCAACATTCAGGCAAACGAGCTCTATAAAGCAAAACAAAACACAACTAATACGAACAACACGAGGACATAGACGAAGGACGAAGCCAAGCACTCTCCTGAAGCAGCACCGTAAGGAGTGACATGCGGGCAGTGAAGATGAACCTCCAAGAAATCATTCTTCCGGACAAAGGAGACGCCTCGATACACACTGTCACGACCCCAGCCTATCCCGACTCCGACTGCCAGAACCCCATCAAACGGAAGAGAAAGTCTCATCACGCCAAAAGAAGAACCACATGACGCCTGAACCGAAAAGCACCAGAAACCCAAACGGGATTTACACAAATCCCACGGGATTAAAAACCCAACCGGAAATAATTATTTTACCAGAAGAATTATTTTTAAATAATTATTACTCCCTCCGTCAATTAAAACTTGACGTTTTACCATTCACACACGCTTTTTGAGGTGTTAAAAACTATATAAAATATTAACTTTTTTAATATATTTTTTAAATCATTTCATACTTGTTACTATTAAGTATGAATTTATAAAAACAAATTTTAGAAAAAGTTAATATTTCATATAGTTTTTATCATCCTAAAAAAACGTACACGAATAGTAAACGATAAGTTTTAATTAACAGATTGAGTATTATTTATCCTTTTTATTTTTACTTAAAAAAATTTCATTTCTAATGGGTCAGCTTAGGGCCCAAAGGTGAAACACAGGCCCAAGGAAACGAAGCAAAGACCACTCCCAAACCTTAGCACCACCGTACCAAGCAAAGGGCACCACCGACAGCCATCCGCCACCACCCGAGAAAGGGGGAAGAACGGGAAAACCGGAGAGGGGCGAGGTAACGAGGGAGAGGAGTAGAGAGGGAGGATGAGCAAACGCCCAGCGAGGGAGGCCGGTTTGAAGACTCGGAAACGAAGGGGGAACCAGAGACGAACCCCAACAAAGCAACCGAACATGGTGACGAGACAGCAGCACCACAAGTCCATGCGCCAGGATAGCAGGCCGACGACAGCATACTCGAGGACACCACTGAAACGCGCCATAGTCAAAATCACCGGGGAAGGCCGACAGCAAGCCCAAGAGCCAATCGAAAGCCATGAGTTCGAAGTGGTTGAGAACAAAAATGGATTTGGGATCCACAACATATAAACAACAAAAACCCCAAAATAACTGGGGTTAACTGACCAGAAAATTAATTGCCATGGAAGAGGAGGGGGAACGATCCCAAGACGAAGGAGATCGAAAAAGATCCGACAACAAAGGGGAGCGGACAATTGCCAAGCAGGTGATGGGAATCGGCCGCCGACGGAGACCACTGGAGGAAGTGGGGAGCCGAAGGTACACCAACAGCGCCGGAGGCATTCACGACACCCGGATGGGCCGGATTAGGACTCCCGGAGGAGGGTTAGGGGCTCCCGAAGGAGAGTTAGGGTCTCCCGGAGGAGTTTTAGCGCCACCGTATTAGTGATGGTTTGGCCACCAGGGGAAAACCCGATGGGTTTCTTTACCTCTCAAAATAGAGAGTTTTCTTCTGTTTGTCTTAACTTATCTCAGAGCACCCACAAAGGTGACACCCATGTGAAGATCTTTACTTACAATTTTTTGTTGTTGTTGTTGTGTGAGTAGAGTTTCTTTGTTTAGGAGAGAAGTTTATTCATTCATAAACTTTGTTTTTTTGACTTAGGCTGTGTTCGGTAAGGGTTTTTAAAGAAGATTCTTTCAAAAATTAATCTAGGCGTTCCGGTGTTTGGTGACGGCTTTCATCAGATCTGGAGATGGAGATTGTGGGAATTTCAGTAGATCAAATTGAAATCTCCCCAGGGCAAGATTATGGAGATTTGGAGATGGGGATTCTTCAGCTTTCACATTATTGTCCCTGTCTCCACACCTTTTCAGATCTTGAGAGCAGACCTCAAAAACGAGTACAATAATGGATTTTGGCCTGAGGGTCGATCTCTACTCCGCTGGGCACCATCGCCACACACCTTGAAACCTCAGAGGTCACCGCACCACCTAACGGATCTCGCCCGACCGGAAAATCTTCAGAGTCAGCGACGATGGGTTTATGTTTCGTCGTCGGAGTCCTTGGTGTTCTCTTCCTCTTCCTTTCAGATCTCAGTCAGTGGGTCGGAGGTTGAGGGTCGTCGCCAACTATGGAAGGAGAGGCGCCATGGCTGAGGAGGTCGAGCTCGGGGTTCCTGGTGGTGGATGGAGTCAATTGTTAGAGAAGGGGGTTTGGTTTCAAATTTGAAGGGAGAACGACGATGGAGGTCGAGGGAGCCATAGCAACTCGAGGTCAGACGGAGCGGTTCAGATCTGAGCAATTGGGAGGAGGACAGTGAGGGTCGCCGACCAACAATGGGGAATCGAAGGGGATTGTTGGTCAGCGGTCTAGGGTTCCAAAAATTGGTAGATTCGAACGGTTGGAGCCGTCATTGATGTTCACCCACTGTAGTGTACTACGTTGAGCGTGGCAGTCGGTGTGCATAGGCGGAGGTGGTTGCAATCGGTTGAAGCTGTCATTGTCAAGCTTTCATCCGCCGTTTCTTCGGTCATCAGAATTGGTCGTCGCTTACACCCTGTTTGGCACGTGTATATTTTAGGGAAGGGAAGAGATTGGAAATGGAGAAAGAGAAGGGAAGGGAAGGGAAGGGAAGAGAAAGTGTTTCACTTTCCCAACCAAATTCCACCAATTTGCTGGGGTGTAAAATCCCATCAAATAGGGTAGTTATTCAACTTTAAAATCCATTCCATTCCACCCAGTGGTCTACCCAAACACTCAATTCATTTTCCCTTCCATTCCCTCCCTAAAATTCCCATCAAATCCCATCATCCAAACGGAGTGTTACCTGTGGTAACTTGTCATGTGAGAATGAGGAGGGAGACGAGGTCACGAGGGGACAGGTCGACAGGAGCAGAGTAGGAGGGGTATTAATTTTAGGGGCATATTGGTAATTTTCATCCTTCAAAATATACCACAATCTTATACCCACACTACAGGAAAAATAGGTGTTTTTCGACGTTTTGTTTGCGACGTTTTTTAATACCGTCGAAAATTTTCGACACTGTAAGTCGTCAAAATTTTTTGACATTTTTAGCTGTCAAGATTGGCACATTCTCGACACCGTAGGGCGTCGAGAATGGTTTGAGTAAAATATTAAGGGCGAGTTTGGCAATGGGTTATTTTTTAAGGGGTGGAGATTATTTTTAAGGGATTATATGGGATGAAGATTATTGTGTGGGTTATGGGGATGGAAGAGGTTGAGATTTTTATTTAAAAATAATCCCGGTAAGGTGTTTGGTAGGTAGAAGGTTATTTTTTTCTTTTAATCATGAAAAGACAAAAATGCCCTTTAAAATTTTCTTTTAACCCTAATGAGATCTCTCCTTACCCTCTTCAATCGACAATTGAGAGAGAGAGGCAGCCACTGTTCATCGTCTTCTACCTTCCTCCTCTTCACCATCTGTTCGCTGATTCGGCAAATTAGAATCATCATTGTCTTCAGCGATATCGAATTTCGGAGAGAACACCGATCGATTGCACGAATCGAAGTGGAGGTGCATGAGTTGCAGAGAATAGGGTTTGATAGATGAAAGGCTGAAAGCAGATCTTCAATGGAGGCACCCCATAATCGTCAAATTGAAGAAATTGAACAATCTTTGAACGAAATTCTCCAAATTTGAAGGAATTGCAGAGAAAACGTTTGCGCCGATTGTTTTTCAAGCATAAGCAGTGGAGTTGGATGGGTCAGTCGACGAGAAGAAGCTTGGAGCGGCCAGGGGCAAGGATGTCACAGATAGGGTTGTTGGGATAGACAACCTCGACAATCTTCATTGAGGAGGGTGGGATTCTGGAGCGAAAATAACCCCATATAATCTCCACCTCCTTCATCCCCCACCTCCGCCGACCCCTTGCCAAACACATACACTTGTGTTGTCGTTTTTAAAAAAAACCCCAACAACCCTCATTAATCCCCCGCCGAGCGCGCCCTAAAACACCACAAGTTTCTTCTGACTTGAAATGTTCCCCGAAACCCTTGAAGGTCCTCCCGACTCAAAACCTAGGAGCATAGGCGTAACTACTTGGGGGCCAGAGATGGCCCTGGCCCCCACAAGTTTTTTTTTTTTTTTTGTAATATGGGTAAATATATATGTAGTATTATTTATATAGGTAATTATATTTGATATTAATAATGAAAGAGTAAAATAATAAATAATTTAGTTGTTAAAGGGTAACCACTTTAATCTAGAAATTAGAGTTTTAAGTCTTTATACCTCTAATTTGGACAAATTTTTATATCGATGATTTTTTTTAAATTAAACATTTAAACTAATATTTTATATTTTTTTCAATGCTTTTTTATTATAAATAAAAATTATTTTTCAAGAAATTTTTAGTATACATTCAACTTTTGTTTTTACCATTTTTTTTAAAGAAATTAAACATTTAAACTATAATTTTATAGTTTTTTTTTCAAAAATTTTGAAACACTTATTTATGATAAAAAAATCCACATTTTTTTAGTATGTCCCTTCTTTTTTTTCGATTTTTCATAAAGAAATTGCATATTTAAACTACAAATTTATTGCCTTTTTAATATTTTTTTTTAAATTTTGTGCTTGATAAACAAAAAAATATATAATGTAAAATTTCGGCCCCCTCATCACCGGGAGTCTAGTTCCGCCACTACCTAGGAGGTTTGATTTCTCACCTGCGGTTGGAGGCGATCGAGATTCGAGATATTAGAAGGCGAACTCGAGATGCGAGGCTCAAATCGGGAGGTTGGAGGCGAATCGATTTCTCAACTCGGGAGGTCCAAATCAGGAGGTTGAAGGCAATTTCGAGATCCACATCCGCCGTCCCGCTCCGTTCGTCTCATAAGTATGTTCCTCTCCTTCACGTCCCTCACCTACGATAATCCTCTCTCTCATTTTCTTCAGATCTCGTAGTCTTCGGAAACCCTAACATTATCGATCGCGTTGTGTTCAGAAACCCTCACCTGCGATTGCTCTTGGTAATCGAGTATGAAATACCAAAAAATCCACTCGAATCAATAATGTTGTGTTCAATAGCCGGATCGATGCTTATAAGATTGAGGTGTCTCCCAATTTTCAAAGAGCTGTGTTTCTTCTGGATATTACTTTGTATTTGCCTTGATTATTTTGACACATCTATAATCTCTATGCTTCAGTCTTTACTCCGAGGCAGATTTTTGCGAAGTGGAGGACTACATGAGGGAGAAAGTTTGCCTTCGATGGCAACAAGTAAATTGTTACAGCTAAGACAGCGACTACTGTTTCTGGCATCAGGTATGTGATTCATTCAGTTCTGCTTTCAAAGTAGTATATTCATCTCTCATCTCAATAGTAGCACAGCTGCCAGTTGAGGAGCCCTACTTCATTTAGGATTGTTGACTTTACTGCATAGATGTCAATTAAACATGCAACGGCTTTTATGTGGGAAATTATCTCTTAATTAAACTATATACACCTTAAAATCACACTCCTTGTTAATGCCTTCTAAATCAAATGTTTTAATGAAAACAATTGATCTTAAGAAACTAATCTGATAACAAAATTGATATTTTCTTTTCATCTGTTTATTTTCCATGAAGTCATTTTATAAATGAAATATTGTACACAACAATAATGTGATAACCTAGTTTCTTGGAAATAGTTAAATTGTTCTTTTTGCATTCATCATCATTTACAAGAATTTTTAGTTTCCAATGCAACTGCAGTAAACTTGTTGGACTCATTGAAGCTATATCAAGATTAAAGGGATTTCTCTTTTCGGATATTGATTGTGTTATTTCCTTGATACGAGTTATCTTAGAAGAATCTTTAAATGGAAGGAAACATTTCGAGGGGACTCAACAAAGTAAAATATGAAAAAAGGGAAACTCCTAAGTCACAAACAGAAAGTTAATCTTGGTTGTTGTGGGGCAAAACATTGGAAAAGCATACAAATTCATTCGATGTTCTTTGATTCAAGACATTTCGATCAGTGTATAAAAAGGCGAAAGGCGCACCAAGGCGATGGGATCCCCATTGCCTAGGCGCAAGGCGAGAGGCGAGAGGCGCACGCCTTTCGGATCAAGGCGCTTAATTATAGAATTTTCCATTCTACATTGATATAATGATGAAACAATTTGTATATATATAATATATAATGTTAAACAGTAAGCTATATAACATAATAACATACGAAATAAGTAGGTGTCAAGCATAGCTATATACACAAAAGCTAATATATGAGTCAAATCATCAAATGACACGACTAGAACTGCATATGTTACTACTAAGAGTGTCATTCCAATATATTCACCACTAGAACAGCATAGGAGCTTTCCCCTTCACCATTGACCTATTCGAATAATGGGGCTCACTAGCTTTGTCCACTATTTTCCATGTCAAAATGCCATCTTCAAATACAAAATCATAGTCTTCTTCTCATTCCATTCTTCCAACTAACCATTCATTAGATTCATCAATGTCATTCATTAGATTTGGATCAAAGTGTGGACATTTGGGTAATAGAAAAGGTGAAATCATCAAGGTTTGTAGCTTTTTCATCAAGTTACTTTTGGTTAAAATTATATATTATGCAGATTTGGAGCCAAAAGGCTCTTTTTGAAGGGAAAAACATCATTTTCAATGTACTAAAACAGAAATTTACACAAATCGACCAAAAGGCGCAGAGGCGTGCGCCTTTGCGCCTCTGAGCCTAGGCGCAAAAGGCGTGCGCCTTTCGGACACCCCTCGCCTTGACCCCTATGAGGCGCCAGGACCATCGCCTCAACGCCTAGGCGCAAGGCGCGCGCCTAGGCGTCGCCTTTTTATACACTGATTTCGATCCAATTTTGCTCTGGCATGATATCTGTTGCACGTGATGTTAAATAGTATAACAGCAATCTCACTTCAAAATTACTGAAGTCCTTCTACCTAATTTATTTATATACATAAACCATATCAATTATCATGGTTCTAAAATGATTTGCTATATGTTGCTTTCATGGTTTGGAGCCTATTTATTTATTTATTTATTAAAAGCATAATTTAAGTGGATGGATTTGGTCATGTAAGCCTTATGCTAATTTTGAAGTGAGATCAATGCGTGTATTAACAAATAAAACCAAATTTTACAAATATTAAGTAAAATGGCATCCCTTAGAATTTTTTCTACGAGGAGTATTATATTGGTTTCTGAAAAATTGCTTCCATTTCATAGACTAGTCAAATGTTGGAGATCAATGCTTGTGTCTTAGGGTTGTTTTAGTTGCCTAAACATGGTCACAAATTAATTTTTCTTTAGTCTTGCCACTGCTTAGAAAAATGATCATGTTAACTAACATTTTTTTGTACTTTCAGTCAAAATCTCCTAGCTTTATATACTATAGTAGAAGTAGAATATGGTTATGGGACCACGCCTTGCACAAGTATTAATTTTTCATCATAGTTTTATCACCTGTTCATTCAATCGATAGAATAAAACAGAAAATGGAGATTATGAACAAAGAAAATGGTTATGTTTATCATTCATCTTGCCTTAGTAGTGCTGGTTGACCTTTCCTGCACTTTGTATTTGTACTGATTTAAAGCTTCATTGGTGTGGAATTGTTGTTTTGAATTATTCATCTATGTGAAGACTGATGTGGTAAGTATTTCTTTTTTCCCCTACCATATGATGACTAGCTTATGTTTTTTGCCTATTTACCCCCTCTGTTATGTGTAATAAATTCCTCATAAGTTAATGGCAATAATGTGCCTCTATAATAGCACCTGCTGGCTGAAATGTTTTGAGAGAACATGCTCAAAAACCTGAGGTCCTAGTGATGCTTAAAAATTCCCTGTTTTCAAAAGTTTATCCAAGTGAAATATAAGATCATTGAATGACGACTGATCATTATAAAAATGTAAGTTAAGGTAGAAATTGTACTTCTAGCTGACTGGTTTTAATAATCTGGCTACTTCCAGCTGACCGTTTCAGTTTGCTGATATTCAAGACTACAAGCCCTGATGTTTGTATGACATCTGAATCTGATATGGATGGAGAAATATTTGACTTCGATTTTGAATCCTTGGGTCCAGACTTTTCTCTCTCTGAGCTCTTGCATGATTTTGGTGTTGATTGTGGAGCAGCTAGTCATTCTTGCCAGGAAGCTATGGATGCTTCTACGGGGTATGATTTTGATTTTGATTCCGTAATTTCTGGTTAGTCAATACATGAGTAATTTACTACCTGTAGCTACTTTCCAATATCAGCCTCTTTTTGCTAAAGCTGTGCCTTGAGACTGCATAAATTTTCTTCACTGTTTTTATATAACTTTTATATAGTTTATGACATCTCAGGCTTTTAGGCAATATATGTTCAGTATAAACATCTATTATTATACTTTGTTACGAATGTGAGCACTAACCACTCCTCACTGGCAATGCAGGACAAGATTACCCATTTCTCTTGTTTTGAAATGAGCTATAGAAGCAAAAGAACAAAAACTATTCACGATCAAGTACTAGAGTCGGGGTCAGTTGGAGATGTCAGAGTGAGAAGGAAAGACAGCGGGGATGCCTATTCAGCTAGCTCACCTACACTTCTTGGTAATCATGGTAGAGAGATAGGAGCAACTGGAGATTCCCATTCAATACATCTTCAAGGTTCACATGGCAAAGGGACGAGAACCTAGCCACCTAGAGTTTTTCAAATTTACTCATACCAAACATGATGGAGGGTTTGTTGATAATACAATTTCATCGGAGTTCTTGGTATGTATTTTCTTTTTACTTCTTTTTTGTACTGTTTGATGTTCTCTTCTTCTCTAAACATGAAGTAATGCTTGGGAAATAATCTGCACTCAGCATGCACATCTCCAATTCCTGACACTCCTGCACTAGAGAATTATACATACGCTACACTAAATGGTACCTATAAACATGCTACACATATATACATACACATATAACAGATTTGTTCTTTTTCTGGTTTAATAATGCATGATTGAATCAGTTGAATATATGCCCCTACCGTTTCAGTTTGCTGATCACCTCTTATTCTTTCTTTTTGTTACATTTTTTTGGTTTTGGTTTTGTTTAGTTGGTCATTTAGGAAATTAGACTAACCAGTTTATGGTTTTGGTTTTGTTTAGTTGGTCATTTAGGAAATTAGACTAACCAGTTTAATTATAACCTGAAAGTTAATTTCCAGTATGGATGAGTGTTAATGTGACTTTGCTTTAAGGCAATATATGACTTTTCTTAGAACTTCATTATTCTTTGTGGGGGGTTTGGGGACTTACTGGTCATGTCCCTTTTATCCCTCTCTTTCTCTATCCCCTACTTGTGCTTTTAATTTCTTCTGTAGTCTTTTACTTTCATACAGTCTCACTTCAGTTTTCATTGCATTTTCTTTTTGTTTTTTGCGTGATCAAGACAAAAGCTAGAGATTTGTTTGATTTGAGCAATGTTATGCTTTAGTTGTGAATCTCATTCGTGTAACCTAGAGATTTGTTTAGATTAGTTAGCTAGTGTGAAAGATGCAATATATATTGATGCATTAGCAAAAGGGAAATAAAATGTAATTTATAAACAAAGAAAAATATAAATTGTGAGTATGTATGGAAAAATATAAATTTATAAACAAAGTCTGCATAGCACACTAATGAAATACATTGTGTGATCTGGTGACTGGAGAGTTTCTGGTCTCAATAGAGGCAAAGGGCAAATCTAAGTTACAAGTAGCAATAATCCATCCAAAAGATAGCAATAATTTCCTTAATTGATGATCATTTGCTAGATGAGAAGGACAAGTAGCATAGCAATCTTTAGGCTTTTGAGGTTGTTTTGCTATCCCCTCAATTCTTATTTTTTGGTCATTTCAGGGATTGAACGATGCATCACCAGATGCATCAGCGATAGAGGACAGCAATGCTTTGGCATTAGCAATATTGCCTACTGTTACAAAATCTCTTGCAATGATCTCTTGGAAGACTCTTGGAATATCAGTCTTTTTACATATCAGATTTGATTACTGTTCTTCCATTCCTCCTGACTGTCGTTCATTAGTCTAATGCTTTATTGGATTAACACACCACATGGACCTTTCAAGAAAGTCCAGTAGTTGAAATGTAGGTGTAAAGAAGAAGAAATTATACATTTTATTCATTAGTCTAATGCTTTATTGGATTTGTGTTAAATGTATTTTTTGTTAATTAAAGGATTTTAATTGATGTCTAATGAAAGAAAATGAATGGAGAAAATACGTTTTTTTTTTTTTTTGAAAAATAATGGGCCAATTTCGACGCTTTAGGGTATCGAAAATGGCATGCCAATCTCGATGCTTTTAGGCGTCGAAATGGGTTCCGACACAATTTAACGTCGAAAATGACTGGATGTCATTCGTGACGTTCGACGCTTTATAACGTCGAGAATGGTCATCAAAAGCGTCGAAAATGGCCTGGTTTTCTTGTAGTGCCACCAAACACCTTTCAGAGATTTCCACCAAAAAAAATCCCAATCCACAAAATCTCGTTAATCTACACAAATAACCTCATACACAACATTAAAACATCCACACTTAACATTTTCTGATTTTTTTTGAATTCTTTTTATAACGAAAAAAAAAAACAATGTCATTTTATCATAAACTGACAATGTTTTATCCCAAAATAATATCATTTGTTGTTATAGTTTTTTATACCGTTTTAATTCAAAAGAACACCCACATATATGATTGTATCCCATTTGAAATTTTTTTGCCTCTACCACCCTTCCATGTAAACGGTAAACTATGTATACTTATAAGTTGTAAGATCACCTAATTTATATTATATCATCACGAACTCTATTGAAATTACATTTCTCAACCTCACGAAACTTGTGACTCGCTTCATGTCAGGGGCGGATCTGTGGGGGGGCTCGGGATGGCTGAAGCCCCCCGCTGGCCAAAATAAGGGTATATATATAGATTTATACATATGTTAATTTAGTAATATATCCCCCGCTGGCCAAAATAAGGGTATATATATATAGATTAATACATATGTTAATTTAGTAATATATAAAAGTGGAGTAAAATCAAATCACAAAGATGTGTTGGCTCGATGGATAGGACATGGGACTAATTGGTATGGGGAGCGTCAGATCTCTAGTTTGAATCCTCCCGATATTCTCCTTTTTCCCTTTTGTTGCATTTGTTTTTTTATAAAACAATAACCCCCTCCCATCTCGATTCATTTGTTTTTTTTTAAAACACTAACACCCCCCCCCCCCCCCCCCCCCCACACTTTTTTTTTGCGCATCTGTTTTTTTTTGAATAAATTGTTGCATACTTGCAACTGTTTTATTTTTTTTAAAAAACACCAACCCTTTTTTTACTTATAATAACTAATACAGTATTAATTAAAATTCAACAAATGTCTTTTTTTTTGTTCTAAGTAGACAACATCAAGCAACTTGATCATTACCCCAACACAACTATTTTTTTGGATTGAAGTAGATAGCATACAACATTTTTTTTTGTCAAAGTACATAGACAGTTTAGATTTTACGGGTACCAGCGGGTAACCCGCGCCCGCAATATCGGACGGGATTGGACAATACATTCAACCCATGAAACGAGCTTAGCCCGGCCCGCGCGCACCCGCAACACCGGTATAATATTTGGGGTAAAACTCGTCCCTTGTCCGGCCCGTGCCCACGTTGGCTCGGATCTAGTTACATTACAGTTAGTAATGTAGGTTCCTGAATCAGCAAAACAATTATATAGTGTCGTTTTTAATGCCATTCAACAATATAGGAACAATCTTAGACTCGAGCATTTCAAACCATCATTTCTTGGAAAAAAAATTCAGCCCCCCTTACTAAAATTCCTGGATCCGCCACTGCTTCATGTACATACAAAAATAAGTAGGCCAAAAGCCTAACACATATATACAGTAATATCTTTGTATTAATAGATGTCCCTTATTCACACAACGGAGCATGATCACTTCACAATAACACAGGTTAGAAAAACCGAAAAAACAAACAAAGAAAACCACACAGTTGAGATCAGTTTTATCCATCTCTCTTCGAGCTCTCAGCTCGATCCACCACCAGCTTCTCGAGTTCCTCAATTCGCTTCTTCGCCTTGTCGAGTTCGGCTTCAGCCGATGTCCTCAGACTCCACTCCTTATAGTACATGCCTTCAAACTTGTTGGCCTACATTCCATCATTTTGCGAGAGATTAAAGCTCAACTTAATTGTACAATCCTCACAATTCGCAAATACGCGATAGAGACCGACCTTTTGAATCTGAGCCCCCAAATCTTCCTCAGCGTTGTTCCTTTGCAGTTCGGCCAGGGCCAGCCTCTGCTGGGCCTCGGCCAGACTCTCCTGGGCGATTGCTAGGCGATCGAAGAGTTCATCAAACAGTAAATCGCCACGTGTGTTCGTCTCCTTGAATTGATTGCAACACATCGGATTAAGTAAAACAAGAAATCAAACACACAAAGCCGAGATGAATTTATGGATAATCGCTTTAGAGTAGATGTCAAGAGCATGAAATTAGATTGAAACTGACCTCCGATTCAGGGATGTTAGATGGATTGGAGCCTTCCATAGCGGGGAATTGATCGAATCAGCAGAGATTGATGTTAGATTATGATTATGTGATTCTTAAGCGATTTGAGTCTTTTTAACAGAGGGAATTTAGATCAAAGAATTGATCCAACTATCACAGGTTGACTTTGACGTGTTCTTGCTACTGTCAATGGCTAATTAATGGTTGTTTGTTAAAATGACAAAGTTGCGGTATATATCATAAACTTTATAAGTGGTTGCACTTAAAATCATATATACCTTTTAGTACTAGTAACTCATTCTGGTGCAATTTTATTTTTAATTTAAATAACATTTATTAGGCCATTTAAAGATTGTGACCTTGGAGACTTTGGAGTACATTCAATCAATCAATCGTCACTCTCTTTTTTAAATACGGAGTAATAATTTAAATAATTCTCTAATTATTAATAATTAAAATAATACTTTTCTTTTTGTTGAGAACTTATATATTTTCCTAAGTGTTTTACCTTATTGTATGTATGTAATATTTGTATTATTTAGGTGGCATGAAAGGGTAAGTGTAACATGGCTAAGGATGTGGACTAAGCTTTGAGAGTTAGCTCGAGCCTAGATGGATTGGATTGAGCCGAGTGGCTTGATCTCCAACATGGTAGAGCTGCCAAGCTTTGGGCCTGAAGCCCAGGACATGTGACACGGCCCAATACCTTGAGCCCGGTTGCCTGGAAGCCTTGTGGATCTCTCCCGGTTGTCACTAGGGTTTGTCTACATAAGGAGGAGCTCTCCTCTGGCGTCCGCGAGCTGCTTCACTGTTCCTTTTCTCCGGAGAAAGAAAGAGAGAGAGCGTACAGAAGCTAGGGTTAGGGTTTGCTATTCAAGCTCTTCCCACCTCCGATCGGCGAAGCTCTTCTTCTCCGACGACTCCCTGGTGTTCAGAGTTCCCTTGGCGAGCGACAATAGCTCGGTGTTGGTTCTGGCTCTCGGATCTGAGTTTGTATCCTCATATATGAGATTGTGGAAGAAGTTCTTCTTCTTGCTTGCTTTCGTGTCTTTTGTTTTGGTTTCTGCTTAGATCTATACTTGTACTCTTTGGATTGCCTGATATGTACTTTCTTCCTTATTTGATAGTGGATTAAGTCTGACTCTTGAGGCTCCGGGGATGTAGGATCGCGGATCCGAACCTCGTAAAAATCTCGTGTTCTTCCTCTATCTTTTGATCTTGCATGTTTGTGTTGTTCTTGCAAAAACCATTTAGACTCGATCTTGCTTTTCAATGTGGTATCAGAGCATGTGTTCTATTGCTAGCGCTTAAGTGTCATCTTCCCAACCTAGCAGAGTCTTTATAGATCTCAGAGAGCGGGAACTGGTGTAGGAAGCGGGTGGGCCTAAATAGGGTGTATCACCTGGTGCCATTCCCCCCTATGCGACGCAACATGATCTGTTCTTTGTTTTCAATTGCTGATTGCTCTTGAAAACTTCGCTTCCGTATTTATTATTTGTGATATAACAATCTTTGCTTAAGTTTTCTTTGTGTTCTTGCTAATATTCTACAATATGTCTAATTCTATTCGTTTAAAACCCTTCAATGGCACCACTGACTTTGCTATGTGGCAGGTGAAGATGAAAGCCATACTCATCAAGGAGAAATGTTGGATGGCCATAACGAATAAGTTTCCAGATGGAACTGACAAAGAAAAGATCATGGAGACTGATCTCCAAGCTCACAGTGAGGTCATGCTTCGTCTCTATGATGAAGTGGCACGACAGGTAATAGGGCATACCACTGCTAAGAAATTATGGGATGCCCTAGAAGGTTTGTACTTGGTAAAGTCTCTCCCATCTCGTGTGAATCTTTTTTAACAAGCTGTTTAGCTTTAAGATGAACACTGCTTGCACTTTAGCTGATAATCTTGATCGTTTCTTGACTATAACTCAAGACTTGGTAAGATGTGGTGATAAGTTGGATGAAACTCAGTTATGTGTGCTTTTGTTGAATTCCTTGCCTAGTCAGTTTGATACTTTTAAGGATGTTATTCAATATGGAAATACCTCTTTGGTTAAAAAAGGATATCATTGAGTCTCTTATCCAGAAGAATGAGTCTCTGAGAGTTTTTAAAACTGCTAATGGTGCTAAATCTGAGCCTAAGACTAAGCCAAGGATGAGGTCCTTAAGGCTAAGTCTAAAGGTAAGGGTAACAAAAGGAATAACAACAAGAAAAAGGATAAGCAATGGCAACCTAAATCTGAAAATGGCGTTGATAAGACTAATGACATTGATAAGTCTAAACAACATGTTGTGTCTGCTGTGTATGAAACCCGCCCCTATTATACCCATGAAGTGCTTGCTTTACTTGTGAATGATGCCTCTGATTGTTGGAATCTTGATTCTGGATGTACTACGCATGGTACTCATCATAAGTTGGTTTTCTGATTTGAAATTACTTGATGATGGTGATGTTATGCTTGGTGATCATTCTATCTTGAAAATCAAAGGTATTGGTTCTGTTGCTATGAAGATGCATGATGGTGTGATTAGGATCATTAAAAATGTTAGATGGGTTCCCCAGCTTAGAAGAAATCTTATGTCTGAGAGCACTCTAGAATCCCTAGGTTGTGATGTTCACAATAGCAATGGGATTAGAACTGTCTCAAGGGATGGAAATGTTCTTATTAAGTGCATTAAAAGGAAAGGCCTCTATGAGGTTCAAGCCACCCCTGAGATGAATTTTTCCTCTATGTTGATTGCCTCTGATGCTTGTATGTCCCTTCCTGAATCTGTTACTTGGCATAATAGATTATGGCATATAGGAAATAAAAGTCTGCATTATCTTTATAAGCATGACATTTTAAACTCCAAACCTGCTCCTATTGATCTGTGTGATAATTGCTTGATGGGTAAACAAACTAGGAAGAGTTTTAACAAGTCTTCTTATATTGCTAACAAACCTCTTGAGTATGTTCATTTAGATCTCTGGAGCCCTGCACAGGTTGAATCTTCTGGGGGCAGAAGGTACTTTACGTCCCTGATTGACAATTATAGCAGGAAGGTTTGGCTCTACTTGCTGAAGACAAAGGATGAGGCCTTTGATGTTTTCAAACATTGGGTAACAAGTGTCCATGTTGAAACTGGTATGTCTATTAAATGCTTAAAAACTGATAATGGTTTGGAATTTTGCAATTCTAGATTTGACTCTTATTGTAAAGATGCAGGGATCATGACCCTCCTAGAGGATGAACAGGACCCTCCTAGATAAGGCAAGTTGCATGTTGATCTCTGTTGGCATGAGGCATTCTTTGTGGGGTGAAGCTGTTACTATAGCTGCTCACCTTATAAATAGATCTCCATCCTCTGCTGTTGGTTTTAAAACTCCTTATAAAATGTGGTATAATAAGAAAGCTGACTTGACTATCTTAGACCTTTTGTCTGTGTTGCCTATGCTCACAAGAGTGATGGTAAACTCAACTCTAGGTCTCAGAAATGTGTTTTGTTAGGATATCCTGAAAGTGTTAAAGGTTATAAACTTCTTATTATTCAACCTGGAGCTTATAAAACTATTATCAGCATGGGATGTTGTCTTTGTTGAGGATGAATTTCATTTTAAAAATGTGTTTACTCTTTCTGTTGAGAAGACTTTGCAGGTACCCACAGGATCATCTGCAACCCACTTATATGTGCCTGATGGTGAAGATGTTGAGGATGGCAATGATCCTGATGAGGATGCCCAAGGTACTCCAGAGGATTCCTCAGAAACTGATGTTGATGATGTGCAACCTCACCAATTGGGTGGGGAAGCTCGTGATGAACCTACCGATGATGATGAGAATGAAGTTGGTGATGATTCTATCTCTGCTAGTTCTAATGCTCCCTCCCCCCATTCTGAGTGTCTTTAGATCCCGCTAATGTGTCTTTGTCTGATGTGCATGGTGCTGGCTCTTTTAGCATTTCATCTCATGAAAGGCATGACTTAACAACTTGGCAGTTAACCAGAGATAGATCTCCTAGAACTAAAATTCCAAATAAAAGGTTCATCAATAGCATTGTTGAGTTTCCTTGTGTTGTCTCTAGTGTGGTTAACAACTATACTCCTGAGACTTATCAACAGGCTATGAGATGTGCTCACTGTGCTGACTGGCGGAGAGCAATGTCTGAAGAAATTGAGTCCATGATGGCCAACAAGACCTGGACTTTTGTGAAGAAACCTGGACTATGAAATCAACGACCTCTCGCACGTCGACAAAGGAGAAGAACACCAGTAAAAAACCGCTAGTCCCAAAGCCAAACCACACTCCAAGCAACTTGGCACAAAAAGCCAACCCACATACGAGATTTTTTCCCCCAGATTGCCTCAGGGCAATCCAAGGCAAAATGATGCGGGATCATCCAAGACACCTTCGGATGATGTCTTTCTAAAAAGGAAGAAGAAGGCTCCGCCATGGGAGAAGGTCCAAAGGTGGAAGCTTGGCGTTTTACACTCGTTCAGACTTTTGACAGCTTTTCGACGTCTCTGTAAAATGGGTCGTACGGATTCAATATTTATCGGATTGAGGTGTGCCATACCTTGTCGGAACAAGGACGAAGAGATATACAACTTTTCTGTTGAAGGTTTTTCCAGATTCGTCCTAGAGTTTGGTCGAAAATCAATATCTTTGCAAGTTGTACTGTTTGGAACGAAAATCAGCTGCTTACATTACTATTTTTAGTATTAATTTTACTTAAGTTATTTTAGGAAACTTTAGATGTTATTTTATTAATTTCTCAAGTTATTAGTTTTATTAATTCCTTTAGATAAATCGGCCCATCAGCCTTAGAGGTCTATATAAGCCGATTCCCCCTTTGTATTCAGTTGGATTTCAATGAATAGAATTTCGTTCTTCTCAAATTGTGTGAAACACAATGAGTGGTTGTCGATTGAATAGAGTTGTGCTCTTCAATTGCAAATATTGGTATTGATCTAGCTTGGTTTGTTTTGTGTTCATCAACTTCGCAAGACTTGGTGATCCTAGTATCCACAAGCCCCCTCCTTGTGCCTCCAAGTTGTCCGCTTGGTTGTGTAGGGTTGCAGAGGCGGGTTATATAGTCATTGGTATTGGTTCCTACCCTCTTAGGAGGCCTGGGGTCTTTATCTTGTTCTATATAGATCGACTCAGTCCATATCAGGTCGTGTCTTTCAATTCTTGTCCATTATTTTCGAGTCTTTATTGTTCTTATTAGTGTCTTGTGTCGTTCTTGGAGTTCTTGATCAATTCTTGGTCGAGTTCTTGAAGATCTTGTTGCGTCCTTCTTGAATCTTGTCGATTCTTGATTGTTTCTTGAGTCTTTCTTTGCTGCGTTCTTTAGTTCTTGCTTGTTGTCGAAGATCGGACCATCATACGGCTAATCCCGTATCACAAAACCTTGGGCTAAAAGGAAAATTTAGGACCAAGACCAAACAACACCGGATCAACTCGGGCCCAAGGGAAGACCTTGGAGCCCAAGGCAAGTAAGAGCTGCCAATCCAAGAAGGAACACCTAATGGTAGACCATGGCCAAGCACCGACAACACTAGACACAAGCTAGAAGTTGGCGACACAAGGGAAGCATTTAAGCAGGAACGAAGCCGAAACTACCGAACTATAAAAGCCCCAACCCAATTTCACAAGAGGGGTAGTCCCGACACCTCCCACGGACAGAAGAATCCAACCGTACTGAGGAGGGATGTGAATGCGAGGGAGCCAAATAGGGTGGAGGATGAATACGAGCCTAGGACGACGCCGCCAGAACCACGCCACGCACGACCCAAGAGTGCTTTAAACAGGGGCAAAAGCCATCGACCGTGATAGCAAGGAGGGAATGGAGTATAAGCCGACCACCACAACACCAGCGAAAGGCAAATTAAAGAAACTGAGTCGAAAAATAGAAAATTTGTGAGGTTAATTTGGCCTAGAGAGATTGTTTTGGAAGGGGATTTAGACCATGTAATACTCCGTATAACTAGTTAAATTTACTGAGTAATTCTAATTCTATAAGGATAATACAAAATCTTTTTGTAAATTTAACAATTTGTTTCCATGTCTTCAATTTTGTTAAGCAACATTGATCGCACTAAAAAATACATAGATATTTTTTTTATACCCTTCACTTTCCCTAAATAACATTTATCTAGACTCAATATCCCCCGTTTTAAAATAAATAAATGTCGTTTGTCATTTTGTGTACACATTTTAAGGAGATACCAATGATCTCTTGCCCTAGTGGTAAGAGTGAGGGGCTTCCTTGTGCCTCACTACCCTGAGGTCAAGGGTTCAAATCCCACCAGGAGCAAGTTTGTGCTATAGTGGGTACTCATGCCTTGGTTTACCTTGGCATGGGTTAGCCTGTCTTGCGGCTTAGCGCTTGGTTTACCCGGCTCGAGTGCTTTGTAGGTTCCGAGGTTAGTCGATAACCTCGGAACCTCCCCGTCATAAAAACTCTATAAAAAAATTTCAATTTTTGTTTGATAAGATAATAATTCGAAGGCCAGACAGACCTGACTCATTGAGAGACCGATAAAGTCGGAAGACGGTGACCCGTCAAACATACAATCATAAAATAAACGGTGAAATACAAAGACGAGAAACAAACAACCCCCAGAAGAGCATACATCAATTTTTTTTTAATAACTAGTATTAAGTATGAAATAAAAAAAATCATTAAAAAAATAATACTCCATACTATATAAGTTCCTCATTAACATGCGTGCCGGAAAGTAAGATGACTTTTATTTATGAAACAGAGGTAGTATATAACCGATTTTTTTTACAGTATTAGGTAAAAATTCGAATTCAGGCATACCTGAAACTCGATGGCCAAACAAGTCGGCAAATGGAAAACCGTCAATACAAACAAGACATAATAACATAAAACATCATAGAGGAAAGAAAAACTCAATCAACACATATAAATCGTCAACCAACAGATAAGTCGATCGAGAACCGAGACACGCCACGAGAGCCAAGAACCTGGGAGAGTGCAAAGACTCAAGACAATACCCCGGTCGGAAAGGGCGACTCCTGAGGAAGTGTGGATCAACGACTAATTTTTTTTTTTTTTAAAATAATTGTATATTATTTCTATTTATTCTTTTTAGTACATTTCTTTTTGTTTTGAAAATGAGTTTTTTTAACAATCTCTTTCATCGTATCACTTAAATTTATGTACCAGTAGCTACTGAATTATTATTACTCCGTATGTCAGTAAATGAAGCTGATAGCTTTACGTGACGCATTAAGGGTTGAATTATTTTACATCTAAACTCAATCTAAGCGGATGTGTTTTTAGTTGAAAATTGGGTTCAGTTTTGTGGCTTTGTTTGTCTGTTTTTGTCTCCATTGTTGAAATGTTGTGTTCTCTTCTTCTAGTCAATGTGTGCCCCTCCATAAAGCATGTAGATAAAGTTTCCTTTTTCCTTCCATGAAAATAGCAGCTGATGATCCAGAGAGAGAGAGAGAAAAGGTTGGACCAACTAGAGAGCATCATCAATGGCGCCTCGCTTGCAACCTCTCAAGTGGTCATAAAACACAGTAGCTCTGAAGATCACTCAAAACCTGTGCACGCCATTAATTAGAAACAAAACCCTATTTCCCCAATTCTGAATCTCCGGAGCCCCACGCCATATCTCTCGCTCTCATCAACCCTCACTCCCACCTTCTGTTCCATCCCCTAAAAAACCCTTCCTTTTTTTCAGACCCCAAAACGGTGAATTTCAACAATGCACATGTCGATGAACTCTGTTTTCGACGTGATTTAGGAGCTTCTCTTCTCCTGTGGGTTCGCAACGGCAGAGGTTCTTCAGGCTCTATAAAGCTTCAAGCTTTGTTCGATCTTCTAGGGTTTTGGTAAGTTCTGAAAAAGTTTGGATCTTTTCCTTTTTTGGCTTCATTTTTTTTGGAATCAACCACATTGTCGGAGTTTTCCCCCTGAAATTTAGCTGTATGGAAGTTTTTTGGGCGGATTCTGCCCCTGTGAGGTTCGGCAAGCTGGGAATTTAGGGATTCATAGTGAGGTTTCATTTCATTTTGTGTAATCTGAGTTTAAATGCCCAGATGGGTTAGTTTCATTTTCAGTTTCCTGCATTATATGCTCAGTTGTGTGGTGCTTATGTTGAATTCTTCAGGTGATAGCCTTTAAAGGAATCGAGTTGGGGAATCTCAAAGTTCTTTAACATTTTAGGCCTGCCTCAAATAGAATTCGGTGTGAACCAAGGAGTTAACTTTTTTGGAGATCTTGTGTAGATTCTTAGATTTAGATGATGGATAGAAGGGAAACAATGCCTATGTTTAGTCCGCCTTACTATCTCCAAAGGCCGATTCCGGAGCTCCATGGACAACAAGGATTTCAGCAGCTGCCTAACTCAAGCATGCCTTTCCAACCGGATGTTGGAGGGCCGTCTTCCGGTCATGGCTTAGTTGTAGTGCCGTCCTCCATCCCAGCAGAGGCAAATGTGGGCAGTGGATCATCAGCTGGGCAGCCTCCTTCTGGTGTCACTGTTAAAAGGAAACGGGGCAGGCCTAGGAAATACGGGCCTGATGGACCTGGATCGTTGTCGCTTTCTTCCCTGCTGCCTACCTCTCAAGGGCTGAATACAGATCCTACCGCTACTACTAATGCACCAGTGACTCCACAGACTAAGCGCGGTAGAGGAAGGCCGCCTGGGACTGGGAAAAAACAACAGCAACAAGTATCTGGCGGTAAGTCATGGGAAATTCACCTTTGACGGGAACATTTTTAGTGTTCATAGAAGTTCATTATTGATTTAGTGACTCATGTTTCATGTCATTTGTTTTCCAGGAGGATCTGAGTAATTTAATGATTTTATTTAGATTCTGTTGGGTGGCCCAATATATTTTATAAACTGTTTGTTTGTCCAATGTTTCATTTAATTTTCATTGATTTTGGTAGAACAGTTGAGCAGAATAAGTGGCTATCTTACTTTAATATTATTATTATAAAGTGCTTTGAATATTAATAAGATGAATAAAATACTCACCAAACTTCCTAGGGCTGGTCAATTTGTGGTCCTTTCCTTTTTTTTAATTGTTTCCTTTCTGGTGTTTTGCTTTTGCTCATGGTATATAGTACAATATCTCATTTGAAGTTGCAAAGACATAATTTAGTCGGATTTTGTTAATTTATGTTGCATAAAGTTAGACTTTCTGATGGTTCAAACAATAAGATGCAATCTTTATTGGTTTCTATCAAATTATTGATGGCTAGATGAATTTGTTTTACACTTTGTGCTTTTGGATCCATTCAACAAGACAGATAAATTGTTTGTGCATTATTCATGGTGAAATGATTACGATTTATGAGTTGTAAAACCTTTTACATTACCAACGCATCTATTGTTAGTGCATTATCTGCTTTCTTGTTGTAGAGATGACTCGTTTCCTGTTCCACGTTTCCTGGTAGGTAACAGCATGCTGAGTATGACTGGTGTGGGTTTTACTCCCCATGTGATAGCTGTTGCAGCAGGAGAAGTGCGTCGTGATCTCCATACACTATTTTTATTATTGGCTGTATCATTTTCACGTTGCGTTAATTTTAGCCGTATTGTGTGCAGGATATTGCTGGAAAGTTGTTGTCGTTTGCGAGACAAGGCCGTAGAGCTGTGTGTGTCATGACCGTTAGTGGGACTGTCTCCTCAGTGACCCTTCGTCAAACTTCTTCTGGTGGCACTGTAACATATGAGGTTCGACTCATTTTCCTTGAAGCTTATGATTATTCTTCCATTGACAAAAAATAATAATGTATCTTTACATATCCGTTGGAAATAACGATAATCAAAGCTTCAAGGGTTCACACTTCCTAAATTTGCTTGCTGCCTTATATGCTTTTTTAAAATCAATGCCCTTACTCAAGTCGATACCCAACATCTTTTTGCCTATTGAACCTGAATAGCCATGATGAAAAATTTAGGGGCATTACTTAACCCAAAGGACATATCTAACCATTCTAACGGTTAATCTATATGCTGCAAGTTCACATTTGGAAACCTCACTATTGTTGCAATTTCTATCCTACTATTAGCTTGACTACTATTGCAGTTTACAACTTATATTGCAATACAATGCAGGATGATTCCCGTTTCTAGTGATTGCTTTTCTCTTCTGTTGCATTCTTCATCCCGTAGGATTCTAGGAATCATTACATTGTGTGTCAAGTAAGCAAAGATGATATTAGGATGAGATTTGTGTATCTTAGAAGACATTTATTAAGTCTGAAAATCTTAAGACCTATTAGGATAATTACTTATTCTCTCCATAAGTATTTGGAACAAATCTGTATATCTCGGTAATCATTAAAGGCAATGTATTTTTTTCCTTTATCTTCGACGTGTGAATTTCTACCACCTATAATCAGCAGGGGTGAGTTTCACCAAGTTTAGGTACGAGATGAAACCCTTGGTCATGTCCCTTCGTACCGTTTCCAATTTCCATGAGTACATAGTTGATGGATGTACCTAAGTAATTCCATTATGATTATCTGCAGTAGTGTGATGTTGTTACTCCTTACTATGTCATTGCATTCCTTGTATAAAGATACATTTTTGAGGTAAAATTGTCGGGAACCATATCCTTTACGGTCTCCTTTTCCCTTTTACTCTTCTTTTCTTGGTTATCCTTGTCTGTCATTTGTGCGTTTGTGTGTTTGATGGCTTGTGTGCTTTTATTTTGTGCTTGATTTGTTTGGTTGGTGTGTGCCGGGAGCATATCTATGTTACTTGGAAGTACATGGGTCACTCGGAAACACCCTCTCGATGTAGTCGGGGAATAGACCCTCCCCTGAGCGGGATTTCACTGGGTTTGTTTCTAACTCTACTAGTTGACACTTACAGGGACGCTTCGACATACTACACATGTCAGGCTCTTTCTTGCCTATGGACATTGAAGCTTCCCCAAACCGATCCGAAGGTCTGAGTATCTCCCTCATCAGCCCCGATGGGCGGGTTTTCGGTGGAGTCGTCGGTGGAGCCCTTATAGCTGCTAGCCCAGTTCAGGTGAAGTTTCGGATTTTCATTTCACTGCGCGCTGCTTTCTTGGCATCTAGTCTCAATCAATGACATGACACGTTTCCAGGTGATTCTCGGAAGCTTCGTGGACGGGAGCTCAACCACCAAGCAGAAGACGGTTAGACGTCACAACGGAGCTGAAGTAGCCGGGGATGAGATGGATCACCGATCAGCCGACACGGCTGCAGCGAGCAACGCACAACAAAGCCAAACTCCTACGTCTTCTTCGATGGGTGGTGCCTGGCCGAGCCCTCAGGCTGTCGAGATGCAAAGCTCTCATTTCGACATCGATCTCATGCGTGGCTAGCAGCCTGCAGACCAGTTGTGTATGTATGTTTTTGGACACAATATCACCTTTTGTCAATCTCTGAATTAGTTTGCAACTTCTTTTTCATTTTCATTTTTGTGTTGTAACTCATCTGTAGTAGACTAGTAGAAGCAACAACGCTGACTTGTGTGATTTCGTTGCATACACAAAATTACGGAAAATATTACCACTTTTAACCCGACAATCCTTTATATTAAATGTATAAATTTGAAAATTTCAAAGCTATTGGTCATAGAGCTGGCAAGACCCGACCCGAGAAACCCGATTAACTCACCCAGCTCTTGTTCGGCCCATCGTTGCAAGCCGTCCATGAAGTACAATAGCCGGCATGCATCCGACATTTCCTCGATTAAATCGAAACCCGACTGAATCCGAAAATTTAGGGTATTTAGCGTTATGCATAAACCGAAACCGAGCCCGATCGATATTGACTCGATACCAGAATTTACTCGAATACAGACAAACCTAACTCAACCAATCAGACCCGATCCGACCCGACTTCCAACCCGACTCGACACCCAACCCGAATATTCTTGAAATTTCCATCCCTTCTCTACTCTGAAATTTCATTCCCTTCCAATAAAATTTCATTCCCTCCCAAATCCCAATACAATTTGGGTGGTAAGTTGAACACCCGGGGACGCATGCGGGATGCACACACCCGCGTGCGCATGAGGGTGGCACGACTGCTTGCGTATCCCCGCGTGTTTCCACACGTGTGGAGTAAAAAAAATAAAAATAAAAACAAATACAAATATAAAACAATAAATAATAAATAAAATAAAACAATAAATAATAAATAAAATAAAACAATAAATAATTTATTTATATAAAATAAATAAAAACAATACATAATAAATAAATAAAATAAAAATAATTTATTTATATAAATAAATATATTAATAATTAATAAAAAAAATAATACTACCTCCGTCTCGCAAAACTAGCTTGTTGTTTTGCTTTTGGCACGTTTTTTAAGAATAGTAAAAACTATATAAAATATCAATGATTTTTATTAATTTTGAAAAATAATTTCATACTTAATACAATTATCTATGAAATTATTTAAAAAATTAATATTTTATAGAGTTTTTCGCTTCTTAAAAAGTGTGCCAAAAAGTAAAACTACAAGTTTTGTGATACGGAGGGAGTATAATTTATAAATAATTAATATATATAATTAATATAAATATATATGTATATAAATAATTAATATAATTACAAAACATATATAAATAAATGAAATATATTCATCGATAAATTAATTAATATTAAATTGTATTAATTTAAAATCTTTAGCAATATTTTTTTAAATAAAATTCAATTAAATGCAATAAAATAAATAAATCATTTTTTTTGTAACTATTGAGTTTTTTTATCTTATTTATTTTCCTTTATACAGTATTTATTTTATGTACTTATACTAATTTATTTTAGCTTGTACGTAGTTTATTTCTTTATTTATTGTTATATTTATGTGTTTATTTTTCTAATATTTTATGCATTTATTTACGTAGCAAGGCAGTTTGGGACGCGTTGAGGATGATATCTTTCAATGGTAGAATCAAACCCAGAGAGCTCACTGGTCATGAGAAGTTCTTTTCCATCGCGTTTAGAAAACACACCATACGAGCACCACAAGAAGGCCTCAAGTATTTGTCTTTTGAAATCTTCAAAGTGCTCCATCTAGCTAATCTCGGATAGTCCTCATCGGAATACATCCAATTCGGAACGGGCTTCGGCATGGGGAATCTCTCCTAAGCCCGGACCTGAACAAGATGGAAAAGAGCCAAGAGATTGAGCTGCACAAGGAAAAACAAACTTCGTAAAGCCACAACGAGAGGAAACTCGCATGCTCTAACACACTTCCGCAACCCATGAATTTCTCCATCCATTTCCCTTGTGTTGCGCTTCTCGATTTACTCCTTATTAACTCCTTCGTTACAAGCTCCAACTGATCCACAATCTTGAGTGACTCGGCATCACCATCCAGAGTGTGTAAGGCTGAGACTCCCAAAGCCGAAAACCCACCCAGAACCGACATATCCTCCAATGTCAGAGTCATCATGTCTTTTATTATTTTTAAAATAAATAAAATAATCCCTAAAATATAATCTAGACTATATTTATTATTATTATTATTATTAAAATGAATAAAATAATCCCGAAAATATAATCAAGTTTTTAAATTTAAAATTTGAATATATGTATAATCAAATTTGAGTTTAAAAATATTAAAATATAATATATCTAATGATAAATTAACGAAAATAGATGAAGGGGTGGTGAGATGTAAAAAAATAACATTTAAAGGTTGGTTTTATCGTAATTTAAATTTAAGGGGTGGTTAAGTGAAGACACTCATATTTAAAGGGTGGTTTTCGTAAATTTCCTCAAAAAATAAAATAAAAATCCATATATCTTATTTGTGGATTATTCTCGGTTTAGGATGATATTTGTGTGTCCAACCATAAATGGGCTTGGATTCAATTATTTGGGCTGCCCCGCTTAGTTGTCATTTTAGTATAGGGTAAACCGCAGAAAACCACCCCTTAAATAGGGACTTTTGCACAAAACCACCCCTTATATTCCTATTTACCAAAAACCACCCCTAATAGCATTGTCGTTAGCAATTGACCACCCCTCCAAATTTCCATCCAAAATTCTGTTAAATATGTGAAATGACTAAAACACCCTTGCTTTCTTTTAATTTATTTTAATGTAAAGAAGGGATTGTAAAATAAAACAATAAAAAATAAAAGAAAATAATTTAATGGAAAAGCAACCCCTTCTTCAACCTCTTGTTCAATGTTTCATCCACATATCCACTCAAGGTTTTCATGGAGAATGGTGAGATACTCGGACCAGAATGAAAACTCTCTCGCAAAAGGCCCCGACATGAAAGGAACCCTAGAACTCAGAAAGCCGCCGCCCTTGACCGTACTCAAACTTCACAAATCAGATCTGAATCTTGCACTACAATCAGCCCCAAATCGACCCACAAAAACCTCAAAAAATCTCGATCTAAAGAAAATATCCACAATCCCATCTGCCAGCCACCGATTGCAACCAGATTGAAACACAAATGCCACCAAATCAATAATCCCTCGAAAAATTTGAAACATCTCTGATGCAATCACTTCTTGTGTGGCAAAATCGAAAGGAGAAGAGAGATCGGTTGACGACCTGAGCGCAGAAAGGCCAAGAAAAAAAGAAAAAAATGGCGAGAATGGGGCAAAGACTCGGCGGCGATGTGTTATGCGTGGCTAGGGGCGGCGGCTCAGTTTCTCTTGCGATGTCGGTTCCCTGTGTACTCACCTCCATGAGGTTGGGTGCTTTGGGCCTCCCGGCTCTCTTAGTTCCCTTCGACGGCAGCGGCCGTAGTCCACTGTGGGTGAAAGGGTTTTGTGTAGACCTGTCAAACGGGTCATTCCGGTCGGGTTTGGGTCGGGTCACTCCGGGTCTCGGATAAAACGGGTCACGGGTAAAACGGGTTTCGGGTTTTTTGGGTTGACTAGAACCCGGGTTTGACCGGGTTTCGGGCGGGTTCGGGTCAATTTCGGGTTTGTCAATTTTTTCTTTTTTAAATTAAAAAAATCATAATTTGATAATTTTGCGATAAATTTTAATTAAATATAAAAAAATAATTATATTTAATTATAAATCAACCGGGTCAATCGAGTCACCGGGTCAATCGGGTAAATCGGGTCAAAATTGCCGGGTCAATCGGGTCACCGGGTCGAAACCCAGATTACCCGGAAAATTTCCGGGTTTTCGGGTTCGGGTCGAAAAAAATTTCCGGTTCAAAATTTCTGGGTCTTGACCCAAAAAATTTTGGTCGGTCGGGTCGGGTCACAGGGTCGGGTTGTGTTTTGACAGGTCTAGTTTTGTGTGTAACGTGGTTTGCTAATCCTAATGGCTAATGAAAGGGTTTTGTGTGTAACGTGGTTTGCTAATCTTAAAGACAAAAAATAATACATTATTAATTTTAATTGCTTGTTTTTTGTTAAATTCTATTAAAAAAAATTAAAGGGTGTTAATAATTGGGTAGGATTTAACGGATTACTGACGGAAATCCTTAAAGGGTGACCAATTGCTAACAGTAGGGGTTTTAGGGGTGGTTTCCTGCAATTATACATATAAGGGGTGGTTTAGGGCAAATGGACATATTTTAGGGGTGGTTTCTGCAGTTTACCCTTTAGTATAAAAGGGGATCATCTTCGTCATTTTGTACAGTATCTGTTGTGATGTGTGGATGATTGTCCCACATCGAAAAACACGGAACCTCGAGCCTTGCATATAAGCTAGTGGGTTACTCCTCCTATTGCCAATTGGTGGATGATTGTCCCACATCGAAAAACACGGAACCTCGAGCCTTGCATATAAGCTAGTGGGTTACTCCTCCTATTGCCAATTGGTGGATGATTGTCCCACATCGAAAAACACGGAACCTCGAGCCTTGCATATAAGCTAGTGGGTTACTCCTCCTATTGCCAATTGGTTTTAGGATGGAACCCCGCTGGTCTTGTGTGCTCGGCTCGGGTGCGCATATGCGCTAGGACGTGTGGACCCCCCACGTTGTATGACCTGCCGGAATTTCATCATGGTATCAGAGCAGGTGCGGTCCGGGACCCTGGTCGATCTATTGGGCTAGCCGGCCTTAAGGCAAGACGTCAAGTGCAACTGACTTAATTGCGGGGCCAAGCAGTTGCACTTGAGGGGGCGTGTTGTGATGTGTGGATGATTGTCCCGCATCGAAAAACACGGAACCTCGAGCCTTGCATATAAGCTAGTGGGTTACTCCTCCTATTGCCAATTGGTTTTAGGATGGAACCCCGCTGGTCTTGTGTGCTCGGCTCGGGTGCGCATATGCGCTAGGACGTGTGAACCCCCCACGTCGTATGACCCGCCGGAATTTCATCAGTATCAATCAAGAAACTCTCTTAACCCACCAAAAAAATCAAGAAACTCTTGCTTGTGTTCTTGGTTCGTAACAACGTCATGGAGCTTGATCTGAACTTACCGGCTGAAGAAGCATGGATCCACCTGTTTGATAAGACTATGGTACAAGGAGATGTGGGAAAACATCAGCTGTTTTGCCCAAAAGATGCTGCTGTGAAGATCTTGTTAAGCTTCGGCCGTCAACAACCTCATGTTGGCGTCGAAGAGGTTGTTACATTTTACATCAACAACACCGGTAATACCATACAACTCAAGCTCACAAAACATGGGAGAAAGTATTTCTTCGCCACTGGATGGCAGCCTTTCCAGGTTGCGATGGGGCTAGAAGTTGGTTCTCTGCTATCGGTAGACTACGCCGTCGTCGCTCCGGTCACACAGGCAGGGATCGCCAGTCGGCTTTATAGACTCCGGATCCACTAACGAGGTTCTTGCACGTTTGTTTTTCAGATTAGTTTGGCCCTAGATTTCAGGTTTCGGGACATTGTTTCGTTTTATTGTTCAGATTTCATATAGGGCTAAAGCAGAGGTTCGTGTTATTGTTCAGATTTCAGATAGGGCTAAAGCAGATTGGCTTGATAGAAGATGAGAGAAAGGCATATGTACATTGGTTCTGTTTTTCGGATTAGTTTGGCCCTAGATTTCAGGTTTCGGGACATTGTTTCGTGTTATTGTTCAGATTTCAGATAGGGCTAAAGCAGAGTTTCGTGTTATTGTTCAGATTTCAGATAGGGCTAAAGCAGATTGGCTTGATAGAAGATGAGAGAAAGGCATATTGGCGAGAACTGACTTTCTTGATTTCATTTCCGGTTCCTCAATTTAACTTTCCGTTCTTTTTATTTCGAGATGAAGAACAGAGTTTGGAGGGAATGGAATTGATATATCTCAAACAATTATTTAGATAAACAATTATTTATATACTCAATCAAACACATGGTCTCAACCCATTACAGATGAGGCACAAACTATATATTATATCTGTGAATATATTTAAGCCACATTAAGATTTCATATATTTAGCCACGTCATTTAACTTATGTTATTAATAGTTGTGGAAATGGGTCGGGGTGATCGATGGGTGAACCCATTTTTTCATCCGACTCGTCACAAAAAAATTTCACCTGACCCATCACCCACCCGTCTAATATTTCACCCATCACCCGATCCGTCGGGTGGTTAATCGGGTGAAAGAAATTAAAAGAAAATGAGTCAAAAGACATACCTAAAAATCATTCATATTCGATAATTTTACAAATCATGTTAAGGTATGAATCTTACTAAATCAATAAAAGACTTATTCGTAAGTTATATCACTATCCTTAACATAGAAAATTAACATTAGAAGTTTAATATTAAACCAAATGAGATGAATTTAACTTGGTTACTAGGCTCAAAATAAAATAATATAGAAAAACTATGTCCTTAGAAAACAGACGCATATGTCATTTCTTTAATATCTTTGCATGAAGAGGATTATTGTTACAAATATCATGACAAATAGGGAAAATACAATTTGGTTAATCATGCATTAATACAGTAATATGCTAACAAAGTTTTTGGAAAGATCCAATTTGTCCACACTTTATCGGTATATACAAAACAAATAAAAGAAATTTTAAAAAGACGTAGAGTTAAATAATGCAAGTTTATATTTTTTTAGACCTTTTGAACAAGAAAACACCTAGAAAATAGAGAAACTAGAGGTAGAAAGGGAGAAATATGTTAGTTATGCTAAATTATATTGAGTATTATTTATATACTAACCTCTTTTTTTTTTCCGGATTTTCACCCTAATAATCGGGTCGGATGAGTCGGTCACCCACGGGCCACGGGTGATTTCCAACCCTAGTTATTAACAATCACAATTGATTTAAATAACAAAATTTTGTCCGTTATTACATCCCCCCCCCCCTATAATCTATCTATATAATGTGTGGATTTGTAGGGAGAGTACACGAGTTAGAGTATTGCTTACTCATATTAATCTCATTTATAAATTTTTTTTTTACAGTAGGCAAAATATAGGTGTTCCTTACTTTTGTAAGGTTCTACCATGATCATCTAAAGAGATGATGTTACAGAGATCCCTAAAAGTATGGAGGTTACCTATATTACAAGTAACTCTAGACTTGGCAATAAAATCTGCAGCTTGATTAGCTTCTCTGTAGCAGTGTCTGAATTCAATCTTGTCGAAGTTTGAGCTCAGAATCTTGATCTGTTCCACTTCCCTTAGAATCTCCCATCTCTGGTGACAGCTATCATTGATGGATTTGATTACTTCTAGACAATCCCCTTCTACTATGACTTGCTTGATCCCTTTAGATAAAGCTATAATTAAACCTGCACAAAAAGCAACAGCTTCTGTTTGGACAGCAGAAACGGCTACCACATCCGATTGTAGTATATCGGCTACATTACCATTGTGATCCCTTGTAATCACCCCAATCCTGATTTCGCCCGTGGGCGTGAAGGACCCATCAACATTCATTTTCCAGAAATCTTTTGGCGGTTTTGTCCATTTGGAATTACGTTTTCTTTTCATGTTATATTGAGGTTTTGGCGTTGTGTCTGTACCGGCCAAATGCCAATCCGCTATGTCTAATTTAACTCTAAGTGCTAATTGAGTACTGCTCATAGGGTGTTTATTTTTAAAAATCCGATCATTCCTAGTCTCCCAGATTCTTTGCCAAATGAAGCAAAGTTCTCCCAGTTGTTTTTTGTCTTGGTTATCCCATAGGAGATCATTTAAATTATCGCACTGGTTTGGGATAAGAGGTTTGTTTTTTCCCACCAGTTGCTCATAAGAGGAAATGAATGATCTAGTCAGAGGACAATCAAAAAACAGATGGTTAATGTCTTCATTGTTGTTGTTACAGAGGCAGCAATTAGATGGTACTTGATTGTAGTATTTATTTAGTCTGTCCTTTGTAGCAAGATTGTTGGTTGTAATTTTCCAAAGAAGATTTTTAATTCTAGGAGGGAGCTGCATTTTCCAGATCCAATTAAATTCTCCTTTGGAGTTGTTGTTAGTAGTAATCCTATCTCTTACAAACTTGGTGGTGAATTCCCCATTCGTGTTAAGTTTCCAAATAAGTTTGTCAGTCGAATGCCAGGTATGGATCTTTAATCTGGTTATTTTGTTGATTATACTCAGAGGGAAAATTTGTTTGAGGAGAGGAACGTTCCATTCCTTATTTGTGTTAATAAGATGGCAGACTTTGAGTTCCGGATCAAGAAACTGTTGCCAATCAGAGAGATGAATCCATGGGTCACGCCAAACATTTATATGCTCTCCGTTTCCCACGATCCAGAGTAGTCCTTGTGTGAATTTTTCTCTAAGTTGCAGCAGTCTACCAAATTGCCAGGAGGTGTCTTGATTTGATCTTTCCATTAGCCCATCCTCTTGTAGGTATTTTTCCTTAATCACTTTTACCCAAATATTCGTTGGTTCGTTGATGAGTTTCCAGAGGAGCTTCATCTGAAGGCTTATATTCATATCCTCAGACAACTTGAGTCCTAGGCCTCCTTGGTGTTTTGGTTGACAGATTTTTTCCCAGCTAATCAGCGGTGTGAATCTTTCTGAGTTTAGTTTATTCCAGAAGAAATTCTTATGAATTTGGTCGATTTGGTGTAGAATGCCTTTTGGTAATAGAAAGTTTTGCATTAGATAGTTTGTTTTAGAGCTAAGGTTAGCTTGAATGAGAGAAGTTCGTCCAGCTTGACTAAGGGAGTTAGCCTTCCAGCGGGAGAGTTGTTTTCTAAGACTCTGAACCGCTTCGTTGAAGATTTCATTTTTTATTCTTCCCCTGACAAGTGGGATTCCTAGATATTTTTCTATAGTTTTGGATACTGGAATGTTCATATCATGAGCAAGAGAGTTTGTTAAATTCGAACCTACATTGCTTGAGACTTGTAGTGAACTTTTGTTGTAGTTTATGGTTAAGCATGATTGATTAGAGAAATTATTTAGCTTATTTTTAATAGTGTGTAGACTTTTGTGAGAAGCTTTCGCAAAAATGATTGTATCATCTGCAAATGTAAGAAGGGGGATTGGTGTTCCATTTTTGGTTAATTTGATTCCAACCAGCGCATCTTCATAGTTTGCCTCTTCTATTAGTTGTCTTGCAAAATTTTCCATCATGAGAATAAAAATGTAGGGGGCTAGGGGGTCACCTTGTCTTATACCACGGCTTGGTTTGAATTGACTTCCCGGGCGGTTGTTGACTAGAACTGAAAATGTTGTAGTCGTGATGCAGGTCATTACCCAGGTTATCCAGCGACTATCAAAACCAAACTTTGTTAACACTGCTCTAATGTAATCCCAGTTAATTTTGTCATAGGCCTTCTCCATATCTAGTTTTAAAGCCATCCATCCCTTTTTTCCTTTTTGTTTATGAAAATTGTGGAAGATTTCATGAGCTATTAAAGTGTTATCTTGAATCGATCTTCCTTCAATGAAGGCACTTTGGAAAGGATTGATTAGTTTATCTAGAAGGGGTTTTAGTCTGTTCGCGATGATTTTTGAAATAATTTTGTAAATGGTGGTGCAAAGACTAATTGGCCTATAATGGTTTATGTTTTGTGGATTCTCTATCTTGGGGATGAGTGCGATAAAAGTTTGGTTGATTTGTGCTAACATACTACCCGAGTGGAAAAAAGCTTTGATCGCTTTACATAACGAAGATCCTATTATTTTCCAGTATGTTAAATAGAATTCTGGGGAGAACCCGTCTGGCTCTGGCGTTTTATCCTCTACCATACTGCTGACAGTGTCCTTAATCTCTTTATTAGACGGAATGGTAGTGAGGGTTGCATTTTCACTAGGCGTGATCCGGGTCTGTATGTGGGTAATCTGGTCACTTTGGATAGGGGGTTTATTTTGTGGTTTGAATCTTTCATGCATCTCCAATGTGATTTGGTTACTGATTTCATTGGCATCATAGAGAACTCTTCCGTCTTTGGTTGTGAACGTAGTTGTGTATCTTCTAGAGTTTCTGATTTTTACTAAAGATTGATAGTACTTGGTATTCCTATCTCCTAGATTAATATGTTTAATTTTTGCCCTCTGTCTCCAAAACTTAATGCTGAAATCCATAAGAGCTGTTCTCTTGGTTTCCAATCTTGTTAACTTCCTCATTTCGTTGGATGTGAGATTTCCCCAAGGGAGTTGGAGTTGAAGTTTCTGTATGTTGTCCTCTACAATTTTCAATTGTCTTTGGATATTGTTACAGCTGCTGTGCTTACACCAGACCTTGATGTTATTCTTTAGCAGATTTTGTTTTTTCATGAAGGAATAGGCAAAAGATCCAGTAAACTTAATCTTCCATACTTTGTTCACCATGGTTTCCATCACAGGGTAACCAGCCCATGCCATTTCGAATCTGAAAGGCGTTCCTTTGCAATTATCCTGGCAACCTAATTGTATAGCAATTGGACAGTGATCAGAGGAATAGAAAGGTAGGTGCTCAGTTTTGAGAGTTTTGAAGTGGGTGAGTAGATCATGGCTTGCTAACATTCTATCAAGTCTTTCAAAAGTATTGTTTTGGATATTTTTGAGGCTTTTCCTCCAGGTGAAAGGTGAGCCAGTGAAAGGGATTGTTTGAAGGTTGAGATCCTCTTTTAATTCTCTAAGTCTGCGGAATCTGGAAGGTGAGGGAGAGCTCCCACCAACTTTTTTCAGTTCTGTGCTCTAGATCATTCAGGTCCCCTATAATTATGAAGGGAAGTTTATGTTTCTGTATGGAGTAGGTGACCTCAGACCAGAAGGCATCCTTCTCATTTTCAACTGAAGGTGCATACACAAAGAGTATAGCTAGAACCTTAAGATCTATACTAACTTTGAGCATGCAGAATCTAGGATGTTGTTCTAGCACAGTAGATTTATTTAGTGTTAGATGATTTCTGAGAAGGATCCATATACCACCTTTGGTTCCAGATGAAGGAATGCATAGAGCTTTGCTATAACCCGAGGCGAGCATCTGGTGATCAGTTGGTGGTTCCCTAGTTTTTGTCTCAGTTAGAGCTAGGATGTCCAGTTTCCTTATGTTTGTGATTAGTTTGATTTCCTGCCACAGAAGTGGCCTTTTCGATCCTCTTATATTCCAGTATCCAATTCTAATCATAAGGGGGATTGATAGCTATGCTACATAGCTTTTGGTTGAGTTCGGACTTCCTTATCTGGCAAAAACAATCATCAAGTTGATTGACATGACTAAGATGAATTTCACAAATGAACTTCTTAATTTGATGTGGCTGATTAGTGATATGATTTTGGAGATAGTAAGAGCTGTTGTGGTTACCTGTATATGTATGTCTATTCCACTTGGTACCTCCTTGCAGTGTAGAGCTTGTATTGTGTGCTTCTGGATTGTGCTTGTAGCTGCTTCTGTATTGATTTTTGGTGTAAAATTTGTTTGTGAATTGTTGTTGAGAAGTTTTGGTATGACTGTCCACCACTAGAAAACCAGCAGAAGGTTTAGTGGGGATCTCAGCCGAGATTTGTTGAGAGTTTTGTGGAGAGTACTTACAGTGGTTGCCTACATACCTCCTCGATTGATCCATTGAGTTCCTGTGGCTAGTATGAGGCAGGACAGTAATATAATAACATAGCCATATCACAATAAAGTAAACATAAATATGCACTAGTACAAAAAAACGTTTTTTACCCCGGGCGTTTGGGGTTATATACCCCGGATCTGACATTTTCTCCATCCGGGCTTCAGGTTGGTTGGGGTAAAAAATAGGGTTACTTTTATAGCCCGGATCTTAATTCGGGGTATATTAGGCTGAAAAAAATCCCCCAAAATGATACTAAAATGAACGCCCGGGCTATATTCTATAGATATCCGGGGTATATTCTATATACATCCGGGCTATATTATGCCAAGAAAAATTCCTAAAATGACATTGAAATAAACGCCCGGGGTATATAGCATCATTGGTCCGGGGTATAAAGTCAGAATTTAAAACTAAAAAAAGGGACTTTATAACCCGGATATAAATATCCGGGCTATAAAGTCCCTCTTAAATTAAAAAAAAATTGAAAATTCGAAATTTAATTTTAAATTTTTAACCCACCATATGAATAGCCAGCAGAAACTCCTAAGAAAACACAACAAATACATATAAACTATTATCTCTTTTTACAACTCAACCAATTGATGGAACTCATCAGAGTATCATGTATACATCTTCAAATAAAGTCAGTCTCTAACTTGTATTTGTACCATAACAACTTCTCCAAAGGAATCTGAAATAGCACAAGAGTAACAAAAATAGTTGGCATTACTTAACTGAATCCCTTCATAGACTTGTAAAAGCACTTGCAACCATATCAACAAGTGGCTTGAGTTGCAAACATTGTGGCTGGCATGTGACGGAAGCCATTCAGCAACTAAGACAAGGAAAATGATATTTCTGTCCTTCCAGAAATCCTGCAGCGCGAGTGTACTTGCCACTGCCGAATAACCAAACACAGGTTTGTTAAGTTCCATTATTGCCTTGACATACACAATAACCATATCAACAAGTGAAGCATTGAAAATCGAACTAGAATTACCTTCAATTACCATAAGAATGTTGAGATCGAGAGTTATATTCCTTACGGTTGCAACACTTTTGATGAGAACTAGACAAATTCCATCTGCTATAGATGCCACAGTCAACCACCTAATGAGAAACGAAAAGGCTGAGCAACAATCCACAAAAGATACAAAACATTTAGTAGAACTTCAAATTCTCTCTTTCCTAGACTTATAATTTCTCTGGGATGAAAGGAAAATACTCCCAAGGATTCAAGTTCCATGTGATATTAAAGAGAGTATTTGTTAGACAAGAGGATAGAGAACCAAGAACACACAAATTTGCAGCAAAACACTCAAGGAAATCCCTTGGAATAGTCACTGCAAATCCCAGGAGAGATGTTTAACCATCTAACCATACTTTGAAGTTGAAAGTTTCTTCCACTGAATTGATTTTTATAATAAAAATCATTTTTTCTACTTACATGTTTAAACACGGGAAGTCGAGGCACACCAGCAGGAAGTCGAAGCATAAGCTGTCCTCCAACAACACTGTCAAGGGAAAATAAATAACATATGAGATGTCTAGCAGCTAAAAATCAAAGCAAATGGAGAAACTGTGGTGGTGGTGGGGGGTGTTTGTTCAACCATTTGACATAATAGTAACAGAAGTCGGCCAGGATGAAAGTTTGCACTATTTCAGAGAAAAGAAGAAAGGAAGGGCATAATCCATATCCAAGAGCTGTTAACAAATGCCCAAGGGTATCAAGAACACGGGAAACGTTATGTAGAGACAGGATGTCAAGTAAAGCCACTCATGAGATACTTCTCAAAGTAACCAAGGTCTTGGTTGATATACAGGCAGGCAATTTAAAGGGGAAAAATGCTAAAGATGAGCCACATCCTTTTAAGAAAAATTAAGAACTTATGACATAAAGCAGAACTATGCATATCCTAACCATTGGATGAGTGCAAAAGTTCTTTCAATCAGAGCTGACCCCTAGAATTATAATTATGCAGACAGTCAAAGAACCGAAAACTATGCACTTCATCATCACGCTGCCATACCATATGTGTCTTCAGGAATAACAACAACTAAATCAGAATACTCTCATGACAATTATACACTATATTCAGAGTTACAAAAGCGATGAGATTCAAATTCATCACACATGGAAAGCAGAATGACTGGTTTCAGACACAAAAGCAGTTTGTGTTACAAATGTCAATTGCTCGGTCATAAGAGCCTGTATATGAAAATGTTCTGTTTCAATTTTAGCATGGAGAAGATTGGATTAACAGATTGACCTCATGACTTGAATCATCTCAACGGAAAGAAGAATCAAGCATTCAAACCTGAAGGACCCAATGTGCACAGCTCAAGAACATAAGAGCGAGCAGCAGCAGATTAGGGTCGAATGAAGATAAGAGCGAGCAGCAGCAGACAATTGAGTGAACACGGAAGCGGAGAGTCGAGAGCAGCAGCAGCAACCACCGACCTTTGGAGAAGAGACGAACGTCCTTTGGGAGGAGAGTCGAGAGCGGAAGAATGTGCTACTGGAATGGCGGAGAGTCGAGAGCAGCAGCAGCAGCAACGACCGGCTTCCGATTTGTCTGTGCCAAAGCTTCGGAGTCGGCCTTCAATTCCTCTTCAATTTGTCTGTGCCAACGACCGGCCTTCGATTCCTCTTCGATTTAGGGTTTCACAATCTCCAATTTAGGGGTTTTGTTTAGGGAGAGGATGGCGGAGGAGAGGATGGCGGAGAAGTGGACGGCAGCGACGGATGGAGGCGAAGATGGCGGCGAAAAAAGTGGCGCCGGAGAGAGGAGATGACGAGGATGACCGGTTGCGAAGGGGATGACGGCGAAGATAGGAGATGGAAGAGGCAGCGAAGGAGGAGGGTTCGGTGATGGAGGCGGCAGGGTGAGGCCGGAGAGGCGGCAAGGTGAGGAGTCAGCGAAGGAGGGAGATGAAGTTCGCTGTCCAGGGCCGCGACTTCAATGCCATCGATCTCTTGCCTGATTTCATTTCTAAAATAAATAAAAAAAAACTTTTTTTTATACCGGATATTTAAAACATATATACCCGGATTTTTTTATGGGGTAAAATAGTTATAAGTAACTATTCTTTACGGGGTAAAAAAGTAGGGACAATTGTTTATATATCCTTATAAACTTAATATATTAGGTATATATCCCTCAAAATTCTAAAATACATTATTTATCCTTCAAATGCTAAAATAATTATTTATAAATCCAAATTGGATTTTCTTCCACGAATTGCTATTAAAATCCCCCATTAAATCATGTCAAGAGCTTCAAATATAATCCCCCATTAAATCATGTCAAGAGCTTCAATTATAATCCCCATTATTCCATTAATCTGGATTTCATCATTGCATTGCCTCCGCCCAATATATATAGTCATAATAATTATCATCATCGCCTTGCTGCCCCATTCAGAGGGGAAGATCTCGTTGTGCTTCTGTACCAGGCCAACAAGGTTGTGGTGGTTGAGATTGTCGCCACCCTGCAGCCAGTTATCGAAGATCGGCACCGAGATGGGCCTCGACGGGAGCTTGTACTTCTTGCCACGAGGCTTTGAGACGACAATGGTTGTCACGATCGTTAAGAAGAGGTCGCAACATCATCAAATCCATAACTGAAATTGAAATTGAAATCGATCAACCTATAATTTGGAGGATCGATTGAATTGGTTTCATCAACTAAAATTCAATCTCTATCGCAGAATATCAAATTTCTCTCACTGCCCTAATTAAATTAAAATCCAAAATAAGAGAAATTAAGTTGTGTATTAAGCAGATGCCAAATGCTATACGGAAGAAGATGATAGAACCGATGGGGTTAATTAGGAGCAATGCCATTTTAGATTGACTTTTACCTTATTAAAATTAGGGTGATTTTGGTACTTGATCTTTTTTAAATATTCAATTGGGCACTTAGACCCTAAATCAATTTAATTAGTTTTGCCCTAGACTCCTCCCCAATAGGGTGGGTTGGTCAATGGTCAATCGTTTGACCATTGACCGGTCAACGTTGACCGTTGACCGGTCAACGTTGACCAACCCATTTTGATGTCAATTTTTTTTTTTTTTTAGTGATGCCATATTTTACCGTTTTGATGCCAAAATTTTACTATATTTTATTTTCACTTTGATGCCACTTTTCTAATGGAATGATTGGATGACACTTTTTTAATGTCACTTTTTTTAAACATTGATGACATTTTTTGTTTACAGTAATGTCACGTTGATCATTGATGCCATTTTTTTTTATTGTTAACGTCAGATGCCACTTTTTTTTATGTCAATTTTTTTATGATATTTTTTTTACCGTGATGCCATATTTTTGATGATATTTTTTCAATGTAGTATTTTGATGACATTTTTTGTCTTTAATGTGATACAAATTTTTCAAAATGGTGTTTTGATGTCATTTTTATAATGTAACTATTTGATGCCATTTTTTTTTAATCAAATCGATTGATGCCACATGTTTTTAATGTAATCAATTGTATATCGATTTATTTTCATTGATTATACTTTCATTCACTGATGACACGTTTGTGATTACACTTCATTGATGCAATCACTTGTGGTGACATATTCATTAAATTTTTATTCATGGATGACATTTGTTATTACGCTTCATTAATCAAAATTATTTATGGTGACAATTTTATATAATTGATGACATAAGAGCTTAAAACGTGGAATCAAAATATTGTCACCTTATTGCACATATAAAAATACAAAGTCTTTGAAACTACGACATTAATATTGGTTGTATACGTAAAAACACCTATTATAACATGTCATCAACTAAAAAAAATGCATCAATGTAAGTAATATAATGCGGAATCAATAAAATCAATACAAGGTGTCATATACAACATTTCTAAAGATTCCACATTCTCAAAAGTGGCATCAAAGTAGTTGCTAATAACATAACTCTTCTTCATTTCCATATTAATTCTACTTTTATTCATTGATGACAAGTTTGTGATTACACTTCATTGATGCAATCATTTGTGGTGACATGTTTATTACATTTTTATTCATTGATGACATTTGTGATTACACTTTATTGATTTTGATCATTTGGGATGACATTGTTCGTTAATGACATTTTTATTGATAATATTTTTTGTTTACTATGATGCCCCTTTGCTAAGTGGTTTAATCTAGTCAATTGTATATCAATAACAAAAAAAAATGTTTAAAAAATGTTTTGATGAGATATCTATAGTAAGTCCACTTGCTAGAAATGCTCATGCAGTCATGCTTGTGCATTTCCTCAAATGTGCAAATTGCAATCAAATCCCAATATAATCCCAAAATTACATCCAATGTAGTACAACAAGGACTTCCAACACAGAGGCAATGGTTAGGTTAAGTAATCTCAGATTTAGGACCTAACTCAATCATGGGGGTTCTTTCCCCACTTTCATGCCCAATAAACTTCTGATGACAGTACGGAAATCATGTTTATCTATAACCTACTACATTGTTTGCCTTAACAAATGAACTGAAATGCTCTAAAAAGAACAAGAAAAGAGTCGTTGCAGTGGAGCCAAGAGAAGAAGGAAAACAATGTTTGACATTGCAGTAGACCACTACTGTTGCCGTACAAATGGTTGAAGATTCACACACGAGTCACGAAGACAGTACAATTAAAAGAAGATCAAATATAGAGTTTGATTGACTTGATAAACTTCAATTTTTCAAAATACAATTAGGACAATCACATAAAAGACACATAAAAGACAGAAGATCAGAGCAATCGCGTAGCACAACCTCATGATTGGAGATGGACTTGCCGGATCGAAATCGCTACCGGGAGAGCCGAAATCGACGAATATGTTGGCAGAGGCATTCATCGAAACACAGACCCATTCGCCTAATACGACCTCAAAACTTGAGGACAATATCCAAGATCTTCGACGGTATCAACTATACCAAGACAAGTCTCACCTCTTTCAGAATACTCTCCAGCTGCCTTAGCTTTCCACCAGTTCAGCCATGATTGTGTTCAACACACACCTTCAAATCATCCAGTATCATGGCCATGAGATTAGGAACCAGCTGAATTTTTAAAACAAATGATACTAACTGCCTGGAATAAACCAGTGCAAACATTTAACATCTGTTCACAAAACCAGATTTGTTAACTCCTAAAGGAAAAAACAGATTAAGCATAATCTTGCCCCTACGACCCTGGCACGCCATAAATTTTATGAGAATAAGTTTGCTAGGACCTGATAACTAGGAATCAATAGAAAGAAAAAGGTTAAAAATCAAATCCCAACTACAACCATTCCTATTTCTTATTCCATAAAAGCACTTCGGAAGTAGCTGATTGATCATCTACCTCTCCATTATACTTGCAACATTAGCAAGAAACAAGTAGATGAAATAGGCATCAAAATATTTCTATATATCACAAGACCATTGATATAATATATATTTCATAAACAAACTTGAAAAGAACAAGAAAAGAACCCAAACGAAGGATAACGAAAAGATCCGACAAGCTTAAAATCTGTTCATTTTTTTTTAGCTAGAGTAGCTTTATTGTTTAGTTTTAGGCCTTCTAATTCTTCTGTTTCGCTACTGAACCTCCAAGAAATTAATTAAGTAATCAGATTAAGTTTCTCAACCTCTATTGGCATCATATCATCAAACTCGATACTTAGTGTTTGGAATAATCACAGTACCTTATGAGATTGATTCCAAATCCGGTACTCTTCATTTACCATTGAGTTTATTTTTTAATTAGAGTGCCTGGTTCCATGGTGAAACATCATACTTACCTAACCCCAAATTTAGAGATACTGTACCAAAATAGGACTTAATGTGCTTACTACATACCTACTACAGTACATGATATCTACCTACTACATCAAATTTGAGAAGCAACCGTATGATTCAATCTCTAATTTGAGAAGCAAGTCAAGGAACATGTACCTACTACATATACTACATTTCAGATTTATCATGAACTGGACAAGACTCTGTACAAATTTTGACTGGTTTCAAATATGAAAGGAGCAGAGTATTGAGCCCTCTTGAAATAACGAAGCTACAATATTGGACGAGTGACAAGTTTCAGTATAATTTGTTGGGAAGCAACTACCCAAGTTTGCACTTTGACCTAGCCACAATCAGTGATGATTGAGTTCGATCAGTTGTCTAATAATCATAAACAAATCCAATTGCAGCCAAAAATTAAAGAATGCACAATCAAATTGGGAGCATAAATTGAAATCACTGGAAGTAAAAATCGACAATAGAGAATCAAAGCAGGCAGATTCGCACCAAAATGAAACCGTTCTCGCATCCAGGCTTCCAAGGAGCTACAATTGTGAATCCCTCCTCCTGCACTCCAATCTCACCTTTGCATCTGCAAATTGCAACGATTCTCCATCAATACACACTAATCAAAAACCGAAATCACGCGGATTTTAGATCTGAAATTCGAAAACCTAGGTAGATATGAAATCCGAGATGGAATCACCATTGACAGTGCCCCATGGAGGCAGATGAGCCTCCGCTTCTCGAGTCGTTGCTGGAGAACAGGAGGAGAAGCCCCTTCGTCGTCTTCTTCTTCATCGCTTGGAAGAGTGGAAGGAGGAACGAGGAGAATGAGATGAGAGGAGGAAGGATTGGGGTGCAACGCTTCATAAATTTTTTTTAAGGTTTACGCCCCTTAAAAAAACAATTAAAAGGTTTAACTACCTAATCAAATGTACAATAGGGTTTAAATCAACAAATTCCCTCTTAAAATTATTTAACAAACATTTATTGGAGATTTTAATTGCAATTCATGGAAGAAAATGTAATTTGGATTTATAAAAAATTGTTTTATTTCTTAAGGGATAAATAACAAATTTTAAAGATTTGAGGGATATATAACTAATTGAGAAAGTTTACAAGGATATATAACTAATTATCCCAAAAAAGTATATAGCCCGGATATCTTTAAAAAAAACGCCCGGGGTATATTCTATAGTTCAGCTAATACCTCAAGATAATATAGCCCGGATATTTTTTTATGGTCCGGGGTATATTTATTTTAATAAACAAAATTAAATAACAAAATACCAATTATGACATTATACCCCATAAAAATGAGATCCGGGGTAAAAGACCACGGGCTAAAATCATGATTTTGTACTAGTGATGGTGAGCCGCGAGTGGTCCAAGGTTCCCCGCTTCACCCTGCCTGGCTGGAGGTGGCGCCATCGTACCGATTGTGGGGTCGTCTTTTACCCTTCTCTCACCGATGCACCTTAACTTGAGATCAATCCTTGAATTGGCTTATATGCATTTTTATTCACCAGTCCCCCAATTTCAGAGGCATAAAATCTTGACTTGTTTGTGTGCTGTGTTTTTTCTCGTTATTATTCTCAATTAGGGTCCGGATCTTTGTATTTTGTCCTCCTTTTCTTTTATTTGCTAGCTTGTACTATGGCAGTCCATCTCCCGATTATTTCGGCCTCTTGATTTGCCTAAAACGGGTGATGTCAGGTATCTCGAACTCTTACCATAGGCATGCATAAAAGCTTGAAAAAAGAATTCAATCCAATAAACCAATAAGAAAAGAAACCTAACTATCTCATCCCTTAAATTTGGCTTGCTTGGAGTGTCCAACTACATCGAGAGACATACCCTTTTAATCCAAAGTAAGATCTTCATTTTGTTTATCCTTAGCTTATGCAGATATCATCCACATAGTATTAGTCCAGATGGGTTGTAAAATTGCAACAGCTAGCAGTCAAACTAATAAAAAGATTAGAGGATGCATTCAAAGCAAAACAAGTCATATAATATATTTATATATATATACTATTAATCCCTAATCATATAAGGCTGCATATGCAAAATTTTAAGATCATATAGATTCACATTGCTGTCATATACATAAAGACTATAAAGTTACTGCCTTAAAACCGCGCTACTAGAGTACTGGTTAGTTAGTTGTAACCCCAAAAGAACCAGTAAGTGCACTTTGTATGCTCTCTGAGATATCCAAAATAAGGTTTAGATATTGTTAAGCTCGATTGAGACACTAATCTCGGCAAGGAAACCCTATAGGACACATAAACTACTCAACTATGAAGATTCCAGATCAGCATTCATAGTCGCTTGCAATAAGCTAAAATCGATGCCTCGATGAGGATGGGATGAGTTGCAAAAGACGCTATGCCACGAAAATTTACGCCCTTCTTGATCCTCATGTTGCTGCCTTTTGTTATGATCTCATATATTAAGTATTATGTTAGATTAGGGCAGTTTAGGGTATAAATATACTCTTATACCTTGTAATTGATAATGAAATGAATAATCCAATAGTTTACCACTTTACCCTAATCTCTCTCTCTCCTATTCTCTCGGTCTATCCATGCGCCATCTTTGTTCCCTGGGTCTAAACTCTTCATCTCCCTCCTCTTCCTTTCTTAAATTCAACCCTAAATCTACAATAATCATCATGGGTTATCTAGGATCATAACAAAATGGTATCAGAGCGGTCGATTCTCCGACCACTTTCTCCCCATAATGGCCCCCACCAGTTGTGGATTTCCCAAAACATCACCCCATAAGGAGTGAGTCCATAGCTTGCTATGTTCAATGTGAGGACCAGCTTCTTTCCCAACTCTTCGGTTAGCACTCCCTGATCGTGATAAGTAATACACATTCATATATGTATTGTATCTGTCAAAAACAAGGAAGTAGTATTGAAAACGTACCCCTCTATAATTCTTGAAAGCATCCCCGCGAGTTAGACATTACTTTTGGATTAAAGAAATTAATCCGTAACAATTACGGATGGTCTGTTACCCTTATGTGCTCTCTTTCGAATTCCTTTGTCACTTTGTGTCGTTAGTGGTCATGTCCGAAAACTGTTTAAGCCCGAGCTTGTAAGTGTTCTTCTTCTTGTTCTCTTAATGGATGTACTTCACATTCTCCTTGAACACATCGAACCTCTTGCGCTTCTCATTGGGGCTCCTAGGCACCCCATAGAGAGTTAGCCACAGCTTGTAGAGGCGTTGAAGGGTCTTATCAGTCTTCAAATCGATGTCCTTAATGTTGAGATGCTTAAAGTTCGCCTTCTTCACTGAAGGGCTTTCGAACTCCTCAATTGTCATGTCCGAAAACTTGCTAAGCTTCCGCTCATAAGGGAAGTTGCCAGTCTTGTTCTCCGAGTGGATGTACTTGGCGTTCTCCTTGAACGCGGGGAACCTCTTCAGCTTATCTTCAACGCTCCTAGACACCTTGACGTGGGTGATCCAGCGCTCATAGAGCCCCCAAAAGGTCTCATCCGACTCCACACCAATGTCCTTAATCTCCAGATATCGAATGTCCGCAGAAACTACAAGGGAGAGTTTAATGCCTCTGTCTTAATAGTCATAATTTTCATGTAATGCATAAAAAAAAAGATTCAATTTATCACAGTAAATGGATGAGCTCGAGTTGGGTTTTTACCAAGCTAAACTCGACTCAAGCTTGAGCTACTTTAGCTACTCGACTGGTATAACGGCCGCACCCATATTTTGAAATTTACATCTCAAATCCGCATATTAGTCTCATACTCTCATGATTCGCCTTCTTTTATCTGCACTAGTCTTATCTTGTCATATTTTCTTCCCGGGGTTTTTTGTTGATGCATCTGACTCCACTGTCAAATTGTACTGCAAACCAAAATTCCAAACTCCTAATCATCTAATTGACGGTGTGTGTTTTTTCAATTTTTTGTTTTGTTTATGAAATTTCCTATATTTTAAGGGCGGATTTTGTAATTACCCTAAAATGGGATACTCCGTAGGCCGTAGCCCGTATGAGGAAACTTTGTTGTTTAAAAATTAAAACCCTAAAAAATCACCGGCAAGAAATCGTTCCCCACTCCCATTGCAGAAGAAAATGGAGAATTCGTCGTCGTCGTCGTCACCGCCAAAGATTCCCGACTCTCCCATACCCGTTTCCCAGTCCGGATCGTCTTTTCAGTTCGACTCTCTCTCCGCTGCACTCCCTCCCCCTCCTTCTTCCTCGCCGGAGGCCATGCCAAGATCTTGTAAGTTCAACTGGATCCCTACCTTTCTTCTCAAAGGCAACGCCATTCCCTGTTATTTTTGCCTCATTTTCCGATTGCCTCTCTCTTTTCGTGCTTGTGTTTAATAAATTTTGTTCAGTTTACTCTGTGGAGTTTCCAATTTGATTTTGCTCTGTTCCTGTCAAATTTTGGTTTATTCGAATTGAAGGCAATGCCTCCAAAATCCTAATTAGGTTTGTTTAGTTTCAGATTTCCTTCTCCAGTTTTGTGTGGAATTTAGGTCTCATCTACTATGCTCGTGGAACTGTCTATTAGAATTTTAGGGCTTTTTGCTCTCTAAGTTCTTGTGTTTTGTGTTAATCAATTTTATGGCTAATGGTCTTTACAATGTTAAGTTGAATCTGATTTTCTGTGTTGCATCAAAATTGTAACTGTTAAATTGAGGCATTCAACTCTCCCTTGTAGTTGATACGAGAATTCGATATCTTGAGATCAAGGACAGTGATGTGGAGTCAGATGAGGCCTTTTGGGGGCTCTATGAGCGCTGGATTACACACGCCGAGATGTCTAGGAGTGTGGAAGAGAAGCAGAAGAGGTTCCCTGCGTTCAAGGAGAATGCAAAGTACATCCATTCGGAGAACAAGACTGGCAACTTCCTTTACGAGCTGATGCTTAACAAGTATTCGGACATGGCACCTGAGGAGTACGAAAGCACTTGCACTGGAGCGAGCAGCGTGAACTTCAAGCATCTCGACATTAAGGACAGCGACTTGGAGTCTGATAAGACCCTTCAGCGCCTTTATAAGCTCTGGATGACCCGCTACAGGGTGTCAAGGAGCCCCAATGAGAAGCTCAAAAGGTTCATTGTGTTCAAGGAGAATGTAAAGTACATCCATTCGGAGAACAAGAAGAACAACATTTACAAGCTTGGACTTAACTGGTTTTCGGATTGGACCACAGAGGAGTTCGAAAGAACGTACATGGGTAACAAGCCAACAGTAATTGTTACGGATTTCTTTGAACCAACAGTAATGTCTAATGTTCCTTGGATATATATGATACAGGTGCTTCCCCAGCTAAAATAATGCAGCTGTACAACAAGGTAATTGAATGTGGTGGCATCCTTTCAGAAAATGATTATAATCAAGGCAAGGTATGGTCAGAAGGTCAGATCATGATTTAATACATGCATTTTCTCATGAAAAAAGGATTAAATGCTTACTCATTACACAGATGGATGGACCAAGACATACACTTGATGGATACAAATTGATTCCTCCCAACGATGAGAAAGCTTTGGAAGAGGCGCTTACCAAGACTCCTATTTGTGCATTCATTGATGCTCGCGGGGATGCTTTCAAGAATTATAGAGGGGTATGTTTACGACACTTCTTTCTTGTTTTTGACATATACAATACATATGAATGTGTGTTGCTTATCAATTATCACTACCAGGGAGTGTTAACTGAAGAGTCGGGAAAAGACTCAAAAGAGCTGGTGTATACCGTGAGCCTGACAGGCGTTGGAGTCACACCTTATGGGGTGATGTTTTGGGAATTCAAGAATTGGTGGGGTTCCTTATGGGGAGAGGGCGGCTTCATGAGGATCAAGAAGGGCGTCAATTTGCGTGGCATAGCATCGTTTGCAACTTACCCCATACCGTCGGGAGGAAGCCATCTGTTTTAGCTTTTTCTACCCGGGATGAGCTCCGGAATGTCATCTTCCTAGTCGAGAAGCATGTAATGTGTGGATTGTAGGGAGAGTACTTTACTGGTTCTTTTGGGGGTACAACTTACAACTAACCAGTACTCTAGTCTAGTAGCAGTTTTAAGGCAGTAAATTTGTCCATATGACAGCAATATGAATCTATGATCTTGGAACTTTGCCTATCTAGCCTTATGATTAGCTATTAAAGTACTACTGTATTACTATGATTATACAGTGCAACTTTATATATGGGAAAACTACTATTGCATTTTACATCAAATGAAGTTGCTGCATTAACATGTCCGAAGACACATGAATTGTGCTGCTGACACCCTTGCAAACTGGTCCCTTGATTTTGGGGAGTCTTTTAATGTGCGTTCACTCTTGTATCCCGGATTGCATTAAAGCTATTATGTATTTGAACCTACAGATTGGGGATTTGCACTAATTTATAGTAATAAAATTTGGGGCTGTAGCCCCATTCAGGTAAAAAAAGAAGAGGTTGCTGCAATGCTGCATATGTTTTGATTGATCAAGGGGCAGCTGAAAGAGAAGGGTAAAAGACGACCATGAAGCAGGGAACCTTGGACCACCCGTTCCAAGTCTGCGCGATGGGATTCCCAAACACGAAGCAGTTACGAGAATTATCGACGAGTCCTCCAACAAATGCTGATAGGAAAGTTGGTAAGCGTGCCATTTCTTCATGTAGGTGTTGTACATGAGCACAAGTTGTGTTAGAGCCAAGGCTTATTTTGGTGGCACAGCTTCCTCCAAGCGTTGCAAGAGATTGCGAGATTCGAGTAAGGAGTTGCATTCCCAGCAAACGAAACGAAACCGAGAGAATGCAACTACAGGAAGCCTTGCAATGAAATCCTCTGAGTCAAGAGATCCTTAGGGAATTCCTTCAATATTTTCTCATCCATCACCGTCACCGGGGACGAGCCCTGTGGTAGCGATCCATGACTTCAAGAACTCGATATTTGTTGCTATTCTTGTAAATCTATTTTGTAATGCAAAACCATAGCTCGTCATTAGTCAGCATCGGTGACTTTTAGTTTCAACAACGCCAATGACAACTCCATGCTTAATCCATGCTTAAAATTGTTCATGTAGTGCACTACTAGTAGAGTGGTAATTGGGTTGGTCAGGTCGGGTTTGAATATATTGTTTCAGGTTTGATGTATGTTGGTTAAATGACGGGTTCGTGTCGGGTCGAGTAAGTTTTAGCTAGGTTGAGTAAGTTCGGGTCGGGTCATATTTAATTTTATTATAAAGTGATAGATTATTTTTATTTATCTTAATTATTGACTATTAAACTTCATTTCTTTGGTTTTATTAGGTCTTATTATTGTTAATTCGCGTTATTAGAGTGTTTAAAAATGAGAAAATCAAAGTAATTACAAGAATGAGTTGGGTCTTGTTCAATTCGGGTGAAGGATGGATCGGGTCAGGTTTGTCTATGTTCGTGTCCATTCAGGTATCAGGTCAAAATTGGTCGAGTTTGGGGTTGCTTGATATTTTTATTTTCAGCTTTGTTTAAGATTTTTTACTTTTCTACACGTATTTTAAGAAGCTAAAAACTATATAAAATATTGGTTTTTTTTATTAATTTTGTTTCCACAACTTAATACTCGTAAGATATTAGTACTAAATTATGAAAATAATAATAATAATAATAATAATAATAATAATAATAATAATAATAATAATAATAATAATAATAATAATAATAATAATAATAACAATAATAACATTTTATCTCCTTCTGTCTGGAAATACATGTCCTTTGACTTTTAACACATTTTTTTAGAACTTAAAAAATTATATAAAATATGAACTTTTTATTTTTTATTTTTAATAATTACAAACGTATTTTTTAATAAGTTTTTCATTATTAAAAAAATATAGATTTTATATAGATTTTATCTACTAAAAATGTGCTAAAAAGTCAAAAGACATGTATTTTCAAACAGATATAGTAGTCTATCTATATCTATATAAACTCTTAATTTACAAGAGTTTAAGATGATGTCTCAATCTTAGAGACATTTTAGGAGTCTTGGCCAATTTTTTTTTTTGCCATTTTTCTTTGATTTTCTTTAATTCTCATTTTTTCTACTTTTTCCTTTAATTCTCTCTTCTTCTTTTTTAATTTAGAAGAGTTTAAGATAATGTGTCAATCTTAAATACATTTTAGGAGTATTGACCAATCATTTTGTTATGATCTTAGTTCACTTGTAAGCCTTGAGACAAGGCTCTATAGGAGGAGAGCATTGTTATGGCTCGGTTGAGAAGGTCTATAAATAGACCCTTGTAGCTCGAGGACAGATCATCAATATAGAAATCAAATAATTCCTCTCAAGTTCTCATGTATGTAACTCTCTCTCTCTCTCTACTTCTCACCTCTTTCTTTTCTATCTTCTCACCCTTTCTCAATTCAACCCAGACCAGTAGCAATGGAGATGGTTTTGAGAAGATCTGACGTCTTGTAATCATAGGGCCATAACAATGGTATCAGAGCTGTCGATTCCTCCGACCAATTTATCAATTTTGTCTTGAAATTTTGATCACCTATGGACGACGGTGACTAGCGAAATTAGGTGACGATGGCGGAGCCGGCATTGATAGGGTTTTCTTCTTCGGATTCATGGCGGATTCAATGGCAAGAAGCTAATCGAAGCTTCTACCAGGCGCTTAACCGGATCAGAATTCAACAAGGTGTGCCACCGGTGAATCATCATTCCGATCCGATCGAAAAATTGCTTAATGATCGAACAATATTTGTGAAGATTTGGAATGAAAGCTATCCAGTTTCTTGTGAAATTTTTTATTCGATATTCTCTGGATTTGGAATTCTTATTAGAATCGAAAGATTAAGCAGGGGATTCCATTCGGCAGTTTGTTTATTCGAGAAAGAAGCGACCATCAGAGTTTTTGAGTCTCTCAATGGCTGAAACATCTATGACAATTGTTGTCAATTGGAGTTATTCTTGGTGGCTTCTGCAGGATCATCGTCCAAAATTGTTGCAGACGTTGAAGTAGGAAATCGAACGAGCGAATTCCAAGGTGCTCCAATTGAGGACGATGGAGATTGCCATGAAGAAGTTGAACCTCCGGATTCAAACGCGAATCAAATTGACGACTCGAGTGTAAATGTGAATCAAGTTGAACCTCTGGAGCTGTTCTTGGCGACTTCAATGGAATCGTCATCAGCAGATCAAGGAAACGCAACTCTTGAGGAAAATGAAGTGGCTTCTCCTGTTGCCAAAACTACATTGAGTTGGGAGAGGATCCGAACAAGCTTCTACGAGTTGAAGTAATCGCGAATTCGATTGAAGACATGAATCAAGTAATCAAGCAAGCAACATCCGCAAGATCTTCATATCAGATCTAAGTCTTCGATGGAGGTCGAGTTGAGGAAAACTTCAAAACCAGATGATGACGGTGATATTGAAGAACCTCAGACCCAACAAAGACAGTTCGAGGTAAATCTTGATCTCTCTGAGTTTATCATCGACGACGGTGCAATCAAGGAATTGAGTGATTTGGTGAACCTCTTGATTGAACTGTTGGAAATTAAGATGGAAAATTTTAGAATGATTTCAATTGAATGTCTGGGACACCTTAGTGCACGCAAGGTGTTTGAGAAAATGCCTCATAGAAAGGAGGCCTTGTGTGATCTGTATGAGCACAATCTAGTTGAAGACTGGTTGATTTTGTTTCCCTTTGACAGAGGAAAGGCCTTTGCAATTCCTATTGATCAAGAGTCGATCAAATGGCCTTATGATAAAGGAAAGGGATCATCCTCTAATTCTCCACTGTTGGTCTTGGTTGATTCATTTTGTGAGCACCAAAATCATGTTAGCTCGTTATCATTTGATAGAGGAAGAGTTTTCGATGCTTTCATTCGTTGTGTGTCTGTTGCAACTTCGGAATCAGGTGGCTGCAGTTTTGTGTTCGATCCAGGAATTGCAAGTGTTAGTATTGGACTGAGTGTGTATAGAAGGGTTGTCAAGTTGGTGACGGGTTTGGGTATTCAATTGAAGTATTCTGTAGTCACTTGGCCTTACAATAGATGAAAAGAAACGGTCTTTACTTGCTCTTGGAGGATCAAAATTGATGTTTTTGTTGCAGGACTACTAGAATTTTGTCATTTAACATCGGGTAGTTACTGATGTCTTTCAAAAAAAGAATCGATGTCTATGTGGGTGATGTAAAAAGTCAAAACTTTTTAACATCGGGTAATAGCCGATGTCTTTATTTATTATAACATCGGTCATATATTTAAATCCGATGTCTTTGATATAGTATAACATCGATTATAAAATACATCCGATGTTATAACATACAAAGACATCGGCTATTACCCGATGTTAAAAAGTTTAAACTTTTTACATCACCCACATAGACATCGATTTTTTATTTTGATTAACATCGATTTTTAGCCGATTTGTTAAATGAAATATTAGTTTTTTTTATGTCGTTGTAGCCTATACGGGATTTGAACCCGTATCTTTGTGCTTGAACACATTGCTTTACCAATTTGAGCTAATAGGCTTTAACTTAGAAATATTAAAACAAATTACTACCATAAATTGTTGCATTTAGACTAAAGTCACATAGAGATGACAAAACAAATTTGATTATCATTTTATGTATGCATCTTGGATGGGAGCTTTAAATAAGCACTCTTGGTCTATTGCTAAGTTATATATAACCGCTTCTTTAAAGACATTTTCAAAACAAAACTCACAAACCAAACATTTTCAAATTAAATACTGAATAATTATTATGATTGCATTTTATTTTCATGCTCTATCAAAATACCTTTGCTACAACTGTAAGTGTAACAGGCAGCGAGGCCTCCATCACTTGAACATGATGTGAAGCTTCAATTTCCTTTCAATGAGAAACCAAGGCGGGATGGGGATTCTAAAGCGTGAAAAATGGATTCCATCTGAAAACTATTTGGCGGAAAAAAAAATTGAGATATCAGTTGCCACAAATCATACTTTCTTTTAGTTATCATACACACTATTCAACTTAGAATCCAAATAAAAAAATCATGATGGTCATCCGAACATGATGTATGCAAAAAATATATCAATTATACCTTCCCGACAAGCAAATCAACAGGAAGTTTTGCAAGATGATAACCGAGAGGTGTCAATTCTTCATTCCCAACAACAGCACCAACCTGGACATTGTACAGAAAAATAACATTTATAATAAAATTGGAATGAAGAATTGAATCCGTTTCTTCAGAGGTCTCAACAGGCTTACTTGCAAAGTCTGCAGGAGTCACCTTCACAACAGGCTTACTTGAATCCACGAAACCAACCTAAGGTGAAGAAAATCTGTATGAAATAATAACCTGAGTTGTGTTTTTAATGTTGGCTGTGATTGAGAGCCTTGAAAGCTAATTCCTTGCATTCTTTCATGCTAGCACCAGATGGGAAGGAAGATGCTTCATATATTACTCCTTCATATGTGTATGTCCCACTGCGAGCGCAACCACAATATACATGTAGTTAAAACACAATATACTTGTAAGAAGTAAGAACAATAGGATTATAATGCGGACCAGCTAGCAAAACACACCCACACCCTGGCTTGAACTTGAAGGAAGAAAAGAAATATGCAATAATGGTTTCATCAACACCAATAACTTAAACTTGATATAAAAGAGAAGCTCCATGTACCATGATAATCTGCCAAAAGGCATGGATTGGCAGAATTTCCAACCACCTTGAAAACCTTGGAATGTGCTGCTAATAGTCCATAATGCAAGTAACTGCAGAAGATAATCAAACTCCTTCAATAAAAACTCAAAAAAAAAACTTTAGGGAAAGGATCTAAACAGGGCTGTTTAAGATGAGCAAGGGGAACTGAATATTTGCTGACCATTAAAATGTGTCAGTTTATCTAAAAAGGTCATCATCTAGGACTTAACCTATGGACATATAGGTGAGATTTTCTTCCCTTGATCGAGATGCATATCCTTGCATATGGGTCCCCTCCATCAGTCACCAATGGTGCTTTTGCTGCATCGCTATCTTGGACCATATATGCCATCTGAACAGAGCCAGCTTCAAGATCAACTACACCACAGTGTGAGAGAAGTGAATCACTAAATAGTGTCCCCATTTACAACAGTATGAAATGACATCTATAAGAGTAACATACTAACATTAATAAAATTCCATCCCAATAATGTGGTCAACTAAACAAAGGGTTGATATCTACATTCTCACTTTATCATAGTCTACTATTTTGAAAATATAATAAAAATAAAAGACAAATAAAAGACACTCTTGACCTATTGAGATTGACCAAAACAACTATACAGAAAGGAGAGTGCTTCTTAGCTACTAGTTGCAGTAACAATTACCTCTCTGATGTGATCTAGTTGAAGATTTGATTTTCACCTGAAACACAGCACTGAAAGATCCCATGCCCACTACACGCTCTGCCATGTGGCTAATTGTTTGAATTCAAAGCACAATCAACATGTTAGCTCTTTACGGATTGTGACTCCATAAAACTTTCAAACAAAAATGGTAAAATTATAATTCAACACTTAAAAGGATTACTTAATACAACATCAAAGGTTGAAACCAGTGAAATAGGATAAGCTCAGATTAAATAATTCAAAGAACAAAATTGTCATTTGTAAAAACTCGAAAAGTATAATCCTATAATGGCAAAATGCTCACACATGGTCCCCACAACTCACGTTCTTTCTTGCTTATAAAATGAAGTCCTAACATCGTTTAGCGGGGCTAAGTGATAAAGCATAAGTATAGAAACCACAAAAGATTAACAAACACAATCATTGGAATATCGCTGAGAACTACCCTCAGCTAAATTCCACTAAGCACCCATTTAGAGAGCCATACTCAACTCGTTAAAAGCCACATGCCCTTATAATATTTCTGGATGGCTAAGGCCTAGTGCCTAACTATACTCATTCAGTCATTCACAACCTCAAATCTCATAGCACACACCTGTTAAATTAGCAACTACCCTTGTTGGCAATAACAAATTGATTCCATACTCTTCCTAGCTCTAAGGCTAAGGCAATGAGAACTTTCCTAATTTCAGAATTCCTTATCCATGTACAGATATGAGGAAACTTATACATAAACAACTGAATAAGTATCTTGCGAGCACATCACATTTATAAATAAATAAACCTAAGGGAGGAATGCATCAAAGACAAGACATTTCAATTGAGGATTCAATCTAGCGTATTTATGGAAGAATGAAACACCACTCGAGAGTTCTAACCTCTCCAAATTGGTCCATTTCTAGTCTTAAAACAACAGAATCAAGTGAGTTAAGCTAGGTAGCTTGAATTGAAGCTAGCTTGAAAGCTAGTTTTGATTTCTAGAACTGACGATGAGCACTTTAATGAACAAGATCAAGAGTCAAGTGAAAGATACACACCAATATTATCCTCAGGAGTGGCGCCAGTGCCATATTCTTCTGCAACTAAATCTTCTTCAACGGAAGAAGTCTTAGATTTTCTTAACACCAACACTGAATAGCCTCTACCATGCCTGAGATCATTAGACACTCCAATTACCAACAATGGCGAACCTGCAGCAAGTAGACCTCACTCACTGACATTTTTAACCTACAGTGCATAAAAAAAATCCCCAATTAATAAGGATCAGTCCAGATCACAAACTATAAACTTTGCAGCGATGAATTCGGAACAACATTTTGTTGAACTGAACCCTAAATTGATATCCTTTCATCTAGATACCAAGAATCGATTTCAAGTAATCAAAAAGCAAGCAGAGAAATATCTACTTCACTTACAAAATGAAGTGAAAATTCTCTTACTATTGCAGTTTTCACTTAACAACGAAGTTAATGGAATAGCTTATCACACCTGAATCACAAATTGATTGCTCAAAAATAAAATCCTAACCAAACCAAACCCTAACAAAACAGTAACGAAACCAAACCAAACCTAATCCAACCCTAACCAAACCGTAACTTTCCCCCAAAATCAAACCCTAACCACACGGTAATCAAGCTTTTGGATTGAATTGAAAGGGATTTAAAGATATTACCTGACAATTGAGATGCCGAAGTGCCTGAGAACCACTTCGGTCGAAGGTTCCTGAGATCCGCAAGCGCAAACGAGCTACACTTCAGCCAGGCGGGTTCACGACACTGGCGGCGTCACGACGACGTGGGGACGAGCGGCAACTTGACAGCGTGAGGACTAGCGGCTCCGGTGCATAGGTGAAGGTCGATGGGGTTTGGAGAGGTGGGGGATTCAGATCTGCAACTCTGGCGCAGTCTTATCGCTGTTAAAAGTCTTCATATCGGAAATTGGAGAGGTGGGGGATTCAGATCTGCAAATCTGTGGGGGAGAGAGAGTAGAAGAAACACATAGTCGGGGAATGCAGGGCGGTGTCTTAAGGTGAAGCAGATTTGGAGATGGACGTTCTAAGCTAGAGAGGAGACTAGAGAGTAGAAGAAACACATATATAGCCGGGGAAGTGGAAATTTTTGTGAAAAAAATATTTTTGTGAAAACCCGACCCGCTTAATCTCAAGTCGGGGAAGTCGGGTTACTTGAGAGGTTTTAAATTAATTCAACATTTTAATCCGCGCCGCACAAATTTTTGTGAAAAAAGTATTGGAAAAATGACTAAAAATAATACGAACTATCAGTCGTGAACCAAAAATAATACGAACTCTAAAATTGACTAAATCATGTACAAACTATGTCCACATTAACCAAAAATAATATAGTTTCAAGTTTGTGCTAAAAAATGAAATAAACAAAAAAATTGGTGGAATATTGTAATTATTTTTCAAACACACACTTAGACTCCTCCTTCCTCCTCGGCCCTCGCCATAGTCATTGCCGAACTAGCTGTGGAGACAACTAAGAGAAGACAAAGGCGGCATCGAAACAGGTAACCGTCGGTGGCAATGGGACCAAGTGGTGAGGCGAGTCGATTTTCGGCCTTTCGGGGGACAAGATGACTACCGGTGGCTCCAATTATCACTGTGGTCGCCGGCGGCGGCGATTCGAATGGGGGATTCGAGAGGGATTCAAATGTCTGATATAATGAAAATGTTGAGATTCTAGTGTTTCACTAAATAGAAATATTTCTAAGTTTATTTTCAATCTATATAGATTAATTTGAAAGCTTGAGATACTTGATAATGGCAAATAGAAGGCTCAAAAATGTTGATTTTTTCCCATAACGTCACTGTCAAAATGAATACACTAGGTATTGAATTGAACACAATTTTACCTTACTTCCAAATGTGTGAAGCTCTCCTATGCTCAATTTATGATAAGAATGTTGATTTCCTTCCCAATACAATGACGATAAATTTCTAGGGTTTTCGAATTTGGATGGAATTGGAGAAGAATTTAAAATTGAAATCAATCAATATCTATGCCATTTCATTATAAATTAAATTTCTGATAGATTGGTGTTGATTATGTGTGATTTGAAGTTGAATTGGTGAAATCGCCATGGGAGACCAAGCTTTTGCGCACACCAAGTCGGAGTTAGGAGATCGACGGAGTTGACTCAACCCGCTTTTTCTCCGCCAATGGACTCGTCTCGCCACCTTCAACCTGTTACCACCAACTACTATTACGCCGATGATGTCCTCGTCGTCTTCCACAAGGTTGCGGGGTGCCTGTGCAATGGTGACAATATGTGCGAGGAGGAAGAAGAAGTTGGGATGTGTTTTGGAAAGTAATTACAATATTTCACCAACTTTCTTGTTTATTTCATTTTTTAGCACAAATTTGAAATCATATTATTTTTGGTTAATGTGGCCATAGTTTGTACATGATTTAGTGAATTTTAAAGTTCGTATTATTTTTGGTTCACAACTGATAGTTCGTATTATTTTTAGTTATTTTTCCAAAAATATTTTAACATCAGTCAATAAAATAGGGTGATGTCTTTTGTATTTTCGACCTCTCAAATTTAAAGACCGATGTTAAAACATTGTTTAACATGACGGGTTTTTCTGACTGATGTTAATGGACCGATGTTAAATAACAGAATTCTAGTAGTGGCGTCGGGTTAGTGGCTTGAGAATTATATTTGGTCTAGGTGGTGTTTTTGATGGGCTAGATCATGCTATAAGTGGAATCGAAGTCATTAAAATTGAGGTTTCATCTGATCAATAGGGTTGCATTTCAGCTATGAGAACTGATTCTTGTAGGGAGATCTATGCATTCAAATTGTTAGTTTATGATCCAGAGGGATCACTAGCTGGTTACATGCTGCTGCGATTTGGAGTTCATAGGGGGTTGAAGATGATTTTGGTTTTTTATCCGGGGGGTGAATTTGATTCTGGTATGGCTTTCTCAAGCTGTCACAAGAAGATTGTGGTTGCTATCCTACATAGCTATCACTCTGAACCGCAGCTGGGTTTAGTCCCTGAATTTGAGGATGTAGGCCTTACTAAAAGGGATCATGGGGACTGTAAAATTCGGAATACAAGCGAGTCAGTTGGTGCAATGATTGATGTTGTCATAGAATCATTACAGTGTTCCAATTCAGCTTACAAGCCATTGAATATAGGAGTAAAGACTTGTTGGGACTTAGTTTTGATGGTGTTGTCATAAGCTTGCAGGGAGTGTTAATAAAGGAAGCTGCCACTACAATTGATGCAAATGATGGGAGCTTGCAGTGGGCTTAAATATGAAGGAGGACTATTGAGTGGTGCCATGTATATATTGCATAAATTGTTGTTGACATGGATTGCACGTGCAGGGATTAGGAGGCTGCAAGGGACAAAACTTCAGCACTTGCAATTTAGTTTAGTTAGTGTATTTTTTACATTGTATAGGTAAGCTTTGGAACATAACAAATGGCCTTGGTTTACTTGTAAGTCTTGAGACAAGACTCTATAGGAGGAGAGCATTGTTATGGCCTTAGTTCACTTGTAAGCCTTGAGACAAGGTTCTATAGAAGAAGAGCATTGTTATGACTTGGTTGAGATGGTCTATAAAATAAATACACCCTTGTAGCTCGAGGACAAATTATCAATATAGAAATCAAATAATTCATCTCAAGTCCTCTCGTTTGTAACTCTCTCTCTCTCTCTCTACTTCTCACCTCTTTCTTTCCTATCTTCTCATCCTTTTCTCAATTCAACCTAGACCAGTAGCAATGGAGATGGTCTTGAGAAAATTTGGCGTCTTGGAATCACAGGGTCATAACACGTTTTTTTTGTCATTTTTCTTTGATTTTATATAATTCTCTTTTTTTCTTCCTTTTCCTTTAATTCTCTCTTTTTTTAAAAAAAAATTACTAGCTATTGGGCTTAAATCAAAACATTGAATTCAATCGAATATAACTATCTATCTATATCTATATCTATATCTATATCTATATCTATATCTATATCTATATCTATATCTATATAAACTATTAATTTATAATAGTTTAGGATGATGTGTCAATATTAGAGACGTTTTAGGAGTCTTAACCAATCATTTTTTTTTTGCCATTTTTCTTTGATTTTATTTAATTATCCTTTTTGTTCTTTTTCCTTTTTTTTTTTAATTTTACTAGCTATCTATATCTATATCTATATCTATCTATCTATCTATATAAACTCATAATCTAGAAGAGTTTAGGATGATGTGTCAATCTTAGAGACATTTTACGAGTCTTGACAATCTATTTTTTTTGCCATTTTTCTTTGATTTTATTTAATTCTCCTTTATTTAATTCTTTTTTTTTAATTTTAGGATGATGTGTCAATCTTAGAGATATTTTAGGAGTTTTGACCAATCATTTTTTTGGGGGGCAAATTGCAAAAAAAATTACATGAACTTTTGGAGTGATTGCATTAGGTGGCACCAACTTTTGAAAATTCTATTATAATCACCAACTTTGAAGGGTGGTTGTGATTAGTAGCACAACCATTTTATTTTAAAAGTACACCCCTTATTAACATTTTGTTTACAAACAAATCACATTTTCCATTGCTTTATTAAACCCACTCACAATTTTCTTCTTTTAAAATTTTTTTTTCATGTTTATAAACTCAATTTCAATTTTTCAAAAAATATCATTTTTAAATATAATTGTGCTACTAATTGATATCTTTTTAAGACACTCATTTTTTTATTTTAAAGATATTACTTATTATTTAATTTTATGGAAAAAACTGAGTTTATGCAGAAATTAAAATTAGTTCTTTTTTTAACCGGGTGTAAACAATGAGTGTATTCTTTTAAGAAAAAGGGAAAAAGTAGTGTTTTATAAAATAAATTATATCTTTTAAAATTAAAAATGAAAATGGGTTATTTTTAAAAATGAAATATGGGCATTTTTAAAAAAATTGAAAATTGGGTGATTTTTTTTCTACAAAGAATGTTAATAAGAGGTGATATTTAAAACAAAAAGTCGTGCCATTTATTGCAACCAGAACCAAGGCTGGTGATTATTTTTAAAAATTTGAAATTTCATGCCATTAAACGTAACTACCCCTAAAGTTCATGCTATTTTTCACAATTTGCCCCCTCCCCTTTTGGCCATTTTTCTTTGATTTTATTTAATTCTCCTTTTTTCTTCTTTTTCCTTTAATTCTTTTTATTTAATTTTACTAACTATCTATATAAAATCTTAAGTTAGAAGAGTTTAGGATGATGTATCAATCTTAGAAACATTTTAAGAGTCTTGACCAATTTTTTTTTTCATTTTTCTTTGATTTTATTTAATTCTCCTTTTTTCTTCTTTTTCCTTTAATATTTTTTTTAATTTTACTAACTATTGAGCTTAATTCAAAACATTGAATTCAATCTAATATAACTATTGAGCTTAAATCAAATTTATTTACTAACTATTGGGCTTAATTCAAAACATTGAATATAACTATTGATCATGCCACATCACATTTAAATAATGTTATAATGATATTGATATTATAATTACTGAGTAATTTAAAATATCTATATTTATGTATTATATTTTACATAAGATTTTTTTAAAAAAAATTATGAGATAATTATAAGATACATTTGTTGTAAAGTTTTTTTATGATTTTTATCTTAACATTTATTAGTATTTTATAATATATATATATATATATATATATATATATATATATATATATATATATATATATATATATATATATATATATAATATTTTAGTTTTAAAAAAATGTGTCATGGTGCGGGAATCATACTAGTAATTTCTTAAAATACATGCAGAAAATTTTAAAAATATATATCCGTTTCAAAATAAATGTTGTTTGGCATTTAGTGTACGCATTTCAAGGAGGCGAAAACTCTATAAAATAGTATTTTTTAATCAATTTTTTTAATTAAAATTAATTACATACTTGTTAGTATTAAGTATGAAATTATATATAAAAAAAATATTTTATAGAGTTTTTACCTCATTAACATGCGTGCCGAAAAATAAAGTGACTTTTATTATGAAACAGAGGGAGTATATTTTTTATGGGAGGGGTCCATTTTTTCAGCATCTAATTTTCATCGAATACATCTTTTCATTAGAAAACATACGTCTAATGCAACCCAAATTTCAAAGGATGATTTGCATGAATATACCAATTTATGGCCAACTTTGCAAAAATGACCAAGGGGCTGAAAATTTGCAAGGGCGTGACAAAAGGTCATTTTTGCAAAAATTTTGGCCACCTTCCCATCAGGTTGAAGGTAACCTAGGGGGAGAGAGAGGAGGAGAGAGGGAGACCCCTTTAATTGTTTTAAACTAATTTTTGGCCATTTTTATTTGTTAAAAAAAAAGTAAATTTAATTTTGAACTTAATTTAATTTTATCTTTCTATAGACACCCACTTTATATATGTTTATGAAAAAAAATATTTTGAAGTAAAGTTAGGTCTAAATCGTATCTTGATCTCAATTTGGAGTATGGCATGGATAACCATTTGGATGGCAAAGACAACAATTCAGCTGGCACAAAAATTTACACAACTGGCAAGATAAAACATAAAACTCGGGCAGAACCGGCAATCGCTGCTCTGGAGATGAAAGGTCAAGTTGTCGACGTGGACATGGAGGAGGGGACAATGCTCATAGAGGAGTAAGATAATGGAGACAAGCAGGTACCCGTCTCGGGGAGAGTTCCTTCACCGGAAGCATCGGAGGACATAAGCAAGCGTGACGTGGCAATGTGAAGAAGTCCTCAAAGCTTGTTACAAAGTAAAAAGAAATACTAACTAGGTGTGGAAACACAAAAAAATTCCATACAACCCTATATAATACATGATTTTACTTGACCTAAAAAAAAAGAAAAAGTTACGATTTACACTCACTAGCCAGTAACTACTGTCGCCTAGCCACTTACTACGATCTCTTAGCCAATATAAGACTAACCCCTGTCGGATCTCGTCTACCTCAGGAACTTCCCACCTCAAAGATAGCTAGGATAAACGACATTCTTTGAGTTGTTGAAGGTTGGTTTTTGTTATTATGCATATATGTACATCAATTACAGTATGTGGTTGTCCGTTTTGGTTGCTGGAGATGCGAACCCCGAATATATGCGATTTACGCTTACTAGCCAGTAACTACTGTTGTCTAGCCAATAAAACCGATGTCTCAGACAATGGAAGACTAAGTCCTATCATATATTATTAATCTCATAAACTACCAAAAACATTTACATAAACTGGAAATGAGTTAATGTTCAAACAAAGATGCAATTAGAAGAAGATGAAAGAGTGCACATTCACACAACAAGCAACCTAAATACTCAAACACAACATCCTCCTCTTCTTTCTCCATTCACGGCTTCACCGAATCGCAAATCCTTCTTTTTGACTGAAGCCACAAAAAAAGAACAGAAAAGGTTAAAACCCTAGAAAAAAATTCCACAAGGGATGTTTTTAGATCTGGTCTTAATTTGACCCCAAATTCCTCACCTAAATCATCAATTTCTCGCCGCCGCGCCTCCACCGCCCGGAGAACCGCCATGGTCGCCTCCCCGATGAACCACCTCCTAGACGACACGCTTCACATCATCTTCGTCAACCTCCCCCTGCGGCAAATCGGTGTGTGCCGATCCGTTTGCAGATCCCTCCACCAAGCCCGAACATTCGCCGCCTTCCTCCACATTGTCGTCGCCTCCCAGCCTCCCCTCTCCATCCTCGCCCTCCGCCCTCCCCACCAGCACCACCACCAGCGTGTCGCCTCCTCAGCTTCTTCTTCGCTGCACGCCTTCGATTCAAGCTCCGACGCCGGCGACGCGTGGCTTATATTTGACCTCACCTTCTCCTTCGCTGGGATTCATTGTACCCCCCGTCTGCAGATTCAATGACTCTCTCTCCTTTCCTAATCCCTTAAATCTCGCCCAAAGATTGCCAAAATTTCAAAAACCCGCCCAAATTCATTAACCCATAATACAAGGTCTAGTTTTGCAAATAAATTTTATTTTTGACATTTACCACATTTTCTATGGGGGTGATATTTTTGCAAAGGGTGAAATGTTATGGTATATTGAGTATCATTTACTCAATTTCAAACTCCTAATATACACACTTATTTGATGGTGATTTTTTTAAAATTCCTATATTTTAAGGGCAGATTCTGTAATTTACCCCAAAGTAGAGTACTCCGTAGGCGTAGTCCGTACAAGGAAGCTTCTTCTTTAAAAATCAAAATCCTAAAAAATCGCTTTCATTCTCCATTGTCTGAAAATCACCGGCAAGAAATCGCTCCCAACTCCCATTGAAGAAGAAAATGAAGAGTTCGTCGTCGTCGTCACCGCCAAAGATTCCCGACTCTCCCATTCCAGTTTCCCAGTCCGGATCATCTCTTCAGCTCGACTCTCTCTGCGCTGCACTCCCTCCCCCTCCTTCCTCGCCGGAGGCCATGCCAAGGGCTTGTAAGTTCAACTCCCTACCTTTCTTCTTAAAGGCAACGCCTTTCCCTTTTATTTTTGCTTCATTTTCCGATTTCCTCTCTATTTTCGTGCTTGTGTTTGATCAATTTTGTTTAGTTTACTCTGGAGTTTCCAATTTGATGTTGCTTTGTTCCTGTGTCAAATTTTGGTTTCTTGGAATTGAAGGCAATGCCTCCAAAATCCTAATTAGTTTTGTTTAGTTTCAGATTTCCTTCTCCAGTTTTGTGCGGATTTCAGGTCTCATGACTCTCATCTACTACGCTCATAGAACTGTCGATTTAGAATTTTAGGGCTTTTTGCTCTCGAAGTTCTTTTCTTTTGTGTTCATCAATTTTAGGGCTAATGGTCTTTACAATGTCAAGTGGAATCTTGTTTTCTGCATCAAAATTATGACTGTTAAATTGAGGCATTCGACTTTCCCTTGTAGTTGATGCGAGCATTCGATATCTGGAGATCAAGGACTGTGATGTGGAGTCAGATGAAGCCTTTTGGGGGCTCTATGAGCGCTGGATTACACACGCCGATATGTCTAGGAGCGTCGAAGAGAAGCAGAAGAGGTTCCCGGCGTTCAAGGAGAACGCAAAGTACATCCATTCGGAGAACAAGACTGGCAACTTCCCTTACGAGCTCATGCTTAACAAGTATTCGGACATGACACCTGAGGAGTTCGAAACCACTCACAGTTCAGCGAACAGCGTGAACTTCAAGCATCTTGATATTAAGGACAGCGATTTGGAGTCTGATAAGACCCTTCAGCGCCTTTATAAGCTCTGGATGACCCGCTACGGGGTGTCAAGGAGCCCCAATGAGAAGCTCAAGAGGTTCGCTGTGTTCAAGGAGAATGTGAAGTACATCCATTCCGAGAACAAGAAGGACAACATTTACAAGCTCGGGCTTAACCAGTTTTCGGACATGACCACATTGGAGTTCGAAAAAAGGCACATGGGTAACAACTAACAAGAGCTTTTTAGATTCCTTGTTAAGGATTCCTTCGATCCATCAGTTATGTCAACTAATGTTCCTTGGACATGATACAGGTGCTTCCCCAGCCCAAATGCTGCAGTTTTACGACCATATCAAGGAATCGGGTGGCATCTCAACGGAGGATGATTATAATCAAGGCAAGGTATGGCAGATAATGATTTAGCATATTCTTTGTTCTTCACAATTGTGATAAATTTCATGGAAAAAGAACTAAACGCTTACTATTTACTACCCAGATGGATGGACCAAAAGCGACAATTGATGGATATCGTGTGCTTCCCCCCAACGACGAGGAGGCTTTGGTAGACGAGGTTGCCAAGATTCCTATGATCTGCGCGTTCATTGATGCTCGTGGGGATGATTTCAAGAACTACAGAGGGGTAAGTCAGTACCATATGTTTTCAATACCAATACTCGAATGTATATTATGTATGTGTGTGCGTTACCTACTCCATTAACTGTTCTGCCACTACCAGGGAGTGTTGACTGTAGAGTCGGGAAAAGAGCCGGTTTTTACAGTGAATGTGAAAGGCCATGGAGTCGCTCCTAATGGGGTGCTGTATTGGGAAATCCATACTTGCTTGGGTCCGTTATGGGGAGAGGGCGGATTCATGAAGATCAAGAAGGCCGTGAATCTCTGTGGCATAGCATCTTTCGTGTGTTATCCCATCATCAACGAGGCGTCGGTTTTAGCTTGTTGCAACCGGGGATGAGCTCAGAAATGTTATCCCTCAGCCTCATCGTAGTCGAGTAGTTGATGTGCATTTACTGGTTCTTTTGGGATTACAACTAACCAGTACTCTAGTTACGGTTTTTAGGGCAGTTAATTTGTCTATATGACAGCAATATGATCTTAGAACTTTGCCTATGTTGCCTTATATATTTAGATGGTGGATAGAAAGGAAATCAAGCCTATGTTTAGTAGTCTCTTCCTGGATTTGAGATGGCCTTTCAAATCCCTTCTCATATGTTACCATAAAAAGCTCACGCCTAAGAAACTAGTCTTCAAATTCATTTCCTTTCGTGGCTATCACATCCTAAAAGTCAAAACAAGAAGATAAATCAGTAGCAGAATATATGATGTAAAATCCTACCCATTATTGATAATGTAATTTACAGAAAGTTAAAGGTGCAAAAGAAAAGGGAACAATCATACTGCCAAAACAAGATATGGAAAATAAGTGCCCAAGAAAATTGATCTAAAAGCAAAATCAGGTGACTCCAGTGAGGTCTAGTTGCCAATAACTTCATTTCACTACTACCCTTGCCAACCATCTCTGTCTATAATTGAATGGATCAGCTAACAATTCATGAATCCATGAATCATGGATTATGATCTGACATTTGAGGAATTTCATGACGTGACATTTGAGCAGAAAAGGAGCAAAGTCCATCTACTGTTTCATTCATCTTGATCACCTATTTGTACAGACAGATGGAGACAGAAAATTAGTTACATGAGTCTTGATTCTTTGTATGAACATCCAGGAGATCTAACATGCACCTAATCTCCTATATATCAGTGCTTTATGATCTCACAAGCTGTATCTGTGAGTTTTTGTATGTTTCAGTAGCGTGCAAGTATTTGCATATGTCTTTCTTCTAGTTCAGCATAATGCTCAAGCATTCGCGCATGACTATCCATTGCAAGTTGCAATGCTTCCTTGAGCTCTTCAGAGCATTTCTTTTCTGATTCAAGTTCAGCTCTCAGTTCTTCAGCAAGAGAGATCCACTTGCTCTCTATTTCAGTATTTTTAGGCGTATCGGAATAAAACTTCAAATGACTCCTCAAATCTTGAATCTCCTCCAACAAAACATCCCTTTCACCCAGATCAAAGAAGTTCCTATACTTTTCCAACTCATTTTGAATGCTTTGTAGGTCAAGTCTTGTACTTAACACACCAGGGTGGTTATCATATTTTTCCTTCAGAAGCTGGTTACAGAAAACAAAAGAAAATAAACAGCATTCATCAGTTAACAGTGAAATAGAATGTAATGATGGTTGTATTTGAAGTTGGCAGGTACCTCATGCTCCTTCTTGAGGGACAAAAGTTCTTCCATGAACTCATCAGCGGGTAAAATCCCATCCATTAGGTTCTCAACTCGAACTACCCTGTCCTCACGCATTTTCCCAATGATTCCATTGCATTCCCTTTCATGCTTGTACTGCTGGACCTGTATAGGGGCAATATAAAGCCACATTTTGATAATACAAGGACTCAACCTTGGCAAAATTATAAAGGAGCTAACCAAACGTTTTAGCTGCATAATCTCAGAAGTCTGATGTGAACAGAACTCTTCTAGAGCCATTTCTCTCCTTATGGCTCCTGCCAGAACCTTTTCCACTGCCTGCACGAATATACATTGTGAAGAAATATAAGATGCTGAAGATAAAGAGGTAGCAAACGCACACAAGATTCGTCTTATTAATGGTATCATACTTTGGGAACTTGAATTCTAGATTTTTCATTAGACATTGATCCATCAACTGGAACCAATTGAAGACTCGACTTTTCATCCATTCCTTGACTCACTCTTGGAAAAGTAGTGCTCTTAAAACAAAGGTATGGTGCCTTATCTTCATCTGACAAGCCAGTATCTTCAGGCAGTGTCTGCACTCCAACGTCAACTTTTTCAACTGGCAAATTTCTTTTTGTATCTGGAGGGCTGTAGGAAAATCTGACAGGTGACCACCTCAAGGATGAACATTGTAGGTGACTATCAAGAACAACCTGTAGATCGCCATCATCATCCTGTAGCATACAGAGAGAATGATTATCTCCCCAAACACTAACAAGAACGGAACCCTAGACCTAATCTTTCCGACCAAATTTCTAAATCTTTGAATCTGAATCAAATTTCTAAATTCAATAACTAAAATGCTAATTCTCTGGCAGATGATTCACAATCACATCTGATTCAGGTTCCCAAATTTTCAAACGACACAAACGAAATATCGAATGACACAATTAGCCTCACCTTGACTCTTGAATCAGAAGAACAAGGCAAAGCATTCGGTTCCACGTTCTCCTTCAGGAATCCCCGCTGCTTCCGATTGGACCGCTGCTTCCGCGAGCTCAGGTTGGGAGACGCGAGAATCTCCGACGACAGATGCGCCTGCTTCATCACTGGAGATCTTCGGAGCATCATCTTTTCGTGCGAAAACTGTACAGATTGACAAGAAAGAAGCTAATATCTACCAAGAAGCTCGGATTTCGTAGCGAGGCGGTGGATTATTGACAAAAATCCAGCCACTATTGCTCGAAATCAAGGAATTGTGCATTTGTGCAGAACTCCATTGATGGAGGGAAAAAGCTTCGGAGCGAAAACATTGTGTTTCTGCGAATTTACATATATTTATAGCTTGGGCTTACAGTTGGGCTTATACAGATTTCATAACACAAGATTTGGCCCAAAAAAAAATAGGCCCAATATATCTAATATTTGAGACAAATCCTGTCTACAAACTGAAAAATAATCCACAATAGAAAACGAAGGATCTCTAGTTCTCTGAAGGGTATGTCAATCTACATTTGAAAGAAGTCTCACTCAATTTTGTACATTTGTTATCTTCGATGTTTGAAGTTAAATCTTTTGACATACGCTTAAGAAAATCTAGTGTCTCAACTCTCATCCCATTAGACAATCGGGAGGTTGGTTAGCAATAGAGGTGATAATCGGGTGAGTCAGACCAGGTTTAGGTAATATCAATTCGAGTTCGGTCAATGTGGGACATATTATGTATTCGGATCAGGTTGGGTCGAGCCGAGTAAGTTTGGATCGAGCCGAGTAAGTTTAGGTCAAAATGGATTTCAAATTGAATTGAGTAGGGTGATCAATCACATTTAATTCTATTAGAAATTATTTTTTTGGTATATTTTTTGTCAACTATTTTCGAACTTCAGTATTGATCAGTATCTTGATATACGCTTAAGGGAACCTAGTGTCTCATTCCACTCAACCAACTGGTGATTCGTTAGTGATAGAAGTTTTAAATTGGATGGGTCGGGCCGGGTTTAGGTAAGACGTACTCATATATTTGGGTTCGAACCATGTCGGGTATATTATGTGTTCGAGACAGATAAGTTCAAGTTAAAATGGATTTCGGATTGATCAGGTTGGGTTAAATAAAGTCAGTCACGTTTAATTTTATTATAGAATAAATATTATTTTTGTTTATTTAAATGGTTGACTTTTTGACATGTTTTTAATGAGAAAAAAACTCTATAGTATATTAACTTTTTTATATTAATTTTGTACATAATTTTACTTACCAATAATAATTATGGAATTGTACTAAAAAAATATTTATAGAATTTTTAGCTTCCTTGAAAAATATGCAGAATAGTAAAAATAAAATATTTTAGATTAGATATTTAGTTATATCAGGTCTCATTATATCTAATTCACATTATTGTTGTGTTTAAAAATGAGAAAATTATAGAAATTGCAAGAATGAGTATGTTCTTCTTTGGGTCGAGTCGGGTTGGGTTTGCATGTTTTCGGGTCAATTTGGACTCAGGTCAAAATTACGGATGACAATGGGTTAGGTGATGGGTGGATATACCTTCATTTCACCAGATCCGCCATGGGTGAACCATTACCCACACTCGATTAATCATTCATAGCCACTTCACCCGCTACTCAACGAGCAGTGAACAGGTGAGATGGGTGAAATATGGATGGTTTTTCACCTTTTTGATTTTCTTCATTTCGACTTTATCCAAAAGATAAATTGTCATATAAATTGTTGAGATGTGAATGACGCCAAAAAGTGTCCCACATCGGAAAATTGAACATATCAAGTCCTAGTATATGAGTCGGCGGGCTACTTCTTCTATTGCCAATTTGTTTTAGAATGGAACCCCACTCGGCTTGTGTGCTAGGCTACTAGCGCATGTGCGTCTGTGTACACGACCCAGTCATCGGTCCGAGTTTGGGTTTTTAGCTCATTTCACGTTAATTAAGGAAACCTATAACTAGTTAGTTGACAAAATAAAAGAGTAGATAATTACCCTAAAAACCCATGTATTTTTAGGGGTAATATATTTTATAATGTAAAATGTACTAGCTTGTACTACTTTTAGGGGTAATTAATTACCCTAAAAATCCATGTATTTTGACAAAATATCAAAGGCTAAAATCTCATGTATTATTGGACAAAGGGAGGATTATAAAACAATGAGTTTTCAATAAAATTATGTCTTACAACATTAAAAAAAATTCAGTACTAGAAGATACATAATATATCTTGAAAATTATAAACGGATAGACTTAAAGAAATTGCAAGGGCTTGATTGTATGGATTGACACATTTTAAGACCTTGCAGAATGATCGAATACGCTCCACCTAAAAGGACAGTTCCTTGGGCTTGATGAGATCGTCCGTGCTTTAAGTGAAAAAGATTGTAACAACTCATCCCATATCGGATATAATAAGAATATTGAGAGTGATTTATAAGTGATTCAAGTCATACTCATGTCATAAGAGTCTTTCCTTTTCATAATTCAAGTTAGGACAATGGATCTGAAAAAGGTGTGGTGGCTTGATTTAATACCTCTTTAAGACCCTAGATCTTACACGCTCACCATCATCCACTTTTCACCGATGACTTGGGTCTTACACGTCCACCCATCGTCCACTTTTCACCCATCTTTTTTTTTTAATGTTTTCAACTCTAGTTAGCAATTTGAACCACTCATTTATTATAATCCCGCATCTACGCACATTTAAAAGGACATTTAAAAAAATACATATGAAATTTTGCTGTCCTCATAGAGAAATGAATCAACTCGATCATTGTAACCTACTAAAATTGAATGATCAAGGTTTAGTAAAAAAAAAAGAATCAATTGATTGTAACCTTCTAGAATTTAATGATCAAGGTTTAGTAAAAAAAAATCATACAACAAAAGGTTGGGGCAAGTAAACAAGGAGCTTCCCGAACTCCTCGAGAGGAAACTCTAGAAAAGGCGGACCATGAGACCTTGAGTGCGAATCATGTATCCAAACCGACGCAGTCAAGAGTGAGCATCCCAAGAGGAACGCATTGATGTGGTTCACCGAAAGCCACAATTCGTGCATCATGTTAGCTGGGGCGTCCTTGATCATACAATCGTAACGCTGCACGATTCCATAACATACATGTGCTCATAACATTGACCAATTAGCTAGTTGCAACTTGATGCCACAATATCAATTAAAACTTTAGTTATAGTTACCTCTTCACTTAGGACCAGGATCTCACAACCGGATACTATAGTGATTGTTGCCCTAGCCATAATTATCTGAACTGTAAATTTAGTTAGTTTCGGATCGATTTCCTTTACATATTTGAATAACCTTAGCTTGCTAGGGTACTATAAATAGCTATAACTTACTAGCTTCTTTGTTAAGCCTCGCATGCTCCAAAATGTGTGCAAAATCTACGGTCTTTATGCATGCTTTGAACTCGTGTATGGATTCATCTGGTGACGAACACTGCTCCATGTTGGCTTGATCCGTTGCTTCCATGCTTGCATTCCTACGCTCCTCACCGTCTGTTCTTTTCAATCGAACAAAAAAACACAACAACTTGATTAAGTCCCTAATTATATCATTATATAAGTTACAGTTCAAATTAAACTTTGTTAAACTTAAAGCACTGCACCTAGTTGAAGGAGCTAGCTTTGTTTAAGTATTGTATTAATTAGTTAAGCTTTCCCTATATTTTTCAAAATTAATTATAATGTTTATATTTGTAGTTATTCATTTATAAAACATGTACACTAACTTTGATTTACAAAAGCAAAGCGAAGATTGTTATTCGACGAATCCTCATCAAAAGAGACAGAAAGAGCCTCATCATCCCTAGCGGAGTTGACAATCTTGCTAAACTCGCGAAGATTCAGACCAACACTACAATGTTGTTGGCAATTATAGCACTGAAACGACATCGTTTCCATCTTAAGCAAGGTGAGCATGTCATGCGCTGGATGCAAATGGGCAACCCGGAAAACAACACCCGTTTCCAGGATCTCCATGACCGCGTCATTGTTGGCATGGGATCCGGCGCTGCTGATGGTAGTCAAGACCTTCTTGAGGCACTTGGAGTGGTGCAATTTGAGCGTGAAGGAAGATTCGGGTTTATTAGGGTTTTGTTCATCGATTTCGTTGCTTGGAGTGGTGCCATTTTGATCAGGAGTGTGATCGGAAAAGGGGGAATGCATGGTTCTTGAAGTAGAAGAAGTTAAAAGAGGGTTTAATTTGGAAGTAATATAGGTTTGAGTGAAGATAATAAGTGGTGGAGGATTAGAGATTTGGAGATAATTTTGGGTTGATAGAGTCATGGTCATTGGTAATTTGTTAGATCACTACTTGGTTGCAATATTCAAGTATATATATGGAAAACTAAAATCAATAGGAAAAAAAGGGGGAAAATATTTTTCATGAGTATTTTTTTTTTAGTCGTTACTAATGATAATATGTTTCACTCTAGATAAATAAATAAATTATTATGCCATCTCTAGGTAAAATATCATGTTTACTTATTTGATACAGATTATGTATTGTGATTAATTGGTAGGGTATGACAGGAGGTACAGACCGCTAGAGTAGTTGCATTCGGGTTTCTAATGTTTAGAAGCTTCAGAAGTTTGAGGATGGGTGTTGGGTCCTGCCGTTTATGCTTCTTTTCTGTCTTGCTCTTTGCTTCCTTTTGCCGCACTCTCTATTATTTGGCATGTTTTCATGTTTTGTTTATGCGGCCCTATTATTTTGAGTCTATCGGAAACACATTCTCGAACTGGGTTGTTGTTGTTGATTAATTGGTAGGGTAGATTTGAATCATTGAACTTGAATTGAGTTATTGCTTATAAATTGAAGCTTGATGTGAACAATTTGATTGAGGTGGGTTTGGGTTTTGGTGATCTCACCTGTACAGTTTAATTTATATTTCATGCATTAATCTTCATTAATTTTGCTTTAAAATATTATTGTATTATTTGCTAGGGATTCATAGCAACTTATTGCAATATTAAATTTTAGGGAAATTTATAGAAAACTACCCATTAAATATAGATTTTTATATTTAACCATCAGTTAAACACGAAATTATAGAAAATCACTAGTTAAATGGTTTTTGTTAATAAATCATCACCCGTTGTCGATTTTTATTAGGGTTTTGTCCAATATACGTGATATTATAATAAAAATATGTTAAGCTATATATTTAAATTAATTAGAATCTCAAATGGATTTAAATGTAAAACATATATTTAGCGGGTGGTTTGCTTTAAATTTTCTAAATTTTATACAGTTTGCTTAATTGCTTGGTCCAGAACAAGGGATTATATACACGTGCAATTCAATTGCACTTGTACTTTTTTACTTCTTCCTTCTTTAACCAAAAACATGGTTAGTAACAAGTACTACGCATTAAATTTAGTTTTAAAAAAATAATATTCTGTATAGTTTTTAACTTTTAAAATACTGTGAATTTTAAAAATGTGAGTATATTTGAAAGTAGAGGGAGTATGATATAAATAATTGATCTTACGAATAGTTGCATTTGATGTGGCGGACGTGTCAATGGTCGCGCTGGTCTATTAGCCGATTGAATAAATAAAGTCATTTTGGGGGAACAAAATATGTAGGGTCCGCTTGGCAATGCATGTAGTTTTTTAGAGCTTTTAGTTTTAATAATTTATAATTTTAAATAAGTTAAATATAATATTTTAATTTAATTAGCTTTTGAAATCGGATTTTCAACCACTACTAACCGCAAACTTTTCAAAATTCTATTCATTTTCTCCTATCTAATCAGTTAGTTTGTATCAGCTACTCTATTAGCTTGGTTACCAAACACCTTACTAGCTTATGAAAACTCCAATTTAACATATATTTAACACACTTAATCTATCAACTTCAGCTACACCATCGGCATCAACCCCGTATTACCAAACTGACCCGTAGTTAGACGTTAGTTCACCGTTCCGGACAAACGAATTAATATATCATTGAGAGATCGTTTAAAATTTGACCTCTGAAACAAACTTGGAAAAAGGTGACCACATTCGTCACCTAATTAAAACAACACACAACAACTAAATGAAACACGCAACAAGAATCAACACAATTCAAAATTTCAAACTGAAATTCGGCATGAGTAAACTGAAATTCGGCACGAGTACGCCGATAAGGATTCCGTAGAGTTATAACTACTTGGATTTGAAAGAATTATCCTATAATAACCTATTGATTCTAAAAAAATAAATTAAAAATGACTAAATTAATTTAAATTTCAAACACTTATTTAGAATTGAGTGGTTAAAATTCAACCAACTTTACATGGAGCTATTTTAACAACTTCGTGGGATCTCAAGTGTGAGCATACATATGACCAATGTTGTTAATTATAACACGTAAGAATCGGATAGTAAAATTAAATAGTAAGATCTCACCTAGATTTGAGCAAATATGGGTTAATCCATCCGACTAAATTTGCGGGTTTGAGTAAGGCCATTGGTACAAGCGGGTCGATAGGCCCGACCCGATACGGACTTGGGCCAAGGATCAAGCTCAAACAACTATATATATTAATAGATACTCCGTATATTAATTATATTATTTATATGGACCAGTTGATCTGGCGGGTTCTTTTAAAAATCCTCGACCCTAACCCTAACCCGCTACCCGTCTACACCCGTGGATCTGTCAACCCGGACTCGCCGGATCGTTGACCTGTACAACCCACAGGGTCATGGGTCGATCCGTAACCCCTGACCAGGTCTACATCTATATATATACATCTATATATATACAGACCATTCTCAATACAAATAACATTCGTATGGAAATCCTAATCACAAATCCAAAAGACTCATCCACACTACAAATTTCAGCCATCAAAATTGAATTTAAAAATTTACAACTTTAAACCATCAAAATTGAATTTGGAAACTTCTAACACGTACATGTTTAATCTACCTGACTACCTCCCCGAGCCATCATATATATTCATAATAATAATATCATATACATCCCCTCCAGTTGTTGACTTGTTACATCAAATGTAAGACTGCCTATCAAAATCATCATCGTTTATGTCTACCTTCTTGGTTTCTTCCAAATTAATGGACGAGGTTTGATAGCATACAGGCTATACAGCAATACACCATGGGGAGGGAGAAGACAAAAAAGGAAAAAAAATGCGGAAATATAAAATAAAAATTAATTTAGATATAAATAATTAATTTTAATAAAAATAATATAAATAAAATAATAACTATCAAATAATTAATTTTGATATTAAAAAAAATTAAAAATAATCTATATAAATAAAATAAAACCTATCAAATATCTATATAGTAATATGTTTGGTAAGTATGGTTATGAAATGGTTTTGATTTATATTTTTATTAATTAACTAAAATATATATTGGTTTATGATAACTTTTTATAAATTACGAAAATATTTTTTTTCCTAAAATCGTTTTTAATATATCTATCTATGATAGATGGCCTCAACTTTTAGCCTCAAACAAATACTCTGTACGGAATATATATATAGACAAAAAAAAAACAGTAGCAAAAAATTTATATAGAGAAAAAAAAGCTTCAAATTTTCTATTATCAATCCTATCATCCTCTCCTATCCCCACTTACTATAAAAAAAAACTTTTTTTTAATTTCCTTTAATATATTTTTTTATTAAATTTTAATTCAGGTTGATTTTACTGTATTAATGGAAACTAGTATCATTCTCGCGCCATGAATCCATGATACATAATTTTCTTTAATATATATTTTTATTTAATTTTAATAATATTTTTTCCATGCATCTAAATATGGAAAAAAAGACCCTTTTTTTTATATATATATATAATTATATACCCTTACAAAAAATTCTACTGAATAATACTTTTTCACAACTTTTGTATCTTTGTGTGTGCATCAACAGAAAGCTACTAGCATTTACTAGTGCTACCAATCACAATTTGATTCTTACTCAAATAGTCAAATCTGATGGACAAGTTGATATTGGAAGCGGCGGCCGATCCCGCCACCAAATCCCCGATCTCCAGCGACATGAACCCGGCGCACGGCCACCAGGTCCTGGCCTTCCTCGACATGCTCGGAGTATCCGACCCGCCTCTCCCGCCAGCCTCCGGCAACTCCAAAGACTTCTATTCGGATCTTGTGCGCGGCCTCCTTAAGGTCCTCTCCATTTCTCCCGGCAAAGTCTCCTGCGCCTTCACCGTCGTCCCCGCCGTCGTCGTAAGTTCTTTACATTAATATTGTTTATTTATAGAAAGTTAGATATATAAAAATTGAATAACATAACATTATTACATAATTTTGACAAATCCCATTTTGACAAGATTATAAGATAGAAAAACCGTTATAAAAACATACTCACACTATCGAGATTTCATTTTTAATTATGTCATTTATAGAAGTTTATTTTTTGTTGGAAGTAATTTGTGAAGTACTTTGGATTTTTTGGATATTTTATTTTTTTTGGGGAAAATGGATATGTGGATGAAGAACGCTTACAAGGGATTGAATGGAGGGGTGGTGGCGATAGTGGCGGAGAGGGTGGCGGTGGCGTGTGCGAGGACGGTGGTGGCAGAGGATAAGGAGCTATCTATGGGCGAAGTTAGTCTGTCATATCTCTCGGCCGCGCCCATGAATGTGAGTTTTTTTTCCCTCTTTTGGTAGGAACCATGAACGTGAGTTTAATTTACTTGCACTAAAGTTAATTCTATATAAAACCTTACATAGGATTACCAAAAAAAATAATAAATAAAAAAGTATAAAACCATAGATATAGCAATTTGGTATCCTATTAACAACTTAGCAATTAGCATGCATCTTCAATCTTCATTAATGAGGTATAAAGATGGATTTAATATAATTGAATGTATATTTTTCCACATAATTTCATATCGCTAAACACACGGTATGGTCATCAGCTTTCGATGCCGATAAATTTTTTAGTCTGAAAAAGTTTGCTAAACAAGAGAAACCAGTGTCGGTAAAATGAATGTTAATTTTGTCGATGTCGACTTTTCGTGTCGGCAAAATTTTCTAGAAAAAAAAAAGCCTATCGACACCGAAATCCGGTGAATAGCCTTACATTTGGCAATAATTTGTATACGACCCTTCTTTTTTAATGACATGTTTAAATACTTATTGTGAATGAATCGCTTGCTACCTATTATAATAAAAAGAATTAGTATAGTTCCCGCGCCATGGCGCGATTTTTAAAAAATAAATTGATATTATACCATTTCATAAAATATTATTTAAATATTTTGAAGTAAACATATAAAAACAAACTCACAAAAGTAAGATATAATAAGCTCAATCAAGATGGACTTCATTGTGATAGTATCGAATATTTGCAAATAGACACGGGTTTATATTAATTTAATATTATGAATTAAACCCATTGATTATTTTAAAGATGAAAATCAATTGGAAGAATTAAAAGGGGGGAGAAAAAATGATTAGTTAAAAATAAGAGAATTAAAGTAAAAATAGAATTAAAGTAAAAAGAATAAAAAGGGATAATTAAATTAAATGAAAACTAAAATTAAAGAGAAAAATAGGATGGGTCAAAATTCCTAAAATCCCTCTAAGTGTGACACGTTAGCCTAAACTCTTCTAAATTAAGAGTTTATATAGATATAGATAAGAAGATATTGACCATATGTACTTGAGGTTAGTTTGGTAAATTGACTGTAACAATTAGGGGTAGTTTTGTCCATACAGAGATGTAAATTGGGCTATAAATGTGGGCCTTAGTTGTAATCAAGAAACACATGAAAATCAGTTGGAGAAATCTGGAGATCCTTGAGGAAAATCAAGGTGCTTTGCAGAAGAAGATGAATTCAATCATTTTATTTTGTTTTGTTTTTATTAATTATGGAAATTACCAAGTAAAATAATTAAATAATCAAAGACTAACACAAAACTTTAAGCTGTGAAGAATAATAATATAATACATACTAAGATGAATTTTACTTTATTTCATGTTGTTGGGAAATTTTCATTACATAGTTGACAACATGTTTATGAGTTTACGATATTAGTATTCATATATGCTTAATAAAGAAACTTATTTTTGTTTAATGTATTGAAATAAAGTGAAACAAAAAATAACATTAATAGATAGATGGATCTACATTTTGTGTGAACTTGTACAGATTGAGTTGATCGTTGAAGGTTCGGTGTTAAGGAGTGGAAGGAACATTACAGTCGTCTCCACGGAATTCAGAATCAAGAACAATAGGAAATTGGTCTATACATCTCAAACAACTTTCTTTCACATTTTCCCTGCCTCTAAACTTTAGACTTTCTTGCTCTAAAATATTAAATAAACCTTCACAACATGAATTGGATTGTAAACCTATCTATATTTCTATTGTTGTACTTTTAAATCTTGTTGCCTTGCTACTAGTTCAATTAATTGCACTTTTTGTGCGGTTTTTTAGTAATATATTTTTTTTATAATTTTTTTTTATTCTAAACAAATAGTTCAGTCCACCTCACATTGAATAGGTCTAATGAGGGGTTAAAGTGATCTTTTCATAAGAAGATACTCTGTTTTTAAATTTTGAATTTGAATATTTGGTTAAGGATGGAGATTGGAGAGTCTCCATCCAACTCATTACAATCCTTGCGGGCAATATACTTTTATGCATTTGTAACCTGCCATCTATGACGAGCAGATGGGCTGTGTTTGGTAACGGGATGGAGGGGTGGGAAGGGTGAGAAAATTTTATTGGGAGCCGAGCCGTGATGTTTGGCGAGCAGATGGGCAGGATGGAAGGGGTGCGATTTTGGGGATGGAGGGGGTTCCACGGCGTAGTAAGGACGTGTTTTAAGTTAGGCCAATAATCGGTTATGTATGTCCTTGTTTTCTCCCAATCCTTTGTTGTTGTTCATGCTCGATCACTCCAATTATATGGTTGCTTCATTCTTCATACAATCAATTTGAACATAGAATGAAGAATGTATTATACAACATTTAACAAAGCCATATATGGCAACAACATATGCAAAAAAAAAAAGGTTGATTCATGACAAGCGCCCTATCACACAATCTACCTAACAAAGCCATATGACAACAACACATTACTTGCTACTACACATGGTGCCCGAGTTGTTCTGGTCACGTTTACATGGTTTCCCAAAATCATCACCTTACCCATCACATATACCAAGCACACGATCGCATATCTCATGTTTTATAATAGAAATTAGGGTTTGATAATTTTACCGTAAAAAAGACAATAATACCCTTGGATCCTAGTGAGCTCGCTTAATTTCGCTATTTCAGGTGACACGTCACACAAGTGACAACTAGCTACTCGAAAGAGCACTTAAAGTGAACAGCAATGATAAGCTCTAAGACACCCTAATATTCTGGATCATAAGCTTCCACTACAAATAGCAAAAGTGATTAAGAGTGAATTAATAAAGCTGTTGGAATATGGTTGTCCCACATCGGTTATATAGAGAATAATTGAACAACATATAAGGTTGAAGGGCTACTCCTCTCATTGCCAATTGATTTTGAGATAAAACCTCATTGAGTTTATATATGTTGTTCGTGTCTCCCGTATGTGTGCCTTAACAAAAGCATCGATCCAGCAATGACATGCAAGGATGCAGATCAATTCTTGTTCCTTCATCGACCTCTCGTCTCATTTGATCTCAGAAACATCAATGAAAATCTGAAATACTTGAGCCAAAAGATATACCAGACGCTTACCAACTCATAAACCCTAACCTTTAAAAGGGGCAAAATCTGATGCAAATGGATCTTGTTAAACACCATGACGGAAGTAATCTAAACCTCTTAACAATTAAAATTGAACACACACGCAATTAAACAATCAATCATTTTCACAGCAAAATAAAACCTAAAACTTTGCAACATAAGGCAATCAAATCCAAAAAAAAAATTCTCAAATACTGAATCAGCGATCAAAAATCACCAAACCCCCAATCACACTGAACTCAAGTAAGATCATTATCAGTACCAATAATAACACATAACACAATCAAAGGGCTTTGGAGGATGGCCTATGTGTACAGAATTGCATGGAAGTATCTGCACAAGAATCAAATGGCATTCAGTCAATCAATCCCTTTCAAGTTTAAATCACTGCAACTAGAGATTATTTTAGGGTTCCTTCAATTAATAAAGAAATATACAAATTGGGGAAATCTTGAATGCAACTTAGGTCATCTTTAATCGAATAAAAAATCCATAATCAAGACTGAGTGAAATCATGGAAAAGAAAGCATACCCACACCGTCGGGATAAGCCACCAATGGCGAAGACGATAGTAGATCCCGAACTCTTGCTGCCAGTTCTCTTGTAAATCTTGTCAGGGACTTTGTTGCAGCTCAATGGAAGGTTTCATGCCTAAAATGTTTCAGAAAAACAATGGAGTGTTTGTTTTCAAATTCCAGAAAGTAGACGATATGGATTGGGTTGTTGGAAATGGCCCTTGGAACATCCTAGGATCGAAACCGCTCCTGCTGAAGCAATGGACACCAGCAATGGCTACCTCTTGGAGTGCTTTCGATCGTGTACCTATTTGGGTTTGCCTCCCGGATCTTGCCCCAACTCTTTTTACTTATAACAAGACTGGCAGTTCGATTGGAACCCTGTGTGTATAGATGGTAGGACAGCTCGTGGGGAGAGGTTGTCTTATATATGCGAGACTGTTGGTGAATAACATGCCTAACAACTTGACACAGGCGGTGCTCAACGACTATGAAATTGGAGGAGATTTATTATTATTATTATCATTGGAGAAGCATCCTCTCGCCTCCAAGAAATTACAATTAAAGAAGGCAACATCCATTTGCAAATGACTGACACAAAGGATCCTCCAACACTGGAATGCCAAATAGCATCCAGCCATACGTCGATACACTTTACATAAACAATTGGCGTTCTACTTGAAATTGCATTTTATATGAATGGCGTTCTACACACTTGTGTGTGTGGGAAAAGATGGAGAATTTGCAAACAGAGCTACAATGGATGGAGCCTTTTCTTAGAGATATGAATAACCAAGTGTTAGTGATATGCAAGTGGGTGTCTCAAGTACTAGACTTGGCATTTGAGATCTTGGACTTATATATTACATCTAACAAGCATATCCTTATTCAATTGGGTCCTTAATTGAATAAAATCTTTGATATTTCATTGGAAATTAATCTAAGTAAAAAAAAAAAACTGGTATACAACTAATATAAAATGAGTTTTGACTTTTAAAATTAAATCCCGTCCCATCCCGTGCGGAACAAGGTCAGCACGGGATTGGAAAAAAAGTAGTTAACTCCATCCATTCCCACAATAACTATGCTCGTATCCTATCCCGTCTCGTCCCGTGCCGTCTCGTCCTGTGTCCACCCCTAATTGAGACATTTCGAGGTTAGCCGGGATAACACGGACATGTTCCTTCTCCCGGGCGAGAAGAGATTGGAAAACGTTGCAAAGAAAGACCAAGAGTAGGGCAAGCAAAGCGACATAGACCTTATAATGACGATATGGATGGGGCGTGGGTTCACCAAAAGAAATGGTGCCGACTTGAGCGATGAGAGCAAGGATGAGGCTATGACGAGTCCTCCTCCTGGTCGGAGCCCAGCGCATTGCAAGGAGAGTCAAGCCTTCGATCATTAGCATGAACATAGATAAGGTCGTATCTACAAGTATTGCGCAGCGCTGACCCTTGTCTGTCATCAAGATAACTGAGCCGATGAGAACAAGGAAGAACAACGAAGTGACTAATCCGTTGCAAATTCTGTGCAGCCACTTGAGCTTAATGTGACGGACTGACAATTGCTGCAGCAGATGGTAGAAGACGGGTATACCACCAATAACAGAAGCCATAACGGCGATGGAAATCCCGACTATTTTAAAGTTTACGCAACTGTCGTCATAAAGAGGAAAGACTTGCTCAACGAAGAATATCGTGTAAAACGCCCAAATTAACACGCAAGCCGCCGTAACAAATCGTGCGCATATATCCATCGATGCAATCTTTCGTTCAAAATCTAAAACAGAAAACAAATATCAAAATCTATAAAAGATTTTAAAGGATTTTCTGGATATGAACGCATCGGAAAACAATAAGTTTTATTCCAAAACTAACTATGATCAATCCGTAGGATAGCATATATTAAATAACATGTATGCTTAAGGTTTAGTACATTTAATAAAATAATACCCTACTAATGATGAAGAACGTGAAATAAACTCGTAAGGAAGCATAGTACAACATCAAACTATTCACTTCAAGTTCATCACAGAAGAAAGACAAATCAAACAAAGAAGCTAGAATTTAGACAATAGAGACAGGCAACTAGACACGAGAAATATACAAAGAGTCAAAGACAAATCATTCAATCGACCTTGTCCCAATTTGTTCCTCTTTTTAATCATCATTGCCTCAACTCCACATTGTTTTCATACTAAAATTCAATTCAACTTCGAAGCTAATGCTACTTCTGACACTTCACCAAGCCAATATCGATTCAATTCATCTTCGATTTGAGGCCAATATTACTTCTAAATTCCAATGCCTTTTTTGTCACTTCACGTACCAAGCCAGTATTACTTGTGAGATTTGCTATCATTTGTTAAATACTCACCAAGATATCAATGCAAGGGATGGATGCTAAATTCAATTCACAAACGCAAAATTCAATTAACAAATTCACAAACCCTAATCAAAATTACTAAAAATTGATTTTGAAAATCACAAACCCTAATCAAAACCCTAAAGGAATTCTCCTATCCTACCTACCAATTGAATCTCAAATCAAATTTTGGAGCACAAATTAACAAAATATAAGTTATAAGGTGCAAAAAAAACTAACCTTTTCGATCGGAAAAGGGCCTGATGTTCGCAGCAGTGGGGACTCGAAGCAGCACTTAGCAGCAGCCAGTCACTGAGCGCCGTACGTCGCCGCCACGCCGGAGAAGAGCAACAGCCAGCCACTGAGCGGGGGGCGACACTGCGTGCGGGGTGCAAGACCTTCTCTTCGCCCTTCGCTGCTGTGCTCTTCGGCCTAGTTTGGAAGAAAAATTAATTAAAAACCCTCACCAGTAAGTAAAGCGTTAAAAAAACAAAAAACTCACCTAACTAAAGCGTTAAAAACATAAAAAAAATCGCATAAAAAAATATAGGGGCTGATTCTTGCTCGGCGGTCGCCGGTCGTCGTCCTGTCAAGGTCATGCTACTCGTATAGTCGTATGATTCAAGGTAGGACTGAACAAATCCTGTCAAGGTCATGCTACTCGTATAGTCGTATGATTCAAGGTAGGACTGAACAAATTGTTCCTCCATGGAGGTTTGTTGAGCTTGACAATAGCCTGGACTGCGTTGTTATGCAACCTCGACTGCTCGAATGTCGTGGCCAAACAATCAGGTCTCCTCAATGACATTTTATCTAAAAATAACATGGATATTTGGCAAATTAACTAGGGTTTTTATTATGAATATATATTAAGACTGGTTATTTTGATAATGTAAATTTCATGAATATTTGGCGAAATATGCTAAACTTTCATAAAGTTCGTACCGCTTATCTTATTTAGTATTCTTGTTGGTTCGGCATTTTGTGAGACATTTGAGGCCTTTTGACTACTAGTGAAAAAAACATACATCAAATATTAGTGTAACAAAAGAGGTGTACGGATATGCTAACATTCTTTATATACAAAACACAAGCCATTTCTAGCCACTTTTAGTTTAATTTCCAAAATAACAGCACATTAGGGTTGTGCGTGATTCGTTCCAAACTGAATTTTTTGGCCGAATTAACACAAACCGAACCTAATCGAAGTTTTTTGGTTCGGCTTTCGGTCCAAGAATTTCCATTTTTCTTTTCGGTTGGGTTTCTTTTAAACTGGATTTTTTTTAATATTCCACTGTAGGCTTATAATCCGTATATAGTATGCATATTATTAGTTTATATATTTTTTATTTTTTTAATATTCCATTGTAGGCTTATAGTCCGAGAATTTTTTTTTTTAATATTCCACTGTAGGCTTATAATCCGTATAGGTCCAAGAATTTCCATTGTCACCAAAAAATTGTCACCAAATGCAGCCATTGACTGAAATGGTCAATGTTGACTAGTAAATGTTAAAATTAAAAATGGTCAAAGGGGGAAGGAGGAAGGGTTAGGAATTGGGAAGGAGGGTATTTTTGGAAAAAATGAACATTAGTAATTATGGCAAAAATGGAAATTTATATAATTTTCACCTCTAAAATGGATATTCACCAAATTTAACCTATGTTAAATACTTATTAAAAATCAAAAAATATATTTATATTATAAATAAAAAAATCATATAAATTTATATAATTTTTTCATAAAAAACATATTTTAAAAAATATTAAAATTATTATTATCAAATCATCATTTTTTAATTTTAACAATTTTCAAATTATATTTTTTCATAAAGAAATTATACACACGCATATATATAATTATTTATTTTTAACATAAATATTTTTTTGAATTTATTTATTATAAATATTTAATACAGCTAATTTTATGTGGAAGGATGTATGGAAGATTGTTGGTACTTCAAACATCAATTTCTTTCTTCATAAAAAAAAATGTACACACCAATTCTACGGACCTTGGGCCTTTCCCCTCTTACATTCCCAGCACCCTACCCTAGGGCCTAAACTGTAACACCTCTGTCCAACATCGGATATAATAAGGATGTACGGAGTGATTTATAAGTGATTCAAGTCTTACCTATGTCACAAGAGCTCTTCCTTTTCAGACTCCAAGTGATGACAACGGACCTGAAAGAGCTAGGTGGCATGGGTTGACGCCTCTTGAGACCCCGGGTCTTACATAAACCCACCCTATATATACTGAGTTCACTCTTACTCACTCTTGCTCTCTCTTATCTATATTCTCATTTCCTCACTCTTCCTCTCATCTCCTTCCGATCGTACCACACCCAACCCACTAAATGGCTTCTTCGAGCAAGAAAACAGTGGAGGCAGTGTCGAGGAGGCTTCTCTGAGCAAGAAAACCAGTGGAGACAGCGTCAAGGCGGCTTCTCCAAGCAAGAAAACCAGTGGAGGCAACGTCGAGGCAGCTTCTCCGAGCAAGAAAATCTATGGAGGCAGCAACCATGCGGCTTCTCCGACCAAGAAAACCAGTGGAGGCGGCGTGCCGACGAGTCCTTCTAATAGCGCCGGCAGCCGGACGATAATGGCTTCTCCGGATAAGAAAACCATTTGAGGCAGCGACGCGTCGGCGAGTTCTTCTAGCTGCGTCGGCGACCGGACGGTAACGCCTTCTCCTCCGGAATATGCCAAATCATCGGCTGCTTGGGGTATAGTTTATCCTTCTTAATCGTTTTTATTCTAATCCTTTAACTTTGAATATATATATATATATATAGTTTATTCGTGCATACTGGGCATTTGGTGTCTGGTGAAACCGTGAGCTATGATACTCCGTATGTGAGAATCCGAGAATCTCAAGCCGAATCATGGTTATAGTTAGCTTTTATATGTATAGATTAATATGTGATCGATCTCTATTCTGACTTGCATTGGTCAGGTGTTATACGATGTATAGGGGGTTGCGCATCGTAGCTAGTTTATACTTGGTGGTTTGGACACCGTTGGACCATGAGTTTATTTGGAAATACCCCGCTTTTATTGTGTATCCTGAACATCTTTGCGAACTTAATACACCCTCCAGTCATTAATATTGGATGTTTTAGGTTTTGACTCACTAATTAAGAAAGGGTTTGAATCACTTATAAATCACTCCGTACCTTCTTATTTAATTATCTTAAACTATAGTTTCACATATATCTTAATTATAATATTAGTGGTTAACGTTTGAATTTGTTGTAGGTTTCCATTGGATGTTTGTTGTTATAAATCCATTTGACAATATTGTATATTGGCTAGATCCAAAAAGAAGGAATATGAGAAGGAACACTTTGTTGCAAGATGACGACCATGGTCCTTCATCTTGCAACAAAGTGTTCTTTCTCTCAAATACCTTGACATTTGTGCATGAATTTTTATGTTGAAGTTGCAATCCCAAAGGGGGCATTACAGTACACTCACACATTGACTATAGAGAAGGAACACTTTGTTGCATGGTTGAAACGTGATCAGTTGGAGTCCGAACAAATCAGGATGTATATCAAATAAGCATTTTTACTTTCATTAAGTTTATTATTAACTTTTCTCACAATCTACTAATTAATGAAATTTAGCATTTATATCCAGGTACTTGTATTATAAGTATAAACCACATTTTTTCAAGTTCATTTGTCCTCTACGTGTTGCTTATTTTGCTAAAACTCATGCACATCCAACAAATGATGGAAGAACAAGGATCATGACTAACACCATTAGTGACCAAACTTTAAAGGGGTGTTTTGCGGATCGTTCCATATCATAAAAGGTAAGTTTGGTTATATTATATTCACTATCAAACTTACATTATTTATTGTATATCCATTTAAGTAAGATTTTTTTTAACAAAAATTTGATATTTAATAGTATTTTTTTTGAAAAATCATTATAAAATTTTTTATTTTGCTAAAATGTTGTTATTTTGTGACTTTCACTCATATGTATTTTTTAGAAAAATATTTTTATGATTTTTCAAAATATTTTTTTTTACAAATATGTATGAATTATCAAATACAATATTGTTATAATTTTTGAAATTCTTTTTAACAATAATTTTTATAGAAACTAATTTTGTGACACACCGAGTGAATCGGAGTGATGCGATTTTTCAAAATATTTTGTTTACAAATATGTATGAATTATCAAATACAATATTGTTATAATTTTTAAAAATTTTTTTAACAATAATTTATATAGAAACTAATTTTGTGACACACCGAGTGAATCGGAGTGATACACGATATGTTGTAGGTGATCTTCATTGGTATGAATCCCCAATTTTCACATCTCATATCCCAAAATGTGTTGTATATGCAGAAACATCATAGGTTGCCAAGATACGTTTTTGGATTTTTCCTAATCACACGCCTTATTCTCCTGGTGGAGGTGGGTCGAGAGGTGATAGAGCGGTGTCAAAACCGCCTAACTCGATTGGTTAGATTCATGGCGTACGAGTTCTACTGGTGCCACCTCATCGCATGCGTGCTCTATCTCGTCGCGAGTTCAGCAAAGGATAGTAGCAAGACATGGATAGGGAGCATAGAGAAAGACCAATCTCACAACTACATGAAATCCATGTACTTCGCATCCACTACTATTTCCACCATTGGTAAATATAATTAACATATAAATATATCATATTATATATATATAATTAATCTTCAATACAATTTTTTAGAATGATTTCATTAATTAATAGGTTGATTGAACTGTATACACATAGGATATGGCGATATTCACCCCGAGGGCATCCTTGAGGAGGCAGTCTACTTTGTCATCGTATTCCTCAACCTGGGTATAGGAACCAATCTTGTGGGAGGGTTCCTAGTAACTCCCACTCCTGAGTCCTGAGGTAAGATCATTGTTTGCTTTCCATACTGATTGTGATATTGCTTCATATTTTTTGTGGTGGTTTCTGTTTTTGTTTTTGTTATGTGGTGTTTCATACCTCAAATTTCCGTTATTCTTTCATCAGTTTATTTCAATTGAGTCTGTAATGGGCCTTAGCCCTTTTAGTTCAAGTTGGGCCGAGTCTTGAGGCCTCATCTATGTTGTTTTGTGTCTTTCGTAATTCTGCTCCATCATCGTCCTATGTAAACACCGATCTCAGCTTCTGTTATGGCAATCAAATACTGAAACTCAATTCCCAATCTCAAAACTCTCTAAATCAATTCCTTGTTCTATTATCCTTCGAATAACCCTTCTACACGAGTTGATTTCTAGATTCAGGAATATTCAGTTTCGAGTTCGATCATGAACTCCTAGGTCGAGATCTATCCCGGTTTCTCAATCTGTCATCATCGATCCTTGAGATGTATTCTATGCAATTATGTTAATGAAGACTCAATGCATATATTTACCGAGTGTCAAACAACCCTTACGATCATAGAGAAAATGGACCAGAGAAGAGAGAGTTCTTCTTAAATAGATAGGGTTTGAATAACTTATAAATCACTCCGTACATCCTTATTATATCTAATGTGGGACGGGAGTGTTATACATGTAAACACATAGAGAGTACACAATGAATGAAAATCTCCCATTCTCTCTCTCTCAATTCATATTTTATTTTCTTCTTTTCGTCATTGTTGATCATAAATAATGTTATACTCTTGATCAATTCTTAGTGTTTTCTTCGCATTAATGTTGTCCGTGGTTGATGAATGGAAGAAGAAGGATCATGGCTAGCACCATTAGTAACCGAACTTTAAAGGGGTGTTTGTGGATTGTTCCATATAATAAAAGGTAAGTTTGGTTATGTTCACTATCAAACATACATTAATTATTGTATATCCGTTTAAGTAAGATTTTTTTAATAAAAATTAGAAATCATTGGATGCTAACGGTCATCAATCCGGAATTGGGTATAGTTTATTGCCTAGATCCGTTGAGAAATCCGATTGAAAAAGATTTCAAATTGTTGTGTGAAGCGTAAGTTCTTTTTATCACTTGTTAATAATTGTCATTTTTTAGCTTGGAGTATATGCTCTAATATTTTTTTTATAAGGTTTTTTTCCATAAGGTGGGGTATATGCTCTAATATAATATGCTACCTGTTGATATTTTTTTTTTGTAGTGTGTTGAATTCATATTTTGTGAAAATAATGAAAGTCCAATGCCCCAAATACAATGGACAGTTATCAAGGTGACCATTTGTTGATGTATTAACATTTTCATTTTATAAATCTATATCATTATGTTAAATGTTTTTTGCTTCTTGTGGAAGTGTCAACAACAAAATGACAGTGTCTCATGTGAGTTCTATATTTGTCGATTCATGCGTGACATAGTGTGAGAAGGAGTTGGAGATATTCCACTTAAAGTAGGTGACCCTTTCGATATATGTACTCATTCTATTATTTTTTATAGTTTTAATTGTTATCACAAACCTTACATATAATTGTTTTGATATTTAATAGTATTTTCCGCCTTCTCCATCGACTTTCAAAGATAGCGATATCAATGAAGTAATTCAAGAATTAGTTGTCTACCTTGAACCTCTTCTTGATTTGGAATTAAAATATAGGTACTTAAAGTTAAAGAGAACATGGATTGCTTTTTGTGTCCATGAAAACTGCATTAACATATAATGTGGTATGGTACGTATGAATTAATATTTTGTATATATAATGTGTTTGGGTTATGTGTCATTTCGCTCATAATTTCCTTGTGTCCATGATTAGGTGAATATGGATTGCTTGACGGATGAGATCGTGTCCAAGTCTTTTGTAGAGAATGAAAGAGATGATGCTATATATTGCTGAAGAACGTAATCTAGGTTGACGAATATCTTTTTGGATGATTTTGAAAGGTATTTTGAAGTTTAGTTAGTGACTTTAATGTAGGTTGTATATATTGACAGCTTAAACTTTATTATGGGTTATTTTTTTGTGATTAATATGGATGAGTTTAGGTTGTTGGATAAAGTGAATTGTGTGGATATATTGTGAGGAATGGGATGATATGCATTTGATGGTTATTATGGATGATCAGATATTGTGTTATGGGGTGATACATGTGAGAATTGTGAAACTTTTGGAATATTAAAAAAAAATTAATACCGGTTATTTACGTGTAACAAGTGTTAATATCGCGCCATTTAAAAAAAAAAACAAATTATTACCGGTTTTCCTATGATAACCGATGACATTATTTTTGCCACATATTAATACCGGTTTTCTTACAATAACCGGTGTTAATATTATCTAACACATATTAACACTGGTTTTTCTGAAATAACCGATAACCGAGAAAAATTAATACCGATTACACATAAAACGGTTTTAACTAAGTTAATACCGGCCCAAAAACCGGTATTCGGTTCAGAAAAAAAATCGGTATTAACGAGCACTTTTGTACTAGTGTCATTAGACATTTTTTGTGTGATGTTGCTTCTAGCTTATGAGTTGTAGTTTATGTAAGCTATACACCACAAAATTTTAAATTTAAATTGATGTGTCAATGTTTTTAATCAACTTGTACTGTTTTGATGAATAACTTTATATCTTTAGGATGTGGATAAAGTATCAAAGGAAAAGGGTACATCTTCACCTCCTGCAAGTATGGAAATGGCCAAAAATCAATCACAACCACCAAATTTCAGCGCATTAGACAAGTATCGCATATTGTCTTTGTATCTATGTACTGGCTTTTTTTTATTGAGATTGGCGTGGGAGATGATGTTTTTCATTTGAATGAAGATTTGTATGTCGGGAAAGATCAAGTCAAGCGGTGGCTTGAGAAGAAGCAAATAGATCAAAACTCATATTGCTTTCTACATGAAGTAAGTTGATATTTTAGTTAAATTATTTTTATAGCTTATTCTAGGGGTGGGAGCGGGACGGGACGGGACGGAGGTCGTCCCGCGTCCCGTCCCGCGTAATTTTTGTGGGAGGGGACCGGGACGGGATTTACTCTTTTTTTCTTCGTCCCACACGGGCCTTGTCCCTCACGGGACGGGACGGGACGGGCCTTGTCCCTCAAATAAAAAAGATTATAAAAAGTTAAAAAAATTCTTATATATTTACCGATTTTTAAAGACGTAACACATATAAATCTATAAAAAAAAATTATATATTTTACGGGGTTTTTTGTATATATACATACACATATATTATACGTGCGTATACATACACACTGAATATATGTAATGCAGTAGCGCACTAGTGTTTGTACACACACATATACAGTACTACAGTAGCATTAGTTTTTTTTTTGGTGGAATGCAGTAGTATTAGTGTATTGTGTATGCATATACACACTATATAGATTATATATATAGATTATATACTTAGTGTATGTATAACATAATGTATTATTATTATTATTATTATTATTATTATTATTATTATTATTATTATTATTATTATTATTATTATTATATATGCGGGACGGGATGAGATTTGCGGGATTTTTGCGAGACGGGACCGCACCGGGACGGGATTCACTAAATTTTTTTTAAATCCCACCGGGACGGGACCGGGATTTGCGGGATTTGTGCCCACCCCCCCTTATTTCATAAAGTTAATATGACATAGTGTTGATTAATTTATTGCATCTATATTACATAATTAATGATAGGTATTTGTATAAAAATCGTCTTTTCGAAAAGTATGCATGCTTTTGCTCCTTGAATTGGTAAATAAAGAGCGGTCATCCCGGGGTTCAAATGCATGCTTTTGCTCCACATACATAGCTCATGCGTATAATGTTGACGTGGAGGAAAGTTAACCATGGCAAATTCAATGGGAAAAGAAGGGATGGAAAATCTTATATGGTTTGCAGCTTATCATGAAGGGTGCATTGTTATTATTATTTAATTATCTTAAACTAGTTTCACATATATCTTAATTATAATATTAGTGGTTAACGTTTAAATTTGTTGTAGGTTCCATTGGATGTTGGTTGTTATAAATCCATTTGACAATATTGTATATTGGCTAGATCCAAAAAGAAGGGATGTGGGATAAAATTTGAAAGTTATGGTTGAAACGTAAGTTATTTATATATTTTGGATCTTGATTGAATTAGTTACTTATATGTTATTATCCACGAGTATAAAATGATGTATTTTTATACTTTTGATTGCTATTTCGATATACCGTCTTCAAGTGAAAAAGAGAGATTGTGTTGAAATTTTAGTAAGTTTGACATTATGTGTCTATATGTATTCAATTAGTTTCATGATTTTTCTTAACTTGGGTTATTCTTATGAAGTGTCCTAAGCAAACAAACAATGTGGATTAATGCGATTATTATATATGTCGATACATGCGAGAGATTATAAATCGGGAGTGCACCATTGTCCCTACTATGGTAATGTATTATATATATCAATATGAGCTATATGTGAATGTTAGTTTTTAATAAATTTGAAAATAAATATGTTTTATTTTGCAGTATTTTCAAGATTTAAGGGATTTCTACGACAACACTGCCCTTGATGAGTAGCAAGAGGAATGACTACATTATATAGACACAATAGTAGCTTCGAAGCTTGGAAAATAGAAATGTCTATTTACATTGTGAACACTTAGCTAGCCAGATCATTGCTGCAGATATACTATGACAATAGTTGAATTATTTGAAATTTATGTCTAACCACTCTTTTGAAAATGATTTACCTAAATGTAGGTGATTGATAGTATGATGATTAGATCTTCCAATGAAGAGTTTTGAATTGTCATCTTTATAGTGTCTTATTATGTCATGTTCGCAAGTTGTGTTTGAAATTTATTAGTTTTTTGTTGTTATAACAAAGCACTATAAAAGTGTAGAAATATAGAAATTGAGCTGGATATTAAAAAAAAATCTTAAAAAAAACTCTTGACAAAGTTTATCACCATCTATATATATTCAACGTTTCTCGAGAGGTTTTGATTAAAATATACTTCTGATATATCCTTTGCACCATTAATAAAGGAATAGACGTACCCTTGAGATGTATCCTTTGCAATTATGTTAATGAAGACTCAATGCATATATTTACCGAGTGTCAAACAACCCTTACGATCATAGAGAAAATGGATCAGAGAATATAAAGTGTAATATGAAGTACTAATAAAACCAATAGAAGATATAAGGAAATCGTTTTCGACATATTTTCACAACTTAATTCAGACCAGAAAGTTGCTCTCTCCTTATCCCTTTATGTCGGGTATCTGGACAATGAGGAATAAAATTCTCTTCAATGGTCATATCATCCAGAAGGTGGGATGACTAGGTACAATAATAAAACAAAAACGAACAAGCCGGAGAATGGCGTGAAATAACCCAAATTACTTTTGGGGATTTCAATTTAAGTAAATATATTTTTAATAAAAGTTCTTTTACTTTGAACTTAGAAAAAAATTTCAAATTAAATATATATATATATAAAGTTTATAACTATTTTTTTATTTATTTTATTTTTATTCTTATGTGCACTTATAATAAATAAATTTATTTGAAGTTATATTGGTTTAAGGCAAAGTTGTATATTTTTCTTCAAAATAAGAGAAGAATTCATTATTATTATTTACTTTAATATTCAATATAAGCTTTTAGAAAAATGTTGTTATGCAAAATAAAATGTATTTAAATTAAATGTTATGTTATGTTGTTATTTACCTTGGGTAGAATTTTAATAAATAAAATTTCGGATATACCTACATGTATTTATAAATGAACCGTTCTTCTTCCTAATCCTACTCCTGCGTCTCACTGTGTAACCAAGGTGGATTTTCCCTCCTCAAATCTCGCCCGCATCTCTGCCGAATCAACTCTAAAACCTTCCTAAAGTGATACATATCTGATTCTCTTAACTAATTTTGAGATTCGAGATCCTAATCCAATCCCCGTTCAGAGCTATGCAAAACCCCGGATTGACCTAAATCCAATCCTCGTTAATATTACGCTAAACAACTCACCCCATCTCATCCCTCAATCGAAGTAGCCAACGACTCCACCAGCTCCAACCCCGACGCCGCCACGGCCACCAGGTCTGCCAATTGCCAACTAATAGAGCGTACCGGTGTCGAGTGCCAGTGATGCACCATGGTGCCCAGCAGGTGTTGATTTGTTTCTGCGGCAGCTTCCGACCATTCGTTCTCTCTCGTTTCTCAGCGGAATTTCAAATTCTTTATACTAAATCGTAGATCTGTAAGTCTACTTTCCATCGCCTCTAATTTCATTCAATTCCGACCTGGCATTAGGCAATTATGGATGCTGAAGTACAACGGCGTTTGAGATTGTAAAAACAGCCGACAGGTTCTTGCGGGATGTCCCTAGGAGGGTGTGATGAGCCATCTCTATCCGTTGATAGCATGGTTCGAAGTCATAGCCAAATTCTAAATGATTCAAGGTTTTTAGAAGCATCAAGGCAGATGCAAGTGCCAAGGAAAATCCCAGACTGAGCGAAAACTGCGATGACTTGCGGGACCTCGTTTTTCCCTCAAACCCCCTGTTCTTTATATCAAAACGAAGCTCGGTAAGTCTAGTTTCCACAACTTTTAGTTTTTCTTAACTCCCATTTCAAATGAAGGAGTTATGAAAGCATGTTCAAAGGTCTGTCAAGATTCTAATTCTAAACTAATCTAATTCATGTGTGTTGGTCCACATTTCCGCAGCCATATCTCAACGCCTTCGACCCCGAATCAATTCCACATAAACCTTGCATATTGTAAACAATGTAATTTGATGATTGAATGTTATGTTTGCTTTCATTGATGTAAACGTGTTATATACAAGAGGAAGAGAAGATTTGGGCTTATCATGTACAACCAAATCAATCTCCAAATCATAACAATATACAAATATACGATTCTCTCTAACAGGCTCCCGCAAGCTCAAGGGCGAGGGCGAACATGGAGCTTGAAACTAAGAGGGTTAAAGTGATGCGTGCCGACCGCCTTGGTGAAGATATCAGCGATTTGGTCCTGTGAGCGAACATGACGGACAACGAAATCACCAGCGACTACTTGTTCCCGAACGAAGTGATAGTCAATTTTGATGTGCTTCGACCGCTGATGGAACACCGGATTGGCCGTGAGGAACGTGGCGCTGAGATTGTCACATAAGAGAATAGGCGGCCGAGCAACCGGGATAGCCATCTCCTAGAGCAGCTGTAACAACCACAAGAGCTCAGCCGAGGCAAAGGCAATAGCCATGTATTCTGCTTCTGTACTGGAGCGAGCAACCACATTCTGTTTCTTGGAGGACCAACTGATTAGATTTCCACCGAAGTAGATGGCAAACCCATGCTGTGATCAATGTTGTTAGGATCGAGATTCTAGATCGGATCGATGGGGGTGCAGTAGAATCGGATCGTAGGATCGTAAGATCCTACTGCATGTTTAAATTTTTTGATAAACTAATTACAAAATATTGCATATCACTTATATGTAAAGTTAAATCAATGCTCAATAGCTATTAACCACTTTATTTGTCTATCCATATATGAAAAATTCACACATGTGTATATAACAACCCAAAAAATTCGAACAGTGAGTCATAATTCTATATTTTTTATATCCCTAAATAGAGAGTGAATCAAAACATTATTTTAAATAATCAATATAACTATATCAATCAACATATTAATTCAAATTACCTATAAAAAAATTTAAAAAATCAAATTACCAAAAAAAAAATATTTAAAAAATAAACATATTAGTTCATGCTGTAGGATCTAGATTCTATTCCCGATCCTACTACGATCCTACGATCCTGTACGATCCTGTACGATCCTGCTGCATCCGACTCTGTATGTGCGATCCAGATCGATTGGGCCACTTTGGAACGTAGAATCGTAAGATCCCACAATCCGGATCTAGATTTTAACAATCATGGTTGTGATCGACAATCCTCCGGATCAGACGTCCACATATCAATTAGCAGTGGTAAATTTGGAAGACTCATTTTTGATACGTTTCCCTAATTGATGTCGAATTGCAGTCGAACTTACCTAGCCAAACATGTGTGTGCTTGTCCTGTTTTGTTCGAATCAAATTAAGTCACTGTTCAAGCACCTCCAAAACTGGAATTTATCATCGTCTCCTTAAAAAAAGTTTGAATTTTCTGAATTTATGAAGCTTTTAACTCCTTCAAAAAAAAAAGTCAAACAGTTTGAAAGACGATAATTTATCATCATATCCAAAACTGGAATTTTCTGAATTTTGAATATTCAATTTTCTCGCTAAAACTAAATACTCGGTATTGTATACCAGATCAGACAAACCACTGTTGACTGTTGACGGCATGAAATCTAAGCGGTGGGGTCCACTTTCATTCCCACCACCCAATAACACCACACCACGTGTCGTCAACCGACTCCGTCATCAACAAACACAGTCACATACGTATTACGTGGGGCCCTCCTTTCCCGCCTCCCACATTCCTCGCGCTTACGTTGCACGCACCCTGCACGAACGTTCTCCCGAAACAACGCGCCTCCTTCAGCCCTCTTTCTCCCCAACCTACCGCCCCCTCTGATTCCGATCCCTATAAATCGATCAAAACCTCCCCTTCCCCATTTCGTACGATCTCGAAAGCTTCGAAACTCCGGCGATCGATGGCGCCCCTTGACCTACACATCGAACTACAATCAGTTGAGTCGCTAGCGATGCCAACCAAGAACCGGAAGACCGCCGTGCACGTGGTCGTCCACGCGGAGGAAGCCGCTCGTGGGGCCACTTGCACGGCTGACGTGGCAAAGGGCGAGACCTCCGCCACGTGGAAGAACGAGAGCCTCGAAGTCTCGCTACCCGCGGACGCGCGACGCCTGAGACTTGAGGTAAGGGCGTCGAGGCGATCGCTGACGGGGAGGATCAAGAGCGAGGCGATTGGGGCGGCCGACGTGGCAGTATCGGACCTCGTGGAGGGCCACGTGGCGTGCGATTGCCCGCGGTTGTTGAGCTACCGGTTGCGGGATCGGGGCGGGGAGGATAGAGGGATTGTTAATTTCTCCGTTAGGGTTAAGGGTTTGGAGATTGGGAAATGGGGGCGGCCGCCGGTGTTGCCGGAGTCGGTTGATTGGAGGTGGCGGCAGCCTCGCCCGGAGGGTGATGTTGTTGTGATCGGAATACCAGCTGCTTGGTATTTGTGATCACTTAAAAACTTCAATGAAAGAAATACGTATTGAAGTATTTTTGAAGTATTTTTTGTTAGTGATTAAAATTAGACTGTACATATGAGATCGATACATACAATATATATAAGGTAGCTACATGTTGTATAAGAAAGGCAAATCTTATAAGATCAATTGACATGGGTATCACACCCTCAGTCCCTCACCATTGATATTCTACTTCTTCTTCTTTATGTAAATGCAGTTGCGGATCCTGGATCGACATTTCGGGGATACTTGAAGGTAATTTTTTCATCATTTCGAGAATGTTTAAAGGTAAAAAAAAAATTCTTTTGTAATTTTTTTCCCGGGTTGGGAATGCTTGACGTAAAATACTAGGAAATTAACACTAAAAATTTTTATTTTTATTTTTAATTTGGGGATGCTTGAGCACCCCCACATAATGTAGAGATTTTATTGCGGAGTACATCAAATTTAATTTATAATTGAGGGTGTATATTGTCGTGATTTTAAACAAAACAGAGCAAGTCGCAAGAGTAAATGAATTGGTATAGAGCCTACCGACCTACATGTCATTCGAATACGAGTGTTTTAAAAACATTCTCTCAACTAGTTTAGGAAAATTGTACGTATGTCTTAACCAGGGCCCATTTAGTGTGAAAAAAGACTGAAATATTTAGTATTGTTGTATTACACGCAGGGTTATTAGGATTCGGATCGGGTATATTTAGCTCTGAAAGGCTTGCAAGATTTACCAAAGGAAAGGTAATGGGTGTTGAACTTTTGTATGTAATAGGGGCATGTGTATGTTTAAAAGGAAAGATATGTTCCTGGAAGACAACATCTCAGCTATGAATGACCTTATGTGACTCTAGATCATAGAGTCTATATGCTTTCATGTTCTCCGGATACCAAAAAAAAAAAACACTTCCTTGTCTGTTGCCCAAACTTATCTTTTTATTGATATCTCTGATTTTACCATAACACAAGCAACCCAACACCCTTAATTGTTCATATGAAGCAGCTTTATCAAATAACAACTCATATGAGACCTTCCAATCAAGAACCGAGCTAGGAAGAAGATTAATAATGTGTGTTGCTGCAGCCACACAATTCCCCCAAAATTTGATAGGCAAGGCAACATGTATATAACCTGATTGCTCTTGCCGTTTCGATCAAATGTTTGTGTTTCCTCTCTACGCGCCCATTTTGTTGAGAAACTCCAGGAATACTCCTCTGGTGCACAATACCATGTTCAGCAAACAACCTTCTGCAAGTTGATTGCACAAATTCGGATCCATTGTCGCTTCTGAAAGCTTTCACACTTCTACTAAACTGATTATTAGCATATGAAGTAAAATTCTTGATAGCAGAGGGCATCTACAGTTTGGATGCTAATAGGTACGTCCAAGTGTACCTAGTACAATCATCAACCACGATGAGAAAGTATTGGGCACCTTCCAAAGGAAACTTCTTGTATGGCCCCCCCAAGTCTAAATGCATGCACCAGATCAAAAGGTTGTGCAGCAATTGAAGAATTTCTATCAAATGGAAACCTGTGGTGTTTTGCTAAAACACAACTTTCACAAAAGAAGTCTTTACATTTCATAGAAGCAAATTGTTGCAAATGTTGTAATTTTGACAAAGAACAATGCCCAAGCCTGGCATGAATCCAATCGACATCACTACACTTCTCAGAAGTGAACTTTATTGGCACATTACTATGCAACACATCAGTATGAATACTACCACTATTGGCAATATAGAACCATCAATCATGTCTTCTTGTCTTCCTGATTCGATGATGTATAGCCCATTAATCCTCTGGCCTTGAGTTACATTCCTTCTAGTGGTAAAGTCCTGGAATGCACACTTATCAGCAGTGAATAATGCCATTAAATTACTACCCAATTTCTCAACTGATAGAAAATTATGCTTGAATGAGGGAATCAACAAATCATTCTGCAAAGTATGTTCAAAGCTGAAATACACATCTCCCCCAGTATCAACAAGTTTAGTTCCTTCATCAGGCAATGCAACTAATATAGGTTTACTCCATTTCCTTATGCAATGCAACATTCTAGAATCGTAAAGCATATGATCGGAAGCACTAGTATCGACTATCCAAAATTTCTTTCCAGTTATCTTTTCTATCATCATAGCTTTAGTAGGATTATAATTACTTGAAAAATTTGCTGCTGCAAGATAATCCTCCGACTCAGTTTGAATCTGCTTCCCTTTCATCAACCTGTACACCTCCTAAGACACTGTATTCACAAGAGCACTATCAATGTGCAGATCTTTCCCCATGTCTAGAGGTGTATCTTGTGCCTCTGAACTGTTTGTTGCAGCTTTCCCATACGGTTTCCCTTTCTGATTCTTGCCTTTGTCAGGATATTCGATCAACTTATAGCAATTCTCCTTTTTGGTGTCCACGATTCCCACAGTGATCACACTTATTAGGATACCCATGGAGCTTTTAGCAATTCTCCTTTAGGTGTCCTTTGTAGCCACAGAAATCACACTTTCGATTACCCCCTTTGCTTCTTGAAGTCCCCTTCCTTTTTCGAGTTAGAACCTTGTTGTCTTCCTGCATTCAGAGCAGTTGATTCTTCTCCTTGCTTTGAATTTTGTTGCGTAGGATCAACTTGCTGAATAATGGAAAACACACGATTGAAATTTGGCAAGGGATCCATTGCCAATATCTAGTTTCTTGCTGGTTCAAATTCATCTCGGAGCCCCATCAAGAATTACACGAGTTTGTTCATCGTATCCAGATCTAACATCTTCTTGATTGCCAAATATGTGCACTTATCCATTGCACCACAACTGCACTTCAGCACTCCTTCAATGCTAATAATCTCATCCCAAACTTTCTTTAATTTTCCGTAATAAACTTTCACAAGAGCTGATCCCTGGACCAAAGATCCAACCGATTTCTTCAACTAGAATAACAGAGGGGCATTCGACTGACCGTATCTTTCAACGATCTCACTCCAAAGATCTCTCGCATATCTAGCATAGATGAAGGATTTTGAAATCGAACTCTCCATCGAGTTTAGTAGCCAGCATCGAACCATATAATCGGCTCACAACCAACGCTGGCTATTCGCTGAATCATCTGGAGGTTTTGCACACGAGCCATCTATGAATCCGATTTTGCATTTCGCGCTGAGCGCCATCTTCACATTCTGACTCCAACCGAGGAAGTTGTTGCCATTGAAGACGACCGCTACGAGTTGTGCACCAGGACTGTCTGAATTCGCAAACGCCATCGGATCATTTGAAGCCAAGATGAACTGCTGATCATTGTTCACTCCACGGAGAACGGAGGCATAAGTGTCTCCCATGGTTATCGATCTCTCCAAGATTGCTACATGATTCAGATCTCGACGACAATCGCCTACAGGAACGGAAATTGGCTCTCAAGACCCTTCCCGCTCTAATACCATATGAGCCAAACCGAGAGGCTTGATGAACAAGCTAAAATGGAGTATTTGGAAATCAGAAAACTAGAGGAAAATTGATTGAATCTGTCACTCACTTCACCCAGGTCTGTACACAAGAAAGCTATATAAAGCTTTATTACACGTTCCTCTCTCCCACTTGCTCACACCTCTAACAGCCTACCAGTTGATCCTCACTTCTCAACCGAACATGTGTCCTTCATCTATCAAACCCCGGAGCCTATGTGTCACTGTGTTCATATAAATAACTTGGACTTTCAAAGTTTTAAGAAATAACATTATTTATTGAACCCTCAATCTAAAATATAAGATTTTTTACTATTCAACATGTACTTTGAAGAGCTAAAAACTATATGAAATTTTGTTTTATTTTTTAAAAATAAATCTAATATTTATTATTAATAACTATTACTTTTTAAAAAAAAATTAATATCCACCCCTTATACTTATAATTCCAGAAGCAATGTATTTGTAAAAATTTGCGCCACGTGTCCTTCTCTGAACAAAGCTAAAGAAGCAGTTTTCAACTCTCTCGCAATTTCCTCTCAACCACGTTCTCTTCAACCGCTCAACTTCACTTTCTTCCTCAAATTGTTCTTCCTCAAATCTCCTTCTCTTCTCTGAACCTTGAATCTCACCGGCGGTTTCGTACATCTCCTTCTCTGAACCCACTTCGCTAATACGAGTCTAAGGAGAATATTTTTGGTCGGGGAGTCTACGAAGAAGATAAGAGGCGCCATTGGAGGACTACTCAGAAAGCCCAAGCTAGGTTTCATCCCACTCTCTTCCACCTACTCAACCTCCTCCGGCGAGGGATCCGGACAAGGGGACACCGTCCCGTCCCGATTCCAGTTCACAACCATCCAGCCGGAGACGCCCTAATCCGGTGAGGCATCGGGCGTTCCGGCCCAATCTGTTGCCCCAATCCCCGGGCGCGGGCATGGCAGAGGCAAATCCTTGCCTTCCTCTCCTTTCCTCCTGTCTTTCAACATTTGCTGCTCCGGATACAGTCCCTTCCTCCGAGAAATCCTCCTCCGGCGTCGGTCGAGGCTGCGGCGGCGCCGGTGTTGAGGTGAATAAGGAGGATTCAAGGTTTAAGACGCCAATGTTCTTTTCCAAGGATGGCGGCGAGAGTAGTGGCTCTGATGCTGCAGCGCGTGTCAGGGGTCATGTGAACCCTAATTTCAGGAGGCGAATTTGCCTGATAATCTGGTAGGGGTTTTGTCGGGTATGGGCCATGGACAGACCCCTAAAGGCCGGACATGCCATCGGAACCGGAGGAGAACCGACATCCCCGACTCTGCAGCGGAGGTTTCCAACCAGGATTTGAGAGACTTAGAGAAGAGGCATCCATGGCTAGTGAGAGCGGCGATGTGAGGGGAGCTAGGCAGCCTACATTGAACCAGGAGGAAGCGAAGAGTGACCGTGGTAGGAGACGTGGCTTCGAAAGTAGTGGTAGGAGAGAGGGTGTCGAGAGAGGCGTTAGGAGAGAGGGCGATGCAGTTGGTGAGGGCTGGAGGCGATAATCGGGTAGAGCCATGGCGCAATTGGTTGGCGGGAAGAGGTCGAGTTGGGTGAGGCGACTCAGTCAGGACAACAGAATTAAGTGACTGCAGGGGGCACTCGACTACAATCGAAGGTGGGATGCGTCGAATTGAGGTACAAAGCTCTATGTTTGCAGTTTAAATATGTTGATTTTTGAGTACATAAGGTCTACTGTTGATGAATTTGTTTTGTAGATTCTTTAATATTCTCATCAGTATCTCATTTGCAAGTAGGTTGTTAAATGTAATAGTGACTAAGCATTGACATATATAAATATATACCTAGGAGGTCTATTTCGTATGACATCTTTTGCCAATGAAGGAAAACTCCTAGAATTAAAGTATTCTTCAATTAAGTTGGGTGTGAGATTCTTGCATTTCAACTTCCTAGATCCTTGGTTTCTATCATAATCACATAGTCTCCCAATCTATAGATTAGTTACCGATTACGCCCAAATGCACAAATGGTAAAACATAAAGGAAAAGAAATTGCTACACTTAACATTAATTTTTGTCTCAACACACATTTTATTTCATGTCAAAGCATACAACAATTTTTTATTTGTAAGAGGTTTGTTTCATGTCAAAGCACACATTTTACTTGAATATAAGTATTATTCTGAAACAGTCTTTGGTTCAGAAGCTCATTTGTAGCGTAGCGTCTCATGTGAGTGATCTTTGCTATGTGTAAGAGTCAAGAAGCAGAGGACGATACAAGTTATGAAGCTAGATGATCTTCTCAAGCAGTCCCTTGCTCAAAGAAATTTCCAAAAGATCAGAAATTTTAACAGGAACTGGGCAAACACGCGAAAATGAATCCTCTTGAGCTGTTTTCCTGCCCCTTTTCATTACACTACCGCGACCTCAGGTTAAGCTGATTCGCCATTTTGGAGACGGTGGCTCGGCCTCCTTCACCTTCTTACCCAATAGAGGTTCACTTTCACATAGAGTGCGCCTTCATCTCTCTACGAAGTCCAAAGTTTAAGGTTCGTAACGCGGGCTAAACACAATCCCACCTAACCCTTTAGTGCTTTGATATATGTAGAGTCCTGATGTGCATGAGTCTTGAAATATTAACCGAAAGATAAGGGTTTTTCATCCCTGTAACTCAACAACTGTTGTAGGTCGTACCAATTGCTTTGCACAGAGAATAGCATCTAGGAAGTTAGTTGTATATATACGTAATAACCTGAAATGAAATAAAAATAAAATTACATTTTCAATTCTCTTTAAATTGATAGTTGGAGTCCTGCAGATCTCCAAAGGCCAATTTGGAATGATATACATTCTTTTGACCTGATTAGATCAGTGGGTTGAACGACCATTCTTGGAATCTTTATTACATTAAATTATGTTCTTTTTATATTTGTGGCTTTTTGGAGGGGTGGTTGAGACAGGAAATGTGCATCCTCAATTATTGTTGCTGAATTTTCGCTAGGCTCTACGGTCATTGAATGGGAGAGTATATGCTATTCTTTCATGAATTGATTAAATTGTATTCTTTTTATATTATGGATTGATTTTTATTCTTCTTTTACTTCATATATGCTATTCTTTCAGGAGATGCAGCGTATAAAGCTTGTTTCAAAGATGGTTTGCCATAGTGTGGCATCTTGGTGCCATCCCCGCGCTCCAAATCTCGATATTTTAACTTGTGGTAAGGACTCTCATATATGGTACACTTCTATCTCCTTTGTGTTTTTTTTCCCTGTTTGTAAGTGCTTGTGTCTTCTTTAAACAATTCTTTTACATATCGTGGTCTCTGTTATCCAACTGATATTGTGATTGAGCCTGATTTTTTTTTTTGTCTTGAACTATAAATAGTTGCTGATGCACATTTCCTGTCTCATCTGTTTGATGGTGTTTAAGAAATAAAATTTGGTGGATCTTTGCAAGGGCATTGAACATCCTACTTTGCGCTTACAAGGCCATTGTGTGAACTTTCTTCATTGGTTCCTTCCCAAGCGCTTGCATCCCACAAGAAAATTAAGGTTTGTAGCTCTGCTTCATGCGTATTGTTTGTAAATAAGTGGTTTGGTTTTTAGAATTGTACTGATTCATACGTAAATAACTTCTATTTGTGCAAGATAATTGAAAGTGTAAATTTATATTGGTCTTATAAATGGGTCAAATAACTTCTATTTCTTTCTAGCATAAAGAAAAAAAACTCATCTTCAGAACCCCCATTTGCTTTGCTGTTATTAACTATATGATTTTAACATTTAGGCTGAGAAGGCTGCTTTTGAGGAGCATGAGAAGAAGAAAGAAGAGGAGGCAATAACATTAAAAGTCATTTAGGATATGTTTTAGAATCACTATTACGTAAATTAAGATCACACTCAATTTCAAATCTCATATCTTTTGGTAACTAGAATAAAGGACGTAGAGGAGTTAATATCACGCGACAAAGAACTTCTCCATAGTTGTGGTTAAGACTACTATTGATTACAAACATCACGTCTTTTGGTAACTAGAATGCCCTTTAACACTTTCATAGCACAGAAAAGTCAAATCAATAAATCAGCCAGCCAAAACAAATCATACATAAATTATGGCGACGAGAAGCTGCGATTTGAATTAATATTATATAGTGTGCTTCCTTTTTGCTGAAGATCCATTAATATGAAAGCAAATAGTAAGGAAATATTTTGGTTTAATCACAGGAGAGGGCATGGGAAAGAGGGTGTGGACGGGGGCTGCAGTAGGCACTGCTATTGCTCTGCTGTTGGAGGTTAGGGGCCCTGCTCTTATTTGCAAAGGAGGATTGCAAGATGAGAAGGCAATGAAGATGAGAAAGATGAGGGGACCTCTGGCTCGACAGCAAAAGCAAAGGAAAATGAGAGCATAATCATGACAGCAGGATGTTTAAAAGAAAAAAAAGAATGGAGCCTCATGTGAAAATGGTAGTAATGGGAAGGATGCGAAATAGAATGAAGGAAGGAGTACTGAAGGTATTGTATGTAAGGAGGCTGATGAGAGCGTGTGTAACAAGGGTGTTGCAAGTGCAAGGGTTGTGGGTGCTGTTGAGATACGGAAAATGACAGCCAAAGGCGCAACGAAGTCGGCACACTCGGACCCTGTTGTGCTGCTACCTAAGGTGGGTTGAGGTTAGTGCTATTTAGGTTTGATATTCAACCTTTGATACAGATTCAACCCTTTTATTCCGAAGGAAGAGGAGAAATACACCATAAAGATAAGATAGGAAATGTTTTGTGCATTCTTAGAAAATTATATAGTACTATAGAAAAAACATTTCACACCCTTGCCTTAGGCACGGGACGTCTATTATTGGCTACCGAGTCCTTACCCTCGAACCGTGATCTTCATTTGCTGACTTGTGGATCTCAATTAATATTATTGGCAAATATAACTTGATAATTTGTTTATTAGACAAATTATTTCATGCACTCTCTATTATTAAAGAAAACAGATACGATGACTTTCCTGAATCAATATGGGTTTGTGATGCCATATTATATGGTCACTAAAATGCCTCTTGGATGTTTTCAATTATTAAAGCAAGTATCTTTTGTGACATGGTTCCAAGCAGGGTGTTTTTTATGTTTTCTTGGATATTTTCATGTATTAAAGCAAGTATCTTTGGTGACATGTGTAGTTTACAGGGTTTGGTGGAAGGGAAAAAATAGTATGTTTTCACTTTGCTCCCCCCAACAAAGTTTAGAAACATTGTTCGAGTATATATTTTTTTAGTTCCAAAATACTAGAAAGAACCTACTTTCTTCTAAATTGCTTGATGCTTTTGTAGGGTTGTTAGGATGAAACAAACTTTTGCCGATTTCTCCTCAGCCTCAGTTGTTGTGCAACTATCAATCATGTCTCCGTAGCCTCTGTTGCCCATTCTGGAAGTTTCAAGTTATCACAATACTGCATATGGAGCTAACACAAGCACATGAATATAGATATCAAAGAACAATGCCCAACAATCAAGCTTCTATTTGATACAGAATGAACTAACTTACTTGGCCTGCTTAACTTAATTGTGTTCTTCTATTGCATTTGCTTTAAGTTCATTGTTGTATAATCTCTATGCTTTTTACATCTGATATTTCCCTGAAAAATGTCCTTCTTGAGCTCCTTTACGTGGAATTTGTTGAACAATTGGCAGGAGATGAATTGAAGTAGTTGTCGATCATCCACTCATATTCATAAGTAGTTGAATGTTAGATAATGAGCATATTCTATGAAAATGACACCAAATTACATTGAGAAAATCTACTGTTAAACATTTACAAAGAGATTAATCTCAAGGGGGCATGTACTTGGAAGTTCCATAGTGTCTAATGAATCATTTTCAACCCCAATACAAATCTTATACCTCCGCATATATCTATTTGGAGTAAGTGGAAGCCCTCGGTTAATGGGCATGGCATCGGCATCTAGGACTGAATTTGATCACTGATCACCAAACCCAGTCCCACTCCTTGATCATATCTAACTAAACCATCTGCATTCACTCTCAACCTCTGTTCATGTCCACAGTTCAGAAGTTATGGTAGAGTTAGCTATAGGACCTTCACCAACAGTACCAAGAATGGTTAAAATGACGAAAGAACAAACTGTTGAAGCAAAGAAAAATTGGTGAATCTAAAGTGGTGATTAATGGTTCATCAGTTCATCTCTTCTTTTTTGATCATGTGAGATGAAACTTCCCAAATCCTTGCAGTCCATTTCTTGATAATAATCCAATTTTTGAAAGGTTTCATAATTTTATCTCTTATTTGGTAGGGATTGAGAAATTTTTTTTAAAAAAAAAAGGTTTCATAACTTCAATTCATCTCTTAACTATAGATGATTATAAATTAACAAGTTATGAGATAAACAAGTTTTATTTCGGTGGATCATATGTCATTTGATCATAATGGAGCTTTGTTGTCCAAATTTATATACATGAGTTATATGATATCTATTTCTTTTCTTAAAACTTTTGTTTGGATTTGTTGGTCATTTAGTAATTTTAACCTACAGTTTCAATTTGAGTGTCACGTGGTTTTGTTTGATTATTATCACTATAGCTTTTTATCAAAGTTGAGTAATTAAAGGTTAAATGTTAGTAATTAAAGGTTAAACTTTAACCTACACTTAGGAGCTTTGTAGAAACCTTCTCACTTCGTAACCTTTGATCTCTTTGCGTTTCGATTTACTTTACCATTGTAGTAAAGTGACATGCAATCCTACTTAGTGCATAATAGTACATCTGGGTATTTCAAATGTTTTTGTGATTTGTTGCCATAACATCATGTTTGTAACTTAACATATATATTATTGGTGAGGTACTAGCTAACCCGAAAGGCCTAAAAGGGAGACATTTGATGTTTGATAAGTATGGGTAAATGTATTCTCTATTGGCTATGCGCATGCAAGGTTCATTCCTGTTCTCTTTTGATTATATATGCACAACGAGGGTATTTTATTTTTCTAAGTAATTTAACACGTAGTAATTTTTAAAAAAATAATTAAAATTGCTTACTCAAACCATGGCTTAGGAGCGTTTGGTTGATGTCTATGCTCTCATTTCTATAGTCATGTAAATGAGGAAAAGTCTAAAGTTGAAACTACGAATATAAAGATGACACACAACCCTTGAGTTATAAGTGTGCAGTGTGTCTTAGACTCTTAGGTCATCAATCAAGAAAAAATTTTCAATTTGAGAGATATAACTTCTTTTTTATTTAAATGTAATGGATAACATGACAACAATTCAAATGAAATGAAATATATTCATGGTACGAGGGAGAACTAAATAGGTAAATTTCAATAAAATACTCACCCGTACAAGGTACGGAAAAAGTACTAGTTTTATATATTTTTTAAAACATCTGACATTATTGATTGAAGGAAGTAAAAAAGCGATATTAATAGCATAGCCTAGTGTTTTTTTTTAACCACTAAAACTCAAATTACTACTATAACATCGTCATTAAATTTGATCATATCATTAATTAAGTCAGTATCTACCAAAAACTGAGTGAAAGAACCAATTGAACAAAGTACAAACTGCAAATTCAGAATTCAATCAGGGCTGTTTTATGATTTCAAAAAGGTTGCACATAGTCTGGTTTGAATTAACCTAAGTCGGGTTTTAGTTAGGATTTAAAATTAAAATCTTTAAATTGAACCAAGGTTCATCGGTCCCAGACTCCCAGATCTATTCATCCATTTTTGTCTAATTGTGCAAATTTCCAGACTTTAAAAAATGAGAAATTTGAAATTTGGAGAAAGAAATAGCAACGGTCGAATGTATCTGGTTCCCACATGGGATATTTCCTAGAAATTCTCTTCACGGAATTACAGAGACACGCGCTCTAGAGTGTCAGATGCCACTGTAGCCGGAGCTTAACCACACACCACACACCACACACAGAGTACAGCTGAGCATTTTCAGGTTTTTTTTATATAAATAAAATAAGGGATTGATCATACAGTACTATATTCCGTATTTAAATTGTTTGAATGCAATTTTAGTTATTGGCTTTCCCATTTCAAAATAGTTTGGTTAGCAATTCAAAAATATAAAAAGTATAAAAATCTTGTTTGGTTGGATTTTTTTCACAGAAAAATACAGGAAGTTTCCATTTTAAATGAATTTAAAATACATACTCCCCATTAGTTAAGTTGCAATTTCACCCTTTTGTATTTAAAAATTTTCAATTTTCCTATTTAACCCTCTAAAATAAAAGGTTAATCAAATAAATTTTCACAATTCCCATGAATTAAACTTCATGAGAATTCAATTCTCATGAAATAACTTCCCGGAAATTTAAATTTCTATGTTCAACCAAACGAGCCCTTACTGAGAAGGAGTATTTCAAAAAGCTTTTTATAAAAGGTTTTTTAGTTCATACAGTACTACGCTAAGTTGCAAGTGCAATTGAAGTTGTTTTTTCTAGTTAACACTTTGACAATGGTTTAACATCTCATTCTCTTTTTAACCAGTCCAAAATTGAGAACGGATTAAGTGCATAAGCTGAATGAGATTCCATGCTAAATGCACTCGACAATTGAATGACTAGCTCATCAGTTTATATATATAATGTTTATTTAGTATCAGTTTGTCTATTGTGTATCATAAGGACATAGAATAAGAATACTTTATTGGGAAATAAAACCCTAAAAGTAAATGAGTGAACCTGCTAATATAATTTAAAAATGACTAAATCGGGTGTATTTAGGAGAAATATTTTCTAATTTGGCATATTAAGGGCATATCAGCAATAGGTTAAGCTCTCAAACGTACTTTATACGTTTATTTTATAAAGATTAAGAGACTGCATTTAGTTTTAATTGTTCTAACAATTTTTTGAAATGCTTTTTTAAGAGGCTGATTGAAACCAAGAAAATATTTGTGAATTTAGTTTATTAACAAATGTATTCATCCCCTGATACAACCACGGAAGAATAAAATATTGATACTCTCAGTCTCATCCGAATCTTCTATTCAGGTAGATAAGAACGCGTTGATTTGGAGTCTAGATGCTCCTCCTAAGGTAATTTTTTTTTTATGGAAAATCTGTCAGCTTGGCCTCCCAACGACAGATCAGCTTGCTCTCTGGGGTGTCCTTGTTCCTTCTATCGGCAATTTATGTAATTGCTCGACGGAATACGATGTTCATCTATTGCTAGAATGTCAATTTACAAGCTATCTCTTTCAACTCCCCGCACACATTAGATCTACTATACTCAATATGATTGCCCAGTCTAGAAATATAAAACCAATCATTCACTTCATTGGAACTAATCTCTCAAATGCAGCATTAGCTAAACTTGCTTTTGCTTGGTGGTCAGTTTGGTACATTCGAAACCAACACGTGTTTAGGCTAGAACATATCCCTTCAAGGGACGCCGCCTTACATCTTATTAAAACTCACGAGATAAAATGGGGTAACACTCTTTGATATGACAACACCCTTGACAAAGATACCCCATCTCAATCGCGCAGACTCAAGCAACCTAAAAAGAAGAAAAAAGATCGCCAGATTTCTTGGCGAAAACCGTCGGGTGGTACTTTCAAACTCAACTTTGACGGATCAACAATCGCAAATAACGTCAGCTCGGCGGGTGTGGTTATAAGGGATTGGAATGGAAGCCCGATACATATAGGATATCAAAAGCTCGGCAGAAAAAGCGCACTCAAAGCGGAGGCCCTTACCCTCAAACTTGGGGTTCAACACGCTCTTGAACTCCGTATTGATAAAATCCAGATTGAAGGATATTCGAGCATCATCATGAACTACTTAAATAACAAATTCACACATCCCTGGGAAATCAAAGTTATCTTGTCCGATGTACAACGCTTATCATCGTCTTTGAAAGAAGGACATGTACCCAGCTTGGCAATAGAGTGAATGATAAGGTTACACACATTTGTCACTCTGTCTGGTGTGTCGATACTTATAACAATTCTGATTTTTTAGACCTCGTCCGAAAAGATGACTTCGGGTAGGGCTTGTCCATCCGAATTTTTTCCTAATAAAATAAAATAAATTGATACTCTCGTTTCGTTGGGATCATCATTGAGGTTCACATTATATTTTTACTTGATTCAAATCAAACTTTATTTGATGGTCCCGGGCGGGTCAAACACTCTTGGATTTTTATTCTACTACTTTGAATCTTGTCGACCGTTTCTCGTCCTCTTCCTCTTCAAACTCCAAAGACTCCAAACAGGCCTCCTGGTTCCCCCTGTTTTTCTCAAAAACCCCTTTCTGGGACAACACAAAATCCCACATACAGATTGAGCTATTAAACATCAAATCTCTTGGATTTCTATCAGAAATTTTGAATCTTGCCTATCACTTTTCGCCTTGTTCCTCTTCGATGTCCAAATTAGCTCTTCTGGGCATCCCTAAATCTCAAAATTTCTTTCTGCCTGCAAGATCAAGTTCAAAATTTTGAATCTTGCCGACCGTTTCTCGTTCTGTTCCACTTCGAAGTCCAATTTAGGCCTACTGGGTATCCTTAATTTTCAAAATCCCTGTCACCGAAAAACCACATACACAGCGAGAGGTCTAAACATCAAGCTAGTTAGGGTTTCCTTTTGGGGTAGATGATGCACAGAATTTCCTCTTTCTGAGTCTTAAATCTTAGTTCTTGAATTACAAGCTAGTTAGGGTTTACTTTTGGGGCTAATTAAATCTTCCCATGGCGGCTGTCAAGTTGTCAACTAAATGATTTAGGGGAGAAAGAGAGAAATCCAGATTCAGTTTCAAGGTAAAAGTTGCATTACATTCATGCCACTTGCTTTTGATTTTTGCTATGAATTCAAATTATCTCCAGATAGATTGTGGGCAACTCTCCATTGACAGGGACCATCTAGCCATTTATCTCTCTTTTGAAGCCCACAAAAAGTGGAAAAGTCCCTAACTTTTTGTCTCATCTTCAAAGATCCCCACTTTGTTAGACCTGATCAAAGTTTGTTAATATGCTTGAAATTGTAAATTTGTAGTTGATTTGAGTTTTTTCACTTCAATTTTAGAAAAAGGTCATTTTTGTAAACAGCTCATAGACAATCTTTCAGGTATTTGTAGGTAGAAATAGCTAATAGCTTGCCTTAGCTGTTTGGGAGTAAATTGATTAAATTCCATCCATCTATATCAATACCAACTGTACTATATTGATATAGTCTACTGAGAACATGCTTTTCTTTTTCAATGCTTGTAATTATGGAGACATTCAATTTTCCATTATTCATCATGATTGTGATTTTTTTCCTCTTCTTCATGTTAGTGGAATTCCTTTCATGTGAATTGGTGGATAATTCACTTAGCTGTCATTCACCTCATTTATCTATGATTACCCTTGTGAATTATGAAGATACCCTTTTGTGTCACTTAGATGATTGCAAGTTCAAAGTATTCTTTTGAGCTAATTCTAATTTGCTGTGCATCAGTTTAATTGTTTATCCTCTGATCTTGTCAAATAAAAATTGTGAATTCAGAGATCTCAATTCAGCCTGTGAAGCAAACAATGGTGGAGGAGAAAGATAGAGACGGATTGCTCGATACCCAGAAGGCCGAAGACTGGCTATCTCGAGTGCAGGATCTTGTGCCTGTAGCCGTTGACATAGCCAGACAAGTGAAAGGGTTCACAGCAAGATGGAAGATGATCACATCCAAGCTTGAGCAGATCCCTCCTCGCCTGTCGGACTTATCGAGCCACCCTTGCTTTTCGAAGAATGGCCTTTGCAAGGAACAGCTGCAATCTGTTGTGAAGACTCTAGATGAAGTCCTCCGGTTAGCTGAGCTATGCAATCAGGAGAAGTATGAGGGTAAGCTGCAGATGCAGAGTGAGCTCGACTCGTTGTGTGGGAAATTGGATTTGGTCTTGAAAGATTGCTTGCTGTTGATCAAGACTGGTGTGCTCAGCGAGTTCACCACAACTCGTGCAGCACCATCATCCGAGCCTGAGAGCATCAGGGAGTTGCTTGCAAGGCTCCAAATTGGACACTTGGAGTCGAAAACCAAGGCGCTTGACACCCTTGTTGAGATCATGAAAGAAAATGAGAAGAGTGTGTTGTCGTGTATCGGAAGAAGCAACATCTCTTCCCTAGTCAACCTCCTCTCCACGACTAGTGCAAGAAATCGGGACAAGGCAGTAACCATAATCTCTTCATTAGTAGAGTCCGGGGGCTACGAGAACTGGCTGATTTCGGAAAGTGTTCTTGCCAGTCTCATAAGGTTGATCGAGTCAGGAAGCCCCATTGCCAAGGAAAAAGCTACCATGTCCCTCCAGAGGCTCTCTATGTCAGCCGAGGCAGCTGATGCAATGGTCCGCTATGGAGCCGTTGTGCCACTGCTCGAGGCCTGTGAGGCTGGTGACTCGGTCTTGCAAGCCATGTCCGCTAGGACACTCAAGAACCTATCGGCTTTTCCTGATGTACAGCAAAACTTAGTTGATGAAGGTGTCATTCGGGTCATGATCAGCCTCCTTGATTGTGGAATGCTGTTGGGTTCAAAGGAGTATGCAGCCGAGTGCTTGAAGAATGTCACTGCGAGCAACGAGAGCTTCCGAAGACTAGTCATTGAAGAAGGTGGAATTCGAACCCTCTTGGCTTATCTTGATAGCCCTTTGCCTCAGGAGCCTGCTGTTTTAGTATTGAGGAATCTGGTTGGTTCAGTGCCAATTTCAGTGCTCGAGTCCCTTGGCTTCCTTCCGCGGCTGGTCCATGTTCTAACATCCGGATCCTTGGGGGCCAAGCAGGCCGCAGCATCAGCTATTTGTCGAGTCTCCACCTCAACCGAAACCAAGAGAATGGTGGCTGAGGGCGGCTGCATTCCTCTCCTCGTAAAGCTGCTTGAGGCTACAAGTAACGGAGCCAGGGAGGCAGCTGCACAAGCCCTCGCGGCCCTAATGACCCTCCTTCGGAACCAAAGGGAAGTCAAGGACGACGAGAGGAGCGTGCCAAACTTGGTCCGGTTGCTTGATCCAAACCCAAGCAACACAGCCAAGAAGTATGCAGTCGCGTGCTTGGAAGGTCTTTCATCGAGCAAGAAGTGTCGGAAGCTCATGATCTCGTATGGGGCTATCGGGTATCTCAAGAAGCTCACTCAGATGGACGTCCATGGCGCGAATAAGCTGTTGGATCGACTCGAAAAGGGTAAAATAATAGGCCTGTTTAGCAGAAACTAGGAGCCAATGTGTCTGCTTTTGTGCAAGTTCTCAGTAACCTTCCATGTACCAAATTTGTATGAATCTATGTTTCATAACCTTATGAAACTTGAAGACTGTTAAGAGAGAGTAGTTTTAGGTGTTCTCAAACCTGAAAATCTATGTAATATCTTTGCTAGTTGAAGTTATGAATCTGTTTAGACAAATGTTATGATTTATCAAATAACTTGTATCACCTGAGATTACAGCTGATATGATCATAATGTGTTGATAGATATTAAAAAAAAACATGGCAAAAATATTTTGAAGTACAGAATACTAAATTTGCGCAACTAAGGGTGTGTTTGGATTCTCAATGCATTACGCTTACAAGTATAATCATTTTTAGTGTTAGGTTAAAAATATTTTAAGGTATTTAAATTAACGTAAGGTATTCAAAAAAAAAAAATCAGATGATTTTTTAAGGTTTTATATTACAAAATAGCAGTAATTAATTGAGATAACCCATGGATAGATTTGTGTGATAGGGAAGTTTGTGTTGTGACAGTGAGAGGAAAATCACAATTTGTCTGGTAGTGTGAGTAATAAGCTCAAAAAGGGATAGCCAAACACGGCCTTATCACACAAGCTGACCCTTACCCCAAAATTCAATCTCCAGCCTCCACAGGAGGAGGAAGATTTGCCAGACAAAATACGTGTTTGTGTGTGTGGGAGAAACCCTATTTTTCGTCCTCGTCTTCATCCCCTTCTTGAATCTTGGTAATTTCCGCCTCCTTGTTTCTCCTTCCCCAAATTCAAAACCCTAGAATTTGGTTATATGCTTGTAAGATTCCGTTTGGTAACTCTTCTTGCTTTGAATTGATTTCTGTGTTGCTCGATTCGTGCTCAGCTCTGGTTGAATTTTAGTGGGCTTTTGTTCTTTTTTGCTTGTAGTGCCTTACTAGTTCGCTCTATGATGTGCAATTTCCTGATTTTCGACATCCACGGTTCACACTTCACCCCCTGAATTGGGCTTGTGTTGAATTGAACAGTAATTTACCATTAATATATAGAAGGTCGATTTCTCAGGATTAATGAATATTTTTTTTGCAATAAATGAGTTTGCAAGTATTGATACTTGATAGATTATAGATAAATGGTCTTCTTCTCTAGTAGCTTGAAATTGCAGCCTGTGAATTAAGCAGAGGGAGTTACATGCCCATTTATCTAGTAATTGGGGTTGGATGTCGGATTATCGAGTTAATGAGCTCCACTGTATGCAATCCATCCATGGCTAGCAGCATGTTATAGCTGGATATTATCCTATCCTAACGGCAGGAGCCGAGAAGGGGGTAGCCTTTTCTTTCATAGTCAAATTTGTGGACTTAAGTCTTAAGTCTTATGATGATGGTCTGGTAGGGGATAAATTGGCCTTTTCTTCTGCCCTTTTTCAAGTTGAATTACTACATAGGGACTGTCAATGTCTAGAACCGAGCGAGATGAAATAAACTCTAAATTTACCCAATTCATTCTTACAATATATACTTGTGGAAATACTTTTTCGTTGATTCCTATTATGATGTGAGGTCTTTGGTATGTTTTAGTCTTTTCTATAAAAAATTTCCCCCTCACCACCGTGTCATCTTATGTTGCTCAATGCATTTATGAAGATAAAAAGATGACCGCACTAGATGCGACAAGGGCAGACCTCGGTCTTGTTGTTGTGTACTTGCACAAGGCTGAAGCCAGGGACAAGATATGCAGGGCAATTCAATATGGTTCAAAATTCTTGAGCAATGGGCAACCTGGTACCGCCCAAAATGTTGACAAGTCAACCAGCTTGGCAAGAAAAGTTTTCCGTTTGTTCAAGGTTAGCTATGATAGTGTAGTAGGTTCAGAATAGCTTAATTAAGCCATTACTAGCCTTCTGCCTCCTCAACCTGTTCCATATTTTGAGTTGTTTTGCTTTTTGTGGATGATGAAATTGAAGTCTTTGTGGTATTCTTTGCTACTTCAGTTTGTCAATGACTTACACGCTCTTATCAGCCCAAATCCAAAGGGAACTCCTCTGTCACTGATATTACTCGGGAAGGTAAGTGATATTCCATAGTTGGTATCATTTGTGAAATCTCTGTTCCACTTTTGTCTTACACCAAGGACTTGCTCTTTCCCCAGTCAAAAAATGCACTGTTGTCGACATTCTTGTTTCTCGATCAAATTGTGTGGCTTGGTAGATCTGGCATCTATAAGGTATGTGGTGCAACTTTCTTATCCGCCTTTGAATTATTCAAGGTAATTAGTACAATGAGAGCACTATCTCACTAGTTGCTTAACAGAACAAAGAGCGAGCGGAGCTAATTGGAAGAATCTCTCTCTACTGCTGGATGGGTTCATCTGTGTGCTCCACCTTGGTTGAGGTCTGTTGTTACACAATGTTCTTATCTTCATCTGTTATGCAACGACTTAATGTTATTAAGTTGGAGAATAGTGAACACCTACCTTAATATTTCAGCTTGGGGAGCTTGGTAGACTTTCTGGCCAAACGAAGAAGTTAGAGAAGGAACTTAAAGGCAGTGACAAGTATAAAGTACGTAATGTTGGTTTGTAGTTGGCTACTGGATGTATCTTGTTATTTTTATGGGCTCATGTATATTGTTACTTTTCCCCCTTTCTGATGCTTTGCTGAGTGCAGAATGAGCATTATCGTGCTAAACTTGAGCAGTCAAACGAGAGGTCATTGGCTCTGATTAAAGCAGCTGCAGATATTGTTGTCGCAGTTGGACTGCTGCAATTGGCTCCGAAGAAAGTGACTCCCCGTGTCACCGGAGCTTTTGGATTTGCCACGTCTCTCATTTCGTGTTATCAGGTACTGTTTTGTTCTTTTCACTACTACTTAGTCTACGTTATTTGAGTGGAAAAAAAATTCATTTTTGTTGATTACATTTTAGCAAATGCCCTTATATGCTTATGTTTACATGGACACATTTTCCATCTTTGCTTTGCTACCTTTACCATGGTCATTTGAAAAATGTTTTAACGAAAGTTGCTTATGTGCATTTAGTAAGGTCACGGGTCAAGTGTTTAGAGGGAGTGTGATTGTAAGAAACGAGGAATCAAGAATCCCAACCTGATCCCAGGTGTTTGGGTTGCAATTTTCACTTTCCCAAACTGATACCACAGAGTACTCATACCTGCAACCTATATCAGTATTGGCTTACCCCTGACCATTAGTGAGAAACTGTCTTTAAAACTTAGCCAAACATCTATCAAATTCCAAAATCATACCTGGACTTTAACTAAACGCCACATTAAAAAGTGGTGTTGCATCCCAAGTTCCCAACCTATATCAGTGTTGCATGATAAATTTCATAAATCGGTATTGTATCTGTTTTTTTTTTTTGAAGAAAATGTTTCTATTTATGTGTCGAGTAATAGGAAGGTGTAAAGGGAGACATCATTTGCTCTTTGTTGTTGACCAATGCTTCTATTTTGCTGCAGCTGCTTCCTTCCCGACCAAAGCCGAAGACATCTTAAACATGGAAGTCAGGGTCACCAATCAAGCTTTAAGATCATAATAATCTCAAGGATCTGTTGGTTAGTACACTTGATATATGTTTCTGGGACGCTGGCATTCTATGTGGGACAATGGGGTTCATCTTTGTATTGTCTTCTAGTAGTTTGTTTCATTGCACATATTCTTATGGTAATAACGCCCCCAATGCTTATTGATATGTTACCGGGCATCCCAAAATACTGGCATTTGCCACGCTAAATGCCCCATGAAACATGCAGAAACTTGCCTTGTCCATCGCGTTTTCTAAAGGACCCCAGTTTGGGGACAATAACGGACAGGTTGGGAAACGATGAAAGCAGACGGGGTCCTAAATTGTATATCTATCATGCTTCTTACAATACCAATGGACTTGAAATGTACACTTTTTTTAGTTTCATAGTCGTTATCTGCGTATCGTGTTGCTGTTGTTTTGTTTTTGTGTCCGTTTCACAAACAGTGTTGCTTGTTCTTGCGATCTGCATCAAATGACCATTCCCTATTCCTCAGTATTGGTACCAACCGCTACCGGGCCCTAAATCTGTAGCGCCTTTTTTAGCTTCAGGCTATGGGTTTTATGTGCTTGTTAGTTTTTTCCTTCATGGGAATTGGGAACTGTCCCTTTGTCATGTTCCTGTTGTTTTTTGGGTCTGGTTGATGCATAGCGTTTGCTTGATTTACATCAAATGATCTGATCTAATCCATGCTGGGACCGGATCCGATTGGTGAATTTGTAAATAATGGAGTAATAATAATAATAAAGGTTAGATTTACCCCTCTTTCACCCCACCCTAATGAAGATCTCTTATAACACACGTGTAACTCTAGAAGCATCAGTTAATTATTTCGTGTATAATCTAACTTTGAGCGCTCAACATTCTTCAGCGAACTCATATCAGGCTTGAAATTGATTGCTTGTGATGCCTCTTCTGTTTCTGCTAGTTGTCTGACGAATGTGGCGACATGATATCTTCTCTATCGTCCACAAGAATCAAGCCATCCGGCAACACAATAATCCTAACCTCTGCACTGCATCCCGATCAATACTGGTTCGAATGAGTTGGTTAATGCTCGGCCTTGGCTTTCATCTTTCCATCTCCAAACACAATGTAGGCGGGCAAAACACTTGCAAAAGTATGCATGTTCGATTCAAGAAACTTGAATATACAACATTGGTCAAAGCCAAATTTGGATGCAAGACGATGGCAGGGTGTATGAAGACATCAAGCATCGAGTCTTGGTATGACGACTCAAAAGTTGGTCTAGACTAAATTTTTTGGACTGGATCTAGGAGATTAGGTTCGGTTAATTACGTCTAAATCGAACTTTTACTAAATTAATTAAAAAAGTTATACGATGCTGGTTTAAATTGAAACAACTTTCATTAAAAAATTATAACCCATTCAAAATATTGTACATATTTTTGAAAGTTTTATATAACATATACTTCGGCCCTTCAGGATGCACGCACACAAAAAACTTTTTATGATTTTATATTTATTTGTCAGTTAAGTGCAGTTAGGGTTTGGACTTGAACCAAACCGAAGCTAATATATTGAGTTCGGTTTTTGGTCCAAAGAATTCATAAATTCAGTTTTAGATTCGTTTTATTTGGTTTTGGACAGTTAAACAACTCTAAGTCTAGGTAGGGTGGCAAATAAATGCATGGCAGCTTCAAGATTCCTATGCTATAGGAAAGGACCACTAAAACTCGTAAATTCTATAGGAATAATAGGATAATAGCGAAACCTTCTTTTGTATGAGGCAAAATGTTGGGCGACTACTAATGCAGAAGAGCAAAAGCTTACGATGATAAATATGAGAATGCTCATATAGATGTGCAATAAAACGAGACTAGATATGATTAAAAATAAAGTTATTTCCAATTGATAAAGTACAGGGAAAGAGTGCTATACACACATTGTGGAGGGTTAGATTAGACGACGAGGGGTGTTCAAAGTTGTATCCTTTTTGGCTATTGAGATTTGAGATTAGGATATCTATCATATTCATGCTCATTGCCATAATATTAATGGACTTGAAATGTACACTTCTTCGTGCCATAATATTAATGGACTTGATATTTTATAGGATGTAAAAAGGTAGCTAAATTTGATGAAATATTTGTGTTAAATATAATTTAATAAGCTAGTATTATGTTTGGAAAACTTAACTACTAGCAGATGCATATTTGAGAATAAAAAATCATGAGTTCTGAAAAATTTGGGTATAAAAATGCATGATTTCAAAAGTAATTAAACTAAAATCTTATATTTATTTTATTTAAAATCATATAATATTAAAATCGTGAAAAGAAAAAATTATGTCAAAAACTATATAAGGGATTATAATTCACATACAAGTACAATAAATGATACAGCATGCAATGGAATTTAATGTCATTTTCTACCAATATGACCCCCCATGTTCTTATCATTTAAGATGGAAAAAAAATCAGAGGGAATCGATTGCGGTGAACCACATGGAGATAGGTCGGTAGACACGTATCCCCCATTCCACATCGAGTTCGTTAGAAGACAAACCGCACACAACACAAAACACCCCTCAAATTAGGCCTGCAAGAGTGTGTGAATCGGTAGAGACCGCAGAAAGAAATCAATGGCCAAATTCAAGTCAAATTCATCATCTTCGTCAATCTCTATCCCTCATTGTTGAATTCCCCTTCAATTCAATTCAATTCCTACTTCCGAACTACACCCATATTTGGTTATTTACCATTTTGCCCTACCACACTCAATTTACCTCCATTTCGCCTTTGCTCTTCGCCTACGCCATCCCCCTCTCCGTTTTTCAATTGAAATCGAATATACCCAGATTGAGTTCTGATATTTTTCCTTTCAAAGTTTCAATCTTTAAGGAAACTCTTTCCTTTTCCTTCGGCATTTCCATTCCAACGCCTTCTGGGTATGTGTGAATGCCGTTTCCATTCATGGGTTTGTGATTTTTATTTTTGTGCGATGTAATTCAAAAGCTTTTCTGGTTTTTTTTCCCCGCAGTTCTTCGAAGTTCCAAGAAGAAGAAATGTCTGGATTTGTCGGTGTGATAGTTTCTGATGCAGGGCTTCAAAGCCAGTTCACACAAGTGGAGCTTCGCAGTCTCAATTCCAAGGTATCTCCTCCATTGCAGCGCTTAACTGTTTTACAGTCATGTTTGGATGTATAGCTGTTAGGTATTGCTGTGTTGTGATTTTAGGGATTTTTGGCTTTGTAGTTTCTTTCAATAAAGGATCAGAAGGGCAAGGTGACTGTGGGAGATTTGCCACAACTTATGGTCAAATTGAAGGGATTGAGTGAGTTGTTTAAGGCTGATGAGATCAGAGATGTGTTGAATGGGTTGAGTTGTGATGCCTGTGATGAAGTGCACTTTGAAGACTTTCTCAAGGTAAGGTTGCTCTTTTTTTGGCCTATGCCTTTAGTCTAAATTACATTAACTAGTCGGCTAAGGTGTCTCTGTCATGTCAAGCAGTTCCGGCAGTGGTAGCATTCTAAACCGCTACCTTTGATAACGGCGGAAAACTGCTACTTAAACCGCTAGCTGAATCGTTAAACGCTACCACTCATACTTTAAACGCTTTGTCAAACACGCTCTAAATAGTTCCTTTACAAAATCACACAATAGACAAAATGACTGCAATTTCCCACATTTGTAGAAGACCATCCTTTGTATTTTAAGGTCGGGTTGCTCTTTTGCTAATGGAGCCTATGGCTATAGTTTAACTGCGAATTGCTGTTAAAAAAGTCTGCACTATGAGTGGTTTTCTATAGTTTAGCCTTTTTTTAAGTTGAATCTAGTTTCAATTTGTTATTGGATAAATTGATACATTTAGGTACTGAATTACCAGTAGATTAGATATTTGCATCGCTAGTACTTGGCAAAATGGAAGTTTGTATCCGTTCACTTTGTCAAATGTAGTTGTACCTTGTGCTTAACAAGGATGTTTTGGATTTGGGCAGTTGTATTTGACATTCCGAAGTCGGGCTGCAGACCATGAGGGGGGTTCAAATCATTCTTCATCCTACCTCAAGGCGAGCACAACTACTCTTCTTCATACAGTCTCGGAATCAGAGAAGCAATGCTACGTGGTTCACATCAATAGTTTTCTCGGAGATGACCCATTTCTGCAACAGTTTCTACCTCTTAATCCGGCCTCAAATGATCTATTTGAACTTGCAAAGGATGGCGTTCTTCTATGGTATCTAAACTGTAACGAGAGATTGACATTGAAATCGTTTCTCCTTTATTTGGGGTTGTTACTGGGTCTTGATGCCTTCTAATTGCCCTTGTGGTGCTGCAGTAAGCTGATAAACGTTGCCGTTCCTGGTACGATAGACGAAAGGACGATAAACACTAAACAGGTTCTCAACCCTTGGGAGAGGAACGAGAATCATACACTTTGTCTTAACTCAGCTAAAGCCATTGGATGCACTGTGGTTAACATTGGCCCCCAGGACTTGGTGGAAGGCAGAGTTAGTTTACTTTTACAACCTGTTTCCATATACTGTTTGATTTGAGCATGTGTCATCATGAATATTCACATTTTGATTTTTCTGTTTCTTGCAGCCTCATCTAGTCCTTGGTTTGGTTTCTCAAATCATCAAGGTGAGCTCATATAACCCTTTGATTTTTGTATATTTATTCAATACATAGATGAAAATTAGGGCGAACTACGCATACATCTTTTGATTTTTTGCAACTTTTTCTACATGTAACATCAGATCCAGCTGCTGGCTGATCTCAACTTAAGGAAGACGCCTCAACTTATTGAGCTGGCAGATGATTGCGATGTAATGACATTTTCCAATTGCTCTATTTGATGTAGTGTGCATTCACGATCCAAATTTGAAAGGAATTTCTATATTGCTATTTGAATTTACACAGGACATTGAGGAGCTCATGGGTTTGTCTCCCGAAAAGGTCTTGTTAAAGTGGATGAATTTTCATCTGAAAAGAGGAGGGTACGAGAAAAATTTAACAAACTTCTCATCTGATTTGAAGGTATCCTTCTGCCATTCCAAAGCCCTTCTAGTAAACTGGTCTATTTGTCGGTGTCATGTCCTTATCAGGTCTAGCTCATTCATATGTTAGACTGCACGAGTTAAAACATTATTCATCTTGCAAGATGACTTATCTGGCAGGCGTTACTTTTCAATTTCTCCTTTTCTATATCACATTGTAATGTTTTTTCCTGTAAACATTTCATCTATCCCATGCCATGATATGTATTGATTACTCTACTATTGCATTTGTAGGACGGCAAAGCCTACGCGTACCTCCTTAATGTTCTTGCACCAGAACATTGTAGTCCAGATACATTGGATGCTAAGGATCCAACTGCACGGGCAGAGTTGATACTTGATCATGCAGAGAGAATGGGCTGTAAACGATACCTAAACGCAAAGGACATTGTTGAAGGCACATCAAATCTCAATCTTGCATTTATCGCTCAGATATTCCAGCAAAGGTCAACTTGTGCTGCCGTTTAGTTTACCCCCATGTACTTTTGATCCATTCATATTGCCATAACCTGTTTTGTCAATCGACTTGATCGTGTGGTTTCTATGTAGGAATGGCTTGTCATTAGACAACAAAAAGTACTCTTTTGCCGAGATGATGACAGATGACATAGAGATCTCTCGAGAGGAGAGGTGTTTCCGATTTTGGATCAACAGCCTTGGCTGTGGTACCTATGTCAATAACTTGTTCGAGGATGTTAGGAATGGGTGAGTGTTTTATTCTTGATCTTTTATGTACAGTTCTATTTTTCATACTCGTTTTTCCTTTGATGTGCAATTATGTTTCTGAGCCAGTTATGTATTGGTTCGCTATACGTACACAGATGGGTACTCTTGGAAGCTCTAGACAAGGTTTCTCCAGGATCTGTGAAGTGGAAGCAAGCGACAAAACCTCCTATCAAAATGCCATTTAGGAAAGTTGAAAATTGCAATCAAGTCGTGCAGATAGGGAGGCAGTTGAAATTCTCGCTTGTCAACGTTGCTGGTAACGACTTCGTACAGGGAAATAAAAAGCTAATAATTGGTAATTATCTTCACCTTACTGTAGTCCTTTGGAACTGATTGTCGAGCCTTGGAACATAAATGTGCATATGATTATATGAATGTACTTTGTTCCTACCTACCCTCTTCCTCGTCCTCATCACCGTATTTTTTGAGTTGTTATAATCATCATAGAATCAATTTGTTCCTTGGGAAGTTAACACATTCAGATAAATGATCATGGGCTGTTTGCTGTCATTTTCAGCTTACTTGTGGCAGCTGATGAGATATAACATGCTCCAACTTTTGAAGCACTTGCGATCTTTCTCCCATGGAAAGGAGATTACCGATTCAGATATCCTCAACTGGGCGAACCAGAAAGTTAAATGCACGGGCAGAAGATCTCGTATGCAGAGTTTCAAGGTAAAAAAAATACTTGTAATAATAGACATTTTTTAGACTGAAGCTGATCTGATTTATGGATAACCGGAATCGATCCTCAGGATAAGAGTTTGTCAAATGGTCTATTCTTCCTCGAACTCCTTAGCTCTGTGGCGCCCAGGGTTGTCAATTGGAACCTCGTCTCTAAAGGCCAATGTGGTACGAATCTCTAATCCTATAATGACAGAGATACGATACATCTAGTGTTCGTCCTCTAATAAAGACTCTATGTTATAACCACAGACGACGAGAAGAGATTGAATGCTATCTATATTATCAGTGTTGCAAGAAAACTTGGATGCTCCATTTTCTTGTTGCCTGAGGACATAATGGAGGTAAGATGGTTGATTGCTCGGAATTCTCGTTTTGGCGTTTCCATGTTTAGGGGTTCGACATATTTAGATTTATGGTTATGTTTTATGATTTGATATAGAGCTCAAATGGTTGAAGGCAAATCTGATTACAAGTGTTATAACTTTGTGTGATTGATCACATTCTCCTCGAATGCAGGTGAACCCGAAGATGATCCTAACCTTGACCGCAAGCATAATGTACTGGTCGCTCCAACAGCCCATTGAAGAATCTTCTGAGTCATCGTCCTTGTCATTTGGCGAGGCTGCAAGCACGATGGACGTATCGTCCTCAGCACCCTCGTTCAGCGAGGACGAGAGCTCTGTCAATGGCGAGCTCTCGGCCTTGACACTTGACGACGCATCATCTGACTCGTCCGTCTCCTCAGCTGTCGAAGCCATCGACAGCCCCACCCGCGACGAAACGGAGCAAGGGGAATGAATGTATGAAGGCAAGTACAAGTAGACGTAGTCATAGGCCAATGGCCCATAGTGTTTGTAAAGAGGTTTAAAGAAGGAAACACAATCAACTGTTGAATGTTTTGCAACTAGGGTGAGGAATAAGGCCATGTTTGGTAAAAGATTCTTTTGCCACGTCAAGACGTTCGTATCAACACATGATCACCGCTATAAGGCCTTATATGATACATTATAATCATGTTAACCAAACAGATCCAGTCTTTTTTTTAGTGATTGGATTACATTTGGGGGCGAAAAAAGTAGTAAAAAATAATTCATGCATTATTCGTTAATGTAATTAATAATTATAATTATTATTATCAAAGCACTGATTTATGAAATTTACTCATTTACACATTGATTTCCTATATTACTCGAAGAGAAATAATAAGTGATTAGAAAAATCACCTTTTCAATTTATTTTATTGTCTCAAAGGAGGTATTAAGCTATTACAACAAGAGTAGAAAATTTTGGCTCCAAAAGATACCAAGTATTAGTGAAAAACAATATTCATTTGAACATGTATTTTAATTATTTATTATTTATAAATAGAATTTATTTTTCATGATTATTAAAAGAACCTATGAATTACCCTTGTTAGGTCTATTCAGGGGTTACTATTCACATGATCGTATTTTTGCTAATCACACGGTCAATCACACAACTCCGACTTCCGATGTCGCAAACACTAGGACTGTCGATAACCACCAGCACACAGCACCCGACTCGAACACCGGGTGTTGACAAACACAACCTAGCACTCCTGTCGACACTACCGCCAACTACTTTCAACATTTGTCAACATTAGTAGACCAACCGACTTCGACAACAGGTTTCGGGAAACACAACCCAACCCCCTATCAACACGAGCACCAAATGATTTCCACATTTGTCGACATCGGCACCGCTAGCCGACTTCGACACCCAGTGTCCGCAAACATCAACACTATGTAGACGACGTGATTTGTGTCGGCTTCGGAAGTCGATTTCGGTATGCCGTGCATTTGACGAGATCAAACCGTACATATAACATCCTAGCTATTCAATTACCTAAATAAGGCTGAAATTAAAATTAAAAAAAAAATTCTTACAACATTCTTTTGGCATACCTATGCATAATACATGTCACACAATTTAGATTATTTTTACACAACTTAAAAAAACATTTAATTTCTCCAAAAACATTATTATTTTACCAACTTTTTCATAAATTTTATTATTTTTAATATCCACTATACATTTTAGCTAATAATTTTTTAAAGAATAAAACAATACTCCAATTAATATAAGTTATTGCAATCTACTATCTAAAAAAATCTAATACTCTATCTGTTCTAAAATATAAGTCATTTGAGTTTCTGACACATTTTTTAAGGAACTAAAACTATATAAAATATTAAAATTTTTATTAAAATTTTAAAATAATATTATACTTAATATTAATAAGTATAATATTATTTTAAAAAATAATAAAAAAGTTAATATTTAATATAGTTTTTAACTTTTTAAAAAACATATCAGAAAGTCAAGAGACTTATATTTTAGAACGGAGTAATCATTATTGTTGATCAGTACTAAAAAAATCATTATTTTGACCCCTTTTTATTGAAAAATCTAAAAAATCATTATTTTTGACCCCTTTTTAGTCAATTTTTCCCAACCAAGCATGGCTAAAACCGTCCGTAGCAGCCACAAAATAGGAAGGACTAAAATGTAAATAAAAAGTACAAATAGGGACTAAGTTAAAAATTAAAAGTACAATATGGACCATATTGCAAATACTTTTCCCCCTTTAAGATTTGAGAGGCCAAAACTAATTCCAGATTTTTTCTTACTCTTCGAACCAAGTGAAGGGAGCGCCCCTCGACAAAGTGAGAGACGCCATAGCCAACAACTGCTCAAGCTCTCTCTCTCCCCCCTATCAAATCGGCTCTGAGGAGGAAGAAGGCGAGTAGAGGGGAGGACGATGTCGGACCTCGACAGGCAAATAGAGCAGCTGAAAAGGTGCGAGCCATTGAAGGAGTCGGAGGTTAAAGCTTTATGCCTCAAAGCCATGGAGATCCTCGTCGAAGAGAGCAACGTTCAACGAGTCGACGCTCCCGTCACTGTAAGCTCTTTCAATGTCGAGCTGTCAGAGTTCGTCGTGTTTATCTTTTTTTTTTAATCGCATCTACGGCGTTTTGTTGCCTTCGTTGCTTGCGATTTGCGAACTCCTGATTTTCAGTTTTTATTCTGTCTTCGAACCTTGATTTGGTCTTGTGAGAGAGGTGAGTAGTTGCCGGTCTCGCAAATCAAACGTAATTCTTCGAATCTTTGGAGTCTGCTTTAATGGCTGCTGAATCTATGTTTGGAATTTTGACTGTTCTCTACATTCGACTTTTTCTCTAATCTGAATCTTCGTGGTCAAGGAGTGAGTTTTATTGTTTCCGTTTTAAGTCGGAAATTTATAGAATCTGCCTTTTTTTTCACCCCCTTATGTGGAAAAAGGTCTGCTTCTAGGGTTCAACTTCTGGTGTTTATTATGACCTAGGAAGAGTACTAGTGGCTAGATTTATTAATGGTGTGAAATCGGACTTATGGTTTGGATTGGGGAAATTGATAATGCACACCTGTTTCACGTTCGGGCAGTTGGGAGCTGAAAAACATTCCTGTTGCCAAAGTCCAATCTTTTGTTCTGATTACCTATTATGAGATACACTATGTTGGGTTCTACAGCTCCCAGGAAAGAGCGATTTGATGAAATTTAGGAGTGTTTGGTGTATTGTTTGACATTCTGTTGTTGCTTTAGGTTGATACTGGCTGGTTGTGGAACTTTTGTTTGCATAGAATCTGGTGGAGTATGTTGTATGCTAGGCTTTGGCCTCTGGTCTTCTTATTGGTGTGTAAAATAGGTCATGCTGTTAGCTTTCTGTTCGTTATGGTGAAAATGAGGATATGATTATAAATAAATGACTGCTATATTACTTAATTGTGGACAAATTAGTGGTGTATTAGTTGCTGGTGTGTAAATATCTCATGCTGTTATCTTTATGTTCGTCATGGTGAAGAAAGAGGGCATGATTATAAATAAAGGGCTGTTATATTTACTTAATTGTGGACAACCCCACCCAAAAAAAAACTTAATTGTGGACAAATAAGTGCTGTATTACTTTCTGAAAGGTCTGCTATCCTGATCTATGATATATGGAAATATTTGTCGACACTTTGTGTTGGTTTGGTTGTTTAAACATATCTTGAAGGATTTGTGAGCTGCATTTGTTTGTTGTTTGTAATAGTAAAGAGGTATTTTTTTTTATCAAGAGATATTTACATTAATCTCCACAAAAACATTAAGGAAATTGTAAAGCTTGACGAATAAGATTTCTTATTAGCAACAAGTTAAGAACATAGTAGATTGCATTTCATTTTTATATCTTAGCTGATGGAAGTACTATTGTTTCCAGGTTCTTAGTTGTTTGTTATTTTTTTGTATGCTCATTCCACTAAATGTTTGGTTTATACCCTATTATTTTGGGTCTATCGGAAACACTCTCTCGACTAGTTCGGGGGAAAGAGTGCGTACATCCTGACCCCCCAGACCTGCCTTATCGCGGGATATACTGGGTGGTTGTTGTTGTAATGCTGATTTTCTACTTGTTGATTTAGTCAATATGGTAAACTTATCAGGAAAGTTGGTCTACTACTGATTGTAAGGTTGGGGATAACTGCCAATAATGATGTTGTGCAATATACTGAAATCCTTCATACTCAGTGGAACTACGTGTCTAAAGTGCCGTTTCTGTTAGCTCTACATATTTCTTGGTTTTATAATGTGCTTTTGTTGAGGGAAATATCTAACAATCTTGGAATGCCCGTCTTCTTAATTTGTGATTTGATGATTTTCATATGATATGATTCTTCAATCTCGGGGTCAGGGCCAGGGTAGTTTTTATTTACTCTCTTCTCATGTATGTGGGGTTGTCATATGAATTTTGGGCATGCATGGCCAAGTAAACTTTTATGTAAAGGTTGAGGTAGATCAATTGCAGGAAATGAGTGAAGAAATATTATTAGATTAGCTGTGAAATCTTGCTAATTCAGAACTGTGGTTAGGTAAGTGAGATTTGGGATAAATCCTCACTATAGTCAAGTCCTATCTATGTTTATGTTTTCTATAGATAAGAGAATGATCTTTGTGGGAAATAATTTAGAAATTGGAGAATTCGTTTTTTCGCTCTTAGCTAGGAAGATAAGGTAAAGCCTTGTCTTGGAGGTTCAGGTACATTCTCCTGGGATGGACCTTATTGTTAGTCCAGAATCTGTTCTGCTCTTCCTTCTGCTTTTTTCACCTGACCTTTCTCTTTTATCCTATAATTTATCAGTCAATCTAGTACAAGTAGTTCATACTAATGTAAATCTAAGTCAAAGTTGACTCACCCTTTTTGTGCTGTGCTCATCTTTTTTTCCTTGTAGATGTGTGGTGACATTCATGGGCAGTTTTATGATATGAAAGAGCTTTTCAGAGTGGGAGGTGATTGTCCCAAGACAAACTACTTATTCCTTGGAGATTTTGTGGACAGAGGATATTATTCTGTTGAAACTTTCCTTCTTCTGCTTGCCCTTAAGGTACTATTCAACGTGATATTGCTTCCTCTTTTGTGATAAATAGTATGGAAATCTGCTGATGTAGTGCACTTATTTTAATCCAAGGAACCTTTTGCTCCTGGATATTGCTCTATGTTTTCATTATATTATACTTCATCCCATGCTAGGTTTTTAGTAGTTATCATGTGAGACAGGAGGCAAGAAACATGCACAAGTTGAAAACTTGAAACTTTTCTGTAACTATTTTGATTCTTGAATTTGGATTCCTGTGGTTAGCCTTTGTTGCCCATGTTTAATATCCACTTAGGACTTAGTGCAATATATCTATGTTTTCTTATGGGATAGTGGTCGAAAACTTGAAACTCTCTTAACTTATAGTACCGCCCTTGGCCTGGATAAGTGGGTAACTCTGAGATGTACTACGCGATTTGCCCTATTAATTGTTTTAGCAAGCTGCTTCAGTTGCTGGTCAAAATGATATATCATATAATGGCTCTGTTTAGCTGCTTCTTATTGAGTGGTCTTCTGGTTCCAGATTGCTCTCGTTATTTATCTGCAATGCAACTAAATGCTGCTCTGGTCTCCTTTGCGCACAAAGTGTTGCCATTTTGTCAGCTCCAATGACTGGTTAACATTCTAACATGCAGTATAAATCTAGGTCAGATATCCAGATCGAATTACACTGATTAGAGGGAACCATGAGAGCCGCCAAATCACACAGGTGGGCCATCATCTGACACCTTTGTGTGGGTTCAATTTTTTTTTTCTTGTCTCATAATTGTCCTTTGTTTACCAGGTCTATGGTTTTTATGATGAGTGCCTTCGTAAATATGGCTCAGTGAATGTTTGGAGATATTGCACTGATATATTTGATTACTTAAGGTATGCTCTCCTTATAAATAATATATATATATCCGGAATATGTTCCAGAAGATTGCACTGATGTATTACATAACATCATACAAGGGTTGTGAACTTAGAAAGGAGAAACTTTTAGTTGTTGATGTTACACAACTTTTATAAGTTGTAGTGAAGTTATAGTAAAAAGGTCATTTGATATCAGAAAAGCTTGAAGGATCTTAATCTTAGCAGTTCATTGGAGTTGTATAATAATGAGTGAAAATTTCTCGTATCCTAAAACCTTGCTAGGAACGCAATCTGAAAACAAGTTTTAAAATGATTTCATACAAATTTCAATGCCAGTGAAACCATCCACAGCCCTGTCAGATGATGGTCAACCTTATCACAATCTAACTCTACTAAATTAAGCATATTCTTATCTTCTTTGAACGACTTTTAAGTAATTGAATTTGGTTTGGTTCTTGTACAGTTTGTCAGCCCTGATTGAGAACAAAGTATTTAGTGTTCATGGTGGTCTTTCTCCTTCCATATCTACACTAGACCAGGTCAGACCACTTCTAAACCCTTTCTGTTTGATACAAAAAAAAGGCATAGGGATGGTTAGTTAGACCTTGTATTGGAATCCAACATGATTTGTGTGTCAGATTCGAGTAATTGATCGGAAGCAAGAGGTACCTCATGAGGGTGCGATGTGTGACCTCATGTGGTCGGACCCTGAAGACAATGTGGATGGCTGGGGATTGAGTCCTCGTGGTGCTGGGTTCCTTTTTGGTGGCGGTGTGGTTTCCACATTTAACCATGCAAACAACATTGATTATATATGTCGTGCCCATCAATTGGTTATGGAGGGCTATAAGTGGATGTTCAATAGCCAGATTGTTACAGTTTGGTCAGCTCCAAATTATTGTTATAGGTACAGTTTCAAAGCCAAATTTACCACATGTTGGACAACTTAAGGCAGTAACTTATACCTTTGCAATGTTGTTTCCTATGCAGATGTGGTAATGTTGCTGCGATACTTGAGTTAGATGCGAATCTCAATAAAAAGTTCCGAGTTTTTGAAGCAGCTCCACAGGTTTGTATTCTTAAGCTTCTGGTTATTGAACCTTGACTGCTACAACCTTATATCCATAGGGATGTTTTGCTTAACACGTGTACTTAAAAATTTGAGTGGCTTTTTGAAAAGTCTTCAACCCTAGATTCTAAACAAAATAAATGTCAGTAATCAGGGCTAAAAAAAACAGTGGTTTGCAATATCCACTTAATGTGAGCATAAAGACCTTGAATTTGAAGTTTGAAGTTTCGTTAGTTTTGTTCAGTTCCGTTTCTTCCCCTAGTGTGGGCGAAGACTTGTAGGAGCAGTATTAAAATGCTGCACAGTTTCATATGATACAAGTTGAATATGACTAGAAATATCTGGTTAAAAAAAATCATCATATTTTTTTTTCAAACTAACTACTCATGGTTAATGATTCTTCTCAGTTAGACTAGCATGTTCTATTGATTCTCATGAGACTAGGGCGGATTGATTAACCGAGTTTCAAGCAATAATGCAGTACATAATATACCATAGGTAGCTCAAGCGTTTAGACGAGTTCTTCTTTGGTAAGAACTTTGCTTTTGCATTGACAACCAAATTTACTGCCTGCAGGAATCAAGAGGAGCTCCTGTGAAAAAGCCCGCACCAGACTATTTTCTCTAAGAGACATCCTCTTTGATGTTGTATACTCTGGATCCTCTTGAGCCCGTCTTCAACTAAGCTGGCTTGGTAAAAAGCTGTTTGTTGGCAACATAGACATGGTTAAAGAAGAGGGGAACGAGTTAAGGGGAGGTGAATTTGGTTTGTGAAGGATTTACTTTGTGCAGATGAAACTGATGAATCTGCACCTTGAGTGACTTTGGCCTCTTGGGGACATCTCGGAGTTCCTTGCTCCCACGTCCCCTCTTCTTCCTGTATTTTGCCTGTGATGATTGATAGATTTAGCCTGCACATCGCGTATTGAAATGCGCCCCTAGAAGCTAGTACAAGAAACCCCTCCAATAGTTCATTTGAAAATCCGATGACAAGTGGAGTTGATGGCTCCTATGGTTGTTATTACTAGCAGCTGTTTGCCCTCAAAAAAAAAATTATCATCAAATATATCCAAGTCCAAATTCGTGATTATAACGAAAATAGCATCAGAGCTACTACTTCATAGCTCATACAAATTGAGCTCCCTCCATTGCAGCTGCTTGGTTCGATTCATCAAATCCAGTGGACAAATGCAGAACTTTGATCAGCTCCGGAAGCAATTTATGTGTTTGTGTTGGCGTTTTTGCAGCGACATTGGGAATATGATACAAAATAGCCAAATCTCAAATGCATGTTTTACTACACTGATTATGAGTTATGACAGAATCATTTCCATTTTTACGTCTGTCATCTTCACCATAGGATGGGAACTAGTTTTAAAGTCATCTAGAATGGTAAACACTGTTTTCTCTACTAACCCAGTTCTGCTATCATGGTGTAACGGGCAACGGGTTGGTGCTAGAGACGTGGGGTACCATATCCCCTTTTGAAATGGCGACAAAGTTCAACGGTGCTACTGGTCGGGAATCTCTTCTACTGTCCTTACTTGAACGCCCACCACTGTGATTGCTATTTAGAGCAGGACGCCTGCTTGGAGTTCCGTTGAAATTGCCACTTCCACGTGGCCCTGCTGCCTTCTTCGTGCCACTGCTGATGAGCCTTGAACTGAATCCGCTTTCTTGTTCGCTAATCGCCAGATCTTGAAACTTCTTCTGGTCCTGTCATGGGAAAGATGTTTTCAGCTTCAACTTCTGGCATTTTTTTCTTCTAAACTTCATATGATGAAGCTATTTGAGTGAACTTACCCTTAACCTCCGCTTCTCCTCCTCTCTTTCATGCCGGAGCATGACATAGTCATCCAGCTTTTTGAGAAGGGGAGCACTGTCATATGTGAATGGTATGCCATGGTCTACCTCCCAAGCCCGTGTTTTGGCAACCAAGGTGTCAACCATTGCTACAAAACCAAGGTGCAAAAATAATTTTCAAAGAGTTGTTCAAGGAAAAACAAGCACGGCTATTTGCTTTCTATATGAACCTGGAATTTTGTTCACCAAAATCCTAGCTTTCTCTGCTCGCTTAAGGTTAAAATGAGCGCCTCTGCTTGAATTATATCGGTTGTGATCCTGTAATAGAACAAGGCAGAAAGAACGACAATTATTAAGTTAAGAAGTTGCATTCTATTAACATGTGCGCCAAATTATGTAGTTTCGGAATTAATTTCATTCTACTTTACTAAATGCAGATTTCAAGAACCGGTTGATATTGTTGCATAAGGTGCTCAATGTCGAACCATCAAGAGAGGCTTAGTGTGAAGTTTCCTTTTTCTTTCAGGGCACAGGATAATGACAAACAAAGCTATGGTAAAATATACTCCGGGTCTTATTAAAGAGAAACATGTGGAAAAAAGAAAGATAAATTATAGAAAAGATTAGGCTCAGGCAATTAGTCTCACTGCTCAACCAGGAATTACTGCAATCACAAAAGCATTAAATATGGATGCGCCTAAGTTTTCCAGACAAAGATATTCACCAACTAAACTCAAATTAGAAGAGAGAAACTAGAGGAGCAAAGGAGAGCGGGTGTACCTGGTTATAGTCTTCAAGCCAACTCTCTTCTTCACGGGCAGACATCCATTTTTCAACCTTATCCAATATTTCTTTACGACTAAGGGCCTCTTCTTTGGCTTTTACTATTTGGTTATCCATACCAGCAATCAACTCTGAAGGCTCAACATTTCCTGAATCAATTAGTGCCAAAATTTTCTCCCTAGCAGCCTTTGCATCAGTTTCTATGTGTGCACGAGCATATATCTCTTCAAGTTCCACTTGCTTTTTTAATGCAATTTCCTTCATTCGACTGAACTTCAGTTGATCAAGCCTTGCAACTTCCACTTCAACCTTTACATAACAACGCCTAATAAAGTTAATGGCCAGCAACCACTGATTAAAACTTGCAGTGTCAAAGGATAAGACAAAGCTACCTGCTCTATTAAATCAAGGGAAAGAGCACCAGGAATGGTCACTTCATCCACTGTCACTGATATATTACACGTGACTTGTTCAAATTGACGGCGCTCTTCATCTGGGGCATCCATCAGATTCCAAAGTTCAATTAACTGGACAGCTAACTCTTGAAGCTGTGGAACAAAAGAATTTTCATTTAAATCCAAAGATCAACTCTTGCGCAAATAACAAGCAACGAGCTTTCTGATGTGCTGTTTAATGCAACGTCACGTATCCAAACATAACCGCCATTGACCTTGAATTCTAAATGCATGTTATCGGCGGGGAACCTGGGAGAACTAAACAAATATTGCTGCATGCTTAATATTGAAGGATATCATAATAGCAATAAGAAGGGCTTGCTTAAGCCCTGACCACTTGTGAGAAATGCGTTCTTTACCTTTTCAAGCCTTTTCTTCTTATCTTCATTCAGTGATAAGACTGTATTGGTCAGCCTCGAAAGTGTGTCATCGCTAATGCTTTTTGACTGCATAACAGTGGAGTTGTTCAAGCTTGGGTGGATTTCAGTGACTGTGCTTAGGAAGTCCATGCTGAGGACAGAACACAGATCATGCACAGTGCTTACAAGTTCAAGGACCTTGTGTAGCCGTTCATTCTGCCATGTGAAACGCAAATAACATCATATGAGCATATTGCATAAATCACACCAAGGACAGAAGAGTAGTGCATTTGCAATTATATGTTTTACCTTTTCTTTCTGAAGTTCCCGAAGCTGGATCTGGTACTCCTCTAATTTCTTCAGGGATAGATCATTCTCATCAACTACAGGTGCCTGATGATTCAAATTTCCTGTAATTTCACCACATATTTTTTCAATCTGTGATTGTAAATTGGCAAACTGTTTCAGCCTATCTTCTTTCTGCTTGTAAAGTCGATCTAGTGCGGGAGCTATTGTCGTAAGTTGTTCTTTAATGGTTCCTGAAGTCTTCTCAGGCTACAACAGAAACAGCAAAGGACGTCATCACTAAAACTCCGATAGAGATAACAAACCTCAGGCAACCTACACAAAATGCTGTAAGAGTTACACATAACAATTACTCACAATGCCGACAACATTCTTTTCTCCAAGAGCACACAGGAGTTTTGAAAGTTCAATCTTTGCATCTGCTAGTTCCTGAAGAAGTTGGTTCCTTGATTTAACAGTCATTTCAACCTTCCTCTTGTAAACATCCAGACACTCCCTCTCTATCTCTAGAAGCAGCTTGTCCCGATCCTGCTCATTCTCACCAATCTCATCCCAAATTTGCTGCATTCACCACAGATTGTTCAAGCCAGTGACTCCATCAACCAACATTAATTATTCACATCTCTATGAAATGTACTGAAATTTAAAGACAGTGAGAGCTAACTACCTGCAACTGCTGTAGCAGAGTCCCACAGGTGGTTTCCACTGAAAGAGGGTTTCGCATATCAGCCACTGCCATTTGATAATAAGCTCAAAAAATATTCCTGCATAAATAAATATATAATCACTTCTTCCATTCCAACAATCTGAATCGAAAACAAAAATTCCAACCAAAATTTTTCTTGTCATAAATACACAACTTAGCATAATTGCAACAAATGCTATTCCAGCATTTTGAAGGATGGTAAGAAACCATGCCACAAGATCGACTTCATCACCCTAAAGCATAAATATGATCAAACTTAGCATAAACAAAATACACACACATATATACGAGTTAGCTCCATTTTCCGACATTCGTATTCTAACCCGATCCAATTCGCGGTCAAAAGAACAGTCTACTATTCTCATTTCTAAACCGAATTCACCCAAGCAAATCCAAGATCACCACGAGAATTACACCAGATGAACAGAGGTTTGCAATGTCAGTGACCGCATCAAAAGGTTTAAAGATGATCATTGATCAGAGCAAGCATTCATTCCACTTCACCAAATCCATCCATAACATCAAGAAACAACATCACCGTAACGCCAAACTGCCAAAGTCGCTGATTGGCGCAAAAACAAAATCGAAAGCCACAAACATCAGAATATCAGATAAAGGAGTCCTATCCTATATCCAAACAAAACTTGAATTTCCACAACAATGACATCAAATTCGCAACCAAATCAAACAGGAGAACCACAAAAATGAAAAAACCCTAACGATCGTCGAATCAAACGAAAGAAAAGATCGAGACAAACAAGTGCAAGATATCCAGACATTCACGCAGCGATTGGAAAACCTAAATTCGAAGCAAAGAACGAGAGAAAACACGGCAAGCGCAAGACAAGCGGAAAATGTGAGAACCGTGTGAAAAAGGATTTACCGAGATCGTCTTCCAACGGAGGAGAGAGTGAAGATCTAGAGGAGCGTAATGGCGGTGATCGTCGGAGGAGTATCTGATCTTTCTTGCGAGGAGAGGGAGAGGGAGGAGGAGGGAGGTGTGATGAAGGCGGTGAAGAACAGAGTGTACGGAAGGGGGAGTAGTAGTAGGGCCGCCCTTGCCTTGGAGAGTGTGGGTCCCACTGTTTCTGGAGGGGAGTTGCTTCGTGTATCGGCTAACATTACGCCCTTTGTTTCGGAGTTATTTACGGCACCATGACACTGTCTTTTTTTGAGTATTTTTTAGGAAAATATTCAATTTTAAACTCTGAAATAAATAATACTAGTAGTATGTAAATCTTATTAATAAAAACATGTTATTTTACATACTACGTACTTTACCATCCACTTTAAAAATTGATCTTGTAATGATTAGATAGGTATCAGTTGTAGTTTTAAAAAAAGTAACAAAGTAAAGTAATAATTAGGGGTATATGTGCAGCTTTTTAAAATGAAAAATTTAAATTAACGGAGGGAGTACGAAGTATTTGATAATTCAAAAGACTAAGATATAGATATAGAGTGTGTATGGGTGGTATTTTTAACTTTTAAAATTAAAGCATTTGGAGATGTTTAAAAATTAAACATTGTTTATGGGTGTGGATTCGGCTCTCATCCCGTTTCTAAATTACTCATTCCCTTTTATCTTATTTGGTTTGAAAGTACCATAATACCTCTAAAACAACTAAATAAACTCCACTTTTTACAAATAAACTGTTTTTCACCCCATACGGAGATTATCTTGTTGTTTAATTACTTTTTACAAATAAAACAACTAAATAAACTCCACTTTTTACAAATAAACTGTTTTTCACCCCATACGGAAATTATCTTGTTGTTTAATTACTTTTACCAACAATTAATTTTAGTCCCATACGAACCCATAGTATTAGTCTAGTGACACAAAATGTAAACGAATTAAAAATTGATGATATTTGTTATAGCATTTGATGATTTTTTTTATTAGGTAAAGATTCGAAAGTCATAAATGTCTGACTCATCGAGAGGCCAACAAAGTCGGCAGACGACGAACTGTCTCACGTACAACCTAAAAACGATGGCATTTGCTGATTTTGATACTAAGTGCAATCACCTATAATATCCAATTTGTTATTATATACATGGTTTTTTTATAGCTAAGTGCAGGATGATTTCACCTGCTTCCGGTGTCGATGAATTTTTTTTTGCCAAAAATAATTTATTTGTCGATATTTGCCACATTAATTTTGGTAAATAAGTTGTGTATCAAAGTGGTAAAGGGTTCAAATCCCATTATTTATATCTTTGTGTAATTAGTGGGTGCTCAAATCTTTATTGGCTTGGGTGAGCCTGCCTGGTGGCTTGCCGCCTGACTTATCCGGTTTGCGTCCTTTGCAGGCTAGGACTCGAACCCGTGGGGGATTAGTCGACAACCTGGAAACCCGACGGGTTTGGTTGGTCGGCGACCCGACAGATCATGGACCCGGTGGGTTCGGGTCACGCCGGATTACGTGTGCGGGTTAGGGTCGAGGTGTTTTAAACCCGGCAACCTGGCGGGTCAACCTGTGACCCGTGAAAATTTGAAAACGCTCTCCCAACGGCTAGTTTTTTTTACCGTTGTGATTTCGGACCGTTGTGGACTTGTGGACCTGAATTTGTTGTCTATAAATACATAACCCACTATCACATTTGTACATCTTTAATCTTTTCAATACTTCAAGTTCAATGGCAAATCGAAATGAAGAAGGATCTACGACAAACCTTGTTGAAATCTTGTATAACACGCATTTCTGACGTGAAGAACAAACCCCAGGTAATGATGACTACTTGGTGGTTTGTAATTATTATACACAGGGTTTTAAAATGAAGAGAGGTTCGGGATATGACAATCTGAAAAGGCACATTTTGAAGAAGAATCCGGACAAGTGGTAGATCAAGAGGATAAGGTGAAGCAAGGTTAGCAAGCCGCTCATGAAATTGAGAAGATGAACGTTAAATTGTGTTTGTATTTGGATCTGACTATCATTCTCAATATATCAATTATAAGTCTATAATGTGTGTAATGCGTAGTTTTATTTGTGTAGTTGTTGAGTTGTTTCAAACTTCTAAGTTACAAGTTTTTTATTCATGTGTCGATTAATAATAAAAGAATCATGTGTGGTTGAACAAATTGTGTAGTTACTTATTTTTATTTTTATTTATTTGACTATCATTACCATTTATCAATAATCAATCCATCACATTTATTTTTATATTATTTTTTGGGAAAACTAATTAAAATACCCCCACCTTTGGGGGTATGGTAAAAATATATCCTCAACTTTCAAATGTAATTAAAATATCCCGACCTTTGAGGGTAGTGGTAACATATTACCACGAGTTTTCTCATGGGTCAAAAATGCTTACGTTGATTTTGTTTTTGACAAGGCAGCCTGCGTGGAAGCCTTTTTACAAATTAGTACTAAAATCGGGTTTTCTTAAACGGTTTCCATAGGGAAAAAATGCACCGACAACAAAATTAAACCCGAAAAAACGAAATTGATTCAACCAAGCAACTAATCCGGTCTAAATTGCCTCAAATTAACACAACACGTACGACTATTCCTAACACCAAACCGACAACAAAAAACTAAATCGAAAACAACAACAACAACAAAGAGGGAAAAAAACTTATTCTGCTAAGTTCGTGAATGAATCAAAGAGGAAGAAGATGTGAGAGAGACAACTCAAGATAACCGATCACAAGGGAGGGAGACTGTCATTGAAGAGGAACTATGAGTTGCCTGGAAGATCGGAAGACAGCTCAAGAGTCAATCACGAAAGAAGATAGGAGGGAGGAAAAAGCGTGGTGTATGAAGCCAGTACAACTCTTTATTTTTTTCCTAAGGAAACTATTCAAAAAAACCTTTGTAAAAAATCAACGTAGGATGTCTTATCAACATTTTTTACCAATGAGAAAACCTGTGGTAATATATTACCACTACTATCAAAGGTCGGGATATTTTTATTACTTTTGAAAGTTGAGGATATATTTTTACCATACCCCCAAAGGTGGGGGTATTTTAATTAGTTTTCCCTTATTTTTTCACTCTCAACAAATTGTAGAAAGTGAAATTATTAATTTATTTGTATCAAAATAAATCTATCACATTTTTTTGTATTTTATTTATTTTTTTATCACATTTATTTTTATTTCATTTCTTTTTTTTCTTCATTTCATTTATTTTATATAAAATAGAAGAGGTTTAAAAAGAAACAAAAAAAAACTAGAAGACAATAAAAAAAGAAAAGAAACAAAAAAAAAAGAAATCCAACCGTTGTGAGACAACGGCTATGAGATCCAACGGTTAGGAAGCCGACCCGACGGGTCGATAGCGGTTTAAAAAAACACAACGGCTAGTTTTTGTGACCGTTGTGATTTCGACCATTGTGGACCTGAATTCACTCTATATAAATACCTAAACAATCACTCATTCACTCGCACATTTCTACATCTCTTCAAATAATCCCAAACATTAGTACTTCAAGTCAAATGGCAACAAACGTTCAAGCGGAGAACCTCGAGATGCAAGTCCTACTAAATGATTGGAAGCGGGTAGATGAAAGAGGCCAAATGAACCACCTCTCCACCGAATCAGATTCGGATGAAGGATTTGAAGAGGAAACATCCATCGGGAGTTCAGATGGTGACGACACCGGAAGGCGAGCGGGGATTCAAACAGATAAAAGAACTATGTGGGCTTTGATTCCTTTTTCCCGAAAGGATACGTAGGCAACTGGAAATGGAGCAAGCCCTTCTTCCCTTCCGTTATTTATTTATTTTTTATTAGGAAAGAATTCAGGCGAGCGAGGTCTACCCGTCAGCATCCTTACGGATGAGGTCTAAAAGACTAAAATCATTTTGAATATCGACACCCCAGGCAGAATGGCAAATGTGTGCAACTTTATTCGTCACTCTATTGCCTAACCGGGGAACATGAAAGAAGGAAACTTCTTTCATAGTCGATAATAAGAGTCTAACATATGACAAAATCAGTTAAATTTCGAATTCCCAAGGACATTTAGATGTGTTCTTCATGTGGTTTATGATTATAATAGAATCATCTTCAATATGGATTTTTTCGATACGGGGTTGTAGGGCATATTGGATTTCCAGCTTAAGGGCAATGGCTTCTGCTTTCAGGGGACTTTGTTTACCAAGTTTTTGATAACACATGTGTATCGGTCGGCGTTCCCAGTCTCGGATTATGGCTCCTGCCGAGCTGTCATTATTTGAAATTGTGAATCCATCAAAATTAAACTTGAGGGTTCCCCTCGGTGGTTTGCGCCATGTAATCTTACCACACTTCTTTTTTTCCTTTGTGTGATTGAGGTTTTGTTTGTGTGTAGGGGGATCCTCATGACCTCATCAAGACTACTTTCAAAAAGAGAAGTTTTACTCCAAATCTCCTTATGAGTTTTAATAGTGCGTAAAACACAGTCTCTGTGAGGAAGGGGGACATGTCTAAACACATATTGGTTCCGATTCCAAATGTACCACGTCGTCCACCAAGAGAAAGCAAGCTCTGCCTTGGCAACAGAAGTAAGGTTGTTTCCAATGAAGGACATTATATATTTTATATCTCGTGATTGGTTTATCATACTGGAAATGGTTGCGTTAATGCGTGTAGTGAGTCGGAAGAGAGGGCGCACATATTGACATTCAAACATAAAGTGAACATCGTCTTCCACTGCGCCATTGCACAAACTGCAGGTGGAATGAACAGAGGTCCCTCGTTGGGAAAGCCTAGACGCAGTCGGAAAACCATTCTGGCACACTTTCCATAAGAAATTTTTGACCTTCGGCGGAATATCCAAATTCCAGATCCATGCGTTATTATCTAAGTTTAGAGAGGATTGGCTTGTGATTAATTTGTATGCACTCGAGGCGGTGAACCAACCTGCTCTGTCAGGCCACCAATACCACCGATCCGTTGACCCGAAAATATGTTTTTAGAATATTTAAAATAAAATAAAATAAAATGAATCCGATATGTTGACCCGGCGGGTCAGATTGATCCGTCGACCCGCCTGTTCCACGGGTTTGGGTTCGGGACGTGACTTTCCGACCCATATGGGTCTGACCTGCGGACAGACCTAGGTAGGTTAATGCTTTAGCTTTACAAGTAAATTTCCAAAATGGCGAACCGCCTAAAGGTAGTTGGATATGATGTCTGTTTTTACCTTTCACTGCAAGTGAATCATTGATCGATGTGGGTGATCGATGGTGCGGTAGATACAAGTTGTAGCACAAAGCCTAGCATCCCTCAACTACTCGATGTGGTAAACTAAAGCAATAAAAAGCCTCACAATGAATGATCATCATCTTGTCAAGTGCTCGTGTTGCTCGTTGACAACCCAACAACCGATAGAGGGCTCGCAATATGGAGGCCTCGTCTATGCAAGACGAGCATCGAGTAAGGACGAAATCCATCACCCTAAGGCCCTCGTCGTCCATTACATGAAAGTACAAAAAATAACTCAAATCTGTGATCTGTGGACACCGCCCAGTGCCCCCAAGAACTGTTGTGAATTCCGTATTGTGGACAGCAACTCAACACAGGCAATGATTATACATATGAACAAGCATCTTCAGAGAGGTGTTTATTTGCATTTCATGAGATGCCAACAGTCTTTCCAAGTAACCATAGCACCAGCGACAATTCGATCCCGAAAATGAGCTGGAGCGACGTTCTGTCCAGCATGAACCCGAACACTGTGATTCCCGCTCTGTGGTGCTCCAAATATGTCACTGCCATCCAGGTAAAAGAGACATGATCGTGTTATTTTTCGACTTAAAACTCGTTAAATGTAGCTCCCTTATTAGTGTTGAAGTATGAAAGGATCATAAGGAGCTACTCATTTTTTTTGGTGAAGAATATATATATGACAGGTTACCGAGAGCTTGTCGTTTCTGGAACGAGATGGAGCTGTATGTAAACGCTGGGACCAGCTTCATGTTGTCCAACTCATCATCGTGTGCAGAATCTTCCCCATCCGAGTCCCCATGGGAAGAATGGCTGTTGAAAGCAGAATCATCGTAGCCATTCTGAACAAAAGCAGGGGTTTCAGGCTCATTCGTGTCGAAAGAGTCTATTGTTGCGCAGACATGCCACTTTGCAGCCAGGGAGGTGATTGCCTGGCCCTTGTGAGTGATCCTAGTTGCGCTGCGTAGTAGGATCATCAGACCCGTCACCAAAGTCATCGAGCAGAGCTGCGCGACAGATAAAAGAGCGTCATGATTAAACCATGACGATCCAATCTAAGCATAAGCAGTTGTTAAAAGACATAAGGAAAGAGGACATACGGCTAGTTCCCCAGCTTTGAAGATATTGACATTGGAGCTAGACTTGGTAGTCAACATGAGCGAAATGAACTGGCTTATGGTAATAAATATCAGTGCGCACAAGATGAACAAACGGTACCGATGACTGATGATCGTGAGGTGCCTCCTGATCCTAAGGTGCTCACTTAGCACGACAGCCACATCACAATCCGCCTGGAACACATTGGCAAAGTCCTGCAACCGTAGGATGTGGAGGTAGCAGATCAAGCGGAAGAGGATGCACACGAGGAAGAAGACTGTGGTCCGGTAGAGCCACGAGAGGAGCTCAAGTGTACACGCAACTGCATCGCTCACAATCGCGTTGCCTAAGAAGGGAATCTGAGAGGAACCAGAGGCATACCACCAGATCTTGTAGGTGCATTCGGCTGCGAAGCAGGGTAAGACGAACACCGAGCATATCCATAGTGATCTCTGCATAAGAACAAGCCAAAGCTGAAGCATGACTAATAGTAGTAGGGAGCTAGGGGTGTCAATGTCATTAGGCTAGGTGGTCAGGAGATGGCCGATGGGTGGATGAATCCGTCACACCATCCCCAGAACCGACTCTCTATCCGCCCCACCCAATCCATCCATCACCCATCAAACTTCCACATATATCTCCAATCCACCTCTCACCCATGAGTGAATCAGGTTGGGTCAGATTTGCATTTGTTGATTACCTAAGCATGTGGACAAACATACAAACTTGAAAATTTGACACAACATTTTGATTCAAGTTAGATAAATTTGGTAATTTTCACTAATAAACGATTACTAAATATCAAAACTCATAATAAGCCCATCACATGAGATGAAATATATCATTTTCAATCTCACTATATTATGGTGTTTATATACAATAGATTGTGTATACAACGGGTGATAGATTAGGTGATAGGCGAAGCTAATCCTGATTGAAACTTAACTCAAACCATCACCTAATTCACCCATCTCCCGAATTTTATTACGAATAATTGTTTGGACCTACCACTAAGAATCAAGGTTATGCTTCATAACACAAACTTAAAATTTCTAAAGGTAAAGAAAGCATATTTTGACAAGCAATCACTTATCAAATTGCTAGAGGAATCTAATAAGCATAGAATCACTTGTCTAATTCACTCAAATTTACGGTTTAAAAAGCAATCACTTATCATATTGCTAGAGGAATCAAATAAGCATAGAATCTCAGATGTCTTGAAGAGCAATCTGAAGATGGAAGGGATTTGGGTCCACCCGAAATAGCCCATTTTAGATTTGATTCAAGCAATCAAAATGCAGTCAAATTTCCATACACCCATATGAGTTCACACATCTTCAACTCACAGCGGATTTGGACCGATCAAAATGATAAGTAACATATTTTTCATTTTCTAAACTTGACATTTGTTTGGAAATTGATCACCAATTGCATAGAGAAAAGGACAGATGTTTGAAATTGTTATTGCTTTGTTTGAGATCTCACATGAGAGGCATCTTTTTCACTTTGAAGGCTCTTCTAGAGGCTCAAAACTATTTTTTTATTGTATTATTATAGATCAGGCTCCCAACTAATTAATGCTGGTTCCGTGATATGAATAATGAATAATATCCATAAAATAAAAGGCTATTTTATTTTTTCCAGAATTATGTGTCTTTTAGTCATTAAATTCCATTTACATTTGTTAAAAAGCTTTTGGAAAAGAAGAAATATCATGACACAAACCTCCCCGAATTATGGATTTCCCACAAATCACTACTGGTAAGAAAAAGAGGAATTACGCAAAAGTATTTAATTTTATAATGTTTCCATCAAACACCTCCCTACGGTGTTTTGTACAATTTACCCTATTTGAAAAAGGGGACAATCAGATAGCCAAGACAATGACCTCTTGCAGAGTTCCTGTCCAAACAGATTTCTTTCATCTCAAACTTAGGTAAACTGCTGCTGCTATTTCAATCATTTTTCAAAGATGGAGATCATAGCAAAGCTAAAAAGTCTGAAAACGATTCCAATTAAGATCAAGCTAGTTTCAATTTCAAGGTAGGAAGAAGAAATTGATGATACAGTTTCATGATTAGGTGAGGCAGAGCAACAATTAAAGAGATGTAAATAGAGAAATCCCCAATTTCAAAACCTAAAAAAAAAAAAGCGAAAGCCAGAAGCCAGATCAAAATTCAAAGGAGTACTCACATTGAGCTCGTGAGTGTAATTAGATCTGACATTGACGCTCTCCTTGACGAGCTTATCGAAGAAGAGGAACCTCCGGATCCCGTACTTGTTGAGGAAGCGGGAGAGGCAGAGGAAGGAGAGGGCAGCGACGGAGGAGAGGGAGAGCTGGACGACGGTGTCGAAGGGGCGGAGGTGGCGGGAGTCGCAGGAGGAGCAGGCGAGGAGGAAGTGGGAGGCGGCAGGGACGGCGATGGCGAGGGCGGCGAATACGAACCAGGAGAAGACGGCGGAGGGCCAGGTGGACTGGTCGACGCATATCCACCGGAGGTAGGATCGGACTGCCCGGAACTCGTCGTCGGGGCGTGAGAGGAGACGGTCCAAGGCGACGGTGTGGAGGCGGCGCGTGAGGAAAGGCCTCCGGACGCTTACGGAGGAATCCGGGGTGGGGCCGTCGTCGTCTTCCATTTGGTGTGTGTGGGTTTCGGAATTTGGGAGCGGGAAAGGAGTGTGAGACTTGGAAGTTGAAGAGGCGTCAGTAATATATATAGGGGCATTTAAATTGAGAATCTGTCTTCGGATGGTACCTCTCAAACTAATGCACTTTCACTAATACAGTAAATCGGTGCACTTAAGGCCATATTTATCAGTTACTATTCAAGATACTAAAAATACTATTTTTTTATTCATCTTTTTCCGCCACATCAGCATAGCATCCCTTCTTTACTTTTTCCACTTTAATAATAACATCCCTAGCATCCCACAATCCATCATTTTTTTACCAATTCAATTTATACATATGTCTCTCTACAACAATTATTTTCAACATGTTTATAATATGATTATAATATTATATTAGTATTTAATTAATAAAATTTAATTATGAAATTTATACTCCCTCCGTTCAACAAAACTTGTCGTTTACTATTCACGCACGCTTTTTTAAAATGATAAAAACTATATAAATTATTCATTTTAAAAAAAAAAACTTTTTAATAAGTTTGTACTTATTAATAATAACTACGAAATTGTTAAAAAAAATATTTAAAAAGTCGATATTTTGTATAGTTTTTAGCTCCTAAAAAAGCGTGCATGAATAGTAAAACGTCAAGTTTTGTTGAACGGAGGGAGTATCATTTATAAAATGAATAAGTAAAAGTATATATGATCCACTTTTTGATATTCTTTTATATAATTGTATTCAAAGAAAAAATTTTTTTTCAAAATATTGTCAAACATATTCGAAATTAATGTCTACGTGTAGAGAAAAATGAATCTAGAATTGTGGTAATTTTTTATTTTTTATTTTTCACATTTTTAATACCGAAAATTACATATTATATATATAATTTTTATCAACCCAGATTTGATCTCGGTCGTCTATGTGGCATAATCTGAGACGCTTAATCCTACCACCAATGAGAACGTGACACATGTCCCCCCAATCTGATTTGTTGCCAGATTTTTGCAGACCCAAAACGCTGCGTTTGTCACTCTCCTTAGTCTAAACGGCGTCGTTCTATTTTTGCTTTTCACAAAAAAAATTAATTACTGACACAAGAGTTTAAAAGCATCGATGCTAACCTGATGCTTATATAGCATCCCTCCTGCTGGATACTTGGACTTCTTCTAATTTTATAATCAAATTAATTCAAGCATCCCTTGTTTTAATTTGCCGATAAAGATGGCCTAAATAAGTAATGAAGTTGTAAACTTGTAATTGACCAAAAAAAAAAGTAATGAAGTTGTATCAATTTATGTGTCAATGTACATAAATAGTGAAGTTGTATCACTTTAGTCTTTATATGTCAATAATAGAATGTTCTTTTAGACGTAGAATGCACCAACAAATATAGTATACAAGTACACTTGTTTATTTTTGAAAGTGTATGTGTACTCTAGTATTATTTTTTTCTAATTAAGTAAAGATTTGAGATCAGATAAGTCTAATTCTTAAGAGGTTGACGAGTTGATAAACGAAAACCACCTAAACATATAATAAGTATACTCTATAAAACAGGCGCAATGAAACACGCAGAACAAACTCTACAACTAGACGACCTAAGAGCCTCGCGACCTAGCGGTATAGCAGGAATCTATCGCCTGTGGGTAGTACAAACGAAACTCCAAGGAAGCTCATTCCTGGATACGGAGTCGCCCTGAAAGCACCACTTCAACCCCAACCAGTTCCGACTTCGGACTCCACGCCCCCAACCAAGCAGAAGAACGCCAAGAAATGTCGGAAGCAGAGTCACACACCGCTCGTGCAAAAACCGTTAATAAGATTCAGCCAACCGGAATTTGGTCAAACCCTTTCGAGATTTATTTCAAGCTTTGTCTCTTTGAAGACATTTGATAAAATTGAAACGATACAGAGAAAAGTAGTATAGCCCTTGCCCAAGGATGACACGTCCAAACAGTTATACTCCGTATAACGGTTTGATCAGATCCTTATCTTTTTTTTTTCCCTCATTTGGGCCATGGGAAATAAAAGCAGAATTTTTAAAAATCAAGTTTACCTTATATCAAATTTTTACTTTTTCTTTTTAATAAAGTAAGAATTCGAGGGTCAGAGTGGCCGACAAAGTCGGCAGACGACAAGCCGTCAAATATACAACCTAAACTAGAAAGGTGCAATATAAAGAGTGACAACCAACAAATTGAATCTTTACTTAATAAAAAACGAATTGATTTACCATATATATATAAAAAAATTTATAAAAAATACTTGGTAGGGTATAAAATAAGACATAGTCCGTATGTTGGATGGGCATTGGTCCAGTTGGAGTCATCCCCCATGGCCATGGCCGGTACAGCTTGACGAGATGTTACGTGTTTGATTCTTGAAGGCCCATCTTTTGTTAATTGGAGTATTAGTTAATGTTAAGTGAAAGCTATGCCTATGGTTAATTATATACTCCAGCTAAGAGCATATGGTTGATTGAAAAGGACGATTTTATAGGTTAAATTGTTCAAGTACTAAAAGCAAAGGGTAGGAGGTGAATTGCATAAAATGATCCATTGATGCGAAGACAATGTGAAAAGAATTCCACTTCCAACCAAAAATTGTTCTAATGATCCAGTCCATCCATATTAGATTATCTTTCAATATCTTCTTCAAATTTTTTAAAAAATAAGAAATAAAATACATATTTTTTAAATTATTTTTACTTAAATTTCACAAGCTCCTCAATTTTAAAGATCTAAAGAATCATTTTGTTTTATAAAATGCTGCTACACATTTAAGATTTTTTTTCTCTAATTTAAAAATTGATCGACATAGAGAATCTTTTAAAATAAAAAATAATATTTAAAATTCTCTAAATAAGCATTACGAATTATCCAATTTACTTATATTGGAGTATTATAATTGGAGTAATTACAGATGTTCAACTGCGGCGCCGTGATTTACCCTCTACAAGGCAACAAACGCCGCACCGCCACGTGCAGTAGGTACAAACCCCGGTCAATTAATTAAGAAGTCTATAATTGGTAGTGCTCAAAAAATAATAAAATTTGCATCTATATAATTACCCTTAATAATTTTCTCTCCGTTTCCAAAATTTGCATCTATACATAGTGGAAATGATGTAAAAGAATAACAAATGATTAAAAAACCCACTCCTCCATTAACTTTGTTCAAAATCCACTGTAAATATCTAAAACTACAATTATTTTGCAATAGATGGAGTAAATAATGGTAAACAATAAAATTAAATCTTATATTTTTGGGCGAAAAAATAAATCATAAATATTTCATTTTAATGCAGACCTTCTAAAAAAATCAACCAAATTAAAAGGATACAAGTGTTGTGTTGGATCACCACCAATAGGCCATTGGCTGACAAATGATATATGTCAATTGTCAACACATGCCCATTTCTTTGGACTTAACTAAAGTTACAAGTGTCCATCACAACATATAAAAACGAATGGAGTAGGTCAATTGTAAGTTTATATATGTACTTATAAAAATGTTGTACCCATAAAATTTGACTGCTTCAAGAATCATCCCGCCCTTTATTTTCAAAATTACATAATCACTCTTTTTTTTAAAAAAAAAAAAACACTACAATACTACATTCGATTCATTCCTATTCGTCTATATATATATATATATATATATATATATATATATATATATATATATATATATATATATTATGTTTTGATAAAGGCAATGTAAGTGACCAAATTACCATGACGGGGCTAGCGTATTTTTTTTTGTGGGAACGAATTGATTTTTTTTTTCAAATTAATAATCTTTTAATTAAGCATATCTTGCTTAAAACCGAATTACATATTTATACCTTAAAATTGAAATTTCAAATTTAAAGGCATGTTTTTCTTAATAGAATTGTACCAAATCACTCATTATTTTTCTTAATCAATTTTTTGATTCAATGATTTGAATATATGAGAATTTTGTCACGTATACTCCATTAAAAAATAGACATACCTTGAAAATAGGAATCATGGTTATTAGGATCTCGATCCGGATCTTACGATCCTACGATCCTACGATTCTAGGCAAGGTTTTGATCCGGATCGGGCATATAGACTCCTTTGTGCTAGGATCCACCTAGGATCCTATGGGATCGTGTGGGATCCGTAGGATCTCCCTAGGATCTACCGATCCTAGAAAAAATATCCGATCATAGCAAAAATCATATTTGTGTAATTAATGGTGTCTTTTTTGTTTGGATATTGGGTCTTCTGGATACGATGGACCTTTTTATTTTTTTATATTTTTTGGCAACCCATCTCCTTAAAAATTGAAGGAAGAAGAGTGAAGACGTTGAATTGAAACCCTAAGCCCTTTGTTTCGTTACTTAACTCGACAAATCCACGTCTGAGTGCCTGGAATTGTTCATGATGTAGTTAATTGCGATGATAACATTTGAAACTAGAGACGACATTGGATATTTGGAAGTGTGATTTATCTCTTGTATGTTTGTCATATTTTAAAACATTATCTTTGTCTGTTTGTCACCTTTTGAGACATCATTCTTGACAAATTATGAATGTTAAGTGCTTATTATTGGACCATTTTACTTACTTAATTTGTTTAATGGAGTAAAAGCTTAGTTTTATTTTAAAATTAAGGTATTTGTTTAGGATGACTTGTTTTTATTTTATTATTTATTTTATTTTTAATTTTTGTCTAGGATCTTACGATCCTACGATCCGATCCTACACCCTTGTCTCGATCCCACACTAGGATCTCGATCCTAAAAACCATGATAGGAATGAGTGGCGAGTTTTAAGAAAGATAATGAGTGATTAGGTACAATTTTAAAAACTTTGGGTGAATTTGTGTAAAAGAAACAAATAATGAGCGATTTTATTTATTAAAGTCTTTTGTGTAATATGTACTCTTTCATTTCTCTATCCTGATGTGCAATTTGTGATGGATGCATTTTCAATAAATATTTTCCCACTTAAAAATTGTTCTTTTTCACGGTGAAATTGACCAGTTTCTTGTGTAAATAATGTTATGAAATGATTAATTTTGTTTCAACTAGGGGAAAAAAAATTAAAAAATCTTCCAAACCAAAATCACCATTGATACAAATTTTATTTTCTTCAAAAAAGAAAAATAGAAAGAAGAAAAAAGGGCGTCGTTGCTGCAACCTGTAAAGTTGAGAAATTCGGTGAATCAATCACGCGCGATCCATCTCCTTCAATCCACACCATCCATCCTCTCTCTGGCTGGATCTTATCCCTTCCAAATCGGATGAAACCACAATCGATGGAAGATGACGACGCGTTCAGGGCCGTCCGATCCTACCTCCGGTGGCTCTGCCTCGACCAGTCCACGTGGCTCTCCGGCGCCGCCTCCTGGCTCGTATTCGCCGTCTTCGGCATCGCTGTCCCCTCCGTCTCCTACTTCTACCTCGCTTGCTCCTCCCGCGACTCCGACCACCGCCGCCCTTACGGCGCCGCCGTGGAGTTCTCGCTCTCGTCGGTCGCCGGCGTCGCCTTCATCTCCCTCGCCAGGATCGTCAGGAAGTACGGATTAAGGAGATTGCTTTTCTTCGATAAGCTCGTGAATGAGAGCGCCACCGTCCGGCGGAATTACGCCGATCACCTCAATGTTTGTGTTCTCTTCCCTCTCCCCCAAATTGTTTTATTTTTTGTATTTTTTTAGCTGACAATTTATTGATAAAGGGAATAAAGAATAAATTTCAACTTGAAAATCATTGGATAAGTTATCTCACTTATTCATTCATTTGATTGTAACAAACAAACAAAAAAAAAATTAAGAAAATTGTCGGCATTATATTTCCCCAATATTGTGGAGGAAACATTTTGTTTCCAAAAAATTGTTTTTTAGCCCTTTTTTGTCTTTATAATATAAATATAAATTTTAATTTAAAAGACTAATATAATGTGAATGTTGCAGAGGGCGGTGTGGATATGTTCGGGCTTCACACTCCCTTGTTTCGCGGCCTTAGCCGCCTACAAGGTCTGGTGGTACGCCACCGGCACCACCAGCATCCCCTACGTGGGCAACGCCATTGTCAGCGACATAGTCGCCTGCTCCCTTGAGCTCGTCTCCTGGCTGTACCGGACCACATTATTCTTCCTGGCGTGCGTCCTCTTCCGTCTGATCTGCCACCTGCAGATCCTACGGCTGCAGGACTTCGCCAGGGTGTTCGAGGAGGACGGGTCTGACGTGGCGTACGTGTTGGAAGGACACCTCAGCATCCGGCGCCACCTCAGAGTCATCAGCCACCGGTTCCGGTGGCTCATTCTTGGTGACCTGGTTTTGATCACTATAAGCCAATGGGTCTCTCTGATGCTCACCACCAAGGCCAGCTCCGATGTCACTATCTTCAATGTCGGAGAGCTCGCTGTGTGTGCTTCTTCTCGAATCTTTCGGTTTGTTTTTCGTACATACATTATACATTATAAGCTTCTTATCAGGCTCTGGATTCGTCGTGCAGTTGTGTTCGTTAACTCTGTTGACGGGGCTGATGATATTACTGAACAGCGCGGCCAAGATTACACACAAGGGTCAGTCCATCACCGCCCTCGCGGCTAAATGGCATGTTTGTGCAACTATTGACTCTTACAATCCTGCATACGATGCTTCCATTCTTGATGGATTTCCCCAAGGGGACTCCGACGAGGAAGATTGTGAACACGAGGAAGACGAGTTGGACAACACGAGGTTGATCCCAGCTTTTACGCATAGATCCATCTCGTTCCAGAAGCGACAAGCTCTCGGTAAGTGATACATTCTTGATGTTACATCGACGAGTAAAGCTATACGTTCAATGGTTTGAAGTTCTTTCGAAAAATCATCCATACGAAATACAGTAGTAGTAGGAACATAACATTTACCTAGTTTGCAATGATCTGATGCATACAATCTTCTCATTTCGTGCTCGGCAGAGACGTATTTCGAGCACCACAAGGCGGGAATCACGGTGTACGGGTTCATGCTAGACAGAACATCTCTCCGGCTCATCTTCGGAATTGAGATGGCTCTGTTTCTTTTCTTGCTTAAAGAAACTGTTAGCATCTCATGAAACACAACTCCCTCTGAATAGTTCATCCATGGGACTGTCATAGATGCTTTGTTTATACTAGTTTTTTTTTGCAAGTTACACCACATATATGAACAAAAATTCTACATTTCATTTATATAAAAAAGGAGAAGAACAAGAACTCTTAGGCTTCTCTGAGAAGGAGGGTTCGTCGTTGAATGAACTCTACAATGCTGAGGTTATGTGCTTTTTCGGCGTTAGTATCCACTAATCCACGGAGTCCTGCTCTTTCGTCGGAACATGAGGCTTAGCCTCCTAAATGGGCTGCTAGGTTCATCACTCTCTTCTTGCTGCTTGATCCTTAGGTATTCGTCAGGACGGATTACCATGGCCTCTACCGACTCGTAGACCTTCATAACAGGTTTAGTCAAATAGAATTCACAATCTTATTCCAAGCATAATACAAAAAAATGATTTGAGAGATACCTGACAAAGTTCATCAATTTTATTGGTCCAAGAATCACCTTCACATGTTGCAACTACGTAATCTTTACACTCGTAGAACAGCCTCGACAAATTAGCATCCTTGGAGAGAGTAACCTCAGCAAGTACAAAACCTACACCAAGCTGAGCGACAAAATTCGTAATTGGTACCGCCAAGAAACACGGTCCAAACAACAATTTGCAATTAGACATGATGTAGCGAAATTTGAAGACTCACCAGTGTGAGGAAGAGCTGCTTGAATAGGTAGGAAGGAGAAATGTTTTCAAATTCAGTTAGAATGCCTTCCCTACACAAGAGCATTCGTCGTCCTTGTAAGGAAATAAAGCTTATCAGGAATGTAATGATACGAAAGGGATCCTGATCTTACACAGCTAAATCCTCGTCAAAGAGAGGCGCTTGTCTCGCAGAAGGTACTGGCTTCGAAGTTTCCCACAGTTTTTGCCACAAATTACCTACAATATCACTTAATAATTTAAAACAGGCTAATACCAAATGGATGTTCCTAGACCTGTTTGGCCTTGATCTTGCAGACATGAAATGTTTACTCGAGATAAGTAATAGCACATAAAAAAATCCGGATAATCTAAGTGATTTTGTTGACGGATAATACGCGAGAATATGGCAAGGTTATGTATTAGTAAAAACACTAAAATCTGGTGCAGAACAAAATTGACCTTCTTTCTCCATTCGACTGCTTAGGCGACCTCTTTGAGAGCCTCTTGAATTGTTGTCTCCGTCAGCCAAATCGTCTGACCAATCAGGGGGAGAGTACCATCTTACAAAATCTTCAAGAATACAACCAGGATTCGCAGCCTATTTATAATCGGCACTATAAGTTATTTGACGGCAAAAATCCTTTTAACGTTTAAAGCACTTTCAAGGAATGAAGCCTTTTAGCATTTGGGAAAAGAGTAGACTGTCCATCTTTCTCGATATACCTTGAACGCTTGCATATCAGAGAGAAGTCGGGAGCAACCAACACCGACACTGAGGAATTCACAGAAGAAGAAAAATTGTTAGTGTTTTAACAAAACAAGGGAATGGGGCATGAACTTGAGACAGATGGATACAATCTAGTAGACTACGAACCTTCCTGTTCGCAGCACAAGGTCTTCGTTTTCTCGAATAAAATCTTCTGTAAGCAAAGGTCCTTCCTGTATTATAAAGAATAAAAAGATTTATGTATTATCTCAATGAATGATCAACTGCGAAGCCGATTAAAGAAGCATGTTTTGAGAAAACCTGTGATTGGGGAACATATACTGGCTCCCCAGTCTCCAACAACATCAAGTCGCCTACAGGATGGCTAGCGCCTAATCGAAGAACAAATTTGCCAGTGTTTAGTCTAGCACAATGAGCAGGATTTGATCCATCAAGATGGCGTTCAGCGTCTGTCTCTAAAGACTCCAGCAATCCAACATTGGTTTCACTACGCTTTTTTCGGGATAGAGAAGTATTCATAACCTGAAGCTTCTGATATATAAGACAACAATTCAGATTCGGGAGTCCGTCTTCAGGAATGCCGGGTACATATTTTTCTTCCATCCAGAGTTTCCTCAGCTGCACCACAAATAAATTTCACTTCCCCTTCTTAACCATTCCCTTTTATTTCCATTCTGGATGAACAACCAAATGGGCCTTAAACTGACAATGTTAGAGAGGAAAGAAAGGACTTACTTCAGCAACCACCCGGGTCCAGAACAGTGCCTTTTTCCGCAGGGTCTTGAAGCTTCCCATGATCTCAGCAAGTTTGGCAACAAAGCAATCAGAAGGAGCACCATGGATGTCCCTTGACAGCATCACTGAGCTGGATCGATTTGCATTGAAACATCCAATTTTCCTACTGGGAGTAAGTCCCTCTGCAAGTATCTTGCAGAATGCAGAAATTACATGGGATGGAAACATCACCTAGAGAAGGTGCCAATTACCGAATTTAAAAACAACTCTAAAGAGAAGCTTCATAAGGTGAACATCATATACCTACCAGCATTAAGAATTGACTGGAAAAACGGGAGGACTTGGTCATCATGAAGGTCAGATACGAACATATCCCCTTCCTCATCCTGGATAAATGACTTCAATGCAGATAGCCCCAAACTTGCTCTTTCTTTGACCGGTGAAGAGCTTTTAGAGGTGAGTAGATCCTTCATCGACCCATAATTCTTCCCAGATCTTGAAAAGAAAGGGCAAGCACGATGCAATAAGAAATGCATCCTGGTGCCAAATAACTGTTGTAAGGAATCAAGGAATAAACTGCGTGCTAACTTACTCTAATGCACTAGATATTTGCTTCAACGCACACGCAGGAGGAATGATATCTGCATTTGCAACTTCCGAGAACTCCTCCAATGTGCTCTCTGAGCCCTGAATTACAAACATTGTATATATTTTTTTTAGATAAAAAACCCATCACATAAATAGAATAATGCATTGAGAAGCTTGTAAACAAAACTCTATATGAACAAAATAATCATATTTGTACCAGAAATAAAATGTTGAATTTTATATGAAATCACGACTGGTAACAAGCGAATTCCTAAAAACGACAATGACATGAAAGAACACAATCAACAGACAGAACAAGTTCCTACCTCCAACCCAGCATCGGCCCTCTGATAGTACAGGTATATGTTTTCATCATAGAATGCAAATGACATTTTGGAAATTATTACTTCCTTAGCTTTTTCCTCGCCCCTTCCTTGCTGTCTCTAAATTCTAATTTCTCTTGACATTCATGTTCTGTTCCTACAACCGACAGTTACCAGCAAACCTGCTTTCCTTGGTTTCAGCCTGTATGGTTTCATTGTTAAAACATAAGAAAAGGAAAGGAGCACAATAACAAAGACGACATCAAAGCATTCTCAAACACCCATAAACAACCATTTCGGTTAATGATGGGAGTAAAACAGGCAACGACGAATCATATATAGCACATGATCATATCTAGCCCATCCACAGATTTCATACCGATTAGTATTTAGTTTTAATGGTCGCATTTTCATTGAATCTATTTGCATAATTTGAGGTGTGACATTTCACATTTCAATTCAACTCACATGATTTCAAAGGGAAATATTCTTTTCAGAGAGGTACAATTTCATTTTAAGTGGATGAAAAAACTCCATAAATCTTGAATTTGCCTAAATATCCACCAATAACCCATTCACATTGGTTTGAAGAGCAGGTGAGTAAATTACCTGTGATAATTTCATTTCATTTCAGTTCTTTATATTACCCAAAGAACATAAAAGTAATCATCAATCTTTATTTTATCTTCTACCAATCAAAACAATGTGATTGTCTTTCTATGAGCTGCAAGACATCAAAAGGCACAGATAAACGTAAGAATCACCAACCCTAGCAAGTTCAATATCCCAAAATCTGTAAAAAAGAAGAAGAGGAGAATAACTAATTGACCTCCAATTCAAGCTCTTCGAATGCCCGAGGTCCAAGACAATTCAAGCAAACCTTCGACGAAATTCGCCCAATCTCCGAAAATAGAAAACGGAAATTAAAACAAACAAGGAAAGAAGTTTGACCTCCAATTTTATATACAGCAAGAGAATTCAGGGAGGGAAACAAAAATAGATGCTATGTACTGAAATTAGGATGTAAAATGGAGATACACACACCTGGATGGAAGGAGGAGAAGTCGGAGGAGGTTTCCCCGCGTTCGCAGCGGCGGAACAGAGGCCCTCCATTGTTGTGCGCCGTGGTTGCGCGGTTATAGTTTCGTGTCATTCTACCGAAGTCGAAGTGGTAACGTAGTCCATCGATTCTCGACGAATTCGACGGATTACGCCATTCAAGGAGTTAGAGATCTAGTAGATTGTCGTCAAGATTGTAGAAAGACGACGGAAGAGTCGCTCAAAACCATTAAACTGTAATTTCCCAGTCTTTCAATTGATAAGATAAATGAAATAAAAATAAGTTTTGTACATAATAAAAGTATATTGTAAAAAGGTTTTGTAAAGCTAAAAGAGAATTGATATCCAAAATAACATAAAAGAGTAATGATATGGCGATTATAATTTTCAACAACAAATTTTAAACTATTACTAGTACAAAACATTAATAGTTTTTGTAAAAACATATTTGTAAAACGTCTACTATTAATTAAAATTACGAATATCATTTTATATAAAAAAACGATACTATTAAATAAATATAAGCATAAAAAATTTCTATATATATTTTAAATATTGTTTTTTTTATTTCTTTACTTATATAACAGCTTAATAAAATAATTACTATGTGGATAAAAGCAATTGTAGTGGAAAAGCGATATACGTGAATATGTGATGATGATTTAATTTCGGGTTAACCATTTTGAACGGTTCAATTGAAAAGGACTTGTGGGTAATACCAAAGGTCACCAGTTCAAAATCTGAATGGCTGTTCTTTATTTATCAATTCAAGGTTTAATTTCGATTGGGTGGGCTCAAACCCATTCGAACCCACCCCGAGATCCCTAGCACACATACACATGTAACCTTAATCGTTGTAATTTACAACACACATTGCATACGATATGATTGGAGTTAGGCAGAGGCGGATCCTCTTTAGGGCCAGAAGTGGCAATCGCCCTCCCAATCAAAAATAAATTTTAACATACATATTCTTCGCGTCGATAGCTTCGATTTGATATATTATAAGCTCAAATCCGATATCCGAGCAAAAAGTTATAAGCATTTCAATTTTCAACACTAAACATATGTAAATTATTTCTTACACCATTTACCAAACTGATATACATTTATCATAATTATCATTTGTTAAACTTCTTGCCTTAATAATATAATTATAACCAAAAAATTCAAAATAAGAGGTTATATTGAAATATTTGAAAACAATGAAATAAAGCATGCACAATTTCTATTTTTATTCAAGTTACATATCCATAATATTGATGATTTTTTAAAAAAGAAAAATCAGGGTTTCATTTTATATGAAATAATTTTTATGTTAATTTTTCGCCCATCAATCAAAAGTTTCAGGATCCACCACTAGAGCTAAGTATCAATTTTGGGGAGATTGAACCAAGTGGTGGTTCTAGCCTCTAGAAAGTTTTTTAGAAGGGTTAGATTTTTATTTTTTTTTTGCATATATATATATATATGAAAATTAATTTTTTGTTTAAATATATTACAAAAAATATTAAATTTGTGATTTTATAGTTATTTTTAGTAGAAAAATCTATGATAGAACCAAAATTATAAAAAAATATTTTTAGGGGTGGGCACGGGACGGGACGGGACTCGTCCCGCGAAATTTTTACGGGACGGGATTGACACTTTTTTTTCGGGACGGGATGGTGTCTGGACAGGACGGGATCGGGACGGGATGGGCCTTGTCCCGCATATAAAAATAATAAAATATTATATAAATTTGCAAAGTGAAAAATGCTTTCATAATTCATTATTTTGTATAATATGTTGAATACGGTATTCTTCTCAACTGTATTATTCAATAATAATAATTGTAATAATATTATTATTAATATGAATATTATAATACTATTATTAATTCATACAATGATTGTATAATTAATTATAATGTTCAACATATTTGGCTACATTATCTTACTAGATCAGGACGGAAAGGAATGGAGACGAGATTCACCAGCTATTGTCTCATTATCGATTGATAGTTGAGAAGAATACTGTATTTAGCTATTTGCCTCTTGTAGCTCTAAATGGGTATAATAATAATGATAATAATAATAATAATAATAATAATAATAATAATAATAATAATAATAATAATAATAATAATAATGGGTGTGGTTCTGGTGTTCACATGCCTTAGGGTGTACCTTGTACACAAATCTGAGCCATTAATCAAAAGAAATTGAAGGCCATGATTAAAAGGGATTTTTTATTTATTTTTCTATTAAATCAGTGGGACCCACAAAGGAAAACACATCCACCCTCTCTCCACACTCTCCTTCGTGCGTGGAACCCAAATCCCATTCTTTTTTTTTTCTTTTTTTCTTTCTTTTTTTTTCCTTCTTTCACGTAAAACTCAAGCCATTTTTTTTTGAAATATGAGTGATGGTTGGTGGGACCCACCTGATTTCATTTGTTTTTTAAATTCGTCAATTCCACCGAATAATGTTTTACATTCTACCGAATAGTGTTATATTATTTTTTTCCATCCCGTTAAGATAAAAATTATCAAAATTAACCAATTCCGCTGAATAACACCTATTTGGATAATGGATTGTACGTAGTTTTTTTTTATTTCCCCTTTTTTTGTAAGCAGCCTGATTTCGTTTGGTTTTAAAATTCATCAATTTAACCGAATAATATTTCACATTCTACCGAATAATATTATTTTATCTTTTTCCATCCCGTTTAGATGAAAATTCATTAATTCCGCTGAATAATTTGTCAAAGGCTATCGAATAATGTTTTTTTTTTCGAATAATATTTTAGATTTCACCGAATAATCCTTCAAAATTTACCGAATAATTTTTCATATTTCAGGATCCCAAATTTATTAAAAAAAATACTTCTATTTCCATGAATAATTATTCAATATCAACCAATAATATTCCAAATATTCCCTATCTTACCGAATAATCCTATATTCCATATTTACCTAATCATGTCATGTTCGTCTTCTTCGCAATGAGCCGCACCAGCAAAGAGGCAATAAAAAATACACAGCGCTCAAACAACATGTCACTGCCCGTCCGGGCCACCTCCGCCACCACATCGCCACCGCTCGTCCTCGCCACCTCCGTCACCGCGTCGCCACCGTTCTTCCTACACATCGCCACCACTTGCTCGACGATAGCCTCAAACGCAGGCCCTTCGATTCGATTAGTCAGGACACCGGACGACTTGGCCATCTCCTTCAATTCGTCCCTACAACCGGAATGATGAGGATGACGAAAGCAGAACCTAGCACCGCCCGGAATGATGAATAATTAATCAAAAGAAGAAACAATTTGAGAGGAATACTTAATCGAAAGTCAATATAACAGGATGAATTTTCACAACCTTAACCAAAGGCCTTGGACACCAGATCTGAGAGATTTCGCGTCCGGATCTGACCGAGTGGGAGGTTGGACCTCCTTTCACCGCCGAGGACAACGAGCGAGCCCGAGAGCAAGAAGCCCCTGCCGGCGACCCAAATCCAGAGCAAGCAGCCCTAACCGTGAGGCACTGCTGAAGTCGGAATCGACCCTCGCACCAACCGAAGACAGATTACTACTCCTCGAACCCCGACCACCGGATCGACACGCCTAGCACCGCCCGAACAGCCGACCCTAGCACCACCTAGCCCCAACTCCGATTCGCCTCCGCTGCCTCCGCCTCTGCCTGGTCCAAACTCCAAACGATGAAGAAAGAGAAATTGGGATTTAGGTTTTATTTTCACACCAATCTACACGCGCCCCACGCACTCCATTCTTTCACTGTGGATTGGTTTTCAATTATTTTTTTTTAAAATTATTGGACACGTGGCAAAATCCTATTCATTCATTTCATTCCGATTAAAGGCTCAGATTTGTGTACAAGGTACACCATAAGACTTGTGAACAAAAGATCCATACTCTAATAATAATAATCCCACGTTATAATAATAATAATAATAATATTACTTATTTTTATTGTTATTATTATAAAATAATTATACTTTACAAGAAAAAAATATAATATGATATAATAATATACTAATAATAATAATAATAATTTTGTTATAAATTAATAATATTATTAAATTATATTATAATATTATATAATAATATTATTATTATTATTAATTGAAAATTATTATTATAGTTATAAATAATATTTTCTCAAATAATAATAATATTATTATTATAAACAAATATTATTATTATTATTATAAATGGAAGATTATGATTATAATTATAATTATAATATTTGCTCAAAATAATAATACTAATAATATATTATTATTATTCTATAATATTATAATATTATTATTATTATAAAAATTATTATTATTATTATTATTATTATTATTATTATTATTATTATTATTATTATATGCGGGACGGGACGGGATTTGCGGGATCCCACCGGGATCGTCCCGCGTTTCGTCCCGCATAATTTTTGCGGGACGGGATCGGGACGGGATTCGCTATTTTGTCCTAAATCCCACCGGAATCGGGACGGGACCGGAACGGGATCGGGATTTGTGCCCACCCCTAAATATTTTTGTTTAAATATAGAGTATATTAGAGAATACCTTAAAATTTGTTATTTAATTAGACTTTTTTAATAGAAGAGAACATAGAGAAATAAAAAATAATGAAAAAGTGAAGCTAAAAGGATTTGAACTCATGATCTGAAAGTATTAAATACCCCTCATTTTTTTTTTGATAGAATTTAAATACCCCTCATTAACAACTAATATAAACTTTTTTTATATAATTTAGTATTATTATAGTTGTAGCAGCATCAAGAATGGCCTGTTTCAAATGAATTAATTGAACAAACTAAAGACTTGCAATATGAAACATAAACTTCAAATCAGATAATGGTTGTTCAAATGGTGCAGCAGCAGCAGGAGCAGTTGAGTTCTCTTGGCCACGCTGACGACGACTTGGGAATAACATCTTCAACAAGACTATACACCTAGGGCTATGATATATTCATCCGTTTGGCAATGGAGACACGGCAAATTGGACATGTTGAGCACTTTTTACTACATGTACTGTACAAGAGCGAAGGAGAAACAGAAAAACGAAACTTATATTAGACTCGAATTAAAGTTAAAAATAACATACAAGTTAAGAATCACCTGCAAAGAATCCGATGCCTGCAGGGAAGTAACACAACGCCAATATCCAATTGAAAGCAAATCCTACAAAGAACCTTGTCCTGGAAATTTCAACGGCCAAATCAGATACAGAAAGATGCATTTTAAGAGACTGCGATGAATTGAAAAGATGCTTTAGAAACATGGATGATTGAAGCCGATCATACTCTGCTTGACTGTATAGATCCCGTAAAGGAACATTATCACAAAGATTTTGAGAAAAACAACTTACATTTCGAAGCAGGTCATACTCTCGTTGAAGATATCCCGTGAGCTGAATCTCCTCATTAATTGCCGCTTGCAGTGTAAACACCTATATTAGAGGAGATTAAAATCAATAACCAAAGAAATGGCCTAACAAAGAACCGTCCTTTCCAGGAAATGGAAACACATGTAGGAAGATTTTAGAATCTTGACAACCGAGTACAAAATAGGAAACAAGGACTGCACCCACCTCTTCAACAAGATCTTTCTCTGTCATTTTCTTCACTACATCAGGAGGACTACCGCAAAATGTATTGCATCTATTCATATGAACAAATCAATTGTTAAGTACCTGTTCCCGACTTGCCATATGAAGCAATATAAGTAAGCTTAAGAAAACACGGCGTCCGTGTCTCTTCAACAATAACATAATTACTTTTCCTGGCTACCATCTTTGGAAGTAAACATTTTTGGGTACCAGCAATATCTAACAAGCGCCTCAGGCCAGCAATTTAACATGCACAATATTAGAAAAGAGGCGCCCTAGCTTAATTTAGTTCTTTCTACAGACGATGAGATGATGTTTATAAATACAGCTAATGTGTAAACTTGGTCTCAGCCACCAGGGCTTGTGGAGTAAGAAATTAGCCATTCGCTAATTCTGCACATTATGCAAACTCTGCAGCTCTATCTTCCTAAAACTAGCACTAAAATCCTCTTTTACGGCTTAGAATCAAGCATATGGGTATCAGAAGAATACAAAGTTAACACCTTGACCCCGATTCACATTCGTGAAGACTTCGTCCCTCTGCTTCTCTACTTCCATCATCAATTGACCACCAACCTAGAAACCTGACAAGAACAAGACAAGTGCATGTAGAGTGTAGTAACTACTATGCAAATCTGCACATCTTAAACACTCAATTTCCTCCAAGATTATAAAAAAATGATCTTGAAAACGGTACTCTAAAAAATTAGACCTGTGTACCTTGAACCATGGCACACTACCTCTAGGTAGTCACAAGCTCTTGCAGTAAGTGTTAAATTTCGCCTATCACCAGCTTCATTTTGTAGCAGTAGAGCAACAACTCTTTCCACCAGCTGTGATGTAGAAAATAGAACTCCTATTCCTTGCAAGAGGAATAAAGGAGAGAAAATGATTGGAATTGGAATCTCCCTAGCTCTAGCAGGAGTTCCCTGCATTGCAAAGCCAATAAGAGGTTTATTATGAACGAATTGCTTTTCCAAATAAATCCTTGAATTATCGTAAACATGCCATACCTGCACGTACATAAATAGAAGAATCTCGAACCCAGCTATCAGAACTACCACAACATGACCACCAATACACACTCTAAACCTGTTTTGATCTTCTTCTACTCGAACAACTGAAGCACGCATGCGCATACTGCCGAAAGAGACAATATAAGCAAAGACTTGTCCAGCGCTGTACAAAAGGAACCATATGAGCAAAAGATAAAACAAAATACTACGTATGATATAGCCATGGTCTCCTTATTGAAACCAAAGATGAGCTAAAAGGATCCTTATATTGAAGAATATGACACTGGAAAAAAAAAATACTATGTAATAGATATAATAAGTACCTAAAAAGGACATATGGAACCCATAAGCTTACTGCAACCATATCCCCTGCAAGAATTCATTGACAGAAGTTAGAAGAGAAACAAAAATATACCCATATGCTGATATGCATGAGCTACTTCTCATGAAATTTATTGTCTCGAATTAATATGTCTTCATCACCATATTTCCAGGAAAAAAAAAAAAAAAAAAAGACGACCAGAGTGGGAAAAAAAAGAGGATATTTCTGTATGGACCTGGTGTGATGATTGTTTGTCTAAAGATGTATACAGCCAACCTAACTCCATTACTTGTATTAAATGGGAGTAAAATAAACTTAAGCATAATATTGAAGTGAAGACCAATGAACATGGTAGGATGCTCAATCAATAATATAGACAATAGGAAACACCTGTGAAAAAACCAAAATGGTTTTTAACAACACAAATGCCCAAGGCTCAAACAAACTCAGTGTGCAGGGCTGCTTTCGTTGCAATCTAATGAAATGTACTAAAATAATGAGCGAATAGGATAGTACCATTTATTATTAGAACCATACAAACTGTGGCAGACAGGATGCAAATCATGGAAAAAGTAGGCCCAAAAAAATGCTGCATACAACACAGTTGAGAGTGGTTAGGTTATTGTTATTGCCATGAAGATAACAACAACAACAAAAAAAATGCAATGAATTGAAATTGTGATTTTGGGTTTAAAATGTAGGTTTTTACTCCTTGTTGTGGTAGGAAATTTTGGTTCCCTTCGTACACATCTATATACACAATCTCAAGGTCGAGAAGGGGAAATTTTGGTTCCATATAGTGGAGTAAGCCTGTTCAATGCAAGTTTAGCTTTTGAAAATTTTCGAAGAAGCTACAACAAGAAAGCCAAGAAAAGGGCCAAACCCATTGAAAACTGGTCAATTTTCCAAGTATCAACAACAACTCTGACAATGGGAAACCTGTTCATTCATCCTTTTCTTCCCCGCAGTGAAGGAAAGAAGTAATGAAAAGGCACAAAGGAACTTCAAGTTTTCCTTGAATGTCATGCCATTCAGGCTTTTCAAAACAATCAATGTAGCAACATTGAAGTAACTTGTAATGCAGAGCAACATCAAAAGTGAAAACTTAGCAAAAAGATGGTGATCAACTCTAACCGTGGGAAACTTACACTAGTCATAACAACAACCTCATCATCCTCATCCCAATCTGGCAGACGAGGTAATCTGTAGTTAGATTTTCACATAGATTAGCGAGGACCATCAACAAAATATGTAGAGGAAAGAAATGATTGATGGGAAAAATTGAAAAGAAATCAAGACCGAAGATAGACTCACATCTCCATATCCAGAAAGAATGCTCTGTAATTACATTGTGAAAGGTTATTGAGGAGAATCATATAAAACGTATAGGAAATAAATGATCCATAGGGAAATTTGAAGAAACTTAAAAAGAAATCAAAACTATGAAAACATCCATACTGATCTTTAGATTTGAATAAAAGAAGTTTGTATACATATAGATATAGATTCCTAGAATTTCCCTTAACAAGGTCATGTTTTGAACTATTCCATACGAATATTGGAAGGCTATTGTTGCATAACAGCCACATGCTTCATTCAATGCAAGATTCATTTGTAAGATCGTATATCCTTCAGTTTTTTATTCATCCAAGAAGAGTGATTAAATGAAAATGGTTCTCATTCAATGCAACCTCACGCAACTTATAGGATGTAGCTGACTAGCTGCTGCTGCTCATCCAAGAACAAGCAAAGCACGTGATTCTGTTATGAGTTTCAAGAGGAAGATGAGCTTAGAAGTGTAAAACTAACACTGGAACACTAGTTTCTGTATTTGTCATGTAAAAGTTCAACATTAGAAAGCATTACTCCAGTCAACAAGTAAATCCTCAATACATCCACATAGATCCCTAAAGGTTTTGGATTTGTTTAAACCCAAAATTATAAGCCAAGTTGAAGCCGATTGGTGCATGTGAAAGGGACATCATGCAAGGCCATCACATTGGATCGGGGAGTGCTCATCTGCATTTTCTGTAGCTGTGCAGCCCACCTACTTCACGAAAAGGAAGGTGTTTCCTTGACTTGTGCTTTACAAATCTCAATGGCTTTGATTACGTAGCTAGCTCTTTCCCTTAGGTTCTTTTAATTACCTTTAGCATTATGTTAAGGCAAAACTCTAACCCCACATGACCGTGACACTAACCAGTAACCACAACACTCCCCTTCCTTCTCGGCCAATCAATTGACATTCTTCTTGACCAACCAATTGGGGTTAGAATTCAAGATTTCTATCATATGCAGTCTTAACACAAACAATTTAAACTTTTGTGCCTAATATCCTATGACTTTCTTAATATAACCTCAAAAGGGCATAACATCGAAGAATACCTCATAAGGAAGCAAAATACTCCTGTCAAATACTACTAAAGGTGTATGATAAATCATGTCATATTTCATTTGAACAGCTTCCCTTATTAGGCTTTATGAAGAATATGCAGCATAAGTAAATAAAAGTGATGTAAAACTTCTAAAGCACTGCTTTCATCTGGTAGTTGACGAGGCTATTGCTCCATTATATTTCATTTGACCTGTTCTTGTAGTTGCAAATTTAACCAATATGCAAGAAATGCACATACCTCGAACGGAGCAGCGACAAAGCATAACAAAGACAAAAATATAGCGAGGCATAACAACAAGTGCACAAAGGAGGTACCTTATATTTTCTACAATAATAATGGCTTCCAAGAGGAAAACAGGTATGAAAACAATCTTCAAGTTCACAGCTGCAACTTTATTAACTGTTAAGGAGCAAAACCCATATAAGATCTCATCATATACAAAAGAAAATATTTTTTTTGGTTGAAAAAAGAGTGACACAGATGGTTCTTAAAGTTTACCCTAAAATAACAACCAACATATAAACAAATACCAATTATCATTTGCTAAAAGATGACTTTTTGCAAAATCAAAGTTGTATACTCACTGATATTGTATTGTAAATGAACATAAATCGTTGGAAACAAACATTAAAATTCCTTCAAGTTCAAATCTCCTACTAAAGGAGGCATCTTGGGGATTGCATAAAAAAAATGATAACCATAAAATATACAATATATGAAATTGCAAGTTTATAGATCACAAAACTGTACCATAAGAGTTCTCTATATATACACATAGGAGCAGTTCAAAGGCTATGAGTAGCGGCATAGCAACAAAAGAATGAAATGGATCCCACTACAACAAAATGAAACATAAGATATGGTTAATTCTTTTCTGAAGAAATTTCCTCTTCCACATCAAAAGAAGAGGACGGTATCTCGAAAACTTTCCTTTTAAAGAAAAAGAAAAGAAAAAAGAGAGAGAAATCCATACACGAATATGATATTGATGTGTAGCGGCGGGTATGGAGAATCTCCCATGGGCAACAACAGCATGGAATAACCATAGAGGGGAAAAGACAAACCTGCAAAGCAGAAGCTCAATCGTTCAGTTAAATCATAAAAGTGCCTCCATAAGGCCATAACCATGAAGCCCTGTCAATTGTACTAGATAAGAATAACTTGGCAAAGTCATTCCTCCGCAGATTGTTCGATTTCCGCAGCTTATCAGCTGTTTCCTTTATACCTAAGCATATCCCCAAATCATCAATTTCATGGACCATTTCAGACCACTAAAATAAAAACTCAACTTCCAAGCTAATATCTCCACTATAATGTATACATAACTCAGTCCTTGGATTAATTTCATGAAAAAATGTTTGAATTATACACAATCAAGCTCAACTCTTTGTTCCATCTGTATGCCCTATTTGCGTACTTATACTTCAATGATGAAGATATCATAATAACACGAAATCGATCCGCTGTGCAAGTTCAAATATTGAAGGCTTTTTCAATGCAAGTGTAAGTGTGTAACACAGGTCAGAGTAATTTGATGAAAATTTCCATCCTCATATTGTTATCGATTTTCAATTTCTTTAGCCCATAAGCTGTTTCATGAGTGAATATGAAAATAATTTCCCTTTTTTCTTCATTCGTATAATCAGCCGATTGATTCCCCAAATTACAAAATATAAGAATCACAAACTGAAATTTCAAACAAAATCGTTTAGTGTGCTAAATGAATAACACAATCAGTCAGTTCAATTTAGAGGTAGGAAAACGAACCACCAAGAGCAGGAGGAGGAGACAAGTTTGAGAACAAGAAGAATGGTGAAAGCTAAAAGTAGAGTGTGTGCTGCAGTCGCCCGTACCGCCTTCCACACACCCCTCTTGCTCGTTGCTTCCATTTTCCGATGACTTGTAAATAAGTTCAAACCCCTGACAAATCCACAAACATCACCTAACTAATAATCAAATTTATTGACATGGGGATAAAAAATATTGGTAGAATTATAGGAAATTTTATTTTATACTCTCTCCATCTAAGATAGAGGATAAGTTTTGATCAACATTATAATAATTTCTTAGGTTTTTTTGAGTGACAGGTTGTAGTAATAATTTGTATTGTTTACGTTTAAATTTTTTTTAATGGATAAAAATATGTACTAAAATGTTCAGTCCAAATATGTGTGTGTATGTAGTAAAATTTATGAAAATGTTTGTAGAATAACAATATTTTTAGAAAAGTTAAATATTTTCGTACAACTCATATTATTTACCAATAAAAGAGTTTTTAGAATAAAAATTCGTAAATTTTAGAAAAGTTAAATATTTTCTTACAACTCGTAAAATTTATGAAAATGTTTGTAGAATAACAATAACAATTTGTATTAATGGATTAAAATATGCAGTTTTTAAAGCTATGAATGGTGAGATTTATAAAGGAGATATAGTTGATTATTTTCTTAACTGGAGCATATAATTTGTAATGCTAGAAGAAGATGGTTTGATTCTTATCAAAAATAAGATGCGGGAGAAATATGCAGTTTTTAAAGGGATTATTCGGGAAAATGAACCAACTGCAGTAAACAGCCAAAAGTGCAAACAGATACCAATTTTTCAAGGGATTTTCTTAACGAGATTGCTTTTTGTGTCACTGTCCTAACTCTCTTGCAATAATATCTAAGAACTTCTGATTAAAAAAAAATTCGTAAACCTTAAGATTACTGTTTTGTACTAGTGAATCAGATTTGATATATACATTTATATTTATATATCATTTAAAATACTAATATAATACTATCTTTTTTGTCACGTGTAATATTGTGATTAAAAAACTTTTCTCTTACATATTTATCGAATTATCTTTTATTCTTGTCAATTTCGATGGTGATCAATTCTTGTAATCTTATTCCATCAAAAGACAACTCATTCACTTGGAATGATACCTTGTTGAAGCAATTCTTAGAGCTACTGATTGCATATCAGCGCAAGTACGGGTGTGGTCAACCATTCAGCTTGGTCGAACTAACCGCCCAATTTGAGCAGCTCATCGGTAAGAAGTGTGGCAGGACACTCTTAAGAACAAGCATGACCAAAATGAAAGAGTGTTGGAGAGAATGGAAAGATTTAAAAAAAGTTGCGACTGGTCTTGGATGGGACTACGGAAATAGCTGCCCATGCGACATCATATCGTTCTTGTTCCATCCTTGTTTGTCGTTCGACGTATCTAATTTGTTCGGTCGTTCATAGTGTAGGAGAATGGAAACTATAAAAAAATTTTGCAAGAAAGGTATCCCATCCGAGCTCAAGGACATGAGGGACCAAATATTTTAAGGGATTGTGGCCACGGGGCAACATTGTGTTGCTCCCTCGATGGATTCGTCAGCCACACCTCCAGGATGTCCTCCGACTGTGCTGAAGCAGTCGGGAGTCAAGTTGGCCAAACGGTTGACACCGAGTACATAGGAGTTGGGGGTTGACTTCGACAACTTGGAATCGGAGTTTGGGAGTCTCCAAAACATCATGTGAGGGATTAGCGGCTCATCCCCCGTGAACCCCGTTGGTCCTTCCCCGTCACTCTAGTTGGTGCCTCGTCGTTGCCATAACAGAGGGGGAAGAGAGTCATAGGGTCCGAGACCACTCAGTGTGTGGGAAGAAAAGAAGCATGAGGCAGTCACAAGTGTCCTCATTATATAACGCCATGTCGAGGTCATTCAGGAGACCAACGTTAAGTTGTTGGCAATTCTCGGCGTTGAAGATGAGTCCACGGGCAAGGAGAAAGAGCTATCTGAACAAGTCAAAGAAGTACTTGATGAGCTGGTGGTGGAAGGGTTGCTACTTGATGCCAACCCATTGTGGTGCTTCTCCGCTGAAGCATTAATGAGCACCGCCCGTGCTAAGATGTTCTTGGCAATTAAGTACAATGCTTCCAGGCTTTGCTTGGTTGGAGTTTCACTTCAATAGGATCTGTGGAGGGCCTTAGATGTCATTCCCCCTTTCTTGCCAGTTTAAATAAGACAATATCACTGTTTAGTTAGTCGGTCTATATGAATGGCTCTTGCGAGGCTGCATGGCAGAAGTGATGCATGCTTCTATTGGATGTTGTTTTTTTAGCTTCGGTTGTATAGACCTACACTATAAAACTCGTGTTGTTCTTTTTTCTTTTAAGTTTATGTGAGGATGATACACTTGAATGCATTATGGATCTTTCAGTTTGGTCTACACTGTTTTGTCTTCTCTTTTGATCTGTCTTGTATGGTTGATTGCTCGATGTTGTGTACCCATCGTCATCCTTTTCAATGAATGGATGCAGGGAGATGGACAATAATGATGCCACACGGAAACATGAGCTTAAATGTCAGCGCAAACGAGGTCTCATTACTCTTTTGCCTTTGGAACTGGACGATAGTGCCTTTGTTGAGCAAAACTACAAACACGTTCATAAGGTGTCTTGCTACATTTTAGACTACACCGGTGCTAGTTGGATTAATGACATCCTTGCAAACGAGACCGATCTAAGGTCAGTTCAGCAAACAAACATGTGTTTGTTTGCTTGTGCTCCTTCTTGCAGCACTGTTATGGTTTGTGAGGGTCCATCAACATGTCAGTTTGGGAGAAGGTCGACACCTTCATCAACACGATGACCTGGGAGGAATCACAAAGGAACAATTGTGAATGCTTCCAACGCTCGTCTTCGACGATAATTAGCGAGTGTATAATCGACGTCCTCGAGGCAATTGTATGGCGTAACAGTGGATGGAATGGGCTCGCGAGGGACGTTATTTGACCTGTAGACCCCCTGTTTTCCGAAGTTCGGAAACAAATTCTGAATGACATCCGCTATAGTCGTTACTTTAAGGTATACCTTCTCCCCTTTATGAGCTTGGTGAAGGTGCCTCATCGTGGTCGTTAGCAACTTTCGTATGCTAGGGTTGCGTTGGAGCTATAGATGGGACTCATATACACATGCATACATTCATCTCATCGGGTAAATCAAACTTTTTTGTCTCTTGGATTTGCATGGATGAAGCCTCGAGCACCACCTTTGTGCCTTTTGTGAACACTGTTTGACATATTTCACCTGGGTCGATGTGTCCAGGTGACCCGCCGGGTCTTTTTTCTTAAAAAAAAATCGAAAATTTTACGAGGTACCCCTGAGGTAAGAGCTAATTCACGAGCTATACAATTGTTTGACATATCTCATCCGGTACCCCTTAGTTTATATTGTTTTCCGCCTTGTTCCCTTGTTAATTAAATTTAACGGATGTCACCGTTACTTTCTTTTAAAAAAAAATGAAAAGCCTCTTCCCTTTCTTTAACCTCCCATCTCCTTTTGCAGAAGAGGGCAAGGGCGCCGTAAAAAAAGCCTCCATTTTTGGGTTTAACAAAGACGGTTGAAGGCACAAACAAGGAAACACATACCCAAAACCTCCTTAAGAACTGACAGCTTCAAGTCTTCAACCCATCAACTCCACTTTCTATGTACAATTTAAGTTTCCTGTTATTCAAAGGTTTTGGATTTTCGCTGCAATTGGACCCATTTTAGATCAATTTGGGTGGTTGCAACCTTCAATTAATCTATGATTAGTTTTATAGTTGACATTTGTTGAAATCAATCATTGATTTTCAAGGAGGGAGCTTGTGCTGGTGAACGGCGATGCGATCGTTGATTACCAACTGATAGCGGTACGCAGCGGTGGAGGTGGTCTTTAGCAGATCGAGCAATCAGTTGCTGTTGCAATTGCAAAGGGAGTTCTCGGATGTGGTTTCTTCCGACCATGGAAAACGCTCCCAAACTTCTCCCACCCACTTTTTCCCATTCATGTCGACCACCGACAGTGAGGCAATAGGAATGACGGCGTACAAATCACCTGAATTCACCCGGCCGGCCTCTTTCTTCTAAGGATAGGGGAGGTTGAATAAAGAGAAGAAGGGATGCTGCCAAAGGGGTACCGGGTGAAATATGTCAAACAGTTGTACACTCTGTGAATTAGCTCTTTCCTCAGGGGTACTTCGTGAAATTTTCGAAAAAAAATTGTCGCATCGCCTGGCCATTTATTCGAAACCCTCGACCCGAACTCGTGACCCATTTGACCCGGATCCCGTACAACCCACCGACCCGGGAACATGCCTACATATAGGGTATAATGCTAGCCATAGGAGCAACATAGGGCATCCGAAGGCGTCTTGGTGGCAGTCCCCTGACTTCTGGCAACCGTCTTTCTTCCTCTTCGGTTTAGGGCAGTGGGAGCCGGGGTATCCTCGATGTTAGTGTGAGATTCACCGTGGTTGGTGCGTACAGAAACTTTGGTCATACAGGTTTTGGAAATTAGGGTTTAGGCGGTGATGGCGGGGAAGGAGAAGGCAATTCATTTGACGGAAGAAGAGTGCGATGTGGTTGATGGGTCGCTGCTGAAGCAAGAGGAAGGAGCAAAGGGGACATCGCTGGTCTTGGTATGGTCGTTGTTGACGAACCGAAAGTTTAACGTCCACGCTTTACAGGACACGATGAGAAGGGATTGATGTCCAAAGATGGGATTCTTGCATGTTCAGGGAAGTTATGAACAACAGATTTCTAATCCAATTTGAGCAGGACAAAGAAAAGGTAGTTAAAGGGGGTTCATAGTCATTCGATAGGAGTGTCCTGATGCTGTGAGAACCGGGGTTGATGCAGGCTTCAAAAGTCACATTTGTGGAGGTAGAGTTCTGGGTAAGATTCTACAACTTGCCAATAGGTTTGAAGAATAAGTTAACGGCAGAGGCGCTGGGAAAGAAAGTGGGGTCGGTTGGTGGAAATAGATGAGAACAGTTTGATAGCTTGTGGGGGTTTCATGAGGGTTAGGGGTGGCATTGATGTTAGGAAATCTCTACGGAGAGGGGTGATGATGAAGCTAGAGGACAGGAGGATATGGATAGAAATGAAATATGAAAGATTGCCTAATTTTTGTTATGGTTGTGGTAAGTTGGGACATGTGGAGGAGGATTGTGAAGGAGGCGAGGAATCCCAATATCATAACAACTATGGGGAGTGGATAAGGGCATCGGCGGTGAAGATGGCTATGGGTCGTTCAACCGAAGAGAGGGAGGCGGAGAGAACAATTATGAATGAAATTAGGGGAGGGATGAAAGGAGTAGATGAGGAAGACAAGGGACACAGAAAAAGGGGAAGAAAGAGTTTGATAGAGATCCTAGAGGAGAATGAAAGGAGAGATGAGGATGATGTTAGAGAGCGGGGGAAGGAGGATGAGGGGAGAACTTTAGAGTTGGTGGAAGCCTTAGGGGAGGTGACAGTAGGAGGGGAAGGAAATTTAAAAGAAATAGTTAGGGTGTTAGGGGGAATGAAAATGTGGGAAATAGGGTCAATGATAGGGGCAAGGTTGTTCAGGAGAAGGATACTTGTGGAAGTAGGGACAAGAGGGGGTGTGGGGGTAAGGGTGGAAAAAATAAAGAGGGCAAGAGTATGTGCAAAAGAAGGGCTAGGGAGGTAGTGGGGGTCAATAAGGAGAGTAGTGAGGGTTCAGAACAGATTAAGAAAAGGAAAACGGAAAAGGGAAGGGAGGAGCTTATGCTGATAGATGGGGAGGATGATGGAAAGAAGAGGAAGATGGATCTGATCATTCTTTGGGATTGACAGGAGGGTCTGTGGGACCCTTCTGTCGGGAGCCATGAGTATCCTAATTCCTAAGTTACAACTGTTGGGGACTGGGGAAGGCCCGTGCAGTTGCTGAGCTTGCTAGTCTAGTAAGCAGGGAGGCCCCAAGAGTGATATTTTTTATGGAGACTAAGTTGAATAGGAAGGAATTGGAGATAGTGAAACGAAAGTTGGAGTTTGAAAATTGCTTTGGAGTTGATAGGGTAGGGAGATCGGGTGATTTAGCTCTTTTATGGGATGAGGAGGCTAGAGTGGAACTGAGGAGTTACACACGGCATCATGTGAATATTTGGGTTAGGCTCAGGGAGGATGCCATGCAATGGAGGCTTACAGGGGTTTACGGATGGCCGGAGAAGGGAGACAAACGTCACACGTTGGGGCTGTTACGGAGGCTCCACAAGGACGAACATCAGGCCTGGCTTTGTGTGGGGTATAAGAATATGATCATAGCATCGGTGGACAAGGAAGGAGGGAATGAGACCGATTTTAATCAGATGGTGAACCTGAGGGAGACTTTGGATGATTGTGAATTAAGGGAGATCCCATTTGTTGGGTATCAGTTCACTTGGAATATTAAACAAGAAGGGGAGGGGTTCATTCTAGAGAGAATAGATGTGTTTTGCTAATTAAGCTTTTATGGAGGCATTTCCAAGGGTTAAAGTGCATCATTTGTCGAGGACCCGATCTGAACATGTTCTCATTATGGTGGCACTGGAGGATAGGATAGAGGAGGGGAAGTGCTACAAGGGACCCAAACCATTTCGGTTTGAGGCTATGTGGCTAGAGGAGGAAGATTGCGATGTGGTGGTTGAAAATGGATGGCAAAACCCGAATGGTTGAAGGAATGGGGAAGGGCTGATTGGAAAAGTGAAGAGGTGTGGGGTAGATCTGAAGGACTGGGATAGAATCCATTTTGGGCAGGTCGAGAAGGAGTTTCAGAAGGTTAAAGAGGAGCTGAGAACGATACATGAGCGCGATCTAGGAGGGAGAAATGGGTGGAAACGGAAGGAGCTCGAGGAGAAGGAAAGAGAGCTTAAGTGAAGGGAGGAGATTATGTGGTTTCAACGGGCCCGAACAAATGAATGGGAAGATAGGAATACGGGCTTCTTTCATGCAAAGGCTTCTGGGAGACGAAAGTGAAATGTGATCCAGAGGTTGATGGATGATAGAGGACTAGAGTGGAGAAGTAGGGAAGAGAAAATAAAGGTGGCAATATATTATTTCTAAAACCTGTTTACATTTGAGGGCTCTGTATCACTAGACACGGCTACTCAAGGAATTGAGCCCAGAATATCGGCGGAGGATAACCTAGAGCTGCTACGCCCCTTCACCGAAGATGAGGTACATACCGCCCTATTTTCTATGCATCCCACAAAATCACCGGGACCCGACGGTATGCCAACGCTTTTTTTTTATATCAAAAGTATTGGAGTATCGTTGGGCCGAATATTTGCAAATTTGCTATTGAAATTCTAGAGGGAGGTGACATACCAGAGGACCTTAATTACACATTCATATATAATGCTAATCCCTAAAGTCAAGGATCCTAGCAGGAGGAAGGAATTGAGGCCGATTAGTTTATGTAATATGCTATATAAAATTGTTTCCAAGGTTATTGCAAACAGGTTGAAAGTGTGTTTAGGGAAGATTGTCTCCTCGAGTCAGAGTGCGTTCATGCCAGGTCAACTGATTACATGCAACATATTGGCTGTGTTTGAGGTGTTTCATTAGATGAAGACGAAGACCACGGGAAAGGCGGGAGTGATGGCATTGAAGCTCGACATGGATAAGGCTTATGACCGAGTGGAGTGGGGCTTTCTAGAGTATAGCTTGCGGAAGCTCGGGTTTTAGGAGAGATGGACCAAACTCATTATGAAGTGTGTGACAACGGTGTCGTTTTCAGTGTTGTTTGAGGGGCACCCGACCCAGAAGTTCACCCCAAGCAGAGGGCTACGACAAGGTGATCCCTTATCCCCTTACATGTTTTTACTTTGTGTTGAAGCATTATCGGGCTTAATTAGCAAGAGTGAGTGAGAAAGGCGGTTGAGCGGTGCGGTGATTGCCAGAGGAGCCCCATCGGAGTCACATTTATTTTCGCGGATGACAATGTGATGCTTGCGAAGGCGACTTGTCAACCGGGCACATAAATAGTTGATATTCTCCGGATTTACGGAGCAACATCAGGACAACAAGTTAATTTCACGAAGTCAAAATTGTCGTTTAGTAAGAATGTGACGACCGATCGGAGGGTGGAGGTCCAAAGGGCGTTGGGGGTTAAGGAGGTGGAAAAACATGAGAGATATTTGGGACTACCAACAGTTCTGGGTCGATCGAAGATCATTTTTAATCAGATCAAGGAGCGGGTTTAGAAGAAATTAAAGGGCTTGAAAAAAAAGGTTTTGTTGCCTACAGGGAAGGAGGTCCTCATTAAGCCGGTGGCACAAGCAATTCCGACGTACATGATGTCTTTTTTTTCTATTGTCGGATGGGATATGTCGGGATATAGAGGGTATGATGAGTCGATTCTGGTGGGAGGAAGGGGAAGAGGGATTGAAGGTACATTGGATGAGTTGGAAAAGAATGTGCCAGTCTAAGAGCGAGGGAGGCCTTGGGTTTAGAGATCTAGAGGTGTTTAACCTGGCACTACTGGCACAACAAGGTTGGAGGCTTTGTCAGGAGCCGAAATCATTGCTGGGTCGTTTGCTTCGAGCTCGGTATTTTCCGTCCGGAAACTTTATGGAGGCACGAGTGGGACATAACCCAAGTTATGCTTGGAGGAGTCTTATAAGGGGAAGGGAGGTGTTGGAGGCGGGGCTGGGATGGGTGGTGGGGAATGGATCAGATATTTGTGTATGGAAGGATCGATGGATCTCGAGACCGAACCATTTCAGGCCAATTGCTAATGTTACAGGTGCTGCAGAGGATATGCGTGTGTCTGAGTTTATTGACTGGGATGGGTACAGATGGGATGAGGAGTTGGTGAAACAAGTCTTGCTCCCTTGTGATGTTGAGTTGGTACTTCGTATGAGGCTGGTGAGCCCGACTTTCAAGGATAGGATGGTTTGACACTACTTAAGGAGTGGAGAGTTCTCAGTTCGGACTGCGTATCATATGTATATGTATATGGAGCGGAAAGTGGGTGAGGAGAGGGCTGCGCAGTCGACAAATGTGAAGGGGAAAGAGTTTTGGAAGCATATTTGGCAAATCAAGACATTCCCTAGAGTGAGATCCTTCCTTTGGAGAGCTTGCAAGGAGATTCTCTCGTGCAAAGATGATCTATTTAAAAGAAGAATAACTAAGGAGGCTAATTGTGTAAAGATAATCTATTTACTGAATTTCACCAGGTCTTTTCTATTGGTATTGATGAACTGCTGTATGCGGGCATAAGCTAATCAATTTCAATTTCTTGTTCTAAAAAAAAAAAAAAAAAAAACGAGCAAGATGCTTTTCCTAATTTTTATCCGGCTTCCAAAAAAAAAAAAAAAAAAAAAAAAGACCGACCTGGGTCCACTAAGAATCAGAAGAAGTACAAGAAGAAGTAGTGCCTGACAAGACTCAAAAACATGATCAAAAGTCAAAACCTCCGCAAAATCCACACCCACTGCCACTGGGAAAGTTTAAACCAGGGTTTAGGTAAGGGATTTAGGATCTTCGTCTAATTATTATACGGAGTATTATAGTTTCGACATTGAAGTCTTCACCAAAATACCAAAACACCAACTATACGAGTACAAAACAGGAAACACCTCTCTTCTTTGGAGGGAAATCCGAAGAATTTGAAGATTCTTCATGGAAGCCATGACCCGAAGAAGAGCGGCAAGGGTTTCTGCAGCGCATGCTTTGCTCTTCACTTTTACTCTTCTACTCGTCTGCAATCTCGAGCATCTCTTCTCCGTCCCTTGGTGGTTCGTCCCCTCCTCAATTTCGCCTTCAATTTACTTTACTGGATTTCGTTAGAATTATCGTTTTTGAAGTTCGCTGGATTTGGATATGGCGATAACGAGAATGTGTTTACAAGGAAATTAAACTTTGTTTTTGCTTTAAAGGCTGAAGCTTTCAGCTTTGAAACCTGTACCCATACCTATATTTTGATTCAATTTTAGCATTATTGGACTAATTGACATCCGAAATCATGTGATTGCCGCAACTGCTGGTGACATTAATGTTCAAATCAGGTATGTATAACATAAGGACTCAATTGTGTACAGTATATTAGGTGATTTGTGCAAGGAGCATGACGAATTGTCTACATAAAGCAGCTGATAAGCAAAAAAGATTGCAAATTGGGAATGATCACCCAAGTTAAATTGGTCTTATTTGTTCTAGAATGACAGAGATCATAGTTATCCGGGACACATTTTTTAGATCAAAAGTACTTCGGGGGACAATTGTATTGATGTGTAACAATTGAGGTTCTGTCATGCAGGTGCGTCTTTATTCCTCTTTGGTTATTTCATGCAGTTGTTGCACGGGGGAGATTCTCCATACCGGCTCCTTCAGATGTACACTCTTGTCGTGTATGTTTTCCCCCCTCTAATAGTTAACTATTCTAGGATATTATTTGAAATTCAATAAACAGTTTCTCCCCAAAAAGAATGATTGGTATCTTACATCTTATGTCACTGTAGAGACCCCCACTTCATGCTTTTGTCGCAATGCATCTGCTTGTTGCCTTTGAACTGCTCCTTTGCATATATTTAGAGAATTCATCTGGTACAGCTAATCGGTTAATCATCTTGTTTACAAAAAAGTAACATGTTAAATGCAAATAGCTACTTCTCATCAACAACTACTCTTTTTGAACTTATACTGTTTTTTTTTTTTTAAATCTTGCTGCAGCTGTGAACTTGAAGATTGTTTTCTTACCTGTTGTGCTTTTGGAAATAATTATTATAATAGACAACACCAGGTGCATCCTCTCTACTCCTTTTCTTTTAACAATTTAGTTAGTAGATTATCTTAACTGTTCTGATCTTTTATATGTGTCTTTCCTATGCCTTGTTAATGCTCCATTCGAGGCATATGCATTCTTGCATCTTTGTCAGACTGACAAATGGCAAGAGCTGGCTAAATGAATCATGATGGAGCAATAGCCCCGTCTGCCGAAAAAAGAAAGCATTGCTTACCCCGTTACTTTTATTTTACTTATGCCTTATATTGTTCATACCCCCTAGTTGATCAAATTAAACCTAACTTGATTAAACCAAAATCACGTACTTTGTTGGTTTTTGGGGTGAACTTGTTCCAGTTTATTGCGAGTTGCATAAGGTATTCGTGCTCACATCAACTTTCATTTGACTTGTCCCTTATTTTTCTTGTCATGTTAAACAGGTCATGAGGAAACTAGGTAGTTTCTCTGAGGGTAGATCAAGGATTGAAAAATATACCATTTTATTAAACAAGTCAAGAGGAATAGTGGATTAGTTCAAACTGTAAATACGTGGGTTGGAAAAATTTAGGAATCCTATAGCTATTTTTGAAACCTGATGGTATCATGAAGAAATTGTTTTCTTCCTATATACAAAGATGAGTGAGATTGTCTTCAGAGTCTTGATTTTTTTTCTATTTTGTTCAAGTCACAACTTTTCCTGTGAATCATTTATGTACTCTGCATTTTTTGTATGTTGCCCCTCATTATTTGATGACTATGTACTTGCAGAATGTGCTTTTTAATAATCCTAGAAGAAGCAAGGGGCTCGAGTGTAATTAATACATGTGCGAAAATTACTGTAAGTTCAGTTATCCACGTACCATGTCGGAGTTGATAACCCTCTTTTGGTAAAGGTCACATTGTGACAATGATGCTGTAATATTTGCACTGATTCCTTGAAAGTCACTTCACTTGTTACTAAATATTATGATTTGAAAAACGTGGTATGACATCCAAGGATACTAGAACTTCCATGGAATGTTTTCATTCTTTCTTTCCTTTATTTTTTGGGGAGATGTGTTGTAGACAATGAGATTATAATTGATTCAGCGACCGTGGAGATATGACTGAGAAGGCAATCAAAACAGCTCATTGCTCTGTATAGTAATATGTACCTCAAACACTGACAATCGTCCATAGATGCAAATAAACGATGCCTTTATTTTAAACTTAAAAAATCTGCTTTGAATCAAACATATTTACACCATGTTAGGGATCTACCACCTACCAAAAAGACGGGAATGGAAAAACATAACGAAGTAAACAACTGCATTTATTTAAACTTACAAGGCACAACTTCATTTCAGTGTTGTTCTTTTTTGTTATCTTTGGTAATAAGATTTATCTAATCACACTGAACATTGCTCTATATATGCAGCACTGCTTGATTATTCTGTCCATGGCTTTCATCCTTGGTGCTACGTTGTTCATGGTTCTAATGCTAACTGGTATAATCCTATTCCCTCATCAGTGTATAGCATGTCATTAGATTGCAGTGAAAGCATCCCTGTATCACGACTTCTTTTAAGGCTCATGGTTTGAGCTGGGATTTGAACTTCTTTGAAACTAACTATTGCTGCATGAGCAGTTAGAAGCACCCCATTTTATCTTTTGGAATAAAAATGAAGCAGGATGAGTAGTTGGATGCCTAGATGATTTGTATATTGTGTTGATGATCTGTATTGTGTTTCTCCTGGAATTACTGTGATGAGAAAGAACTACAGCTACTGAGATAAGTTGGGGTGAAACTTGATTGTAACCTAGGCAAAATACCATATGTGTGCTAAGACAGTTACTAAGTCATGCCATTTTTTACACTTTTCACTGTTGATATATGGGACTTGCATTAAATATTCTTCTGAGATCTACATGGCCACTTGATTTGTGTTAGCTCAATATGATCACAAGTGTGTATTTCAGAACAGAAAATACGTACCTTCTTTTTTTTTCTTTCTCACACTCATGTGGCACAAATGACACATATGGCTATATTTACGTGCGTCTTTTAAATTCTGTAACCAATTCTTGCAGGTGATACGGCCACTAGGAATTGGTGGGGGCCATATTTAGTTTTCAGGTATTACTTACCTTTGTTGCGCGATATTTTCTTCTGATGTCATATTTCTTAATATGGTGGCATCCCTTTGGCTCGTTCTTTAAAATCTCATCAAGTTATCAAAATTAGGTTATCTTTCCCTGATATGTTGTATGGTTCTTTTTCTACAGTGCTGGTCAAATCTTTGCTTTTCTTGTCTGTACGAAGTGGACGTATCCTGTTATAGATAGAAATTCTCAAACCAGAACGAATGATCTCAACCAGACTAGTTGTTTAGTTGCTAAAGTAGAAGAAGATCAAGAGCTGGGTGGAATGTGCTCTTTGCAAAACATTGGTGGGCATTTTATGAAAGTTTTGATAATTGTGTTCCAGGTTCTTCTTTGCATGCGCTTGCAGGTATGGCCTGTTTTTAGTTTGTAAATCCTGAATAAATCAATCGAAGTATTTATGGAAAAAATCAATTTCTGCCTACAACCCTACAGGGAACTCCTGCTGGAGCTAGAGAGATCCCATTTCCAATTATTTTCTCCCCTTTACTCCTCTTGCAAGGGGTCGGAGTTCTATTTTCGACATTACAGCTGGTGGAGAGAATTTTTATTCTGCCCCGAAACATTGAAGCGAACGATGGGCGATATCTCATGTTATCTTCCAGAGTTTATGACTTCCTTGAGTTTATGCTTCATGGTTCAAGGTATATACGGAATATGTTATAATCTTCAATTGAATGGTTCTCAAGATTATTTTTCTTCAAAGAAAACATCCATTAACATGCACAGATTTACATATTCCTGCCTACACTACATATACCTTCCTTCTTCATTCCAGGTTTCTAGGGTGGTGGTCAATTGATGAAGGAAGTAGAAACGGAAAAGTACAGCTACATTACAACCATGAACCAGGGTCAGTTCCTTCTTTTTCTTACATTTATGTGTTTGATTGCTTAATTTCACACATAGGCATACATGTTGCCACAATATTTGGTGTTTAGTTCCTATCTGTCATTGTTCCATTTGTGAATTGGTCGGTGTATGATTTGTGCATCGTTGCTTAGCCTTCTTGTTTTCTGATGAGATTCAATCAACAACTAAATTTGTACCGATCATTATGGGAGAGATTAAAAATGAAAAGAAGCAACCAAATTTGCCTAGTTTGTGAACAGAAAACTTAAAACTTAGAATGTGAGATGGACAATTCAATTTAAGACAGACTTGTGGGAAATATACAGAATTAAGGATGAAATGTTCTTGAACCTATTCCTCTTCCACAGTTTTATAAAAAAGAAAGGCTCATTTGTTTGGTTTATGTAGCCAAATTACAATTTCCCCTTTTTTCAAAAATGAACATCTGCTCATCGTTAGATTCTTTGTATTTTCTCAGATGCTATGCCTTTTGCGACAATCCTCCTGACGTGGTCAAGAAAATGTCAAAGAGAGATCTTGTTGAGGAGGTGGGTGGATTCCTTGTTCCCTGTTTTCTGTTTTTTATTCCCCTATTATTGTCATCTATGTATTGTGATTAATTTGTCTTTTTTTTTAGCCAAAGGTAAATATACTACAGATCAAAAGATTACACCAATTATATGGGGCATACCCTGGTGGATTACAAAAACTCCCTTGAAAGGGAAGTGCATCCCCCAAAAAAACCAAGTATGAGTCATGTGGTTCAAAACACAAGGACATGAGGCCAAGAAGCTCTTGCACATACATGTGTCCTGACCAAATTTACAATTTGATCAATATTAGGAGAAATGCCCTAAAAAAATTATTTTGTTCTACGCCTTGACCTACTCCCAAACAAAACTTGTGAATGGACAAGCAAACAATAAGTGGGTATGAGTTTCATTGTCCCTACCACGAATGACGAATATAGGGTCAATTTCCATATACAAAGTACTATCTTTAGTAGGTGTTTTCCGTGAGTCCACCATGTCATATGCTTTACTAAGCTCGAACTTGCCATCATGGGTCCATACCTCAATCAACTGAATAACATTACTCTGGGAACTGGCAGCCTCAAGTAACTTATCCTTCACAAATAAACCCTCTTAATCGAGGGAGAATCATCCACTTTCGGAGACCAAACATTTTGAACTCTCAACCAATGTTGAGGAATCCTTTTGGTCCACAAGGTGTCTTTTTTCACATGAATGCTCCACAAGTTCTTGCACATGCATTCATTATTCCATTCCTTTGGGTCATATAATCGCAGACCCCCTACCCCCCATCCTTTGGCAAGCTAACTTTCAATAAATCCTTGGTGATGATACAAGGGAAGTTCCTACACGACTTGATGTTGCTCCTCTTAACTATTGATGCCATCCGTAAAAGCACAGGTGGACTGATATCAGGACCCGAGTAAGACTTGAAAGAAGCAAAGCAATCCATGGTGGAAACTGAGTCAAATGACGAAGTCCCATGAGATGGAGTCATAAGCTTATCTTCCCGTTTCCTTCTATGCTGCAACTCTGAGATTTTGTATTCTTTTTTGTTTGATAAGACTTTTACTCTTTCTTCGGATTTATGGTGTTTCCTTATATGATGTAACTCTGAGATTTTTGCTGTAACTTTTTGTTATGATTTTTATTTTTTCTTCAGGTATTTACTTTATTATTGCTTCCTGTCTCTTCTACAATAGGTGTGGACGCTGCAAGTAGTCTTAAATGAGCAGAGAAAGAACACCATGGCTAATAAACAAAAGTATGACCGGCTTCTGAGTGTAAGCGTTTTCTTATAATTCATGTTCCTAATCATATCTATTCACCGAACCAAAACACCTTAAATAACACGCGTTTTCCATTCTGGCCATTGAAAAATTCCAGAAAAAGGTTCTCTGTCGAATGTGCTGCAGGAGGGAGATTGATGTTGTGTTGCTTCCCTGCTGGCACTGGACCCTTTGCAGGTGATTTTACCTCCATGTTGCTTTGTTTTAGCATGTTTTTATGGCAAAGTGTTTTGTCTCTTCGGACACATCCAATGCCATAAAATGTTTTTATCACCAAGAACTTCATTTTATGCCTTGTGCTCCTATCATAAAGTCTCAAATCTTTTCCCCCATGTCAGATTGTGCAGCAAGAACTGCTTATACTGTCCTTCTTGCCGTTCCTACATTCGTGAACCACTGGTTGTATATGATGTGTAGCCCGCTAGCCCCTGTTAAAGATGCTGTAAGAGGAACTTCATTTTATTCTTTCTGCTCCTAGCATAAAGTCATCATGGTGTGCATGTTGGCATTCGTCTTCGCATAAAGACCCATTCGTCTTCTCTCACACTCGACAATAATGTTTTAATATCAGACATGATTAATTCAATTTCCCAAAGACAGTTATAATTTAGTTTTAAGGGATTTATTATTATATGAGAATCCCTTTCAATTTGTAATCTGCGTTATGCCAAGTGCTCAGGATTGGAGAAGGCCAAGTCTTAGAGCCAGAGCCTCAGCTTTGAGAGGCGCCTGGTTCCCAATTTTATCATATCCAATATGAATAGGTTTACCATCCCAATCCCAAATGATAAAACCGATCGTGTTGTCCTTGTTATTAAGTGTGGATCCATCAAAGTTTAACTTAAATGTGTTAGCCTCTGGTTTTTTCCACTTTATGTTTTCCCTCTTAGGTCTTGATTGTGTATGATTTGCTCTCTTGCTCTTGTGGACACTGTGGTCTTCATCCTCATCAAGGAGAGATATTTTCTTCCAATTTATCGAATGGTTGGTGATGATGTGATTGACCACGCATTGATACTTGTCCAGAATGTCTTTTTTCCGATCTCTCTACAATTCCAATAGTTAATCTTCATGGAACACCGGTTGTAGCATGGGGAAGAGGGTAGATTCCCCATGCCAAAGGCTTTTAGGCCAACAGATGATTGTTGAAAGTGCTTGTGCTATACCGACTAGGTAATTGTCCATCTTGTAGTAGGGAATGGATGGGCAAGCCCACCAAAGTAGACTGTAATCAGTCCAATTATACAAACAAGTTGTATTGAGTGTGTTTATCAACCAAGCCGCACCATCCTGCTTTACAAAGCCATAACAACTCTTGAGAATACAATAGCATAGAAGCCATTTTTTCCTGTTTTAAGTTAAATTGCCAATTGTTTTATCAAATGAGAATTCATGTGAAGTATGACAGTAGGTATGTATTAGTGAGTACCCTATAAAAGCCTTTGCCAATTAAAATAGCTTTTGAGATACTGATTTTTCCTAGCATCATCAAAGACACCGCAAATTTCTACTTTGGATATTTCAAACGAGTGCAAATTGATGGAATTATTTTCAATGCAGCTCATATTACCGCCTTTGTGCGCTTCTTTTATCCATCTGCACAGACGCATCAGCATCCACCAATAGAGGTTTTGCGATTCATGAAATACCTCTCAATCTAATACGAGAATGCAATCCAAACAATTGCACCATTCCGCTAAACGATAGATTGCACTACCGATGTTTGAGGGATTTTTAGCTGATACAAAAGAAGATATAAATAATGATTCGTTAAGATGAATTTGAACGATAAATGGAGATTTAACAGTATGAATCATATAGACTAACCGGGTGCCTTTTTGTAAACAATTCAAGAACAGTTTGTCCAAATTCCATATACAAACAAGATCTGATGTACAATTTAAATCATCTGGGACCTTGAGAAACCCCCCCCCCCCCCCCCCAAAAAAAAAAAAAACTAAAACAATGTTCATTCCCTTCAGCTTGGGCGACGTCAATAAAAATTTATCAACATTGCCAGTGTGATTTCTTGATTCAAGTTTCGGTGACCTCCCAACCTCCTGCTGCTCAGGCTCGCGCATACCCGAGAGCAGGGGCGGAGGGAGGGGGGGGGGCATGCGGTGGCTCAAGCCCCCCCTGAAAACCATAACTTTGTATATACTCCGTATATATTTAAGTAGCAGCTAAAGACAGAATTTTAATGCAGCAGAGTTGGTTGGAGGGGTGTATGGAGTGAGGGGAGGTCCAGAGTTCGATCCACCTTCCACCCTCTATATCCAATATTTTTTTAAACTCCTTCTAAACACTGTTTGCCTCCTCTTTTTTTTTAAAAAAAATTTCATTTCCCCATTCCTTCTAAACCTTGTTTGTTTGAATTTGGATTTTTGATCTAATATGGTATGAACTTTGATATATGAATTAAATTTGTGCTTTGTGGTCTTTTATTTATAGGATTATGGATAAGTTTATTACACAATCTAAGAAGCCATCTATTGCAATTTTTTACGAACTAGCGAAATTTTTTTTGAGCCCCCCCCTCAACATATTCCTGGCTCCGCCCCTGCCCGAGAGTGATGTGCCAAGAGCAACGAAGGAGGCACGGGACGCAACAGTACGAATAGCAGGGAAACCAAGGGTGTATAGTAGAGCAACAGAAGATTGAAAGAGGCCAAAGAACAACGCCTCAAATTCCACCCAAACATAACCATTTGGTAATAAAGGAGACTTAACAATCTCCGGATCGTCACCGAAAATAACAACTTCAGCCGCTGCAAATAAGGTGAATTTAGGTAAATCCGAAGCAGACGCGTCTAGAATTGCATCATGAGGGAAATCAGGGGTAGTTAGACTAACATAGCATCTCGAAGCCGTCGGAAATAGGAAAGCAACAGAGGAGTACTCCATCCACCAAGTAGTTATAATTTTCACGATTAGAGAAACATACCAATATTCATGATCCATCCTCCACACAAGAGCCGAGACCAAGTGCATTGAGGAGGAGAGGTGAAGAGCACAAGCTTGATTATATCCAGCATCATTGGGGGCCATAAACCCCTCAGCTTCCAGGCTGTCGACACAATATTCGTTGCCCTTTCGGAGTTGTTTAGCGAAGGAATAACGTCCTTCACCATGGAGTGAAATGCTAAGTCAATTTATGCACTCACCCACCAGTGAGCATTGGCAAGCAGCAAAACATGTGTTGAGGTATCTAAAGAAGGCACCAGGGCAAGGTCTACTGCTGGCAAGAGAATCCAAGTTGCAGTTAAGGGCCTTTTGTGATGCAGACAGGCAAAGCTGCCCAATGACTAGAAAGTCAATCTCTGGATTTTGTATTCTACTAGGAAAATCCCTGATCTCTTGGAGAACCAAAAAGCAAACCTATGTGGAAATGTCAACTGCTGAGTCAGAATACAGATCTATGGCCATGACATGTTGTGAAGTCACATGGCTTGTGAAGTTGTTGCAAGCTCTAGGAGTAAACACTGGGTCTGTGGAGCTTCATTGTGATAACCAGCCAGCTATACACATAGCAAAGAACCCAGTGTTTCACGAGAGGACAAAACATATTAAAGGTGATTGTTACATTGTGAGAAACAAGGTTCTAAGTAACGAGATTACTCTAGACTATGTATCTACCAAGGAACAACCTGAAGATATCTTCACTAAGACTGTGACACATGATATCTATGAGAAAATGATGATCAAGTTAGAAGTTGTGAATGTGTTCAAACTCATAACTTGAGGGAGAGTCTTGGAATTATGTGTTCAAACTCATAACAACTAATAATTTCACACCCCACCCATGTCACCCTGCCACATCATCTACGCTCTTTCCCACCTTTTTACGGTTAATCAGTAAATTTAAATTATACGGAGTAATGGTTTCTTCTCCCACTTTCTCTCCCACTGGAGTTTAGGGGGTTGGCTCAGGTGGCTGGCTCCAATATCCACCAGTCCACCACCGATCGGTATTTTTCTTCTATACCATCTAGCTATGATGCGCTATCTCTGTACTGATAAAACCCTGCAGATCCGAGCCAGATCCGAGCCTACCTCACTGTTGTGCTCGCCCGCACTCTTCGATCTTTCACCTCCCCTTGAAGATCATTGAGGAAATTTGCAATTGGAGGGTATTATTGTCGTTTGGAGATGCCCGGATTTGGGCGAAGCCCTCTTCACTTCCCGTTCTCAGGTAATTGTTGCCTCTGGTGGTGATTTGTGGTTTTAGGGTTTAGATGAGAGCGGGAAGAAGGTTAAAGAGAGATGAAGACAGAGAAAGAAGGTGACGGGGAGATGAAGAAGACTAGAAGAGTGCTTACCATTAGTGATGGCAAGAATGACAAGGCTTTGTCGGCAACGAGGTGGTGGCGGCGTAGAGAGTGATGAGTAGAAGTTGGCAGAGTTGGAGGTCGATTCACCCAAAAAGCTGCCCACTCTACCGCCAGCACCTGAGGCTGAGGCGGAGAAACCTCCTCTGCTACCGCTGCAGCCCTTGGATGAGACAGGGCCCTGAGAGGCGGAGGAGAAGCCGTTGTTGATTATTCCTCCACCGCTGCTGTTGCAAGTGAGTTTTTCACTTTACTTCTCTTTGTCTGCTTCCAACTTTGTCGTTCCTGGTTTCGTATTTGTTCAGTTCATCATTCTTTTTAGCAATGTTTGAGATTAAAATCTCGCGAGGTTTCTTCTCGGTCTATTTTTGGTTCACCATTGATGTCTGTCTGGAATATAGTAGTGAGCTACATAAGACATTTCAGGATAACTTACGAGAAGACCCTGCCTCGGAATCTTCTTTCAAGAGAAGGATGAGTTGCTAATTAAGAGAGTTGGATCCTACTAACGAGCAATTTTGATTTGGTATTTCGTAAGATTTGGTTGATTTTGGATGTCTTTGAAATATGCAACTTTGTACTGAACTTCCTATTCCTTTAGATTATAATATGAAATTGCAGATTAAAAGAGGAAATTTAGATCTGTTTGACATGAATTATGTGATTGTATTATCTTTCTTTGGAATACTGTGTTCACTTTGATGAAAATGAAATTTTGCTTTCACTTTTAAGTAATGCTAGCTTTTCAGTAGGCTAATATGTTTGGTATTCTCTATAAGGAAAGTGCTTGTAATTGTGAGTGATCAAGTGCATTCTGTAAAAGATCTTGAAATACCTTCTCGAGCATGTAATGGACCCAACTTCATGGCGTCTTCATTTTCTTGTATAGGTGAAATGGCGTGTCAAACTTTTATTGCTTGACAACAAATTCTGGCTAGGTGTTGTGTAGTCCCTTTGCTTGCTTAGAATTCTTATGTATCAATCTATAAATCATCTTTTCTCTATCACTAAAAATACTGAATTCTGGTGTTACACTGCCTTACATAAATCTCGCTGGATACTTACTGTCTTAAACCCTACAGCTAATTAGCCTAAGGATCTTTGCTGCGTTATGCAATGGCAGTTGAACAGTAGTCATAGTAGTTTGCTTCTGTCCCCCACGTGTTTGAGCTTGCAAGTTAACTTCTTTCTTGTGTTATTTGCAGACAGCCAAGGGCTTAATGGAGCCAAGTACCAGCCCTGCCCCTTCATAACTGCTTGAGCTACAAGAGCACTATATGTACCAAATAGGACACTCGAAAGAATACACTTTCAAACTGTGAGGATATGCAACAGATAATGCAGTAAGCTTCTTGCTTGTGATATTATTAACTTTGAAGTTTGAAATGAAAGTACATGAACTTCATAATGATCTTCTAGCTCTGATTGCGCTCTCTGCATATTTTTCTTTGGAGCATCTGATTCGTTGTCCCTAATTTCACCTAAGATGATATGCTTTCATAAAACCTTTTTTTACTTTACAAATAAAATAATAGATTTTTAAATTAGTTTATACCTTATGGATGGACACTTATTATCTTGATTATTTACAATTTTTGTGAGGTATAAAATCTCTCAGCAGTGTGAGTGAGGTATCAAGTATGAATCTACCCACGTTTCATGGAGAAGATCAGCTTAGAATAATTTAAATGTTGAGGGATTATAGCATTTTTTTAGCTTATCTCAATAATTTAAATTGAAGATTAAAAAAAAATCTGTTTATTTTTAGGAAAACTATTCATTTTCTTTAAAAGAAATCTATATTCTTAAGTTGAGTTCTAAGATCAATATTCTTTTAATTCGTACTTCCTCAGATTTCAACCCAAAAAAGAAAATTTTGAGAAAGAAAATAAAGGGTTTGAGTGTTTGATACCTCTTTCGACCTAAATTTCCTCCACCACACAACATAAGTTGTCTATTAAAACATTCTGCCTCTTCTTTGTTATCGAGTTTTAGCTCCTCCTCATAATATTTTCTTATCTTTTATCATCAAAACATTTTTAAATATCCCATTATCAATAATGGGCTTCAAAGTTGTATTTTCCTATTTAGATTTTTTAGATTTTAACTCTTAATAAGTTATAAGCATGCCTTGATGTTTGATGAGAGAAGCTTGAAGGATTCAAATCAAAATCAAGAGGCAAAAGGGAAGAAGACAAGAGAAGTACAATGTTGCAAAGAGCAGCTAGCAATGCATATTCATGGTGGGTGGCCAGCCATATCCGGACCAAGTAGTCCAAATGGCTCGAACAAAGTCTTCAAGGTTGGTTGATTCTTTTTGCATTTCCTGTTGTGGGTAATGGTATTTTGGTAATCATCTTTTCGATGAGATTGTGTCTCTTTGATGTGTATTCTGATGGATGCAGATATGGAGGAAAAGTCGGCGGCGAAAGTGAAACTCATCTCGGAAGATGGGGATTCGTTTGCCCAGAGGGCCAATATGTACTACAAGACAAGGCCAGAGCTCTTAAACATCTAAGGAAATCTTAAAATGAATTGAAGCAACCGTTCCAACAATCACTTTTGGATAAGTCTGAAACAGAGGTAGTACTTCTCTTTCCTAAGCTCTAAATATAAATTTTACCTTATCTATTCAATGTAAAAACTATTCATCTTTCTCAATATAATCATCCAATTTTTTCTTTTATTACGGACCTTGGTGTTTCTCCAAATTTTGTGTGTGTTTTTCTTGTCTGTTTGATTGAGTGGTGGTCCTTCTTGCCTTGAGATGGGATGCCCCTCCCACCCCGAAACGTATTCATGACCCAAGATGAACTTTCTTCTGCCTTCAACAATCTACGGAAATTGTATAATCGTAGGAGTAAGAATGCCTTGTGTGATTTGTGAATGAAGATTGATAAGTTGCTCTTATTTCAGAGACTTAGAAATCTGCTGTTGCGTTGACTTTGTGCATATCTAACTACTTGAGTTTGTTCAACTATGAATTAATGATGTGTTTTTCTGACATTTGAATGCATATATCTTGTCAGGAGAACATATTTGAGTGGCAGTTGCAATCCGTGATCCTGGTGACACTGAGTTTGAGGGTGGCATCTATCATGGGCAGATTCAGTTGCCAGCAGAGTACCCATTTAAGCCTCCTTCATTCATGCTGTTGACGGTAACTTCTCCTGGAACCTGTCCTGCTTTCAATTTTAATATTAGAAAAGGTTGAGTTTTGGAGTTTGGATTTTGGTTTGTTTGTTGGTTTTTATCTAACATTGGCTTTCCTATCTTAAAAAATAACTCATTGTGTTAATTTGGTGCTGAACTTTAGCCAAATGGTTGTTTTGAGACCCAAACGAAGATATGCCTTGTATATCAAATCACCATCCTGAACACCGGCAACCATCTTGGAACGGTAAGTCAATAATCTCTTAAAGTGCTTGTGGTTTTAGAGTGTCTTTGCCATTTAATATTTGGGATGGATTTGTACCCTATTTTCAGTTATTGGTCAATGGTGTAATTTTTGTTACCCTGAGATCTTTTGTAACAAGAGTATTTTGACATGACGAGCTGCTATATATATATATTCTACCTGTCTTCCAACTGATTGATGGCTGATACTTTGTTGCATTAATCCAGTTCGGACTGCATTGGTTGCTCTGATTGCTTTCATGCCTACAAACCCTTACGGCGCCTAAGGCTCCCTTGACTATCCAAAGGAAGAGCAACGCGTACTGGCTATTAAATCTCGCGAAGGTTCTCCAAAATTTGGAACTGCTGAACGACAGAAGCTAATTGAGGAGGTCTGTTTTCATGAATTAATCACAGGTTCATGACATGCTCTCAAATTTCCAAATACGATGCTCAAAATTTGTTCCTTCTCAGATTCATGACTACATGCTTAGCAAGGCACCACCAGTTCCCGAGATCATTCAACAGGGTGAAGAAGATCACCAAGAATGTGAAGTTGCAAGTGAAACTCCCCAAGACAAGACCACGACAGTGACAACCGGTGAGCCCTCTAATGCTGGTAGTGACAGTGATAGGACTCCTGCGCAGCCAGCTAAGGAACCAGCTAATGAAACTGTCAATGCTCCTCCTCCCCCAAATATCCCAAGGGAAACTCGACAACTTCCTGCTCATAATTTACACCAGCCGTTACCCCAACCACGCCCAACAAGGGTTCAGAGACAAGCTGATGATCCATTTGCTCACTAAATTGATGTTGGAAAAAGTAGCAAGGACCTCAATGGTAAGGCTGCAGTTGACCAAGATGCTCGAGGGAATCATGTTCTTCCCACAAAACCGGGAATGTTTTTGTATGTGAAAAGACCGGAAACGTCCATGGCAAGATATCTTCACCTATTTTAAGATATTGTAAAACAAATGAGGCATGAAGTGTTGTTTTAGTTATAGCATAATAACAGTACAAAACTGAGGTTTGTGAGAGGAGTACACACTGTGGCCTCACTAAGCAAGGCAACCGGAACTGCCATGAAGAACACATTCAGATCAAAGGAGGAAAACAGGAACTGCTCCAAATGCGAGATTTCTCCCACAAATTTTTCAACGCCTCGCAAATTGATTCAAGACCCTTCCAAACTATCAACTCCACGCAGGAGCATGGATTCTTGAATATTAAAGAACAAAAAAAAGGCTCAAACAAAACCATTTACAGTAGCTAAGGACTCTGTAACTTCATCTAGCTAACTTCATGAAGTGAGTTCAGATGTGATGCAAAAAAACCTTAAAATGACAGATAATTGAAAACAGAAAACAGAGGGAGTATGTCTAACACTAGCTGACTGCCCAACTGCCTTCATGAGTCTTAATAGAATCCTAACTCACTCAACATTGTCCTTTGTAATGTTGATAAACTCTCCAAGGGACATATACTTGAAAGCATACTGATGGTCAAGGTACTTTTGTCTCTCCTGTTTGTATTGACCCACCTCAAGGTCAAGGTCGGGATAGAATTCCTTCATCTCCTTGGCTACAACTTCGTCACCCTCCTCAAGGAGTTGTTGGATAAGAAAGGCTTGGAATGATGTGTTGTCTTTGTTCAGTCCCGTTGCAAAGATCAAATGCTTAAGGAATTTTTCCTTAATTTCCTCGAACTTGTCCAGTGGAATCGGAAGACCCGATTCCACAAATTCCTTGTGTAATCTTGCATCTTGTGCTGTCCTTGGATCACTTGCTCTTCCTAGTGCTTTGAGCAAACTCGGAGTTACTAATCCATTGAAAATCAACACCACTACATTCAACACCAAGATACACTTGACGACTATAATTTCCGCCACACTCGTAGGTTGTATATCCCCATAACCTATCATAATTCACAAATCATATCAAATGTAAATAATGTTGGCAAGAAGACATTAGAATGACTTGATTTTTTTTATTGAGTTTAGAACACAACATTTCAAACTTAGTTAAAACGAACGTACCTGTGGTGGTAATGGTCGCGGTAGCAAAGTAAATCGAGGTGATGTATCTGGTGAAGACAGGGAGATGCTCAAAGTGTTTGTAGTCCGTTGATCCCATGACAATGCTGCCCATCCATGAGCTCTCCTTGTGCGCTGATGAGGAGGCTGTGTAGTACAAGATACATGCAGCCACATGAGACCAATATAGATCCAGGAGAACCAGCTGCGCCAACTTGCAAATGCAACGCCCTCTCTTCAACGATCTGTCATGGCGTACAATAAATTGCCAAATTCTTCTGAGGTAAATCAGTCTGATCCACAGCATGAAGAGCGGTATCCTGTTGTTCGGTGCCTAGGAAAAGTTCTGAGGTAAATCAGTCTGATCCACAGCATGAAGAGCGGTATCCTGTTGTTCGGTGCCTAGGAAAAGAAGAGGACAATAAACAAAAACCCAACACATATAATCAAAGTTCATAAAATAACATTCTTTTGTACGAGCGAGGCAAACTCGAGCAAAGCGAACAAGGTAAACCTAACAAAAAAAAAAAGAAAAAGGAAAAAGAATCAAAACAAGCAAATAACGTTTAATAAATATATAATGACAAAAACAAATTGAGATTACCTCCTACGGATCCAACGTAAAAACTCCTTCAAGTCTTGTTTTCGCTTGTAGACGATCACGGTGATCCCAGTATAATAAACAAGAGAAAGGAGAGAGGTGCTAGCATTCACCCCAATGAACACAATGAAGGGCAGCGACTTGTTGAAAAAGCCGAACTGGAAGGGGGAGACAACGACCAACCACACCCGAGAGAGTAAAATGACAAGGCTACACAAGGAGGCACGCCAAGCGGTGAAATCTCGATCTCTAGCCCTAAATCAGTAGACCAATCAATCAAAATCAATCTATTATAACAAACCAAATTTATAAAACTAACTTCACTAAATCACTTTACACATTATAAAACACAATTCAAAATCACCATATAACATCATAAAATAGACCAAATACTACTGCTTTTAAAACAATTTTATAATATATATATATATATATATATATATATATAATTTCAGAATTTATATTTATCACAAAGTATAAAAATAATAAATAATAATAATAATAATCTAGTCAAATAACAAATTATAGTATAAAACTATATAATAACATCACGAAATACATGTAACAAAAACAAAGAGCAACACATAATAAGAAGGAACAACCCATCAGGCATCAGGCATTCAGGCCCAACTCCCCAACCCGTACTGAGATCCGACCCGAGGCCATACCCAGAGCTGAGTTTAAGTGAACCGGGAGAAAAGGGCTAAACCGGCCGAGTCAGGAAAAGGAAAAAGGGAAACGCGGTCCAGATGAACCCGTCTCCCTCATCATTCCCCTGCTCACAGACGACACTGACGGAAGGAAACCAGGCCTGCCGGAGGCTCCTTTCCGACCCAAAACTCTCCCAACTGAACGAATCCCAATTCCGAAGTTAACCCACCCAGAAAGAAAGAAACGAGCACATGAGATGAGAGAGGGGGAAAAGAAGGAACTTACATTGCACCTCCGAGGGGAACTCCGGGTTCAAGGCGGCTTTCCGACTGCGAGAGGAGGTTCGATCAAGTCCTATAAGAGCATGGATGGAGTTAAAGGTGGATTTTTATGCGTTTAGGATCGAAAACGAAGAGAATAGAAAACCGACCTTAATCAGAAACAGGGGACGAATGCAGCTCGCATGTGGCTCCGACGGTTGGAGAGGTCTCGTTCTTCATCTTCTTCAAGCTACTGGGAATGGGTAGGACTCAGAGACGTGGCTACTGGTGGCTCAGCTCGAACGGAACTCTGCTTCTTCTCACGGCAAACAGGGCTGTTGCTTCCTTGTCGGCGGCAGAGGAAAATGTGGGTCGGTGGGGGTGGAGGATTGGTGAAGGTGGAGTAGTGATGTCGGTGGTTTCTTGGGAATGAAAAGGTGAAGGAGGAATTAGAAGGAAATGAGGAGGGTTTGGTTGTGCCGTTGTGGGATTGGATGAGCAAATTGTGAGTGGGAGATGGAGTTGATATTGTAGGAAGGAGCAAGCTGGGCAAAGGGGTGCACAGGGGTGCATTGTGCAGATGGTGGGCGTTGTGCACTTGTGCAGCAGAGGGGAGGAATCTTTCCGTTAGGAAGAGAGAGACAGAAATGAAGATTCATGGTTCGTACATAATTTTATTTTGAACCGTACAAATGATATATTACATATTAATGAACAAGAAAAGAAAGCATTTTGTTGGCTCTCACTATATATAATCCTGATCATGAAATTGTTGGGAGATTGGAAATTTTGACAAAGAGATTATTAACTGCTATGAATATGATCCCTGGAATCTGCGATACACGGGCTCCTCACCTTCAGCTCATACTATCGAGCTCGATCACTCAAACATTAATTAAGAAAGCATTTTGTTGTAACTTCTTCTTCTTTGGCTTCCTTCTTGATATGTAATGATGACTTGGAATTGGTGTTTGTATCTCTCCCACTCCATAAAGGGATGAACAAAATAAACCACCCTATGATTGCCTTCACTCGATGAGATATGAACTGGGAAATGACCAAAACTCTCTATTGTATTTGTGTGGGATTTGGGATACCTTAAGACTGAACAAAATAGAAGGAGGAGGAAACGAATTGGAACGTACACATATTGTCATCTTAGGCCTCTGAATAGGCTCTCTAATGCTGCCATCGAATTGTTGTTTGTAAGTTAACGTACTTGGAATTCAAACACATGCAACCTTATATTATTAGGCAATTAAGCAAATTAAATAAGGACAACACATCTTTAATTTAGCCAATGTTAGGTCTTATAATTGTTTATTTACTTGTTTCGACCTCTTATTTCTCTTTACTTGTTTCGACCTCTTAAAACACAAAAATGAAACCCTTGATTCTTGATATCTGAACTACTGATGTTGAGCCATCTTGCATGCAAGCCGATGAATGTTGACTCTGATTTTCGGGCAATTTGGGTTTCACAGTTTTGTTTGGTAGATATTTGTGGAAGACACTGAGTGGGATTGGGTTTGTATCTGAGTCGGTTTTTTTTTTTTTTGGTTTACACGTTTGGAGCATACACCAGCGCCACCGAAACATACCGCGGCGGCCAGGAGTTGACGATGAGGATGTGGGTTGGGGCGACGGGGAGGCGCCGAGGGTTAGGGAAGGGGAAGGGTTGTGCGAATCCAGCAATCCACTCACCTCTCTCATTGCGCAGCACACCACCCGCAGCTGCCATCCCTGAATTCTTCACAGCCCCATCGACGTTCAGCTTCACCCAACTCCCCGGGGGGGGGGGGGGGCGCTCCAGCTAATCTCGGAATGCTTCCTCTCCTTCACTTTTCCGGCACCCAAGTTGATCCTCCTAGCCATAGCGTAGCTCTTAGCGAGACTCCAGCAGCTCTCCGGAGTCATCGGCGAGACCTTGTGGTCCTTGAAGACAATCTCATTTCTTCTGATCCAAAAACTCCAAAGAGCCGTCTCAAAGAAATCTCTCCATTGCACACCGTCTGGACCCGAATTATTCGAGGAGACGTTACCTCTTATCCACGCAGCGAACGGAAGGACGAAAAAACCATCCTCCCGTTCGGCGACTTCAACCTGCATCCAAAAGTTCCTCACAGACGCGCAACCTCTAAAAAGATGGGTAAAGGACTCACTATAACTATGACAGATAGGGCACAAGTCGGAGTTACCTGTATGTCTTCTGGCTCTTTCCGCGTTCGTTAGGACTCCTCCATTGCACGCCATCCACAGGAAAGCCCGAATTCTCTCAATGACGTTCAACTTCCAGATTTTATTAGCAAAGGAGGTGTCGGCGGATTGCAAGCACTTGACCTTGCAGATCGCCGAATACCCGGACTTGACCGAGTAATCCCCATCACTACTCTCCGCCCAGCAGATTCTGTCTTCAGCATCCGAGACAACAACCGTGGCCAGCTTCAAGACGGTTGCGCGCACTTGGCAGAAGATGCGCAAATTTGCCCCAAGACCAGCCCTTTGATAAATTTTTGGCTCCGTCCCTGATTATATTGAACATCTTTACTTGTGCTCGATCGAGATCGGGAACGTCAGATTGGTTCTTCTTCGTAGTCCCACCAATGTCAGATTGGTTCGATTTGCATCGAAGGTAGTGCTTCTGATCGAGCATGACTCGCAATTTGGATATGCATTTTTGTTTTTACAATTTCTTTCGCTATGATTTTCCAATTGCCTTCTCCGTACAGGCAGTTTGATTCCTATCAAGATCGAAGAGCCTACAAATTAATCCATCCCAAAATTACTTTAGACAAATTATTCATATTAAAAATATAAAAATCCTCAGATTATACATATATATATATATATATATATATATATAAAATTAACATCAATTCTAACTTATAATTAATGGCTAGGGTTTTAAATTGTCTTACTGAATAATTAACCGAAGTTCGAAACACGTTACGTACCGTTGCTCGATCTTCAGGTGACCAGCGCTTCTTCTTCGTCTTCTTTTCCCGTCCATCATTGTCGAGCATCGCTATTGGAGGCTGAGGAGACTTGACGGACAAGGCATATGCAATGTCATGGACGAGTTGCGACGAAGGCGTGCTGCATGCGGATATATATGGAGTTCTCGATAGCGTCAACGTACTATGCTTTCGGTGGCCTCAACACATGGCTCCGTTGGGCTGAAGTTGTGGCAAGAATCGATCGACCCATCGATTGATATCGTCGGTGAAGTCGACATGTAGCTTTGAAAAGATCAGACGGCGCGCTCGGGCGTCATGCACATATATGGAGTACGTAGTTTGAGTTGAAGTTTTGGCGAAAGTCTTTCATCGTCAACACATGGATGCGCGCTTAATTTTCCATGTTTTATCCTATATATATATAGAGAGAGAGGCGAGAAGTTATCGTATACCTAGAAAATTTTGAGGATGTTGAAATAATTTGAGAGGGAAAGCTAGTATCACATTGATCGATTTGAAGAGATTAATAACCCTTTTGCTAATTGGATCCATCGATCGATCATCCCTTTACGAGGTCTGTGAATTCATCTCTCATCTTTCTTTCTTACTAATTATCTTCCTTGTTCATCCGTACTTAAATCAGGCCATCTAATTATACTTATAAGTGTTGTCATTTTTTTAGAACTCTATTTTTTTAGAAGGCTCGAACTCTAGCTAGCTATGCGCCTATGCCTACGAGGTATATATGAACGATGTGGTTGGTGCGGAAGAACGGGACATCATGAAAGAATCCGGATAATACTGTGTATCTGAGACGAGGATGTTGCGGTGGATGAGTGGGCACACGAGGCTTGGCAAAATAATTAAAAGACGTCGATATTAGGAGTAAGGTTGGAGTTACGAGTTTTGTGGATAAGCTACGGGAGCATAGGTTTCATAGGGTTGAGCATGTTCGGAGGAGGCTTTCTTCTGCACCAGTTCGTAGGAGCGAGAGTCTGGATTTGGGGGATTTTAAGAGGGGGAGAGGCGAACCGAAGAAGAGTTGGTTGGAGGTCATTCGACAAGACCTCAATCTTTTTGAACCTGTCAAAAGATATGACTTTTGATAGAAACCATTGGAGGAGATGCATTCAGATGACAGATGTTTAGTGTCTTGGGCTGTTGTGTGGCGCCGTCTTTTTGTGTCTTTGCTTCTTTGTTTCACCTATTTTCATTTCGTGTATTTGTGCTATATATGGTTATTGTTTTGGGTAATTTGGAAACACTCTCTCGTCTAGGTCGGGGTAAGTGTGCATACATCTTGACCCCCCAGGCCCCGCTTAATCGTGAGATATACTGAGTTATTGTTGTTGTTCTTGTTGTTGGAATATGGGTTTGTCCCACATTAAAAAGATTGAGATATCATGAATAACATATAAGCTTGAATTGACGGTCTACTCTTCTCATTGTCATGAGATGAAACCCCGTTGGGTTTATGCATTGTTCGTGTCTCCCGTACATAATCCATTAATCACTCGCCTCAGCTACATCCGTACCACCTATCACCTATTTTATTATGGATTTTCGCCCATAAAATTAATAAGGATGAATAAGATACCTACGTATAGACCTGTCAAAACACAACCCGACCCATTCGACCCGACCCGAACGCCCGGAAAATTTCCGACCCGAGAAATAATAAAAATCGAATGTTTTTGAATAAAATGTAATAATAAATAAAATATCAAAATTTTAATAAAATTATTTTTAAAAAATTATTAATTTTTTTATATATTTATATATTATTATATTTTATTAAAAATTACGAGAAATAATAAAAATCAAATATTTTAGATCAGATATAGTATATAATTACTTATAAACGTCTTTAATTTTAGAATTTTAAATTTATCGCAAAATTATCACATTATGATTTTTTTAATTTTAAAAAGAAAAAATTGACTAACCCAAAATCGACTCGAAATGACCCGAAACCAGGTCAAATTCGGGTTCGAGTCAACCCGAAAATATCCAAAATCGTATTACCAGAGGCCTGTATTACTTGAAAACCCGAAGTAACTCGACCCGAACACGATCCGAATGACCCGTTTGATATGTCTACCTATCTATTCTTTCCAACCTAGTCAACACTAGTAAAAAAAATCTCTAGCTACTATTGCGTTTTTTTTTTATAAAAAAAAAATGCTCTTTGTTTTTTTTTGTTTTTGTGGGAAAAAAAAATGCTCTTTGTAGTACTGTACGTTGTGGGGTCTGGCTCTGGCCGTCTGGGGATTGGGAATGGGTTACAAACAAGAGTGCCCGCAAATGCAGCCAAACATTTGATCTTACGAGACCGTACGAGATATGGGCCCCACATACGTACATTTTTGTGGGTGGAATGTTGCATTTGTTGGAATAATTATTTAATTTTCACTAATAAATTACTCATGTAATAGGAGTACGAGTCATAGAGGCAGTTAACAAAGAGTAGGGGGGTTATTCGAGCCGAACGAGTCGAGCTTGACATTTTAACAAAGATCAGTTAATAATTAGATTCGACTCGACTCGAGTCGAGCCGAGCCTAATTTTTAAACGAGCTTTTTATTTTGTTCAAGCTTGGCCTGTTTAGGAAATGAACGAGATCGAGCCGAGCTTTTTTCGAGCATCAAGTAGTACTACTAGGTTATATCATGTTAACTTAAAGGAAATTTTAGAAATTTCATAGAATTCGAGATATTCGAGCTTTATTCGAACGAGCCGAGCTTTCTACCGAGCTTAAAATTTTTGTTCAAGCTCGGCTTGTTTAAATAAATGAACGAGATTGAGTCGAGCTTTTTCGAGCCGAGCTCGAGCTGTTCAGTTCATATTACAGCCCTAACAAAGAGTTAAAGACCTCAAAACGACTATTAATATATAAGACAATTTCAACTTAATTGCACACAAATTACATAAACCTAAACATCATCACCGTTCTTCAATCTCCACCAACAATGGCGGATTCGATCAAATGAAGTTTGGAGAGGAGTCACTACTTCGATGAACAAGATATACATCTTTGATATAATTATTTGATTCATTATCAATGTTACCTTTACCAAAAATGTTGCATTTTCCTTTATCATCAAGCGTTATGGTTCCAGTGGATTGCCTCTTTAGATCATGAAACAGTGACTTCTTTCCACTCATATTTCGAGAGCATCCACTATCCAATATTCATTTAGGCTATTTTGTCTTGGTGATATCCTACAAAACAATAATCAACCTTTCCGGCTAGACCAATAGACAAATTTAGATTCATAATAGGGATAGACCATATTAGGTAGCCTAGTCCCTTTAGGAGCCCAAACTTGTTTAATATGTTCATTTAAACGTACAAGAAAGGTATTTCTAATGATATGAGGATCCCTTCGCCTATAAGGGCAGGTTTCCTTAACATGACCCATTTTACAGCAAAAGAAACATGTAGGTGAACACCAACTTCCTTTAGCTTTGACAAAAGTGGTAGTGGATTTTTTTTTGGAAAATTCTTGTTATAACCATACCACTTCTGTTAATAGATAGTTGTTGTTCACCCAACATCTTGTCAATATTGGTTTTGGATCTAGTGAATTGAATAAGTGTTGCCTGTTGGTCTTTACATTTTTCAGTCAGCTTAACCTTCTCTTTCTCCAAATCATCATTGCGATGTTTCAGAGAGAGAGAGAGGTTTTGCTTGAGATCAGAATTCTATGATGTCAAGGCCTTGACTTTAATGTCAAGGGCCGATTGAGAAGCTTTAAGTTAAGATTGCTCATTTCCAACGACATTTCACCTATGCTCTTCTCTTGATCTTTTAGCCTCTCCTTCAAGATGTTGATTTCTGTGTTGTAACTTTCTTCATTAGAAATCATATTTTTTAGAAATTCGGATAACACATCAGGAGGACTAGATACCAAATTTCTTACCACTTCCTCAAGGTGTTGTTTCTGAGTCTCCACATGTTCAGCCATCAAGCAAAGATTTTCATGATCTCCTCCAATGTCTGAGTCACTCGAGGAATCCGAATCACTCCAAGAGGCTACCATGGCTTTCTTTCTTTGCTCATTCCTTTTGTACTTGTTTCTTTTCCTTAGTGGGAATTCCTTCACAAGATGATCTGTTTCACCACATTCGAAACATGTTAGAACTTTTGGCTTTTTAGACGGGTTAGAAGACTTACCTTTGTATTTAGATGATCCAGCATAATCTCGGTTCGAGAATTGCTTTTTCATCTTTCAGATTCATGCAAGTCCTCTAGTGATGAGAGCAAATGGATCTTCCTCATCGTCACTTTCATCATCGTCTGATTGTACTTCTTCCTTATTTACTTTGAGAGCAATGTTTAATTTTGACTGTGGAAGGAACTTCTCCATCTTCTTCATTGCGAATCATTACATGGGTAATGAACTTTCCAAGAAGGTCATCCAATGGCAGTGTGGTAAGGTCTTGAGCTTCCTCAATTGTAGTAACCTTGGTCCCCACTTGGCTTTTGGCAGGCTTCTTAGAACCTTCCTTACTGTCTATGTATTTATATAAGATCGATGATGTGGTCTAAACCAACACAAGAATAGTGTAGCCTGAACCAACCTCGCAAGAATACGAGATCAATTGCAGTATACAGATATCGATCACGGGGATTATATAAGTATCAATTGTTATCTAGAACTAATAAGCTAAGCCAATAAAGGGGGATTTGATTTTTCAACTAAACTAGGAAAAACAAGCAAAAGTTATGAATAAAATATATATGAGAAATAATTCCAGGGTTACTTGTTCTCATTGATCAAACAAAACCATTTACAGTAAGTAGCTAAGGACTCTGCAACTTCATCTAGTTAACTTCTTCAAGTGTGATGCAAATGACATGTAATTAGCATAACTAAAAAAAAACCTTAAAATGACATATAATTAAAAAAAGAGGGAGTAGCTCAGTGAGCCTATGTCTAACAATCCTAACTCACTCGACAGTTGCAACATTGCTCTTTTTAATGTTGAGAAACTCTCCAAGGGTTATATACTTGACAGCATGCGGATTGTCAAGGTAATTTTCCCTCTCCTTTCTGTATTGACCCACCTCAAGGTCAAGGTCAGGATATAATTCCTTCATCTCCTCGGCTACAGCTTCATCACCCTCCTCAAGGAGCTTCTGGATAAGAAAGGCCTGGAATGATGCGCTGTTGTTGTCAAGCCTTTTTCCCAAGATCAAATGCGTAAGGAATTTTTTCTTCATTTCCTCAAACTTATCTTGTGGAATCGGAAGACCCGATTCCACAAATTCCTTGCGTAATCTTGCGTCTTGTTGGCTTACTGCAGTTCCTAAGCCTTCCTTGAGATCACTTGCTCTTCCTAGTGCTTTGACCAAACTCGAAGTTATTAATCCATTGAAAATTATCACCAACAGATTCAACACCAGGATGCACTTGACGACTATAATTTCCGCCACACTCGTAGGGTGTATATCCCCATAACCTATGATAATTCACAAATCATATCAAATGTAAATAGTGTTGGCAAGAAGACATTAGAATGACTCTTTTTTTTTTTAAAAAAAAAATTGAGGTTAGAGCACAACATTGCAAACTTAGTTAAAACGAACGTACCTATGATGGTAATGGTCGCAGTGGCAAAGTACACCGAGGTGATGTATCTGGTCCAGACAGGAAGATGCTCGAAGTTGCTGTAGTCCGTTGATCCCATGACAATGCTTCCCATCCACGAGCTCTCCTTGTGCGTTGATGAGGAAGCTGTGTAGTACAAGATACATGCAGCCACATGAGACCAGTATAGATCCAGGAGAGCCAGCTGCAAGATCTTGCAAATGCGACGCCCTATAATGCTCTTCAATGATCTGTCCTGGCGTACAATGGATTGCCAAACTCTTATGAGGTAAATGAGTCTGATCCACAACATGAAGAGCGACATCCTGTAGCTCGATGCCTAAGACAAGAAAAGGACAATAAACAAAACCCAACAGATATAATCATACTTCATAAAATAACATTCTTTTGATTTGAAAAAATAAAAATCTCAACAAAAAAAAAATAAATAAATTTACCCGGTATATTAAATCCCAAGGTACGAGCGAGGCCAACTCGAGCAAAACGTACAGGTCAAACCTAACAAAAAAGAAAAAGACAAAAGAATCAAAACAAGCTAATAACGTTTAATAAATATATAATGACAAAAAAAAAAATGAGATTACCTGCTACGGATCCAAGGTAAAAACCCCTTTGAGTATTTTTTCTCCTTGCAGTTGATCTTGATGATCCCATAATAATCAACAAGAAAAATGAGGGAGATGATAGCATTCACCACAACGAACACAATGAAGGGCAGCGACTTGTTGAAAAAGCCGAACTGGAAGGGGGAGATAACAACCAACCACACTCGAGAGAGTAAAATGACAAGGCTCAACAAGGAGGCACGCCAAGCAGTGACATCTCGATCTCTAGCCCTAAATCAGTAGACCAATCAATCTATTATAACAATTAACAAACCACATTTATAAAACTAACTTCACTAAATCACTTCACACATTATAAAACACAATTCAAATTCACCATATAACATCATAAAATATACCAAATACTACTGCTTATAAAACAATTTTATAATATATATATATATAATTTCAGAATTTATATTTATCACAAAATATCAAAATAATATATAATATATAATAATCTAGTCAAATAACAAATTATATAAAACTATATAATAACATCACAAAATACATGTAACAAAAACAAACAGCAACACATAAGAAGGAACAACCCATCAGGCATTCAGGCCCAACTCCCCAACCCGTACTGAGATCCGACCCGAGCCCATGAAAACCAAAAACAAATTGAATGGTAACAAATATCCGGAATAACCCATGAAGGAAAAAAAAAAAAAAAAAACACGATGGAAGACCAAATTTGAATACATTTACGTGGAAAAATAAATTGAATGGTAACAAATATCTGGAACAACAAAGTTGATTGCTTTGTGGGCTGGGATCCAATGCAAAACCAAAACAAAGTGAATCTTGGCCGGTGAGATGGAAACAAATTAAATGAGTATTTTGATTACTTTAATTTATTTATTTATTCCGTATAATTATAATTATGTGGATACAAAATCAATCAAAACCTAGCTATCTCAAGAAATTAATTTTACAGTAGTTAAGTGGATCAGGCCATGGCAGCTACCTAGGCCAACATTTCCACTGACATTGATTTGATTTGATGAATGTAAAACAGTTTTGCTCATCACACGGTCAATTTATCGCCAAACACACGGTGGCGATCGCGGATCTAAAAACCGTGGTAATTTTACCGGCCACGGATACCAAAACCGTGAGAAATGATATGACGACGGTTTTAAAAACCGTCGCAATAAGTGCGGTTACGGACGCCCAGACCGTATGCTTCAAAACTGTGAGAAATGATATAGCGACGGTTTTTTAAAACCATCGCAATAAATGCGGCTACGGATGCCCAAACCGCATGCTTCCTATTTTGAATGAATGATGGCACCTAGTGCTTCATATTCATTATTTTTCAGTCGGTTTTCTCAAAATTAACACGATTTGAACATCCGTAGCTGTGCTTATTGTGACGGTTTTCAAAACCGTCGCCATTTCATTTCTCACGGTTTTAGGAACCGTGGCCGGCCAAAATACTACAGTTTTCGGATCCGCAATCGTCACCGTGTATTTGACGATAAATTGACCGTGTGGATTGTCTCCCCCATGTAAAATCAAGGTATAGGCGTATAACTACTCCGTATAAGCTACACTGTAAAAAGAAGGCAGGCATGCAATGGCATACCCTTGACGAGCGACAACTTGAGCAGCTTCTTCATCAGTGACAGTCTGCTGCAGGTTCTGATCATCACCTGCCATTGTTTCAAAACAGCTGGGCGCTTGGATAGAGGAAGAACTGGGAACCTACTATAGCTAGGGCCTAGGGCACAGGGTTTTGGTTTTTGAGGAACAACTACATGCTTGCTTTGCTCCCATTCGTTGTCCTGCCCTTAATTGTACGGAAAATCCACTGGGGATCACTAATTTTCTGCAGATTACCTCAACGTTTTTTTTTTGTGGAGTTGAGGCCTGCAGACTGCCTCACTCCTGAATCCTGATCCACTCGCACTCACACTCACTCCTGCAGCCTCTATTCTACGGAGTATTACCTCAACGGTATTTTTTTTGGGTGCATATTGCAGTCATCTCACGTACTCTAATAGTACTGTATTTAGTTAAGCAGTTTTGCTCATCACACGGCCAATTTATCGCCAAACACACGGTGGCGATCGCGGATCTAAAAACCGTGGTAATTTTACCGGCCACGGATCCCAAAACCATGAGAAATGATATGGCGACAGTTTTAAAAACCGTCGCAATAAGTGCGGTTACGGACGCCTAGACCGTATGCTTCAAAACCGTGAGAAATGATATAGCGACGTTTTTTTAAAACCGTCGCAATAAGTGCGGCTTCGGATGCCCAAACCGTATGCTTCCTGTTTTGAATGAATGATGGCACCTAGTGCTTCCTATTCATTATTTTTCAGTCGGTTTTCTCAAAATTAACACGATTTGAACATCCGTAGCTGTGCTTATTGCGATGGTTTTTAAAACCGTCGCCATTTCATTTCTCACGGTTTTAGGAACCGTGGCCGGCCAAAATACTACAGTTTTCGGATCCGCAATCGTCACCGTGTATTTGGCGATAAATTGGCCGTGTGAATTGTCTCCCCCTTAGTTAAGTCATTAATTTAATGTTAATGGGGTCATTGATCGATTTTGCAGCATTGCACCTACATAAATATTGCTAGAGAGAGAGAGATTTTGCATTTTTCATAAATGTAGTGTATTACTCCATCCGTTCGCGAAAACTTGTCGTTTTAGACTTCTTATTTTGTTCAATAAAACATGTCATTTTAGATATTTTTCCATTCATTTCCCAATTTTACCCCTAGTTTGAATTTGAATTTTTTCATTAAATCTTGGCTCCAATTTGATGTGTGATTGTACTTTGTTTTGGGGATAATAAATACAAAAGTTAAGTAAGGGCAAATTAGGTAGTGTAATATATTTCTTAATAATTGTGCTCGAGGCTAAAACGACAAGTTTTTGCGAACGGAGGGAGTATAATACAATAGTATATGATGATTATATAAGTACTAGTGTAATACCCGTGCCTTGAAGGCACGGAATTTTGATTCATTTCAAATTGAACATCATTCTATATATCTAAATAATACTATATTAATATATATACTTGTTTACAACAAAAATAATATGTATAAAGTATTTTTTTAATTTATAAATTAGTTGGAAAGAGATACAATATAATTTTTTAAATGATTTAATAAGGTAAAGTAGTAATAAAACTCAAACAGTACACCACCTATTATAATTTGAAATACATATATAATTATTATCATTAGAATAAAACTAAAAAGGAAAAAACAAATTGTCATATAATGATTAAAAAAATCATAAGCACATGACTGTGCGAATATTTTTGAAGTTATGTAGATATACGTAACCTTACGGATGAAAACGACAAGCCCTTCAACAGCCTCCGGTGAACATCAGTCGGAAGACTTGGACGGGGCTGACGAGGTCTCCACTCCCACCCCAGGGGAGTTGCTCCTAACCGGGCCTCCCAGCACGCAGGAAGACTTGGAAGTTGGTCTTGATGGAGGCGGAGGGCCGGAGGATAAGGTTCGAGGCTTCGTCTATGACAAAGGGATGTTGGACGACCTTAGCAGTGACACTGGAGGGGCCTGCCGTTGTGCTGAGTGTCTAGCGGGGGAGGGAGAGTGTTGTAGGCCTGCAAAGGACAGCGTCAGTGGGAAGCATGGAGGTCTTGCTGGGAGTGGTAAACAATCTGGTAATGGTAGGATTGAGGACAACGTAATGGTCGGCCAGTCTGACGAAGTTGGTAGGATGGACGACAACATAATGGTAGGACAAGGCGAGGAAGAGGAACAGCTTAACAAGGAGGAGGGTGGTGATGTGAGCAGGTCTGATGCCATCCGACGAGGAAAGCAAGTGGTGATCGTCGATAGCAACGACGATGTGGACGTCCTACCCCCCCACGGAATGGAGGACATCATAGACGTAGGAAGCTCCGACGATGACATGATTGTGGGTGGTTTCTCCGTGAAAGTGGAGGGTGGGAGTCCGAACGAGACATCTGAATCATGGGATGAGGAGGCTGAGGCAGCGCTGAGAGAGATAGAGCGATCGTACCAAGGACACAAACAGCCTTTGCCGACATTGGAGCAAGTGGAAGCGGACGTGGATCGCTCCATTCCTCTAGTCGGAGACCCTCGGTCAATGGTGAGGGAGTTACGTGAGGGGGAGATGTTCGATACCAAGGCTGACATTCAGTCCCGGGTGAAGTGGGAAGCTTTGCGCGGGTGCTTCGAGATTCAAGTGAAGCGATCCACATCAGACAGGTACCTGGTTGTGTGCCCCGAACCGAACTGTTCATGGTGCTGTCGGGCATCGACCTATCGGGAAACTAAGAGGTGGGTGGTTCGTAAATTCATGGACACACAAACTTGCAAGGTTAGTGTCGTCAGCAACTACCACCGCAACGCCAATTACAAGCTGATGGGCCAGAGTTTGGTGTCCGAGTAAGTTCCTAAACCGGTGTAAATGTGTTGGTGGAAATGTTGTTGGTGTAACCCGTTGATCCCATCTTTGCAGTTTTGCTGGATCAGGGAAGAAGCTTCGTCCCCGTCAAATCAGGAAGATGATGAAGTCTCGGTTGGGCGTGGACTGCAGCTACTGGAAGGCACGCAGGGCGCAGGGAGCCGCACGGGACGGCCTGTACGGGACCTACGAAGAAAGCTACGAGCGGATGGCCTCATACCTTTACATGCTTGAGCGAGCAAACCCCGGGACCATAACCACATTAGTCCGTGATGATAACCAGCAATTCAAGTATGCGTTCGTTAGCTTGGGTGTTTGGCAGGCAGCCATCCCACACCTGCGACATGTACGCCAATAACACGTTATTAACATACCAACTGTTATTTTTCATCCTACCAATTGTAGACAATTGTCCTTCCAATACCTTTTATCAATACTGCCAGTTCATCCCACCGTTTATAATCCTACAACCTGTGTACGTTTATCCTACCCAATGTGTTATATTCTCTTGCCATTGACATAATTCCATCCGACCTTATTAAGCTGATTGACATTGGCAGGTATTCTCGATGGATGGAAGTTTCTTGAAGGGGAAGTATTGTGGTTGCTTGATGTTTGCGACTGCCCAAGACCCAAACCACAACCTATACCCCGTTGCATTTGCCATTGTCGACGGGGAGAATGATGCGTCCTAGAGTTTTTTCTTCCGTCAAATGAAACGCGTGGTCCTAGATGAGCCCCATGTGGTGTGGGTAAGCGACATGCACATGAGCATCACGAAGGGAATCCGAGCAAATTACGACTTGGCAAAGCATGGCCGCTGCACTTGCCATCTTTTTCAGAATGTGAAGGCATATCACAAGGCGGGTGGCCTTCAAAATCTGTTCTTCCTGATGGCAAACGCGTACACCGTTGCAGAGTTCAATGGCCACTTCGAAGCATTCAAAGACAAGTCGCCCACTGGTGCTGAATACATTAAGATGGCCGACTTCTCCAATTGGGCCCGAGCTTTCTATCCCGCCAATCGGTTCAACGTGACCACCACAAACCATGCCGAGTCCTTGAACTCGGTATTCCTTGAGCCTCGTGACCTGCCCGTCACCTCTCTGATGGACAGCATAATCGACAAAGTGGCTGAGTGGTTCGCGACGCGATGGGAGCTAAGTTCAAATCCCGAGAAGGTTGTGATGGACCATGTGGATACCGTTTTGAGGAAAAACGCCATGCAAGCTATTTGTCTCGAGGTGAAGCCTTTGAGCGAAGACGAGTATGACGTCCGTAAAGAGCTGTCCGCCTGGCTGGTCAACCTTTCTGCTCGGAGTTGCACATGTAATCACTTTCAAATTGACCAGATTCCATGTGCACATGCCCTCGCCGTGGCCAAGGTACGTCGGATCGATCCATACTCCCTCGTCCATCCTCTGTACAGGGCTGACGCTTGGCGCGCGTGCTACGTCAATGTGGTTTACCCAGTGGCACCTCGTGAGACAAGGGTGGTGCCTCTACAAATAGCTGCGACAAAATGCTTGCCGTCGGTGGTGAAGCGTGCACGGGAAGGCCGAAGACGAAGCGCTATCCGTCGAAGGGCGAATACAGGGGGTCAAAGCGCCGTCGATCGTAGTGTTGCTTGGTGGACGCTCTAGTCAGCTGACAGAGTTATTTTGGGCCTCGACCGCCGTCGACTTGAGTGTGGATTCTGCCAGTATGTTTTTTGCACGTGTCTCGTATTGTCGTGTTCCTAGGGGGCAAATTGTGATGTAATCTTGGATTCTACCAGTATGGTTATCGCATGTTTTAGGCACATTCACATGAACTATCGGATCTATTAAGTATTTCTCATTTCGTCCTACCACTATCATCGCTTTGTCTACCCAATAGTTTAAACTTATCTGACCATTACATTTGTTTTATCTTACCAATTGCGTCTCAACATCACTGCAATTGACGTCCTCAACAATGTTTAATTATCTCATGCCATAAGTGTCGTCTTATCTTGTCAATTGTTTCGTATAATCTTACCACTTATAACATTCATGCAAATATAATACAACACACAAACAACCTTGGGTGTAAGCAGGAACTAATTAACGTCCTCCATAAATACCAGTTTTAACCATTACAATCACAAAACATCCTACCAACCGTGAACAAAAGACACTACAAACAACAACATAAGTTTTGAAACTAACACAAGTGTCCAAACCACCAAAGTTTACTTAGAAGTTTCCAAACCATGAGAGAATGTCTTAACAAACAGGAGAGAATGTCTTAACAAATAGGAGAGACCTACAAATCGTGGCGCTGGATGGAGAGCCCAAGGTACTGGCGGTAGGGGGCAATATAATTGTCGTTGACGCTCTCGAATGTCTCTACGCCCTCTGCCACCAGCTGGATAGTCCTTATAACGTATGCCCCACAGTCACCGCTGCACGTGAAGGAATTAACAACCAGCATAAGTTATTTACGTCTTACCACTTCCTTGATTTTATCATACCAATTGATGTAATATATCATACCAATAGTCCTATTATATCCTACCAATATTAGTAGACGTACATAACCCAATAGTTAAGAGAAACTTACGAGGATTCGTTCCTAGGGATCTTGGCGGTTCGGGTTATGGTGAATGGGTTGGGGACATCGACTGTGTGCCTGGCCCGGAGCTCGACAGAAAATTGCATCACCACTGGTATCAGCTTCGCAACAGGCTCGAGGTGGGCTTGAAGATCCTTCTCCTTTATCTGGTATCAGTCATAGTCGAGGACTTCTATGTTCCACTTCACGAGGTCGATGACGAGCCCAATCCAGTGCTTCGCCTTGTACAACCAAGGAGCTAATATCTTCGCGTTCTCCACCGACCATGTCCTCCCGTGGTGGTCCGGCAGTGTCCCCGAGAAGTACCTCAGCAGCACCTTGGACACATTGCGCTGGTTAATGCGGTTCACATCGCCCGAAACAGCGTCCAACTGCTTCACCACGGCTTCCTGCCAGTATGGGTCCACCACGACGACACTAGACTTCTTGTCACCCTCCCGGGCGTCCAATGCCTTCCGGATCAGGACCAGGGACTACTGGATGTGCTGCGTTAAGAGGTACGTTCCAAATTCCCGTGAGGGCTTATCCCATGACGGAAGTGAATAAGGAAACATGAGGTACATGACTAAAGTTTGCGTACCTCGGTGGAAAGCCATACGCCGGGTGAGATGAGGTTGTTGAAGAACTCCTTGTTCAGTTGGGTCCCGTCTGGGCCCTTCACTTGCGCGGGGAACTTCAGGAGCCAAGCCAAGAAGTCGTCTCTCTTTTTATCAGTTACCATCCCCTACGCAGTTGCGTCGGTGGTTGGACACGATGCCTTTGCACCCTTCTTGGCCCGCTTAGCGGGTTGAGTCACCACGCAGTCCCTTAGCTTAGCTGTGAATCTTCCTATCACGCTTGCCTCTCCTCGGCTCCAGCTTGGTCTCCTAACAATCAAACACACCCGAGTTATTTTCAAACAGTTGTCATTATCCTACCAAAAAAGATTCAATATTGTACCAAAAGGGTAAATATATCCTACCAACTGGGTTATTATATCCTTCCTAAATCAACTGCCTATCATACCAAAACACACCTTTTATCTTACCAACAGGGTCAGACTATCTTACTAACAAGTAAGGTTTACCTTTTCCTCCGCATCGTCTGCATCAGACTCACACTTGGAACCCTCCCCTGCAGCTTCTTTCACATGCTCCTTGCCCTTGACGTCCCCACCCATGTCTCCCTTCTTAATCTGTTCTTCAGCCTGCACCACCTTCTCTCCATCGTCCTTGCCCTCGTCAACCTCCTTTGCCTCCTCCTCAACCTTGTCCTTAACGTCCTCACCAGTGCACATGCCCTGCCCTTTCAGATCAGAGTTCAACTCTTCTTTCTCTGTCGTGTTATCCTCAACGTTCTGTCCCCGCTTTCCCGACCCCTTGTCATCAACATTCATCTCTTCAAGCTCTTCCGCCTTTTCGTCAACCTTCTCACCATCCTTGTCCAAATCTTTCTCAGCCTTCTCAACCACGTCAGCCACAACCTTGTCCAAATCTTTCTCAACAACCTTCTCAACCACATCGTCATCCAATACATCAACAGGATCCTACCAATTGCACATGTTTGTCATACCATAAGAGTTAAAATGGTTTACCATCACACAAACATCATCTTATGAATTGCACTTATGATGGACAATGGAGCACATACCTTTCCCTTGCCGGTCCGCTCTGATAATGCCTTCTTGCATTGTCTAGAAACTTCGGTCACCTTCTCGTCGAGCTCCCTGAACCTGGACCCCATCTTCACCATCATGCCCTTCAAGAGAGCCTCAACCTTAGCCACAAGCCGGGCCTCCAAACCGGCAGACGACGCGTCTGACCCAGACTGGCTAGTCCCCTGACTGGGTCCAGCAGTGGCATCCTCATGTCTCCGCTTATCTCTGCGGGCCCTCATGTGGTCGCCCACAATCTGATCAAAGAAGACGTCTGGAGCGTCTTTCTTGTACGATGAGTGGGGGTACGCATCTTTTTCCTTATGGGTGAGGTGCAAGATCGGCTCTGGCTTCGCCAGCAGAACGTGTTCATCAATGGGGTCGTTGGCGGGGGCGTCCAGGCTGAGGAAGGACTTCACATTCTCGTATCGTATGTGCGAGTTTGGCGTTTCCCATCGCAGACACTTGGGGATGATGGTGTCGTTGATGTTGCGGCCAAAGTGATTCCCAATCTCAGGGAAGGTCTCGTACACCCACAACTGCAGATACAATATGGTAAGATATTAGAACGCAGTTTGCATGACAAATGAAGCTATTTGGTAAGATCAATTTATCCTTTGGTAGGATATTCATTTCCCATTGGTAAGATATAAATATCCATTTGATAGGATATTTATACCCCATTGGTAGGATACAAATTTTCACAATTGGAAAAGGATTATAACATTTTGTAAAACTTCACTAACTTGGAAGGCCATGGGGAACCCGTACAACGCGTAGGTCGGCCTGTCTTTAAGGTGACTCTTTGCAGCCACCATGGCCTTCAACGTGCCGTCGAGGCTTTCATGTAGCCTATCGTACACGAGCCTTCCCCAAGGGAACTCTAGAAAACGGTTTGTGTCCTCAAGCAGCAGCTTCACAACCCACCCCCTTATTTGTGTCTTCTTCTCCAACCCAAACAGAACGCCCTCCACTATGACGAGGAGGGCAAGCTTGTACTTTTTCATGAGGGACCCGGCGTCCGACTCTTTTTCGTGGGCCCAAGCACTTTCCACATCCTTCAACGTCACCCTCTCCTTCTTAAAAAACTGGTAAATGCACTCCTTGTGGTCCCCCTCCATGACATCACTGGGGGGTGGTGAGCAGTTAAGGCCCGTGATGATCGCGAACTCATGAAGAGAGAATCGAACGTGATGCCCCTGGAGGGAGTACCACGTCTCATGTGTCTTCCGAGTCTTCAGTTGGTGGAGAAGGCAGTAGTGCACCAACGACGCAGAGAATTTGTTTTTCGACCCCATCTTCACAACGCCACCAAACTGGCTCTTGCTCAGGGCTTTGTAATCCTCCCGGTCAATGATGAGGTCGATTCCTTCCAACAACTCGAAATTTGCATGGGAAAGCGCCCTCCCTGAGAAGTGGTGTTTCTCTGGAACAGCAAGGACAGCCTGCACACACATGTAAGACTCTTAGGTTTTGACATTTTTTCCCAACCTTTACAACCACAAAAAAAAAACCTATCTCAGTTTCCTTACCCCCTGGCTGCTTGGTCCTGCACGGCCTTTCTTGTTCCCTGACTTCGGCATTTTATATGATGTTTAAAGCGGGGGTACCTTCTACACAATCACCAAACATCAAATCAGAAATGCAGTTCACATATTCTGTCATACATGCCAACAGTGACAATTTATTCTACCAACTTCATTTTCCTATCCTACCATTTCTGATATCCTCTTCTGTCCTACCAATTACGCATTTCACACGTTTGGTTCATTTTACCTCTTTCACAACACATCATATAGGTAAGGAGATTAACCGAAACAAAATCACCATTTATTCATCATATTTTTAGGCATTTCATCAAACACTTGGTGGGCACTTACGGTTTCAACAATAAAAAACCAATCAACAAACACTAAAAAACCAATCAACCACATATTCCTTCACCCCACTCGGCATACCAGATGTTCAATTTTAACCTCCCAATTTCGTTACCCGGTCCTACGAAATCTGCTACCACAAATTCATACACAACCTTCGATAATCTGTCCTACCACATGTGCACATAAACCCTACCGATTACCCCAAATCATGTGGATTCCCTACCCATCTGACCCCCTCCTTGACCTTTTGTCCCCAATTTCTTACCCAACATCACCTAACCCTTACCCATCCTTTTCCCGACACTCACAAACCCTAATCGCACCCACATCCGCAAAATGGACTCACAATGTCACCCCTAACCCCCTCCTACTTCATTCCTCCTCTACTGCTAGGCATCTCCCCAAAAATCGTCTCAAATCCTTCACAATAACCGCATGTAACCGCACACCCATGACACCAATTTCGCAACCCAAACAAAATCTCAACAGTTGCTTACCTTTCTCTTCGTCTTCAACCTTCTCCTTCCTCCCTAGCGGTGACTGATGGCCTTCTTCTTCGACGAGTTCGTCCTCCGTCTCTCTCTGTGTATCGCTTCTCCTTTCTCTTATGGCCTTCCCTCTCTCTCTCTCTCTCTCTCTCTCTCTCTCTCTCTCTGTATCGCTTTGAAACGAAATGAAACTGTCTCTCTCCCTCCCTCGTTTTAATTTGATAACCCCCTACAACCGGATACAAACAGTTCCAAATGACCGGCTGTTTTATTTGCAAGAAATAGCCCGGTCATTTTGGCCCATTTTTTCACTCTCTTAGCTATTTGTGCAAATAGGCCCAATTTTTGGTCTATTTAGTGCAATTTCCTCTTTATAGAATTGGAAATATGAAGTTATGAATTGAGGTGACAACTTATTAGGTATGTGCTGTTATTTTGGAAATTAAACTAAAACTGGCTAGAAATAGCTTGTGTTTTGTATACAAATTAATTTAGAATGTTAGAATATATATATACCTCTTTTGTCATACTAATATTTTATGTATGTTTTTTTTTCACTAGTAGTCAAAAGGCCTCAATGTCTCACAAAACAAGAATACTAAATAAGATGAGAGGTATTTACATTATCAAAATAATCGTACCGGTCTTAATATATAATATATAATCAAATGCATATATCCTAAACAATACTAAAGTAGTAACTTGTTTTGCCACATGTCAGCTCCTGGTGAGTTTTTTTCCCGCCTAAAAACTTAACCATTCATTTTTAGCCATGTGTAAATTATTATGACATGTATTTATCCACCTAATTGTCATTATTTATATATTACTTTTTTTTAACTTATCTAAATGGAAAGTATCCTTTTTAATATACATACAGTATATATTTATTTCTATATATAAATTTAATATTTTTGGAGGGTCATTGTTAATTAAATTTATTCAAATTTATATTGCCTAAGTCACCACCTTATTTTTAATCACGATAATTTTTATTTTTTGATCTTATTATCAAATTAGTTTTTCACAATTGCTTTTCTTTTGTTCAACTTGGTGCTTCAATAAATAAATGCAGTTTATTCACGTTTAGAATCTAATTCCCATGAATTACTTTTTACAAGAGAATGGCATTGTTGATACAAATATTGTTATTTATTGGTTGAATAAACTATAATAATAATAATAATCTTATTTTAATCTTGAAACGAGTCTCTGTTTTTTTATGAGCAATCATCTTCTACCACATGTGCATACTAATCCCACATTTATTTCTATTTTCAATTTATTTCTGTATACATTTCATACTTTTCTAATTTGGTAAAAATATCCACCTAATTGGAAATTTTGAAAAAAAAAAAGAATTTCCAATTTCATATTTCTCTATACTTTATTATGGATCCCTTTTTCCAAAGAAAAATTTAATCTAATAATATATAAAAATTATGGAGTATTAATTATCTATAAAGTCTTTGTAATATTATATTATACTACGGGTATATTTAAAAAATATAAAAAAAATTCATTAGTTATCTAAGGCATTTATAAAGTCGTAAAAGGATGGTTATTTATTATAATAAATTAGATAAGCTTGGGTTAATTTATGTTGGTACTTTATCATTTTTTATTTACTTACGTCATTTTTAAAAGAGCGAAAACTTGAAAATCCAAAAAAAAAAATCTATCTATTTTCCAAATATAATTTTCTATGTATTTTTTGTCCATGTAAGCTTTCATTTAACACTTATTCTTATCCTATACAATACTAAAATAACAATTTCTTTTTGCCACATGTCATTATTTGGTTAAAAAATTTCTCTCCGAAAAAAATTGTCCAACTGAGGTCTTTCTCAATTGATGCTTACCAAAAAAAACATAAATGATTATAAGAATTGTGAGTCTATGAGCAATGATAGAGTTAGGAATTGTTTTATAAAGGAGGCTCAATTTTTTTAAAAAATAATTTTTCTTTATACCCATATATAAGAAGGAATGTTAGAAAAAATATTTTTAAAAACCCTTAAATTTATTATTTGAACCATCATTTTTACTTGAAAAAACTAAGAGAAGTAGAAATTTAGCCAAATAATTTGAACTATAACTTAATATATGCACTCTATACCAACTACGATAAATAAATTTTAATTTTTTTTTTCTATTAATGTAGTTCTAAAATTAGTAAAAATTATATTTTAAAAACATGCAATTTTTCATCCCATCTAGAAGGGGGTTTAAGCCGTTGGAGGAAGCCGCCGGTAGGCAAGTTCAAGTTAAAATTTGACGGCTCCTTCATATCAAATGGAAACAGCTCTATTGGCTACATCATCAAGGACTTGCATGGAGAACCGATTAGCATTAGGGGGAAGGCTATTAATGGACAATCCCCACTTATGGCTGAAGCTTTAGCCTCTGGGTTGGGGTGGAAAAGGCTAAACAATTACAAATAACAGATCTAATAATTGAAGGGGACTAAAAAATTATCGTCGATTATCTACGCACACAGACTGGGTGTCCCTGGAAAATTGAATTACTTATGTCTGATGTCCAAGTACTACTTAAACAAGTAAATAACGTTCGAATAACTCATATTCCCCGCATTGGTAACGGGTAGCGGATAAGGTCGCACACCTTAGCTACTCTACAGGGGACCTGATTTATACCATGATACAGATCTCTTATACCTCATCCGTCAGGATGCTCTCGGTTCGATTTGCATCGAAGTAAACACAGTCCTTCTGATCGAGCGAGCATGACTCGCGCAATTTGGATCATATATATATATGCGTTTTTGTTTTTACAATTCCTTTCGCTATTAATCGATTTTCCAATTGCCTTCTCCGTACAGTTTGATTCCTATCAATTCAAGAAGAGCCTACGTACAAATCCATCCCAAAATTAATTAACATCAAACCCTAAAGCCTAATTCTAACTTATAATAATTAATTAATGGCTAGGGTTTTAAATTGTCTTACTAAATATATAACCGAAATTCGAAACACGTACGTTACGTACCGGTGCTCGATCTTCAGATGACCAGCGCTTCCTGGCCCCTTCGTCTTCTTTTCCCGTCCATCATTAAGTCGAGCATCGCTATCGGAGGCTGAGGATACTTGACGGACAAGGCATTGTCATTATATTGACGATCAAGCTGCGACCAAGGCTCGCTGAATGCTAGATATCTCGATAGTCAACGATATATATGTTTTCGATCGGTGGCCTCAACACATGGCTGATCTGACGTTGGGCTGAAGTTGAGGCAATTCAAGAATCGACCCATATATCGATTGATATCATCGTCTGTGAAGTCGACAGCTTTGAGAAGATCAAACCGGCGTGCTTAATTGGGCGTCATGGCCGGAGTAGTTTGATCGAGTTGAATAGTTTTGGCGAAAATTTTGAAATAATTTGAGAGGCCGGGAAAGTACCATATTGATCGATTTGAAGAGATTAATAATCCTTTTGCTAAATTGGTTACATCGATCGATCATTCCTTTACGAGGTTTGTGAATTCATCTCGATCTGTCTTTCTGTTCTGTTATTGTTCTCATTTATATAACATGTGTAATAATTAATTGAAACTAGCTAGCTAGTATCGTGAAGATCACTTTTTATATAATTGCTTCATTAGTTATCATGTTTTTATCGAAAAAGATTGTCTACTATGGATGAACCCTGTAAAAGCAATTGAAAATATATTTAAAATGGATTTAAATTAGAAAGGAATGAAAATGAGTGCCTTAACTAACGATAGACAGATGTACGTAGTAGTATCTTTCATATACGGAAAACTCACAATGGTAGACTGGAGATCGAGATTTGTAGGCACCATATATTATATATAATAATAATAATAATAATAATAATTGTAGTCTATATTGCTATTTATTTATTGCTTTAAGGAGTGTAAATACACGTTATTTATACTATAGATTCCACATATGACATATGTAGTTTTGCTTATTCCACATTCGAGTTTTTATTTTCTCATTTGCGCATTTCGTCTTTTCGGTTTTCTCTTTCCATATGGCTTATTAATTTGGAGAAAAATAAAATGGGTTTCACCATTTTAAATTTGAAAGAAGATAAAAGTACATCGTCTTTGTTCACTTCATCTCTCGCCGACTCGACTTCTCGACACCGGATTTGAGGATGCCGCTCCACGCTTCTTCTATGTCGACTCCTCCCCATCCCGTCTTGCTCTTCATGCTCCGACTCAAATAAGCCGAAGAATGAGGTTGAACTCCACACCCACTCAATGTACGTTGCTGCCGGTGCGAAGCCGAGGTGTTGGCGCGCGGAGGCCATGCTGATGACAAAGATGGAGACTCGTTGATGCAGGCTCTTCGGAGGCTCTTCTTACATTAATTCATCCTCCATTTTCATCATCAATTGTGAACAAACTTGCAGAGGGAAAAAGGGGCGCCCTCTTTTGCTCTTTTTGTTCTTGTTACGTCTCCTCTCAGATCTTGATACACCTTCTCAACTCATGTAATCATTACTTTTGCTAATTGTGATATTTGCATTGGATTTGTGAAATTTGAATTGGGAAAATTGATCGATTATCGGTTTATTCATCGCTTAGCTTAGGGTTTATCAAGTAGATTGGGTTTGCTCGGTTATGCTTGCCCCTGCTTTTTTCAATTTGATTAAAAAATGATATATATATATATATATATATATATATATATATAGAGAGAGAGAGAGAGAGAGAGAGAGAGAGAGAGAGAGAGAGAGAGAGAGAGAGAGAGAGAGAGAGAGAGAGAGAGAGAGAGAGAGAGAGAGAGAGAGAGAGGGGTAACTTGTGCACAAGGCTTAGGATGTGCATTGTGCACAAAATATTATTCGGTAAAATGTGAAACATTATTTAGTGAAATTTGAAGCATTATTCGGTGAAATGTGAGTATTGTTTAGGGGAATGTGAAACATTATTTGGTGAAATTTGAGGCATTCCATATAAATTGTAACTATTGTTTAGGGAATTGAGGTTTCTTTTATTTGAAATGGATAAATAAAAAAACTAAACATTATTCGGTAGAATGTTATAAATTATTCAGTGGAATTGGGACGTTTTCATCTGAACTGAACAGAAAAAAAAACATAACAGTGTTCGGTAGAATGTTTCACATTTCACCGAATAATGCTTAAAATTTCACCGAATAATGTTTCACATTTCACCGAATAATATTTGTGCACAATGCACACCCTAAGGGGTGTGCACACCCGAACCACACCATATATATATATAAACTAACGAAGTGTTAAATATTTAACGTGAAGGGTTTCCTCTGGAAAAAAAAGTATAAACTGAGGGGTACCACATGAAATATGTCAAACAGTTGTACATCTCGGTGCAGAAGGAAAGATCCAAGCTAACCGCCCCACCAAGGAGCTTAACTCCCCCCATCGGGCGTGAAATATGCTTAGGGAATAACCCGACTTCCCTACAACACGGATCCTCACTCGGTCAGAATATTTATGTTTTATCAACATTGAGGTAAAGTCCTAGGGTTGGACCATCTTCTTGGACAATAGCAAGCGCTTTGCTAACAATCAAAGTGTCTCCAATCAGTGTCCCATCAATGAGCGATGTACCAAGCATTAAGCTTCAGCTCGCAACTATCCTTAACCTTGCGAATCAAAGGGTGCAGTGTAAGCGAGAACAGTAAAGGTCCAAGAGGGTCACCTTGCTGAACTCTCTGGCACGAATATAGAACTTGATCCCCATAATATAAGCGAGCGGGACGTGCATAGCAAAACTCGACCCAATGAGATATGGAAGGGCACATACGATGAACCTCCTTAATCATGGCACTACGATCAACAAGATTACAGCCAGCCCCCCACCTATATATAAAAATAAATAAGATAACATGTGTCAAGCCTCTCGATCGATTCTCTCGTGCTCTCACCTTTCACAAATGTCGAGCTATTGTTATTGTGATCGACTGATCAATTGTGTCTAGTCTTTCTGAGTTTGTTTTATTTAGCACGGTTTTGATTGTTGTGTCATAACAATTATTCTGTCTGCCATTTTTCAGTCTCTCGACTTATCGGACGATTAAATTGATGTCTGGTGAATCTAATTACTTGCTTTCTCTTAAAAAATTGATTAAAAATAAAACAATCACTGCATTGTTTAGCATTCTTTTTTTAATATATAGGTGATTTATTCATTAACCAACTTCACATGGAGTTATTTTAGCAACTCCATGGGATCCAAAGTAGTATTTGTTATAGTAATAGTGGACCCCACCATCAGTCACCATCACCAGATACAATTGGATTTTTTTTATTTTATTTTTTTACTCCGACTCGTAATCGTACGTACGTTTGTGTGCTTCGACTCGTATCGCCAATATATGGGCACAAATCCTGCAAATCCCGTCCCGTTCCGCATCCCGTCCTGATCCGGTGGGATTTAGGAAAAAAAAATTCAATCCCGTCCCGATCCCGTCCCACAAAAATTACGCGGGACGAAGAGTTTGCATCCCGCAAATCCCGTCCCGTCCCACGTATATATAAAATTATATATATTTATATATTTAATTAAAATTAATAAAAATATATGAGAATATATTTATATTATATCTTAACATTTATTTAAATTTAAATTTTAAAATAATAATAAAACATTAAAAATATATAAGACTACTGTTTCTTTTTGTGCAAGACACTACTGTTTTTTGTAATATGGAATTATTGTGCAAAACTACTGTTTTTTTTTTTGTAATGAAATTAATTATGCTTGATATTTTTTTACACATATACGTACTGGTATTTGTCACACATGTACTGTTTTCTGGTATTTTTCAGACATATACGTACTGTTTTGCTGTTTGATTTTTTTTATTGTGTTTTAATTTTTTTTTTCAAGGGACAAATCTCGTCCCGTCCCGATCCCGTCCCGTCCCGTGAGGAATAAGACCCGGCGGGATTTGAAAAAAATAAGACCAATCCCGTCCCGATCCCGTCTCGCAAAAAACACGCGGGACGGGACGCGGGATTACCCCAATCCCGTCCCGTCCCGTACTCCCGTCCCATGCCCACCCCTAATATTGAGGGTAAATTACAGAAAACCACCGTTAAATATCACTATTTTTACTTAATCATCCGCTATAATTGAAATTACATAAAACCACCCATGAAGGAGGTTTTATTTACAAAACACCACCCAAGTGGAATATTCCGTTAAATCTTCTAAAACTTCCATCAAAATGTTCAAAAATAATCCAAGTGCTTTACTTTTTAAAAGGAAATAAAAATCAAATTTGGTTGTTCATATTTTTTATTTATCTTTTATTGAAAAAATATTGAAGGAAATAAAAATCATCCAAGTGCCTCCTCTCTCCCTCCCTCTGAAACCCGGCCTCCTTCCTAAGTCGAACCCTAGCCCCGCCGCCACGTTTGAACCAGCCCAACCAGTCTAGATCCGATCATCGTAAGCCACCGCTGAGCCTCCCTGTCCACATTTCCTAATCTGTAACGCCAAAACCACAAAGAAATCGAAAGCATGAAGTCATAAGCTCTCTCTTTCCCTCTCGTTCAGATCCAAGAAACTCACCTCCGCTGTTCATCGATCCTTCTCCTCAAACCCCTAACCCTCTCCCCGTTGTCCGTTCTTCTCCTCCTCTACTTTCATATATGAAAACCCCTATCCCCGCTCACCACATCCGCCTCACCGCCGTCCTCTTTCCTTCTCCTCCTCCCGCCGTCTACCTTCCGCCACCTCCCTATCCGCTTCGGTTTTTGCATTCTCAGCCGTTGATGTTATGGATCGGCTCCTTCAGCGCCTCTCCGCCTCCGCTCTCCTCTTCCTAGGTGTTGCTCTCCTGTCGTGTTTCGGCACAAGTTCATATTGTTAATCTAAAGATACTTCCAATTGGGACTATGGACGCATCTACACTTCACACCAATAAAATCTTCTAAAATCTCCTAACTCTAGAAATTAAGGAAATTTATTGTTTGGAAGAATCACCTAGCTCGAAATTGGAACCTATAAATCCAAAGATTGATTGGACTTGTATAAGAACTGAGATTTTGAATTTTCTAATTTTCTAATATATGTATATGGTAAGGTTAACAAGTGTCAATCGTTTGAAAATTTTATTAATATGTAAGGACATTATAGTCATTTCACTAAATTTCTAACAAATATTTTCGTTTGGGTGGTGTTTTGATAACATGCCCCTTTAATGGGTGGTTTTATGTAATTTAGATTATAGTGGATGGTTAAGTGGAAACAGTGATATTTAATGGGATTTTTTTTGTAATTTACCCATATATTAAAGCTAGCTATCTTGCTAGCTAAGCCACTAGGTCATACTCCTTTTGCGTGCCCAATAGGGTGGAAATGGAACAGGTTGTGAGTTAATGAAGTCATTCCATCACCCGTAAACCTATTTTCCCTCATTCGATCGATGTGGGTGATCGACAGTGGCGGAGCCAGGGATGCTTGACTTCCCTGCCCGGGAAAAAAACAAAAAAAAATATTTTTTTGCATATATTTAGTATTTTTATTGTAATATAATATCTTTAAATAATATTTAAAATAAGAGTGCTATCTAGCTCAAGTGGCAAAGAATGTTGTTATCGACTAAAACGACATCGTTTTTTTCGTTCAATGAGAAAAAATATATAACAACAAATGACACAATTTTAAATTAAAACACCACCGTTTTGAACAAAAAACATTGTGTTTTGAACTAAAAAAAACGTCGTCTTAAACTAAACTATCATCGTTTAATCTAAAATATAATAGTTTTGGTTTGCTAAACGTACTATAAAAAAAATCTATAGAAGAGTGAATCAACAATTTGCATAAAACTTCGCCCCCCGATAAATTTCTGACTCCGTCCCTGACGGAGAGTGAGTGGTTACAAGAAAATGATTTGTATAGAGATAATTTTGATTTTTCAAAGACATTTAATGAAACTCTAACGGTACATAGAGACGAGGTGGTCTTTGGCAAACAAAAGCTATATAAAAGGTTATTTTTTGCAATATTGAATTTAAGGGATGATTTTGAACAATATATTCTATTTAAGGGGTTGTTTTATGCAGTTTATCCAAAGTTCTTTGCTGTACGTTGTGGGGTCTGCCCGTCTTGGGATTGCGAAATGCGAATGGGTTACAACTTACAAACAAGAGTGCCCGCAAATGCAGCCAAACATTTGATCTTACGAGACCGTACGAGAAATAGGCCCCACACACATACATTTATATGGGTGGGATGCATTTTGGGTTTGTGTCAACTGCAACCTGATGGTTGTTTGTTATAATAGAGTGACGTGTGGGTGAGGATTATGAACTTGTATAAATAGCAACACAACAAGCTGATTGTAATCAATCAAGGTCAATATATGAATGAAATACACAACGTTCTCTTCATTTCCTCTCCGAATTATTACATGGTATATTGGTATCACGCCAGGACCATCTTCCATCAATGGCGGATGATTCTTAGCTTTGTTCTGCTATCTCAGCACTTGATCCGAGTGATGAATTTTATCTTCATCACTCTGATCATCCAAATTATGTTCTCTCAACCAGCCTCCTCAACTATTGTAACTACATCTCTTGGCGTCGCTCATTGAAAGTCTTCCAGCTGCTAGCTAAGAACAAAATCGACTTTGTTACAGGTATTGCCTCTCTTTTTGGCGCCATTTCTCTTTCTCCTTCTCTTACTATATCCAATGTCCTTCATGTTCTTGATTTTTGCTTTAACCTTTTGTCTGTTAATAAACTCATATCAGACACACATTTTAATGTCCTTTTTACTGATAAATTTTTCTTTCTTCAAGCCCCTTCGATGAAGATTCCACTTATAATTGGCAGTGAGGTTAAAGGTCTTTATATTGCAAACATGTCTCCTGTTAATAAGTTTGGACTTAGTCCTGCTTTTCATGATGATGTATTGAATAATTTCGCTTGTTCTGCTACACTTTCCTCTTATTTACTTGATCTTTGGCATTGTCGTGTGGGCCATGTACCTTTTTCTCAGCTTAGACATATCAGTGTTATTGACTGCAATTTAAAACCCACACACTTATGCAAGATTTGTCCTAAAGCCAAGCAACACAGGAACTCTTTTCTTGTGTTTGACACAAGAGCTTTAGCTCCTTTTGATATTCTACACATTGATACATGGGTACCCTATCATATCCCTATTCATGATGGCCACAAGTACGTACTTTCTCACCATTGTTGATGACCATACCAAATCTGCCTAGACATTCCTTATGCCTACAAAGAGCAGTGCTCTTTCAATTATTTATACTTTCCAGGAGATGATTCTTTCTCAATTTCAACCAAGATCAAAGTCATAAGGTTTGATAATGCTATCGAGTTTTATGGATCAAGTGCTTCTCAATTTTTTTTCTTCCAAATGAATTATTCATCAAACCAGTTGTCCCCATACCCCTCAACAAGATGGAACTGTGGAAAGGAAACACAAGCATCTCTTAGAGGTTTCTCGTGCTCTTTGTTTTCAGTCCAATTTGCCTATTGCCTATTATGGAGATTGCATTCTTGCTGCCACCTACCTTATTAACAAGACCCCTTAATTTGTCTTCTCTAAATTTTCAATCTCCCTACTTTCTCTTGTTTCACAAAGATCCTGATTATAACCTCATCAGAACTTTTGGTTGCCTTTGTTTCATTTCTACATTTCCTCATAACATTGATAAATTTTCTTCTAGATCCAAACCTTGTGTGTTCATTGGATATTCCTTTGGGAAAAAAGAATATAAAGCACTTGATCTTGAAACCAAGCAAAATTTTCACACTAGAGACATTATTTTTCACGAGTCTCATTTTCCCTTTCACCTTAAGCCACATTCGCCTGATGTTATATATGCTGCCTACCATCCCTGATTCAGACTTTGATATTATCTTTACTCCAATCGTCACACCCCCTAATTCTCCTGAGACTCTTCCCATGATTGATCCTTTTCCATCTCTTGAGGTTTCCACCTCTCCTCAACCTCCTCTCAGATCATCTACAAGGACTCATAAACCTCCATCTTACCTTAGAGATTTTGTTTGTAACTTTGGACCAACCTCCACTGCCAAGATTAATGTGGTTTCTTCTTCTCTTTTTACCACCTTCTCATTTTGCTTTCCTTAGCCATATTAATTTCTTCTTATATTGAACCTTCCTCTTATAAACAAGCTTCCATTGATCCAAATTGGATTTCTGCTATGACTAAGGAAATTGATGCTTTGACTGTCAATGATACTTGGGACATTGTTCCCTTGCCACGAAAATCTCCCATTGGTTGCAGGTGGGTGTTCATGGTCAAAATCAAATTTGATGGTAGTTTTGAGAGGTATAAAGCCTGGTTGGTGGCTAAGGTCAGAAACTTTGACCGTTTCGTTGACCATAAAAGTCAGAAACTTTGATCGTTTATGTATGGTCAGAAACGTTTCTGACTTGCCAGATGGCGTTTCCACTAATTTTATAGTTTAAAAATTAAAAAAAAAAATCAAACCCTAAATCATACTTCCCCTTCCTCCCGTCTGAAACTCTCATTTCCTTCTATCCTTGTTGCCTACTTCTTCTCCATTTTCGATCCTCCCACCTCTCACTTGCTCAGTACTCTCTCCCTCTAAGCTCTGATCGGTGAACCCTCACTTGTAGAACTTTCTTTGATAAGTCATAACTTAATTAAGAGTTAACTAAGTAGAAGATTGATGTTGGATTGATTACTTTGTGTTGTTATTGATTATGTTGTTACTTTAAAACTAAGTTACTTTATTTTGTTGGTTTGTAAAACACATTTGACATGTCTGTATTGATTTCTGTTAATGAGTAAGGACATTGTTTAGGTATTGAACATTTTAATTTGTAGCTTTAATGATGCATTCAATGTGTATCACTTGGTGATATGTTTATTGCTATTATTTAGACCTTTAAATGAACATATAATTCATATTGCCGTTTCCTACAAAATTCGGATTGCCGTTTCCCCGTTTCCGTTTTCGTTTCCCTTCCGATTTCCGTTTCCGTTTCCGCGTAACATAGGTCATTATCTTATGGCCTTACCCACTAAGAAAGTAACTCTTCTATGATTTTCCTAATTATATTATAGGACAGAGGCTTAAATTATTGAAGTTACTACAGATTCCAAAATCGAGAGTTAAGGTTTGGATGTTGTGCTTTGAAAGCTAGTTATATGATATTGTGAAATGAATGTGGTGCACTTGCGATTAACCATTACGTTAAAATCACAAAGGGTAGGGTACTGATATACATCTTGTACAGAGAGATGCAAACCTACAATTATTAGTTGTCGAAATTGGGTTAGGAAATATAGTAATATAGAATGTAGCTTTGAGCTTTTATATACGTATATATCTATTATGGGCATAAACAGATTGTATGAGTAATTATAGAAGAAAGGGCATGATATATACAAACCCTATGGCATATATACCTGATTACAGAAAAGCTATTTAAACAGGTTAAAAAACTTGTGTATAGCTATAAATTTAACCTATGTAATTGTGGTATATCAATCATATATACTACAATTTTAAATTGCCATTCCTCCAAGTTTTTTCACTAATGAAAAGTAATTACCCTACATAGTTCCAGAGAAATGATGCACCCCAAACAGCATCGAGATCATGGGACAATGATCAGAATGCCTTTGTGATGGGAAAAGGTTCTAGAGTTTTGGCGAGTTGTTTCCAAGTCTGTTCTTAAAGTGGTTTGATTTTCGTAAATATTCTAGCATATAGATTTTCTGCTCATCTTGTCATACCGCGATTCAAATAGCCGCCACATGTTAAACGAAGCAGTTTGTGTCTATATGTCCTCTCGATTTCCATTAATATTGACTGACTAGGAACCTGAACAATTGATTGAAACTGATTTAGGTGATGGAGAGTTTTGGAACATGTTATGAAACAAGGTGCACCGATAATTGCAGAATACTTGGATGAGGCAGTTAGTTGTGATGCTTATCACATGACTGATCCACGAGCTGATGGACTCGGGGTTTCTTTATGCACACAAAGAAGCATAAAAGATGCCGGTGTGTCCCTAGAAGAGGTACCTTAGCATCAAGTACAACACTTGGGTAGTGCAGTTGTTTTTCGTGTTCTATGAATCTTGGCCAAAATGGAATGCAATCAAGTACCTTCACCTCTGAGTAATTTTTAATCATATGCTTTAAAAACATTGTTGAAGTGCGGTTGTGCTAATTGTTTGTAAGTGCAGCAAAGAATGTCGTTAAAAGCACATATGAGATGATGATAAATTCAACAAAGGTAAGGTTTCTCAAATTTGGTGCTACCGAGTTCGAATAATGTTCTACATTTTTCATTCACTCATTACGGTTACATGTTTTTATCTATATATATTTGTTACATGCGCAGTCTATGATAGGGCATGGTCTCGGTGCAACTGAGAGTTTGTAAGTTTCCCCTGGCTAACTTGTTGCTCGAAGTTTGGGGATGTCCTTATATCTTCCATTAATTTGTATAATATGTATAGAAGGCATGCTATCCCAGTAGAGAAATAGCTCAACATGTATCTTTCTATATTTTCTTTACAAGAACTATTACAGGTTGAATATTAATCTTGTATAACTATTTATTTGTCTTACTCTTACACTATATTGTATAACTATTTATTTGACTTTCCATTTGCTCCCTAAATTAAGGGTGTGCAACTAGTCTTACTATATAAAAGCCTAATTTAAGTTGCACATTACTGTTCATCAAGTAGGATTACCAATATGCCCTTTCTTACTTTTCCATTTGCTCCCTAAATTAAGGGTGTACTTGGTATTTTATCTGTCTTGAGTCTTGACTCTTGATTGTTGTATGCCTGTATCTTTACAAACACGCGGTAATTCATTTCCCTGATTCTCTTCCTCTTCTTGGATCTCTGACCACCTTCTGGCTTCTGCTCTCCTATTCTCTTCGCTCCCCCTTGCATTTTCATCATTGTCGGCGCATCGCCAATCCCAATAGCCTCCATCGCCATCGCCGCAAGCATCTACCCTTCTTGATTTGGGTTGCAATAGTTTTTTCAAACTTGCGAAATCAGGGCTGGGAGAAATCGCGATTCGCCGACTCGCACCCCGCAGGCCGCAGGCGAGTCCTCTCCCGCCGATTCATTAAGTGCGGAAACGTAGCTCGCTCTCGGTAACCTCTCGTTCTTTCTTAATTTATAGTCTTTTGTCTCTGCTTGTATTCGTCATTTGGATTTGTAAATTGAACTTGTCATGGAATTCGTTTACTTGAATTTTGTGCCGACTCTGATGGTTGATTGGAGAGTGAATAAAACTTGTCTTTCCGTATTTTTCATAGGATTTCAGGCTTTTTAGCCGGTCTCTCAGCTTGAATTATTTCCTTAAACATTTAGGTGGGATATGATTCCGAATTGAGGTGGCTCCTTGCATTTAGCTAAGCATTTTTAATGTGTTTTGATTGGATGAGATCACAGTAAATGTCATGTAATTCCACTTTACTGTTTATTCCTAATCCCTGGAAACATAAAGGAGTGCATTTGCTGATTCATTCACCATACAAACTACAAAGAGCTTTCTTGTTGGCATGGACCTCCCTAATTCATTTTTGTTTCGGAATTAACGCCTATGATAATGGTTGCTGACATGTTTACGTTGAACCGGGTCTGGATTTGGTAGATGATTTCGAGTATTTGGTTAAGGAATTGGATTTGGCAGGAATAGGGTGGGTGTTAAGGAAATCGGATATGGGTGGGCAGTAGGGCTGATCAAAATCGGTTCGAACCGAATTTTTTGGCCGAATCGAACCGAAATAACCGGAACCAAACCGAACCGAGGGATTTCGGTTTAGGTTTTCAGTTCAAGGAATTTTAATTTTTAATTTTAGGTTCGGTTTGTATTCGGTTTCGGTAAAACCGAAAAAAACCGATTTTTTTAAAATTTAATTTAACCTTATGCTTAGATTGGGTCTTTTTTGGGACATTGCAGATGTGCAGGGCTGTTTGGTAATGAGGTAGATGAAAACAATGTTTGAGACTAAGGAAGATGCACATTGTTTGAGTGTTTGGGACGTTTGTGTACTTTTTTTTTTTCATTTTTTTGGATAAGAAAAGTGCACAAATATGATATGGTAATGAGGAAGCACAAAAAAGTGGGCTGTTTGGTAATTTGGAAAAGAAAGTCTAGAGGAATTACAAGAAAAATCACTTGGTTCGGTTTTTTGTTCATTTTTTATGCATTTTTTTGGACTAAGAAATGTAAATGTAGGGATTTTTTTGTGCATTTTTAATTTCGGTTCGATTATGTTATAACTGAACCGAACCTAAACCAAACCGGCGTAAAACCGAACCAAACCTATTAGTTTATGTTTGGTTTTCGGTTTTTATTTTTGAGAATTTCGGTTTTAGGTTCGGTTCGATTTGGCCAGGTTCGGATCGGTTTTGGGCCGATGATCAGCTCTAGTGGGCACTGGGCAGTATGTAGCCTGTAGGCGGAGTGTGGCAAAAAGTCGACTTACCGTTTTGCCCCTTACTTTGCCACTGTTCTTAAAAAATTACAAAATTGCCACTTTCTCTTCTGTGCTTCTCCCCGTCCCAAAATCAGCGCTTCTCCTCCATTCCTATCCCTATTGTCGCCGTCTCTTCTCCTTTCTAATTTCCCTCTTCCTCTTCTGCGGTAGAAGTTAGACCGAGGAGGGAGCCCGGGATTTCGTCGATAATGAGGTCGTCGCCGGTGATGATAATCAGTGAGATTTAAGAAGCCACGCCGACAGCACAACCACTTCGCCTCTCTCCTCCGTCCAATCCGTTTGTCAGGACCACCGCCGCGCCTCCATCTCTTCCCGACCTCTTCAGCGATCCATCATCGTCGCCTCTCAATAACATCGAAACGGGAAAAAAAACTCCATTATCGTCCTCACTCTCATCGTCCAAGGGTACTTCTGTACTCAGCGAATCCTTTGTCAGCTGTTTTTCAGGTAATCTCTAATCTTAACCCTAATTTCGTAAGTATCCTTCCTTAGATTTCCTACTGCAATGGTTTTCTTAAGGACTCCTCAAAATCAGACAGTATTCCTGGATGTAAACCCTAGCTACTCCACAATAGAAACCCTAGGAATCGAAATTAGTCGCAAATTAGGATTGCCAGTTGCTCTCCAGCGGTTGTATTTGGATTCCAAGCGGATAATTGATGGTAGTTCGTGCAGATTATGCGAACTGGGGATTTATTTGAATTCTACACTAGTTCTTCACGTTCCGCTATTGGGAGGTATGCAAGCCCCCGTGCAGTCGAAGAACAGGCTCGAGTTCCTGAATTCGAAGCCACCTGCGAACTACGTTGCTGGCCTCGGTCGTGGTGCTACTGGTTTCACCACCCGGTCTGATATCGGACCTGCCCGTGCTGCCCCAGATCTGCCTGACCGGTCTGCGGCAGCAGTTGGAGGTGCTCCCGCTACTGGTGTGGGTCGGGGGCGGGGGAAGGGTCCGGGGGACGAGGAAGAGGAGGATGAAGGGGAAGAGAAGGGGTATGATGAGAATCAGAAATTTGATGAGTTTGAAGGTAATGATGTTGGTTTGTTTGCTTCATCTGAGTACGATGAGGAGGATAAGGAAGCGGATGCTGTTTGGGCTGCCGTTGATGAGAGGATGGATTCGAGGAGGAAGGATAAGAGAGAGGCCAAGCTGAAGGAGGATATTGAGAAGTACCGGGCTTCAAATCCGAAGATTACTGAGCAGTTTGCAGATTTGAAGAGGAAGTTGTATACTGTGACTGCTGATGAATGGGATAATATCCCTGAGATTGGGGACTACTCTTCCAGGAATAAGAAGAAAAGGTTTGAGAGCTTTGTTCCAGTGCCTGATACTTTGCTCGAGAAGGCTAGGCAGGAGAAAGAGCATGTTACAGCTCTGGACCCGAGGAGTAGGGCTGTTGGAGGAACTGAGACTCCATGGGCGCAGACGCCTGTTACTGATTTGACGGCCGTGGGAGAGGGTAGAGGTACTGTTTTGTCATTGAAGCTGGATCGATTGTCGGATTCTGTGTCAGGGTTGACAGTTGTTGATCCCAAGGGGTACTTGACTGACCTTAAGAGCATGAAGATTACAAGTGATGCGGAGATTTCTGATATAAAGAAAGCTAGGTTGCTGCTGAAATCTGTTACGCAAACAAACCCGAAACACCCTCCTGGATGGATTGCGGCTGCAAGGCTGGAGGAAGTTGCAGGCAAGATTCAGGTGGCAAGGCAGCTCATACAAAAAGGTTGTGAAGAATGTCCTACAAATGAGGATGTGTGGCTAGAAGCATGTCGGTTAGCCAGTCCCGATGAGGCCAAGGCTGTGATGGCTAGGGGTGTGAAGGCAAATCCGAAATCGGTGAAGCTATGGCTGCAAGCTGCAAAGATGGAGCAGGATGAGTACAATAAGAGCAGGGTTCTGCGGAAGGGTCTTGAGAACATATCTGATTCTGTGAGGCTTTGGAAGGCAGTTGTTGAGATTTCTAATGAAGATGACGCAAGGATTTTGCTACAGAAAGCGGTGGAATGCTGCCCGTTGCATGTTGAATTGTGGCTTGCCCTAGCAAGGCTGGAAACATACGATAATGCAAAAAAGGTACTTAACAAAGCCAGGTTAAAGCTCCCAAAGGAGCCAGCTATTTGGATTACTGCCGCCAAGCTGGAAGAGGCAAATGATAATATTGCAATGGTTGAAAAACTGATAGAAAGGGGTATTAGATCCCTACAAGGAGAAGGTGTGGAGATAGACCGGGAAGCTTGGATGAAGGAGGCTGAGGCTGCAGAACGGGCAAACTCTGTTGCAACTTGTAGAGCTATAATTCGTTATACCATTGGGATTGGAGTTGAGGAAGAGGATAGGAAAAGGACATGGGTTGCTGATGCGGAGGAGTGCAGGAAAAGAGGATCCATTGAAACTGCCAGGGCTATCTATTCTCATGCACTTACTGTCTTTTTGACAAAGAAGAGCATATGGATTAAAGCAGCACAGTTTGAGAAGAGTCATGGAACCAGGGAATCTCTTGACATCTTGCTGCGGAGGGCAGTTACTTATGTGCCACAGGCCGAAACTCTATGGCTTATGGGTGCAAAGGAGAAGTGGCTCGCAGGTGATGTCCCTGCTGCTCGTGCTATACTTCAGGAGGCCTATGCTGCTATCCCTTACAACGAGGATATTTGGCTTGCTGCTTTCAAGCTTGAGTTTGAAAACCATGAACTGGAGAGAGCCAAAATCCTGCTTGCCAAGGCCAGAGAAAGAGGTGGCACAGAGAGAGTTTGGATGAAATCAGCTATTGTAGAGAGGGAAATGGGTAACACTGATGAGGAAAGGAAACTACTCAACGAGGGGCTGAAACGCTTCCCTTCGTTCTTCAAGCTCTGGCTAATGCTTGGACAGCTTGAAGAGAGGCTTGGTGGGATGATTCAGGCAAAGGAGGTGTATGATTCAGGGATCAAGCACTGCCCTAAATGTATTCCTCTCTGGCTTTCACTTGCTAACCTTGAAGAGAAGATGAATGGGCTGAGCAAAGCTCGAGCTGTTCTCACCTTGTCGAGGAAGAAGAACCCTCAGAACCCTGAACTCTGGCTGGCTGCTATAAGAGCTGAACTTAGGCATGGGAATAAGAGGGAAGCTGACAACTTGATGGCAAAGGCACTTCAGGAGTGCCCGGATAGTGGAATCTTGTGGGCAGCCTCAATAGAGATGGTTCCTCGCCCTCAGCGTAAAACTAAGAGTATAGATGCGTGCAAGAAATGCAAAGACGATGCCCACGTCATTGCTGCTGTTGCAAAGCTGTTTTGGCATGACAGGAAGGTGGACAAGTCTAGGACTTGGTTCAACAGGGCTGTGACCCTGTCTCCTGACATTGGGGATTTCTGGGGTTTGTACTATAAGTTCGAGTTGCAACATGGAACCGAAGATACCCAGAAGGATGTGCTGAAGAGATGTGTCGCTGCTGAGCCCAAGCACGGCGAGAAATGGCAAGCAATTGCCAAGGCGGTGGAAAATGCACACCAGCCTGTGGAGGCAATTCTGAAGAAGGTCGTGGTTGCTCTTGGGAAGGAAGACAGTGCACAGGACAGACAGTAATCATCACACTAGGTCGGGTTTCGAACATTCCATTCACGAAAATTATGTCAATATGACCTCTCTGTCGACCTATATTTCTTGATTACGTTTCTAGCACTTCCAAAATTTTTGTCACAAACATGCTGATTATAACTTCTTATACAATTGCTTTTGAGTTTTGATATTAAGTTCATTTTCATTAGTACTTTCCAACATGGATTTTGTCTGTTGGATCTCGTTTTGCAGATTTTAGTTGATTGCTGTATGTCTCGTACAAGGAATGGTGTTTGTTCCACCACTGCGGCTGTTCAGCGCAGCTGCTATTTCAGTAATGCACTTGCTGTTTGGAGAGATTTAGCATATTTCATGTGTGGTGTAAAACTCCTGTTAGATGAGGTTGTATGCATATTATAAACCTTGCGGAGCTTGATTTTTCAGTAATATACATACTTTGCCTTTTGATTTGGGAAAAATGGCAGCTTGTATAGACGGTTATTTGTTGAGAATATTCATTTGTTGCATCTCTAGAGTGAGGACCGACGATCCATAGTTTTGTATGAGCACCATGTTTGTACACGAAATTGTTTGCATCCGAGGAAGCAATTGCACATTTATTTGGAAGGCAACAGGTCAAAGAGCAGGTTTAAATTTCGTATATCCTGATACAAGATCGAGGAGTACTTCGACATCACGGTGAACAATTTTAAAAGAGGGTCTTGGCCAGGTGGAAACTACTATTCTCTCTATTTTCTAAGTTTTAACCTATTGTTTATCAATGCCCTTAATATTTAGAAATGAATGCTCACAAGTAATTCTGTGGAGCGAATACCTGAACAGCTTTTGGTGAAGAGTCGTGAGAAGGTTTATGAGTGGTTGCAGCAATTGAAAGTCCAGGAAAATTATGTCTCACCAGATAGCTTCCTTGCACAGACAACTTGTCGTGGGCGCTGTTGCTGGACGGTGTCAGGGTTCTGTTGGTGTAGATCCTGATGTTCTTATGGCGAGGGATCAAAGTCGGGATGCCTTACTTCAAAATCTTACAGCAGTTGTAGAGGGAAGGGACACAGTTTTGGTTGAAATGTCACGCCTTCTCATTTTAGAAGGCAGATTCCGTCCTGCCAGTGGCTTCAATTTAGAAGAAGCCCGTGCAAGTCTTGAGGCAAGCTTTGCCAATGAAGCTGAGATTGTATTCACTACTTTTACTAAGGACGTCTTACTGACAGTGAAAGTGTTATTAACTTACCAGGATCCATTGCTAAGACCTTACATCTTTTATGATATTACACATGGGAGGGAGTCTCATAAAGGTGGATCTGTCTCATACCAGAATGTCCATGAAGCACAGTTTTGCCTTCGTCTATATGATATGCCATTGATGGCCATTGATGGTCATTGTTTCACTTTTGGGCTATGAAATGATATCTGGTTGTTGCCTTCAATTTATTGGCTTGTCTGAACACCTTGGAAAGAAAATATGCTGAAAGCAACCTTAACCTGCTGAATGATTGGTCATTGGCTGACAACTGGGTGTTTGGATGTAAAGATCTCGAAGCTCATACTTCTTTCTGCAGAACTTTGTGGATCTTGCTGGAAGTGAGAGTGCTTTGTAAACAATGTCAGCTGCTACAACATTAAAGGACGGGTGCCATATTAATCGCAGCTTGTTAACTTTGGGAACTGTCATTCGCAAATTCAGGTTGATTCCATTGTTCCCCTGCATTGTTAGGATCTGCACAGACCATACATTCAGCAGGAGGTGCACCATCAGGGGTCATATATACCTTCTGTAGGCAATTTCATTGGTACCATGCATTTCTTGCAATAGGATTTCTTGCTGCCTCTGGGGCTGGAACAATCGTTATCTATAAGGTATAATATGGGATTCATATCTAGGTGTCTTGAAGACAATGAGATTTCTGTAGTTATTCATTCTTGAAAAGGTTTTCTTGTTAAGCCCATGTTCCTATTTTGTGAGATAATTTTAGTTGGTTTTCCGTCGTGATTGCTAAACTTTTGCATGAAATGACCCCTTTACAGAATAGTATAATACTATAATCCCAAGACTGAGGTCTTGGATACATCAGCTGATATCTGAAGATGATAACGATGGCCTTAATGAGAATGACTCAAAACCAAGCTGGAATGAAGAAGCTGCAGCTGGCGCAAAAGCTGCAGCAGCAAACTGCAAAGGCAACTCAGGAGATGCTGATTATGAAAAGTGAATGTAAGTCCTATTCTTTTCAGTTTTATTTTCTGTTTTCATTTTTCTCCATAATAAAAAAAATCAGAAAAAAAAAGAAATATAAAAGAACGCAGCTATTTGCGGAAATCAGCTGGCATAATTCATCCAGTTCTCTTTTGCTCTTTATTTCCATTGGTTGTTACGAGTCACTGATGGTGTGCATTTAAACATTGTAGAGAAGCAATTCTTTGAACGATTCATGAGTCTGATGGATGGACATCTTCTCCTTGGTAGAACAGCATTTGCATGTATCCTCTTGGACACAATCAACAACACCACTCCCCCATACAAAAGTTCTGATATCTTACCTACATTCAGCTTAACATTCATTCACTTTTGAACTTCAATGCAGATCATGGACATAGTTCGGGCAGGGGAGCGACCACCTAATGTCAGAGTAAGCTTGCTACTGACACGGATGATTGAATCGTACCAATTTTCTTGTGTTCAATGACTTAAACCTGGATCCTCACCATTTCATGTTTACAGGGCATAAATGATTCCCCACCAAATCCTAATGAACCAATCTCAAATCCAGATGTTGCTTCAAGAACCAAGGTTTTTGTGCTAAATATGGTTAATGATAGAAAGAGTTGTTTAGTCTCACATATTGTACTGATGGTAAAAAGCTTATTCATTACCCCTGTCTCAACTGTGGTGTTGAATGTAATTATTTTTTAAATAGGATACCATGGAATGGAAAAGAGGATATGAGCATGATCAGAACAGCATGATGCCAGGAAATTAGAAGTGGTTTCCTTTATTCAGATTCTGGAAACGGTAATTTCTTCTTTGTCATCATCTTCACTCGGAATCGCTTAGGAAAAATCTTGAGAAAACAAGAGCTAAACTGAACGACACTGAGTGCTTTCTGTTATTCTACTTCTGTTCCAAGCACACAAAGTGATTAAGCTATCCGATTAATGGGATAGCCTAATCTTGCTTCCATTGACTTGAATATGGATAATTTGTATCTTTCCAATACCTATTCGACAATGATCTAATTTGGCCTTCTATTTGCAGATGGGGATAGTTGATGCCATTTTTCGGTTAGTTTCAGTTAACTATCTAAGAGCATTTCTGATCTTGGTTTTTAAATTGTTTGGCAATGCAGATGGCCAAGGAAATAAGTTATCAACGGGATGTTGCTCAAGCTCAAATAGAAGAACCGCTACATTCTACTGAGCAACAACTCTCCAGAATACAGGTATCTGTTCTTGGTTACATGCTACAGATCCTTGTTTTTCCTAACTTGATGGTTGCAATTCTTGATGGTCGTTGGACACAGTTTCGCAAAATCCCTGACCAAGAGGTCAGACAGCTGGAAGGACAGCTAACTTCTCGTGTAACTTGAGCTTTATATAGTGTCATGAACTGGAGAGGATATTTATGCAGTCAGTGTGTACTGTCATAAACTTGACCTTTACTATGACAAAATATAGATAGTGCAAAATTCTTCAAAAGCTGCTCATAATGTAGATCAGTTAACAATTCTTTATTAGCGCATTAAAATTTCTTTTTATTGCTCTAAACTCTAAAGTGCACTAGGACATTACAGGCTGAGTGATTATGCATGTGAACGCCTGAAGATTTGCACAACTGAGTAATGGTAACAAAGTTTTGGTTTTACTTCTAGCTTGTATCTTCATTCACGACCTATATGAAAGATTCTAGATTCTAATGCATGTCCCCATCTGACAGCTCTACTCTTCTGCAGCAAGAACGACCCACCGGCCATGATCCTTGATCAATTGGATCAAGGCATCTGTGGCTTGCTCCATTGCTATTCCGCGCTGCACCACCGTCTGTACAAGGGGCACACCTGGTCGTGCTTGAAGGAAAAAACCGATGTCTTCCTCCCTCGCGATTCCAACATATGCTTTAATCATCAAGCTCCTACATACCAAAACTGGGGCACTGAATTCGGCCGAATACAGAGCAGCCACAGCTAAGATTGTTGATTGTGCAAAGACAGGAGCTTAGAGGTGACTATAGGATAATTGAAAGTATAGGTTTTCATTTGCAAAACTAAAAACACCACATGATAAGTGAAAATTGACCTTGCATTTTCCAGGCCAGCACTTTGATTAGCCAAGACACACCCACTGACCCACATGCCCTTTCTGAAAACCACCAAACATAATGCCGAGCGAAGCACGGCCTACCAACCTAGTATCTATAAGTCTAAGAGCAACCCCAACAACTTGATGTCTGCATATTTAGTCATATTTTACATCGTGTTTTCATTCCATCTAAGTCATTTTATTAGCTTTTGTGTTGGGAAAGTAAGGAAAATGTGTAGTTATGCTTAATATTGCAAGATATGGAGTCTACACAAGCTTTGGTGTGATTTTATAGGTTTTGGAGCTGATTTGGAAGAGTTTGGATGCACTTTAGAGCTTAATGAAAAATCATGAAAGCAATGGAGAAGCCAAGCAAAAGCAAAAAGAGGTGCAGCTGGAGAAAAGCCTTATTTTCGCCATCCATCGCTTTGATTCAAGATCTGGAGCCTTCATGAGAGTTGTAGTCCTTGAAAAGAGCTTTCCAACGCATATTCATATGCGTCAATCGGATTAACGAGGACTCGGGAAAGTGCGATTGAAGATCTGGAAAAAATCAGAAGTTACTGCATTCACACAGGTACCTCGGCGCCGACACCTTAGACCTCGGCGCCGATACCCTGCGCACCAGGAGAAATTTCTGCGGGCTGTTTTAATTGATTTTGGGCTTTTTAATTAAGGTTTCTATTTAATTCCTTTTGAGGATATTTTAGTTAGATAGACTTGGAATATTTTATATTTCCTTAGTTAGATTTTTATTATTTTTCCTTGGAGATTAAGTCTAGAAATTCTATCTTTAAATAAAGCCTATTAGAGGCTAATTAGGGATCACTTTTTACACATCCATCATACGGCTGAATTGACGGCAAGGAAGAGACGCTGAATTTACAGCAGCTTGGGACGTGAGTTTGGAGTTTTTGTTGAAGGTTTTGACATTAGTTTTGAGGTTTGATTTTAATTGCAATTTCCGATTATGTTTAATTCAATTTTCAGCATGTTTTCTATAGCTATGTGTGAGTAGTTCTTCTTCTTCTAGGGTTGGGGTGAGCCCAACAATAGCCATGTATGAAAGCTTGAATCTATGATGTTTTTATGAGTTTATCATCATCTATCTTGTGCTTAAATCCTTTGCGAAAGTTGAGGACAATTCCATGTTTATGATTATGAAGCGAAAGTGGATTTAATTGTGAACTTGGATAGTAATTAGAGATCTTTGACGAAAGTAAAAGGGATCTAATTGAGAAAAGGTAGAGCGAATAGGTTTTATGCGAAAGCCTCTATTCTCTATTTGTGAAGTATGCGAAAGCTATCTTTTGATGATAAAAACATGATCTTTGTTCTATGATTCTTGTGTGTTTCATGCATGGTTGTTGTTGTGGTTATCCCTTGACCTTGGAAGTTCTTTTTATATTGTTTACATCCCTAAAATCCCTTGCTTTTTGTTCTATTTCGCTGCTGGAAAACAAGCCAATCACTCGACATTCATCACCTCTCTCGACCATCCCCTTGATATCGACCTCTCTAGTCGATATCGACCGCCTTTGCTACTGATTTTTGTGTGTTGTTAGATCACAGGAACTACTCTAGAAAGTGCTGTCCTCTCTCCAGTGGAACGATCCCGACTTCCGCTATCTACATAGTGGGAATTGAGGTATTTTATTTGTGGTTGATTTCCCATCGCGCAACAAATTGGCGCCGTTGCCGGGGAGGGTAACAATCGCCATCTAGAGTAGCTGATTTTCGGAGTTGGGACTAGCCCACCTCCTCCTTGTTTTCTAACGCTGCTTGTTTGCTTCTTGTGTTTGTTTTGAGAGGTGTATGCGACGCGCTGATCGCATAATAGAGTTTGAGGCTTTAGACGAACCGGAGCGTTACTTTCATCTAAGAGAAAGGCTAAAGGGAATCATGGCCGAACGTGAGACCCTTGAGGAAACGGTGGAAAGGCTGCAAAGGGAGAACCAAGAGGCCAATCGTGCTCGAGAACAAGAGGCCGAGAGGGCACGTCAAGCGGAGGAACAACTTGCTAGGATTACTCGCAATGCTCGGCAATATATGCACCCACCTCTTAGGGTGCCCGCATCACCTATTGTCTTCCCCGACGCTCCCGCTAATTTTGAGATCAAGATAAGCTTCATTGCCATGGTCAAGAAGATCCAATTTTCGGGGAAACCAACGGAGTGCCCTATGGAGCATGTGCGCGAGTTCTTGGATATTTGTGACACCATCGCTCATGGTGACACTTTGGAGTATGTGAGACTTAAGGCCTTTCGATGGTCACTTGCGGGGAAGGCACTTCATTGGCTAGATAGCTTGCCAACCCAAACCATCACCACTTGGAAGCAATTACATGATTCCTTCTTAACCAAGTTCTTCCCACCCTCAAAGACATCGGAGCTAAGGAAAAAAATCACTACTTTCAAGCAATTGAGGGTGGAAGACTTGGCGGCGGCATGGGAGAGATTCAAGGAGCTTCAACGTCAATGCCCTACGCATGGGCAACCCGAATATGTGCTCCAAGAGATCTTCTTCAATGGGCTGAATTCGGCAACAAAGGACCGGATTAATGTTCACACCAACATCCGATTCCTTGAGATGACTCCAGAGGAAGCATGGGAAGATCTAGAGCGCTTGGTTGAGTACGACAACACCTATGGGACCTCCAAAATCTCGGATGTGAGGCCCCCACCATCTATGGCTCTCTATCAACCATCTAAAGAGATTGATCCGGATGTTCGTGAGCAATTTAGGAAGGATCAAGTGAGAAATCTACAAAAGCAAGTTCGACATCTATCGGCAAATCAAGCATGCATAGAGTGTGGATCTACTTCCCACACCACGGTCCAATGCCCTCACGCCGATCAAGTGCACCTAGCCGAGACATATGAGGATGCTCATTATGTGGGAGGTCCTAGCCAAGGAGGAAACCAAAACACTTGGGGCAATCGACAACCCCAACAAAACTATGGCGGACACAACTTCTATCGAGCTCCAGGCCATCCGGAGCGTGAGCAATCACGCAATGATATGAGCATGATCCTTGAGGAGATGAGGAGGAACCAAGCAAAGAATGACCTTGCTAACTCCGCTGTCCAAACTCAATTGCAAGGTCTCAATGCTCGCTTTGGGGAGATGGACATATGGAGGAGAAACATTGAGACCCAAGTGGGTCAATTGGCGGCTCAAATTCCAAAGCAACCCGGCACCCTACCAAGCCAAACCACGGCTAATCCTAAGGGCCATGCCACCGGGCATGTTGCTTCCATCAAGCTAAGGAGTGGACGCGAGTTACTAGACCAACACAACTCGCAAAAAGAGGACAACGAGCCCAGAAACACCCTCGGCGCCGACACCTCTACCCTCGGCGCCGACACCCTGACAGCTCCAAAACCTACTGCAGAAGCTGCTGGAAGTGCACAGCCCCTCGGCGCCGACCCCTCCAGTGTCGATGCCGACACACCTGTTCAAGAAACCTCTCCCAACACTGCAGACCCCTCGACGCCGATCCCTCCTGCCTCGACGCCGACCCCTGCTGCAGAAAAAAAGAGAACTTCTGAGGTTGCTTCTAAGCCTAAGGTACCACTCCCATTCCCCTCCAAGGTGCCGAAGGACCCCACTGATAGGAAGTTCAAGCGGTTTATGAAAATGCTTCAAGGCCTCAACGTTACTATCCCCCTCACCGAAGCACTTAGAGAGATGCCCGCCTATGTGAAATTTTTGAAGGAGATCTTGAGTAACAAGAGGTCTCTAGTGGATATTGCGGAGGAATGCAACAAGATGGACTTCCCCGAAAAGAAGGCTGATCCAGGGAAGTTTTCCATCACTATTGGGCTTGAAAATCATCGTTACAAAGCCTTGTGTGACTTGGGAGCAAGTGTAAGTCTTATGCCTCTATCTATTTGGCACCAAGTCAAGCTAGGAGCATTGGAGCCGGTGGAGATGAAGTTGTTTATGGCCGACAACACATGGGTGAAGCCCACAGGGATTATGGATAATGTCCCCGTCAAGGTGGGGAAGTTCTTTGTCCCAACTGACTTCATTGTGCTAGATATGGAACCGGATCCCACCGTACCAATCATCTTGGGTAGACCTTTCTTGGCCACGGCGGATGCGAACATTAGCGTCAAGAATGGCCTACTTACTTTCACCATAGCCGATGAGGTAATTGAGTTTCGTTTTAATACGACTATGAGGGAGGTAAGGAGGATGGAGGTCAATGCCCTATATGCACGAATGGACTTCATTCCATGTGAGGAGCTTACAAAGGAGATGATAGCCAAGGATCCAACACCAACGGATGATCAAATCAACAATCTATTGGCTACTTTGGATAATGAAGAAGTGGAAATCAAGAGCACGACAACGGCTAAGTATGGGGTCCTCGACACCGACCCACCTCTGTCGACATCGATTCCATACCATGCTGAAAATGCTACAGGTGTCTCGGCGTCGACACCCTCACCCTCGGCGTCGACACCCCTGGACAAAGAAATGTTCCTGCAGAAACTTGAGAAGGCTACTGATGCCTCGGCGCCGACACCTTCAGCCTCGGCATCGACACCTCCAGCAGCAGGACAGTGTGAAGAAGATGGTTGCGCTACCATGGAAGGAAGAGTTGATGAGAAAGGAAAGAGTTGGGCCGAAGACCACCATCCCGGTCCCAACAAGGTAAGTCAATGTATGAATTTCTCTTCCCCTATTTCTATTAAAAACCTATCTATTACGAATGGAAGAGGTATGCCTTGGTTTGTGAGATTATGTAGGGGATACAATGAGGATCCAAAAGCTTATGAGGTAGGAGATACGGTGTACATCTCCAAGGCCAAGAATCAATGGTTCCCTAGCAAATTCAAAGAGAAGAAAGTTGGTCCATTCGAAATTCATAAGATTCGACCCGGTGCAATGGAGTTAAAGGACAAGGAAGGAGTCATATTCAAGGTCGAACTAGAGAGTCCGGAGGAGGAGGCCCGAGCCACATGGGCCTTGCGAATGCCCACATGAGCTTAAGAGAAGAAGTCGGCCTAGCGACTTAAAAATCTAGAGCTTGTACATAGACTATGGTTATTTAGGATTTAATTTTTGTTGGTTTTGGTTTGGATTTTGCTTTGGTTTTGCTTTAAACATTGTTTTTGGAGGTTTTGGTTTTGATTGCTAACGAAGGTAGGTGCTAAGCATGACGAAAGGACAACCTTGGAGAAGAGAAGCTTATCGACCACTCCATGTCGACGTCGACTCCTAGGAACGATAGTAGCACCTATTTCCGGTCAAAATGAGCTCCAATTCTATCTTGTAAGTTTTCGTTTACACCCATCTCTTATTTTTGAGCTTATACTTTGAGGACAAAGTAATTTTTTAAGTATGGGGTGGGGGTAACAACTTACTATATGCTTATGGTTTGAGGTTTGTTTTTGGTGGTGTTGTTTTGCATTATTTTGTATTTTTGCATATTTTGCATTTTTATTGAGTCAAAAAAAATTAAATACAAAAAAAAACTGAAAAATGTCGAAAAAAGAAAAAAAAATGCATTGTTAGTTATATTTTATACACCTAATTAACTTAGATGTCCTATGATGATGCCTAATAATCGACTTGATCATGTAAACCCTATGATATGTTTGGATGGTTTAGCCTAAGTCTCCTGAAAAGTTTGATTTTTATGTGGTAATTTGACTTGCGATTATAATTGAGCACATATGATTTTAGGTAGAGGTGATTGGAATCCAAATCTATGTCCTAGTGAGAGATTTTTGGCCTTATAGGGAATGTTCTTCATATTTTTATATTTCCCTCTATTTTTGATGTGTGATTTACTCTCCTTATGTGATTACCTCTTGACATTGATGTGGTTATCTATTTCTTGAGACCGATTATGAGATACTAGTTCATTGTTTATTAAAATTAGATGATGGAGGACTTATATTTTCTTAGCCATATTTTATCCATTCTTTTACCTACCTTGCATATTTATCTTTGCTTGAAGCTCTTTGAGCCTTAGCCTATTCTTTGTTAGCTCCACAAAATTAATTCCTATCCGATTATAAGCTTGACCCTTTATCTGGGAATTAGGATTTAGAGTGGGTTGGAATTTGATTGAGTTGAGTTTGATGGAGAAGAAGCCAAGTTGTTGAGCTTTGTTGAGATGCTTTGAGTGAAATCATGTAAGGTTGTGCATTATTCATCATATTGTTCTTATACTTTAGAGGCTCCGAAAATTTATATATATATGTATTATTGCCGAAGGAGAAGAAAAAAAAAATGAAAATGTCGGTGAAAAAAAAAAAGAAATGCAGAAAAAAAAGTGTTTATTAAGAGCCTAGTTTATTATATGTGAGAGTTGGATGAAATTGTTGGGTTGATGATCTTGATTGTTGATGAGCATTGGTTATGTGCTGAATTTTGAGATGAGTTGTTTGGTTGAGTTGAGTTGGAAGTTTAGGAGTCTTGATTCCCGGATTTTTAGCACCACTTTGCCTAAATAATTCCATACCTTTTATTTCTTACCAAGCCACATTACAACCCGGCCGAATGAAGTCTTCTTTGAAGTCTTTCATTGAGCCATAAGTCCTCTTGATGATTTTAATTGCTTTGACATCTCCGGTGGAGAGATTGGTGATATAAATAACAATGTCTATGTAGCTTTTTGCATTAAGGATTGAGTTGAGAGATGTTATTCAAAGCCTAAACACATTGAGAGTTGAGTGAAACACATATATCCTTGTGAGGTTGGATTTCGATTGCTTTTGCTTAGAGTTACTTATATATGTGTGATGACGTTTGATTGCTTGATGCTTTTAGACCACTTGCATTTATGATGTTGCTTTTTGGCGAAGGCAAAGACTTGAAGGATGTGTTGTAGGTAGTGGTTATTATTTGGTTATTGCTTGAGGACAAGCAAGTCTAAGTATGGGGTGTTTTGATGTCTGCATATTTAGTCATATTTTACATCGTGTTTTCATTCCATCTAAGTCATTTTATTAGCTTTTGTGTTGGGAAAGTAAGGAAAATGTGTAGTTATGCTTAATATTGCAAGATATGGAGTCTACACAAGCTTTGGTGTGATTTTATAGGTTTTGGAGCTGATTTGGAAGAGTTTGGATGCACTTTAGAGCTTAATGAAAAATCATGAAAGCAATGGAGAAGCCAAGCAAAAGCAAAAAGAGGTGCAGCTGGAGAAAAGCCTTATTTTCGCCATCCATCGCTTTGATTCAAGATCTGGAGCCTTCATGAGAGTTGTAGTCCTTGAAAAGAGCTTTCCAACGCATATTCATATGCGTCAATCGGATTAACGAGGACTCGGGAAAGTGCGATTGAAGATCTGGAAAAAATCAGAAGTTACTGCATTCACACAGGTACCTCGGCGCCGACACCTTAGACCTCGGCGCCGATACCCTGCGCACCAGGAGAAATTTCTGCGGGCTGTTTTAATTGATTTTGGGCTTTTTAATTAAGGTTTCTATTTAATTCCTTTTGAGGATATTTTAGTTAGATAGACTTGGAATATTTTATATTTCCTTAGTTAGATTTTTATTATTTTTCCTTGGAGATTAAGTCTAGAAATTCTATCTTTAAATAAAGCCTATTAGAGGCTAATTAGGGATCACTTTTTACACATCCATCATACGGCTGAATTGACGGCAAGGAAGAGACGCTGAATTTACAGCAGCTTGGGACGTGAGTTTGGAGTTTTTGTTGAAGGTTTTGACATTAGTTTTGAGGTTTGATTTTAATTGCAATTTCCGATTATGTTTAATTCAATTTTCAGCATGTTTTCTATAGCTATGTGTGAGTAGTTCTTCTTCTTCTAGGGTTGGGGTGAGCCCAACAATAGCCATGTATGAAAGCTTGAATCTATGATGTTTTTATGAGTTTATCATCATCTATCTTGTGCTTAAATCCTTTGCGAAAGTTGAGGACAATTCCATGTTTATGATTATGAAGCGAAAGTGGATTTAATTGTGAACTTGGATAGTAATTAGAGATCTTTGACGAAAGTAAAAGGGATCTAATTGAGAAAAGGTAGAGCGAATAGGTTTTATGCGAAAGCCTCTATTCTCTATTTGTGAAGTATGCGAAAGCTATCTTTTGATGATAAAAACATGATCTTTGTTTTATGATTCTTGTGTGTTTCATGCATGGTTGTTGTTGTGGTTATCCCTTGACCTTGGAAGTTCTTTTTATATTGTTTACATCCCTAAAATCCCTTGCTTTTTGTTCTATTTCGCTGCTGGAAAACAAGCCAATCACTCGACATTCATCACCTCTCTCGACCATCCCCTTGATATCGACCTCTCTAGTCGATATCGACCGCCTTTGCTACTGATTTTTGTGTGTTGTTAGATCACAGGAACTACTCTAGAAAGTGCTGTCCTCTCTCCAGTGGAACGATCCCGACTTCCGCTATCTACATAGTGGGAATTGAGGTATTTTATTTGTGGTTGATTTCCCATCGTACAACACAACTATTGTAAAAAATCTCTAAAATAGAGATCAAAATGTCAAAATCTTTAAAAAAATTCCACCCCAACTCCAACAGCTTCTCTATTTTATAGATTTTTGCATTTATTATACACTATATAATCGATACAGAAATTTATATTATATAGATAATTGATAGTTAAAAAATGATAGAATGGATGGTTCATGTAGAATAGGGGTGCCATATTGAAGGGTAAGCATTAAATTTATACATAAAAAGTAGTGAAACATTAAATTATAGAGATTACTTATCTTTCTTTAAATTTAGAGATTTTTCTCCTCTTTCCTTTCATTTCTATATTTTACAAATGGGTTTACAAAAGCTGTTGAGGTGAAAAAATGCATTTTTTCTCTAAAACTTCCACTTTTTTCTATTTTAGAGAAGCTGTTGGGCTTGCTCTAAGAGCTCAATTGTAATTGAAGATACCCTAAAAATAGGGCTAAATATTTCAGACAGTATATAATGGAAATGCTAGCTAACTATCATTTTCTATAGGAAAAGTCTACATTTAAAACCCATCGTTCGCGTTTCACATAAATAATTCCTAACCCGAAAATCTCGAGCGCATATAATTAAAATAAAAAGGCAAACAATTAAATTTAGAAATATTTTTTTTATTAAATTGATAAAATGAAACAACAGAAACAAATTATACAACTTAAACTTTCAAATAACATATTAAATAAACAACACATTAATAGAACATAATTAAATGTCGTCTCCGTGAATTTTTTTTCAAAATTTTCCTAATATTTCTCTTTGCAAATTTTTCTATTAATGTCATAAAATTTCTATTTTTTTTCCCGATGCAAGATCGTGCTGCAATGGGCGCAAAATGTATTCAACATGCCACCAATCCATTGAGCGTACATATTTAATTACTCCATAAAGTTGACGAAAAATCCATGGTGGATTGATCTTCATTTTTTTTGATCTAAAAGGCGGGATAGCTCCCGTAGATTTATTGAAAGATTAAGCTGTGATTACAGTAGCATTGGTTCCTAAGACCGAATCTAGTACAGCTGGGTGTAATGATCTTATATGTTGTAAAGGGTACCCTTGTAGTGAGTATTAGTATCATTAATGTATAAATACTTGAGGGATTGTACTAAGGAGGGCATGAAAGTAATAATCCAGACTTTACCTATCTCTCCTAATTTCTATTCTCTCTCTCACGTTCTATCTTCTTCTTCTTCATCTTACCCCCTCCTCTGATCTATCTTCCTCTCTATTTCTTTCTCAAATCCTTTATGGAAGCCCAAGCTTCCGTCTAATCGACCTTCGAGTCATAACACTGGGCAAGAGGCATATTCATCAAAATAAGAGTCTAAAGACAGTGCCCATTGGGCTAACTTATCAGCTGCTGCATTTGCTTGCCGTCGGATGGCCGAAATCGATACGTTCCACTGATCCTGAGCAATGAGACTGCAGCATTCCTCTATGTGTTAACGTACCCATTCATGTACGAGGTATCGCACTTTTCTTTCACTACAATAAGGGCATGTTTGTTTGACTAAAAATCAGCTAAGGGAAAGGAATATTAGGGATCAGGATCCTCTCCTAATGAGAGGCTTCCTAATATTTACCTAATAAGTAAATTCCAACCATTAGATTAAATCAATGGTTAAGATTAATCACTATAATTAATTAATTTAATTAATTAATAATTAAACTAGTTAATTTTTATCCTACAATACAGGAGTACACCCGCCTCTTTCTCCTTCAACACTTGGACATGAGTACAGTACTTGAATCTGCCACAGGCGAGATCTTCAAGAACGGGATGGGAAAGCAACGACAGATCAGGGTCCGAGAATCAGATGTTCGTCAAGGCACTGTTGACATTGGCGAGGGCAGGCATCTCCATCTCTATTGAAGTCGGAGAATCAAAAGCTCGATCAACAAATGATCGAGGACGTATAATCCGACGACTCTAAAATTTATACCCAACCTCGCCAAGTTAGATCGATCAATCCTTAACTTTCTCTGGATTAAAAAACTTCAACTTTAGTCCCTAACTAAACGAATTTTTGGGACTGTACCATAAACTCACCCAAATTTAATAAGCATCACCAATGAAATAAACTACTCAATTCGCAGAATGGTTTCGCGGAACACCCAGGAGATGCCAAAGGGTAAGGGTGGTCCGTGGCCTCTGTGCGACTACTGCCGCTGTGCTGACCCGTGGCTGACGATGTTGCAGTCGAAGAAGAGCTAAAGGGCGGCAAATCGGGTGCAAGGGAAAGGAAGTAGCTAGGGAATGGAAGTACTGGAGTATATATTAGATTATATACACACCTAAATTACATAATCCCAGTTTATCAGATTAATCTAAGGGTTGAATCGATTTGAGGCTTTGAGAGGTAGTGGAGCAATGTAGTTCAGCCATGGATTCCAACGACTGGCAGCGTAGAGAGGCGGGCGGGTGGCTGGGGCGGCGGCAAGCAGGTGATGAGGAGAGGCGGATGCGTAGGTTTGGAGTAGAAAGAGAGGTTTAGAATAAAAATTAATTAGTTTAATTATAGTGATTAATATTAACCGTTGATTTAATCTAATGGTTGAAATTCACCTATTAGGTAAATATTAGGAATCCTCTCATAAGGAGAGAATCCGGATCCGAATATTAGACCTTGGTCCATAAAAAAGCGTTTGTTTTAAAACTTCAAATGATTATTACTATTATGACCCTCAATGAATTAACGCCATTTTTCCTCAAAAAAAAAATTAACCCCATTTATTTACCCTAAAAAAATGAAGGTTTACTACTTCATCCTCTTCTTTCATCTGATCTCCCCTGTTCACTTCTCTCAGAGTCCCCCAACCTCTGTCTTGCTCACTAAGACTTCCATCAGATCTCCGTTCTTGTTTTTCGTCGATCTGATCACCATCCTCTTTCTTTTTTTCCATCGAATCTCCATCTCCGAACCAAAATCGGACTCCTTGTTGTGTCAATTAGGGTTATGGATGGTCAGATCTCTTCCTCCCCTTCCATTCCAGTGAAGATCGAAGAAAAGCTCAAACAACGGTAATTGGATTGGAGCAGAGTCGCCGATCCGTTTCGACACCTCCTTCTTGACTGATTTGATAGCGTCGCCAACCTGAGATAGGATCGGAGCACAGCCAGGGCGCCCCTTAGTGCCTATGCCTTCTCCACCATGACTCAATAGGGTCATTGATCAATTTTTTGATATAAAAATTGTGTTGAAATCCTATATTGTGACAATGGATTTTATGTTTTATTGCCTATCCAATTGGTCATCAAATGACATTAATGGTGAGTTCAATCGATTTTTTGATAGAGAAATGGTGTATTCAGATGATTCGACCCCAAAATTGAAATTGGATTTGCTTGATTCTTTTTTTCTTTCTTTCGTTTTTGATCCTGAATTGCTTCTTTTTAGTTGTGTATTTTTGTTGGATTCCTTGCATTTAAGTAGGGTAAGGTTAAACGATTCCTTTTTCTAATCTAACCAAATAAAATACTGTACTAGGTTAACAGTTTCTCTTACCTTTCCGTAAAGCAATGACTCTGTTTAGTTTACCTCCATTCAAACAAAAGGGCCCCAATTATTTTATAATATGTCTGCTTGTTCAATCCGGACAAAGTAATTCATATGAGGCATATTCCAACTTTACATAAACCAAATTAAATCACAATTTACACACACCATGAATATACATACCTTGATATATTATCAATCGGTTATGATCGAGCGATGAATCAAAAGATGCCTAATTAAAAACACAAAATTGATTGGAAAAGGGTTGAGAAAACATATTTACCTATTTTAAGCAAAATAAGTATTTGATCAAATATTTCACATACTATGTTCTGCAAAACTGAAATCTGAAAACACATATAGTACGTGTATAATCAAATACAAATACATAGTACGGTACTACTAGTACTGTGTAAGGACTAATTATACGGTTACAGTTTTATACTTTATTCAGCTGAATATATAAATTTGTTGTGAAAGACGCAGAGAGTGGTAATGTCATAAGGGATGCTTTTCCTCTGCTTTGTAGTCCCGCCGGTGTTGGATTTGCAACGAAGAGACAGAGAGTGCTTCTGAGGATGACGACGACGACTCCCTATTTGGATATCCGTTTTTGTTTTCACAACTTCTCCCGCTATGCTTCTCCTATTCCCTTTTCCGTACCGTTTCATTCCCATCAAGCACAGCCTACAAATTCATCACAAATTTAATTATTTACATAAATTAATTATTCCTATTAAAAATATATATATATAATTCCTCATATTATAATTAACATCAAACCCTAATTATAACTAACAATATATAGCTAGGGTTTCAAATCGAAATTAACATCAAACCCTAATTCTAACTACAATAGCAAGCTAGGGTTTTAAATTGAAATTAACATTACACCCTAATTAACATCAAACCTTAATATTAACTAACAGTTAATTAATTAATTAACATCATCAGATTATAATTCCTCAAATTATTCATATTAAAATTATACTAAAAAATCGAAATTCGAAACACGTTATACGTACCTCTTGTTCTTCTTTCCCTGTGCATCACTATCGAGTATCAGCTGCATCGCTATCGGAGGCGGAGGAGACTTGCTGGACAAGGCAACGTCATTGACGGTTTGTGGCAATGATGTCGAAGGCTGCTTGCTACATATCTCCATAGCGTCGACGATGCTTCCGGTGGCCTCAACAGTACATGGCTGATCCGACGTTTGGCTGAAGTTGAGGCAAGAATCGACCCATCGATTGGTATCATCTTCGTCGGTAAAGTCGAGAGCTTTGAGATCAAGATCAAGATGTTGATCGGGCGTCATGGAGTAGTTGGAGTTGACGTTTTCGCCAATCGTCAACGACTTGAAGCCCTCTTCGACACGGGCCCGCTCAAGAGGAGGCAGGTCTGTGTCCAAATCAGGAGTAGGGCAATCGAAGAGGCAAGAGTCAACACCCGGCCATTCTAGAATATCGCCGGTGAAACCATCGAAGTGGCCAATGCGGTGGTCATGTGGCGTCAGAGGATCGAACTCAGGCATCGCGGCAGAGTTGAAGTTGAAGAGATGATTGTAATTCACCATCGAGAGAATTGAAGATCGATCAATCGATATACCGCAATTGAGATGTGATGATTTGTAATAGCAAGTTTGATGCTTTATTTGTTTATAATATATATAGTTGGGATTAGGGCTGATTTTAATTGCTTGAGCAACAAATAATATACGGAGTAATGTATATCATATTATAGTATTTATTTAATTATGGAAATAATATATATGGAGATTTTGTTGCAAATTAAAACAAACAATTAATATATATACTGTATAATATATTTGGATTGAATTAGGCTAATTACTTACATGCTTAAAATAGATAGATTATATTAATATTACTTATCAACTTCGGCCAATATATTAATATTTATCAATTTAATTTTCTTGGGATATAGTTTTGTTAACAAAAGTGCTCCGTTTGACCCATTTTTATCCGTTTGACCTTCAAATTCATATTTATGAAGTATGAATTTTAATGGGAGATTTAATCACATTTAACTTAGTATATACTCTCTCGCTCGTAAATAAGTGACTTTTTTTTAAGTCCGGTATGTTTTTTTAGGATGAAAATATTATATAAATTATATTTTATTAATTAATTTTTAAAATAATATTATATTTATTATTACTGGTAATGAGTATGTTATTATTTTAAAAAATAATTAAATTTTTTTGTATATAGCTGTTAAAATTCTAAAAAAAGGTGCGTGATCTGAAAAAGTCACACCAACGAAAAACAGAGGTAGTAATTTTCATTGGCTAGCTTGTCTTTAATTTCATATATATAGCTAATATATTTGTGTACTACGTAAATCAATCATGCATACTTTATACCGTTTCTAAATATTTTAATATGACCTAGCTATTAATTTGAAGTTTTTCTTATAGGTAATACATATATGTAATTTTGAATTATAAAAAATGACAGAAAAAAAAGAGTCACATGCACGTTGAAATTTGGGTAATACAAGTCTAGTATATAAGTCGATTGGTTTAGGATAGAACATCACCCAATTTTTGTGCCTAGGCTCCTAGCACATATGCGCATATGCGGGTAGTTTTCAATAATTTTAATTAAATAATAATAACATAAATTTAAACGTTATAGAAACCAAATGAAATACAAGTAGCTAAATCAAAATTTGAATTAGGGTTAGTATTATACAGGTGAATGGAGGCAGAGGCAGATTCTCTTTAGGGACAAGGGTGGCAGTCGTCCCCCAACCGAAAATAAAATTTAAGATACATATTTCTTTCGTCGATAGCTTCGATTTGATATATTATAAGCTCAGATCCGATATTTGAGCAAAAAGTTATAACCGTTTCAATTTTCAGCACTGAACATATGTAAATTAATTATTTCCTACATCATTTACTAAATTGATATACTTTTATCGTAATTATCATTTGTTAAAATTCATATCTTAATAATATAATTATATCCGAGAACTTTAAATTAGGAGATTTATGTTTCATTATAGCTACAAATCCATAATATTGATGATTTTTCGAAAAAGAAAAAATTAGCGTTTAATTTTATCGATAATTTTTTTTTTGTATCGTAATTTTCCGCCCCTCAATCAACATGTTTAGAATCCGCTACTGAAAGGAGGGTTAGAGTTCGTTGGCTTCTACATGATCTAACGGAGGATTTTAGGGTAAACATATATTGTTTCTAAGCAGCGCGATCTACACTGCAAATCAAACTTCTGTAATAGATATGAGATAAATCAACCTATCGAGTAATATCAGCCTTTCGCGTTCTTGCTGGTTTTGTTAGAATTTACATTTGTTGCTTTGTTCAGACGCTGTCTTCAATTTTCAAAAATGTTTAGTCCTGCACAGTGGCGGAGCTAGGGGGTTGCTTGGGGTGCTCGAGCACCCCCCTAGCCGGAAAAAAAATACAAATTTTTTTTATATATATATTTAGTATTTTTAAGGTAATATAATCTATTTAAATGGTATTTGAAGCAAGAATACTATTTAGCCCAAGTGGTAAAAGAAATAAGGAAGGAAGGAAGGAGAATCAAGAGGTCTTTGGTTCAATTCTCAATTTTTTCACTTTTTATTTGCTTTACTATAGCATTAATTCTTCTTGATTTTTCTCTATATTTTTTTTGTTTATATCAATTATTTTATTAAAAAAAATCATATTTATGTTTACATTATACATTTAACCTTTTATTTCAATATTGTTTGAAAAGTAATTCTTCGTGATTTTTTTTCTATATTTTTTGTTTCTCTTGTATTTTTTTGGTCACTCACAACTATTTAAATACAAAAAATCATTAAAAAAATTACAATTTTAGTGTTTTTCAATATTATTTTTAAAAAAATCTTCTTAATAAGTATACACCAAAAAAAAAAAAATTCACGGAAATTTTTTAACAACCCGCCAACCCGACGGAAATCCGGGCTCCGCCACTGGTCCTGCATATGATTTTTAACTTAAACCTCAACATTATTTTCAAAGAATTTTGGAAATATTCTTATTCATACGCTTCAAACCCACTAGAAATCCGCTATTCTATTTGCTTGTCTCGGAATCTGTCCCCATCGGCACTCAACAAACTCCTTCGACAGCTTCTCGATCTTCCTTAGCTGATCACTGAGTTTATCCATCTTTTGTGTTTTTGTATATAGAATATTAGAAATATATATACCTCTTTTTATGTATATAATTTTTTATGAATGCCTTTTTTATATTAGTATTAAAAATTAATTAGGCTCAATGTCTCACAATTGCCAGACCGTACGTACCAACCCTTTGGAATTATGATTAAGGATGATAAAGAAGGTAAATTAATCCTATTAATCTGTTGTGGATTTATAAAGATTAAAAACACAAAATTGGAAAACATATAGTTATTTGATCAAATATTTCACTATTTGCAAAACTGATTTCAGAAAACACATATAGTATAATCGATCAACTATACACTACTAATTAATTAGCTGTGTAATTAAGGACTTGGTTACAGTTTTACTTAATTAATTTACAGAATTCCTTGTGAAATTGAACATATATATCTTTACTAGCTAGCTTGAGATGGAGGTCAATCGAGGTCGGGAACGTGATTGATCGTAACATCATGGATGCTTTTCCTCTTCTTCTTCCTCTTCGCAGTCCCATCGGTGTCAGATCCGTTGGATTTGCATCGAAGGGAGTACTTCTGAGCATGACTCGCAATTTGGATATGCGTTTTTGTTTTCACAATTTCTTCCGCTATGATTTTCCAATTGCGCCCGTACCGTTTGATTCCCATCAAAAAGAGCCTACAAATCCATCACAAAATTATTTAATTAATTAATTTGCATAAATTATTCAAATTGAAAATATATACTGTATAAAATTTCTCAGATTAATTGACATCAAGCCCTAATTCTAACTTAACTAACAATAGCTAGGGTTTTAAATTGAAATTAACATCAAACCCTAATTAACATCAAACCCTAAATATTCTAACTAACAATAGCTAGCTAGGGTTTTAAACCGAAATTAACGTACATTAAACCCTAATTAACATCAAACCCTAATTCTAACTAACAATTAATTAACATCCTAAGATTATAATTCCTCAAATTATTCGTATTAAAAAAATATACTAAAAAATAGGAAATTTGAAACACGGTACGTACCGGTGCTCTTCAGGTGACCAGCGCTGCCTCTTCGTCTTCTTTCCCTGTGCATCACTGTCGTCGAGCATTGCTATCGTCAGAGGCTGAGGAGACTTGCCGCCGGACAGGGCAACGTCGACATTGACGGGTTGTGACGATGATGTCGAAGGCTGAATGCTAGATATCTCGATCGCGTCAACGATGTTTCCGGTGGCCTCAACACATGGCTGATCCGACGTTGGGCTGAAGTTGAGGCAAGAATCGACCCATCGATTGATATCGTCTTCGTCGTTGAAGTCATCGGAAGCTTTGAGAGGATCAGGCCGCTCCGGCGTGATGGAGTAGTTGGAGTTGACGTTTTCGCGCAAGTGTCTCATCGTCGACGACTTCAAGCCCTCTTCGACGAGGGCCACCAGCTTCGGAGGAAGGTCCGGAACATCAGGGAGGTCGACACGTGGCTCCGTAGGGCAATCGAAGACGCAAGAGTCGAGCAACGGCCATTCTAGAATATCACCGGTGAAGCCATCGAAGTCGCCAATGCAGTGGTCATGTGGTGTCGGAGGATCGAACTCCGGCATCGCAGCAGAGTTGAATTTGTAATTCACCATCGAGAGAAGATCGATCAATCGATAGACCGCAATTGAGACGTGATGATTTGTAAAGTTTGATGGTTTATTAGTTTATATGGTTGTTGGGATTAGGGCTAATTTTAATGTCTTGGGCAACAAATAATATATTATATTATATATTTATGGAAATAATAAGGAGAGTTTGTTGCATATATAACAAACAATATATAATATGTTTGGATTGAATTAGCGCTAATTACTTACACGCTTAAAATATAGATAGATTATATTAATATTAATTATCAACTTCATCTAAAAATATCTTAGTACGTAGTATTATCAATTTAATTTTCCTGGGATAATTTATCCTGTATATCTTTTAGTTTCAATATTAGTCAAATAATTCCGAGATATATCTTTTAGTTTTGTTAATTAACAATAGCTAGTGCACCGTACGGTTTGACCCATTTTCATCCGTTTGACCTTCAAATATTTATGAAAGATTTAATCATATTTAATTTAGTCAAAAATAGGGTCATTTATTAAAAATAGGGCCATTTACTACAAATTTAGTCAAAAATTATATTTTTAAATAAATTATTTTAAAGTATAAATTTTAAACTAGTAAACTTGAGTTCTATTTTCATCACTAATTAATGATTCGTAGTATACATCTAATGTTATACATTGTCATTATACAATTCAAAACAACGATTTTATACCATTATACTTATTTACTTGAGGTTAATAGATTTCCCTATTAGTGATATAAAAAGAATGAGAGACTTTGCTAGTGATAAATAAAGTTCGAAAAGTATTTTTTATAATGCCTTCATTTTTCGATGGTAATTAAAGTTAAACTTAACAGGTAGCAATATCAAAATTGGTCATACAAAATTACAAATAAAATCTTTTTTTTACTAAAAAATCACCTTGTGTTATTTTTAAAATCGAAATTAAGATAAGGTTATCTTGGACTATATATCCATCATTTATTCACTTAGATTGAAGATCAAACAAGTTAACAAGTTATTGTACAAATATAAATGTTTTGTTTATATCCTAACATTAATGAGTTTTTTTTACTTATACATGATACAAAATATTTATATACAGATTACCTTAATTATATACATTATACATATGTTTTTACGGGGCCCTTACCGTCGTTACCAGATCGGGGGCTCAAGGTGACGACCTCTTTGGCCTATGCCCAAGGCCGGCCCTGTATGCTTTTTTATAATGATAAAAACTATATAAAATATCCATTTTTTATAAAAAAAATTTTTTTAACAATTTCATACTTATTAATAGTAACTAAAAAATTGTTTAAAAAATTATATAAAAAATGGATATTTTATATACTCCGTAGTTTTTATCATCCTAAAAAGTGTGTGTGAATGGAAAACGACATATTTTATATAGTTTTTATCGTTTAAAAAAACATGCATAATTTGAAAAAGTCACCTATTTGCAAATGGAAAACTGAGGGAGTAGATAAGGGGCGGAGCTAGGGAGGGGCCTAGGGGGTGATGTTCCCTACCCCTCATTTCACGAAATACCTACGTATATTCTCCTTGTCGATAGCTTCGGTTTGATATATACTACGCAATGTTCTAAAAGGTGCTAGGCGGCCGCTAGGCAGTGGGTGACCGCCTAGCGCCTAGGCGGACTTAGAACAAACTTGATTATTACCTTATATTTTAACGCATAACACACATCAATAACTCATATAATGTAATAATAATTCATAATATCACTCATAAATCCAAATTTAAGGTGATTAACTAACACTAAAGTAAATAAACGCAAAAAGTACGCATCCGACTAGTTACTTTAAATCTCCTAAAATCTAAAACAATAGGTTCGACTCAATGACAAATACATCCCGACTTGGGGGATAAAAAAAAACCCTGAGTCGACTAATCACGTGCCTAGAAGCTAAAATTGAATAATCATTATGCTAGGCAAGCCTAGGCGGTGCTTAGGCGGCGCCTAGGCGGGACTAGGCGGTGCATAGGCGGATTTCCGCCTAGAGGGCCGCCTAGGCTTAAAAATTCCTAGGTGCCCTCCCGCCTAGCGCCTAGGCGCAATTTTTAGAACACTGATACTACGCCCTAATCTGACATTTGAGTAAAAAGTTATGAATGTTTAAAAATTAAAGGTATATTAATAACGTTAATTTTGTTTCAATAGACTATATTGCTTTTATTTTTTTACTTATATTAACATTAACATATTATAATTCATCTCGAGAGCTTCGACATGAGAGGTTATATTAACCATTTTGAGAATTAGATAAGAAGTTATGCAAGTTTAAAATTTTTATATCTGGTTATACATTATTATATATGTTATGAGTGCAACAACTTATATATTGATCGACTAGGGGGTTTGGATCCCATGAATTTGGCCTTCAAATTCATGGATGAAGTTGGATTTTGCACTCACGAAAAAAATATAAAAAAAGGTGGGGGCGGAGGTTGGGGGTGAAGGAGAGGGGAAAATCTAACCGTCGGTTATTATTTTGACGGTTAAGATTTGCTCAACTTCACCCATATGAATTTGATGGGAAAATTCATGGGATCCAATTCTGTGACTAGGGTTGTTATTTTGAGTCAAACAAATCTAGTATTGCTTGATTATATTTAGCTCGTTTAGAAACTATTCGAGCTCGAGTCAAACCTATATTGAGCTTGAACTCATACTCGGCTTGTTTTGTAAATGAACGAGCTTGAAACTAGTTTTTTTTGTAAGTATTATGCAACCTTACTTGCTCGATCTTGACATAGTAACTTAAAAGAAAATTTATAAATTTCACAAAATGTGTGCTATTTGGTTGAGTTTCAATCGAGCTGAGCCGAGCTTTGAATCTAGTATAAAAATGTGCCCATATCAGCTTATTTTATAAATAATAATGTTCGAGCCGAGTTTTTATTGAGCAAGTACTCGAGCCAAGCTCTAGCTACTTATAGCTCATATAACAGCCATATTCTTAACCTAATGTTTATTATATTGCGCTTCCTATACTTATTTAGTTAATTTTTTTCGGATATTTCATTTGTATATTTATATTTCTTTTTTTAGACGTAAAAAAAATGATAGCATTTTTATCATAAACCGATGACATTTTATCTTATAATAACATCATTTATTATTATATTATATATAATATATTCTTTATAATCCAAAACGAATACATGTATACTCATGCCCTCCGATCCGAAAATTTTCTTGCTCCACCACTTGGAAAAATTTCCATTGGCTAGCTTGTCTTTAACTTCATAGCATATGAGTTATGCGCCACATATAGAAAATTAATCGCAGAAATTAAGAAGTTTTGTGCCAAATTTGCACTGCGAAAGAGTTTGAGATTTTGTAGGGTTGTACCCTTGCAAGCATTATATTGGAACCTTTGCAGGTACACGTTGTTTCAATTCCTAGCTTGGAGCTTTTTCTCTTCTTTTTTTTTTTTTAGGCAAAATTTTCCTAATTATATTTCTCTTTGCAATTTTTTCTATTAATGTTATAGAATTTCTAATTTTTTCCCGATGCTGTAGTGGGCGCAAATTGTGTCCAACGTCCATGGTGAATATTAATCTTCATTGATCTCCATGTGTTAACATACTCATCATTCATGTATTGTTTTGATTGCGCTGCATTACTGATTTTTGCAAATACAACAAATTATTTATCGATTTTATTTGTTACTTTTCATCCGTAGTATTATTGAACTTATTGACCCGATATAAAAAATGATTTTATACTATTATACGGAGTATTTATAATTAACTAACAAGGTATCCGATTATCAATGGAAGAGTCAATAAAGATATATTTGCAGATGTTGTTATTAAGACTAAACTTCAACTCAGTAGGTGGAAGGCTTCTTCTCTGTCGGCTGAAGGCCACAAGGTCCTTATCAAGGCAAACCTAAGCGCTCAACCTATTTTCTTAATGCAATTTTTTATGTGGTCTGCTTCTATTCTTACTGAATTAGATAAAGTCTACAGACGATTCTTCTGGAATAAGGAAGAGCGGTATACTCCGCTTATCAGTTGGGATAAAATTTGCTTTTACACGTTAAACGGTGATCTGGGCATTTACAAAGCTGTAACAATGAACATTGCTCTACAACTCAAACTCTTATGGAAAATACTTGCAGAACCCGCCAATCCCTGGGTACAGGTTATCCAGGCTAAGTATCTTAAAAATGCGTCGATTAGGACATACGAGAAGAAAAGAGGGTCTTTTTGGCAGTGGTCCAAGCTTATACAACTCCGTCCTTTGTTTGAAAAGGGACTTCGATGGAGTGTCGGCAATGGCAATGACATCCTTTTTTGGTCTGATCATTAGGCGTTCGAGGATGGCCTTGTCTCTCGCTCGGACACCCCTTTGACTGTAGAACAATTGATCTAGAAGGTTAGCAGGTTCATTACTAGCAATAAATCTTGGAATCTCCCTCTCTTACATTTTGATCTCTCAGGTCTGTTACCCACGCATATTATCACACATATCAGTACTACCTCTTACTGTTACCAATCTTTTGGACCGACTGTATTGGGGCCCGGACCCATCAGGTTGGTTTACCACCAAATCTGCGATATCTCTGGTGCCTAATGGTGCTCGAAATACCCAATTCCAGTGCCAGTGGATTTGGAATTTAAACATTCCGCCTAAGTTAAAGCACTTCCTATGAAAAAATGCTACTGACTCTCTTCCATCCAAAGGACGTCTACAAAGGTCGCATGTTAGTATCCCTATGCATTGTGTTTTTTGTGACGTACTGCACGTATGAGTCGACTCAGCATCTTCTATTTGACTGCCCGATGACCAAGCGAGTTCTCAGGACTATCAACTGTACACAATACCCAATGGGGGCCTAGCCAATTTTGATGACCATCCCCACACTCATGTTTTACAGTACCTCTTTTCTACAACAAACAAATCAACCCTGATCGATCTTTTTAATTTATTGTTGGTGGGCTATTTGGTTCTACCGGAATAAATTGGTCTTTGGTTCTGCCAGTACAGTTACATTGCCTCTAATTCAGATTCAATTGCTTTCTACCAAACAAAGTTGGGCTGAGGCTTCTCGCCTCGATCTCGCTTCTGACACCTTTCTCCGTACTAGGGCCAACCCAGCAACCACCATCGGCTCGGGTAAACGCCGAGCACAGAACCATGCTATCAAACACCATTGGCATAGGCCACCTCCATTGGCTTTGAAACTTAACTTTGACGGCTCGTATCGGCAATCTGGCGACGACTCTTTCAGATTCATTATTAGAGACTCGAATGCTTTTGTGCTTTCGGCTGGATCTGGCCGTTGTAACACCACTTCTGCCCTCCACGCTGAGGGACTTGCGCTACGGAATGGGGTACTTCGGGCAAAGGAGTTGGGTATCGCTAACCTGCTTATCGAGGGTGACAACCTGATTGTGGTTAACTCCCTTTTGGGAGATTATCGCTGCCCTTGGAGTATCGAACTACTGCAATCAAACACTAGATCCCTTTTTATGTTTTTTAATTTTGTTTCTATTCGTCATATTTTCAGGGAGTCAAATGTTGTCACCGATCGGGTCGCGCACTTGGCGTACGACATCCCTGCCGACGAGGATTTGCTGGTTGATCACGAACTTCACGTTCTCGTCCGAAAGGACGCTCTAGGATATAGTTATTTTCGAAATCGATAGTTGTATCCTAATTCCTTTCTTGTATTAAAAAAAAAAACTAACAAGGGTTAGTAACATCCTTTATTGAGGTTATGTTCCCATAATGTATCAATCAACCAATTGTATAATTGTCGATGTAATGCATATATGGTTGCTAGGGCTCCATTGTAGGGACAATGTGATCCTTCCTCTGTTTCAATATAATTGGGCTCAAATCTGTAGATGACTTATGAGAAGATGAGATTGGTTGTGAAAACCTTAAAATCGGATTGGAGATGAGCCCAATTTTAATCAAGTAATTCGATAGCACAGGCCGTCGATTGGGGAGTGGCCAAGTCATCGTTGTTGGTGTTCTCCGAAACCTCGCTCAATCTTGGTCATGTCCGATCATCCCACCACCGCATTCAAATCCTTCGCTCCCTCTCTCTTGAACATTAGAAAGGCTTTGGTGGATCTGGCAAGGGATTGTGAGAGAGGAAGAGAACGTGGGTGGGTAACTGTCTTTCAATGGTTTAATTGAGAGAACATGAGAAAGGGCTGAAAATTTTGCTTCTTAATTTTGTTCAGTAGAGGACACAACTCATTCTTTAACAAAGAGCATGCTTCTAATTAATTTTATAAGCATTATGGAGAGACTTGCTTTTTAATGAGCTAAAATCTCTGTATATCATTGGAAAGAATGTGATACTTTCATTTTTTAGAAAAATGTGATTCTCTATAGGTAAAATTTAAGAGAAGTCAATATAAATCGCTTTGTTAGGGTTCCAATGCAGGGACAATGTGATACTTTCATTTTTTAGGATTCGAATGTACCATTCATTGGGAAGAAGGTTGGAGATCTGATTTGAAATAATCATATTAGCTCGACGGATTTCAACAAGCCTATTGATTTTACCTCGTTAGCCTCACTTTTTGTAAATTGATAAACATGTTTATACTCCATTTTCCAACTCAAAGCAACCCACAATCACAATGTAAATTATAGTCCTTGAACTTTCAACTTGCAAGGATTTGTATAATGTCACGTCTCCTTGACCTAAAGTTTCTAGGTTGATGGTTCAATCGATCAATCGAGTGGGGATCAAAGCGCAAACCAACCACTCGATGACCATTCGATCATCAGACCTCTTCATCGGTTATATTACCCCTCTTTTTTTTTTTTTGAAAATAAATATTACCCCTCTTAATCACCTCTTTGCCAGTTAAGTGGACGGTATGATAGTTACACAAAGCGATTCAAAATACAGTGAATTTGCACCAACTTTGGTTGTTGGAACGAATAACTACTGTGAAACATTAGTTACTCAACGTCTGATCCCCAAAGCTGATCATCTGGATTGTCAAACGACCCTCTATCCGTGAGGAAGAGTCCATCCTCTCGGTGCTCTGATAATTTGCTCCTCTCCATACAACAATTTGTTGCTTCCCGAATGAGACAAGGATACAAGGGACAAGATCCTGCACCCACATGGCAATCAAAGAAATGTGTATAGCACACAATCAACTCACATTGGTCTAATGAAAGACATTCAAAATGCCAGGCAAATCAAACGAGCTGACAAATGCTTACTCTCAGTTTGACGCCTATCTTCTTGCAATCACTACGATCAAGGCTCTGACAGTCTATTCGAAGCAACGCCTCTGTAAGAAAGGCATCCCGGACCATGGCCACAAGATTACCATAGTAGCCGTTCCTTGCTGCACATTGAATCCATTACTTCAAAGTTCAAATATAGACAAGAATATATGGCTATTAATTGATACAAGAAGTTAATAGGATTACCAAGCTTTGCCAAAGCTGGTACAGCTAATCCTTTTTTCCTCATATCCTTTGTTTCCACAATGCTTAGCCCATCAATTGTTGTTTTGATTAACTTTGGATAGATGGGCTCTTGAGGCTTCCATAGCATTAGCGGAATAACTGGCCTCTTCCTTGGATGGCAGTTTCTTAGCAACTCGTCGATCAATTGTTGTCTTCCTTGTATGATCTTACCAAATGTTTTGTCCAAGAAAAGAAATGCAATTTCTTAGCAACTCGTCGATCAAATTGTACAATCAGGTCAAATGAGTAAAACTACTAGAAAGAGGGTGCATAATGTTATTATGATGAAATACCTCAAGGTGGGTGCAAACATTTTTCATATCAAAAGTTGGAACACCCATACACTTTATACTGACCGCCTCAACATGCTTCCAAATAATGAAAAGCGAATTTAAAAACATCAATCCATTTTGCTCCAAGAGGTTGCCACAATTGCAAAATTCAAACTTTGGTCTTATTACTCTCCCATCTTACTAGCAGGAAACGGGTCAAACATAAGGAGCTTCTTCCAAATCTTTGAAACAAAAACCTCCTATATTAATCACAAAACCTAGACTCCAAGGGGGTGATTTCTGGCGATTTTCTGAGGTGCTCATTGACCAGATCAGACCTCTTGGCGACTGCCCTGATGACTCCCTCCACCATAGGTTGCAAAGGTGCACTGTACTCGAATGGTAAGCAATGCTCGGTGCAGAATAGAAGGACTCTTCCTGTTCGATTGAAGAAGATCCATGCCAAATCTGATGAGGAGGTAAGGGCAGTGGGTGTTCTGATCGGGACAGGTGAGGTAGCTGGGAGCCCTAAATCTAAGGCTGAGATGGAATCTCGTAGTTTGAAGGCTGTCGAGACTATGGCTATTTTGGGGAAAGGGGGCAATGAAGCCTCAAGCCTCAACCTCCCAAGGCATTGTTCCATTGGTGCAGGGAGCAGAGAAGCCGCCAGGGATTAAAGAGGAGTTTCCCATCTCACGAGTAGAACATAAGGGCATAGTCGCATAGAGAGTGATTGAGCAGTTCCTCTAAACCCTTTGCTGATTTATTCAAGAAGAATCTGCCAACCAGAAGGGATGAGAAACTTGTGTTTCATCCTGATGTTTGAAGGGCAAGCTTACCATCACTGAGGAGGATGAGACTGAAGCAAATAGAGAAGGGATTGCGATTCTTATAGGAGTTATAACTGGGAACCCTTTACCATATAGCAATATCAAAGCATTCATAGCTGCGATATGGAAGGTTGCTGTAGTGGTTGGAGGTGAATGAAGGTCGTCGATGGTAGGTGGTGGTTGTAACAGAAAGAGTACAGAAGGGGATAGGAACAGAAGAGAGAGTTAGTTGGGGAAGGGGATAACCGAGAGAGAGAGAGAGAGAGATGAGAGGTAGGAATGAGATTCATCATATAATGCTTGAGTTCTACATCCATCTTAGTACTAGTTATACCCTTCATATGGCTAATACAACACTTACACTTAGCCTAAGGTATAGTAGATACATGACATTTGCTTCCCCAAAGTTGTTTCTGAATGAAAATGAGGTGCTGAATTTTAAGCTTCAGACTGAGGAAGATAAGGATTGGGTGCTCTCAAATGGCCCATGGAAGATTGACGGTTCCAGACCAACAGAAGGCACCATTCATTCCTAGTTGTTCATGCAGTAGCTATGGTACCTTATCAGAGCAAAGGATGACCACAGAACAGAAGCATCAAGCCCCTGGAAGACAACTTCAATTATAGGAAAAGAGTGTAAGCTGATTAACTGCTCAAGTTATACCCTTTTGTAAACTTGAGCAACAAATGTAACACAATCGAGACTTAATGCACAGGGTAGTAGGGGGTACTAATGTATTGCTTTGTAACATTCTTGATGGCATAGCTGAAGGGGATGTTTCAAATCACTACATTAGTGTGTGTGTCCGACTTATGATAGCCATGGCTTGATGAGAATGGATCCACCCATGGACTATGTCCACTAACCCCTGATAGATTATAGCCTCGTGGGTCATACACCACTGGAGAATGGGTGCACAAGAGGTCTAGAACCTCATTTTGGCCCCTGCAGACCTATATGACACTCTACGCTCATGTACATATTTCTCTTAAGTTTTCAATATATTTTAACCTTTAAAATAAAAATAAAAATTTTAAAAAAAAAGTCAATCTTTTCAAAGCCTACGACACATTAAGCTGCAGTTCCTAGGGGCAGACTTTGGTTTATTTCAACTTTCCCAGGAAACATGTTGAGTTGATTATGGAATGTGTAACATCTATCTATTCTATACTCATCAATGGAGGTACTCCACATACTCAAGGGTACTTAAGAGGCAAGAGGGGTTTAAGGCAGGGTGACCCAATGTCTTCAAAACTGGAGCACTATTGGTCAGTTATGTTGGATGTCCTCTTCACTCCCGGAGAATTCTCATTGACGAATATGCCCCATTGATATCACAGGTGAAAAAAGTTATAACAGGACGGTCACCTAGAAAATTATCCTATGCAGGAGCCAGGAAGGCTCCAATTGCTCAAATCAATCATTACTAGTATTATAGGAGTACTGGAGCCAGATTTGTGTTTTGCCAATGGGAGTGATTCAGAAGATAGAAAAAATGTGGAAAATATTCTTGTCGAGTGGGAATGTAACTGGAAGGAAATACATGTGTCCAGGAATGTGGTTTCTCTTCCTTTTGAAGGAGGACTGGCATAAAGGAGCTCATTTCTTGGAATAAATCTATATTCCTCAAGCTTGCTGGTGACATTATCAATTAAAAACCATCTGTCTGGACAAGATGGGTAAATGCTAATCTTTCCATGGGAAGAAGAATGGAGGATATCGCCCCTAAACCCACTGATTCTTGGCTTTGGAAATGCTTACTGCAGGTTTATGGGGAACTTATTGCTTCTTACATGGCTAGATATCCTGATAGCAGTGAGATGGATTGGAGCAGGCTTACTTCAGCTGCAGCCTGCAGGAAAGCTCTTGGGAGGAGAAGTTTTTCAGATCATTAGGCCACATGGGGATTCTAAACCATGGGGTAACTTGATCTGGTATGATCTGCAGTCAATGAAATGGAGTTTTGTCACATGGTTAACCATCCAAGATCATCTGTAGACCATGGCTAGGCTATTGAAATGAGGAATTATCTCGGATGCAAGCTGCATCTGTTGCGGATGGCATGAGGAGACAGTTGAGCACTTACGGTTTAGATGTCCTAGCCCGGGCACAGGTAGGCTATAGGGCACAAGACTTAAGGGGATGGTTCAAGTGGTTCAAGGAAGGAGCTGGCAAGAAGTCTCTTGCATTTCAGTCCAACTTGCTAGCCTTGAATGCCATTGCTTCGGGTATAGGCCCTTGCGAGGGTGAGACTTTTGTATCTTATATAGTTTACCCCTAGCTTTGGGTGAACTCTTTTTGTATTTTACAGCATACCCTTTGAAACGTTTGCTTTCTCTATTGATGGAAGTTTAATAAATTTACCAGTTCAAGAAAACGGGTCAATTTCACCCCGCTCATGTATATATGGTTCATGTTCTTCACTGTTCTGGATAAGCATCCACTCAACTATTGATCTAATTTATCCATTTTCTTGGTTGAAAAATGAAAACCATACAAACAAACCATAAAAACCCGTGCTTTGTTGCAATCCAAACAAAAGAATGACAGAACAATCCAAAATCATACTTCCATTGAAGGGATTTTTCTCATATTTCATTCCATCTTTCATTCAAAGTCTTTAGGAGTGTTGATAAATGGTAGGCAGACATAAACATGATGAAGTAGCAAATTCATAGGCAAAATCTTACCTAGATTGATCTGCTTCTCAGTTCTATGCCTCTGGCAAATCTCCACAAGAATCTTCTTCTCAGCATCAGTTAAAGGCTTCCCCTGAACCACCTCCCACATCTTCTTCCTCTTCTCCTCCAGCTTCGGATTCTCCACTACCCCTTCCACCGACCTCACTTTCGGATCCGAAGCTGGAGCGCACACCCCAGTCCATTCCCGATCGACCCGACCCGGTCCAAACGGGGAGTATTTGGGCTCGCGGAGTCCAATTGGCTTGACAGCCGGATCGGATTCGGTGTAGCTGTACCGGAAATCGAAGGGCAGGTCAGAGCGAGAGGGCTTCGCGCCAGTTTCAAGAGACGACGGCGGATTGGTCGGAGATTGGGGATTAGGGTTTTGGGGGCGGAAAGAGGGGGGAGCCACAAAGGAGTACTCGGTGCGGAGCTTAGAGGTGGAGGAGGCGGCGGAGGAGGAGGAGGTGAGGCGGCGGAGGGAGGAGAGAAAGAAACGGAGAGAGGGTTTTTGGCGGGAGAAGAGCATGTGTGAAGCGTTTGGGGCTTCGTTGGTTTCAGAGAGAGAGAGGCCAGAGGACTCAAACGTTCAACTGGTTTATCACCCAAAACTTAATATTTACACCCAAAATTCCAAGTTTTTTTTTAAAAAAAATAACCCCTACGCCTGGGGTGTAAATAACAAATCCTATATTAATAGGGCAAAAAACTAATAAATAAATACTGTATAAACTAAGATAGGTTTTTTTTAATAAGTGAATTTTGATCGTTTTTAATTTTATAGAAGAAGATTCAATCTTTGTAAATCTTGAATTTGGAGAAATTCCCTCATTAGAGTTTCTCTCTTAAGAAATACTCCGTATATATATACTAGTATTCGGTATCCGCCCGTTGTGCGGTTTTTAATAATAAAAAATAATATTTAATTACATCACCAAATTTAATGACATATTTATATTTAAATATATTATATTCAATTTGATCTAAAAGGTAAAATAATTGACTAACATTTTACTGTATGGTATATTTTATATAGAATTATATACATATTTATCTTCTCAAATTTTATCATCAAATTAAGATGGTGCGTATTTATATTTAAATATATTAGATTCAATTTGATGTAAAATGTAGAATAATATATTGACCGAAATTTGATGGTAAAAGGTAAAATAATTGAACAAAATTTTACGACATGATATATATATTTTATATAGCATTAGTGTTGTTGTAATTCGTATTAATTTAAATAATAAAAAATAGATTAAAGAAGAGAATATACAACATCTTGATGCTTCAATAAAGTTATATCATCGTTTCGAAGTTATGTTTAATTTGTATTATTATATTATTTGTATATTATTATATAATTGTGTAATGTTAGTGATTAAATGACCCGAGATTAATAGACATATATTAATTTGACTAAATTCATGTAGAGAGTTTTAAACATTTACGGTTAATGGCTTATATCTTAATCAGATTTATAGAAAGTGAATATTTTATATAGCATTATAGATAAAATTTCTCTTCTCAAATTTTATCAAATTAAGTGCTACATATTTATATTTAAAATATATTACACCCAAGAACATGGTTATGATACGGTATTGCATATGAATTTATTTACAAAAAATAACATGTTTATGCTACGGTATGGTACATATATATATTTTATACTATAGGATTATACATAGATTTCTTTTCTAAAATTTTATTTGAAAAAAAAACTAATTAAGATATAAGGTTATATTGGATAGATCATTTAATCTAGAAAGATCAGGTTTTTACCTAACTATATTGACTTATTAATTGATGTGGGTCCAAAAATATAATACCCCTTTAATCCAGAAAATGTCACATAAGCTTGACTTATTAATTTATTAATTGATGTTTAGTTCGGATCAATATACAATATAAAAAGATAAGGTTTCTAACTAATTAAAATATAAAGCTGAATGTTTATAAAAATAAATGGGACCATTAACTGAGATGGAAATATCTAAAATCTTTCAATATGTAAATATTAGTTGTTATCTATATTTTTTTTATAAAAATAAATCCATTGGTTTATTTAATATATAAATAAGTCTTAAAAAGCTATCAAAATGTAACTAATCAATATATGAAAAAAAAAATATTATTTCAATTAATTGTTGATTGAGAGACTAACCACCCGAGTTCCTCCTAAATCTGTCACACATACTGCATCCTAAGATAATCAAATTCTTTCATTAAAAAAATAAGATAATCAAATTCAGTAGAAACATAATTGATTAGTGGATTTTTTGTTTGGAATAATAATTATATATTTCTCTTTTTATTTTGATGGGTCATATATATTTGCCACAAATTATATTACCACTTATTTTAGTACGTTTTTTTTTATAATAAAACTACATTATACCTTTGCTCGATTTTTTTAATTATATTTAAAAAAAATATGCACACCAAAAAAATATTTTAAAAAATCTTATGTTTAATTTGATGACTCTAATTAAAAAAATCTTACTTCTTAATCATATAATATTGCCTCAATCTAAATGAATATGACACGTATGCAAAAATAACACCATTTTAATCCAACAAATGTTACGAATGCGAATCGCATCAAAGATCGTTATCTTACGTTTAATTTGATGACTCTAATTAAAAAAATCTTACTTCTTAATCATATAATATTGCCTCAATCTAAATGAATATGACACGTATGCAAAAATAACACCATTTTAATCCAACAAATGTTACGAATGTGAATCGCATCAGAGATCGTTTTCAGGCCTTTGTTTTAGTGTTGTGCAATTTTTTTAATAAATTTTATTATATGAAACAACTTTAAATTAATATAAATTACAACTCCATATAAAGTAAATATAAAAATAAAATAAACCTATTACTCCATGTTGTGCAATTTTTTAATAAATTTTATTATATAAATTTCTTAGGAAAATATTATATCAAAGTTGAAATTAAATTCATCAACGTAGGTGGAAGGATTTGGTATGCAAAATATTATATCTACATCGATCAAGGGATAGTTGATTGAATAAGCAGATCAATTGTTTTAAAAGTTATAAGGTTCTATTGAATAAAATATAATTCATAAGGTTATATTGAATATATTATGTAAAAAGATAAGTTTTTAGTTAACTATATTGGATTATTAATTGATGTGGCCCAGAAATATAATACCGCTTTAATCCAGAAAATGTCACGCGAGCAGAAATAATCCCGCTTTAATCTAGAAAATTTCGTGACAGCGAGGTCGCGTCAGTGGCCTCTGTTTTAGTATTTTATATAGATATAGATAGATATAGATAGATAGACATAGATATAGATAGATAGATATGCAGATTATGATCTACACAAAATTTTATCATAAAAGTTATAAAGATTAGGAGAAAAGATAAGTTCTACGGCTTGATATTGGCTTCGGTTGCGGTAGCTCTAAGAATACCTTCAAGGCTGTGAGGATTTACATCCCTTTTATTCTTATTCAAGCCAGATTTGGATCATCCATTCTACCTTTTAATTTGCAACATTCATGATAATGTTTATTTTAATTCTAAAGGTAAGTTTATGAGTTCAAGTAGAATTAGAGTTGAAAGATTATAAGATAAAATTTTATCTTATTGAATATAAAATGATTATTAATTTAAACTATTCATTTAAGTTATTGTCAATGGAATTAGGGTGAACCCATAAGATGAACTGTGATTTTGGTAAATAAAATTTTGCATCTTTAAAAAATTTCTCCCATATGATGATATGTGATTTTGGTAAATAAAATTTTGTATCTTTAAAAATTTTCTTACTATATAGTAGTACGTATTCACTATTTAGCTTTTAACAAAAGATGTATATATATAATATTTTTAATACTTAAATTTTGACTTATTCACCAATATATACTTTTAAATTAATGTATTAAATAATGATGTGTTAGGGGTACAATTAATTTTTATATATCTATTTTCAAGGTATTTTATAAATATTATATTTTGAATTATTTTATAAACCTATCATTGCCAATACCGTAGTATACCACTTTACATGTATTATTTAAGGTCATTCCTACTTTTACTCTCAACTGATCAAGTCTTGCCTAATTAATCCGACATAAACATAAGCAAAAAAAAATCAATCAGGACAAATAAACAAACAAATACCATGGAAATCAAAATTAAAATAAATGAGTTTCAAAGATAAACTCAAAGGAACTATATTTTTTATCATGGTACATATTTATATAAGTATAATGTTATATTGAATAGATTATGTAAAAAGATAAGTTCTTAACTAACTATATTCGTTTATTAATTGACGTGGGCTAGAAATATAATACCACTTTAATCCAGAAAATGCCACATAAGAAAAAATAATCCCGTTTAATCCAGAAAATTCCGTGGCAGCGAGGTCGCTTCAGCGGTCTCTGTTTTAGTATTATATATATATAGATGAACAATTTCATAAATTTATAATTAGAATGTATAAATTAATTGTGTATGAAAATAAATAGGCCCCAACAATATACATGTGGTCATTGTTCAAGTAAGTTTATGTCACAATCAATCCAAAGTTTGTAATTTTTTTCTAGGATTCTTGTATGGATAACATTGTGATGATGTTCTAACAAATTGATGAGAACATCGTCGCAACATCAGTTTGGTTTGGAGGCTCTTAGGATACGACAACTAAAGAGATGGAACTTAGTGCCATGGAACTATGGAGGAGCCAAGGTTTTATCTCGGCCACAGATAACTCACAGCCTCAAACCTTGGCCTATAAACATGCCCAAACATGACTAGAATGAAGAATTAGCTTTTTCATATATGATTCCATAATGGAGCTATGTTGTGAGCAAGAATAATTCAAAAAAAAAGTTTAGCTCATTTTCTAAACGAGCTGAATATGAACAGTTAATACTTAGCTTGTTTAGTTCAAATAATAACCTACATCACGTCAGACAAAAAAATACTACCTCCGTTCAAAATTATAAGTCATTTTAGGTGTTTGCACACATATTAAGGAAACCACAAAAGTGTTATTTTTATACCTCTCATTAATTATCCACAACCAATAACATTTCATAAAACAAATCAAAAAGTTGCTTTTCTCTTAACCCAATGCCTAGAAAACCTAAAAGGACTTATATTTCTAAACAAAATTTTAACTCTAAAAAGACTTATATTTTTGAACGGAAGGAGTATCATATAAAAATAAAAGTGTCATATGCAAGAATAAGTTGGTAAGAAATGCGAAAAAAAAAAAAACGAAAAGGGGATGTAATGACAATGATATATTATAGGATAATATATACCGGATAGCATTCGACGATGATACGACTACAAGGAATTGAGCAATGATGAAAGACATGGATAGAATAATAAAGCCTACCCGAATTTTAATTTCTGGTTATGTGCCGGATTATAGCTGCGATGATGAAAGACATGGATAGAATAATCGAGCAACATATGCTATATAGACAACAGTTAAGATGTCATCAATGAATAAATGATGTGATTTTTCGATCAAATCTCATATCGACAATGCTACTTGGATGATCGACTGATTGAACTTAAGTTCTTGCACATGCATTCATTATTCCACTCCTTCAGGTCATATAATCACAGACCCCCTACACTCCCCCCTCCTTTGGCAAGCTAAGTTCCAATAAATCATCGGTGATAATAAAAGGGAAGTTCCTACACGACTTGTTGTTGGTCCTCTTAACTATAGCAGGGGTAGGCGAAGGGGAAGTCTCCTTCTTGAAACCCGTGTACTTAAGAATCTCCTCTTTAGTATAATTGTTGATGCCATTCGTAAAAGCACAGGTGGACTGATATCAGGACCCGAGTAAGACTTGAAAGAAGCGAAGCAATCCATGGTGGAAACTGAGTCAAATGACGATGTCCCATGAGATGGAGTCATAAGCTTATCTTCCCTTTTCCTTAGATGATGCAACTCTGAGATTTTGTATTCTTTTTTGTTTGATAAGACTTTTACTCTTTCTTCGGATTTATGGTGTTTCCTTATATGTTGTAACTCTGAGATTTTTGTTGTAACTTTTTGTTGAGATTTTTATTTTTTCTTCGGGTATTTACTTTATCATTGATTCATGTATCTTCTATAATACGTGTGGACGCTGCAAGTAGTCTTAAATGAGCAGAGTAAGAACACTAGGGCTAATAAACGAAAGTATGACATGCTTCTGAGTGTAAGCGTTTTCGTATAATTCCCGTTCCTAATCATACATATTCACCGAACCAAAAACACCTTAAATAACACATCTGGCCATTGAAAAATTCCGGAAAAAGTTTTTCTATCGAATGTGCTGCAGGAGGGAGATTGATCGATGTTATGTTGCTTCCCTGCTGGCACTGGACCCTTTGCAGGTGAATTTACCTCCATGTTGCTTTGTTTTATCATCTTTTTATGGCAAAGTGTTTTGTCTCTTCGGACACATCCAATTCCATAAAATGTTTTTATCACCAAGAACTTCATTTTATGGCTTGTGCTCCTATCATAAAGTCTCAAATCCCCCCCCCCCCCATGTCAGATTGTGCAGCAAGAACTGCTTACACTGTCATTCGTGCCCTTCCTACATTCGTGAACCACTGGTTGTATATGATGTGTAGCCCACTAGCCCCTGTTAAAGATGTTGTAAGAGGAACTCCATTTTATGCCTTCTGCTCCTAGCACAAAGTCATCATGGTGTGCATGTTGGCATTCGTCTTCAAAGCCCTAAGAGGCTAAGACCCATTTGTTGATATTGTGGATTGAAGTCGAGATCTTCATACATGATGTTGCATATTGCAACTAGATTAACAACTTGAATCATTGGATATATTGATCGTTACAATGTATGTTCCACTCGATGTGGTAATAAACATAGCTCCTACTTGATGTATGTATTTCAGAAATTGAACTAAAAGAAGAAATCAAAAACTATATTCCAGTTATGAATCAATCATAGCTATCACTGAAAGAGAGACTATTGTTCCTCCCAAATAGAAGCATGGATTCTTGAATATTATAGAACAAAAAGGGCTACTTGTTCTCATGCTCAAACAAATCCATTTACAGTAACTAAGGACTATGTAACTTCATCTAGCTAACTTCATGGTCAGGATAGAGTTCCTTCATCTCCTCGGATACAACTTCATCACCCTCCTCAAGGAGCTTCTAGATAAGAAAGGCTTGGAATGATGCACTGTTGTTGTCCAGTCCTATTCCAAAGATCAAATGCGTAAGGAATTTTTTCTTCATTTCCTCGAACTTGTCACGTGGAATTGGAAGACCCGATTCCACAAATTCCTTGCATAATCTTGCGTCTTGTTGGCTTACTGTAGTTCCTAAGCCTTCCTTGAGATCACTTGCTCTTCCTAGTGCTTTGAGCAAACTCGGAGTTACTAATCCATTGACAATCAACACCAACAGATTCAACACCAGGATACATTTGACGACTATAACTTTCGCCACACTCGTAGGGTGTATATCCTCATAACCTATGATAATTCACAAATTATATCAAATGTAAATAGTGTTGACTTGATTTCATTTTTTTTATTTATTGAAATTGGAACACGGCATTACAAACTTAGTTAAAACGAACGTACCTATGGTGGTAATGGTCGCAATCGCAAAGTAAACCGAGGTGATGTATCTACTTCGAACAGAAAGATGCTCAAAGTTTCTGTAGTCCGTTGATCCCATGACAATGCTGCCCATCCATGAGCTCTCCTTGTGCGTTGATTAGGAGGTTGTGTAGTACAAGATACATGCAGCCACATGAGACCGGTATAGATCCAGGAGAACCAGTTGCATGAACTTGCAATTGCAACGCCATTTAATGCTCTTCAACGATATGTCATGGCGTATAATAGATTGTCAAATTCTACTGAGGTAAATCACTCCGACCCACAACATGGAGACGGTATCTTGTTACTCTATGCCTAGGAAAAGAAAATGACAATAAACAAAACCCAACAGATTTAACACCAGGATACACTTGACGACTATAATTTTCGCCACATTCGTAGGGTGTATATCCCCATAACCTATGATAATTCACAAATCATATCAAATGTAAATAGTGTTGACTTGATTTCGTTTTTTTTATTTATTTAAATTGAAGCACAACATTACAAACTTAGTTAAAACGAACATACCCATGGTGGTAATGGTCGCAATCGCAAAGTAAACCGAGGTGATGTATCTGCTCCGGACAGAAAGATGCTCAAAGTTTCTGTAGTCTGTTGATCCCATGACAATGATGCCCATCCATGAGCTCTCCTTGTGCGTTGATTAGGAGGTTGTGTAGTATAAGATACATGCAGCCAAATGAGACCGGTATAGATCCAGGAGAACCAGCTGCATAAACTTGCAAATGTAACGCCCTTTAATGCTCTTCGACGATCTGCCATGGCGTACAATAAATTGTCAAATTCTTCTGAGGTAAATTACTCCGACCCACAGCATGAAGACGTTATCTTGTTACTCTATGCCTAGGAAAAGAAAATGACAATAAACAAAACCCAACAGATTTAACACCAGGATACACTTGACGACTATAATTTTCGCCACATTCGTAGGGTGTATATCCCCATAACCTATGATAATTCACAAATCATATCAAATGTAAATAGTGTTGACTTGATTTCGTTTTTTTTATTTATTGAAATTGAAGCACAGCATTACAAACTTAGTTAAAACGAACGTACCTATGGTAGTAATGGTCGCAATTGCAAAGTAAATCGAGGTGATGTGTCTGCTCTGGACAGAAAGATGCTCAAAGTTTTTGTAGTCTGTTGATCCCATGACAATGATGCCCATCCATGAGCTCTCCTTGTGCGTTGATTAGGAGGTTGTGTAGTATAAGATACATGCAGCCACATGAGACCGGTATAGATCCAGGAGAACCAGCTGCATAAACTTGCAAATGTAACGCCCTTTAATGCCCTTCGACGATCTGCCATGGCGTACAATAAATTGTCAAATTCTACTGAGGTAAATCACTCCGACCCACAACATGAAGACGGTATCTTGTTACTCTATGCCTAGGAAAAGAAAATGACAATAAACAAAACCCAACATATGATAATCATAGTTCATAAAATAACATTCTTTTTATTTAAAAAAATAAAAATCTTAACAAAAAGTTAAATTTACCCGGTAGATTATATCCCAAGGTATGAGAGAGACCAACTCGAGCAAAACGAACAAGTCAAACCTAACAAAAAATAAAGAAAAAGGGTAGAAAAACAAAACAAGCTAATAACGTACAATAAATATATAATGACAAAACAAATTGAGATTACCTGGTAAGGATCCAAGGTAAAAACTTATTCAAGTCTTGTTTTTCCTTGTAGTTGATCTTGACGATCCCAATATAATTAAAAAGAAAAATGACGGAGATGGTATGGTAATATTCACCCCAGTGAAGGCCCACGACTTTTTGAAAAATCTAAATTGGAGTTGGGAGATAACGACAAAGCACACTCGGCACAGTAGAATGTCAAGTCTCCACAAAGAGGCATGCCAAGCGGCAACAACTCGATCTCTAGCCCTAAATTAGCAAGCCCATCAATCAACATGAGTGGAATTATTCGTTTATTCAATACTATGAATTTAGAGGAAGACAACTCCATTACTACTAAGCTTAAGAGAAATACTAATTTTGTGGAGGGAAACTTTGTTTGTGAAAAATAAGATATTTCTCATTGTTTAGATCTTATTAGAGTAATCTATTATTCCAAAAAAAATATTGGGACTAACCCAATTTAATCAAATACACTTGGCCCATACCCAATAAAGCCCATCCATTAATATAAAATCTGTTATGTACCAATAAATCTTGTTGATTTCACAAATCTATCTACTATTATACAAAACAGTTGGGCCTAACCCATCTAATCAAAATAGTCAGCCCATTCCCGATAAAGCTCGTGAATATAAAATCTATTATGTTATGTACCAATAAATTTTTCGATTTCACAATTCAAAAATGTATCTATCTATCTATTTATGAATCAAATCAAATCAAATGTATATATATTTATATTTGATTACTTTTTGTTAAAAAAAATAAACTATATGTGATCATTAGGTGCATGGGCAATAAAAGACCGATTAAAACGAAAGCAAACGCTACAATATCAAGCAGGAGCTAAGAAAGCCCTACATTTGAATTGATGCTCTATCTATGATATGAATGGATGAGAGGTTGAAGGTGTTGTATAGAATTAATAAATCAAGAATAATCCATGCATAAAAAAAACAACAAATTAAACAACCGAAGACCAACATTGAATAAATTTACGTGGATTCAAAACCAAAAACAAAGTGAATTGTCAACGGAAGACCAAAGTTGATTGCTTTTGTACGTGGATTCAAAACCAAAGCAAAGTGAAACGTGTCTGGCCAGACAGAACAAATGAATCGATGGAAGACCAAATTAAGTTGATTGCATTTGTGGATTCAAAACCAAAAACAAAGTGAATCATGCAGAAACAAATATATGAATCGATATGAAAGACCAAAGTTGATTGCTTTGTGGGTTGGGATCCAATGCATGAAGATCCAACCGGGACCACTAGTTTGCAGATTCTTACCTCAACGTTTTTTTGGTGGAGATGAGGCTCACAACCTGCACTCACTCCTGCAAGCCTCCATCCACTCACACTCACTCATTCACCTCTATTTTAATATTGTATGAAGTATTTAGTTAGTGATTAATTTAGGGCTTGTTTGGTATGGATTACTGAAAATAAAAAAATCATTAATTGAAATGGACAATTTTAGTGTTTTTGTAGGCTAAAAATTGGTAATCGGAATGATTGTCGGTAATCACCCATTCCCATTTTAAGGGTTGATTCCATTCCTTTCCAAAAGGTGGGGAATCCTTCATTCCCACAAACACAGCCCTCACCCTCCTTCATCTCTTTCTCCTCCATCCGCCCTCGTCCATATCTATGGTCGTCGGCGTCTTCCATCCCTATCGTCTCCTGCATGACACCCATATGTCCAGATCTGCCCTCGTCCTTCTCCATCTTCCTTTGTCCAGAGTTGCCCTCATCCTCCTCTGTCCAGATCTATGGTTGTCAGCGTCTTCCGTCGACGTTGTCTCCTGCACGATCCCTCTGTCCAGATCTGCCCTCGTCCTCCTCCATCTCCCTTTGTCCAATTCTGCAGGGCTCGCTCGGTTGCTCCGCCATCGTCGCTGCCCTACCCTCCCTCCTTGTTGCAGACGACCACCGTCACCACCCAGCCTGCCCTTCTTGTTACAATCGACCACCACCACTGCCCAACTCGCCCTTCCTGTGCAGTCTGATATATAACAATTGACTAGGCGGGTCAATTGCTAAAAGAAACGCACGATCTTGTGTATGCTCCTTGCTTTCTGTGAATTGATGCCAAATAAATTACATCCGGATTGACATTCGAAGCCGGTAGTTGTCGCCTCTAATCGATGCTCACATACGCTACCGCTGCCCACACTTGAACTAATTAATGAGTAAGGGCCTGTTTGGTAGGAGCGTTTTAAAGCTGAAGATAAAGCATTTTGTGATTCCCGAGGAGAACGTCTTCATTTTGTGTGTTTGGCAGTACACAACGTTCTTCAACACACCCAAAATTTCATCTCCCCGGTACGCTTGCAGAGCTTTTCATCCACCGCTCCCCATGGAAGCGTTCGATTAAATTGAGGAGCGTTACAGATGGGAAAAGCCTGAATTATCCTCTCCTCTCTTCTATTTCTCATCTTCTTCGCCGATTTTCAATAATTATAATTGCATCTCGATGGAGAGAAGAGGGCGAGGACTGGTGCTGATGTTATCAGTTGCTTTAAATTTTCATCTAGATTATAATCTTAAGCTAGATTAAAAAATATGCGTGCCAAACATGCCCTAAGTATAAGTAATTAATCCTTGCTGCCTATAATTCGTTGAATATGCCAATGGAATCAAATGATCAACCCACTCCACGAGGACCACGAGTTGACTTGAATAGATGATGACATGGTCAATTCGATCACACCAGCCACAACTAAAATCGTTTGCTCGTAAATTTAGTCAATAATTTCAGCTTGACTAATTAATGCCGCGTAGGATGAACAATTGACAAAAGTTAATTTGTGTAAGATATCTGCTATGTATTTTCTTTGATGCAATAAGGTGCCTGATTCATTTCTCATGATCTCAAGTCCCAGAAAGTACCTTGCTAAAATAAGGTCCTTGATAGTGAATGCCTTGTTCAAAGCATTCTTAGTTGATTTGATCACATCTTCATCATCACCTGTCAGTAGTAAGTCATCAACATAGACCACTGCAACGACTACCCCTTTTACAACCTTTTTAGTGAACAAAGAGTAATCTTCCATGGACTGGACAAACCCAAGTTTCATTAGGAACCTGCACAGTTATGCATTCCATTGTCTAGAGGTTTGTTTAAATCCATCAATAGACTTCTTTAACTTACACACTTGACCAAGCTTTCCCAAAGTGTAGCCTTCAGGAGGTCTCATGTATACTTCTTCTTCTAGATTGCCATGTAGGAAGGCATTGTTTACATCCAACTGATGTAAAGGCCAACCTTTAATAGTAGCAACGGATAATATAACTCTTACAGTGGCAAACTTGGCCACAGGGGAAAAAGTGTGCTTGTAGTCTTTTCCCTTAATTTGGTTATAGCCTTTAGCTACTAACCTTGCCTTATATATATATATATCTCTCTACTGAACCATCAGGTCTATATTTGACCTTGTACACCCATTTGTTGCCTATAGCTTTCTTTCCATCAGGTTTCCACTAAATAAATCTCTAAACACAATGTCAAATAACAATTTGATATCTCCCATTAAAAGTTCTATTTTCCATGGACATTTACCATGCATTATTTTGTAGGTGTCGAATGATGGTTTGTGAATTATCATAAAGCTACTCATAAAGTAAAAATAATTTTAGAAAATCACATTTGCCATTATTTTAGAAAAGTACTTAACAAATAAAAAAACGGTTATATAGAAACACACTATCAAGTTAATCTACTACTCGACATTATCCAGGCCATCCACATGACAATATAAGAAAAAACAAACAAAAATCAACCAACAATTATAAAGTTTTACACATGCATAACAAATTCTTTTCAATATTTACGGATTTGAACCCAGATGAAGTTCTAACCATCTGTCAGAGAAAAAAGAACGAATGGATCTTGTAGGATTCCCAAGAAGTTCTTCTATTTCTTCCGGCCGAAGCGGATGATTCTTCATCTGCTTTATGCTTTAAGTATTTTTTTTATAGATATCGTGTATCCGTTTTCTCAGTAAAGAGAAGGCGGAATTTTTTTTAAAAAATTAAAAACCGGCTTTGCAAGCAGTTTCAAAAGGTTTATCGCTGAGAATAGAGAGCAAAAGAAGAATAAACATAAACAATATTTAGCTAAATTTATAGGTTGTCATGTGATTTGGCGGGGCATAAAAAAAAGGAAAATTAATAATAAAAAATATTTAAATTCAAAATTCGTCATATGGCTCAATATTTTACAAAACCATTAGCAATTTCCTGTATATATATAGATTCAAATCATTCTTAGGGTAGTTTTGCTTGAAATAAACTTCTATATATTCCAATTAAATTTCACTTTTAATTGACTCTCTCACCCACACGGCCACACCCATATATACACACGTACATCGATCTCTTCCTACTACTTAGCACCACAAACATAGCAAGAGAAATATTACAAGTGACCAATTAAGATTATATATAGTATGGAAAAGAAGAGAGATTCAAGTTATAAGAAAGAAGGTAAAGTCGTCTCTTTGTGCCTCAACAATCTTGGCGGACTACTAGTGTTTACAGCGGCAGCCATCGTTGTGGGAGGGCGGATAAAGGCGACGAGGGCGAGCCAGCTGGCGACAGCGTTGTTCGTGTTCGGAGACTCCCTGGTGGACGTCGGAAACAACAACTACCTTCAGCTGTCGCTGGCCAAGGCCGACTTCCCCCACAACGGTATCGATTTCCCGGCTTCCAAGCCCACCGGCCGCTTCAGCAACGGCCGAAACGCCGCTGACTTCATTGGTACGTACTTAAGTTTATCAACCTTCGATCTCCTCCATCGCGCCTTCGTTCATAATTTTGCCTTTTTTAATTTAATCAAGTCCGAGATTCGATTTGAGTTTAGAGTAATAAATATATATAGAGATTTGTTCAATGCCATTAATTAACTCAAAAGTCTCTTACTTAGTGCCATTACACATAGTATTCATCATTTTAAATACTCCCTATCCTATACTCCCTCAGTTAATTAAAAAAAAATGTCGATTAGGGGATAAATTTTTGTTAAATACTCCTAAAAGGTGAAATTTTAACTAAGACCTTGTCTGGTCAAATGTAGAAATTGTACTTTCTGCTAAGTAAGTTCCTAGGAAGTTTAAATTCCCATGAAATCTACTCCTAGAAAGTATAAAAATGTGTTTGGTTAAAAATAAATTTTCATAAACTCAATTACCATCTATATTTTGTTTGGTTAAACATTAAAATTAGATTTTTGTTATTAAAATTTAAAAGAAATAAAAAAAAAATAGAGGTTTTCATCTCATAGTCTCATGATAAGTTCAATTCTACCAATTTGTGGGAATTGGAATTTCCAGCAATTGAAATTCTTTGGTCTTTTCATTTGCAAAAAGAATATCAAATACATACATTGACATCATATTTCTTGAGATTTTGTACTTCCCGGGAGAGAGAACTCATCAAACAAGGCCTAATTAATTTGAGATAATTGTAGATGAAATTCTATACTCCGTATATATGATCCAATTAAACGATAGTAATAATTTAACTATTTTAGGGCTACCATTAATATAATTTCTCTTTAATTATTCAAAAAGTTAGGAAGTTTTGATGAATTATATATGCAGCTAGCGTAGCTAGGTAGCTGCAGGTCACATGCCAACTGATCTGTTCTGATCGAATTGATGTGTAATTAGCATTACACGTACGTACTGTGTTTTTATTTGTCGGGATGCATCCAATTCAAACTCTCTGGTTTTAAATTATCTGAATTTGATCAGGTTCCTATATATTCAAAGGATCTTTTGCCTAATTTAGCCCGTGAATTTCAACTGTCGGTTTATATGTATATATTTGCGCGCAATTATTATTCTCCGTCTCCTTTATTTTGTTATTTTCCTATAAATCAAACCTCATGCGTTATTCGAGCTCGAGTTTGCACTTTCATTTAATCCCGCGGCCGGGACAATATTTTCATCTTTTATTCGATCGGTACTTTACTTAAATGGGAATTAATCAAGTTATTACTGTACTATTAACTAGCTAGACTGATAATAAAATATCATAATTATATACACTGGCGGATTTATAAATTTTTTAAATATTTTACTTAAATATATTGAAAAAAAAACCTTACATTTGCGATTTCTATAGTTATTTTTAGTTGGACAAACTAAAAGAAATAAAAAATATAAAAGAATGTCTCTGGCAAGAGTTTAAGGGGCTTAATTAATTAGTATATAAAATATTGGGTAAGGTAAATTTCTTATGAGAAAAATATATTAGAAAGAAGTTTTTGTGAGTTGAGAGAATCGAAAGAAAAATGTTCATTTTTATGAAAAATAAGGTTTTATTTTTGGTGTAATATGATGTTATAATTGGGCTTGGATTGTAGTGATTGGGCCGAAGGCCCATAAATGTAACAAATCGAGCTTGGGTATCGAGGAATGAATTGACTTCTTACCCTCTCCTTCTAAGTGTGTTTTCTCCAAAATTTCATTTAAGGGATAGAGGAGATCTCCACCCCTCCACCTCCTCTACCTACCTCCAAGGTAGAAAAAAAGGCCCTATTTCTACCCCTTCCACCTCCTCCACCTCTTAAAAAGAGAGGAGGAAAACAGGGCCTAAGTTCTATCTCTGCCTCTCCTACCTTCTATCTCCATCTCTCCTATCTGCCCCTCCAATCTCTATCTTCCTCGATCTTCAATCTCACAAAAATCTATGATATGAAAAATATGATAAGAGGGAAATGATTAATTAAAAGAATGTAATGACTGGGTATCCTGCTCAAACAGACGATTTAAATAAGAAAATCAAAACAAATTTCATACAAGGCAGAATGGGGTAATAAATACTACCTCCGTTTAGAAATAGACGTCGTTTGATTTTTTGACACGTTTTTTAATAAGTTAAAAACTATATAAAATATTAATTTTTAAACAATTTTTTTTAATATAATATAAATCTCAAAAAAGTCAAATCGCATCTATTACTGAACGGAGGTAGTAGAATTTATAATAATACTCCGTATAATTTAAATTATAAATAGACTAAATTTATGTTGTTTTTCTTTATTTTTGTAATCTTATATATACCAAATGACCCCTTATAATATATAACATCAAACAAAATAAATACCCGTGGGATCGATATGCAACATGTGAGACACCAGTACATATATTTAACTTTATTCAATTAGCGGCTTATTTTAATGTCTGGCCTGTAGATTTTGTGATAGGTTAGATTCTTAATTAGATCAAATTAAGGTATATATAAAAGGTGATAATTAAGTCGGTTTGGGTGTATTACATTTTATCATTATTGAGTTGGCTTAATCTTGATCTTTTATTGATTATATATTATCTAATTGGTTTAAATTAGGTCAATTGAAAGTCGGTTGAATTTAGGTACGAGAGTCACAAATAAAGATTTACTGTATTATTCAATAAATCATCTTGTGAAATTGATTGAATTAATTTGAATGATGAATGAATGGAGGAAGCCGAGAAAGTAGGTCTACCCAGTCCACCACCGTATCTCTACTTGCAGAGTAGCCTTATTAACAACTTCCGCAGAGGTGTTAGCTTTGCCTCCGGCGGTGCCCTACTCTTCAACTCCACTGTTCAACCACCTTACGTACGTAACGTTTCAATCTCCCCCTAAAATTCATATCTTCCTACAATCTTATCTTAATACACACATGTTGATTGATATGTATATATGTCCAGAAGCAGTCCATCCCCTTCACCAAACAAATAGAGTACTACTCGATGGTTCGCAATGCCATCGCTTTGCAATTAGGGAATTCCGCTTTACGAAAGCTCCAGTCTAAGGCCATCCACGCCCTAGTTATTGGCAGCAATGACGTTCTCGGTTACTATGGTTCGGCTTCCGACTTCCCCACCAAAATGACTCCCACCCAGTTTGTTAGTTTGATGATTAACACCATCCAAATGCAGCTCCAGGTATATATGTAACTATAGTTTTTGTTTTAGAAATTAATTTATAGACAAATATATGTGTCAATATATGTTGGTATTCCTTAATTTGTAGCATCTATACGACATTGGAGGCCGAAAGTTTGCGGTGATGGGGGTAGGAGTGGTTGGTTGTTGCCCATCGCAAAGGGCTAAAAGCGATACAGGAGGATGCAATGCAGCTGCAAATGCCATGGCATACGAGTACAACTTGGGACTCCGGTTGGTTCTGGAGCAACTAAGAGCCAATCTTAGAGGATTTCGCTACACTTACTTTGACACCTATAGTGTGATGCTCAACTTCATTCAATATCCAACCTATTACGGTATGAATTGAATTGCACTTGTTATCGATCACCATCTATAATAGCTAGATAGTTAACCTCACTAGGCCTTACTAATCGGGACCGAAATCTTTGACATTGATGCAGGATTCAAAGAGGTGAAAGTGGCGTGTTGCGGATTTGGAAACCTAAACGCAAAGGTGGGTTGTTTACCCATTTCAAAGTACTGCGCCAACCGAAGTGAATACTTGTTTTGGGACTTGTATCATCCCACGGAGGCAGCTGATCGGATTGTCATAGACACCGCCTTTGATGGTCCCCAACCGTACACATACCCGGTGAATCTAAAGAAGTTAGCTTCCATATAATAAACACAAAACATATACCAATCGATTGCATTTGGAGCAATTCAAATTAAAGATCGATGATCCAATTAACCAACATATATATACAATTCAAGTTGGTAATTAACCTAGCTTCATCAAGCAATATGTGTGTGTGTGAAGATGGAGACTTACTAAAAATATATTTCAATGTATTGTTAATTAATTGTATACATGCATTATGCCTATATTAGTGTATTGGGAGATACGTACCCTTGGTGAACTTGTAATGTCATCTCTTTTACTAGCTAGCGATCATTTGGTAACAATATTGCTAAACAAATGCTACACTATAGTAGTCTAGATACTAGTTAGTATATTAACCAGTTTAAAACCAAAACGTACAACAAGCATATAAGATGTGAATCGTAGTATAACAAGTGTCAAATCTCAGGACCGTGTGATTATCAATTTGCACGATTATCTTAACTAAACTAAGCCAAATAAAAGCAAATAATATTGGGAATTTCTAAGACAAAGAAATAAGAAAAAAAAAATTATACGCCCATTAATTCGGTCTTTTCATATAATTTGGTCCGTCTCTCCGCGTCTCTCCTTTCCTCCTATATGTGCATACTGCAATTCCTGAAATAAGTTCAAGAGGTAAGCTTTCCACTATCTTCTATTTATTTTGATTTTCTCTCAATTTGTTCTTGTTGAGTGAATCTCGCTTTGAATTCTGAATAATCCCGTTTGGATTCGATTCTCAAATTCTGTAGATAGGGTTTCAATTACTCTTATGAAATTGTCACTTGCTCTTGTTCAATTTGGGTGGAATTCATTATATGAATTGTGTATTGACCCATCTGATTATCCACCAAAACATATAACTTTTTATGCGTTGATTTTAATTGAGATTTGGAATTTCATTGATTGAGGGTAGTAGAACTCTTTTTTTTTGGCTTCAGGTTCATTCTTGATTCTTCGATTGCTTGTTGCCTGAACAACTTCAAGTGACATCTGTAAGACAAGTTCCTAGCTGGCCATCATATTCAGGTAGTTCTTTTGGAGATCCATTTTAGTGTTGAGACAACATGTTCTTGCACTTTTTTTCATTTTCTATTTTATATACTTATCTCTTCTGATATGGAGAAGTATGATGGTAGGATCTCCTGAAAAATTATACCTTTTAGAAGATGTTGTAGATTTTCCCTGTTAGACTTGCACATGATTTGAGTTACAGTGATAAATGGACATGATTTATGTCTGATGCTTGATTTAGAATCAGACATGATGAGTCGGCACTTGGCAGAGGAGATTGGTGGGTAATAGATATTTTATGTACGCTTTAGCATTTATCATGCAAGTTTTGGGAAAATAGAACACAGGCCTTGATTGTACTATTTTTGTTTGAGTTCCCATGTCCATGTCACATGGACATGGGCCATGTGTAATTTTTTTTAAATGCAACCATATGTTTATGTAACCCACATCTGAACACTCTGTTTGAGTTGAGTTACACAGCAGTCTTTCTCATGTACTGCTAATTGATTGTTTGGAATTGTGTCTGAGACTATTAAATACTACCATGCAACTCTTAACATGCCTAGATCAAATTAATTATAATCATCACTAAACAATCTTGCTCAGATCCCCTCTTTGTTGTGCTTGCAAAAAGAGAATGTGATTGGATTTTTTTTTTAAATTAGCCAAAAATTGAAAAGAAATTTGGAGATTAGCCATAGTGTTTTAAAAAGCTAGAGGCAACACAAGGCGATAGGCATAGTGGCATACTTGTAGCTTAAGTGGGCTTTAGAAGCTAAGGTGATGGCTTTTTCATAAAAAATCTCAAAACACCTTATAATTCAAGCTAAATGCTATAAAACGGAATAAAAACATATTGAAAACATATTATTGTACTAAAGTCAAGTTTTAGGTAGTAAACAAGTAGAAAAACCCAAATCCGGAGCATCACAAAATACTAAATATAAGTCTTAACAATAGAAGATTTAAGAATAGAAAGAAATCAAGCTGAATGGAAAGGACGGATGGTTAGGGGGTGGGTCAAGCAAAATCATATTCTTCCTCAATGTCTAGAAATGGAGCGAAGTCCCCATTTGTCCACAGAGTTGTATCTTAATAAAATAAAGGGAGAACAGAAGGCATGCATGAAGAATAAAGGGCTGATCATTTATGATACAAAGAGTTGCTAAAATCCTAAAACAAATTAGCAAAATATTTTCCAAATGAAAAAAAGATATGGAAAGATTGTATCCAAATAAAAGAAAGATTCTAATATATCATAATCAACCGAAATAAGGAGAAAAAAAAAGCCCATCGCTTTGAGTTTTTCTGCGCCTATGGTTTAAGCTGTGCTTGTGCGCTTTGGGTCGGCTTTTCCACTCTTGATGCGCCTGCCTTGGGCGGTGGCATGTGCGCCTTAGGCTTAAGCGCGCCTGGGCTTGGCTTTTTTAAACACTGCCAAGATGTGACAAGTCACTTGGTGCTGTTATTAGTTCGTTGTTGAAGTCACAGAATGCATCTCATTTACCAAAGCATCATGGAACTGACAAGTCATCATGCACGTCTAATGCACCCGTGTATAAGCGGAAATCGGAGAAGGCTTGAACAGGTCCGATGTTGGAATCCTCTACCAAGAGGCATAGTCCAAAAGGTGATTTGGAGTCAATCATCAAACATCTGTAGATCCTTGTTTAGAACAGCAAAAGGAGTGGTTAGTCTACTACCGGCTGGGTTAGTAATGCCTAAACATGATATAACTTTCTTCCCAAGTCCTGCTAACAACATCTTCTCCGCCACACAGTATACACAGAAGCCAAGCAAAGCTTCACAGAAGTTAGTGACTGTGCTAGCAGTGTCGACAACTCCCATGAGAATGGTGAAGGTTTCTTCGAAGGCAGGAAGACGAGTCTCCATAGAGGCAGTACCGACAGTGGGTTTAGCAATGTCGTTTATACCTCACCAGGTTAATGATGTAAGATGGGAGGCAATACAGGCTGTTCGGTCTCGCCATGGAATGTTGGAGTTTAAACACTTCAGAATGTTGATGCAATTAGGGAGTGGTAATATAGGCACCATGTATCTAGCCGAGTTGACTGGGACAAGAACTTACTTTGCAATCAAAGTCATGAACAAAGCACGGTTAGAGATCAAAAAGAAGCTTTTGAGGGCTCAAATGGAAACGGAGATTTCTCACCATCTTCATGATCAGTTCCTTCCCACACTGTACAGTCACTTTGAAACGGACACATCTGCTTTTTTGGTGATGGAGTTCTTCCCTGGCGGAGATCTTCATGTGCTGATTCAAAGGCAACTGGGGAGGTGCTTCTCCGAGGAGGCCACTAGGTATGACATGCTCAGTAATCCTTTCATTTCTTTGTTGTTTAGGATTGTTGCTTATTTGGTTATCATTTTAGTGCTTGTATAGTTGGAGGTTGACTGTCCATGGTGCTTATTTGGTTCACAATATTTGACAATTGTAAGTTGCTTCATTATTTTTTTAGTAACAAGTTGCTTCATTAGTTGACCCGTCAGGCCGTCACACATAGTATATAGCATGGATGCTTGGTGGGTATGTAGGCACATTGTTGATCAGCTATGATGGATTAATTATTCAAATTGCCAACTTTAAGGATTTGGTTCTTTGATAATACTTCATTTTCAATCTCTGCTGCCTTCATTTTAAGCATAGGATTAGTGAAAGAGAAAAACTTGCAGGATCTTTTTTTTTTTTTTTTTTATCAGCAAACTTGCAGGATCTTTGATTCCCAGATTCATTGAAACCAGTCTGGAGAATTGCTCATATCGGTTATAAAGTTACACAAATCACTTTACCAATTCATTTGATTCATTACACACAAATTCAGAATATGCCTTGTGTTGCTTAAACCACTACTTTGGGCCCGTCATGTTTTTAAGTTTAAGCTACCCACGTTTTTTTTAATCCAGCCAATTGAGCATGGTCAGTTAGCTACTTATGGAAGCATGCTAACTTACTATGCTTGTCAGTGGAGGCACCCTTGGTAGTGGTGGCCTCAAGGAGGTACTTTGATTTACCTATTTACATGGTTAAATTAGGCGCTTCTCACTGATGGTTGAAATTCCTTGATGCTAGGTAGCATCTGCAGAAGTAAATAACCTATGCTTCAGTGTCTTCTCGAATTCATAATAGTATCATGTGAATATAAAATTTAAAACTGGGAATTCAAGGTGGGTGAAACTTTAGCTTTATCAATAAGTTAATTTTTAGAGTGGATTCCATTTATGAACTCAAACAAAGATGGATGATAATCATGTCACTGACGTGTTGTTCTATCAAGAAGTTTGTTTTGGTCATACCCAACCAGAGCAGGGCCTCCTTAGTGAAAGCATAAAGGCTAATAAAACTTAGCCACCCTCTATTTTGTCCATATTGAGGTGAACAAATAATGTTACTGCATGACCGCAGTGTGATGGTTGGAGATGTGGCTATTGGAAGTGACCATCCGATAAGAATCCAAACGATGACAACCACAGACACTAAAGATGTCGCTGCAACAATAGGGCAGGTGAGCTATTCATGACATGGCCTGCATATTCAATGCGATCCTAAAGCTTGCGATTAATATGTCAGTTATAGTATAAATGCAGAACTGTGGTCAGATGCTTGTGAAAGTTTGTCTAATGGATCACCAATACATTATTTATGGTTTTATTTATAGATGATGAGAATTACTCATAGTGGGCCAGACATTGTTCGGATCACAATTCAAGGAAAGAGAGGCAGATGCTTGTTTTGAAATCAAGAACTCTCTTGTTCAGAAGAAGTAAGCTTTTGGTCCTGTTAGAAATAAAATAAAGCCACCAAACATACTCTCACCGTTTCTTGTTTTCAATATTGTCAATTTAAAAAAAAAAAAAACAGAATCATGTTTCTTTTATTCCCTCTTCTCTTAATTTTACATTGTCTTTGACAGAAACTCCCATCTTTTTTTTCCTTCTCTCTGCAGCTACAATATACCCCTGGTGGCAGTGGCAGATATCCATTTTGCTCCTTCAGTTGCTTTGAGGGTAGCTGAATGCTTTGAAAAAAATCGTTTTAACCTTGGAAATTTTGGTACTTGTTCAATCCTTATTGTTGTTGCTATCTGTCATGCCTGTTAGCTCTGTGATTTAAGAAAACTCTTTCTTTCAGCTGACAGACGGGCCCAGTTTGAACATCTACAATTACATTGAAGAGGACTACCAAAAGGAGCTTTGAGCATATTGAGCAAGTAAATGCCCTTCGAATTCATTCTCAAGAATAACATTAGGGTCAGTTCATGTCACTATAGTCATACTTGAAGTGAACCTGCAGTACTGATTCAGGAAGTCTAGAAATTGAGTTAACCCGTTTTTTTCTTCATGCTAGGAAAAGCCTTCATTTATATAGTCTTGATGGTACAACATCATTATGATGAACAGAATTAAAGGTCCAAATGTTTGTCATAGCCTTCTATTATTCATATGATTAGGTAAACTAGAAACATTAGATGATTTTTATATAGACAAAAAACATTGTCCTTAAAATGGCAGTGTGCCAGCTTGCATCATTTATGCTTTTATCCAAGTGACCATCGTAAATTGTTAACATTGTCCCATTGTTTATAGGTCGGTTAAGTGATATGCTAAAAAACAATCTTTATCTTTATAGATTATTATAACCGTAGAAGATGATTCCCTCAAACGAATCCTAATGTAAAAGTCCAACTAATTGTTATGAAAATAAGCAATGATATTGTACAATATCTTTTCTTATACACTTGACGTGATCTAAACCCAAACAGATTTGAAACCGGTAGGACCTTGGCTTTTACTTTTGATGTGGCTATAAATTGTGGCATCTTAGTTGAACATTAGTTTCATCTGTAATTAGGCACTACAAAATAATTCCTCAAAATATGTTTGCAGCTCACAGACGGTGGATTGGAGCAACTGCTTTGCATAGCACTGGAAAATATATCCCTGGAAATACTTAAAAAGGCTAATAAAACTTGACCAGCCTAGATTTTGTCCCTGTCGAGGTCAACAGATAATGTTAGTTATATGATTTCGTGTTTTCAGCATTCCCTTGTTCGTTTCGCTTAACATTTCAATGGTTTTTATTCAACTTAACAGGAGCCACAGTTAACCACATGCCAGCGTTTTGTAGCGTATATGAAACACATGCTAGGCTTTTGCTGTGTATATGAAATCCTTGTTTCTTTTTTTTATGAGGATTGCTACACACCTTATAGTTTGCCTTCTCTTATCTTTAAACTTATAATTTATGGTTTTCTGCACCCTTCGCTACTTTGAAGTAATGTATGATGCCTATTTGTTCCTAATAAAGATTTGAAGATTCTTAATGACCATTATATTATTTCGTGTTCTGATCATTTCAGCTCTCCAGCTGTTGAACGTTTATCAATATCTTGCACTCTCTTCTTGCTTACCTTAGTGATTCTAAGACAACTGACAGCCCGACATCTTGTCTCAAATCACTTTTGGCTTCTCGCCTACCATTTTTTACCCAGGGATCGACAACCCATCAGAAAGTCTTATCAGAACAAAGTTACGACTGTTTTTGAATTTCACTTATGAATCATTGCAAGATTTGAAGATATCCAAACTATTTGAGATAATTGTGGGATATCCTGTGTGGTCAGTTTGTATAGTTTACTTTCTTTTATCTTCTTTTAACCGGTAATTTATGGTTTTGTGCATCCTTGGCCACTTTGAAGTCAAGTCTGATGCCTATTTATTCCTAATGAAGATTTGAAGGTTCTTAATAACCATTATATTATTTCATGGTCTCATCATTTCAGCTCTTCAAGCTCCCCAGCTATTGAAGATTTAAAACATTGTCTTCATTACTGGACAACACTCTAAATTGGTGGATTCACCACTCTAAATTGGTGATTGTGGTTTGGTGATTTCCTCGACAGGAGCTGAGAGAATCGGCTACCTGGATGATCCCTACGTGTTTCCTTAGGTTTTAAATGATGCTTAATTGCTTATGGCTCCGTTCCCGTGGCAACCACTTGAAGGTTTTCTTTGTTCTTTTATGTTATTTTGCCTTACACGTACATTTTGTTTATATCTGTAGGATCTTGAAGTTAATTAGTTTTTTTTTTAATCATTACACTTAAGAAGCTTCCTGGGGCTAATATAGATGAATGACAAAACCAAATGAGATGGAGAGATGGTATGATTCAATCTCAAATGAAGCCACTTCATCTTCAAACCTTTGCCTTTTGTTTAGAATTTATTTTCATTATTGATTGATTGAGACAGACTCTTGATGCGGACTTCATCTTCAAGAAATCCACCAAACATTTGCACGGCCTTTTCAACCTAGTATTTAAAGACACTAAAGTCAAATTTCAATTTTGTTTCTAAAATGTTCCCTTCATAAATAAAGGTGTGTTTGGATTCCAATTGTGTTATAGTTATAACCTTATAATGCAAAGTATAAGGGTAGTGGTTGGTTTATAATCGGAAACGATATCTCCACCGCTAATTTTTACTATTTCCACCGCTAATCACCGCATAGGTATGCGGTGGGTTTAATGACAGTCAACGATCCCACCGCATACCTATGCGGTGGGTCGAGAAGTATACAAGTCTAAAACCGTCACTATAACCCACCGTATAGGTATACGATGGGTTTGAACCGTTACCATAACAGTCAAAACCGTCGCCATAACGATCCAAAACCGTCGCTATAACCCACCGCATAGGTATGCGGTGGGTTATGGCGACGGTTTTGGACCACTTCTACTAACCATTTACAATTGTCCAAAAACTGACCGTATGTATACGGTCGCCATAACTCACCGCATACCTATGCGGTGGGTTTGTATACGGTCATCGGATCCACCGCATGTATATGCGGTGGGTTTGGGAAAAAGTGGATTAAGACCACCGCATACCTATGCGGTGATTAGCGGTGGAAATAGTAAAAATGAGCGGTGAAGATATCATCACCCGTTTATAATGTGTTTAAGTTAAAGTGAATTTAAAATAAAATATACGGAAATTTCGCTGAATACTCCTGAGTTATCGGCTTTTTCGCACAGTGTACAACAGTTTTACCAATTTCACCGGGTACCCCTGAGCTTTTAGGCAATTTCGTGCCGTGCCCTTCCAGGCTTTACTTAACAGAGCTCCGTTAGTTTTTTTCAAAAAAAAAGGAAGAAAGAAAGAAAGAAAAGAAGGTCGATCAGACGATGAAGAAAGAAGAAATAAAAAAGACGATGGAGGCGATATCGACAGAGGAAGAAAGAAAGGGGAAGGCAAAGGTCGGCTGTATCGCAAAGAAAGGGGAAGGCAAAAAGTAAGATACGAGATACTTTAGGCAACCACCTCTCTCTCTCTCTCTCCCTGAGATCTCCAACTCGAAATTTCCGTAAAATATATTGTAATGACAACCTACAAATGTATTACGAAGTACTCGTTATTATTTAATAGAATCCAAAATTGATCAAAAAAGCCCGTCTAGCTCAGTTGGTAGAGCGCAAGGCTCTTAACCTTGTGGTCGTGGGTTCGAGCCCCACGGTGGGCGCATTTTTTTTAATACATCAACTATAATTCCTGTATGATCTTGTTTATGCTTTTTATCTGTTGGTATAGCGCAGATTTCGTCTATGGATATCCTTGGTGTTTACAGCAGTCTCCCATGGCCTGTGGATGAACATCCCCGACTATGATGCACCTGCATACCTTGTTAAGCCTCTGGCCTGGATAGAAACACCAGGTATATATGAAGGCCTCAGTTGACCTTTTAATGACTTTGCGCCTTCTCTTTACATCGGAACTTATTCTTAACAAGTTACATTTGTGTATATAATGTGTGTTGATGCTGTCACGCTCACCATTTCCCAAGGGAACCCTCTTCCTGATGGGCGACGGTCAGCCTATTTGTCGTTGCGACACATGCCAGATGGTGTGTTATAATAAGGCAACTATCCACATCAATACATTGTATATTTTAGTGCCGTTTTTGTCTATTTGTAAACACTTAAGCCTAATGAAACAACTCTTGTTGCTTGTTGAATGATGCCAGGTTATCTGTGATCACCTAGGATTGGGGGTCAAGACCGGTCTTCCATTCCTTACATCTGCCACACCAAGGCTAGCAACCACTGTCTTGTGTAGGCCCGTCTAGCTCAGTTGGTAGAGCGCAAGGCTCTTAACCTTGTGGTCGTGGGTTCGAGCCCCACGGTGGGCGTCACTTTTTTTTTATAAAAAAATTCCTCAACTGAGGTTTAATCAAGATGATGGTCACAATTTGTGACTCTCAAACAAACACCTTTGTTTTCCCATGGGGCAAAGAGACTCTGACTTTGCAGGCTATGTTCAATCTTGTTCAGAGATCGTAGATGTTCCGATGAGGACCTTCCGCAATTAGCTAGATGGAGCAATGTGAAGATCTCCGATGCCAAGGTCTTATAGACTCTTCCGAAAAGGCTTTCTTGTGGTGCTCTTACTGTGCATTTGCTAAGCTTGAAGGAAGAGATCTTGAGTCTTTTTGCGCGATGTACAGAAACGAGTGAGCTCGTTCGGTTTGATTGTTCCACTGAAATGTATCAGCATCAGCGTGTTATTAGGCAGTTCAGGCTGGATGCATGGAGACACCCCTGTTGACAACATAGCAAAGGCTACAAACCGGAATACCTCAGCGTCATTTCAGCCAACTGTTGACAAGCTCACAATGGTGGATTGTGATCCTCCTCCGGGATTTCCTCCCTGCATTCAAGTCCCAAGTGTTGCCAATTCCTGATTCCGACAAGGACTGCAGCGTGGCGATGATGGAACAATATCCTAATCTTCTTGCTTCTAAAACTGTGTCAAGAAGGGCATGTCCATCTTCAATTGTATCATGAGATTCAGATGTAGCAGTAGAAGTTAAAGACACGCGCTCAATGCACAGAATCGAAGAGCCTGAAAGAGCATCCACTGAGCAAACTTCCCCCTTGACGAGTGCACAGATTGAGGCTGCTGACGAGAATTGTGTTCCTCGTGGATTCGTTTCCGGAGCAAAACGTGTAAGCATAGATGGCACCGATGAAGACCATGATGATGAATCCATTGAAGCAATGGACATTGTGAACGGATCAATACACGAAAAGGGCAATGCAGTAGATGCCAAAGACGAAGTTTTAACAGGTAGAAGCACTGGTATCTGTCACTGCGATTTTGTAATGTATGAAACTGATAACCTGTAATCTGAATGTATGTATGTATTTGTGCCATTTTTATGCTTGCAGGTTGTTTATACAGCATCTACTATTGTATCGATTTCTTAAGTTGTAATTTGTATGTATAGTTCTGAAGAAACAAAATCAATTGATGAAGAAACAAATTCCAAGTCTAGTAGAAGAAACAAGATCAATTAGAATTACAAACGATGCTCGACACACCCAAACTCGGTATTCTTACAGTCTGCGCAAGGTTCTGAAGGATATCATCATCTTAATTGAGCGGGTCAAAGTACATATCATCATCTGAATCCGAGACTTCTCTGGTAATGTTGTGGTGGTCTCCGTCCTGCAACTTTCCCTACACAACTAGAACTAGATTGATGAGTTCGTGCTCAATTAAGACATGAAAACCAGATAGACTGTGTAGTGCATTGACCAGCACAAATACAATCACTCAGATCGCAATATATTGAATCTTCCTGATCAGAAGGATACAAGGAAGGTAACTGCAACCGAATCCCCAAATATCGAAAGGAAATAAGAAACCTTTAAACAAACAAACCAACAATCCGCTGGCGATTCAATCCAGGTATGTAAGAAAACAAGACAATGAATTATCGATTACGAATGAAGATGGATGCAGATAATCACAAAGAAAATATACATAATTAAAAGACCAACTATGTTAGAAAATAATTTTATAATTTTTTTAAATATAATTTCTCTCAATAAAAATTTATAAACATGTAAATACATGCGTACATGTATGGAATATAATTATATATAAATATAATTTTTAGCCTAGGTATATTAGTATCAAATTTCTATCCTAGGATAGGAATTAGCTATTTGGTTTGATCCATTTTGGGTTGGTTTAGACTTTATTGTTGATGATCAGACATGAGCATGGATCGGGTTGGGCGGGCTTAGGTCGAGCCTAGGTGATTATCTTGGCCCATCATAGCGGGTTGGGCTTGGATCGAACCCAGTTTTGGGGTCAACTGTCATGTCCAAGCCTGTCCACATAGGCAGACCGGGGAGCCCAATAGGCCGCATATTAAAAGTTTGTAATATATTATTTTTATTTTCTTATTTTTTCATTACTCCCAAACTTTAAAATGTGTACCAAATATCACACAAGATTGAAATTTCATACAAAATAAGCGTACACAACTTTGAAATCACACACTATAATATTTGGTGTAGGCTCGTTTCAATGAAAAAAATCTTTAAAATAATTTATTTAATAGTATTCCTTAATTTATATGTGATTTGAATACTATTATCCATTTATTATTAATAAAGTACTAATAGATGTACGTAGAAGGGCAAATTATGTAATCAATATATCTAATATTTTAATACATTTCTATATAAATAATATAATTAATATGTATAAGTGGGCCGTGAGCTCACTTGGGCTTGACCCTTGGCCCAAGAATGACCTAGTGGGTTGGACCTACCGGCCCACTTAGACCAATTGTCTTACCCAAACCCGCAAATTTAGACGAGCAAGTTAACCCATGTCTACTTGACTACTCATGTAGTCATGTCCATTGAAGATGTTGGTAGTAATCTATGCTTTTTAGGGGATTTTGAGGCTTTTGGGCTTGCCTTTCCTAATCACCTTATATAGTTTCAATAGAATTTATTGATTGTAAAATATATACTCCCTTTGTTTTTTTTACAAGTCTTTTACTATTCATCTACATTTTCTTTAATAAGTATGAAATTGTTATAAAAAAAATACTGTATATAATTTTTATCATTCTAAGAAATGGTAAAAGACTTATATTTTATATAGTTTTTATATACACAAGGTAACTTTTATTTTTATTTCTATTTTCAAAGTAAAATTATACTAAATAAAATTAAGTGGTGTAAGTGTAGAGGATCCGGACTCTTAACCCGAATGGGAAAGGGTAGACTAATATCCAAACACACACCTCATACATCATTTGGCGGGGTTGTCACGCTCTCTCTCTAAGTCTAAGCTCTTGAAAGCTAAGTCTTTCTTCGACCAAACTAGAACCTTTGCTTTAAAATATGGTGCCCTCTCCTAAGATCATTATCCCACTTTGGTTCAATGGAAGATGCAACCGCTTCTTCAGAGGCATCATGTCTTGAATTAGTATGTTCCTCTCCTCCCTATCCATCTTTCTCTCTCATCTTGGTATTCGCAATGTCTTACCACTTGTTTGTTTTCACAAGATCAACGGGACGAAAACCCTAATCTTTTGGACCACCAAAATTCTCCCAACGGTTTTGATGAGGTACAACCTAACCAGAAGCGGAGTCAAGCTGCTCAACCATCTATTGCTCATTTTCGAGATAAGAGTATCAAAGGTGAGTTCTTTGGAACACAAATTTGTTATCTTTCTTGAGTTTGTTGTTAATTTTAAATGGAATATATGTAACACCTCGTTATAGATTGGATATGATAAGGATGTTCGGAGTGATTTATAAGTAATTCAAACTCTACTCATGTCACAATAGCTCTTCATTTTTAGACTCTAAGTGAGGACAACGGACCTGAGAGAATTTAGTTACATGGGTTGGTGTTTCTCAAAAACCCAAGTCTTAAAATATAGATGAAAAGTGGAATTTTTTTCGATTACCGTTGTAAGAAATTAAGCCTCAATGGAAGGAATAAGCATGTTTGTTAAGGAAAACTCAACTTTTACTTCTTACTAATGAGTCACGGGATTCACATATTTAAGTAATGTCTTACATCTTGATGTTGATTTTGGTATCAAGTGATATTACCTTTCAGAACATCTTTCTCGGCATTAAAAACATGATAGATAGAGACTCTTTCTTTGTGAGAATATCAAGAACTGTTTGGTTGAATTTGGTATAAATGATCAATCATTGTGGTCTAGTAACCCTTAGAAATGATTTTGATGCTCTTGCGTGTATCTTTCTCTTCTTTATATATGTGTAGACCGTTAAACTTTAGTGAAACATTTTTTAAACCTTATGGTACAAGTCTGCTCCACTTACCCATGGGGTTACTCATTATTGCTTATATGGTGTAGTGTGAATTTCACTAATTCATTTTTTTTTTGTGGGTCAAACCTAAAGTTTTTACATAGTTCCTTGTAATTTGTTCTAGAAATTTGTCCATGGTTCCCTTACCCAAACTTTCATAGTAATTTGATCATTTTTCCCTTTAAATTGAGATGTTTTTATTGTTTTTTGATGTTGTTGTTTCATTCACTAATATAACTATCTATTTGTAGATATAGTTACCTCTTCTGAATTATATGGAACCATTGCAATTGGTATATATCCATTATGAAGGTGGTTACATTCTTTGTGTTGATTCAAGAGGTTCAAACGAGAGCAATGTAGAACAAAAGAAGACCCTAAATGATCTAAAAAGTTAGTCTTCTTGCTTCCCAGCTTAACTTGAAATTTAATTTAATATGTAATTGTGATTGTTTAATATGTCATTTGTGAACATAATTTTATAACATTTCTCATTTACAATTGATGACAATCTGGATAAATTTTATAATATATCCAGTCGCATCAAATGTAAAATGATAGGAAAGGTCTCGAGTTATAAACAACTTAGAGATGAAGTGATTTCAGAGAATGTTAAATATCTATAACTTTTTTTGTTAGCTTCAACTTCTATTTATAAAATAGTCTCGTGAGAGTTATTTATATTTCATTTGAGTTTTGATTTTTTTCATTTGAATTGCTTTTCTAAAACTAATTATTTTTTCATTTCTTAAAAATCTATTATAGCTTGAATGCTCCTTTCAATTTTTTCTATATACATCCATGAGCATAATATAAATAGAACAAAAGATGTTTTTACTACATTGGGATCGATCATGCATAAAGCATGTTTCAACCTTAGCATACAGTTTGGTGGCAAATGAAGGGTATGTTGTTTATATTCAAATATATTCATTTTTAAAAAAATCTTTTATATACTTTACACTCTGTAATATAACATATTTTGTTATGTTAAAGCAATTAATCACGCTAATTTGACGCGTTTCTTCAATAATACATTAATTTTTTAGAAAAGTGCATGCTTCATGTATCATTTTGTGATAAGAACACTAGAGGATCCATGAATGGTAAGACATTCATTATTTTTATATAGGTTTAAAATTAATTGTATTGTTCCATTCTAACTATTTGTAATTTTATTTTCAGTTTGGTATCAAAATGAGACTGACAAAAGAACATCCAAAATGATATTTTCTCGATGTTTATGTGGATTCCTTTGATGACTACAAGGATGAACTAGTTTTATTCATAGTAGTCGAGAAAAAGTCAGCAAAGAATTTAATTTCAACATATCTAATTAGGTGATTTAAGTAAGAATCTAAACTATGATATAATATTTATAATATATTTATCGTTGGCATTATATAAACATTAATTATACCTATCTAATTTGAACAGTTAATGTAGAAAAATTACCCATGCTCACAGACTTTGTGAGATTTGTGTGGTGTAACACCCCATCGGCCAACCCTATATTGAATATAATTAATAAGGATGTTCGGAGTGATTTATAAGTAATTCAAAACCTACTCTCATATCATAAGAGCTCTTGCTTTTTAGGCTTTAAAGGATGAAAACATACTTGATAAGGCTATGTGGTATCAAAGCCGACTTCGTGTTCGGAGGTGCTTCGTTAATATGTGAAAGGGATATCGTCGTTTTATTTCCATAGACTCCCATGCAAGAAATCAGAGGATCTTACTAATATCATGCAACATTTGGTGGGCTTCGGTTATTCGAGGCAACCAAAACAATTGGGGAAAGTTAATAATCTTGTCAAGCGCTTCATTTATTGTGTCATAGTCAAGAAAAAGAAAATCAGGGTTCACGTGAACAGGACAACGAAGAAGTTTCTGAAGTACCTCCACAATATGAAGGACCTCGAAACTGTGGAAGAACTCCTTTGAAATCTAAATAGAAGTACTAAAAATAAAAGAGAATGGATTGGAGTATAGAATTGTAACGGTCTCTACACACCCCGCCTTCACTATATTATATATATAGCGCAATATATAATCATCATCGTCATTTAGATTAAAATAAATTGGGATAATAATACTAGTATATCTTGCATTGTTAAATATCAACCATGCCCTAAATTGGACCAGTAAATCCCGGGTGACAATGATGTGAAATCATGTCCTACATTGCCAACTATGAATGCATTTGACGAGAAAGGACAGAAGCAACGAAAATACTCGATAAGCTCACAAGTAAAGGTGGAAAAGGTCGTTGATTCTCCTCCTCTAGGATTCCATGACTGAATTGAAGTCGTAGACGTAATTAATTCTGATTCTAATTAATGATGATGATGATGATAACTACAACCTAAAGAGTGGGTCACAATTTAAACATCCACTCTCTCTCTCTCTCCCATGGTGATGCCGACAAGTGCTAGCGATGCATTGCTTCCACAGGAAATGGGCGTTGTCCATGATCCCCCTCTAGGTTAGTCACTTTGTTCGCCTTTGTAGCCCACGTAGCCACTTGGTCCGCATCTCTAGCCACCTGGGTAGGGGGAGTTCTATCGGACCACCGCGTGATGAGCGTTTGGATGACGGTGGTCTTCCTTGCTCGGACGTACTCGCTGGTGATGACTCCGCTGTTTCTCAGCTTCGATTACGTGGAGGGCTTCAAGGGAGTCACCTCGACGGGAGTTGTGGTATGTGATTGGATCGTTATGGATGTGCTGATGATCAATATTGCTGTTCAAATCCGTACTGCGTGGAGTCGACAAGGAGAATTGTAAGTATATTCATTCCACTCTCTATCCTAGGAATTTATCTATTTGGTCCCTTTTGCGTTGGTTTGGACTAGTTGATGATTAGACATGAGCATGACTCGGATTGGGCGGGCATGGATCGAGCCTATGCGAATATCTTGTCCCATCATAGTGGACCGGGCTTGGGTCAAACCCGGTTTTTGGACCAACTGTCATGTACAAACCCGTCCACATGGGCGGGTAGGGTAGCCTAGTAGGCCGCACATTAAGAGTTTGTAAAATGTTATTTTTATTTTCTTATTTTTGCATTGCTCTCAAACTTTACAATATGAACTAAGTATCCTAAAAGATTGAAATCTCATACAAAACAAACGTAGTTACCTCTTCTTAATTATATGGAACCACTGCAATTGGTATCCATTATGAAGGTGGTGACATTCTTTGTGTTGATTCAAGAGATTCAAACGAGAGGAATGTAGAACAGAAAAATCCCTAAATGATCTAAAAAGTTAGCAGTTTTCTTTCTTCCCAACTTGAAGTTTAATTGAATATGTAATATTATGATTGCTTAATATGCCTTTTGTGAACATAATTTTATAACATTTCTCGTGTACAATTGATGACGATCGAGATAAATTTTATAATATATCTAGTTGCATCAAATGTATAATGATAGGAAGGGTCTCAAGTTGTAAACAACTTAGAGATGAATTGATTTCAGAATGTTCAGAGAAGGTTAAATATTTATAACTTTTTTGTTAATTTCAAGTTCTATTTGTAAAATAAAAGTATAAAGCAAATGCACAATTTGTTTTTTTTCACATGATATAGTCGATGTCATCGAATATCTTGAAGTTGAAATTCTTGTTAGTTTTTTTAATTGAGTTTGCTTAGCAAATTAGTTTTTCAGTTTATACAGTACATCATATTTCATTTGAGCTTTGATTTTTTATTTGAATTGGTTTTCTAGAATTTTTTTTTTCATTTCTTAAAAGTCTATTATAACCTAGATGTCCCTGCCAACTTTTTTCTATATACATCTATGAGCATAAGATAAAGAGAACACATGATGTTTTTACAACATTGGGATCGGCCAGTAAACACATTTGAGCCTTAGTGGACATATTGACGGCGAATAAAGGGTATGTTGTTTATATTCAAATGTATTCATTTTTTTAAAAAAACATTATATACTCCTACACTCTAATATAACATATTTTGTTATGTTAGAGCTATTGATCCACGCAAATTTGAAACGTCTCTTCAAGAGTGCATTAAATTTTTAGAAAAATGCATGCTTCATGCATTATTTTGTGATAGGAACACGGGAGGATCCATGAATGGTAACCGGTAAGACATTCATCATTTTTATAGGTTTAGAATTAATTGTATGGTTTCATTCTAACTATTTATAATTTTATTTTCAGTTTGGTATCAAATTGACTAAGAGTTAAAAGAACATCCAAAACGATTTTTTCTCGATAATTATGTTGATTCCTTTAATAACTGCAAGAAATAACTAGTTTTATCGTTGACATTATATAAACCTTAATGATACCTTTCTAATTTGAACAATCAATATCGAGAAAATACCCATGCTCATAGACTTTGGGAGATTTATGTGTTGTAATAAGAATGTTCGGAGTGATTTATAAGTGATTCAAGCCCTACTCATTTCACAAGAGCTCTTTCTTTTCGGACTCCAATGAAATCAGTGGAAAACCCTTACTTGATATTCCCACACTCGTCGCAACGTTCTAAATGATAACCATAATAATGGTCATCATCATGGTGAACTTTTTTCAAACACCATATGCATTGTTGGAAATTTCTTCACATCTATTGTGGCAATCGCAAAACATATGTCCAATCTCGGCCCGATATAAAATAGAAAAATCCAAGTGGACTTTTCATGTATTGCTTTTGTTGCTCAAGGCAGGGAGGTGATCCAGCGGCTTTTACCATATGGTTTTCTTTTAAGTTTATCTATTAATGTTGATCACAAGAGGACAATGCGAATGACCTGGTTATGGATTTGCTGCTCATCTTCTTCCCACTAGTGTGACTTAAAGTCTACAGCCTCCGGTGATCGTGTCCCAATATACATCTCAACTGAGCATTGAGGGTCAAAGTACATATCATCATCTGAATCCGAAACTTCTCCGGTAATGTTGTGGCTGTTGTTGTCTCCCGTAATTTTCCCTACATTAATCAAAGTGAGATCCATCCTAATAAGAACACAACTAGAACTAGATTGATGAGTTTGTACTCAATTAGGACATCAATATTCTCAATTGATGAAAAATAACCAGATAGGTTGTATAATGCATTGGCCAACATAGATACAATCACTCAGATCGCAATATATCAAATCGTACTAATAAGAAGGATACAAGGAGGATACCTACAATAGAAATCCCCAAATATCAAAAGGAAATAAGAGACGCTAAGCTACCTTTTAACAAACAATGAGCTAGCGATTCAATCTAAGTATGTAAAAAATAATCAATATATCGATTACGAATGAAGATGGATGCGAGCGGCGTGAAGAAGAAAACATATTGGTTCATGGATTGAGTGCGCACCTTGAGCAAAACAACCGATCGACTAAGAATCCTCCGGGGATTCGGTTATCCTAGAGCGCTTCACATCTTCGGTGGTTGCATTCGTCGAACGTTTTTCAAGGAGGACGTCATACTCATGCTGATGGATGAGGCTTGAGGAAAATGAAATCTAATCAGATTGATTGAGTGAGACTCCGCCAATTGCAATTACAAGTTTCAACTTTCATAAGGGGCTCTTCTTTTTTCTTATATATCCTTCTATCGTCGTAAACCGAGCTCTTAATAGTGGACAAGATTAGAGTATAGAATTGGATCGGTCCTCCACACCCGCCTTTACTATATATACCGCAATATATAATCATCATCAACATTTAGCTTAAAATAAATTGGGATAATACTAGTATATCTTGCATTGTTAAATATCAACCATGCCCTAAATTGGACCAATAAATCCCGAGTGACAATGATGTGAAACCATGCCTCATGCCCTACATTGCCAACTACGAATGCCTTTGATGAGAAATGACAGAAGCAACAAAAATACTCGATAAGCTCACAAGTAAAGGTGGAAAAGGTTGTTGATTCTCATCCTCTCGGATTCCATGACCAAACTGAAGTCATAGACATAATTGATTCTGATTCTAATGATGATGATGGTGATGATAAATACAGCCTAAAGAGCAGGTCATGAAGCATAAGGGTAGGAGAAGATACATGCTTTAATTTGTGGGCAAAATCAAGGATTATGAAAGAGCGCGCGGGAATCAAGAGGGAGGGTAGGCTAGTGATCGATCATATCGTAGATGAATCAGATGAAGATGATGATAAGACCAAAGTAGGCTACTACAACTGCAACATACGACTTTGGTTCCTCCACGCTACAATTACCATGAATCGAATGAAGCAATTGACTTTGTTAACGGGTCAGTACACAGAAGAAGAACCAATAGTCTGCAAAATGAGCTTGCAATGAGTTGTGCCGAGAGCTATACATCTGGAATATCCAAGACTTTTTATTAGGAGGCGGATAAACAGATTGGAGAACTTAGTGTATGCACTCTAGTCACAGAAGTAACAGTGTAACACTAACAAAGATCCATTTTTATATGACGCTAGATATGGGCAATAGGCCCTTTAAAGAGGTAAATCAAAAGACAACTTTGTTTTATAACATTGTAAAATTATACTTTACTAGTAGTAAGGTACGTAGTTGGCTCCTGATCTCTTTGGAAGTCGAATCATATGACTACATTAATTGTCAAAGCCATAATATAAATGGGGATTCGGATAGATGTAGGAAACATTTAGGATAAATTACATAAAATTGCCCTTATTTTAAGTGAGTTTTTACAAAATTATCCTTAAATAAAATTTTAGATAAAATTACCCATAAATTTATTCTTCTTTCAAGAGCCACCCATGACCATTTTTATGTGTAAAAATTATTTCAAAAATTATAAATTCTCACCTTTTGTATTCAATATAACCTAATTATATAATAAAATAACCGACACATTTAAGAAAATAAGAAACCATAACTTTTTCTTTACAACGTTTTATACATAAAAAGGTTATAGGTGGTTCTTTCTAATTTACAAAATATTTATCTTCTAGTGAATGTGTCTCGTTTATCGGTTTGTTAATTAAGTTTGGTGCCTATTGAATACTTGATCTATGAATGGAGAAATTCAATGTTGGTCGTTGATATTGAATGGCGATAAGAAGGCACTTGCTTGACCACATCGTCTCAACAGATGACGATGTGGTCAAGAAAATAAAATCCAGTAGCACCCACACCTTATTGGATTACAATCACCTTAATCATGTCATGAACAAAACAATGCTCAAACCGGTCGAAACAAACTCGTATATCCATTATGATAGTTCAAACAAATACGACTATTAGCATGTGTTGATCCAGTAACCTGAATTCGTTATCCTATCGGTCGTAGTTGTTGGCTGATAGTGTAAAGACCAGCCCTTGCCTGGCCAATTTGATCAAACAATTTATCGATGATCGATCAATCAATCTTTTTTTTTTGGTGGAATTTTAGGACAATCTTATTGATATGCATTTTTTTTATGGTGCGAAACCGTATTAATTCACATTCACCCGTTTTCTTGTTTTGTTGCCAAACCTTAGCTCACATATACTTTGTTTGAATGTATTTTGAATCATTTTTTTCCGACAAAAAAAAAGACAAAAATAGTACTATTTACCAAAAAAAAGAAGACAGAAATAATACTCTTTCCATATTGCATTTAACCTTTTTAATCTACTCTCTCCATTAATCATTTATTACCCACACATTTTTTAGGATAATAAAAATAATATAAGACATGATTTTTTTTTATAATTCAATATAGTAATACATATAATAAATACGGAGTAATAACCAATTTCACATTTAATATAGTTTTTATCATTTTAAAAAAGTTGATAAATAATAATAAATTTTAAAATTTTGTTTAAAAACGATGATATTTTATATAGTATAATTTTATTTTTTTGGTAAGGTGTATAATTTTCTATTTGAGTATGTAAATCGTGCATGGTTAATATTAACCAATTTGACATCTAATATAATTTTTATCCTTTTTTTAAAAAATATCTTAAATAATAAATGACATATTTTGTTGAAATATTAATTAACCAGGCACGAAATCGTACTCAAATAAGACAACTCCGGGTAATTATTGTTCGTGATTTAGACAAAAATTTGTTGCAATTTAGTGAAATAATATTTTCTTATTATTTAGTATTTTCCTTTTTATCACACTTTTAAAAAATTAAAACATCTATAAACACTCTTTATTTTGGGTTTATTTTACAAAAACACTCTTCTCCAGTTCTAGCTCCTGCTTCAACGGTGTCCAGCGAACCGATCAAAGACGTTTCCTCTCCCATTGAATTGTGTAGGTACTTCCCTTCTTCTTCTCTTTCTACTCATTCCTCTCCATCAGTTCTTCGGGTCTGTCTACTTTTGTTCCGAACTTGTGTAGTCTGCAGGTCCAATGGTGTAGTCTATTTCATGTTGCTGATTACTGGGCGATCAGGGTCGGAATTTGTGTAATTTTGGTCTCTTTTTTGTCTATTTTTGGGCTGATATTTGGATGTTTGAATGGGAGTAACTGTTTGACGCTTCGGTTTCAGAATCCGAAAGCTGATCACCAAAATTCACACTACTGCAAAACTCTTGCGTCTTGTATGTCGTAACTGCCATGGCTGAGAGGGAAGAACAACCGCCGATCAAAAAGGCACGAATTATGAATGCGGAGGAGAAAATGAAGATCATTTCTGCTTGCAAAGTGAAATTCCTTGGATGGAAGAACCCTCCCAAAAATTGGAGATCCTGGCTTACGAGCTTGTCCTCTGTTCATCAATCCACTTGGAAGGACGCAGGTAACCTTTGCGATCTCCCTGTTTGGATTTGTGTGTTTCATTGTGGTTGCATTTGGGGGTTTTATTTAGGTATATAAACATTGTGTATAAATTGGATTCAGATTGAGTGAATTTAAGTTATGTGATTGTAATTGCTGCAATGTATTCAGTAAATGGACTTTGAATTATAAACATTCATATGATAAATTTCGCTTTAAAACCTAATGTATCTTAACACCGTTCGTTAGGGAAAATGTTTAGTTAATTACAAGCAATTGATCCTGATATAGTGATATCCATAGTTTCATACTGTCATGAAACACTGATTTGGTGTAAGACTAACATGTTTCCGTCCATTAGGCATAGACGAAGCTATCATGTGTTCGACATATGTGATCAAAAGACATGGAAACTTGATATTGGAGTTGGCTTTAAGATGGTGCTCACAAACCAACACCTTTGATTTTCCATGGGGTGAGGCAACACTGACATTGGAGGATATGTTGGTCCTGGGTGGGTTTTCGCCTTTGGGAGTCTCAGCCTTACACACTCTAGATGGTGATGCCGAGTCACTCGAGATTGTGGATCAGTTAGAGCTGGTAAGGAAGAAGTTATTAAGGAGTAAATCGAGAAGCGCAACACAGAGCAAATGGATGGAGAAATTCATGGGCTGCGGAAGTGACTTAGAGCATGCAGCTTTCCTCGTGCTGTGGTTATCGAGGTTTGTTTTCCCTTGTGCAGCTGGTAACAGTATCATCAACCATCACGTCTTTCCTATCGCAGCTCTGTTATCCAGAGGGATCAAGATTGCTCTCGGGTCAGCTGTTCTTGTAATGTTGTATAAGGATCTAACTGCTTTGTCAAAAAGGCTCGTTGGTCAGCCAAGCAATAACACTGTCCAGCACAATCTTTTTGCTCTTTTCCATCTTGTTCAGGTCTGGGCTTGGGAGAGATTCCCCACGCTGAAGCCAGTTCCGAACTGGATGTATTCCGATGAGGACTATCCGAGATTAGCTAGATGGAGCAATGTGAAGATTTCGAAAGACAAAGACTTGAGGTCTGCTATAGCCTTTGGCGAAAAGGCCTTCTTGTGGTGCCCGTATGGTGTGTTTTCTAAGGGCGATGGAAAAGAACTCCTAAAGACCAGCGAGCTCTCCGGGTTTGATTCTACCATTGAAAGATATCATCCTCAACGCGTAGCAAGGCAGTTTGGGTTGGATCAAGACATCCCTAAGGAGGTGAAGGTGGAAAATGCTATGGATTGTTGTCCTCCTCGATTCCCTCGCCGAATTGAAGTCTTAGATGTAGCTGATTCTGATTCTAAAGGTGCTGGAAGATCATCTCCATGTGCAATTGCATCACCGGATGTGGCAATAGAAGAAACATATTCCGAGGAAAAGCATCGAACTTCCTCCTTGACGGGTGCACAAATCAATGGATTGGATGGAGTCATAAATCTAGTTGATTCTGATTCTGATTCTGATGATGACTGCTCTTTAGAGATTGATGTGGCAGCAGAAGGTATATGTTCTGCAGACAAAACAAAACAGCCTGAAGGAGCTGAAAAACAACACACTTTCCGGTTAACAAGTGCACAGATCAAGAATGATGGTGGTACAAATGTGATTCCTTCACCCTCCAACCATGGATCCAATGAAGGAATGGAATCAGTACACGGAACAAGCAAAGTTGCAGAAGGAAGAGGTTGTGATAATGAGAGCTATACAAACGAAAGGTCTGAGGATTTGGATTTGGAGGCGCGGATAAGCAGATTGGAGAACATTGTATATGCACATATCAAAGCACTTGTCGAAGCAGGCAAGTAACACTAACTTATGCAGTCTTCAATGTATATCTATCTATGTATCATTTTGTGGCTTGCAGTTTGTTGATGATCTAGAATTGTATTAAAATGTTCACTTTTGTATAACTTTGGTGCGTTTTCGTATCAATCTCTCTTTACCACTATGTCATGTGCCTATGAATGCGAGTTCAATACGTTTGCGGTATGAGATTTGATGTTGGCATTGCTATGTTTAGGAATGGGATTTCGTGTTTGTCACTAGCTCGGAATAAGGAGTTGGCGAAAAGGTGGTTACCTGAGGATGAGGATGAGCTAAACCATGTTTGTTGCGAATCATGATTCAATTTGGGGAAAAGGTTTAGTTGATTAACTATCTACCAGCAATTAAAATTGTTCATATGAGGCCTTTGACTAATCTGAATGCAGTTGGTGGTATCACAGTAAATGGAATTTGAATCATGATTCAGTTTAGGGAAACTGTCTAGGTTAACTGTCAACAAGCAATTGAAATTGTTCATATGAGGCCTGTGACTTATGGTTTCCGTCGATTTAGGCATCTATGAAGCTATCATTAGTTCGACGTATGCTATCAAAGGACATGATGATAATGGAGCTGGCTTCAAGATGGTGCTTAGAAACGAACACCTTCGATTTTCCATGGGCCAAAGTTACTCCGACATTGCAGGATATGTTGGTTCTAGGTGGGTTTTCGGCTTTGGGAATTTCAGCCTTACGCCCTCTCAATGATGATGCCGAGTCACTCAAGATCGTGGAACGGCTGGAGTCAGCGAGGAAGGAGCTAACAAGGACTAGAGCACACTCGGTGCTCCATGGTAAATGGCTGGAGAGATTCAAAGGATGTGGAAGTAGTAGCTTGGAGCATGCTGCTTTCCTCTCGTTGTGGTTGTCGAGATTCGTTTTCCCTCTTTCCGCAAAATGTCCCATCAACAAGCGCGTATTTCCTGTTGCAGCTCGGTTATCCAGAGGGTTCAAGGTTGCTCTCGGCCCAGCTGTTCTTGCAATGCTGTATTGGGATCTGTCTACTTTGGCAACTATGCTGAAGCCAGTTCCGAATTGTGTGTTTTCCAGTAACAACTTTCCGAGATCAGCTAGATGGACCAATGTGAAGATTCCGAAAGATAGAGACTTGAGGTCTGCTATGGACTCTTCCTGTGGTTCCCTTATGCTTCGTCTGATCTCGCGTCTTTTGGTAGATGTATGAAGCCCTGTGAGCTCCCTGTGAGCTCCCTGTGAGCTCCAAGGGTTTGATTCTTGCATTGCGAGATATCAACCTGATTGCGTAGCAAAGCAGTTCGGGTTGGATCAATTCGACAATTAGGTAAAACTCACCAGAAACAGTCAGTTGAGTTATGAAATTTTTATTAGTTGTGATTTCATTTCAGTGTACAAAAGGAACCAAAAGTCAAGCATTTGAACACAAGGAAACAGAAACCTGCATTAGGCATGACTTTGAAGTGCATATTTATTTGCATTTGGACTGTCATACTCCAAATCTCATATTGTAGAACAATCCAACACTCGTCCTGCGAAATACCCTCCAGAATGTGTCATGGCTGCGTTGTCGAAACTACCGACACTTGACTTGCTACCTTAGCCCCTCGCTGTTTCGCCATGTATAGCCCGACATGGTGCATGAACTCCTGCACCAAAGGTTAAGCAAGTCTATTAGCAAATGGCATCTTTGACAATACACTGTTCCATTCGAAAGGTGTCAACAGTTGCTCTGTGTGGTTAGACTACCTGAGGATGAGCTTGACCATGTTTGCTGTTCCGCACAATCTCAGCTGGAAAATCAAACGTTGCACACGCATTGGAGTAGACCACCACGTCCTCCAGCGGACAGAGGAGGCCTCTCGTCTTAGCTGACATGGTGGAGCAAACGAAATCCAGCACACAGATGTCGGTGCAGACCCCGGCCGCAACCATCTTCATATAGCATGTTAAACTATGCAAGTCAGAACAAGTTAAGCTACGGAAATAGAAACGGTTGTTCAGTGATTGCACTTACAGTCTTGATGTTGTTGGATGCTACCCATTCTTGATAGACATTGGACCCGTCGCGCTCAATAGAGCCTATGAATCCATCAAAGCAGTCTTTTCGCCTTATGGTCACGTTCGACTCCTCTAGCCATCTCAAGGCTGCATTGAAAGCAAGGGGTCATGTGAGAAAGGCCTATTGTGTACGTATCAAAACTGCTAAAGAAAATTACCAGGAACCAAATTCGATTCATCTGAGCCAGCAATGCAGTGGGAAGGGTAAGGCGGCTCAGGCTTATTGGGATGATGGGAGTCCAAGAACGCCATGACGGGCCATTTCCTGTCGCAGAAGAGCCTTGCAAGCGCTGATGATTCATCGATCATCCTCGTGATCTGAGGGTTATGCTCTGTTGGCGCCTGTAAAATGGGCCGGATTCACAGTTAATACAGGTAGCAATACAAGCTGATAACAACAGATCCTTGTTCAACTGTCACAACTCTAAATCTGTATGATGTTTTAAAAACAGAAACTTTAGCTGAATTTTGAATCTGTAAATCCGAATTTGTTGAATTCAAACCCTTTTTGAACTTCTATGATCTGCAGGACAGAAATCTGTCAGTTCATTTACAACCTAGATGATTCGAAACTCAAAATTTTCATGAAATTCACATGAAACTGCAAGGCTGTAAGCCTATAAATCTGAATTTGATAATTTCAAACCCTTGTTGAACTTCTATGATCTACAGGACACAAATTAGTCGGTTCATTTACAACCTCGATGATTCGAAACTCAAGTTTTATGAAACTTTAACAGAATTTGAAGCTGAAAACCTGAATTTGTTAAATTCAAACCATTGTTGCACATATATGATCTGCTGGACAAAAATCAATCAGTTTTCATGAAATTTCATGAAATTCAAACCATTGTTGCACATATATGATCTACTGGACAAAAAATTCCGTAAGCTGATTGAAGAAAGAAGACCATGTTGCTTTGCATTCATTCTCATAGACACCATATGCTATGGGAAAAATCACATTGTTTCCATCTAGAGCAATAGCCGACAACACAACTTTACCACACTTTCCCTTCAAGTGACAACCATCTACTCCAATCAATCCTCTACATCCGTGAATGAACCCCTCTATCATAGGCTTCAAAGAAATGAAGACACTCTTAAATTGTAGGGTTTTTCAGGATCACCTTCAGCTTGTCTCCACACCACATGAGCCTTTGAGCCAGGATTCGAAATCTTCAGCACCTCGCAATAACCCGGCACACGTCCATAAGAAGTATCAACAGCCCCCTTAATAATCTCAATGGCAAGTTCTCTCGCTTTGTACAATGATGTTGTCTTCAGTTTTATACCATATTTTTTGAACAAGAGAGTTTGAATGGTTTTTCCTTTGATGTCTTCATCTGCTCTCACATGTTCAAGAATTTTCATCGTTGCCCACTCTGGGGTTGCCATAGGATTATGGATGCCCAATCTGAGACAAGTATGGTTGTCATCCAATGTCTTGATTGCCCATGTAACTTTGTCCGACAATAACGATGCATGAACCCTCCAAGTACAATCTGAATCCCTGCACACAGTTGTGTATCTGTCTTTCTCAACTCTTCTGACTATAACCGCTACACCCATTTGGACACAATAATCCTTCACAACCCCCATCAAAGTTTCCTTTCCTTGTCATAAAAAAAGCATCCACACCTTCAACTTGATTTTCCCAGACTCATCAGCTTCATACAACTCCCCATTTTCATAGAGTCTATCAAAGTAATCGCTCTCATAATCACTACTCTAACATCCATCATCACCTTGTTCTAACATATAGTCAGCACTAGCAGATACATCCACATCGTGCACATCAACATTGGGTAAATCATCACAAGGCACATGAGCATCATGAACATCAACTTCAACTTGTACACCAATTGTTCTACTAAGATCACTAGAAATAGGTTGAGTGCCTAATGACTAAGAAGTTCTTCCAACTTTTGGAACATACATCCCTCTTCGTCTTGCAGTTGTGGTGGGAACTTTGTGACTAGAGGATGGTCGGATACCATGACTTGAACTTAGAGGTATCGAGTTTCCCCTCTATGATTCAAGCAAACCCCGTGCCAACTCTAAATTCTTATATGCGGAATCAGCAGATCCAACAGACAAATCAATCAACTTCTTCTCAGGGAAACAACGAAACATGTGTACAACATCGATATCATTTTCAAGCTGAAAACTTTGAGCTTTATATTTATACCATAAGGTTGGATGGTCGGGAAGGAGCATCCCGGTTTTCTCAGCCTCTCCCAACAATTCAACTAATAAGTTTAGAATGTTGCACTCACTAGGATCATCCACCTATATCTCCACATACTCTCTGTGAATATACCGAATTTTAAACAATATCTTCCCTTCCCTTCTATAATTTGAAAGAAACTATAATCGGTTTTAACCATGTTAAAATCCTACCATGCACCAAAGAAATCAAGACCCAACACCCACAATTTCATATGCATAAACCCTAGAATTATCAAACCCTAAGATTTGGGGATTTCACATACCTCTCGCCCCGCTCCACCACTGTCGCCTCAGCACCGGCGTGACGCCGCCCCTCCGGTCGGCCACCATAGCTCCGCCGCACTTCCCTCTTCCCTTCGGCGTGACGTCGCCCTCGAGCTCTCGCTTCCCTCTGTCTATTGCCCTCTGTTCTCTTCGTTCGCTCCATGTCAAACTTTAAAAAAAAAACCGTATTATTTTATTTTTTTTAAATGTTATTTAACAAATGAATTATTTAAAAAAAAAACGTGAATTTGAAAAACAGAGTTATTTGGAGAAAAAAAGCTCAGAATTGTTTGGCAAAATATGTAAAAAAAATTGGGTATCACGCAAAATATGCAAAATCTCATGATTACTAGGCGAAAAATCCGATATATATATATATATATTTTATTGAAACATAAAAATAATAAGTATTGTTACTGGAATCATTTGCAATATTGCTACTTTTCAGTTTTACTCTTTACAAATTTTCAGTAAAAACCAAATTTGTTTGGACCAATCATCATAGTTGAGCCCATTGAACTTCACGATAGAGTTAGCAAATGCATAGAGATTTACTGAAGTTGCAAGCATTTATACATGCTTACCCATTCGTGCTTTGATTACATTATACAAATCCAGATAAATTTATAAACTTTAAACCATTTATTCAAGTAATCTTTGGGCAATACTTAAATATGTGTACAATCATCGATACTAAAACATATAGACTTTAATAGACAATCACCACACACATTAGACAAATAAGCATGTTATCTTTGGATATAAATACTACTCATCCTAGGCGTGATAAATCATCCCCTTAATATTAACAACTACATTCAATGATTCACCTTTAATTGGATGATCTCCAAGTATGATAGTCAATAAAATCAATTGTTTAATCAAACTTTTATATTATTTAGCATCTTTTTAACCATGAACAATTGACAACTATAAATCAAAGTCTAAATTTCTTTACAACCAGCTCTCTTTGGTGACTAACAAATTTTTACATAATTTAGACAATGAATTTATCCACTTTAATGTATTGACACAACCTTTTTTGATGCGACGCATATAACTTTTATGCTGTGCAAAATTCGGATTCGAGAGAACTACTATAATACCGATAACCATTCCACCAAATTAATTTGGTCAAACACTTTTCTTTAATGGACTTCTAACAAAACTTAAAATACATATAATTCGACAATCTTCATGAATTTAATTAATTGTGCTTATTAAAATTTCATGCAATTGAACATAAACAATTACTTCTATTCAACTTAGATTTAAAGTCGATAAAAACGGCACAAACAATTAATTTGAGGATGAAGATCGGCAATTGAAACATTATGCGAGGATGGAGATCGGCAATTGCAACATTATGCGAATTCTATGACCGATTCGCAGCAACAACCTTACGCCGATCACTCCAAATACATCAATTTAAAGGTGAATGGTAAAATCTAAACTCGCTATGATACCAATTGTAAGTTTTTATTCGATTTCAATCGTGAAATCTATAACAAATATGATCTGGATTTTACACAAATCAACCCGTGATTTCCTTTGCAAGTAGACACATGCAAAAACTACCTGAATCCATTATTAGATTGAGCTTTGACGTAGAAACACGATCCAAGATATGAGTAAACAATATTTTCTTCTCCTTGCTTTTTCTTTTAGTTGTTTTTATGATGGATTAAAACCCTCCATTTCCTCTTTCTTTTATAGTGCGAAAGTAGGCATGTATAACATCTACAACTTCACAGCTCCATACGTTCTTCATTCATGTATTAATTAAAACACTTAATAGAGTTCATAACCTTAATGGAAGAGAAACAACTCTTCACTTAATTCAATATATTCAATGAAACTCTTAGTTTAGTTAAATACAATTAACTTAATATTAGTATGTATAAAGAGGATGAATTTACAGAGGGAGGTCTTTTCATATATTAAATGCTCTCATATTTTAACATCTTCAACCCGATACCTATCCATCACGGTTCCGACTCTTATATTAAAACCATAACTATAATATAATATATGTGGACTTAATATAATTAAACCGAAGACACATGGACCATATAAACATTATATATTGAGTTTCATTAGTTGCTCCTTTTTTTCCTGTAACTAATTCATTCAAAAGAAAAGTGACATACAAGAGTAGTAGCTAAGTAAAAAAGGACCATGATACATTTACACTAGGTGTAAAACTAAAATTTTACACTACAAATAATAATATGACATGTGGTAAAAATGTTATGCAAAAGTAACTAAAAGTCTACAAGTCTAGTTTTTCTTCTTTACTTACTCATGATAACCTACTCCACTCATCACCAACAAATTGGATCCCATTCAATATAAAGTTTTCATTTACTTAAAAAACTACAATAATTTGGGACACCACCCACACTTATATAAATACTCAGTAACTCATTTTATTATGGTGCGCATGAGACGGGACGGGATTTGGATCATCCCGCGTATTTTTAGCGGGACGAGATCGGGATGAAATTTAATTTTTTTTTAATCCCACCGTGCTTTATCCCTCACGGGACGGGAGGAGACGGACTTATCCCTCATTAATTTTTTTTTTAAAAAAAAGCAATTCCGAAAAACAAAAACCATAATACAATATCAATTATTCATATTACAAATTCAGTTTCATAAATATTCCCCATGTATATATAATACAACTACAGGAGCAAGTATTATATTACAAATTCAATTTCCATAAAAAAATCCATGTACATATATTATTACAGTAACAACTGGATTAGCAAGTATTACAGCTACTGTGCAACTAAAGTTGTTTTTAGTTTACAAATTACAACCCTATTTTAGTTTATAATGTTTATTCAAGAAATGTGTATCAATGTATATATAATGTATAGTTACGTATATTTTTTGATCTTTTATTAATTTTATTTTTTATATAAATAAAAATATTGGGCACGTTGTTGTTGTTGTTGTATATAAATAAAAATGTTACATATATACGGGACGGGACGAGATTTACATGACGAGGATTCTTCATTCCGCGTCCCGCCCCGCGTACTTTTTGTGGAACGGGATCGGGACGGGATTAAAAAAAATTCTCAAATCCCACTGGGATCGGGACGGGACGGGATTTGTGCCTCATTTTATCTTGATTTTTTTTCCTTTTGGTTAATAAAAAAACTAGCATAGTTTTATTTACATAAACTATTAAAGTTATTAAAAGTATGTTGATTTGTTAAATATTAATTTGTTATATATTTTTCTGATAAAAAATTACTATATATTTTTAATTTACTTTTTTTTAAAAAAAATAATATCCTAAAAACCAAGTCTTTATTTAATGTAATAGATGTATAATTATACTAGTCCTATTACCCGCGATCTTCGCGGTTTTTTTATATGACTTTTATTATTTATGCACAAATTGTATAAAATCATAAAAATTATATAAAATATTATTTTTTGACTTTTTGATTTCCTACTTATTATCAATTTATTATTGGTCATAATTTTTAATGACTAACTTTAATCGCTAAAATATTATAAAATACATACTTTCTCTTAAATATACACCTACACTTTAATATCACACACATCTATAAATTAAATTATTGCTATAGAAAAATAAAGATATAATTATATTGAGTGGTTGATTAGAATGGTTGATTATATATATATATATATATATATATATATATATATATATATGAATACTTAATGGTAAAATTTAATTTATTTAATTTCAAATTTGATCTATTGAATTTCAAATTTGTATGATGTAATTTCATTATTCTTTTCCTAATTGTTTTCATAAAATCAAATTATTTTATCGCTAAACAAAGCAATATGTATAATGGATCTAATATTTGTATAAATTTGGTTTACAAATTAATTGTTTGTTAAAGATAAACACTTATTGATTTGAATTATTTCTATTGTTTAATGTGATTGATTAAAGATAAACACAATTATTTGGGACGTGAGCAATATTTGCATAAATTGGATTTATAAATTAATTATTAATTTGTTAAATATAATCACTTATTGATTCGAATTATCTCTATTGATTAATGTGATTGTTTAATAATTTAATAGAATATATATAAACTAATGCTCTCTATATAAAATTTAATCAATTTTCATTAGTGCTAAAACTAATCTAACCTTTTTTCGTATAAAATTATCTAATTTTAATTTTTTTTCTAGATAAAATGTTTATTAAATTATTAAATTATTTTTTTTCATTAGTATATCTCGTTGAAATGATATCATGAAAAGATTCATAATAGATAATTAGATATGTACGTGTGTATATATATGATTGATTGGATTTTTAAGGGAAAATATTTATACAATAACTTATGGTAAAATGATAGGTTTTGTAAAGAATTAAGATATAAAAATTAATTGTAACAACTCATATTGATAAGTTTAATAATTTAAATGATAGAATTTATAACCACTTAAGATATAAAAATTAATTATAATAATCAATAGACACATAGGATGACACGTGGATAAATGGATAAATCATTTTTCAATGTGGCTTAAATATATTGGATCATCATTAATTGACGTGTCAAAAACTCGAGTCAGATTGCACCAGAAAATTACACGTAAGCGAATCGCACCAAAACCCGCCACATAGGATTTCCACGCCTCTGTTTTAGTATTATATATTGATATTGATATTGATATTGATATAATACATTGAATAAATATTAAGAGCAAAACAATAAAATGGAACATTTCTTTTACGATATATGCTTTTCAAAAATAAAAATGAAATACTCCTAAACATCATCTAATTTATTAGTCTTGAAAATAATACTCCGGTAACTAAGTAATGATGGTAAAAGTAATTATCATTGTTAAGTTACTTTTTACTTTTTAAATCATTTTTACTTTTAGACATGTGGGTGGAAATCATGCAATTTGATTGGTAGTGTAAGACCATGTTTATTAAGGGATACTAGAGATACTAGAAATATTAATATTTTATTCTTCTATTTCCGCCACATCATCCTAGGATCTCATTCTCACTTTTCCCACTTTATCAATAACATCCCTAGTATCCCAAAACCCATCTTTTACTATCAATTCAATTTACAATTATACCCCTCTTCCATAATTATTTCTATCATTTACTAACAAAGAAATTTACGATTTTACCCCTTTCGACTAATTTTCTTCAATCTAGCTTAATTTATAATATTTATTTCCCGGTAAAAAATATTATTCATAAATTAATATTATTGATTAATTTATGAATAATATTTTTAAAAAGTATTATTACATGTAATTGTATTTGAAAAAAAAATATTTTTTTCAAAATAAAATCAAACATATTCAAAGTTGATGTCTATGTGTAGAGAAAAATGAATCTAATATTTTGGTAATTTTTATTTTTATTTTTTAAAATATTTTCATTGTCAAAAATTGCATTTTCTACATGTTAAAAAACTGCCGAGATATTAAATCTCAGCCGTCCGCTCCACTTCATCACAGCCGTCCCCTAGCGCCCCAATCCTGTGTCGACAGCTGTCCTCTGCAGCTCCAGCCCTGTGACGCCAGCACCCAGGTGAAACGGTGCGTCTCGTGCTTTCCGGCCTCTAAACGCTTCATTTTGGTTTCGTTCATCTGAAATAAAAAAAAGCCACTGACACATTCTTTAAATGGGGGATACTTGATGAAATACCAGGGGTAGTATCCAAAAGGGAGGTACTTCGACTCCATCCCTTTTTTTTATTCATATTTAATCCTAGTATCTTTCAAGAACCTACCGTTAAACATGCCCTAAGAGCATCCGCATCCATGGAACCCGATTCGGTTCCTTAACTCTCATTTTTATTTTTCTCTCTCCTTAAAAAACTCAACTTAATTTTTAACTCACATCCCTACAACCCATTTTATTATAAACAAATAATATAAAATTAAAAATAGCCCCACCACTTACCCTAAACCGATCTCTTTCTCTTTCCTCCCCTCTCACTCATGTTTCCCACATTCTTTCTTTATTGGGTGTTTAGGAGTTTCTTAGTAATGGACCCATCAAATCATTCTTTACCAAAATACATTCATCCTTTAAAACGCCCCAATGTGGGTGCTCTAAGTATTTACTTTTACACTAGATGTAAAAGTAGACTTTTCCATGTAAAAAACCACATAAATAATGGTCTTGTTAGGAATAGCTAGCTAGTGGCCTACACTGTGTCATAAAAGGCTGAAAGATAATTACACCAACAAAAAGTCCGCCAAGTTCAAATACTGCAACTAAGTCCAAATCCAAGTCTAGTACTCCATCCGTATCGCAAAACTTGTAGTTTTGGAGTAGTAAACTTATATCAAAAAACTTGTTGTTTTAACTATAGTTATTATCTTTATAGACAGTGATTGCTCCTTTTATAGGTAATAATTAGTGCTTTTAGGGGTACTTTATTCTATAAAAGTAAAGGAAATATAGGTATTATTAATAAGTGTCCATAAAGCTAAAACTACAAGTTTTGCGATACGGAGGGAGTAGAAGAAACAAACTATTAGAATTAGAAACCATGCACATCACACCCAAACTCGGTATTCTCACAGTCGGCACAGGGTTCTCCATAGTCATGGTTATCATCATTGTGGACTTTCTTCAAACACCGTGCATTGTCGAAAATTTCTTCACATCTGTAGGGACACTCGTAAGCCATATGTCCAATCAAGGCCCTACATATAAGGCAAGCATCCAGAGGCTCAGTCCATGTACTGCTTCTGTCGCTCAAGGCAAGGAGGGGATCCGGTGGCTTCGGCTTCCAGCCTGCGATCTTGTCCCAACTATACATCTCAATTGAGCCTGGAGGGTCAAAATACATATTATCATCTGAATCCGAAACTTCTCCGATAACGTTGTTGTTGTGGCTGTGATTGTCTCCCGCATCTTTCCCTACACAACTAGAAGTAGATTGATGAGTTTGTACTCAATTGAGGCATTGATATTCTCAATTGATGAAATCTCAATGGATGAAAGGTAACAAGATAGGTTGTGTAATGCATTAATTGGCCAACGCAGTTACAATCACTCAGATGGCATTATATGAAATCGTCCTAATCTAGCTATACCTTTAAATAAACAATCAGCTAGCGATTCATGTAACAAAACAGACAATCAATTATCGATTACGATACGGATGAAGATGGATGCGAACCGCATGAAGAAGAAAGCAGATTGATTGATGGATTGAGGGCGAACCTGGAGCAAGACAATCGATCGACTGAGAATCCTTCGGGGATTCGACACATTCGGTGGTTGCATCCGCCGACCGCTTTTGAGGGAGGACGCCCGTACTCATGCTCATGGGTGAGGCCCGAGGGGGCGAAATCTAGTCGGATAAATTGAAAGAGAGAGACTCCGGCGATTGAAATTGCGAGTGTCAATTTTAAGAAAGGGTTCTTTCTTCGATAGTTCTATCTACCTCTCGTAAACCGGGTTCTCAATAATGAATCGGTCCTTTTTGTTCCCAAGGGCTAGGCCCTAGTCTAGTCTAGTCTACGGAGTACTACTGTACTAGTTCAATATCCATGTCTTTTACGGTATTTTATAAAAATACATACTCATACAAATATACAATAATATAATATTTATTCTATTTTCTATGTAAATTTTTAAAGCATTTGCACTCTTATGCGGATCATTTTTATAAAATAAGTTTATGCATGTGCGGATTCGCCTATATGTCATTTTTGGGTGCAATTTGACCCAGATTTTTTAACATGTAAGTTAATGACCCATTTATTTTATTTAGATGTGCTGAGGAGCAACTGAGGCTCATGATCATGGTGAAAGTAGCGAGGAAGAGAGAAATCAATGGAAGATCTTCGTACCTGAGGTTGCAGTTTGAGTAACAGAATAGAGAGAGAGCGGCAACAGATTTAGTTGTGTAAAATTGTATTATGAAATCCCTTATTGTATTTACACCTTAAGGCCCTTATTTATAGCGTTCCCTGGTTACACCACAATATGTAATCAACCTTATTAATATACTAGGAAAGTCATGCCCGTGCTACGCACGTGACATATAAGTTTTGGTATTTTATAGGATTATTTAAGAAATTATTTTATGTCATATTATTCCTAAATCTAAATTATATGTTCGTAACTGATAAACATTGGTTTTATATGCTTCATAACAATTTCGTTTAAGTAATTTATAAAATGTTTATTTTTTTTGTATGTCTGGCATTTAATTTTAATAAATATTATTTCGTAATTGTTAATGTCCTAGTTTGGTATCTTACATGAAATTCAACTCATAATTTTATTTGTTAATATTTTTTGTTGATTATTCATATCATCTTGTAAAAGTGAATTGTTTTATAATGGATTTGATGTTGTTTTCACTTCAAAACCAAAATATAAAATTGGTTGGCTTGTGTATAGATATATCATATATTTATATAGTCTTTAGGGTACACGAAAACTATAAAACAATGTACAAATGGTAAATCTTGATTTTATATGTATCATAATTTGATTTACACATTATTTATTTTTAATTAATATTAAAGATAATTAAACTTTTATTACATATGTGCTTTGACATTAATTTTTATTTTTACATAACTTTTTCTTTTCGGTTGATGATCTTTCTCTATGAACTTCTACTCATTCTTGTATTTTTCATCAATACAGCTTTTCTACAATAACATTAACAAACATCATACAAAAATAACATTACCTTTCCAAAATAAAAAGAAATATTAAATAACAATTTTTGTATATATTAATTTAAAAAAAATAAGAATAAGATGTCAAATATTACTTTTTATACCTTTTTCTTCTCGATTGAAGCTCTTTCTCTATGAACTTCTTCTCATTCTTGTATTTTTCATGAATATTACTTCTCTATAATAACATTAACAAACATTGTATAAGAAATATTTCTGAATTAAACAGAAATATCAAATTTGTTATATATTAATTTTAAAAAATGAATAATAAGATGCAAATATTACTTTGGATACTTTTTTCTTCTAATTTGTTGAGACTCCTTTTCTATAAAATTCTTATTTTTTTGGCGGTAACTATGGACTACTTCTCATTCACATGTTTATATAGTGTTTTTTTTTTGTTTTGCAAGAAATTAAAATAATTTATAGGATAAGATCTAAGAGTATATATAATTTTGAATAACATAAATATGCGATTTATTAGGTATATATTTATGAGGCTATGAGATTTATGAGATGAACATTACTACTTGGAATCCAATGAAGTTAGCATTGAATCACTTAGAAGGTGAAAAAAAGAGTCATTAATATCTTTGAAATCAAGACGTTCAATTTAATACAGAAAATAAATTTGAATTAATAAATATATATAAATTTTGGAAGATGAAAAATTAAACACTTTTTTTTTAATTCAAGAAATTATAACTTTGAAATTTAAATTGATATAATATTAGAAGTAATAAGGTATGCATTTATGTGATTATAGATATAGATGTATTATGTATAGATTTATTTAAAAACAACATATTTATTATATATAATTATAGGTAAATTTGTACGTTCCTATCAACCAACTTTGATAAGTTTGGATAATACCAAAAATGAAAGAAATAATGTATACTTTTATTCTTTGATATATAGATGTATCCACGTAATATCTTTGTCAAACAAAACTTGAGCACGTACACCAAATAAGTTTTACAAAATACTTCAAATCTTGAATTGGTATAATCACAATGTTTTTCCCACTGATGAATTCTTCAATCTCTTGCTTAATATGAGACAATTTCACCAGCGTGTTTGTATGCACAAAATTTATTGGGTTATTTAAAATTGGATGAAATTAATTAAGTTTGGAACATTTCTAAGGATGATTTTGATAAAAGAATGAAATTATACTCAATAATAACAAAAATAAAAAAAATTGATGTAAAAATATTCCATTAAATAAATATATTAAAACCAGCAAATTATAATAAAATATAAGAAATACTTTGAAATATGAAATGCGTACCTTTCTTTTGTTAGAATCTTCTCTATCTTCGTATGAATCATCCTGTGCAATTGTTCTCAAAAGCTAAAAATAAAATAATTATAAAATATAGTTAATTACCTTAGAAAGAAGGGAAAAGAAATATAGGAATGAAAATAAAATTCATAAAAAAATTACGACTAATTCATAGATAATCAATCATTTAGCTCAATTGACCTAATCAATATTATTAAAAAACAAAGGGTGCCGCTCGCACCATAGCTAATTGTGAAAGATGAACATTTTTTAAGACGAACATCCATTGATATGGGAGTCAAATTTAAAGGGTGATTGGAGTTTAACATCATTAAAATAATGAATTTTAGTAGACAATAATAAAATCAATCGAACGGTTACAAAATTCAGACAATTAAACAATTATTAGAACCGTTCAAATGTTTATAACTTATATCAGTAATAATGTTTAATTGATACGGAGTAGACAAAGAGATACCTAAAAATATACAAAAAGTAAAAAACCAAAACTTTCTTTGATTGCGTGTGATTTGATTGAATGTTCAATAAATGGAAAAAACCAACTTTATATTATATATATATATATATATATATATATATATATATATATATATATATATATATATATATATATATATATATATATATATAGACAGATATAGAAGATTATAAATTATTGTTATTAATATAGTTTAAAATAAAAAATGCTCTCAATTGAACCTTAAAATTAAAATTGCTCTCACTATTGTTTTTTTAATTTAATACTTATTACTAACAAATATTAAGTTATTAAAAAAATTAATAAAAAAGTTGATATTTTGTAGTATTGTTTTTAGCTTCTTAAAATATGTATTGAAAAGTCAAACGATATATATTTTAGATCGGAGGAAGTAGTATATATATGTCCTATCTTTCTTTCAATGGGCCATTTAGCATGCTCGGCTATAGATAAATAGATTAGAACATAGCTAGATGATCTTGTACTACGTACATATTATGCCTTTAATATATAGTGAGAATACATATTATGCCTTTAATATATAGTGAGAATACATATTATGCCTTTAATAGTAAGAATGTAAAAGGTTAGAAGTTTTAGAGTTTGAAAAGTCTAAATGATAAAATAAATAAAGTTAAAATAATATAACCATGAAAAAATAAAATAAAAGATGTAAATGCTAAGGTTATGAAGAGGTTATTGTTATTATATATAAATGACCATGAAAAAAGATTATTATTGTTATTATATATAAATTAATTAGATTAGATTGTCATTGAGTAGAATAATGACAAAGTAGGAAAATAAAATAAAAGATGTAGTTGTTGAGGCTTGAACCTTGGATGAAGGGATTCTCATCAACAACTACTACCATTGGGCTAAAGAAATTATATTGATCCAAATTGAGAATATAAGAAAAAATAGCAAAATTTTTATGGAGTTAATAATGGCAATAAATTGCCCATGAACACAACTTTTAAGGTTTATATAGATATAGATACTTCCATCGTATCGCAATACTTGTTGTTTTAGCTCTATGCACACTTATTAATAAAACCTATCTTTATTTTACTTTTATAGTTTAAAATACCTAAAAAGGACTAATTATTACCTATAAAAAGAATAATCATTACCTATAAAGAGAATAATTATAGCTAAAACAACAAGTTTTTTGATACAACTTTAACACTCTAAAACAACAAGTATTGCGATACGGAGGGAGTACAAAACACTCTAGAAGTGACTACAATGCCCATATATCCTACAAGATGTCATCCTAATTCCTATACATTAATTGATGACTAATATAATTAGTTGTTTTAATATAAAAAATATTCAACAGTTACAAAATTTATTATTTTATCTTTAGCCATCAAAATTGATCATATTACTTCATCACTATATAGTTTATATCTAATAATAAGATTTCACATGTAATTATCTCCATCGATAATATACGCAATTATATCTTTGCCTTCTTTGGATCATCGTATCATGCATAACCAAGTAACTAAGTCCAAACAAATTAATAACCTATTAAGTGCAACCAGATCCAAACATAAAATTAACCATCTACGTCCAACTAAGTCCATGTATAACTAAGTAACTAAGTCCAAACAAATAACCAAGGGCAACCATATCTCCAAACAGAAGGAAATGGTATGGCCTTCCGGAAGAGAATTATCCTAGCGTCTCGCCATCATTGGCTTCATCGAGTAGCATTGATACCCTATCATAGGGGACTCACACGTCCTCCCTGCCCTGCTGCCCACCTCGCGCAGCGAGGATAGAGCAACCCCGATACCTTCTATGCAAATTAAAGGTCTCGCCTATGCCAAGAATCGCCTAGTACATCCCAATCTGCACACTATGACTTTGATGTCACAATCTTCCATGAAAGCTAGGTCCATTTACAACATCAAAGGGTGTGAGGGAAAGATGTGCCTTAACTGTACCTCGAATGTGAGGGGGAATCCGAAGAGAGTATACTATAGTAACTCGAAATCTATTTAATTAATTTATTAATCTTTCAACCAATTACCATTTCGTGAGAAAATATAACCATATTCATGGTTATCATCATGCATGATCAACTAAGTTCAACTCCTGCAAATAAGTCTTGAACCGGTATCCTACGACTAAGTCCCACTCTAGTAGAAGAAACAATATCAATTAGAATTAGAAACAATGCTTGTGACACCCAAACTTGGTCTTCTCACAGTCGGGTTCTGAAGGATAACCATAGTGATGTTCACCATCATGGTCAACTTTCTTCCAACACCGAACATTGTCGAAGATTTCTTCACATCTGTAGGGACACTCATAAGCCAAATGTCCAGTCTCGACCACACATAGAAAGCAAAAATTCAAGTGGGGTTTCCATGTACTGCTTCGGTTGGTCAAGGCAGGGAGGGGATCTGGCGGCTTCGGCTGCCAGCCTGAGATCTTGTTCCAACTATACATCTCAATTGAGCCTGGAGGGTCAAAGTACATATCATCTTCTGAATCCGAAACTTCGCCCGTAGCGTTGTGGTTGTGATTGTCTCCCGCAACTTTCCCTACACAACTAGAACTAGATTGATGAGTTTGTAGTTTTGTACTCAATGATTGATGAGTTTGTACTCAGTTATCATTGATGAGTTTGTACCCAATTAAGACATCAATATTCTCAATTGATGAAATTAAACAGATAGATAGGTTGTGTAATACATTTGCCAATACAGATGCAATCACTCAGATGGCAATATATCAAATCGTGGCAATATATCAAATCGTCCTAATTAGAGGGATACAAGGAAGCCAACAGTAATCCCCATATATCAAAAGGAAATATATAATATCTCCCAATATGTTGATATCTTGATATCACTTGATATACTGATTTTCGGGCAATCTGATATACTGCTTTTTTGAGGGATATCAATTAATATCCAAGATATTAGACTTTTGAATTTTATGCAAATCAATCAACTAAAATTGCAGATCTATTGATTCAATTGAAGAACGAAAACTACCTCCAATGGAGGAGCTCAATCTGAGCTTAAAAAAATCAAAATGGTTTGTTACAACTGTTCTAACAAAATCTCCCGCCTTATGAAGCCAATTTGACACCTTATGAAAAGACGAAATTGCCCTCCTGTATTGCCCGTGTGTGATGGTGTGAGTTGAGACTTAGGTTCACATTTGCACATACATCACACACTCATAGCCCCCCCTCAAGCTGTGCCTAGGACAAGAAGGACAAGGCCAAGCTTGGCTCGGAAAAAGTCATGTTGCTTAGCACTAAGGGCTTTTGTAAAAATGTCAGCCACTTGTAGAGATGTGGGAACATGAATGGTGTGGAGAAAGCCAGCAGCAACCATTTCCCTGATGAAGTGTGAATCAATTCTCACATGTTTGGTGCGCTCATGGAAGATTGGATTGAGAGCCAATTCTTGAGCAGACTTATTGTCACAGTGTAAAGAGATGGGCAGTTTGATGGGAATGCCAAAATCAGAAAGAATGCCTTGCATCCAAACCAATTCACTGGCCACATAGGACATTGCCCTGTACTCACTCTCAGTAGAAGATTTAGATACCACCTTCTGTTTCTTTGTTTTCCAGGAAACCAGTGAAGATCCTAAGAAAATGCAATACCTAGAAAGAGATCTCCCAGTGTCTAAGCAGTTTCCCCAGTCAGCATCGGTGAAAGCTTGAACACATAAGGAAGACTTAGCTGAATATGATAGAGCATAGTTGAAAGTACCTTTGAGATATCTGAGAAGATACATTAGTACATCCCAATGTGGCTTCAAAGGATTTTGGAGAAACTGGTTTAGTTGCTGAACTGTCATGTTATTGCCTGATGTTTTGACAAAGAGAGAAAAATCATTAGAGGACTGAGAGTAACCTAGAGAGATCATGAATTTGGTGAGTTCATGATTCCATTGTCTGCTAGCCTGCTTTAACCCATATAAGGATCTTGTCAGCTTGCACACACTACCAGGTGGCACTTTGTAGCCGGGGGTGGACTCATGTAAACTTCCTCTTCCAAATACCCATGCAAAAATGCATTATTGACATCTAACTGATGTAGCACCCATCCTTTGCTAGCAGTAATTGCAAGAAAGATCCTCACTGTAGATAGCTTTGCAACTGGTGAAAAGGTTTCTTTATAATCTCTGTCCTTGATTTGATTATATCCCTTTGCCACTAATCTGGCTTTGTATCGTTCAACTGTACCATCAGGCCTATACTTGACCTTAAAAATCCACTTGCAACCAATTGGTTTCTTCCCTGGAGGAAGATCAGTAATTTTCTGTGAGAGCTGTTAACTCCTTTGTCATAGCAGCCTCCCAGTCAGGATTTCCTTTGGCTTGAGAATAGGAGTTAGGTTCAAATATGGAGCAAGCATTGACAAGAGAATTGACATAATCTTGTGACAAATGAGATAGATTGGTGATAGAAAACACAGCAAATGAGTCAGATTGGGAAGATGCAGGGCTACCTCTGAATGGGAGATGAGAGTAGGCAAAATCCTTGAGCCTAGCAGGTCTGGTGATGTTTCTCCTTAGATTCAAGTGAGGGGCAGTGGGAGAAGAGGAATCATCATGTGTCTGAGATGAGGGTGTTTGCTGTGAAGAGGGAGAAGAAACTGAGGGTTGTGGTTGGGGAGGAGATTGAGTAACAGAAGGAGAGCTAGATGCTGGTGACAACTCAGGAAGATTGGGAGTTGTTTCATGTGAAGAGTGAGCACTTTCTAGGAAATATTCAGGTGAAAAATCTGTATTGTCAAATGCTTGAATCCTGGTGGCAGTGTCAGGCTGTTGAGATTGAGAAGGTTGCTTGAAAGGGAACACATTCTCTTCAAACTTCACATGTCTACTGATGATCACTGTCTTGTTGTCCAAATCATACAGTTTGTAAGCTTTCTGGTGAGGAGGGTAGCCAAGGAACACACACCTTCTAGCCACAGATCCCAACTTATCCCTGTAATCATTTGGTTGAACTGCATAGCATAGGCAACCAATGACTCTCAGCTGATCATATACAGGAGATGTATGGTAAAGGATTTCAAAAGGGGATTTCCATTTTAAAATGGGAGTGGGCATTTTGTTTATGATGTGTGTTGCTCCAAGAACACAGTCTCCCCAAAACTTCAGAGGTAAGTTAGCATGTGCCCTGATAGCCCTGGCAGTTTCTAATAGATGCCTATGCTTTCTTTCTACCCTCCCATTTTGCTCATGCACCCCTGGAGCTGTTCTTTGATGGATAATTCCCTTGGAATCAAACAAATCTTTGCACCCCCTTTGAGTAAACTCAGTGCCATTATTAGTTCTAACTGTCTTGACAGTCACTTTGAACTGATTCTCAACCATGTTGAGGAAAGCTGTAATCAACCTTAAAACTTGCATCTTATCCTGCATCAAATAAACCCAAGTACACCTAGAGCAATCATCTAAGATAGTGAGGAAGTATTTAGCCCCACATAGAGCTGGGACTTTATAGGGCCCCCAAACATCTAGATGCAACAGTTGAAAGACATTCTCAGCAATTGAACTACTTCTGTCAAATTGCAGCTTGTGTGCTTTAGTCATGGCACACACATCACAATGTAAATGCTGAATATCCACAGCAGTACAACCAGGAATATGTTTGAGCTTAGAAAAAGACATATGTCCCAATCTGGCATGCATTAAAAGCATGTTATTACATGCAACATTATTCAAAGAAGCAAAAAACTGTAACTGATGCTGAGCATTCACACCAGTCTTCAACACATACAGCCCTTTATCTTCAAATCCTCTTGCAATAACCACTTCAGTTGTAAGGTCCTGTAGCCAACATCCCATGAAATCAAAATTGAATCTCAGTTGCTGCTCACTCTGTAACACCCCCTTCGGTAAATGAGAGAATGTTCCAGCGCCAGTAGTTACTCGGACTTTAAGGTCTTTGTAACCACCTTAGGCTTATAGGGACATGCTACCATGCTCCCATAAACAAGATGATAACTAAAGAAAATATAAATAGCGGAAGACTTAAATATAATAAATCATGCTTTTATTAAACTCATGATTCAAATTACAATATTTGAAACATCAAATACATTACAACGGAAGACTTTGTAAAAATAAACATTTACCAGTTATACAATATTTTCTTCAAATCTTGAAAACTTAAAATGTCATCTTGAACTTCTTCAACTTCTCTTCAAAGACTCGATCTAAACCTGCGAACTGGAGGCTGAGGTATTGTCCGGAGACAATGAACCCCTAGCCGTCCAAATTAACAAAGGACGGTTAGTTCGCGAGAACTAGCAAGTGACGGCTCGAAAACTGGGACTACTTTGGATTCAAACTCAGTGACCATAATAAGGTATTAATTGAATCCAAATGAGATTATTACTGATGAGAATATTTTATGTAGGCTTTATATTTGATGACTCAACTTCTGTGACACGGATAACCTCGAAGGGTTGAATAAGAAAGTGATGTAGGTGACAAGCACCTTAGGAACCATACCCCGATTACGGATGAGATATGATATAGCTTTAGAAATGCGTTTGTGATCACCATGAAAATATTTTTATTAAGTTCGGACTCGATATCGGATTATGAGGTACTCCATGTGGCCCAAATCCGTCCCGCTAGTAGTTACCCAGACGTTAGGGAGAGCCTACTATTAGGAGTGGGAAAAGGGTTGACTTCGTGTCCCCCGATATCAAGTCTATAAAAAAAATTAACTTTAGCTAAATGAATAATATTATTCACTCACTATCTCACATTGCATAGCTTATACATAGATATATTTTAACACATCACACGGATATCATATTTGACCTGTTTACTTTTATTTTAACATTAACTATATTATACCGGCCGAGTCTGGATAGGACGTCCGACCTACCTACGATTTCGTAGTCAGATTTCATCTCGAATATTGTATCTCGAGAATGTTAGTTTCATGAAACTGTTTCGGTTTAAGACGCAACATGGTCTTAACCCATTCAATCCAAACTCAACTCAGTAGTTAACCCAAAGTTGAGACACCGCCCAATTCCCATTGGGTTGGACCCCGTATCTTCATTGATACGCACACTATATTTTATTTTATCTTGATTCTATTGAGTTTCACATCTCACACACATCATCACATATTAACTAGTAATTAATATCAAACTAGGTGATCGCATAAATAAAATAATCCATCTTATAGAAGTAAAATGGATGCCAATACATATAATATGCATGGATGCATCAACAAGATAATATGCTCCATACCTACTTATTTTGCATGAAAGAATGAATGATAAATCATGCATTTTATAAAATGGGTATCTACGTTACTATTTTACAATAAGATCAAATAATAACATTACTCAATTACATGCCAAGTCCAAAATAACGGTTGAATAAATTACACAAAGCAAGTGATTTGTAATTTATTTTAATTGATTTGGCATGCATGTCAAGGCAAGAAAACAACACGACACGAAGGCACGCAGATGAGCATAAAAGGCTCGGAATGTCACTTGCCTTTTTCGCCTTGTTGGATTTCGATACCAACTATGGACTTCAAAGACTTGATGATAGAATTGAATAAATTAGCAGCTGACCTACACGCATAAATTACGAGGACGAAAAAGAATTTACTAATTGGTATATTTTGACTTATTAATTCGGAATAAAAATCGAATTAATTATCAAGTTGGGGATTATACCAATTTGATCTTCTTCGAGACCTTCACGCAATGGGTGTGTCGGAACTTGAGATTACCGCTGCGCATTTTTAAGAATTGACACAAGTTAAAATATGTTCTAAGACTATGGAATAATTTTATAATTTCCGAAACTGAAATAGGACATAATTTGTAGGAATAGAAAATATAGGGAGGTTTTATGTAATTCCCACATCGTCTTCTTCCTCCCGTCACTTGCACAGCCGACTACAGCTCCTCACCTATGGCTAATGGTGGCGCGGCGGTGCAGCTCAGCGACGGCACGGTGGCTACGAGAGATAGTGGCGGTGGCTCCGGCAGTGAAGGGTGGTGGTTCCGGCAGCGGCGACGGGAAGGTTTGAGGTTGATTTGGGGGTTTTCGAAATCGGGATGATTTCAAGAAGATTTTGCAAAAGGAAATGTCGCTAGATGTGTTTAGAGCGTAAGACAGTAGGTTAGAAGCTTGGATTTCCACTAACAATGGCGGATTGAGTCCAAACGTCGAAGAGGGTTTTTATAGTCCGAGCTTGCAATGTGAACAGAATCACGAATTGAAGGCGTCATTGAATTCCTATTGACGACGGGATTCAATTTATACAATTAATTTGGTCTTTCAAGCTTATCTACCACGTCAATTGGATGAGTTTTCAGAATTAGGGTTTGCGAATTTGGACGGAATTGGGGCTTGATTCCTCCTTTAAAACAACATTGATTGCATATTGATGAATAACATTGAATTTGGGATAAGAATAATGTTTGAAACGTGTGAATTAAAGTCGAATGTGACAACCTCCATGGAAGGGTTGCAAATCAACCGTACGCAGGAGAGAAAAGGGAGGAAGAAGAAGCGGTTCAAGTGAACCGGCTTTCCCCCTTTTTTTGTTTTATTCGGTTCAGCTGAACCGGTTTAATACAAAATTGGTTTTCTTATATGTATAAGGCTATTCATTTAATTTGAAAAAAATAGATAAATCCAATAAAATCTCATACACACACATATATCCTTTAAAATAAACAGATAAATAAATAATCAAATAAATAAATAACCTATGATAAGTGATTTTATTTGAATAATTATTTCAAATGAAATTTCATAACATAATTATTTTACTAGAAATAACTTTTAAAATTTATAATCAATATTATTAAATCATAAATCCATTCTAACCTTTTAGTTATAAAATATGTTAAATATAATAAGTCGTATAATAAATCATACCTCTTTAGTTAAAAATGAACCGAATAATAATGTTTTATTTATAAAATCACTAATGAACTCACATCACTATTTATAAAAGCAACAATAATGTTTTATTTATAAGACACCGTTTTAAAACTAATGAACTCACATCACTATTTATAAAAGTAATAATAATGTTTTAATTTTAATAATAATGTCAATCAAATTTTATGTTCTAATTACTTATAACTGAATAATAAGGTATATACTAAATAAAGAAATTTACAAATTCTTTTATTTCAAAAATTTTCAGATTTATTATTATTTTTATATTTACAGAAATACCCAAAAATACTTTGGGGTATTTCACACTCAAACACTTAGACACAGACAACAGATTGTGCCTGAACTGTGGTACCAAGAGGACATTCTTTAATACCAACTCAGTGCTCAATCTGACTGTACCAAACTTTGTTACTGTGATGCACTTGCCATCAGGTAACCCGAGTTTGATAGCAGTTTTGAAGTCAAAAATCTCAGAGAAAACTTCACAATCAAAAGCAATATGATCTGTGGCCCCAGAATCCACAATCCACATATCATTTTGAGATTTATTTACTCCAATAAGAAAGGAAGAGCTTAAAGTACCTTCAAAGTGCACCATGGCCTGGTTGGCAGTGCTGTCTATGCTTTCCACCTGAGCCTTTCCTTTCATTAGCTTTAGAACTTCTTGAAACACAGCATTAACCACTGCCTGGTCAGGTTTACTGGTATTGTACACATCTTCTTCAAATGGACTTTCTGGCTGAGTTGATTCAAACTGAGCTGCAAATTTCCCAGTGGGCCTAGGTTTCCCTTCATCTTTGGGTCCCCTAAACCATTCAGGATAGCCTATTAGCTTGAAACAAAATTCCTTAATGTGACCCCTCTCACCACAGTGATCACACTTCCTCTCAAGCTTAGCCTTTTTGTAATCTCTACAGCTTTGCTCAGAATTCTTATCATAGAACCTTGACTGATCTCCAGATCTGTAATCCCTATAACCTCTAGCAGCATTGGCCTCACTATCCAATTGATAATTCCTATCAATTTGTCCAAATCTGTCCTGTGTAAATCTATCCACCTGTCTTGACACATTCAATGCATTCTGTTCACCTTGGATTGCATTAGTGATTCCCTTGGACCTCTCTATCTGAGTGGCCATTTGAAAAGCCTTATTGATCCCTGACATAGGATCCTTAGACAAAATGTTGCTCCTCAAATTCTCATACACATCATTTAATCCCATCAGAAACTGCATAACCTTTGCTTTCTCATCTCTATCCACAATCCTTTTCAACAAACCACAGCTACATCCATTAATACCTCCACAGTTACATGTGGGAAGGGCATCCAGGGATTTTAGTTCATCCCATATCTTGCTCAGTTTGCCAAAGTAAGCTCCAACAGACAGGTTGTCTTGTCTTAGGTTGGCTAAATCTCTCCTCAATTGGTAAACTAAAGGATCATTAGACTCGAAGAACCTCTCCTTTATCTCATCCCAAAGTTCTTTAGATGTTTCCACATACATGAGGCTCTCAGCAACCTCTCTAGTCATAGAATTGAACAACCAGCACATGACCATTTGATCTGCACGCATCCACTTCTCAAATTCCTCACTGGTTTCTAGAGGCCTGACACAGCTACCAGTTATAAACCCGAGCTTAACCTTTGCTCCTAAAGCCATTTTAATACCTCTACTCCAGCTTGTGAAATTCGCACCATTAAACGGATTTGAAACTAAAATCATTCCCGGATGATCTGAATTTGACAAAAACAATGGATTAACATGTGCATTCGACATACCTTGCATCATGTCTCCGAATTGGATTCCTTGATTTGGCAAATTCCATCCTCTGCCGACACCTGAACCAGGAGCAGGAGGAGTAATGAAAATTCCTCGTCCTTGTCCATTGCCGTCGCCTCCACCACCAGATGATTGTCCAGCTCCTCTTCCAGCCATACCGTTCTCAAATCTTCAAACCTCGTTGGAATTGCACAGTAGCAGTAATCTCCAGAAACCACGAACACCGAGATCCAGAATTCTGATCAGCTTTCGAAAAATCGAACGAGATCACACACAGATCACAGATCGTGACCTAGAGCTCTGATACCATTTGAATTTTATGCAAATCAATCAACTAAAATTGCAGATCTATTCATTCAATTGAAGAACGAAAACTACCTCCAATGGAGGAGCTCAATCTGAGCTTAAAAAAATCAAAATGGTTTGTTACAGCTGTTCTAACAAAATCTCCCGCCTTATGAAGCCAATTTGACACCTTATGAAAAGACAAAATTGCCCTCCTGTATTGCCCGTGTGTGATGGTGTGAGTTGAGACTTAGGTTCACATTTGCACATACATCACACACTCATAAGACTCCTCTTCCACTGCTCTAGACTCTTAAGGGATATCAATTAATATCCAAGATATCAGATCGACTCCTCTTCCGCTGCTCTCGACTCTCTTCTCCAAGGCCGTTCGTCGCTGCTGCTCAATCTCCACTCTACCGTATTCTTCTCTATTGCTGCTCTCCTCTCCTCTCACCTAGGTTTCATTCAATTTATTCTGAAATCCTCACCTAGGTTTCATTCGACTGTCTGCTGCTCGTTTGATTTCTGAAACCCTAATCTGGATTGCTTTGCTCGTCCCTTGCTCTTTGGATTTCGCTGATTTTGATTTTGGTGTTTCTTTTGAGTGAATATTGGTTTTTGTGGATTGATTCTACATTTCATTTGTTATTCGTTCGATTTCTGAAACCCTAATCTGAATTGCTTTGCTCGTCCCTTGCTCTTTGGATTTCGCTGATGTTGTATTTTGATTCGATGTTGCTGAATGTGGGTGGTTGCTTGGAAATATGAGCGGAGTAATTTGATATATATCGATATACTTGCTATCGATTGATATCAATTCTGATCCAAACAAGGATATCATGTTATCAACTGATATCGATATCAAACGACCTCTAAGAAACCCTAGCTATTAGCTATCCTTCTTTAATTAACTACTAGTTACACGGAGTACTTTGTTCCACCTAGCTAGTTGTATTGCCTCGGAGTTTTTAAGGCTCCCTGGATGTTTCTGCTAATCTAATTTCGATAAAATCAGGGCATTCTAGCCCACTTTTGAATCCAAAAAAAAAATAAAAAAAATCCCCGTATATCAAAAGGAAATAATTAAGAAACCCTAGCTACCTTAATTTCAATAAAATCAGGGCATTCTAGCCCACTTTTGAATCCAAAAAAAAAAAATCCCCATATATCAAAAGGAAATAATTAAGAAACCCTAGCTACCTTTTAAACAAATAATCGGTTAGAATGAAGATGGATGCGGGCGGCGTGAAAAAGAAAACAGATTGAATCATGGTCACATATAATATTCCAATAGATCCGCATTACTTTTTTCATAACCATTTCATGTTATTGACATACATACGAAATTACACATTTTGATCCTGTTCAAATGAATCAAAGATAGAATTAGAAATCTCAATAGTTTCGTTTGAAGAGAGAGATGATGATGATATTTAAGATGAATTCATTGTTGATTCAAATTGAAAGAATAAAGATAGGATCAAGTGACGGAAATGAGATGTGAAAATCCAGGATTATATTAGAATTTATAGGAAGTTTTAGCCTGTCAAAATTGGCCTACGAGGGGAAAAGCAAAACTGTATAATAGGCCAAAAGAGAATATTATGTGAAATATTCTCTTTTGGTAGGCTATTTTTCCTAGCCATTATGGTCTATGGGGGAAGATGCTCTTAGACCATCTCCAACAAATTATCTAAAATTTCTCTAAAATGGGAAACAAAACACATATTCTTCAAATTATTTTTTCTTTTACTCCAACAACTTCCCCATTTCGAAGATTTAGATAATCATTTAGTTTGGAGAATGCTGTTGATTTAGGGAATCCTCTCTATTTTTCTGCTGCTTCTCAATTTTGGAGAACGTGATGGGAATCTATTGGACCAAAAAATACCTTAAAATTCTCTAAAAAGTCCAAAATCCCCAAAATGAGAAAACTGTTGGAGATGCTCTTACAAACCAAATTAAACCCCAATCTTTCATTTAAATTTGATATAAATTAATCAAAAACTCCAACCCAAATTTTCAACCCTCTATAAATTACCATAATATGGCCACCAGATTCCACATCTCTAACCCACAAGAAGCGCATCCGGTTCCAAAATCGCGGCCGTCTAAGCCACCTAGGCTAAATCCTACTACTGCTTTAGCTTGCATGCAAGCCGTCTAAGTCATCCAGATCCAAAACAAGGGTTCTAATTTTCTAGATGCTTTAAATTTAAATTTATATAATTGTAATCTTATATTTTTTCTTTTAATTGACAACCCTTTGTGTAGGGTCTTTTAAGCCATCTTTTTTATGGCTTTAAGATTGTTTTATCGATCTACTTCTTACATACTATTAAAAAAAATATTTATACTTTTAAAAATTTTAATGTGTGTGTATATATATATATAGAATAACTTTCCTGTGAGGACACCCCTTACCGTGAAACGGAGGGACAATTGTGGACTCTTGGATCAAAAGAAATGAAGGGAGGAGATTGTTTTAAAAAAAACACAATTAACCGTATAACCAACTAGTATTCATATTTAACACTAAATATGTATACTAGTTGGTGTAACCGTATCTTTAATGGATGTAACCGTATCTTTTAAATATGAATAGTAATATGCAATAGTAAATTTGTACTAGTTTGTAAAATACGAATATTTAATAACTTAGATTTGAATAATTATGTCATTAAATATGAATATTAAAATATTTGGTGAATAATAGTCGCTGGTTATAAGTTTTAAGCGTTTAACCAACTAGTATTCATATTTAACAATCTAATTATTCAAATTTAAATGACTAATTATTCATATATATCAAACTAAATAATATGCAAAATTATTGTTATTGGTAAATTACTTACTATTCATATTTAATGAACCATATATTCAAATTTAAATTAGTATTCATAGTGTATATCTTAATTATTCATATTTATTGGTGTGATAATTCATTTTTAAAAACATTAAAAAAATCAATTTAATTTAGACTTAACGCTATAAATTAATAAATAAAACCACTTGAAAGAACAAAACCACTGGAAAGTACTTGAGAGATCATAAAACCACCGTTTTCAAATGTAAGTTGGAGGCAGTTAGTTTTTTTGGCTTTTAGTTTGGTTTTTTTTGTTGGTTTTTTCTCAACCGTCCATTTTTTCTAATCTAAAGGCTTACAATTGTCCTCACGTTTCATAGTAAGGGGTGTCCTCACCGGAAAAAGCCCATATATATATATATATATATATATATATTATAATGAGACTCACTTTTACTTCTTAAGATTGACCCAATTTACAATCTTACACATGACTACAACCACCCAAGGGTCAAAATTCGTCCTTGGTTAAAAATTTTATTATAGAAAAAACTCAAGAATTTAACTCTTTGCGAATTTCAGTTCCTCGATTTTGGATTATCTAGAAGGTTTAGATAAGTTTCATTTCCACCTTTGTATGTACTCCCTCCGTCTCGAAAAACAAGTCGTTTTAGCATTGTGCGCTAGTTTTAATAAAATACTCACCTATTAATCAACATCATCATTCCACTAATTTTTTTCATTAATTTTATTATTTTTAAATACCCACTATATTTTTTAACCAATCAAACTCTTTTAAAAAATCAACAACGCAAAAACCAATAAAAATCATTACTACCCCTACCTACAAAACCTAAAACGACATGTATTTTTTGATACAACTCAACTAATTTAAAACGACTTATTTATCGAGACTGAAGAAGTAATTTATTTCTATTTTTTCCTTCTCCTGAACAGAACACGCCTCCGTAATCTCTTTCTTTCCTCTTCGTCTTCTTCTCATCGGCAACTGTCTCTCTTCCTGTGCGCGCGCGCAAAAGTTGTCCACCTTAATTCGACCTTTAACCGTCCCTCTCTCCCATTCTGAAATGGCTTCTCAAATGCTCTCTCTCTCGCCCCGCACAAAGTAGCAGCACAATAATTGATTCTCTCCCTTTGAACTTTCTATATCCCGTAACCCGTTTACTTTGATTTGATGACTTTACTTAATACGTAGTACCTTTCATCATTACGGTTTAGTTGGAAGAGGCAATTGGGGTTATTTGTTTATTTTTTTATTTTTTTTTTGTTTTTGGTATATTTGTTGTAATTCATATAAGTAAAAACCACATAAATATATCATGCCGGCAAATGAAAACACTGTGCCGTGACAAGCTGAAAGATAATTAGCTAGTGGCTTACACAAACAAAAGTTTGCCAAGTTCAAATAGTAGTCTTAGTAGAATTAGAAACCATGCACATCACACCCAAACTCGGTATTCTCACAGTCGGCACAGGGTTCTCCATAGAAATGATCATCATCTTGGTGAACTTTCTTCAAACACCGTGCATTGTCGAAAATCTCTTCACATCGGTAGGGACACTCATAAAACATATGTCCAATCTCAGCCCTACATAAAGTGCAAATATCCAGAGGCTCAGCCCATGTACTGCTTCTGTTGCTCAAAAAAGGGAGGAGATCTGGTGGCTTCGGCCGCCAACCTGCGATCTTGTCCCAACTATACATCTCAATTGAGTCTAAGTACATATCATCATCTGAATCGGAAACTTCTCTAGCAACGTTGTAGTTGTCTCCTGCAACTTTCCCTACATTAATAAAAGTGAAATCCATCCTAATCAGAACACAACTAGAACTAGACTATACTGTACTCAATTAAGACATCCATTCTCAACCGATGAAAACCAGATAGACTGTAATGCATTGAACAAATATAATCATTCAGATCGCAATATATCCAATCAGAAGGATACATGCAAGGTATCTGCAACCGAATCCCCAAATATCGAAAGGAAATAAGAAACCCTAGCTACCTTTAAACAAACAATCAGCAAACAGACAAATAAATTATCGATTACGAATGAATATGGATGTGGAGGGCCTGAAAAAGAAAACAGATTGATCGATGGATTGAGGGCGAACCTTCAGCAAAACAATCGATCAACTGAGAATCCTCCGGGGATTCGCCATATTCGGTCGCTGCATCCGCCGATCGCTTTTGAGGGAGGACGCCCGTGCTCATGCTCATGGGTGAGGCCCGAGGGGGCGAAATCTAGTCGGATAAATTGAAAGAGAGAGACTCCGGCGATTGAAATTGCGAGTTTCAATTTTCAGAAAGGGTTCTTTCTTCAGTTTCTTGTTAGACGACTAAATATATCCTTCGATAGTTCTACCTCTCGTAAATCGGGTTCCCGATAATGAACCTGATCGGAGTATAAAACTGGATCGGTCCTTTTTGTTCCCAAGGGCTAGACCCTAGTCTAGTCTAATCTTATACGGAGACGGAGTACTGCTGTACTAATTCAATATTAGACCCGTCAAAACATAACCCGACCCGATTTGTCAAAACATAATCTTATACGGAGACGGAGTACTACTGTACTAATTCAATATCCATGTCTTTTACGGTATTTTATAAAAATACATACTCATACAAATATACAATAATATAATGAGAAATTTTGATGTTTCGTACACCTTTGCACATTTAATTAGGTATTTAACTACCTTACTTATTTTATTAGGCGTGTTAGACCTTTTAAAAAAAAAATAAGCGCATTAGACCTTTTTCTCATTGCTATCTTCTCGTTCTCCTGGTCGGGGGTGTTCGTTCTCCTTCATCCTTCATCGTTCTCCGGCGGCGTCATTCTCCTTCATTCTTCATCCTTTTCGACTCAGCGATTCCATCTCTCCCTCTCTCTTGCTCACTCTTTTCATCTCGTTTCTCTCTCTTTGTGGTTCGTTGTTGCTTCGGATGTGAGTAGTTCACCTTTGTTCGATTATCTGTGTGCAACTAGTTTCTTCGCTGCCTGCAGGTAATTTTTCAACCCTTCAATTCAATTTTCCCCCTATATTATGGTGTCTTCGATTAATTTGCATCTTATTGTGCCTAATTTTTTAATTTTCGATTAGAATCTGCCAATTTGATCGATTTAGGGTTTTGATTTTGGGGGAAAATGTCAAAATTGATGACAATCTACCAATTTATCATAGTTCAGCATTGTGATTTGGGTGACTTGAAAGAGATTATCTTTAAATTGGCTTTTTGTGATGAAAAAAAGTGTATCCAAAGTTGAATTGCTTGCTATCTCCTTTACATCTCCGGCATGCTCCTCTGCATACCTCTGTCTCCTTCAATGTTGGCCCCGGAATCGTCCAGCGAGTAGTCCCTGGCTCAGTTTATCGGAGTCCTCAAGTGTACGCCAAGCTTAAGTCTGAGATGGATTCCGATAACTCCACCATTGATGCGCGCGGTTTGTTGACATCATGTTCAAAAGTGTGGACGATTAGGTTTTTACGGCGATTTGGAGTAGCAATTAGGGCGTGATCTGCTGCTATTTTTTTTATTGATTTTTGGATTTTGGAGGCATTGGATGAATCTGCACTGATTTGACATTGGAATTGGGAGGGAAGTGATTTGTTTAGCAAGGAGAGTGATTCAAGAGCGTGAGATAATTAACGTCTTCAGTTGTCACTAGCGAATACTCAGTGATAAATGAATTCCTGATGTTGATTCAAGTTGTCTATTTGATTGGACAATGAGGATAAAGATTTGTGATCTAGAGTGAGAACGGGGACTGTCTTTATTGCTATCTACCATCTGATTTAACATGCTGTAGTGGACCCTGCTTGTCAATGTAAACATGAGCTTTGTTTCAAATGTGATGTTGCTTCCGTGGATGTGCAAATTGGTTAGGGATTGCATATTAGATTTTTGTGTTATCTGGTTTGTATTTTTGTGTTATCTAGCTTGATTTTTCATGATGTGAGGCTTTTATAGAGGTGTCTACAAATTGGTTAGGGATTACAGATTGGATTTTATTCAGTGTATGTGTATTCATCGATTGATGTTTATTAAGGGGATATTGAATTTCTGAATTTTAGGAATTTCGGCATTTGAGCAACAGGAAATTGGGGGTTCCTCTAAACACATTTTGTTGTAGCACAATATCTTCTAGATTGATTACAATCCATTATAGATGTATACATCTGCATTTTTTACCTGCTGTTTAGCAATCTGATAAGTACAAGCTACAATCCATAATGAGATTAAATCAGTGGCATTTATTAGTTATATCTTCCATGATCGGTTTGATGGCAGAGAGAAATCTGATTTAGAAATGTTGTATATAATTCTTGGATGATTATGTCACCTTGTATTCATTTCATTGATTCCACATTATATTTTTTATATTGATGCATTTTTTTAGTTGATGACATGTTATAATAGGTGTTTTTACGTATACAACCAATATTAATGTCGTAGCTTCAAAAACCTTGTGTTTTTATATGTGCAATAAGGTGACAATATTTTGATTTCACGTTTTAAGCTTCTATGTCATCAATTATATAAAATTGTCACCATAAACCGTTGCGATTAATGAAGTGTAATCACAAATGTCATCAATGAATAAAAATGTAATAAACATGTCACCACAAGTGATTGTATCAATGAAATGTAATCACAAACGTGTCATCAGTCAATAAAAGTAGAATCGATGAAAGTTTATCGATATACAATTGATTAAATTAAAAAAAAACGACATCAAACGATTCGATTAAAAAAGTGGCATCAAATAATTAAATTAGAAAAATGGCATCAAAACACTAATTTGAAAAAGTTACATCACATTAATGAAAAAAAAGTCATCAAAACAGTACTTTGAAAAATATGGCATCACGGTAAAAAAAATATCATCAAAAAAATGACTTTAAAAAAGTGTCATCAATAAAAAAAAATTGGCATATATGGTCGACGTGCCATCACAATACACAAAAAATGTCATCAAAGTTTGAAAAAAATGTCATTAAAAAGTGGCATCAAAGCGGAAAAAAAAATCCACATGAGTTGGTCAACGTTGACCAGTCGATGGTCAAACAGTTGACCATTGACTTTAATACCCCATTTGGGGAATGGACTACCTAATCTAATTAAATAAGTTTCTTATCTAATTAGCTAATTGAAAATTCTAAATAGCCCAATTACCTAAATCACACCCTAATATAATATTTATTCTATTTTCTATGTAAATTTTAAAAGCATTTGCACTCTTATGCGGATCATTTTTATAAAATAAGTTTATGCATGTGAGGATTCGCCTATATGTCATTTTCTAGTGCAATTTGACCCAGATTTTTTTACATATAAGTTAATGACCCATTTATTTTATTTAGATGTCATCCTATATATGTATCTACATTAATTGATGACTAATATAATTAATTGTTTTAATATGAATATTCATCTTTATATTTTAAGGGTTCGTTTGGTTTAATACGGGAAGAACAATTCCCAGGAAGTTACTTCCCGGGAATTCAATTCCCATGTATTGCACTTCCCGGGAATTAAAAAAATATGTTTGGTTGATTTTAAATGGTAGGAATTAAAATAGGGAAATTGGAAATTTCTTTTTATAAAAGGTGGAATTGGAAATTACCTAGGAGGAAGTAGGTAAGTTAAATTCCCTTAAAATGAAGGATTTTAAATTCCTGGGAATTTAACTTCCTGGATTTTCCTGTGACTAAAACTCCAACCAAACACGTATATTTCATCAACTTCCTTGGTTTTTCTACTTCCTGGATTTTTTAGTTGCTAACCAAACGAACCCTAAGTAGTTACAAAATTTATTATTTTATCTTTAAAATTGATCAAAGTACTTCATCATTATATAATTTACATCTAATGATAAGATTCAATTCATGTAATTATCTCCACCGATAATATACGTAATTATATCTTTGGATCATCGTATCATGCATAACCAAGTAACTAAGTCCAAACAAATAACCTATTAAGTGCAACCAGATACAACCATAAAACCATCTACGTCCATGTATAACTAAGTAACTAAGTCCAAACAAATAACCAAAGCGCAACCATATCTCCAAACAGAAGGAAATGGTATGGCCTTCAGGAAGAGAATTATCCTAGTGTCTCGCCATCATATATTGGCTTCATCGAGAGCATTGATACCCTATCATAGGGAACCCACACGTCCTCCCTGCCCTGCTGCCCACCTCGCGCAGCGAGGATAGAGCAACCCTGATACCTTCTATGCGAAGGTCTCGCCTATGCCAAGAATCGCCTAGTACATCTCAATCTAGTATGACTTTGATGTCACAATCTTCCATGAAAGCTAGGTCCATTTACAACATCAAAGGGTGTGAGGGAAAGATGTGCGCGCCTTAACTGTACCTGGAATGTGAGGGGGAATCCGAAGAGAGTATACTACAGTAACTTGAAATCTATTTAATTAATTTATTAATCTTTCAACCAATTACCATTTCGTGAGAAAATATAACCATAATCATGGTTATCATCATGATCAACTAAGTTCAACTCCTGCAAATAAGTCTAGAACCGGTATCCTACGACTAAGTCCCACTCTAGTAGAAGAAACAATACCAATTAGAATTAGAAACAATGCTTGTGACACCCAAACTTGGTATTCTCACAGTCGGCGCAGGGTTCTGAAGGATAACCATAGTGATGGTTACCATCATGGTCAACTTTCTTCCAACACCGAACATTGTCGAAAATTTCTTCACATCTGTAGGGACACTCATAAGCCAAATGTCCAGTCTCGGCCACACATAGAAAGCAAAAATTCAAGTGGGGTTTCCATTTAGTTCTTCGGTTGGTCAAGGCAGGGAGGGGATCCGGCGGCTTCGGCTGCCAGCCTGAGATCTTGTTCCAACTATACATCTCAATTGAGCCTGGAGGGTCAAAGTACATATCATCATCTGAATCCGAAACTTCTCCCGTAACGTTGTGGTTGTGATTGTCTCCCGCAACTTTCCCTACACAACTAGAACTAGATTGATGAGTTTGTAGTTTTGTACTCAATGATTGATGAGTTTGTACTCAATTATAATTGATGAGTTTGTACCCAATTAAGACATCAATATTCTCAATTGATGAAATTAAACATTTAGGATAGGTTGTGTAATACATTGGCCAATACAGATGCAATCACTCATATGGCAATATATCAAATCGTGGCAATATATCAAATCGTCCTAATTAGAGGGATACAAGGAAGCCAACAGTAATCACCATATATCAAAAGGAAATAATTAAGGGCATGTTTGGTATTGATATCTAGTGTTTGGTTAGGGAAGATATCCATATCACCAGATATCTTGATATCACTTGATATACTAATTTTGGGGCAGTCTGACATACTGCTTTTTTGAGGGATATCAATTAATATCCAAGATATTAGACTCCTCTTCCACTGCTCTAGACTCTTGAGGGATATCAATTAATATCCAAGATATCAGATCGACTCCTCTTCCACTGCTATCGATTCTCTTCTCCAAGGCCGTTCGTCGCTGCTGCTCAATCTCCGCTCCGCCGTATTCTTCACTACTGCTGCTCTCCTCTCCTCTCACCTAGGTTTCATTCGATTTATTCTGAAATCCTCACCTAGGTTTCATTCGACTGTCTGCTGCTCCTCCCTTCGTTCGATTTCTGAAACCCTAATCTGGATTGCTTTGCTCGTCCTTTTGAGTGAATATTGGTTTTTGTGGATTGTTCTACATTTCATTTGTTATTCGTGCGATTTCTGAAACCCTAATCTGGATTGCTTTGCTCGTCCCTTGCTCTTTGGATTTCACTGATGTTGATTTTTGTGTTTCTTTTGAGTGAATATTGGTTTTTGTGGATTGATTCTACATTTCATTTGTTATTAGCTCAGTATTTTGATTCGATGTTGCTGAATGTGGGTGGTTGCTTGGAAATATGAGCGGAGTAATTTGATATCGATATACTTGCTATCGATCGATATCAATTCTGATCCAAACAAGGATATCATGATATCAACTGATATGGATATCAAACGACCTCTAAGAAACCCTAGCTATTAGCTATCCTTCTTTAATTAACTACTAGTTACACGGAGTACTTTGTTCCACCTAGCTAGTTGTATTGCCTCGGAGTTTTTAAGGCTCCCGGCCTGGATGTTTCTGCTATCTAATTTCAATAAAATCAGGGCATTCTAGCCCACTTTTGAATCCAAAAAAAAAAAAAAGTAATCCCCATATATCAAAAGGAAATAATTAAGAAACCCTAGCTACCTTTAAACAAATAATCAGTTAGCGATTCAATCCAGGTATGTAATCAATTATCGATTATGAATGAAGATGGATGCGGGCGGCGTGAAAAAGAAAACAGATTGATTCATGGATTGAGGGCGAACCTTTTGCAAAACCGTCGATCGACTGATAATCCTCCGGGGATTCGGTTATCGTAGATCGCTTCACAGATTCAGTGGTTGCATCCGCCAAACGCTTTTCAGGGAGGGCGCCCGTGCCCGTGCTCATGGCTGAGGCCTGAAGAAGACAAAACCTAGGCAGATTGATTGAGCGACTCCGGCGATTGCAATGGCGAGTTTCAGCTTTCATAAAAAGGGCTCTTCGATCTGTTTTCTTATATATCTAGATATCTTTCTCTCGTAGTAACCGGGCTCGTAATAGTGGACCGGTTCGGAGAATAGAACTGGAGCGATCCCCCGGACCCCATTGCCCCACGCCCCGCCTTTATATAACGCAGCAATATATAATCATCATTTAGCTTAAAATAAATTGGGACAATACGAGTAACTCTATTTTAGCACATAATTTTTTGAGGGAATTTGGTAGAAAACACCTTTTTGAGATTGTTGTTAGGTATCTAGTCCCTCTAAAATACCAATGAGCCGTGCCTTACCCCCACAAAAAACAATTAGTCGGTTAGCTCCTATACCCTACCTCCACCTGCCTCCTCGCTCTCCCTTTCTTAACTGGAGGAAGCCAATGTATGATCGGAGAGGACGAACAGGAGATGGCCATACCGCAGAACCTCCAGCACCACCACCGACTTCGCCGAGTCCGCCGCCGCCGCATAGATTCGGATCTGAAGACGTCGAATTCAAAGGTGAGGAAGCCAAATTCTAAAGCGGAGAAACCGAAATCGAAGGCGAGGTCGCTGAATTCAGAAGCGAGGAAACCGAATTCGATGGTGAGGAAGCCGAATTCGAATGAGAGTTTGCCAAATTCTGAATCGAGGAAACCGAATTCGAATGGCGGCTGGGTTTGTAGCGAGGCTCGGTGGTGGCGGATCCGGGCTTTCGTGTGGCCGGATCTGTGGTGTGGGTGGCCGGAGGGACTCGGATCTGGGGTGGCGGCGGTCGGCGAGGGCTGGCGGTGGGACTCGGGATCTGCCGTTGGTGTGGTGGCCGCCATCGCTGCAACTTTCCAACGGGGAAGAAGAAGGGCTTGTGTTGTGATTCCTAATAAACCACGAAACCGGCCCGAAATTTTTAAAAATTACAATTGGCCCTATATTTTATATAATTACAGAAAGCGGCCTAAAACTTTTAGGGATGTATATTTTGCCGCTGTGAAATATTCACATTTTATTGATTCCGCATTATATTACTTACATTGACGCATTTTTTTTAGTTGATGACATGTTATAATAGGTGTTTTTACGTATATAACCAATATTAATGTCGTAGCTTCAAAGACTTTGTATTTTTATATGTGCAATAAGGTGACAATATTTTGATTCCACGTTTTAAGCTCTTATGTCATCAATTATATAAAATTGTCACCATAAATAATTGTGATTAATGAAGCGTAATAACAAATGTCATCCATGAATAAAAATTTAATGAATATGTCACCACAAGTGATTGCATCAATGAAGTGTAATCACAAACGTGTCATCAGTGAATGGAAGTATAATCGATGAAACTAAATCGATATACAATTGATTAAATTAAAAACATGTGGCATCAATCGATTTGATTAAAAAAAATGGCATCAAATAATTACATTATAAAAATGACATCAAAATACCATTTTGAAAAATTTGTATCACATTAAAGAAAAAAATGTCATCAAAAATACTACTTTGAAAAAATATCATCAAAAATATGGCATCACGGTAAAAAAAATATCATCAAAAAATTGACATAAAAAAAAGTGGCATCAGTCGTTAACAGTAAAAAAAATGGCATCAATGATCAACGTGACATTACTGTAAACAAAAAATGTCATCAATGTTTAAAAAAAGTGACATTAAAAAAGTGTCATCCAATCATTTCATTAGAAAAGTGGCATCAAAGTGAAAATAAAATATAGTAAAATTTTGGCATCAAAACGGTAAAATATGGCATCACTAAAAAAAAAAAAGTTGGCATCAAAACGGTTAACAGTAAAAAAAAATGGCATCAATGATCAACGTGACATTAATGTATACAAAAAATGTCATCAATGTTTAAAAAAAGTGACATTAAAAAAGTGTCATCCAAACATTTCATTAGAAAAGTGGCATCAAATTGAAAATAAAATATAGTAAAATTTTGGCATCAAAACTGTAAAATAGGACATCACTAAAAAAAAAAAAAGTTGGCATCAAAATGGGTTGGTCAACGTTGACCGGTCAACCGTTGACCGGTCAATGGTCAAACGGTTGACCATTGACCAACCCACTCTATTGGGAATGGGTCTAGGGCAAAACTAATTAACTTGATTTAGGGCCTAAGTGCCCAATTGAATATTCAAAAAAGGCCAAGTATCAAAATCACCCTAATTTTTTTTAGATCTGCTATAGACTCCGTTGAAAAGGCTTTTTTGGGGGACCTTATTCTTTGTTTGCTAAGCTTTAAGGAATAGATTTATGGATGTTAGGTGAACATGAGTAGCTCGAATTTGACTCGATAAAATTCGGTCTAAACTCGTTCATTTTCTAAATGAGCCGAGTATGAGCACATTTTTAAGCTCGAGCCAAATTTTAGGCTCGGTTCGAGCTCGTTCATATCCTAAATGAACGAAATATAAACAACAAATACTCGGCTCGAATAACAGCCCTAAATTTGATCCTGCGTCTTTTGGTCGATGTATAGAGACCCGTGAGCTCAGAAGGTTTGATTCTTGCATTAATTGTAAAAAAAATCAACCTCGGGACGTAGCAAGGTAGCTCCGCTTGGAGCCCGGGTGACAATGATGTGAAGTCATATGCCCTACATTGCCAACTATGAATGCCTTTGACGAGAAATGACAGAAGCAGTGAAAATACTTGATAAGCTCACAAGTAAAGGTGGAAAAGGCGGTTGATTCTCCTCCTCTAGGATTCCCTGACCGAATTGCAGTCATAGATGAATCGGGAAGATGATGATAAGACCAAAGTGGGCTAGCGCAACTGCAACATACGACTTTGTTTCCTCCACGCTCCAATTACCATGAATCGAGTGAAGCAATGGACTTTGTGAACGGGTTAGTACAAGGAAGAAGAACCAGCAGTTTCCAAATTGAGCTTCCATTTTGTGATCCCAAGAGCTATACATCTGGAATATCCAAGGCTTTTGATTTGAAGGCGCGAATAAACAGATTGGAGAACTTAGTGTATGTACTCTAGTCACAAAATTCAAGTAACACTAACAAAGATCCATTTTTGTATGACGCTAGATTATGGGCAATAGGCCCTTTAAAGAGGTAAATCAAAGGACAACTTTGTTTTATAGCATAGTAAAATGTACTTTAATTACTTGTAGTAAGGTAGTTGGCTCCTAGTCTTTTGATCTCTTTGGAAGTCGAATCCCCGATCATGGGGATTCGGCTAGATGTAGGAAACATTTAGGATAAATTACAGAAAATTTCCATTATTTTAAGCGAGTTTACAAAACTATCATTGAAATAAAAGTTTACATAAAACTACCCATAATTTTTTTTTTCAATAACCACCATGGCCATTTATGTGTAAAAATTATTTTAAAAATGTTAAATTCTCACTTTTTATATTCAATAGAACCTAATTATATAATAAAGTAAACAACACATTTAAGAACATATGAAGCCATAACTTTTTCTTTATAACTTTTTACACATAAAAAGGGTTTTCTTTGAAAGAAAAATAAATTTATGGGTGATTTTCAATTTAAAATTTTATCTTAAGGGTGGTTTTCTGTAATTTACACAAATATTTATCTTCTAATGAATGTGTCGATCGGTTTGTTACGTTTGGCGGTGTAAGAGAAGCTGCCTATTGAATACTTAATCTATGAATGGAGAGCCCCCGGGGCATAGCTCACTGGTTGAAAGGTCACCCTACGCTGGGCCTAGAAGCTTCGGGTGGGAGGTTCGATTCCCAGGAGGAGCATTATTTGTTTCTCTTGTGGAGTGGGCCTCCTGGAGCCAAAGGTATAAAGGGGCTGGTTGGACCATTGGTGAGGCACATCTCGCGGTTAACCTCCCCAAGTCGATGAGGGGCCGGAGACTTGGGGTCAAGGACTAGTCTAGGTGTAAGCTTGGGATACCTTGATATAAAAAAAAAAAAAAAAAAAAAATCTATGAATGGAGAAATTTAACGTTGGCAGTTGATATTGAATGGCGATAAGAAGACATTTAATTGACCACATCGTCTTAACTGACGACGCTGTGGTCAAGAAAGTGAAATCTAGTACTCACAAGTCACACCTTATTGGATCACAATCATCTTAGTATAGCAATATAGCACACACCATGTCATGAACAAAACAACATTCAAGCAGCCAAGCAGGTCGGAACGGTACATCCATATGATAGTTCAAACGAATACGACTATCAGGATGTGTTGATCCAGTAACCCGAATTCGTTATCAGATCGGTCACGGCTGTTGGCTGATAGTGTAAATTAGACCAGGCAAGGGCTGGCCAATTTGATAATATATCGATCAAACAATCTATTTTATTTATTTTTTTGGGTGCAATGGCCAATCTTATTGATATGCTTTTTTGATGGCGCGAAACCGTGTTGATTCACATTCACCCGTTTTTTTGTTTTGTTGCCAAACCTAGCTATAATCATATATACTTTGTTTGAATGTATTTTGAATCAATCTTTTTTTTCTTGGAAAAAAATAAGACAAAAATAATACTCTTTCCATATTACATTTAACCTTTTTAGGGTACTTATGTCATTTACTACTCACATACAATTTTTTTAGAATAATAAAAATAATAAAAATATTAATTTTTTATAATTTAATATTTATTAGTATAAATAATAACGAATTTGACATTTAATAGTAGTATTTCCCTTTTTATCATACTTTTTAAAAATTAAAACTTCTATAAAATATACCCTAGGACAAATTGCAGAAAATCACTCCTTAAATAGCCATATTGTCCTAAATTATCCCTTATATCCGAAATTGCAGGAAACTACCCACTAAATACAAAATGTTAACAAAAAGTCACCCATTACCTCAATTCCGTTTATTTCCTGAAAAAATGTTTGAAGTTACAATTTCACTCATAGACTTTAATGTTGGACGTTACTCTTTTCAATTGATCAAATTTTTATTGTTGTTTCTATTCCTTTTATTTATTTAATTAATTAAAACTAAAAATGAATTAATTATAGAAAAATATTATAAAATTGTCTTTTTTTTAACCAAACCACTCTTTTTTTTAATAAAATATGTTTTTATTAGGCTTAAAAATATTATAGTATTATTTTTGAATTGTTATTTAGGAATGCCTTAATAATTTAAGTTAGTTTACATTTTAAATTCTCATTTTATTTACATTATTTTTAATTTATTTTTTGAATTATCTAGTAATTAAATGGCTAATGAAAATATAAATTTCCCTCCAAAAAGAAAAAAAGTGTGATAAAGAAAAAAACCATTGGATGGGGGGAGTATCAGAGTATGTGTACGGTGTACTTGGCGTTCTACTTGAACGCGGGAACCTCTTCAGCTTCTCTTCAACGCTCCTACACACCTCGGCGTGGGTAATCAAGCGCTCATACAGCCGGTAACAGCCCCCAATAGGTCTCATCTGACTCCACATAACTGCCATGGCGGATCCGCTTTGATCGTACTCTTTCGCAATGGACACAACTCAGAAGTTCTGGATTTTCATTTTTCTTTACTGAGAACCATCGCGCGCAAAGTTGAAGCTGCAACACAGTCGTCTCTTTACTCCAAAACAAGCCATGGCCGAGGAAGAAGAACAGCCGCCGATCAAAAAGGCACGAAATATGAAGGCAGAGGAGAAAATGAAGATCATTTCTACAAGTTGTAAAGTGAAATTCCTTGGATGGAGGAACCCTCCCAAAAATTGGGGCTCCTAGCTTAAGAGCTTGTCCTCTGTCCATCAATCCACTTGGAAGGATGCAGGTAACTTTACAATCTCCCTGTTTGGATTTGTGTGTTTCATTGTGGTTGCATTTGGGCGTTTTTAGATATAGACACAATGTTCATAAATTGGATTCAGATTGAGCGAATTTCAGTTCTGATGATTGTTGTTGGAGTAAATGCATATAGAAGGTGGGTTTTAAGGAAGGTGCCCTTTGGACTTCCCACATCCCACATGGAAAGTTCAAGGGTACCCTAAAGGGTTTTTAAGGAGACTCTTCCACTACCTACATTGAGAGGATGAGGAGGAGATGGGGCACCCACACGCGCGCCCGCCGCCGTCCGGTGCTCGTGCTCGTGCTCCGAGATGGGAGTTGGAGTTAATTTTTTGCGGGAAAAATTATTATTTGAGGCCGAAGATATTACGGATTAGCTTGTTCGTGCTTATCCGCGAATATCTACTTTTTCACTGGAAAATTATCTTTTCCGATATCTTTTAAAAACGTTTTTGGATGAGCACATATCTTCTGTTGATAGACTCGAATCTCTTCTTTGCTTGCGGGCTAAGGAGGATTTCGGAGCCTATATAAGGAGGGTTAGGGCTCAGCTTTTCAACACACAGCGAACACATTCGCCTCTCTCCCTCTTTTGTTTTCTCCTACCCTTTTCCCGTTCTGAGCACCTGTTCCAGTTCCAACTTCTCTCCCTCGAGTGCACCTGTGAGAGAAGACGGTGAAATCCTTGGGGGACGTTGCCTCGCATACGATCTGCACCTCTGTCGGGGGCAAATACGTTTCTCATTCAGTGGCTCCCATACCACGCTTCACCGCAGCCCAGCCCCTTCACAGAAATAAGGTTCGGCCTACATCCCTAACAAGTTTGCTAGTTGCTGTATTAACAGGTTCCAGGAGGATCATCATCCTACAGTGAGAAACGTATTTCCAAAAGTAGGATCATGGCCGCCGTCGAGATCTCCTACAAAAAGCCGCTGCTCGATCTCTCAAAGCTGGAGCCTTTGGATGGCTCGAACTACAAGCGCTGGTCCCAGAAGATGCTGATCTTCTTTGAGCAACTGGAGATTGACTATGTGTTGCTGCAAGACCCCCCCGCCGCCCCTGCGGCTGCTGCTGTTGCTGATGGCGATGCTCCGCCCAACCCGCCTGCGCCTTCTGCGGAGCTCGTGAAGTACCAACGCGACAACAAAACCGCAAGAGGCTATCTGCTGAACCACGTGACGAACGCTCTGCTCGACCTGCTGCTGATCCAGAAGTCTGCTAAGACTATCTGGGAAACCCTAGACAAGAAGTATGGCACCGACGATGCTGGGAAGCGCAAGTACGTGACTGGACAGTGGATCCAGTTCAAGATGGTGGACGACAAGCCTATCATGGAGCAGGTGCATGAGTACGAGAATTTGGTAGCGGATATACTGGCTGAAGGGATGAAGATGTGCGAAGTTCTTCAAGCGAACGTCATGATTGAAAAATTGCCTGAGTCATGGGCACGCTGCCGCAATCACCTCAAACACAAAAAGAAAGACCTTACCTTGGAGGAACTCGTCAGCCATCTGAAGATTGAGGAAGCAAACCGGCCGAAGGAGAAGGAGACCTCCAACACTGCTGCTAACACGGTAAAAGCTAACATTGTTGAAACTCCGCAGGTCAACAAGAAAGGCAATAAGCCGCCTTTCAACAAGAAGAACAAGAAGGGCCCTGGAGGACAAAACAACAAGCATGCAAAGTTCAAGAAGAACAACAATGGAGAGAAGCAGAACAACACAGGCTGCTATGTGTGTGGTCGACAAGGTCACAGGGCGTTCTAGTGCCGTGAGAGAAAGGATGCTCAGTATGATGTCCAAAAGAACAACGGACAACAGGACAAAGGCATTGCAAACGTCGCTGAAGGTGTTTCTCCTGAAATCATTGTTGCAGTGGTCGTTGAAGCTAACATCATTGGGAGCATGACCGAATGGATTGTGGACACTGGGGCCACAAAGCACTTCTGCGCCAACAGAGAGTTGTTTGATGAGTTCGAACTTGCAAGCGGAGCTGAGCAAGTCTACATGGGGAACTCAAGCCAGTCAGAGGTGCTGGGCAAGGGGAAGGTCTCGCTGAAGCTCACCTCAGGTAACATCCTGAGCCTGTAGAATGTCTTTTATGTGCCTTCCCTGCGACGGAACCTAATCTCTGGAGGGCTCTTATCTCGAGCCGGGCTAAAGGGAGTCATGGAAGGTGACTCTATAGTCTTGTCCAAGAATGGAAAGTTTTTAGGGAAGGCTTATAAGTTTGGTGAATTGTTTGTTTTGCAAACTGTTGTTGATTCTGCTAATATAGCTTCTACTTCCGCTTATATCGTTGTTGATGTTGATCTTTGGCATGCTAGATTAGGTCATGTGAATGTTGAATCTGTGAACAAATTGCATAAAATGGGCCTAATCTCAAACTTGGGTAATAATGATCATAAAGAATGTGAAATTTGTGTGGAAGCTAAGTTCACCAAGAAGCCTTTCAAACCTGTAACAAAGAGGTCCACAGAATTGCTAGAATTAGTACACACCGATCTAGCTGATTTTAGGAACTCTGAGAGTAGAGGTGGTAAAAGGTATTACATCACATTTGTAGATGATTATTCTAGATACACCAAGTTGTATTTGCTGAGATCTAAAGATGAGGCAAAGAAAATGTTCTTAATCTACAAAGCTGAGGTAGAAAACCAACTTGACAGAAAAGTTAAAAGACTTAGATCCGATAGAGGTGGGGAATATGGGACAACGTTTTTGAAAGAATTCTGTGAGAATAATTGCATAATTCATGAACGTACAGCACCCTATAGCCCTCAATCGAATGGAGTAGCAGAAAGAAAGAACAGAACTTTAAAAAACATGATGCTTTCTATGCTTGTGAGTTCTGGGTCACCCGACTCTTTGTGGTGAAGCTGTTCTTTCTGCAAACTACATTCTTAACAAGGAACCCCATAAGAAGTTAGACAAAACCCCTTATGAACTATGGAAAGGACATCCTCCTAACCTAGGGTTGATGAGAGTGTAGGGGTGTTTAGCTAAAGTTGGGATTCCTGCATTTAAGAGAGATAACCTTGGATCTAAGACTGTTGATGCCATGTTTGTTGGTTATGCTGAGAACAGTGCTGCCTATAGGTTTATGTGCTTGCATGACAGATCTATGTGTGAATATCGTGATGCTGAATTTTTTGAGCATATTTTTCCTTTGAAGAAAGATCATGATAGTATTCCTGCTGTTTCTGAACCTGCATCTTTGTCTTTACCTGCTTCTATCAATGTTGATGAACCTAGTGAAATTAGAAGAAGTAAAAGACGTAGAACTGAAACTAGCTATGGTCCTGATTTTGTGACTGCTTTCTTAACTGAACTCCATGATTTAGATGAAATCAATGAAGCCCTAGTTTATGTTCACATGATAGAGGATGAACCTAGAACATATAAAGAAGCTATGAGTTATGTTGATGCTAGTTTTTGGAAAGATGCTGTAAACAGTGAAATTGAATCTATCACGAGTAATCACACTTGGGAACTAGTTGATTTGCCTAGAGGTTATAAGGCCATTGGTTGTAAATGGATCTTTAAGAGGAAACTTAGAACAGATGGTTCTATTGAAAGATTTAAGGCAAGACTAGTAATAAAGGATTCACACAGAAACATGGAGTAGATTATTTTGACACCTATTCTCCTGTAACTAAGATTGCAACCATTAGAACATTATTTGCTTTAGCATCTAATTACAAGCTCTTAGTACATCAAATGGATGTAAAGACTGCTTTTCTGAATGGTGATCTAGATGAGGAAATATACATGGAACAACCTCCGGGTTTTGTGGTTCCAGGTAAGGAGAATAAGGTTTGTAGGTTAAAGAAATCTCTCTATGGCCTAAAGCAAGCACCTAAACAATGGTATGAGAAATTCCATAACACTGTGTTGAGTTTTGGATTTGTCGTTAGTGGATCTGATGCATGTGTTTATACCAAGATGTACAATTCTGGTGGGTTTTAAGGAAGGTGCCCTGATAGAAGTATGTCTGACCACTGGTGAGAAAATCTCATTGTAGTCTACTCCCTCTCGCTGATTGAATCCTCTTGCAACTACTCGTGCTTTGTATTTAATACCCTCAGCAGCTGATAGTCCTTCCTTCTTCCTGAAGACCCATTTGCAAGTAATCACCTTCCTATCTGCAGGCAATTTGACAAGCTCCCAAGTCTGATTCTTCTGAAGAGACTCCATCTCTTCTCCCGTTGCTGCAAGCCACTGTGCTGACTCATCTCCAGAAATAGCAGCCATGTAGGTGGACGGAGCATCATCCTACACCTCCTCGGCCACCTGCAAGGCATATCCCACCAACTCATCAGACCTATATCTCGCAGGAGGTCTGATGTCAGCCCTTCTTGGCCGATCTAGAGCAATACTGCGATGTGTCGCTCCACCTGCTCCTGTGTCTAGTGGTATAGCCTCTGTCTCAGCAGTGTCTGACTCAATAGTACCTGATTGGTTGGTGACCAAATCATGTACCTGACTCTCAGATGGAGTGAAGTCCAACTCCACCTCCTCAGCAACAGCCTCTTTCTCAACTGCATCACTGGTCTTCTTCCTAGAATTCAGCAAAGAACTCTCATCAAAGACTACACTTCTGCTAAGTATAATCTTACTATCAGACCAGATCATGTACCCTTTCACACCAGTACCATAGCCCATGAAGACTCCCTTCTTAACTCTTGGCTCTAGCTTACCCTCATCAACATGATAATAAGCAATGTACCCAAAAACCCTCAAATATGAGTAATCAGCAGCCTTTCCAGTCCACACCTCATAAGGTGTTTTGCAGTCGATACCTGTGTGTGGGCTCCGATTCACGAGATAGCAAGCCGTTGAAACTGCTTCTACCCAGAATCTCCTATCAATGCCTAAATTGGAAAGCATACACGTTACTTTCGCCAGAAGAGTCTGATTCATTCGTTCTGCTACACCATTCTGTTGTGATGTGTATCTGACTGTATGATGTCGAGCAATGCCCTCATCTCTGCAGAACCCATAAAACTCAGATGAACAGAATTCAAGACCATTATCAGTTCGCAGCCTCTTGAGCTTCTTTCCAGTCTGATTCTCTACTAGAGTCTTCCACTCCCTGAACTTACTGAATGCCTCACTTTTGTGCCTCATCATGAATACCCAAGTCATCCTAGAGTAATCATCAATTAGAGACAAAAAATACCTGTGACCGCCCAAGGACTGGACACGTGAAGGACCCCAACAGTCTGAATGGATGTAATCCAGCGTGCCCTTTGTCTAATGAACTGCTTTAGGAAATTTGCTGCAATGTAATTTCCCAAACACACAATGTTCACAAAACTCAAGGCTCTGGGCCTTATGGCCTCTCAGAAGATCTGCTTTCGAGAGAATTTGCATCCCTCTTTCACTCATATGAGCCAACCTCATATGTCAAAGCCTAGTCAGATCAGCTTCCTGAACCCCAGCAGAAACAGCCGCTGCAGCACCTGTAACTAAGGAACCTTGTAGGGTAGAAAGGTCCCTTTCCCTGCTTGACTCCCTGCAGAACCACATCAGAGCCTCTGAACACACGCAACTTTCCCCCATAACCTGTGTACCTGAGCCCCTTGTCGTCTAACACTGTTAGGGATATCAGATTCTTCGTCATGGATGGCACGTGCTTGACATCCTCCAATGTGCGAAATTTCCCATCATCTGTTCGAAACCTAACTGAGCCAGTCCCAATAACCTTGCAGAGAGCATCATTCCCCATGGATATATTGCCCCCATCAGCACGGCTATATGTTGCAAACAACTCCATTTTAGGACATATATGATAGGACGCCCCAGAGTCAAGATACCACACATCAGCCCTGTGTGTGTGATCATCAGCTAACAGAACAATATCCTCCTCAGAAGTATTTCCACGATCAGCTACTGCTACAGACCCAGAATTCTCTTCCTCTTGCTTCTTCTTCTTCGGACAGTCATTCTTCCAATGACCTTTCTCCTTGCAGTAGTTACAAACATCATTTGGTTTAGGGCCTGATTTGCGATCTTGCCGATGCTTCTTCTTATTGCCCTTTCTACCATCAGATTTGCCTCCGTTTGCCACAAGCCCGGAAGCCTGATTGTCTGTAACCGACGTGGTTGCCTTCAGACGCAACTCTCTGCTGTGAAGCGACGATCTAACCTCTTCCAAAGTGATGGTATCCTTCCCAACGACGAACGACTTAATGAAGTTCTCGTATGTGAGGGGTAGGGATACAAGCAGAATTAGGGCAGCATCTTCGTCCTCCACCTTAACATCAATATTGCGCAATTCAAGTAATAAAGTGTTAAGTTGATCAAGATGATCTCTGAGTTGTGTACCTTCCTGCATACGCAGCCCGAACAACCGTTGTTTCATAAGCAACTTGTTCATCAGAGACTTTGTCATGTACAAAGACTCCAACTTTAGCCACATCTTGCTTGCGGTTTCGTGATTAGCAACTTCTGTTATGACATCGTCTGCGAGACACAACATAATCGTCGAATGAGCCTTCTCCTCCAAGAGGCCGTACTCAGCGGTGGTTGTATCTGCCCCCTTCTTGTCGGCGGCCAACGGTGTCCATAAGCCTTGCTGTTTCAGCAAAGCCCGCATCTTGATCTGCCACAGACTGAAAGAATTTCTTCCAGTAAACTTGTCGATCTTCAACACAGAACCAGACATCATTCTCGGCGGAAATCAACAGCCAAAGCTCTGATACCAGTTTGTTATAACGAGAATGATAGAGCGAAGAACAACACAGATATTTACGTGGTTCAGCAACGGTGTGTTGCCTACGTCCACGGGCAGAGAACCAGTTTTCTTATTAGAGGAAGCGAAACAGATTGAGGTTACAAGGGGTCGGCGTTCCATGAGTATATGAGGAGACTCATGGAACCCTAAACAGACAATGGACTGAAAGCCCAAAATAGACAAACGATAGGCCCAGTCAGCGAGACCACCGCCGGGGGGCGGAGCCCCCCGGACCCCCCGATGCGTCACCGGTCAATAGTCATTCAAGGCACATTAACAGTTTCATACCGTCATGAGACATTGATTTGGTGTAAGACTAACATGTTTTCATCCATTAGGCATCTACGAAGCTATCATGTGTTCGACGTATCTGATCAAAAGACATGATGACTTGATTTTGGAGTTGGCTTCAAGATGGTGCTCACGAACCAACACCTTTGATTTTCCATGGGGCGAGGCAACTCTGACGTTGGAGGATATGTCGGTCCTGGGTGGGTTTTCAGCTTTGGGAGTCTCAGCCTTACACACTCTGGATGGTGATGCGGAGTCACTCAAACTTTTTGCCCCCATATTATCACAATACAACACTGGCTGAGATGGTAGCTGAATGCCCAACTCCATAAGCAGATTCGTAATCCATAAAAGTTCACTAGAAGCATCAGCTAAGGCTTTGTACTCTGACTCGGTTGACGATCGAGCAACCGTCTTCTGCTTGCGAGAACTCCATGAAACTGGTGCTTTGCCCACGTACAACAAATAACCAGTGGTAGATTTGTAGTCATCCCTATCACCCGCCCAATCTGCATCCGAGAAACCATGAAGACTCAAAGAAGGAGCTCGGTAGATGACGATTCCAATATCTGATGTACCTTTAAGGTACCTAAGTAATCTCTTGAGCGCACTCTAGTGGGTTGTTGTTGGCGAATGCATGAACTGTCTCAACTTGTTGATTGCAAAACCAACGTCTGGGCGAGTGAGAGACAGATATTGCAAGCTGCCAATTATCATCCTGTAATCAGACTGCGCAGGAAGAGGTGTACCTGATGATTTTGACAGAGCTGTTGTAGTACACATAGGCGTGGAGATGGCTCTGCACTCAGCCATGTTGAACTTGGATAGGAGATCAGTAATATATCGAGAATCAGGATGTACTTCAACACCAAGGAAATAGGATAGAGGACCCAAGTCTTTGAGAGAAAACCGGGAGGAAAGCTAGCTTGTTTATAACCGCAGTGACGAAGGCGGTATCATTGCCGGTGACAATAATATCGTCGACGTAAACAAGAATATAGATTACCTGCCCTTGGCGCTTGTAGACGAATAAGGAAGCATTGGCAGTGGAGTTAACAAATCCAAGAGCGAGCAAAAAATTCCGAAGTTCCGTATACCCTGCCCGAGGAGCTTGTTTGAGGCCATAAATTGCTTTCTTGAGGTGACAAACATGATCGGGATGTTGTTTGTCAATGAAGCCGGGAGGTTGCGCCATGAAAACATCTTCGTGTAGGGTACCCTGAAGGAACGCATTGTTGACATCCAATTGCCTTATAGACCAGTGAGATTGGACGGCAACTGTGAGCACTAGTCTGACTGTCACTGGCTTTATGACCGGGCTAAACGTCTCCGAGTAATCTCAACCAGGGCGCTGATGAAACCCCTTCGCCACCAATCTCGCCTTATACCCTTGCAACGAACCGTCTGGATTATATTTGAGCCGAAATACCCACTTGAGGAGGGACAAGATCCCACGTTGCATTGTCACAAAGAGCAGTGAATTCCGATGTAATTGCCTGGCGCCAATCCGGATCCTTTTTCCGATAATTAGGTTGTGTTTGAGTGAGTTTATGAAATGGTGACATATAGTCAAGAGAGGGAGTAGGCATCCTATTTATCAAGTAGACTGCGGTTTGAAAAGCAAATGGCCACAATTCTTTAGGAAGGCTAGAATGAGACATGAGAGAAAGACCTGTTTCCACAATATGACGGTGTCTCCGTTCTGCGTAACCATTGTGTTGAGGCGTATGTGGGGGAGAGGTGAGATGAGATATACCGGATGATGAAAGAAAAGAAGCCAAAGCAACATATTCTCCGCCATTATCGGAATAGAGGATTTTTATTTTTGTGTGGAAATAGTTTTCAACTAGGGCTTTGAAAGTGATGAAGATGGACTTTGTATCTGATTTGTATTTTAAGGGATACAACCAAATATATTTTGTGAAATGATCGACAAAAACAATATAATAAACTCTGCAAATGGCAACTTGTGACTTTTATTAAGTGAACACGCAGTACAATTAGAAGCGATGAAACGAGATTTGCCTAATTGAAAACTATTTTGCATGAATTTTAAAGTTGAAAAAGAAGGATGACCCAACTTGTGATGCCAACTAAAGTCATCAGGAGAAGCATGAGCCACGAGAGCATTGGGATGGATAGACTTTGGCCACATGTAGAGACCATCAAGACATTGTCCTTTAAGCAGTTTTATCCCCGTTTGTAGGTCCTTCACGAAAAAACAATTGGGTAAGAGCTCAATAGATGTAGAGTTTTGACGACAAAATTGAGACACAAAGACAAGATTTTTAGAAACTTGGGGAACATGAAGAACATTATCGAATTTAAAAGTTTTGGCCGGTGTGTTCAAAACGAAATTTCCAACATTTGAAATTGTTAAACCCTTACCATTGCCCACAATCAAATCATCAGGTCCCTCGTATGGATAATAAAGGTTGAGGTTCTGTAAATCAGCAGTGACATGATGAGATGCACCGCTGTCTACAATCCATTGTTGGTTATTAGGGGTAACAGTGGAGTGATGGGCTTGTGGTGCGGTTGGGTTAGAAGGACGGAAGGGTTGTGGGGTCTTAGGTGAGGTGCGACCTGACGGAATGTAGGACAAAAAGCTAGGACGTGCCCAACTTCCTTGCACCATTGACATTTCCCCATAAAAGGCTTACCCGGGGGACGATAAGAAGGGGGTGTAGAGGTGTTATATGGTTGTTGGTGTTGGTAGGGTGTGGATGGACGCCACTGAGTAGTCGGATTGGACAAAGGAGTGATACCTGCTGAATTGGACTGCCGATTCTTAGGCTTGGGCGGTCGGACTTGGGCGGTCATGGCGGAAGCCGGTAATTCAGTCGCATCTGCTTTGAGTGCTAGCTTCTTGGTAAACAACTTTTCATGGAGTTCCTCAAACGTGATAGGCTTGTCACGAGCGTGAACCCCATCAATCACTGATTGGTAGGATGAGTCGAAGCCTTTGAGGACAAAATCGGTGATGTCCTCATCATCCTGCTTCTTTCCCAGGGAAGCCAAGATCAGCCACAATTTTCACCTGCTGCATAAATTCAGAGATAGACTGCGTACCTTTCTTCATTGTCCTAAGTTTTTCTTTAAGGAGATGAATATGCCCCCTGGAAGGGTTAGCATACGTGTCCTCGAGAATCTTCCAAGCATGTTGACTAGTCTCCGCAGATGTAACCAAAGGAGCTACACCAGCCGAGAGCGTCCCGACTAAGGCTCCAAAGAGCAGTTGATCTTGGCGCATCCAAGTAGTGTACACCGGGTTGCGGGCATCAACATTGTTAATGCGGATGGTGGGTTCAGGTTTGGGATGGGATCCATCCACAAATTTGAATAAATCATACCCAAAGAGGGTTGATTTGATTTGAGCTTTCCATGAAACATAGTTCATGGGGGTGAGTTTTATAGCGTTGTTGAAGTGAACGAGGATGAAGGATCTATTTAGCTCTCCATCATTGGGAATTTGATTCTGAATTGGAGCAGCCATTGAAGGGAAGCAGTATACAGAGAGATGTACGAATGTTTGAGAGGGGAAAAAAATCTCTTCTTGGATCAGGCTCTGATTACCATGTGAAGGTTTCAAGAATTGCTTGTATATTATCTTGGGTGAGAACCACCGATTAAATAGTTACATCACAATTATAGTTAGAGAGATTCTAGGAGCTAATTAGATAATTACAACTAATTAAAATCCTATACAAGCGTAACTACTGAGATTTAGAACAAGCTGAATATATCTCTTTACAATGCCGAGTCATTTAAGATCATGGAGCGGTTGGAGTCAGTGAGGAAGGAGCTAACAAGGACTAGAGCACACTCGACGCTCCATGGTAAATGGCTGGAGAGATTCAATGGATGTGAAAGTAGTGGCTTGGAGCATGATGCTTTTCTCTCACTGTGGCTGTTGAGATTTGTTTTCCCTCTTTTCGCAAAGTGTACCATCAACAAGCACTTCTTTCCTATTGCAGCTCGGTTATCCAGAGGGTTTAAGGTTGCTCTCGGCCCAGCTGTTCTTGCAATGTTGTATTGGGATCTGTCTACTTTGGCAACTATGCTGAAGCCAGTTCCGAATTGTGCGTTTTCCAATGACAACTTTCTGAGATCAGCTAGATGGAGCAATGTGAAGATTCCGAAAGATAAGAGACTTGAGGTCTGCTATAGACTCTGCTGGAAAAGCTTTCCTGTGGTACTCTTATGCTTCTGATCTCGCGTCTTTTGGTAGATGTATGAACTGAAGCCCTGTGAGCTCAGAGGGTTTGATTCTTGCGTTGTGAGATATCAACCTGATCGCGCAGCAAAGCAGTTCGGGTTGGATCAATTCGACAATTAAGTAGAACTCACCAGACACAGTTGAGTTATGAAAATTTATTAGTTGTGATTTCATTTCATTGTACATAAGTAACCAAAAACTCAAGCATTGGAATTGACGTGCATGATTTGAGGTGTATATCGCGAAACCGTTTAATTATAACTAAAAATGAATTAATTATAGAAAAATATTACTCCCTCCGTTAATTAAAACTTGATGTTTTACTAATCACGCACGCTTTTTTTAGGTGTTAAAAACTATATCAAATATTAACTTTTTAAATAATTTTTTAAAATAATTTCATACTTATTAGTATTAAGTATGAATTTATAAAAACAAATGTGAAAAAAAAGTTAATATTTTATATAGTTTATATCCTTCTAAAAAAACGTGCATGAATAGTAAACGACATGTTTTAATTAATTATCCTTTTTTAACCAAACCACTCTTATTTTTTTAATAAAATATGTTTTTATTAGGCTTAAAAAATTATTTTTGAATTGTTGTGTAGGAATGCCTTTATAATTTACCTTAGTTTACATTTTAAATTCTCGTTTTATTTACATTATTTTTATTTTATTTTTTATGGCTAATGAAAATATAAATTTTCCTTCAAAAAGAAAAAAAAAAGTGTGATGGCGGGTGATGACGGCGGGAAAGGGGAAATCGGTGGTGGCATGGGTGGTTTTTTATGGCTAATGAAAATATAAATGTTGTTTTCCGACTAGTATGTGTACGGTGTACTACGCGGGAACCTCTTCAGCTTCTCTTCAACGCTCCTAGACGCCTCGGCGTGGGTAATCCAGCGCTCATAAAGCCCCCAAAAGGTCTCATCCGACTCCACATAACTGCCATGGCGGATCCGCTTTGATCGTACTCGTTCACCTCTTTCGCAATGGACACAACTCAGAAGTTCTGGATTTTCATTTTTCTTTACTGAGAACCATCGCGCGCAAAGTTGAAGCTGCAACACAGTCGTCTCTTTACTCCAAAACAAGCCATGACCGAGGAAGAAGAACAGCCGCCGATCAAAAAGGCACGAAATATTAAGCCGGAGGAGAAATTGAAGATCATTTCTACAAGTTGTAAAGTGAAATTCCTTGGATGGAGGAACACTCCCAAAAATTGGGGCTCCTGGCTTAAGAGCTTGTCCTCTGTCCATCAATCCACTTGGAAGGATGCAGGTAACTTTACAATCTCCCTGTTTGGATTTGTGTGTTTCACTGTGGTTGCATTTGGGCGTTTTAGGTATAGACACATTGTTGATAAATTGGATTCAGATTGAGCGAATTTTAGTTCTGCGATTGTAATGGCTGCAATGTATGCAGTAAATGGACTTCGAATTATGATTCAATTTAAACATTCATATGATAAATGTAGCTTTAAAACCTAATGTGTCTTAACACCGTTCCTTAGGGGAAATGTTTAGTTAACTACAACCAATTGAAACTTGAAAGTGTTCATCACTTGATAGTGTTTGACATATTACTATATCGATATTTGATACCAAAAAGGGCCTTAGCGAATCTGAATGCAGGTGTTGATCCTGATATAGTGATATCCAATTATCCATAGTTTCATACTGTCATGAGACATTGATTTGGTGTAAGACTAACATGTTTTCATCCATTAGGCATCTACGAAGCTATCATGTGTTCGATGTATGTGATCAGAAGACATGATGACTTGATATTGGAGTTGGCTTCAAGATGGTGCTCACGAACCAACACCTTTGATTTTCCATGGGGCGAGGCAACTCTGACATTGAAGGATATGTCAGTCCTGGGTGGATTTTCGGCTTTGGAAGTCTCGGCCTTACACACTCTGGATGGTGATGCCGAGTCACTCAAGATTGTGGATCAGTTGGAGCTTGCAAGGAAGGAGTTAATAAGGAGTAAAACGAGAAATGCAACACCGGGCAAATGGATGGAGAAATTCATGGGATGCGGAAGTGACTTAGAGCACACGGGTTTCCTCTCGCTGTGGCTATCGAGGTTTGTTTTTCCTTGTGCAGCTTGTAATAGCATCATCAACCAGCACGTCTTTCCTATCGCAGTTCGGTTATCCAGAGGGATCAAGATTGCTCTCGGGTCAGCTGTTCTTCTAATGCTGTATAAAGATCTGACTGCTTTGTCAAAAAGGCTGCGTTTCACGCAGCTGGTTGTTGTCCAGCTCAATCTCTTCGCGCTTTTCCATCTTGTTCAGGTCTGGGCTTGGGAGAGATTCCCCATGCTGAAGCCAGTTCCGAACTGGATGTATTCCGATGAGGACTATCCGAGATTAGCTAGATGGAGCAATGTGAAGATTCCGAAAGACAAGGACTTGAGGTCTGCCATAGCCTTTGGCGAAAAGGCCTTCTTGTGGTGTCCGTATGGTGTGTTTTCTAAGCGCGGTGGAAAAGAACTCCTAAAGACCAGTGAGCTCTCTGGGTTTGATTCTACCATTGAAAGATATCATCCTCAACGTGTAGCAAGGCAGTTTGGGTTGGATCAAGACATCCCTAAGGTGAAGGTGGAAAATGCTATGGATTGTTGTCCTCCTAGATTCCCTCGCCGAATTGAAGTCTTAGATGTAGCTGATTCTGATGATTCTGATTCTAATGGTGCTGGAAGATCATCTCCATGTGCAATTGCATCACCGGATGTGGAAATAGAAGAAACATATTCCGAGCAAAAGCGTCAAACTTCCTCCTTGACGGGTGCACAAATGAATGGATCTACTTCCCGAGCGAAACTAGTGACTCTAGATGGATTGGATGGAGTCATAAATCTAGTTGATTCTGATTCAGATGATGACTGCTCTTTAAAGACTGATGTGGCAACAGAAGGTTAGTGTTCTGCAGACAAAACAAAACAGTCTGAAGAAGCTGAAAAACAACACACTTTCCCGTTAGCGAGTGCACAGATCAAGAATGATGGTGGTACAAATGCGATTCCTTCACCCTCCAACCATGAATCCAATGAAGGAATGGAATCAGTACACGGAACAAGCAAAGCTGCAGAAGGAAGAAGCTGTGATGCTGAGAGCTATACGAATGAAAGGTCTGAGGATTTGGATTTGGAGGCGCGGATAAGCAGATTGGAGAACATTGTATATGCACATATCAAAGCACTTGTCGAAGCAGGCAAGTAACACTAAGTTATGCAGTCTTCAATGTATTATGTATATCTATCTATGTATCATTTTGTGGTTTGCAGTTTGTTGATCTAGATTTGTATTAAAATGCTCACTTTTGTATAACTTTGGTGCGTTTTCGTATCAATCTCTCTTTACCACCATGTCATGTGCCTACGAATGCGAGTTCAATACGTTTGCGATATGCGATTTGATGTTGGCATTGCTATGTTTAGGAATGGGAATTTCGTGTTTTTCACTAGCTCAGAATAAGGAGTTGGAGAAAAGGTGTTTACCTGAGGATGAGGATGAGCTAAACCATGTTTGTTGTGAATCATGATTCAATTTGGGGAAAAGGTTTAGCTAGTTAACTATCTACCAGCAATTAAAATTGTTCATATGAGGCCTTTGACTAATCTGAATGCAGTTGGTGGTGATGCAGTAAATGGAATTTGAATCATGATTCAGTTTAGGAAAACTGTTTAGGTTAACTGTCAACAAGCAATTGAAATTGTTCATATGAGGCCTGTGAGGCTGTGACTAATGGTGTCCGTCGATTTAGGCATCTATGAAGCTATCATTAATTAGTTCGGCGTATGCTATCAAAGGACATGATGATAATGGAGCTGGCTTCAAGATGGTGCTTAGAAACGAACACCTTCGATTTTCCATGGGGCAAAGTGACTCCGAAATTGCAGGATATGTTGGTTATGGGTGGGTTTTTGGCTTTGAGAGTCTCAGCTAGGGTTGTTACTTGAGCCGAGTAGCTCGAGCTCGGCTCGGGCTCGGCTCGAAAAAAACTCGACTCGAGCTCGCTCGAATTAAATATGAGCCAAGCTTGAGCAAAATTCTAAGCTCGAGCTCGGCTCGAGTAGCTCGTATAGCTCATTTTATGGGTGAAATTACACTTCTCCCCTATGTTTTATTTAACCCCATGTAAGTAAGTTTTATTTAACCCCTTGTAAATAGGGCGTATATCTCGTTTCGTAGGTGAAATTACAGTTATGTCCCTAGGTTTTATTTAACCTCTTCTTCTAAAGAGTCTGTCAGCCGTTTTGCCTTTTGGACTCCATTCACTTTGAATCACAGATCTACATTTTGTGAGTAGCTCGAGCTCGACTCGGCTCGGCTCGAGAAAATGAGGCTCGAGCTCGAGCTCGGCTCGTTTGTAAACGAGCCGAGCTTGAACACCCACTACTCGAGCTCGTTAGCTCGTATATCAGCCCTACTCTCAGCCTTACGCCCTCTCAATGATGATGCCAAGTCACTCAGGATCTTGGAGCGGCTGGAGTCAGTGAGGAAGGAGCTAACAAGGACTAGAGTGCACTTGGCGCTCCATGGTAAATGGCTGGAGAGATTCAATGGATGTGGAAGTAGTAGCTTGGAGCATGCTGCTTTCCTCTCGTTGTGGATGTCGAGATTCGTTTTCCCCCTTTCCGCAAAATGTACCATCAACAAGCGCGTCTTTCTTGTTGCAGCTCGGTTATCCAGAGGGTTCAAGGTTGCTCTCGGCCCAGCTGTTCTTGCAATGCTGTATCAGGATCTGTCTACTTTGGCAACTATGCTGAAGCCAGTTCCGAAATGTGTGTTTTCCAGTAACAACTTTCCGAGATCAGCTAGATGGACCAATGTGAAGATTCCGAAAGATAGAGACTTGAGGTCTGCTATAGACTCTTCCTGTGGTGCCCTTATGCTTCGTCTGATCTCGCGTCTTTTGGTAGATGTATGAAGCCCTGTGAGCTCCAAGGGTTTGATTCTTGCATTGCGAGATATCAACCTGATCGCGCAGCAAAGCAGTTCGGGTTGGATCAATTCGACATTTACGTAAAACTCACCAGACACAGTCAGTTGAGTTATGAAAATTTATTAGTTGTGATTTCATTTCATTGTACAAAAGGAACCAAAAACTCAAGCATTGGAACACAAGGAAACAGAAACATGCATTAGGCATGACTTTGAAGTGCATATTTATTTGCATTTGGACTGTCATACTCCAAAATCTCATATTGTACAACAATCCAACACTCGTCCTGCGAAATACCCTCCAGAGTGTCATGGCTGTGTTGTCGAAACTACCGACACTTGACTTGCTACCTTAGCCCCTCGCTGTTTCGCCATGTATAGCCCGACATGGTGCATGAACTCCTGCACCGAAGGTTAAGCAAGTCTATTAGCACATGGCACCTTTCACAATACACTGTTCCATTTGAAAGGTGTTAAATCATCCATTTACCTGAGGATGAGCTTGACCATGTTTGCTGTTCCGCGCAATCTCAGCTGGAAAATCAAACGTTGCACACGCATTGGAGTAGACCACCACGTCCTCCAGCGGACAGAGGAGGCCTCTCGTCTTAGCTGACATGGTGGAGCAAACGAAATCCAGCACACAGATGTCGGTGCAGACCCCGACCACAACCATCTTCATATAGCATGTGAAACTATGCAAGTCAGAACAAGTTAAGCTACGGAAATAGAAAGTTGTTCAGTGGTTGCACTTACAGTCTTGATGTTGTTGGATGCTACCCATTCTTGATAGACATTGGACCCGTCGCGCTCAATAGAGCCTATGAATCCATCAAAGCAGTCTTTTCGCCTGATGGTCACGTTCGACTCCTTCTCTAGCCATCTCAAGGCTGCATTGAAAGCAAGGGGTCATGTGAGAAAGGCCTATTGTGTAGATATCAAAATGCTAAAGAAAATTACCAGGAACTAAATTCGATTCATCTGAGCCAGCAATGCAGTGGGAAGGGTAAGGCGGCTCAGGCTTATCGGGATGATGGGAGTCCAAGAACACCATGACGGGCCATTTCCTGTCGCAGAAGAGCCTTGCAAGCGCTGATGATTCATCGATCATGCTCGTGATCTGAGGGTTATGCTCGGTTGGCGCCTGTAAAATGGGCCGGATTCACAGTTAATGCAGGTAGCAGTACAAGCTGATAACAATTAACAACAGATCATTGTTCAACTGTCTCAACTTGAAAGAAACTTTAAATTGAAAATCTGTATGATGTTTTAAAGACAGAAACTTTAGCTGAATTTTTAATCTGTAAATCCAAATTTGTTAAATTCAAACCCCTTTTTTGAACTTCTATGATCTGCAGGACAGAAATCAGTCAGTTCATTTACAACCTAGATGATTCCAAACTCAAAATTTTCATGAAATTCAAATGAAGCTGCAAGGCTGTAAGCCTGAAAATCTGAATTTGATAAGTTCAAACCCTTGTTGAACTTCTATGATCTGCAGGACACAAATTATTCGGTTCATTTACAACCTAGATGATTCGAAACTCAAAATTTGATGAAACTTTAGCAGAATTTGAAGCTGAAAAGCTGAATTTGTTAAATTCAAACCCTTGTTGCACACATATGATCCGCTGGACAAAAATCAATCAGTTTTCATGAAATTCAGATGACTCAGAGTGTGGAATCATCGAAACTGTAACGAATATAGGATTCCGGACCAAATTGACCACTTTGGCCCCATAAATCATAATCCCAAACTACACTGACTCGTAAATCGCCCAATTAACAAAATTTTCAATCATCACTGAATCACTGATCACTTCCAAGTAAGAAACTTCCTCGGTGCAATCTATTTTAAAATGATTCAAGTTCAGACGTTTACACATAGAACTGCAAAGGTTGCAGCTTTTTAACATGGCGGTGTACAATCAGACACGAAAGAGAACAAGTTAGCGGCGAAATTGAAGTAGAGGGGAGTACCAGAGGGCCAGCGCCGACGGTGCAGAAGCCATTGATGATGTCGACGAGAACGAGACCGGGCTGCATCGCACCGGATAATTCGACATCGTCCAGCTCCAGCGGAAGCTCCTTCTTGAGTATATCGATGGTAGGAGACACCATATTCTGCTGATCGATCTTCAACTCCTTGGTGATTTGGTTTTTGATTTTGTGCTTTGGGGGGAACGATCAAGACGTATATGTATATGCTTGTAAGTTGGATTGATGGAGCCTGACAAAATCACAATCACATCATCGGCGTAATTTGATAGTAATACGACTGTGTTGGATATTTTGAAGGTAGTGATGAGTGAGTGTGTGTGAGTCAACAACAACAATCCACAATCAACCATCAACCTGCTTGGTTGATTTATCATTTATGACTTTTTAATTCCAAAATCTTATCTCTTGTTGAACTTTATTTGATTGATTGTTTATACTGTTTATTAAGGACGGAGATAGTCAGCGGTGTAAATCTTCTACCCCAACTCCCTATCCCCCGAAATTATTTAACTTCTAAATTAATATTAAAAAAATTAAAAAATATATATTTAGCTTCTACGTACTTATGATAACATATTTAGAAAAAAAAATCTTAAAAAATCAACTTATATTTTTTTTAAAAAAATATATAGTAAACTCACATCTTTTTAAAACTTAAAAAAATCTTTCTATCTCTTGTGAATTATTATAATTTTTATAAGTTGATTTTTTAAGATTTTTTTTTTCAAATATGTTATCATAAGTATGTAGAAGCTAAATATATTTTTTTAATTTTTTTAATATTAATTTAGAAGTTAAATAATTTTGTGGGGTAGGGAGTTGGGGTAGGGGTTTGGGGTAGAAGATTTGCACCGGATAGTTAGGGCATGCACATCGGTGCACTTTGGGGGTGTTTTTCACCCAAAAAGTAATTAAAAAAAAAAGAAAAATTTGAAGTACACTCTTCAAGTGAACTTTTGCAGAGACACATTGAAATGCACCTAGGCACACTTTCCAACTTAAAAAAAAAAGAAAAATTTGAAATACACTCTTCAAGTGAGCTTCTGCAGAGACACACTTCAATCGGGGGGAGAGAGATATTTTATCTTCAAAATTATCCACCACTTTATTCCATTTATAATTGCATTTAATTAAGAATTAAAATTTATAAAAATTATGGGAAAAATTTGGGCCCTCGACACATGGTGTTTGAACCCTTGTGCTTCAGTTTTAGTTGTTCGTAGTTATTGCATGTTTCCTTTTGATATGTACTCTTTTTAATTGTGTATTTGAATTATCGCTATTTGATAATGCATTTTTCTTTTTTTATGTATGGTGTTTTATTTTAATAGTTTTCTTTTTTTATGTATGGTGTTTTGCTTTAATATATAACTAGTATGATTCCCGCGCCATGACGCGTTTTTTTAAAACTAAAATATAATATATAAAAATATTAATAAATGTTAAGATAAAAATCATAAAAAAAAAACTTTACAATAAATGTATCTTATAATTATCTCAGGAATTTTTTTTTAAATCTTATGTAGAGTATAATACATAAATATAGATATTTTAAATTACTTAGTAATAATAATATCAATATCATTATAACATTGTTTAATTGTGATGTTTCATAATCCATAATTATTCAATGTTTTGAATTAAGCCCAATAGTTAGTAAATAAATTTGATTAAACCCAATAGTTATATTAGATTAAATTCAATGTTTTGAATTAAGCCCAATAGTTAGTAAAATTAAAGAAAAATGAATAAAAAAGGAGAATTAAAGAAAATAAAAAAAAATAAAAAAAATAATAATGATTAGTTAAGACTCCTAAAATGTCTCTAAGAATGACACATCATCCTAAACTCTTCTAAATTAAGAGTTTATATAGATATAGATAGTTAGTAAAATTAAAGAAAAATATTAAAGAAAAATGAATAAAAAAGGAGAATTAAAGAAAATAAAAAAAATAATAATGATTAGTTAAGACTCCTAAAATGTCTCTAAGAATGACACATCATCCTAAACTCTTCTAAATTAAGAGTTTATATAGATAGTTAGTAAATAAATTTGATTAAACCCAATAGTTATATTAGATTAAATTCAATGTTTTGAATTAAGCCCAATAGTTAGTAAAATTAAAGAAAAAAAATTAAAGAAAAATGAATAAAAAAGGAGAATTAAAGAAAATAAAAAAAATAATAATAATAATAATGATTAGTTAAGACTCCTAAAATGTCTCTAAGAATGACACATCATCCTAAACTCTTCTAAATTAAGAGTTTATATAGATATAGATAGTTAGTAAAATTAAAGAAACAAAATTAAAGAAAAATGAATAAAAAAGGAGAATTAAAGAAAATAAAAATAATAATAATGATTAGTTAAGACTCCTAAAATGTCTCTAAGAATGACACATCATCCTAAACTCTTCTAAATTAAGAGTTTATATAGATATAGATAGTTAGTAAAATTAAAGAAAAAAAAAAGAATTAAAGAAAAATGAATAAAAAAAGAGAATTAAAGAAAATAAAAAAAAATGAAAATAATAATAATGATTAGTTAAGACTCATAAAATGTCTCTAACAATGACACATCATCCTAAACTCTTCTAAATTAAGAGTTTATATAGATATAGATTTCAATAATTATTAAAAAAATAAATTATAATTTTTTTAAAATATTCGTAACGGCATGCCCAAATTAATTGTTAATAATAATTTAACAATTATATTAATTTATAATATCGGGTTAGTACATAAAACGCAAATGATTAAAAATTGGGAGATGGTTTCGAAAGTGGAGTACACGGATGTGGGTGTAATTGATAAAAAGGTAAAAAAGTGTTCTTATGCTGATGTGGCGAAGATAAAATGGGTGAAGTACACAGGGTAGATGTACACCATTGTACATGGCCTTACAACTTACAAATAAGTTGACAATGACTCCTACAAATCTTTAAAATCTAAAGTAAGCTTGACATTTAATCAGTTAATCTTTATTTGATAATTTGAATTTTTATAACTAGATTAATTGAGAAAGATTCTTCAAATTTAAATTATTTTTAGCTTTTTCCAATATTGATTTGCTAGGGTCGCTTATTTTTTGTAAGGAATCTTTCCCGATCAAGGTTCTTATCCTATGCCCTGGACATAGGATAGAAAGACCGTTGATAATTTTAATCGGTTAATCTAACAATCTACTGAGTACCAAATTATATTTATAGAGATTTTAAAATGTTAAAACTTGGTTATTTAAGTTAAATCCTTTTTTTAATCGAACTTGACAAACTTGCCTCGACCCATTTTTTTTTTTTTTACAGTAGGTAAGAAGTAGATCGACTAAGCGATCTTGAAGCCATCAAAAGATGGCATAATGAACCCTACGTAGAGGGTTGCCAGTAAAAAAATTTACTTAAAACTAAAATTACAATAAGATAATTTTAAATTTAAAAAAAAAAACATTAAAATTAATGATCACTGGTTGCATCCCGGTGAGTAAAAGTTGACGCTGGCCTAGTTGGAGGCAGTGATTTTTGCAAATCGAATTACGTTGCCCAACAAAACATTGTTTCTTCATATCTGAGCCGGTGGCTTAGAGAGGGACGATGGCTGATCTTCCGACTAAGCTTGATGGACTGCCACTTGTGAAAAAAAATTCTTCTAACTCTAACTGTTGATGTCGTTGTGGGTTGAATTCAAAAGCATCGGTCCACAAGAACTAGGCTCGAGAGACCAAGTACCAAAACAGGGGCTGCGGTGTCGAATTTTTTGCCCAAATCGAGAGCCAAACTCTCAAATTGGGCCACCAAAGTACATCGGTCCGCAGGTTGGCTCCCAGCCGGCCGACCTTGACCCACACCGCTACTCCTTCACCATCGTAACCGAAAACCCAAAACCTTAACCCCAGTCGGCCGGCCTTGAATAAATATGGAGAGGCCTCCATATTTATTCATGTTTTTTAGACCATCTATATTGGTTTATAACATCTCATTATTATCAAAATATATAAATTTAATTATTGAGCATCCAAACATCATCTAAACAAAAAATACACTCTCCGATTAATAATATAAGATCTTTTAAGAAGTAACACACATTTTAAGATAATTCATTTCTCATTTTAAATCTTCATAATTATACTAACCTTTACATAAATTTTATAATTTTTTAAATCATCACTATTCTCTATAACCAATTAAAATTATTTAAAAATAAAATTCTCACAAATCATTTCTAATCGTCGCTTAGAAAATCTAAAACATCTTACATTGATATCAAAATATTACTTCTAAAATATCCTATATTTATGATAGGAGGGAGTACCATTTTTATCAAAAAAAAATTGCGAGAAATCCTACCTACCGACCTTGTTGAGACAATTACAAGTACCCCCTTCTGTCAGAGAGTTCTCTCTAGGCTTGTCAAACAATTAGCCCCAAATTAGCATATGAAATCCCTAATTCTACCCACCATTTTCATGTCAATCTAACCCAATCGATTTCACTGTGCCCAAATTTCCATTCCAATCACATAATTTCAAACCCATCTCTAGTCAATCCTCCTCCCCGGCGTCAATTATGGTCGGTTGGGCTGCTTCCCAGTCGACGCCCCTCCCTCGCCCTCCGAGTTGGGGCTTTCGCGATTGGGTTGCCGCCGTGGCCGGTTGCTGTTCAGCCTCTCCCCCTCTCCCCTTGTCCTGATTCCGACTCCTCCCTGTTGCCGGTTGTGAGTTTTGGTCAGGTGTTTCAACAATCTTTGTTCTATATCCCCTGGTGTGGTATGATTTCTCCCCCGCCTACCAATTCCTCTCTCCTGTCTACTCTTTTGGATCGCTAGCGGTTCGATCTTGTCTCAATCCTCCCATGTCTGGTCTGTCGGGGCTGCACTCTGCTCTTCTCGGTCAGATTTGGGCTGCTACCCTCCCGATTCCATTGGCTTCGCATCTCCCTCTCTTCCTTGGTCCTTCGAGCCCAAGCTTTGGGTCCTTCGGGCCCAAGCTTCGGGTCCTTCGGACCCAAGGATGTGGATTAAAAAATAATAATAATAATAAAAAAAAAAGTCCTGTAAGGGTCTGAGTAAACCCACCCGTAAGGGTCTTGACAATCTCCCGTAAGGGTTTTTTAGTGCGCTATATACAGGGTGGTTTTCAGCGATGTTTCCGATTGTTCTTGGCGGTCCTAGTCTGAGTTGGGACTCTGTTGTCCGGTGTCGGGTCTGGCTGGGGTCGTGGCGGTGTGCATCGAGGCGACTCCGATTTCCGGAAATTTCCTTGGAGGTTCGTCTTCATCGCCCACAGGAGGGACTCCTGATGTACCGCTGGCCAGCGGTGTCATCGCTTGGTGGCGCTTGGCTCCGGGGTTTGTCTGTGTTGTTCTCAGCTTTTTTGGTTAGGTTCGCCTGTTCGTCTGGGATTGTTTGTTTGTCGCTTTTGTATTGCACCGTTTATTTTAGATTGTATGATCGACGGTTTTCCGTCTGCCGACTCTGTCGGCCTCTCGATGAGCCAGGTCTGTCTGGCCATCGAATTTTTACCTAATCAAAAAAAAAAAAAAAAAAAAAAAAGTACCCCCTTCTGTCACAAGAGATTGACGATAGACTATATTGGAAACCTAGCCACGATGGGTGGTTCTCAACATCTAGAGCTTTAAAATTAATCACGAACTCCAATGACAATGAGATAGAGTTATTTTCGGGACTATGGAAAATTGATTGTCCACCAACGGTGAGAAATTTCCTATGGAAAATAGGACTGGACGGTTTACCTACTAGAGTTAGACTACGAAATAAAGGAATACACACACCCATGGATTGTATCTTCTGTAACACCAGGGATGAAGACGCTATCCATCTCCTTATGGAGTGCCCCACAACATTAAGAACTATTGGATCTTTGGATAGACAAATTGAACGGCAAATAGCAAATGCTGACAAAAGTAATCAAAGTATAAAGATCATTACCAATGAGATTTTTCGACATCTAAACCCGAAACAAAAAGCTACTTTGGCTTTTTCTTGGTGGTGCGTTTGGACTAAAAGGAACAAGATTATATTTGAAAACCAGAATCTACATACAATAGATGAGCTGGTAGTCATAATAAAAAACCACATGAAAAACTGGAAAACAATTAAACAAGACAACTTAGACAAAGATGAGGAACAAATAATGAGAACAAAACTCAGAAGCAACCCCCGCAAAAGGAATATCATAAGATGACGTAAGCCTGAGGTGGGCGTCTTTAAACTAAATTTTGATGGCGCTAAATCTCTGTCTGGGTTTGCTTCTACAGGGTTTGTAATTAGAGATAACGAAGGTAGAATGATTGCTTGCGATGCTAGTAGGTGTGAGAGGATGTCAGCAGTCCAGGCTGAAGCAGTTGGTTTGAAGCTTGGATTGTTGGAAGCTCGGAGGCTGGGGATTCGAAGAGTTGCAGTGGAAGGAGACTGCCTCGCGATCGTGAATGCGATTAACGGTGTTTAGTCGACTCCTTGGGAGATCGAGATCCTTATTTCGGATGCTCTCCGTCTACTTCACTTTTTTGAGTCTGCCTCCGTGTCCCACATTTTCTGGGAAGCGAATAGAGCGGCGGATCGGCTCACCCATATGGCCTTGGAGTCCGGCTCGATGTCTTGGAGTTCTGATTTAGAGTTACAAACTCTCGTCCGGAAGGACGCTCTTGGGTGGTGGTACAACCGCGGTTGACACCCCAAATTCTCACATGTTTAAAAAAAAAAACATATATATACAGTGTATATATACACATATAGGTTAAAAAAAGCATCAAGGATTTAAGGGCAATGACGGGTCCAAAAACTGTAAAACCACGAGTGTGATTATTATTATATGTTTAAAAAACCAAGATGCTGGAAAGCCTTGAATGACCACAAACAATAACTGTTTACAGTAGATACAGAGATCCTCTGCAGAGCTAATCATCATCTTCAAGGACACTTCTACGCCTCTGGATCTGCCAAGGTGAGTAATATGATGCTATAAGCAAGTGCAAACTCATCAGCTAAAATGAATGAAAAAAAAACCTGAAACTCACAGTGACTTTGGTCGGTTGAGCTGTCTTGGAGTTGGGTATTGATTTGCTCCAGCAAGGTTATAGGCCTCTCCTCATCAGAAACCTGTAAATTAGTAAAAAAGTTTTTCGTAAAGTCAAACTTTGGGCTTCAATGGCATAACATGAACCTTTCAATTCCAAAACCGTTTCGGTTGTTGACATGCTTGATGAAGGTAATATGATTTGTTTCATAAATACTTTAATATATATATTTTTTTAAAAGAACTAGTTGGGTTCAGAACCTTTTCAGTAATTTGACCCATTTGTGCAGCTCTTATGGTAACATCTTCAACTCCCCTAGCCTTTTCACTGTTTTCAGGCTTCACTAGAGCAATCCGTGCAGCTGATGCAAGTCAGACATGTATGAAAACAACATCATTAACAACTTATGAGTTATGATCGATCACTTACCTTGCTGTACAGATCATGCATTGTAAAACAATAGTACTATACTACTACATTTAATGACCGAAATATTCAATACTCCGTATATGGCTGGAAATCATTTCCTTTTTTGACAAGGTAATTCGATATCTAAGAACTCAAATAAATATAAGCCTCAAAAACACCAAGTTCAATGCAAAGGTCAGGTAGATAACATCCAAAATGAAGGCCAAAAACACCCCCTCACCAAAAAGAGTTGTTCAATGGAGAAGTTAGAAAATCAAATTCACTTTACTAAATGCAATGCCTTGCAATTTGCAACCTTGAAAGTGCAAAGAAATAGGCTTTGTCAATTCCTTATTTCTGTAATCAGTAACAGGACATTTTCATTTGGAGTTTGTTAATGAATGTATCCTAACACATACTTTCAAGCAAAAGTATGACTTTTGACTAAAATAGTTCCAATAAAGATTTCTTCAATTGCTGTATGAATTTCATACATACTTACAGTATGCTTCCGTCCGAAGAACCTATCCTTTCCTGCCTAACATGGCTTTTAGCAAACAAAAAACACTTCACTATGCACTCAAAAGCTACTCACTTACACACAGAAATCGCTTTTATTGAGAATGGACACTAGCTTAGCCCAGCTATATAATATAAAAGGTAATAAAACCCAACCAAACAAACTTTAGAATCAGCATATCAGTTCCCCGAATCTTTACTCTTTAGCTGTTTGGATCTCAATAACCACGTACTATGATGTTCCGCTATAATCTTTATTCTTTAGCTGTTTCATATTGTGTTTCAACTAAACTTTTCCTAGCATCTTATTGCAATGGTAAATTTCGATGGGTTTAATAAGTTTGAATTATGCTTAATTGATGATTGTTCTAAACTGTTCAACAAAATAATGGAATTTAACATGGGATGAGAGGAATATGATATTTTCCCGTATGGAGGAATAAGAGATGCAGCACTTGGATTAAGGGCGTGTTTGGTTGACAACTCAAAAACCAGGAAGTAGAAATTTCACGAAGTCGGAGAAATATATGCCATGAAAATCCAGCAATTCCACTTCCCAAGAAATTAAATTTCTCCGAGGAAGTTCACTTGACTAGTTTCTTAGGTACTTCAACCTCCACCCTTCTGTATTTGGAAATTTTCAACTCCCTTTTAATCCTTTAGAAATAAAAAAAAAATCAACCAAACCCATTTTCACAATTCTCATCAATTAGACTAATTCCCACGAATTAAGATCGGTTTGAACTGTCTTAAATTAATTAAAAGGATACATACACATAAACCCATAGACATGAATCCATAAAAAGACAATTAAGCAGCTTTTTGCAGTGTGGAGTGGTTTACCTGAAGGTTGCGGTTGTGGCTCTTCTTCAATGTCCACAAAATACAGAATAATCTTCATAATCTCCGCCAGCAAAAGAAAGAGAGTTAAGTACAAGTAGAAATAACTTCCTCCTGGCTCTCCATCTGACTTTAGCTCTCTAGGAACATAAAGCCCATGTCTTTTACGAAGGGTACGGCTACGGAAAGCAACAGGAAGGGCCGATGCACAGAGCGGGTTTGAAAGCTGCGTTGTTAGTACTAGTGCAACTGTAATTGCAACAACGGCCGACCACTTTTTCAACACCCCCACCCACATCAATTCAGAATTAAATGATAGCGGTGTTTGTGGTGGTCCGATGGATTTTGGGGAAAATGGAGTTATGGAGGCGACGGTGCTGCTTCTCAGCCGCTGCCCAGCCCACCGCCGCTGCCGGAATCTCAGATCATTCAATTTCAAACAAACAACTCGGTGCCGTCTCAATTGAACAAAATGAATGGCAGTGGTGCTGCTTTTCCAAATCAATTCAATGTTATTAGCACCCATTCTTACAGAGAGTACCAAACCCTAACCCTAACCGAGATCCTTTTAAGTTTCTTATCTACTGAGTACCAAATTATATTTATAGAAATTTTAAAATGTTAAAACTTGGTTATTTAAGTTAAATACTTTTTTTAATCGAACTTGACAAACTTGCCTTGCCCCATAGTTATTCATGTTATTTAGACCATCTATATTGGTTTATAACATCTCCTTATTATCAAAATATATAAATTGAATTATTGAGCATCCAAACATCATCTAAACAAAAAACACACTCTCCGATCAATAATACTACGTATAAGATCTTTTAAGAAGTAACACACATTTTAACAAAATTTATTTCTCATTTTAAATCTTCATAATTACACTAACCTTTACATAAATTTTATAATTTTTTAAATCATCACTATTCTCTATAACCAATTAAAATTATTTAAAAATAAAATTCATACAAATCATTTCTAATCATCGCTTAGAAAATCTAAAACATCTTACATTGATATTAAAATATTACTTCTAAAATATCCTATATTTATGATAGGAGGGAGTACCATTTTTATCCAAAAAAAATTATATATCTTCCACTCACCTAAGAATCTTGTACTTAATTTTCTAATTTTATCCATTCTCAAAGCATTTTGAAAAATACTCCGTATATGTTAACTTTACTTTAAATTATAAGCATACCCTTCTATATTAAATGTCAAATATTATAAAATACTCAATACCAACAATTTGATATTTTTACTTAAAATAACCAAAATAAAATTTACATTTTTTTTTAATATAGGCCAAATATAGTCAAAATGATTGCTCATAAATAACTTGAAAATTATGATGTTTTTATTTTATGTTTTAAAATGTAAAAAGTGGAATTCGTTACATCTAAACGCTAGTAACCCCGTTTATAGAGATACTACTATAAATTATATCCCGAAACATAAGACATAAATACTAACATATTTTAAATTATTTTATATGGCTGAGATATAAATACATATTTTCACCCAAAAAAAAATGATATAAATACATATTAACCTAATAAATAGATAAAAATCCCCTAATATATTTTCAAAGTGCTTGAATTTGACACTCCTATCTAGATAAGGCTGGATTGATCATTTTTATTTCTTAAACACGACAACAAATTCAAAATTATGGAAATGAAAACATGAAGTTTTGTATTTACAAATGCCATTAGAGCCCATACCTTGACAGCTTGAGTGCTTGACTCCACGAGGTCCATTATGATGACATGCCCACCTTAAAGCCACCCTTCAAGGAAAAAAAGGCGCAAGTAAAGAAAGTGCTTACCAGAAAAGCTATTGGTTTCCAAGAAAGAAAAATACTGTCTATTTTACAATTTCTTTCCCAGTTTAGAAGTCCGCACCTTTGCCCCTCTTTGGACTCGAATTCAAACCATTCAACTTCTCCTCCACCTAACCTACATCATTCTCTGAAGCTCCGTCAGATCCAGTTCAAGTGCTGCTGCTGGGAACATAAATTTAGTCCAGAATAGGAAATAGGCCTCTTTTAATCGTGGGTTTTGTTAGTTTCTGGGGAAGTTTTGGGTTTTGTTTGTGGGGTTTCATTGGTGCTATCATGAAGTGTTGTGGTAGTGCTGGTGAACCTGCAGACTCGTATTACATGGTCAAATCTGGATCTGCGGATCTTCCTGAAACCAAATTCAGAATCAAGGTTTGCTGCAAATTCTCGCAATTCTTTGTCTTTCATCATTACTTTTCTGTTTGAAATTTTACCTAGATCCTGATTGAATGTAAGGGGCATGAACTAATGAGCTTAAATTTTTGCTGATTCATTTCCTATGAAGCTACTTTTATGCTGTTATCATAAAAATTGGGACTTATTTGCAATCTGAGACTGAGATTGGGTAATTTGATTTATGGAGTGGAGATCTAGGTTTAAGTAATTGGGTATTTTCTGCTGGAGATTTTGAGTTGGATATGATGCTTTTGCTATCTCTTGATTTGTTTTATAGGCTGGGAAAACATTGAGTGTGAGGAAGTGGCAGGCTGCATTTTCTCCTGAAGGCTATCTTGACATTGGCAAGATCCTTGATCGAATTCGTCGTGGGGTAAGTTCCATTAAGCTGTTAATATATTAAAAGTCTCAGCTAAGGACTTTGCCTATGAAACTAAATTTCTATGCTTGTTCATCTTAAGTCTTTCTGTTTGTTGAGATCATCAATGCAGCGAGAGCTTGCATTTAGGATTGAAAATAGTTATAATTTTGTTGCTCAAAGCTTGTTATACCTTGGTTTATATAGTAGTTCGTTATTCAGTAATATCAATTTTTGTATCCTTGGCTTATATATGGTGTACATTCCTTTTATGGTTCATGGTTGGATATTTGTTAGTCAAAACAATAATCCATTTGCTTATATGGGAAAGGACCATCTTAGAGTGGTGACTGAACTGCAGATGTCATCCTTTTCAGGGGATCCATCCACAAATCCGAGGGGAAGTTTGGGAATTTCTTCTTGGCTGTTATGACGCCCATAGCACTTTTGAGGAGCGGGCACAAATAAGGCAAAACAGAAGGTAGTGATCCAACCCATGTACTCAAAATATATACTCCCTCATATGTGTTGATAGTTGCTGATAGCCTCATACAGTTTACTACTCTACCTGTCATATGATAAGGAATGCTATGATCTTGGTTGTCAAATAATGATGACTTGTTTTTCAGGATGGAAATTACTAGTATATCAGTTTTTGATCCCTTATGAATTTATATTTTAGGGCTCAGTATGCTCAATGGAAAGAGGCTTGTAGACAAATGTTTCCGCTAATTGGAAGTGGTAAATATATAACAGCGCCAGTAATCACAGAAAAAGGCGAGCCTATTCTAGATCCTATAGTAGTCCAAGAAACAAACATTGGTAATGGAGATACTACACAACCAGCTGCTTCTGACGGGACTTGTTCACCCATTCGAGAAACAGAGAAAGAAACAAACCAGAAAATAATACAGTGGAAGCTTACATTACATCAAATAGGTAAGTATGTATGCTAATGTTTGATAAATAAAAAATAAAAGAAATGTTTCTTTATTTTTTGACAAAGAAAAGAACCAACATTTAAGTTTTATCCTTGCAAGGTGTGTTTGTAATATTCATTTTTCAACCTTCTAATCCTGTATAATATTTTGTGAAGGTCTTGATGTGATACGCACTGACCGGATCCTAGTGTTCTATGAAAAGCAAGAAAACCTGGCTAAACTCTGGGATATCTTAGCTATTTATGCTTGGATAGATGAAGATGTTGGCTATTGTCAAGGTCAGTAGTTTTCCTTCTTAAAAAAAACACTATTATAGTTTTGTTGGCAGCTAGCCAGGTAGTTTAGATTCTCTGATTCATAACTTTATGATAATGAAGAGGTCTAGATCTTTCAGGCTCAAATGGGCCACTGTGGGGCCAAATGTATTCCGCGTTGTTAGAAAATATTACCTTCTTCTGTTTTAACCAGAGATCATCCAATCCCATCCCATCTATAGGCGTTCAATTTCCATACCTTCTTTCGCATTGTATTCCGTAAGGAGGATTTTGATAGTTATAAATCTGGACCATTTTTTGCTCATATGATTTCAGTCTTTTGGTTATTTCAACTTGAAAATTTCTTGCCAAAATCCTCTATTCTCAGATTGAGGCAGGTCATGTTCAGGCATTACTTGCTGTAATGTGATCTAATATTTTATACAGAGCTGCTTTTTTACAATGAATTATAAAACAGTTCACACAAGGCAGAGTGGACTAATTTATACTTTTACTTGATTGACTATTGGTAATTTGGTATTATATGCTTAGGTTTAGTCAGCATGATATGAAATTCACTTTAGTTGCTTCCGGTGACTCTGGTCCGTACATAGTGACATGTTGTGTATGAAAATTGTAGGAATGAGTGATCTATGCTCCCCCATGTTAATTGTCCTTGATAATGAAGCAGATGCTTTTTGGTGCTTCGAACACTTGATGAGGAGATTGGTAAATATTTGTTCTATCTGTTATGTTTTGACCTATACACCCCCCTTTCCTGAAAATAAGCTCATCCCTTTATCTTCTATTTATTATTTTTGATCAAATATATCATCATTCTTATGTTTGTTACTTGAAATTCTAAAGCGAGGAAATTTTAGATGTAATGGTAACACAGTTGGAGTGGAGGCACAGCTCATGAATTTAGCTTCGGTGACTCAAGTTATTAACCCAAAACTTCATCAACATTTAGGTATGGCAACCACACATCGTCTTTTTCCTTCATTTTCATACTTTCCACTGGTTCCTGAATCTTTTATGAATGAGTTTCACTTGCCATCGTATTTTTAGCTCCACTGTTGTTCTCTTTAAGAAAGGACAAAAGGGTCAAATGTTTCTTCAATGTGTTAATATTCTATTTCGTTTCATTCATCAATGATTCATGTGTCCAACTGTGTGATTTGTTGCTCACAACTGATTATCCTTTTTGTTAATGGAAAGCAGAAACTCTTGGCGGTGGTGACTACCTATTTGCCATCCGGATGCTTATGGTCTTTTTTCGTCGAGAATTCTCATTTTGTGACTCATTGTATCTTTGGGAGGTATGAATTTTGATGTATCATTCATTATTTGAGTGAGATGGTTTGGTTATTTTTAACTCATCCCCCAAATCATGACAATGTTCTTTCGGGGTTTCTCGACTTCTGAATTGTTTTGGTTGTGAATCACAGATGATGTGGACATTAGAGTACGATCCCAATCTCTACTCGATGTATGAACAAGGTGAATCCGTCGAAACGGAAGACCGGTCCAAAGTAAAGGCAAAATCATTCCGTCAGTATGGCAAGTATAAGCGTGAAAGCGTGAAAAATGGGGCAACAGATCGCCATCTTTCCATCTCTATCTTTGTTGTTTCCAGCGTTTTGACATATAAGAGCTCGGAGCTGCTCACAGTAGCCCGGGGTCTTGATGATGTTGTAAAGGTACTCGTTTTCTTGCGTTATTCTCTAGTCTTATGATGTCCTAAAGCTGTTGATCAACAAAACCACCTAAACATAGAACTCATAGGTTTGCAGTGTATGTACTCCGTAACACAGGCTTGCCTTCAATTTGAATAGATAGAACGGTTTTATAATATCATTTGTCAGTTCTTTTGACTCCGTTTCTCTTTCCGTCTTGGTTCGTCTATACAGATCCTAACTGACTTGACTGGAACCTTGGATGCAAAGAAAGCCTGCATTGGTGCTATGAAGCTTCACAAGACTTATTTAAAGAAGGTATACTCTTCATAGATTGATCTTAACTCATAACTGATCGAAAAATTGATCTGAACTCAGAACTGAACTGTAGCATTCAATCCATTCATAGATAATGGATGAAAAAAGAGCTTAGTTTTCTTCTGAAATAGTTTCAGCCGAAGAAATTGCATTCATTGATCATACTTTTAACCTAGATGTGGGTTTTGATCCCATTCAGTGTTTTCCCAGATAATAAAATTGTCCATTGATTTATTGAAATCAGGGTTAGGTGAATAGTTCAGAATCTTGAGATGAGATGCAAATTACTTGGATGGGATTGTTTATCAGTTATCAATAGTTTTATTATGTGCAAAAGGTGAGCTTTCATCAACCTTTCCTGTTGTGATTACAGGTGAAGCAAACATGATTCATGAAATATGCCAAATCCCTTCTGCAGTGGTTCTTTTTGGACAGTTGAAGAAACTGCAAGTTTTCTGCACAAAAAGGATTGCTTTTGTGACGAGAAATTAACCCACAAGTTCTATTCTTTATTTGTACGCAACTTATGAGGATTAACCTTGCAAGTTCAGAGGATTCCTGGTCATGGACGCCTTCTTTGTATCGGTAACCATTACAACAAAAGGGCGTTTGAGCGCCCCTAAAATCACAGAGGTCATGTTTGTAGCTTTTGAAAGAGGGGTGGTGATTGTATATCAGAAGAAAAAAGACTTCATACGAAATGAATGTTTTACATTCAACTATTTTATGGGATTCTTGGCTCTGTTCATAAGAAATACCTACAAATTCCTTTATAAAGTTCAACTATGGAGTCCAGTGAAATTCACATCTCCATCACACATACACACTGGATGAACAGAAAACACATTACACATCCACTAACTTTGAAAATCTCAGTTGTTGCTTCAGCAAAATGTTTCTACCCCAATCAAATCAAAGGCTAAAAATGGGGGTTCCAAGTGCACGAAACAAAAGCTTAAAAATTCAACAGGAGATATATATTCAGAAATATGCCAAATGTAACCTTGCAATCAAAACTATAAATCTGTGATGGAGTGCATTATATGATGTATATTTATAAGTAGAAGCAAAGTGTAGAAAAAAAAAACCGAAAATTACCAAAGCAAATGTCTTACAACTTTATTCATCATTAAACTTGATCAACCCACAGCAAACTTCCAAATTCCATTGTTTCATCACACAAACAAGAAGAAAAAGGCAAGGCCAAATTCAACAAACAAATCCCAGTTCAGAAAACATCAGCAGAAACCAGACATGACTCAAAAACCTCCACGGAGACGGAGGACAAGGTGGAGGGTGGACTCTTTCTGGATATTGTAATCAGCAAGCGTACGGCCATCCTCCAGCTGCTTCCCGGCAAAGATCAACCGCTGCTGGTCCGGGGGAATGCCCTCCTTGTCCTGGATCTTCGCCTTAACATTATCAATGGTGTCCGAACTCTCAACCTCCAGGGTGATGGTCTTGCCAGTCAAGGTCTTAACAAAGATCTGCATCCCACCGCGCAGGCGCAGCACAAGATGGAGGGTGGACTCCTTCTGAATGTTGTAGTCTGCAAGTGTGCGTCCATCCTCGAGCTGCTTTCCGGCAAAGATCAGCCTCTGCTGGTCCGGTGGGATCCCCTCCTTATCTTGGATCTTGGCTTTGACATTATCAATTGTGTCCGAGCTCTCAACCTCCAAAGTGATCGTCTTCCCGGTCAAGGTCTTGACGAAAATCTGCATCCCACCACGGAGCCTGAGGACCAGGTGGAGGGTCGACTCTTTCTGGATGTTGTAATCGGCAAGGGTGCGGCCGTCCTCCAGCTGCTTGCCGGCAAAGATCAGCCTCTGCTGGTCCGGTGGGATCCCTTCCTTATCCTGGATCTTGGCCTTGACATTATCAATTGTGTCTGAGCTCTCAACTTCCAAAGTGATCGTCTTGCCGGTCAAGGTCTTTACGAAGATCTGCATACCACCACGGAGCCTGAGGACCAGGTGGAGAGTCGACTCTTTCTGGATGTTGTAGTCGGCGAGGGTACGGCCGTCCTCCAGCTGCTTTCCGGCGAAGATAAGCCTCTGCTGGTCCGGCGGGATCCCTTCCTTATCCTGGATCTTGGCCTTCACGTTATCAATAGTGTCGGAGCTTTCAACCTCGAGGGTGATGGTCTTTCCGGTTAGGGTTTTGACGAAGATCTGCATCCCTCCCCTGAGACGGAGGACAAGGTGGAGGGTTGACTCCTTTTGGATGTTGTAGTCGGCGAGGGTTCTTCCGTCCTCGAGCTGCTTTCCGGCGAAGATCAGCCTTTGCTGATCTGGGGGAATCCCCTCCTTGTCCTGGATTTTGGCCTTAACGTTGTCAATCGTGTCGGAGCTCTCGACCTCGAGAGTAATCGTCTTGCCGGTTAGGGTTTTCACGAAGATTTGCATCTGCAATACAGATCCGACGTCAGATCAGGTCATTACGTGGTAATCAAACCATAATTCAGCCTATCAAAACTTAAAAATAAAAAATAACAATGCGGAAATTCTAATCTTGATGATTTCAAACGCGAGGAAAACACAGACTGGATCTGTAAAACAGATCGGGCATCAGATCAGAACATAATCATGGAGAAAATCACAAACGTTGGAATCAATCCCAATGAATCCGAAATTCCTAATCTTAAACGATTTAAAACGCGAGTCGATCCTCGATTAGATCAGATCAGAATTAGGTCATGATCCACAATCGGAAACCAAACGAGTAAAGTTTCGCCGCAATTTAACACGCACGACGGAAACGAAAAATAAAAATCAAGATTCGAAACAATGAATTCGCAATTCTGAAAAGTGATTAATTCAAATTCTAAACTCGAGAGAGAGAGAGAGAGAGAGAGAGAGAGAGAGAGAGAGAGAGAGAGAGAGAGAGAGAGAGAGAGAGAGACGAAGTCGAACCTTGAAGGATTAACACGAACGCTTCAGAGATCCGAAACTTGCTTGGAGATCAGATTATAGATTGATGGATGAATGAATGATGAAAAAAACGAATAGAGCAGCGAATTTAAAGGGAGCGCTTACCGACTCAAAGAAAGCTACAACCAATGGGTGGGAGCCACGTGTAGTCTTCGCAGCCACGGAATACTTTTCTTTTCCTGGAAGAGGGGGGAAAGTCTAGAATGTGCTCGAGTGCACGGTAAGTTCCAGAGAAATTATCTGAACCGTTCGAGTTGGGGATCGGAGGGCCCACTTAATCGCCGCTGAGCCTACGATTGTGAAAGACGTTGACATATCCACGGAAAACCCGGGCGAATAATTAATACTCCGTACGGAGAAGATTGAACTGTTAGGCGCTAAGTTACGCCGTTAAGGATGACGGGAGACGTCAGACGAGACCTAATAAAATGTTTGACCGATTTATTGGGTCTAATCCCTTCTAAAAAATTACTGTGCAGTATAAATTTTAATACTCGCAAAATATATCTTTTTATAGTGTTAATTATTTTATCTCATGATAAATTATCTATTTTATTTTTGAAATACGTATCTTATTTAAAATTTATGTTATTTTAACTATGTGATAAAAAGTATTAACTAAGTAATATTTAAATAATTATAATTATAATTATATTGTAAACAAACCTACTGAGTTGATAGGAACTTCTTTTCCTTTAAATTAAAATTAATTAATGCGTACGAGGGGTTTGATGTGCAATGACCCTCTTTTGCCTTGAGTTTCATTTTCAGTTTCAAGCCCATTACTCTCTTGGGCCTAAAGCCCATAGGAAAAATTTAGAGATTCGGAATTTTTCAACAATCTACGTGTGATTAGGGAAACTCAAAAATAAATAATTATCAAAATATTCATCCTTTCAAACTATTTATCAAAAATTTAAAATATTCATTTTTATCAAATTAGACAAAGAAATGCGGTCTTAAACTACATTTTATTAACAAAATTAAAATTTTTAAAAAGGATTAAATATTTTTTTCGTTAATTCTATCTTTGGACTTTGTTATTATCCTTAATGGCTGGTTTCTCGTAGGGTTTTACGCCGTCAATTTGCTTAGACAGCAAGGTTTCGAAGACTATCTATTTAGATTATAGTCTATCCATTTTAGATTATTCTATCAGAAGATTTTATCTATTTAGATTTTATTTTGTCCTTTTAAGGTCGATTAGGGTTTGATAGGGCCAACCTTATGCCGGTTTAAATACTTCATTAGGTTGAGTTATAGGAACAATTCAAGCAAGCAATTAGGATAAATCATCCAAGAGAAGATAATCTAGGTAAGTCATGACTAATTTTCCCTTTGTTTCGCTTATGTTTTCGGAGACTTGGTTGGTGAATTGTGAGTTTTAAATCCAGTTGTTCCCTCTATCTTCTTCAACTTTCTTGTGCTTAATCTATGATATTGATGTTTTCATGCTTGCTCGACTTGATTTCATCGATTTCTCATCGGGGTTTTATTCTATCGAATTTGCGTAAAATCGGTAGTGGCATGCTTAGGATTGTGAATATCATTAGTAAGAAGTTTGGCCTATGTCTTAAACATTGAAATATGTGTTATTCATATGTTCGAATTCTTAGAACGGTGTGTTATCTTTATGTTAAATCTCATCCGTGTTTTCATTGCATAGAAGTGTAGGGGATTAATTGTGATCATTGTGCTTTAATATATTCAAATTAGAATGGGAGAAATATGTTAGGAAAAGATAACAACTTGAGTTTAATTCGATGACCAATAAGTCAAACAATGCTGATGAATGTGTGGGCAAAATCACTCTTCTATCTTTATATCTCTTTTGTACATATTAATTTCTTCTACTTTTATTTATCAAAATCTATCTTTTGTTTTACGCACGATTCTCATAAGTACTAGTTTCTCCGTGGGAACGCCCCGTACTTGCTCATTATACTAATATAGTGCTTGCGTAGTCGAAATTAGAGGTAAATAAAAAATGAAGAACACTAAAGACTGGCCTAATGTTTAACACATGAAGCCGACGTTGGTTTCTTTCAACCGAAGCCGAAGAAAGGTTTCCAAAGTTGTATATATTCAACAACATGGAAAGAAACACATCAACATATAGGTGGCAATAGACATGTGGCTGGAGGGTATTCGAAGACTTTGACAGCACATGGACGATGGGCGATGATGGTGCTCGGTTGAGTTGCGAGCATACCGAATAGTTGGTTGTTTTCCAAAAAATGGTGCAAAATCAAAGGCCATCGTGTTTAGGTTGGCCCAATCCAAGCAAGGTTGACGAGTCAGATGGAGCCGGTGTTGGGTTTGGACTAGGCCGATAGTTAGTGCAAGCAAGATCATGATTTTTTTGGTCAGTTGAAAGCGGAACGTAAATGTGTTGAAAGCGGACAAGATCATGATGACAGTGGATGGACCATGGGATGGCACGGTGACACTCGCATGTTGCATAAGATTTCAAAACAATGAAAGGGATGGAAATTTGGCTAGGTTAACCCCAAAACCAGCAGGAGAAACTGAAGCCATAAATGGGAGGTGGAGGAAAGCATGGTGGGATGATGATGATGGTTTAATCCCCCAAGGGTTTGATGCTCCCCAGAACCCAAACGACATTTTTACCATCAATAGCGTCGTCCAAGGCGCTGCTATTGGTGGCCTTATGGGTACTCTCACTATTGATTCTCCCACCTCCTTGCATATTCCCCCACCAGGGGCCCATCCAGTTGTTATCACCACTCTTAAACAAGCAAAGACTCTGGCTAGAGGCTCTTTTATTCAAGCGAACCGCCGAAGGGTTTTGGCCAAGAAATTTGGTTCGGTAAAAGCCAAATTTTTTTATTCGGACAAGGCCGAAAATTGCAATAGGTGTCCCTTGTTGTGATGGTGGCGATCGCACGTGGTTGGCTAAAAAGCAAGAACGAAATAAAAGGCCGCCATGATTTTGGTTGAAATTGGGTTGGCAAAAGTCAAAATTTTGGTTTGTGTGGAAGCGGTGTTGTAACGTCTGGAGCCAAGATTTGATTTCCCGCACGTAGTTAGGGAATAAAGAAGAAAGACCTACATGGTTTGGGCCCTACAAGGTTTTTCGGTTAGGCAGAAGCCATTAGTTTTGAGGATTAAAGCCGTTAAGCTAAGAGTGCTCGAATACCATGAAGACAATTAATTCATTTGATTATGTTAGTTCTCATTAAGCAACAATTTGATATTTAAATTACAAATGATGAGATAATGGAGAAAGTAGGTAGAAATATAATCTTAACTACTTTGATTAATTCAAAACTAACCTAATTAATACAGAGTAGAAAATACTAAGTAATACAGTAGGAATTTACTGATTTATTCCTTAACCGTTAGTAGGTTTAGAATTTACTTATGTTACGTGGTGAACCATGCTATTTATCTCTGTCACAACTCACAAGCATTAGTAGACTACGAACGCATGTACGCTGGTGTACACGGTCCTAGTCATCAATCACAGTCGGACTTGCATACAAATTTAATGCAAAATAAATTTTCAATGGAGTATTTGATTGCAGAACTTTAAAAAAATTGTAACCGAAGCCAATAGCCATAAATGAGACCGAGTTTGGTGAGGTCAAGTAAAGTCAAGTCACAAAAATCCCACAAACACCAAAAAATACCGGACTGGATTTCCCACAACACAAAAGCATGTGAACAGCGCTGTTGTCGAGACGCAGTGCGCTTTACTCATTTGCATTGCATTCCACCTCCCTCCACCAAACCACACAACCAACCAAACCAAAGCACCCCCCACCAATCACAGTGCAAACCTGCCTCAGATTCCTCTCTCTCCATTATTTCTCTTTCTCTCTCTCTCTCTCTCTTTCCCTCCATTGTCTCTTTCTCCGAGCTTGCACTACTTTTGCTCGCAGCGCAGCTCTCTCTGCCGAAGATTGAAAGCGCCTTTTTCCTTTTCCTCGCCTGGATCCGTCCGGTTTGCGCTGTGATCTGGTTCGTTTTTCCTCTCTCTTTTTGTTTTCCGGCGTTTCAGATTGTAGATCTCTTGAAATACTCTGCATTGCAGCTAGGTTAGTGTTCTGTGTGTTTATTTTTGGGATTTCGTTCGGTTTGGAGGTTGTTGCTGTTGAATGTTAGGGTTTCAGGTGTTTGTCTCCTTGCGAGTTTTGGATTCTTTTATCTCTTTAATTTTTTCCGTATCTGCTGCTTGTTTTCCGGATTCCAGGCCGTTTTTTTGTTGTTTGACTAGTTCTATGTGGTTAATGCGTCTGTTTTTGGTTTGTTGCTCGGTAGCTGTTTACGCAGCCGTGTTTTTCGTTTTGACTGTATTTAGTGTTGTAACTGTTAACGGATCTTCGGTTTGATTACATGTTCGTTTGGATGTGCTGGTTTTGACTTTCTTTGTGAGTTTGGATTTGGCGGTTGAAATATTTACATTGCTTAAGAAGCTGAGATGGTATGTGGTTGCGGGAAATGCTGATTTACAGATTCTTTGGTTAACAGTTGCTGAAAAATGGTGAGAAAGAAGAGAACTGACCAGCCCACGGATGAAGAGAGCTCTTATTCCCAGCAGGGTGGTAGTGGTGGGGGGAGAGGTGGAGGTGGTCAACGGCCAATGCAGCAACAGTTTTATGGGGGTTATGAAGGTGGTGGAGGGGGTTCGGGCTCAGAAGCTCAGCGTGGTGGGCGTGGTGGGCGACGTGGTGGTGGGCGTGGAAGAGGTCAGCGGGGTCCTGGACCTGCTGAGTATGAATTCAGGGGAGCTCAACAGCAATCGTATGGTGGAGCATCATCTCAGCACCGTGGTGGAAGTAGCAGAGGCAGTGGCCATGGTGCTGGACTTTCTACTAGGCCTATGAGATCGCCAGTCCCCGATCTGCACCAAGCTCCTCCGGCCTATATGACCGGGGATTTTTCTTCTCAAGCTTTGACTTATGGGAATCCATCAGATTCTCAGGTTGAGACTAGTTCTGCATATACACTTGAGCAAGGCGGACCTTCTCAAATTACCCAGCAGATGCAGCAGCTTAATGTCGAAGAAGGTTCATCTACTCAAGCTATCCAACCTCTCCCTATAAGTAGCAAGGGAATGAGGTTCCCTCCCCGACCAGGCAAGGGAAGCATTGGTATTAGGTGTGTTGTAAAGGCTAATCACTTCTTTGCTGAGTTACCAGATAAAGATCTACACCAGTACGATGTGAGTTACCTGGCTTTCAACAAGTTCTTGTCATTGTATTTTCTACTTACTCATGTGATAAATTAGTGTTTCTTCATGTGCTATAAGGTACCGAATTTTCTCCTAATCTTCTGCAGGTTTCTATCAGACCTGAGGTCACATCAAGGGGTGTGAATCGAGCAGTGATGCAACAGTTGGTGAGGTTGTACCAAGGATCTCACCTTGGAGGAAGGCTTCCGGCTTATGATGGTAGAAAGAGTCTCTACACAGCAGGGGCTCTCCCTTTTGTTTTAAGCGAGTTCAACATTACACTTGTTGACGAGGATGATGGGACCGGGGCTCCAAGGTTTCACATGATCTATTTTGTCATGTGTCACATTCTGTTATAACCTTTGAGTAGAGTACTTGATGTTAATTTGTTGATGCAGGAGAGAACGGGAGTTCAATGTTGTGATCAAGTTAGCTGCAAGGGTTGACTTACACCATTTAGGGATGTTCTTACAAGGTAGGCAGGCTGATGCTCCTCAAGAGGCTCTCCAGGTTCTTGACATTGTGCTGCGTGAACTACCTACGTCTCGGTATTGTCATGCTGTTTTATCTTACATTTGATTGATAGTTTTTGTTTGTACCTTCTCTGTTTCATGATGGGTTTACTGTGCATCTTATCATATTGATGACTGCAGGTTTTGTCCAGTTGCCCGTTCATTTTATTCCCCTAATCTTGGACGGAGGCAGCCATTAGGGGAGGGTTTGGAGAGCTGGCGTGGTTTCTACCAGAGTATACGCCCAACTCAAATGGGGTTATCGCTGAACATAGGTAAGTGAATACAGTATCTAGTTGACTTATGTGTGTTGCTTTCTTTTAAATAAATTTACTGATTTTTTGTCGGTGCCCGCTAAAGTATGCCATCTATCCTTTCTATTTGATGCAGACATGTCATCAACGGCATTCATTGAGCCATTGCCTGTGATTGAGTTTGTAGCGAAGTTGTTGAACAAGGATCTTGTTTCAAGGCCTCTCTCTGATGCTGACCGTGTTAAGGTCCGTGTCACTTATGCTAATTTTTTTTTATATATGGCATGCTATATTTCTTTGCATCTAGCCCGCAATATTATTTGTATCTAATTTTCTCTGATTTTATTTATTTATAGTTTTTAATAACATATGTTGCTGTTATTTGTTTTTAGTAACATATGCAGCTTAAATACCTGACTGAGGTTCAATTGCTGTTATTAGATAAAAAAGGCTTTAAGAGGGGTCAAGGTTGAAGTCACACATCGTGGAAATATGCGGAGAAAATACAGGATATCAGGATTGACATCACAGGCAACTTGCGAGCTCACGTATGGATAAATTTACATTGTGTATCTGCTGTTACCTTCATTGAATTTATTTGAAGTGGTGCATTTGAATGCTTATTTTTTAACATTTTTGCTTATGGATTTGGAGTAAACAATGATTTTTGTGTGTGTCTAACTTCCTTTTTCTATCAGTTTCCAAGATGAGACTGGTACAGTCAAATCAGTGGTTGACTACTTCCTTGAGACCTATGGTTTTGTCATCCAGCATACATACTGGCCTTGTCTACAAGTTGGCAATCAGCAGCGTCCAAATTATTTGCCTATGGAGGTTTGCCACCCTACTGTGAATTTTTTCACTAAATATATTCTTACAAATTACTAAGGATGTTTGTAACAGGTTTTGATGACACATAGTCTGACTTTAAATTATAGGTATGCAAGATTGTAGAAGGACAAAGGTATTCAAAAAGATTGAATGAAAGGCAGATTACTGCCTTGCTCAAAGTTACTTGTCAGCGTCCTCGTGACAGGGAGCTTGATATTTTGCAGGTTTATACTTTTTACTATAGGATTGTATTTTGCTTTATCAATATTGGGTTCATATTGTTCCTTTTCTTTGGTATTTATCTACATAATTTTATGCTGAACTGTTATCTAGAGCTGGCCTTATTCTTAAATAGTCATGAACGTTCTTATGTTTTCTTGGTTTTTTGATATTTATATAAACATTAATTTACTGACTTATGCTTGCTAGTTTAACTGTCCATTTATTATTTTTATGAATTTTCCACATTCTTGAATTGCCAATTCTACACATTTAGTTTGCTGATGGACAAAATAATGGTCTTTGGAAATGTGTAGATATGCCCTTTTTGAGCATATTATTTGCCAAATGCAACTTTGAAAAATTTGCGTATCTTTTACTCCCTCCGTCCGTCAATACATGTCTTTTTAAATCATATAATTTTGTCAATAATACATGTATTTTTAGCGCTAATCATTACACTTAACCTACTGACTAAACCTACTGACTAGCTAATCGTTACACTTAATTTTCACTCATGGCCAATTGAATTCACTCTAATTTTTTGACCAACTAACTAGCTTATAGGTTTTCTTAACTACTACTGTGCATATGGCTAAAATGACATGTATTGGCAGATGGAGGGAGTATTCCTTAAGGTGCATGGAGATGTTTTCATCATATAAATAAAAGGCTATCCTTAAATGGATTGTTACTAGCCTAAATTTGTTAACAAGGAGTCTCCGTTGGTCATATATTATATCTGCTTTTTTTATTCAATTGATTAACTGCGAATTCAGTAGGTGTAAGTTGACATCATATATTCATATATGTTTGTATTTTTTGGTATGTACTGTAAATGTACTAAAGGGACAACTAGTAAACAAGGTTTCATAGAGATCTTGAATTGACATAACCCTTTTGGCTGAACATCAACATATTTTCTTTTGGCTAACACTTCTATGGTGAAATTTGTTTGAGATTCAACCACTATTGCTATTTTTCTGTTATCCTGTGATTCTCTTGTCACTAAGATAGGTAAAATGTATCTGTTCACTGTAGTTTAATCTATATTCAGCATTACTTCTTTTTTTTTTGTTGCTATACGGCTGTGTAGGTTAAGGGATAAGCTGCTCCAATTGAAATCTCTCTCTGATTTTTCTTTATTGTTGGTTGCTTTCATGCAGACAGTTCAACATAATGCATACTATGCAGACCCTTATGCTCAGGAATTTGGCATCAAAATTGACGAGAGGCTTGCTACTGTCGAAGCACGTGTTTTGCCTGCACCATGGGTGTGTATTTTGTATAATAAGAAGTTCAGGGCACTCCTTGTTACTCTATATTCTTGTGATATCCCTTTTGCCAGATACTAAATTGTGCTTATTACCTCTGCAGCTGAAATACCATGAAAGTGGTAGGGAGAAGAATTGTCTCCCCCAAGTTGGGCAATGGAATATGATGAACAAGGTAATTTTTTGATAATTTGCAAAACCTGTTTACCCTTGGTATCTTATTTGCATGACCATCCGAATAAGCCCCGTACCCAATTTTTTTTTTCCTCCTCATTTCTGGTCACTTCTCTCCCTCAAACACAAGACTTGAAATCCTTCCACTTGGAGCGGGGAGGGGGGGAGGGAGGGGGAGATTTTAATTTTTTTGGAATGGATAGCAGAAGTAAAAGTTAGTTTCAAATTCCCTTGATGGGCTGTTCTTTTCCACCCAAACAACGTTTTAGAAGTATTGTATAATACGTAGTATGGTATTATACCATTGTGATTTCTGGTTCCCTTCCCTGGTACTGGGACTTCGCATTTGTAAACTCTTTGATTGCATACACCTGGGTCAATATCGTAGAAAATATACAGAAGTGATATTTGCACCACCTTTTCTATTTTTAAAAAAATTGAAAAAATGGGATATGTGGTGTAGATAGTAAAAAAGGATGGTGGAAATAGTAACACCCAAAATATACCAGGTCTCATTTTGCTTTTAACTCTTTTTTATTTCTATGTCAATAGACCTTGTTTGTTCATCAATACTCTTATCTTAACAAGTGTGTTTGAAACCTTCATTTGGTGATGTTTGTTTAATGTTGATTGTAAGAAAGAACTCTTGCTATCATGCTATGTATGAGTTTTGTCAGCTATATATCAGTATATCACAAGTCCAAATCTATATACATTTTTCTGGTCATTGGGACATGAAAATAAGCCAGATTATTAAAACTGTTGAGCTTAGCAGGTTCTACAAAATGCTGGGCACTTTCTTGATGATCAAATTCTTAATTGCATTTTGTAATGTTTGTTGCAGAAAATGGTCAATGGGGGCACAGTGAATAATTGGATCTGCATCAACTTTTCTCGTACTGTGGGAGATAGTGTTGCTCGCAACTTTTGTTCTGAGCTTGCAAATATGTGTCAAACTTCAGGCATGGTAGGTGAACGTGTCCCATCTCATACTTCTCTAAAACTATCATGCTGTAGTCATCATTTCAATTGTTGAAGAGAAAGGTTGGAACTCGTATCTCCTTATATCAGATAGTTAGCTAATTCTACACTTTTTCGACATGATATTTCCAGGCGTTCAATCCTGAACCAGTATTGCCTGTATCCAGTTCTCGCCCTGATCAGGTAGAGAGGGCTCTAAAAACTCGATACCACGACGCCATGTCTCATGCAAAGGAGATCGACTTGCTAATTGTTATTTTGCCTGACAACAATGGTTCTTTATATGGTATCTAATCTTCCATCAAGAATTGATTTACGATTTGTACTGTTTAAGCATTTTCTGGGAGTTCATATGTTTCGTTTGCAGGTGAATTAAAGAGAATCTGTGAGACTGAGCTTGGTATCGTTTCCCAATGTTGCTTGACGAAACATGTATTTAAAATGAGCAAGCAATACTTTGCCAACGTTGCTCTTAAGATCAATGTGAAGGTTGGTGGGCGAAACACTGTGCTTGTGGATGCATTGTCAAGGCGCATTCCTCTGGTCAGTGATGTTCCTACCATTGTTTTTGGTGCTGATGTTACCCACCCTCATCCTGGAGAAGATTCAAGTCCATCAATTGCAGCTGTACATCCACTGCCTTATTTTTTTCTGCCTTGTTTATTGTATAATTATTTAAAAAATGGTGCACAACTTTATGATAAAAATAAAAAGAATTAAAATTTGCTTCTTTACCAGGTTGTTGCATCTCAAGACTGGCCTGAAGTTACAAAATATGCTGGTTTAGTTTCTGCTCAAGCTCATCGACAGGAGCTTATCCAAGATCTCTACAAGTCCTGGCATGACCCAGTTCGAGGACCTGTATCTGGTGGAATGATAAAGTCGGTGCTGATTTATATTCATTCTTACATTAATCCAGCTTTAGTTCCATTTGTAATTCTTTCCTTCTTGTGATCAGGGAACTGCTTGTATCATTCCGTAGATCAACTGGCCATAAGCCTAAGCGGATTATATTTTACAGGTGCGTACCATCTTCTGCACTTATTGTAAGTTGACTTCTGTAATGCTATTAACTGTTGCATAGGATCTAACTAGTTGCCTGCTGTATTACCTGCAGAGATGGGGTCAGTGAGGGACAGTTTTATCAAGTTTTGCTGTATGAACTTGATGCTATTCGAAAGGTAACATCATGCTAGCCGCATACCAATAGTTCTCTTGTATTTCTCATTTACATGTTATGAAGTTATTGGGTCTTGGATAAATTTGTAAACACAAATCCATGATGTGTCAGGCATGCGCTTCTTTGGAGCCAAATTACCAGCCTCCTGTGACTTTTGTTGTGGTTCAAAAGCGTCATCACACCAGATTGTTTGCCAACAACCACCAAGATCGTAATGCAGTTGACAGAAGTGGGAATATATTGCCTGGTATGCGCAATGTTGCACTTAATCTGCTAATCTCATCCTTGTTAATAATCAGGGCTCTGATTTTGATTATCTTGTTTAAATAACATAGGCACAGTTGTTGACTCGAAGATCTGCCACCCTACGGAGTTTGACTTCTACTTGTGTAGTCATGCTGGAATCCAAGTATGAATTTGTTCCCTTCTCTATCAGTTCTGACTTCTGAGCCTATACTGCAAATGATATATGCATATTTATGTCAGTTTTTTTTCTAATTATTTTATCTCAATATTTGGCTCTTTTGAATGGTGTAACAGGGAACTAGTAGGCCTGCTCATTATCATGTTCTTTGGGATGAAAACAACTTTTCAGCAGATGATTTGCAGACCCTCACAAATAACCTCTGTTACACGTATGCTCAATCCTATAAATATTTTCTTTTGCTTTTCTCTGTCACTTGTTATTTTTGCATTATGTAACAACGAGTCGCATGTTTAGCCATTTCATAGACTCAGTCACTGAAGCAATCCCAAAATTTTCATTCTAAAGAACAACTTAATAATGATATACTGTGTGTAATTTGACATTTTGGAGACTAATCCCAAAATTGTAGTGTCATGGTGAACTTTTGTTTCCTACTTTGTAAACTCTTCGGATCTGCTTACTTTTATTACTATGCTGCCCAGTTTCTACATTGCATTATATATCATTTGAATTTTTGAACGCGTTCATGTGATCCTTTGTTTAAAAATATCATTGAGCTTATAAATTTATTCTTCTTTCAGGTATGCAAGGTGTACTCGTTCAGTGTCTATTGGTTAGTGCTCTTGCTCCCTTCTCTCTTGTTCTGTGTGCCTACTTTGTAAACTCTTCGGATCTGCTTACTTTTATTACTATGCTGCCCAGTTTCTACATTGCATTATATATCATTTGAATTTTTGAACGCGTTCATGTGATCCTTTGTTCACTGGGATAATGGGAGATTATCAGAAGCAGCAACTGAATTTCTTCAATGTACAAACGTTCTTATACATTCCTTAATTCTTTAAATTCTAGTTTCTACTTCTGCCCATGATTTAAACTGGTACGAGGCATGTCTAAAAGATTTTGGACTGTTTATATAACAACCATCAAAATGAATTTTAATCCGATTTTCCACAAGGTATATTTGGTGTTTTTTTTGGTTAATTAGAGCAACACACATCGCTGCATTGTGAGTTGTCCTTCCAGTCTTACTAAAGCTTCTTACGTTCTTGATGGTTTGGCAGTGCCACCGGCATACTATGCTCATCTGGCAGCCTTCCGTGCTCGGTTCTACATGGAACCGGAGACATCTGACAGTGGATCAATGACTAGTGGAGCGCCTTCCAGTCGCGGTGGTCGCCCTGCAGGTGGACGAAGCACTAGGCCTCCAGCTGGTGGCGGGACAGTGCGGCCTCTGCCTGCCCTCAAGGAAAATGTGAAGAGGGTCATGTTTTACTGCTAAGGTTTTTTTATTCCCAACTATGTCTGGTGTGTTTTGATTACTCCATTCGAGGACAATAAAGACCAAAAACTTGTGTGTTGAAAACACTACAATACTGTTTTATGTGCTTTCAGATTCGGTGATCGGACGTCAAAAACCGATGGATTGTTGATTGTGTGGTTTTTAGTGTGTGGATTGTTAATGCCTTTGAGTGATTTGGTTAAGGGCAATTTAACGTTTTAAATAACCGCATAGGTATGCGGTGGTCTTAATCCACTTTTTCCCAGACCCACCGCATATACATACGGTGGATCCGTTGACCGTATACAAACCCACCGCATAGGTATGCGGTGGGTTATGGCGACCATAAACATGCGGTCAGTTTTTGGGCAATTGAAAACGGTTTGTAGAAGTGGTCCAAAACCGTCGCTATTACTCACCGCATAGGTATATGGTGAGTTATGGTGACGGCTTTGGACTGTTATGGCGACGGTTTTGACTATTATGACGACGGTTTAAATTCACTGTATACCTATGCGGTTGGTTATAGCGACGGTTTTAGACTGTTATGGTGACGGTTTTAGACTCGTATAGTTCTCGACCCACCGCATAGGTATGCGGTGTGATCGTTGACTGTCATTAAACCCACCGCATACCTATGCGGTGATTAGCGGTGAAAATAGTAAAAATTAGCGGTGGAGATATCGTTTCCGGTTTTGAATCTATGGTTCTTAAAAAAGGAAAGTTTGATTTCAATGCGTTTTAATTATCGATCTTTTCTACTTATATTTTTAGGACATAGGTTAAGATCTTAATGAGGAAAGTTTTTCTATCAAACTTCTTAACCTATATTCTTGAGCATTGGGAATTATACTAACTAACCCACTATCCGAAAATATTTGCACAACTACCCTCGTCACCGTTTCCCTAAAAATATTACTCAATGAGACGTGGATAAAATTATTATGGAGGTGATATATAATTTAGTTAATTAAATATTAAAAAATTTACAAAATAGACACTTTATTTGGACGTATTTGCGAAATGGTCGTGTTTTTTTGACAATTTAGCAAAATGGCCATTATTTAACCCTCATTCAATGTTAATTTCTCTCTCTAACCTACCTCTCTCTCGCCGTCTCCATTGCGCTCTCTCTCTCCGTTTCCATCGCTCTCTCTCTCGCCGTCTCCATCCCGCGCGTCCACCTGCCGCTGCCGCCGCTCCCCTCGTCGCCGGCCATGGCACCGCATTCCTAGTCGTATTCGCTGATGAGGAGCAACACTTCGCAGAGAGGCGATCCAGGCCCGAGCTCCTCGCTCCATCATCGTCTCCGTCTGCTCCCTCAACCTCCTGATTGTGCGAAGCCAGTCGAGGACAAGATCATGGACATCCCTAATTAGTTGCTGCTGCTGCCTTGTGTCTCGAATTACGGTAAGTCTGATTGCTTTGCCCAACCATTTTATGTGGCCTGCAATGGCCTTCTCGTCTGTCAATCTCGGTCTGTTGATCTCGATTTGCTTGCTCCGTCAATTGATTGTTCAGATTTCTCCTTCTCTTGAACTCTGATTGTTCAGGTTACATGTGGAGCTCTCTTGAGCTTAGTTCTCCTTCTCTTGAGCTATGCTTGTTGCTACAATTTAATTTGCTTGTTGCTTGCTATGCTATGCTTGTTGCTGCAATTTAATTTTCTCCATCGGATGTTTTATCCATTGCTGATTCTGCACTGCTTCCTCCGTTACTCCCATCCTATACCAAACAATCTAGTTACGCGACCATGGCCATAAGGTTTAACTGACAATTATGGAGCATGGCTGATAATTGGACTGTGCTTTTTTTTTTTATTTGCTTTTGTCCATCTTTATGCTACTGAAGTAATTGCAAGATACTGATTTGCTGTAACAATAGCATCTAGGTACTCGAAGACTAAAATTAGTACTCTTCAAGGCACATTTGTTACAGCAGTAGCATCGGTAGCTTTACTTAATACTTGTCTCATTGGTAGGTTAAAATCTGGTTGCTATTGTAGAGAGAAATGATGTGACTTAGTCTTTCGTAGCTCTTGCATTTTTCTCCAACATCACCTTACAACCACAAAAGAAATCATCAAACTGAAGAATCCAACCTTTCAGACACAACTGTTGCCACCTCCTGCTGGGTAGCCAGCACCATTGCCACCATATATACAGAGAACTGGCCAATGCTCAATGCTACTGCCTTTCTCACTCATTGAACTAATTTTGTCTTGGAAATTAGGATAGATATATTTTGGGACTTAAGGAGTAAGAAATTTATTAATAAGGAGTGGCCTAGGGGATACTGGATCCAATGTTTATGTCAAGCTTTGACTTATCCTTGCCCTGGATAATTTTTTCATAGAAGGATGATTTTATGGCCAACCTTGAATTTAGATAAGTTGTAAATTCCACACAGTTGTATGTCTTTTGCACTCAATATCAAATGCATGATTGCACCATTCTATATTATTGTGCCTTTTGTTTTCAGTTATCAGTTATTCTGTCTTAAGGTAAATGTTGCAATTGGTTTTGATGCCTTTACTGGTGCTTGCTGTTGGAGAAGAGAAGTTCCTTTCCGTGGCACTCTTCTTTAACTGTGCACATGTAAAACCTTTTGTTTCCTCCCTTTTCTTATGTTTTAGTTAAATTTACACAGAAGATAAACTTCCATTTGGATTTAATGAGAATCTAGTCCCTGTTTTCTTCTTGAATGCAAATGTTTCTTTACATCATTGCTTGGTCATCTTGGGTAAATTTTCTTTGCTTTTACTTGACAAGTCCTTTCTTTACTTCAATTTTTACTCTTGTAATTGTCTGATCAGTTAGTTGATTCTCCCCAAATCCAACATATCCCCCTTAATTGTTGACAGGTTCCTTACTGCGCAGCTATGTTTTCAATTTTGATAGTTTTCTCGCAACCTTGCACGAGTTTATTGTTTTAAATATAATCTTCTTGAGTACCATCTGTGTAGATGAATGTCTTTGCTGTGTATGTGATTCAGGTTGTACTTATCTGCTTGGTGTTGTAGCTACAGAGCATTACATCCAAACAAGTTGGATCAAATGAGCAGGTATTCTCTTCATAGCTCAGGCCACATGTCATTACAACTTGATTTAAGCTAATTTTAGTCCCTCTAGAATATTACAGTTTCATGGAAAATACAGGGAACTACCTTGTTTAATTAGAAAACCAAATATAACTGGAAAACAAATTGATACATCTGATCAGGAGCATTTCTTTTGCTTTCAAGTCAATCGGATAGATTTACTTCTTGTTCCTTGTTGTTGGCGATACAATAAAGAAAAAATGTTAATCGGTAGATATAATATAGAAAAGGATCGTAGTTTAATTTCTTTTCTTCTCTAGAGTGTGAGAGCATAAATCGATTTGAAGTTCCTTTCCTTTTTCTTTTCTGGTTGGTGGTTGTTCTTGACTTTATATCGGTTTAAGTGATAGTAAATTGAAATAGACTTTGTTTTCAAAAGGGGAAAGCTCAGGGATGCATTTCAGGCATAAGCTCATTTGCAACTCTAAGACTGAGCTGTGCAACTCTAAGACTGAGTTGTGCATCTTTACTCTTGTGAACATTCAACTGAATTATTGAATTTGATATGCTTTCTTGTTTGTGGTGTGCTTGCACAATAGTCAATATTGAATTGAGTGCTTATAATGCAGGTTAGGATCACAATTCTAATGACAAAAAGACAGAATCTTGAAATCTTTCTTTGGATTATCTGCAGAAATTGATTGTGCTATGGGACTTGAATCTGCAGGCATACACTCTAAAATGGTACCCTGCATAGCTGTCACTGACGACATGGATGTGCGTCCTGGGTGCAGGTCAGTCAACAGTTTTTACTGTGTGTGTTGAGCACACAACAGCTGCTTGGACCATCGGATTCAACGTAGACTTGTGGTCTACCATTTACGGGGTATGATCATTGCATTTGATATATCAAAACAAAGTAAGTTTGCTTGATGTGTTTAATTTGTAGAATGATGATTGGAATTGGTGTGGTTCGGTAGGGAGTGGCGACTTCGGGTTTGATCATCCAAAATAGAGTTGTGCAACTCTAAAATAGAGTTGTGCAACTCTAGGAATTTTGCAATAGTAGTCCCATTGTGTGTACAACTCTATGAATTTTGCAATAGTAGTCCCATTGTGCAACTCTAAAATAGAGTTGTGCACCTCTAAAGTATCGTACTTTTAAAAGTCTATTAGCTCAATGGGGAGAGTGATGTGTATACACACATAGATGTGGGTTCGACTCCCACATAGGCTCATATTTTGGCAAAATTTGCAGGATGAGAACTCAAAGCTAAAGCAAAACTGCCAGAGTAGAGAAGCTGAGATATCTGTCCTTTTTGAGAAGTTGAGTGTGATGGAAAAACTTGTTGAAAAGAAAGCCCTTTTGGAGCATTCTCTCTCGGAAATAAGTGCTGCGTTGGAGGATGCAAGAGAGAAGGTTAAGGCATTGGAGGAGTCATGTCAGCTGCTCATGAACGAGAAGTCCACAGTTCTTGCTGAGAAGGCCACTCTGATCTCTCAGTTAGCCATAACAACTGAGAATTTGGAGACACTCTCACAAAGGAATACACTCTTGGAGAACTCCCTTTTTGATGCAAATGCTGAGCTTGAAGCATTAAGGACAAGATCAAAGGACCTGGAAGAATCATGCCAATCGCTTAGTGATGAGAAGTCTGTATTGGCGAGCTTTAGAGCTTTAGCTGGAAACTGCTCATCAGGCACCGAAAGAGCTGGGGGAAAAACATGCAGACTTGGAGCAATCTTACCGTGGAATGGAAGAAGAACGAGAATCCACGCTCCAATTAGTAGAGGATCTGCGTACCTTATTGGCTACTGAAAGGCAAGAGCGTGATGGCTCTACTCAGTTGAGCCATATGCAAATGTCTAAGATGGAGAACAGAATTGTTGTGCTACAGGAGTTGCATGAACAGACAAGGGACCAATTGGGAGAACTAGAGAAAGTTGTAAATGCTCAGTTTGACATCTTTATCTTTCAGAACAGTTTACAAGATCTGAAAGAAACAAATACGTGTTTGCTGAAAAAGTGTCAGAAGCTATTAGAAGCATCCCTGCTATCAGAGAAACTCATCTCTGAATTGGAGTACGAGAATATTGAACATCAAGAGGAAGTGAGTTTTCTGTCTGATCAAATCAAGAGACTGAGCATGGGGATGCTCCAGTTGCTCAAAGTGCTAGAATTTGATTTGGATTATGTGTACACGGATAATTTAGATGAAGATCAAATGGTTCTGCATCACATACTTATCAAACTTGATGACACAAGAAGCTCCCTCTGCAGAGCCTGGGATGAGAATCAGAAGCTTGTTATTGAGAAGTCAGTTCTCGTGAAATTGCTTGGGGAACTTAAACAGAAGGTGGCAGATTTAAAGACTTTGATTGACACTCTCCAACAGGAATTCAGGATCAGGAATGATCAACTGTCATGTTTACAGAGTGACATGCTGAAGCTTCTTCAAAACAATGAAGAATTGCTTCTGAGGGTTAGAGAGGGAAATCACAAGGAAGACCTACTTGCTTCGGAAATGGAAAATCTCAGAGCAAAGCTTCAGGAGATGCAAGGTGTTTGCTAGGATCTACAGAAGGCTTGAAAATTGCAGAATTCTCGAGGAGAATAGATCTTTAACTAAGGCACTTAAAGATTTGGATGACGAGAAGCACAACATAGAACACGATAACTCTTGCCTAGTCGTTGAAGCAGTTACCCTTAATACTCTCTCTTTGCTTTATAAGAACACCATTCAGGAGAGGTCCGAGTTGATAAATCATTTAACTGATGACATAGACAAGCTGTATGGAGACAACATTGCTCTCGAGGACAAGATGAGAAATATGGAGGCCATGATGGGGGAATATCAGACGGAGAGTATGAGCCTGAAAGCCTCTTTTGAGAAATATGAATGCGAACTGAATAAAGTTAAAACAACAAACAATGAATTGGAGTATGAGATTGCAAATGGGAAGACTATATTATCCCAGAAAGTAGCGGAGCTTTTGGAAGTAGTTGTGTCAGCGGTGTTTGCAATTTTAGTGCTGACAGAGTTATAAAGAAATAAAATTGATCAATACATTTTCATCACTAAAATTGCAAACATCGTTGACACTAGTTTTTTTCTCTGATTAACAAAATAGAAAAAGATGCTGACACTACGGTTGTGCAACTCTAAATTACGGTTGTGCAACTTTAAAATACAGTTTAAGAACCAAATTAGATTAAAAAGTGCAAGAATAATATTATAATGTGCCCAAATTAGATTTTTAGTTTAAGAATAATCAAATTAGATTTTAGTTTGTATGAATAAAACTATAAATTTCATGAATAACACTATGAAATTTTAGAGTTGCACGACGCTGTTGTAAGAGTTGCATGACTCTGTTGTAAGAGTTGCATGACTATGTTGTAAGAGTTGCACAACTCTGTTTTAAGAGTTGAACGACTCTGTTGTATGACTCTGTTTTAAGAGTTGCACGACTCTGTTTTAAGAGTTGCACGGCTCTGTTTTAAGAGTTGCACGGCTCTGTTGTAAGAGTTGCACGACTCTGTTGTAAGAGTTGCACGACTCTGTTTTAAGAGTTGCACGACTCTGTTTTAAGAGTTGCACGACTCTGGTGTAAGAGTTGCACGACTCTGTTGTAAGAGTTGCACGACTCTGTTTTAAGAGTTGCACGACTCTGGTGTAAGAGTTGCACGACTCTGTTGTAAGAGTTGCACGACTCTGTTTTAAGAGTTGCACGACTCTGGTGTAAGAGTTGCACGACTCTGTTGTAAGAGTTGCACGACTCTGTTTTAAGAGTTGCACGACTCTGGTGTAAGAGTTGCACGACTCTGTTGTAAGAGTTGCATGACTCTGGTGTAAGAGTTGCACGACTCTGTTGTAAGAGTTGCATGACTCTGTTGTAAGAGTTGCACGACCATTGAGACTTGTGAAATTGTGCTCACCATAAGCTTTTTTTTCTCAATATTATTTTATACTTGCTCAATAGATTATTGCACAACATGATCTTATTTTTGCTCATCAATAGACTATAATTGCACAACATGGGAGATTGGTGCAATTTTACTTTGAAAAAGTACAAATATAAAAATGAAAAGTGCAATTTTATAAGTCAAATATAAATATGAAAAGTGCAATTTTATAAACTAATATTTGCACAACATAAACTTATATTTGCACAACACAATATTATATTTGCACAACGTAAACTTATATTTGCACACCGATATAAAAACTCAAAAAGTGCTGACACGGAAAAAAAAATGCAATTTTAGAACTTAAATGTGCAATTTTAGTTCGAAAACGTGCAAATATAAAACTGAAGCTTGAAATCGACAACTCATGAAAATGATGTCACCACTAAAAAATTGCACTAATATATATTATTATTGAACATTTATTACAAAATTTTGTAAATTACTATAATTATATAAACTTTAGCCTATGCGGGAGTCGAACCCACGTATTTGTGCATAAGCACATTGCTCTACCATTGAGCTAAGAGGCTAGAAAAACACATCGATTTTTTTTTTACTATTGAGTACATTCAAATGAAATAAAATATGGTAAAAAAAATGGCAGCTGGATTCCTGCTTTGAAAGCTATATCTTACAATTGCACTAAAAAATACGCATAAAAAGTTAAAAACGATGTCAGCACTAAAAATACGCATAGAATAAAAAAAAAGGCGTAGATTGAAGCTTGAAGCTCTTAACAACACTTCCGTGCAGTAGAATCAAGATGAACTCTGTCAGCACTTATGAACTATGTCAGCACTATCCTGCAATCACTACAAGCAAGCTTCTTGAAGCAAAACGTCTTTGGAAGGTGTAGTAGAATCAGGATGAACTCTGTCAGCACTTTTCTTGAAGCAAATCCTTTTGCTTTAAATGTGCACTCGAGCCTTCATCCTCTTGTTTTAAATGTACACTTCTAGCAGCACCTGCACTCAAATCGTTGTTTAAAGTAATTTCAAATTAAATCGCCATGAAAAAAAGCCAAATAGCACTCTTTCAAGCAAGCCAAATTAAAATTAAATACCAAAATCTAGTGGTTGGACAAACCTTCAGAAAATCATCAGCTTTGCATAAGCCTAATCAACTGGGGATTGGGAACATCAATCTCAGGATGCTTCGCAGGGGTATAGTCCTTGGCATAGCAAACTCCGTCTGGACTCTGTAAGGAAGCAAAACTCACTGATAAGAGCAAGCAAAAAAAATAAAAATAAAAATAAAAATAGCATAACAAGTTTGCAATGAAATGGCTAATGGCTTGCCTGAATTAACTTGACTGAGGGCTTGTTGATTCTCTTGAGGTATGATCTTATTCTCTTCAGTTTCTGGAGCTCTCTTGAGGTATGATCTTATTCTCTTGAGGTATGATCACGTTTTCGAAATCAGTAACCTGTAATCATCTAAGGTTTCCATAACTTTTCTCATAGCATTATATATACAGACGACAAAATAGTCGACCAGTAAGCTGACACGAAAGCGCTAGAGCTAAGGGTGCAAAAGGGGATGAGATGTTTCAGCGAAATCACTGTGTAAGCCTTTGCATCTCATTCTGTTCGTTTAGGGTCTCGATGAGTAGGGGCGGCACATATTGAGCAGTGCCTTGGTGCTCCTCGAAATCCTGGCAAAATGAGAGTATGATGGTGTCTATTGACATCTCTACTACCCCGAAGAAGAGCGTCGCCACAATGTAACTGAGACACAAGCATACCTGTCATGATAAGCACAGAAAATGCAAAAAACATATTGAGAAAAGGGAAATCAAACTGATAGAGAGATGAGAATCAACAAGTTCTTGCTTTATTTATTTTTATTAATTCACAAAACTCTTCGTTAATAACGACATAGAATCGGAGAAGAGGAAGTCAGCAGCACATACCAGTACAAGGAACAAGGGAGAAGAGATCTTGTAATGGGCTGATTTGTATTTGTAAGTGTCCAGCATCAGTAAGGCAAACAACGCACTAGCTAAGCTGACACACAACTTTCCGAGGGAGAGAATAACATCTCCGATCACATTCACCTTTCCGATCCTCAGAATGTTGTTCATGATCAGATATGTCGCAATGGCGGAAGATTTGAAGAAACTTTTCCCTGTTATAGCAATCTGCAATTGCAAGTACAGTAATCAATTGCATTATGAGATTGCGATAACCGGCCTGAAGGAAAAGAATGCATGTACAATAGTCCAGTTTAATTACCACTATGTAAGCATTTCGGTTTACAGACTTGATTGTCCATTCAGTACACTTGAGACAACCTCGGGAAGAGTGATGGACAGCCTTTCCCGTCCAGCCGTCAGGAGATGTATAGGAAACTTTAAGTTTACGACGAATTGACTCTAATATAAAGCGGATGGACTCTGTAAAAGAGAGAATAAGATAGCCCAGAGCAACAGATCCAAGGTTGTATCTCAAAAGCCGCTTCATTGAGGCAAAAACTGGTAAAAATAGGGGATGTCCGGCTGCATTGCATATTTCATAGGAGAATGTAAGCAGCATAGCAAACTAGATATTTCAATTTTCAACCGACAAAATGCACACAACCATCAAAATAAATCTCAAGTCATGTCCAACTTAAAATTTATCAACTGTATAGCCACAAAATACGCCAATAGTACAGTCATATAGTCCTATGCAATGCAACAGATACAGATATAACAAAACAATCAAAATATCAAGAACCATCAGAACTTTGTAAACACGGAAGAATGAGAGTTGGCTTCTCTTAGCGTCACTAAACAGTAAACATATCAAAACTTTTTAAATTACAAATCTAATAATTGAAAGCATCTTCAGACACAAGCACTCAAATATAAACCATATTTCCCTTCAGTTTTCTCTGTAATTCGATACAAAAGAAGCTGCAAGTATAAAGCTATATTTATGAGAAATGCATCAAAGAGATGAGAAAGAGATTCTTACGGATTTACATCGGTTGATTTGTGTAGGATGAGCAATGGGAACAATTTCAACCTCCTGCAACAGTTCCAGTTTGATGCAAAATCAAGAAAAAAAAAAAAACACCAGCAAATCAAGCACCAGCAAAATATTAGATCGATTTCCTTATCAATCGATCTTCGATCGATTGATAAGAAAATTAGTCGGAAGCAAAAAAATCGATTGATAAGTAAAATAGTCGGAAGCAAAAATCAAGCTCCTTATCAATCGATCGAAGATCGATTGATAAGGAAACCCCGACTCGTAAAAATACAGTCACTCGGCATATTGGGGCATTTCATCAAACAGGTTATGTGCAAAACATAAAACAACATATCAATCACAAACATAAAACAACAAGGACAAGATTTCAGATTTCGTTCAGCAATTGCAGCCATCACAAACAAAATCGAGTTTCTTATCAATCGATCGAAGATCGATTGATAAGGAAACAGTCGGAAGCAAAGATCGATTGATAAGTAAAATAGTCGGAAGCAAAAATCGAGTTCCTTATCAATCGATCGAAGATCGATTGATAAGGCGCGGGATGAGGAACTGCAGCAAATTCGGAGAGAGAAAGGGAGATGTACCTCAAGCCGGAGCCATCTCCATCCATCGTCATCGTCGCCTGGATTGAAGAGCGAGGAAGTATCTGAGTTGACGGGAGAGAGAGTCGTCATCGTCGTTGCTCGCAGAGCCGGACGGGAGAGAGAGTCGTCATCGTCGTCGCTCGCAGAGATTGACGGGAGAGAGTGCGCGTAGGAGAGTCGTCATCGTCGTCGCCGAAGGCGAGAGAGAAAGAGAGAGCGTCCGGAGATGGAGAGCTGGAGGAGAGAGAAAGGCGCTTCGGGAGAGAGGGTGGAGGTTTTTATTTGGGACATTTTACAAAAATGTCCCAAAACGTGGATATTTTGTAAAATAAGCCCATTTTCGTGGCTATTTTGCAAAATCCCTCAATAAATATTATATAATATCATACTTGATAGATTTTGGTGAATAAAATAATATTACTCAATGACATGTGGATGAAATTGTCGTGGAGGTGATATAATTTAGTTAATTAAATACTCTCTGTTAATTAAAACTTGTCGTTTACTATTCTTGCACGCTTTGTTAGAACGTTAAAAACTATATAAAATATTAACCTTTTTTATATTTGTTTTTATAAATTCATACTTAATATTAATAAGTATGAAGTTATTAAAAAAGTTAATATTTTATATAGTTTTTAACACCTTAAAAAACGTTCATGTATAGTAAAACGTCAAGTTTGAATTAACGGATGGAGTATTATATAATAGGGAAAATGGCAGAAAACCACCCCTTAAATATGGCTCTTCGCAGAAAACCACCCCTTAAAATTGAAATTGCAGAAAACCACCCCTTAAACCCATTTTGTCTATAAATCACCACCCACAACTGTTTTTTTCATTAACTTGCCGTTAAAAACGGTGAAAAGTCATTTTTACCTCTCTATTTTAATGTTATTTTAATGAGAGAAAAGTGTATGAATTGAAATAAATTAATAAAATCTATTTATTTTTCCCTTTTAATGTTATATTAATAGAATAAAATACTTTTTCTCTCATTACACGGGATAGATAAATATGTTTTATTAATTTATTTCAATTCATATATTTTTCTCTCATTAAAATAACATTAAAAGAGAGAGGTAAAAATGACTTTTCACCGTTTTTAATGGCAAACTAACGAAAAAAAAGATTGTGGGTGACGATTTATAGGCAAAATAGATTTAAGGGGTGGTTTTCTGCAATTTCAGTTTTAAGGGGTGGTTTTCTGCAATAGGTCATATTTAAGGGGTGGTTTTCTTCCATTTTCCCTATATAATATCATACTTGATAAATTTTGGTGAATAAAATAATATTATTCAATGACACGTGGATAAATAGATCGAGTTGTTACGTGACTTGAGTTAAAGTTATTGATATTGATAGATAGATAGATTATAGATAGATTATTTTTTTAATTTTTATAAGTTTAATATCCAAAATTAAATTTGTGTACTTCATACAGTAGTTCATACCAGTTTGAACTTTGAAGTTGGAATATTCCCAGATCTCAATATCAGTCTGATAGGAAAAAAAAAACCCTAGAAACTAGAAAGGCTCACATCTCATAACTGAAGCCCACTACATATTCACTCTTACCTCTCTCTCGATCTCCTCCCTCTGCAAGAAGAAGCTGTTTCGTCGCACCCCCGAAGTCAGAATCCGAGGCCGAGAGAGTAATTTAGCTGCTTCCTTTCCTTTGATCACTCCTTATCGACTTCTTTCATTCGTATTCATGTTGATTCTTCGTTTTTTGCAGATCTTTCTTTGTTTGGATTTTCTCCGGCGCAGTCATGGCTCTGGTACGCAATTTCTGTCGATTTCTATTGATTTGAGTTCCTTTTTAGGAGGAGTGTATCTATCCGTGTGCTGGATTTTTACTTGTGGAGTCTCGTGAAATTGACCGTCCGGATTTGGCTTTCGATCGTGCTTGTTTTGCTGGGCTTTTGACTAGGCAGTTTGGAGTAGATTTATATGAATACATAAGTGTTGTTGAATCTTAGATGTTGAATATTAGATTGACTGTTTATCTATGATATCTACTGAATGTCCTTTGTACTATCAAAATTTCTTTTGTTAAAGTCTCAGGATTAGAGCTTAGATCCTTTAGGTTAGTTTGAAGCCCTCGATCGCGCAAACTGCATTACCAATGTTGAATTCCTTGTGTTCTGCGCAAGTTTTTTTTTTGGTTATCTATCTTAAACTGTACCAGTTGAGATTTGACTTAATGCTATTAAAACCCTTGTTATATTATATTTGTAGCTAATCATTTGTTCAGAAAATTTGCAACCATGTTGTTAGATATCCATCTATATTTTGCTAACGATTGTGATGAATGTGTTAATTTCAGGTTTTGCATGCTGCTAACACCAACAAGAATTCCTACAAGGCTTTGATTGCAGCAGAATACAATGGCATTCAAATCGAGTTTGTCAAGGATTTCAAGATGGGAGAGTCCAACAAAACGCCCGAGTTCCTTAAGATGAACCCAATTGGAAAGGTACATGGTTAACTGCCTATTATTTTTTTCCCTCAATGTATCTGTTTGGCGGATTCTTAGTGGTTTTTTATCTTGTTTTCTCTGACCTAGGTGCCTGTATTGGAAACCCCTGAGGGTCCTATCTTTGAAAGCAATGCTATTGCTCGATATGGTGAGTTTATTACTGTGTCCTTTTTTTATAAATTGTTTCAATCAGTGTGTCATTTTTCTCTTGTATACAAGTAATGCGTGTTTGCCATGCAGTGGCTCGCTTGAAGGCTGACACAACTTTGTACGGGTCTTCACTCATTGACGAAGTAAGTGATTCTATCTATTTTTTGATTTTTTTGATTGATTATGTGGGTGGTGTTGTGACAGTTCACAACACCCTACTTGCAATTATTCAATTCCATTGACCCTTAACCATTGGTATGTGTTTTTCTTGATGAATCACCTTCTTAAGATGCTTTGGTTATCTTCTTTTTGAAGGCTCGTGTAGATCAATGGATTGATTTTGCATCGATGGAGATTGATTCTAGTATCATCCAATGGCTGGTTCCACGCATGGGCTTTGTTGCACACCTTCCCCCGGTCAGTGAAAAGTGCTTTCTTTTATTCTAATGAAGCTAGTCTGTTAGTATTGTTCTATCTTATGTGTTTTATTTTCTATTATTCTAATGAAGCTAGTCTGTTAGTATTGTTCTATCTTATGTGTTTTATTTTCTATTTTGTCTTCAGGCAGAGGAAGCTGCAATTTCTAGACTGAAGAGGGCTTTGGAAGCATTGAATACACATCTTGCCTCTAACACATACTTGGTTGGGAACACTGTGACTTTGGCTGACATCGTTGCAACGTGTAACTTGTATCTTGGGTTTGTCCGTATCTTGACGAAAACTTTCACCAAGGATTTCCCACATGTTGAGAGATACTTCTGGACTATGGTTAACCAGCCAAAGTTCAAGAAGGTATTGGGTGAGGTGAAACAAACAGAATCTGTTCCTGCAGTTGAAAAGAAGCAAGCTGCGCCTGTCAAGCAAAAGCCTAAGGAAGAACCAAAGGAGGAGAAGAAAGAGCCAGCGAAACCCAAAGAAGAAGCTCCTGCAGAAGAGGAGGCACCCAAGCCTAAAGCAAAAAATCCTCTTGATCTGCTTCCTCCAAGTACGATGATACTAGATGATTGGAAGAGACTCTACTCTAACACCAAATCCAACTTCCGTGAAGTTGCTATTAAAGGTAATTTGAACTTTATACCTCAACAAAATTGTCACAATTCTGGTGAATTTAGAGTTGATTAGCTTTTGAACGTTTGATAAATACTTCCGCGAGGTCACTATTAAAGGTATATGATTACTCTTAAGAATTCTATCATGTTCCTTATTTCTTGTTATGAGTGTTGAGTAGGCATATAGCGGAAAACATTTCGTATATGCAACTGCATTGAAATGCTCTTTGATTACACAAGTATTAGAGCTATTTGGTTACACAAGTATTAGAGCTATTTGGATATTTGTCAGCTGAGTTATTTAATTTCTCCCATTATTTAGATGTCGTGACTATATGAATTTTGGTTTTCTATGATGCAGGGTTCTGGGATATGTACGATCCTGAAGGCTACTCTTTGTGGTTCTGTGACTACAAGTACAATGATGAGAACACTGTCTCCTTCGTGACTCTGAACAAGGTGGGTGGCTTCCTGCAAAGGATGGATTTGGCACGCAAGTATGCTTTCGGAAAGATGCTGATCATCGGCTCTGAACCCCCGTTCAAGGTCAAGGGGCTGTGGCTCTTCCGTGGGCAAGAGATTCCCAAGTTTGTGATGGATGAGTGCTATGACATGGAGCTCTACGAGTGGACTAAGGTTGACATCAATGACGAGGCACAGAAGGAGCGTGCCAGTCAAATGATTGAAGATGCTGAGCCCTTTGAGGGTGAAGCTTTGCTCGATGCCAAGTGCTTCAAGTAATTTTACCCCTTATGAAAAAATCGCTATAGCATAGTCTCATACTCTTCTGTCAACTTTTTTTCGGTTTCTTGCTGAACATATGATTCCTTCTTTTTTGGTTTTTGGTTTTTGGTTTTTGGTTTGTGAGATGTGTTATAAAACTGGATTTAAATTTCTTGGTAATTTATGTGTCTTTGTCAGAAGTTGAAACTGGTACTATGACTACTGTCTCTTAGTTGGGATATTATCGTTATAGTGAGTTTAGAGTATTTCTTATGCTACTTGATCTTATGGGATTCATCAGTCATGCTTTGCCTTTTAGAGTATTGAGTTGAAATTTGAAAAATCCAAACTGGAAGTAGATATTTTGGTTGAATCATTGACCTGGGCACCTGAAGTAAAATGAATCAGTTGGTGATAGTTGAACGTGTTAAACACTTGTGCTGTGATTCATAGACCTTTGGCATAAGATAAGAGTCTAAATTTAGAATTATATTTCAAATTTTAATTACTTTAGCTTTTTTTTAATTGGATTTCTAGGGTCTATAATTTTAATTAGAGAATCTTTTCTATTTTAGGTTTTTATTCTAAGAAAGACCACTCATAATCTGGCCTCAAAATATTTGAGGTAAGGAGACCATTGGGACTTGGGAGAGGGTCATCTCGAATAAATGATGTTGTAACTTAGAGTCCAACTCGTTAGCAAAGAGTGGAGTTTTTTTCGGGTATCATAAAATAAAAATCACAATGAGGGTTTTTTTTCTTTTTTCTTTTTATTGACGAGGAACCTACCTTTGGTGTAAACCATGAACACGTGACTCGACCGACAAGAGCCACGTGTTATGTAAATCGGCTTGTACCAACCGGCTCGACCCATTGGTAGGGAAGAACTCATCTTTCTGAATTCGACCCACAATGAGGATTCTTTAATTCGCTTATAGTCGGTATTTTTGTTTTCTCGCTTTGATGAGTGGAAAATCATTAAAATATACCAACATTTGAATGAAAAAGTAATGAATAATTCCACCATTTGCTTTTGACACAAGTTGTAACTTCATGCTTGTTGGAGCTTGATGGCGTAGGCCTGTCAACGGGTCAAGGGTCAACCCGTGACAACGAGTTTGGCGGGTCGTGGACCCGGCGAATCCAGGTCATGGCGGAACTAGGCGGGCTCTAGGCGGCGCCTAGGCGAAACAAGGGAGTGTCTAGGAGGAAATCCACCTAGGCGTAAAAATTCCTAGGTTGCCTCCCGCCTAGGCGCGATTTTTAGAACACTGCTACCTACCATAAATGATGAAAGTCTTTGATGTTTCTATCCCACATTGAAAATATGAGAAATGGATGAAGTGGAATGTCTATATATCTCTTCCCACATTTTTCCTCTCCCATGAATTCTATCCCACATTGAAATGTGGGGATGGATGAAGGGAAATGGAGATATTGTCTCTTCCCACATTTTTTTTTTCACACAAATTGGAATGGAGATATTGTCTCTTCTCACATTTTTCTTTTCCCAGAAATTCTATCCCACATTGAAGTGTGGTAGATGGATGAAGTGGAATGGAGATATATACATGTATCTCTTCCCATATTTTTCTTTTTCACAAATTCTGTCCCACATTGAAATGTGGTGGATGGATCATATTTTTCTTTTCCACAAATTCTGTCCCACATTGAAATGTCTTTTTCACAAATTCTGTCCCACATTGAAATGTGGTGGATGGATCATATTTTTATTTTCCACAAATTCTGTCCCACATTGAAATGTGGTGGATGGATGCAGTGGAATGGAGATATATATCTCTTCCCACATTTTTTTTAATTTTTGACTGGGCAACCCGTTGACCGGGCGAGTCACCTGACCCGCTTATCCCACGGGTTTCGAGTCCGACCTGTGAACATGCCTACTTGACAGTATTATTCCGTCATAGTACATCAATGTTTGTAATGCCTAAAAGAGTAGGGTTTGGTTGAGATTTGTGGAGAGGGTATATAAATCGTTTTTGGGCTCCCTCCCTCCCGTATGGACCTGGATGTGTTCGCGTGAGAGATGATGGGCTACTTTGAGTTAATTCAATAAAGTAGCCTAACCTTTTTTGGGTAGAAAAAATGTCACATACTTCCAAAGTCGGAAACACCATCTCAACTTAGGCAAATGGTATGTACATCTCGATCCCCGGATCCCACTTAGAGCTGGATATTCTGAGAATGTTGTTGTTGTGATACTTCCAACATCACCAATCGAATCATTCGAGTCGGGTTCGTGTCAATATTGAGTCGGGACTTTATTGGGTCTAATCAAGTTCAAGTTAAGTTTGAGTCAAGTTTAGTTCGGGTTGGGTCATTTTTGTATCAGAGTGATTATCGGATTAGATTATTGTAGAGTCGATTTAAAAGTCAGTACAAATGAAGTTAAGGTAAAATAATCATTTCTTTCAATATAAACCAATGGTATAGTCTATATAATATATCAACCAAACTCTGATTTAAAAAATGGAATATAAACTAGTGCGTATTTAAAAAAAAATACATATATATGTATTTAACATAATTCATTATAAAAAAAATGTTGACCAATTAGAAGAAAAAAAAGTACAACATTTATCCAATTTAAACTATAAGGGTAGGGTTTGGTTGGATTGTTATGTATTATGACTTATAATAATGCACACAATATTGCATTTATATTTTAATGCAATATTGTGTATTATAAGTTATAATACATGTTTATCCAAACAAATTGTGAGGTATACAAATATCACCATTTTAATTTGGTTACACGTATCAATTTCCGACGTTTGGAAATGGACTTTCTCATAGAGTACTTGGCACTATAAAATGGTTACGATGGCGATTGCAAGTCTTAAGAAGAGATTCCATGTGAGCGAATGCACTGACTCGAATGTACTCCTTTCCCCGGAACCAAACCCAAGGCCAGGACTCCAGGAGCTACCGACACGTCGGTGCCTTCCAAGATCTTGTTAAAAACATCCCAAGAGTTCCTACCTAGGAAATGAACCCAGACGTAGGGTGCATTTTGGCCTCCGTGGACCTTCCACCCTAACGACGAGAATGTCTCTCCCAGGGTTTGCGCGTTCTCAATGTAGTATTTTGCTATTGTCTTCATTTCTTTCATTGCATTGTAAAATTAAATCACTAGCTTCATCATATTCAAAATCGGATATCCGATTTGATAAATTCAATATCTTTCTACCACCAGTACATACTAAAAGCCCTAAAAAAATATACATGGTCCGGTTTTCTATTATCTTCGTTAATTTCCGTGAAAATAATTATTCCAATTGATTTTTTTTAAAGAACTTGCAAGTGAATAGGAAGCATGTTTATGTCGAGGAACCCATCTTTCCGAATTCGACCCACAATAAGGATTCTTTAATTCGCTTATAGTCTGTATTTTGGTTTACTCACTTTGATGAGTGGAAAATCATTAACGTGTTGGCTATATACACCCCAAATCATGCACGTCCTTAAGGACGTGCATGGTTAAATGGGGTTAGTTAATTTTTTTTAAAAGTTAATTAGTCACAAGGCTTGCACGTCCTTAAGGACGTGCATTTTCAGCATTTGAATTTGTGGTGTATATAACCACACCCATCATTAAAATCTACCAACATTTGAATGAAAAAGTAATGAATATAATTCCACCATTTGCTTTTGACACAAGTTGTAACTTCATGTTTATTAGAGCTTGAGGGTATTATTCCGTCATAGTACGCCAATACCTAGTTAATACTTCATTTGTCTCAAAATTTAAGTTGTTTGATATTTTTTTAAAATAATATTATACAATCGAGAAATGACTGAAATGCCTTGGTACATCCCTAAGCTAATTTATATGGAAATTCTAGTCCCTGCCAAGCATAAATTCACCATCACAAGTTCAATAGGTGTCTCCCGCCCTTCATGGTAGATCAAGAAGATTTTAGATTTGGCATAGATGGACTCTTACCTTATCATCCGGATTTACCCAACAAAAAAAACACTCCATAATAAAAAAATAACATTCATTAGCTCAAAGCACAGTATCTTAATCCATAATCCAGAGATTAACTGCTAGCATCAAAACATTGTTCATAACCCTCAATTTATCCTGATACAAAATTGAAGTCTCAAAAACCCAAAATCAAGTTGCAAAGTTTCAAGGAACAAAATCTAAAGTGCTCCATAAGAGGCAGAAAGTAAGAGATAACTATGCCAAGCAACGAAATAAAAAAAGCCACTAGGTGGACAAGAGGGATCAAGTAGCAAATTTACTTGAAGCACTTGGCATCGAGTAGAGCTTCTCCCTCAAATGGCTCAGCATCTTCAATCATTTGGCTGGCGCGCTCCTTTTGTGCCTCATCATTGATGTCAACCTTAGTCCACTCGTACAGCTCCATGTCATAGCATTCATCCATCACAAACTTGGGAATTTCTTGCCCACGGAAGAGCCACAACCCCTTAACCTTGAATGGGGGTTCAGAGCCAATGATCAGCATCTTTCCGAATGCGTACTTGCGCGCCAAATCCATCCTTTGTAGGAAGCCACCCACCTTGTTCAACGTCACAAATGAGACAGTGTTCTCATCATTGTACTTGTAGTCACAGAACCACAAAGAGTACCCCTCGGGATCATACATATCCCAAAACCCTGTAAATCATACAAAATGAAATTAGATCCAAATTTTCATGCCTCCTATAATACCAGATATAAAAAAAAAAGTCACCAGAATTTGGACAATTTGATTTTGCCAAAATCATTTATCAAACGTTCAAAACAGCTAATCAACTCTAAATTCACAAGAATTGTGACAATAGGTATAAAGTTCAACTTACCTTTAATAGCAACTTCACGGAAGTTAGATTTGGTGTTAGAGTAGAGTCTCTTCCAATCATCGAGTACCATCGGACTAGGAGGAAGAAGATCAAGAGGGTTTTTCGCTTTAGGCTTGGGAGCCTCCTCCTCTGCAGGAGCTTCCTCTTTAGGCTTTGCTACTTCTTTCTTTGGTTCCTCCTTGGGCTTCGGCTTGGCAGGTTGAGCCTGCTTCTTCTCAATGGCCGGAACAGATTCAGCTTGCTTCACCTCACCCAAAACCTTCTTGAAATTTGGCTGGTGAACCAAGGTCCAAAAGTATCTCTCGACATGTGGGAAATCTTTGGTGAAAGGCTTTGTCAGGATATGGTTAAACCCATGGTACAAGTTACATGTCATGACAATGTCAGCCAAGGTAACAGCATGTCCGACAAGGAAAGTGTTGGAAGCAAGATGCTTGTTCAATGATTCCAAGGCCCTCTTCAAATTGGAAATTCCAATTTCCTCGGACTGAAAATAAAATACAAATATACACATGATTAGATTCCAAGGCCTCTTCAAATTGGAAATTCCAATTTCCTAATGCTGAAAATAGAATACAAATTAATATACACATGATTATGCAAATTAACATAAATGAGATTATAAAGGATTAACATGTTACAAATCAAAAAGACAATTTCACCAACCGGGGCAAGGTATGTTCCGTAGCCTAAACGGGGATATAACCAACGAGCAAGATTAGCATCAATCTCCATCGAGGCAAAATCAATCCATTGCTCAACGTGAGCCTGTAGAAAAAAAGATATAAAAGTTATTGAATCAATAAAGAAACAAAAAGTCAAAGTTATCGAATTGTTAAAATATCCAAGTTGCTTACATAATCAATCAGTGATGAACCATATAGAGTATTGTCGGCCTTCAAGCGAGTAACTACAAAATAAAATAAAAATGCATTAGTATGCTCTACATACGAGGTGAAAAGGGTAACAAACCAGTAAAATACGAGGCATTTTGTAACACAAACCACTAATGTAAAATTAAGGGTTGATACTGCCAAATAATATTGAAACGCCGGTAATGTAGATCTGATGATCTTTAAGAAGCTAGTCTTTTATTAAGAGAACTCACCGTAGCGAGCAATAGCATTGCTCTCAAAGATAGGCCCTTCAGGTGTTTCAAGTACGGGAACCTAAAACAAACAACAAGTACGAGAAATCATAAATCATAGACCCAACAACAAAACAAGTTATTCAATTATGAAAATGGTACCTTCCCGATGGGGTTCATCTTAAGGAATTCTGGAGTTTTGTTAGATTCACCCATTTTAAAATCCTTGGCCAACTCAACCTTAACACCATTGTATTCTGCCGCGATGAGGGCCTTGTAGGCGTTTTTGTTATTGCTTCCGGAGTGCAAAATCTGAATTATTCATTCAAACATTCATCTGTTAAAAATCAGAAGCTTGCAAGATCTAGATGGAATGTATCTCGGATCAGAAATAGAACACAAAACAAAGCATGGTCAATTAAAAACATCTGGCAATTCAAATCAGAGTCACACAACACAAGAGCCTAAACTCTACTGTAAAGGATCCTAATTCATATCCAGAAAGTTCAAACACATGAAATTCGGATTCCATAACTCCCAAGACTATCATCGATCACGGAATCAAACTTGTCCCAATAACACATAAAAGCCAGTCGAAAACACCTTTGGCGAGATCTCTTAAAATCAACAAACTTCCCTGAATCAAAGGGAAAACCACAAGAGGAAAACCCACAGAGCAAGAAGAAGATATATGCAATAGTAATTTACACTAAGACACGGAGTTCCACCGAAATTTCATACCAGAGCCATTTTTTCGCCGCAGAAGCTCTACAACGAAGATAGATCTGTAAAAAAAATCAATCGGAAAGAGACGAAGAGAAACCGAATGAGATCAAACGATTTATAGGATTACAAAATCGAGAATGAGGAAGCAAAGTGAAATCTTACCTCTCTGGGAAACAGCGGCTATGGCTACGGAGAAAGGGGGTTTCTAGGGTTTGTGGAGAGGGTATATAAATCGTTTTTGGGCTCCTCCTGTATGGACCTGGATGTGGGCTACTTTGGGTTAATTCAATAGAGTAGCCTAACCTTTTGGGGCTAAAAAAAAATACCACATACTTCCAAAGTCGGAAACATCTCAACCCTAGACTCCGCTTAGAGCGGGATATTATGAAAATGTTGTTGTTGTTGTGATACTTCCAAAGTCGGCAATCGAATTCTTCGAGGTGGGTTTGTGTCAATATCGAGTCGAGACTTTATTGGGTCTAATCAAGTTCAAGTTAAGTTTGAGTCAAGTTTAGTTCGAATTGAGTCATTTTTGTAAAATAATCGTTTCTTTCGGTATAAACCAATGGTATAGTCTATAATCTTCGAACCCCGGATGATCGCTCTTTATTTACCAACTTCAAGGTATAGTCTATAATCTATCATCCAAACGCTAATTTAATAAATGGAATATCAACTATTGAGTATTTTTTTAAAATGCATACATTTTACATAATTCATTATTAAAAAAATGTTGACAAATTAAATAAATAATATAATAATATTAAATACTCCATATTAGACAACTCCAATGTTTGTTGTTATAAATAATTAGAAAAATATACAAAACATTTATCCAGTTTAAACTATAAGAGCAGAGTTTGGTTGGATCGCTGTGTATTATGATTTATAATGCACACGATATTGATTAAACCACTTTAATGCAATATCGTGTGAATTATAAGTCATAATACATGCTTATCCATACAAATAGTAAGGTATAGAAATATCGCCACTTGAATTGGATTGCACGTATCAATTTCCGACGTCTGGAAATGGACTTTCCCATAGAGTACTTGGCGCCCTAAAATGGTTGCGAAGGCGATCGCAAGCTTCAAGAAGAGATTCCCTTTGGGCGAATGCACTGACTCGAATGTACTCCTTTCCTCCGGGACCAAATCCAAGGCCAGGAGCTACCGACACGTCGGTGCCTTCCAAGATCTCGTTGAAAACGTCCCAAGAGTTCCTACCTGGGAAATGAACCCAAACATAGGGTGCGTTTTGGCCTCCGTGGACCTCCCACCCTAACGACGAGAACGTCTCTCCTAGCGTTTGCGCGTTCTCCATGTAGTATTTCGTTATTGTCTTCATTTCCTGCATTGCATTGCATTGCGAAATTGAATCACTAGCTTCGGTCATCATATTCAAAATGAGATTATGTGAATTTTTTTCTCGGATCTAAATAGCCCGAATATCCGATTCAATACTTTCAAGGTTCAAGTCATTCATATATCATTTTCTATACCGTGTTTCGGATATCCGATTTGATGAATTCAATATCTGTCTGCCAGTACATACTGAAAGCCCAAAAACAAGCCAACGGCAATTAGTTCGACGATTTTAGATGAAATTGAGAAGTTTTGCTCAAACATATACTGATATATGTGTTCCGGTTTTCTGTTATCTTCATTAATTTGAGACTCTAGTTAAGGTAATATCTTCATTTTATATAGTTAAGATAATAATTTGACAAGTTAAGAAAATATCAACTACTTAGTTTAAAATTAATAATTGAGATTTGAAATCTTTTAGCCATTTATTTAATCCAGATATATAGTCAAGGTAATATTTTAAAGTTATAAAATTCAAATTTATGAGATCCAAACTCATTTACGAGTACCTGAGAAGCAGGTGGAGAGAGACAAGCAAGGCCTCCAACTTGAGAAATACTAGACGCGCCATTAAAGCAAGTGCAGACCACACGGTCATAGTCGCGGATGACCGGGTACCCGTTGGAATACATCAACTCTTGAGGGACGACCGTCCATCCCAATCTCACTCCAGTGAATCCCGCCAATTTTGAGAAGGAAGATACTTCTATTGCAACCTGAAATTTTGTAGAAGGGTTAAAAAAAATTGAGATTTTTTTTTATGTATATATGAAAAATATTTTTTGTTTAAATATATTAGAAAAACCTTAAATGTGTGTTTTAGACATTTTCAGCAAAAAGAAACTAACAAAAATAAAATACCAACCAAAATTATCAAAATAACCTCTTAAAAAAATTAATTTTTTCCTGGACTAGGGGGCTTCACCCGCCCCAAATCCCCTAAATCAGCCAGTGGTTGTAGATAGACGAGTTATGGTTAAAAATAATGACGATGGATAAATAATAATTTAAAAGTGGACTAAACTAGTTTGTTTTCGAAATTTAATCATCATTTGTTTATACATACCTCTTTAGCACCGGGGATTTCATAGATGGAGCTTGGGCAATCAGGGTCAGAGATGTACGCAGAGTAGGCGGAGTCATAGATGATGACGGAGCCATTGCGGGCAGCGAACTCAACGAGCTGCCCTAGTTGGGCTCGGGAAGCGGCGTGGCCAGTGGGGTTGTTAGGGGAGCAAAAGAAGATGAGGTCCGTCCTAGGAACCCTATGTAGGTCAGGGAAGAAGTTGTTCTCGATACCGCAATTCATGTACACGATTTCGTTGTACTTGCCGACTCCCGGCTGGAATTTGCCCGATCTTCCCATTATCACACTTGAATCTATATAGGCCTACGAATCGTGAAAAAACAATACAAGTTAGTCGACGATCAATAATAATAATACATAGTATTGGTTTATAAGGTGAGATTAATGATATTATAATACGATATTATGCATTATAAATCATTAGAGAACAAGGAGCTTACAGGAAAGGAGGGATCTTGAACGGCAACGGTGACATTTGGTCCAAATAGCATCTTCTCATCATTCAAAAGAAAAGGCAAAAAAAAAAAAAAAAAAAAAACAGGAAAATGTCACTTTCCTAAAATAGACTTACTAGGAGAATAGAAAATAAATATTCAATCTGAAATCTTTTTGTTTTTTAGGTAAGATTTAATGACACTCTTTTGACTCGGCATTGAATTTTTCTTACGTATTGCATCTGCAATTTAATTTATTTGTCAAAAAATTAAATAATATTTCTTCGTGGTGAACATTATAAAATGATTTTATCATAATTTCATAAAGTTGAAATTGACATAACATAAATGCAAAGCAAGTCAGCAAAGAGACAACTAATATTTTTCCAAAAAAAGATTTGTTGTCTATCTAACATGATCCAAAGTCCAAACACGAGAATAATTATTTAGTCTCTTAAGATTTTATACGTTAAAATATCAAATTATTATTATTATTATTATTATTATTATTATTATTATTATTATTATTATTCATTTGATCAAATTCGACCGTTTAAGACCAAGTTCAGCCGTTTTATATATGAATCGAGTATTATGATTGTACAATTTTATGATAATGTAAAAATACCTGCAAACGAGAAATATCACACTGAGCACCATCCGATATAAAAACCTCATTGCCTTTTATCCCCATGCCCCGGTACAATTTTTGAGCAATCGCCTCTCGTAGTTCCTGGTTCATACGCATAATATAATTAAACAGTTAATAATTGGATAAATTTCTCTCTCTATAATCTATTCTTCCTTTTCAAATGTTTTGATTCCAACCCTATAAATTAATTCAAGTATTTTTTAAAAACTTATTATTTATATATCTAACACGATAATTAGAAGAAGAAGAAGAAAAATTAAAAAGGAAAAATTTGAACTCACCTGTTTACCTTGCTCAGCTCCATAGCCACTATAACCCCCAAGAGTTGATAATCCTTGTGCATACTGCAAAATATATACACATAACTAGCCTAATTATTTCATAACAAAACTTATTTTAAAAATTAAAAATTTTACAATTTTTTTTTTAAAAATAAGAATTGTTATGAGATTAGTTTTAAAACCCATAAATATAAAATGGAAACCCATCATTTTCTATTCATGCTTAATTAATTTCACCAACAATAATCTCTGGATTTATATACTATAAATAGAAAATGATTAGATGCCTATGATAGTACATAAGCTTGCCTAAAAAAATACAAAGATTATCAAAGATTAGGTCTCCACATAATAAATATAATCTATATAGAAATATTGTAGATAAGCACTTTATTGGTATTTTAAAATTAATTAAAAAAACATAAACAAATAAAATGTATATTACCTTTGACATAGCAATTGCAATGGATTGAGGGATTGGCTGAGTCGTATCCCCAATGCCCAGCCTTATCAGCTTTGCATTTGGATTCCTTTTCAAGTGTTCTTTCTCCCTCCGAGATATCTATTTCACATTTTTTTTAATATTAAAAAAAACTTTGATAAATAAAACTAATTAAAGATAGTCCAAACTTAGATTAGTAAATTCATTTTAATAATAATAATAATAATTTAGCTTAATAAATTACCTCGGGAAACAAGTATTGATCTTGTAACTCCTCCATATTGATACTACGACGTAGTCTCGTATGATTTTTTCTAGTTTGATCGACTGCATCTGCTCGGTCACATTTCAAATCATATATTTTCTCGTAACATAAAATTTTGCATTTCCAAATATGGAAATAATGACTAAAGGACGAAGAATATAATTTGAGAAAATAATTGATAAATGCATTTGCAAGGGAAATGAAAATGATATATATATATATATATATATATATATATATATATATATATATATATATATATATATATATATATATATATATATATATATATATATATATATATATATATGAGAGAGAGAGAGAGAGAGAGAGAGAGAGAGAGAGTTAACTAGAAGAAAAGGAGGGTAATATACATATACATATTAATATATACCCAGTATTAAAGAAAAGGAGGGCAATATACATATTAATATATATTAAAGTAACATGATTTTGAGAAAATTACCGTATATCCTTGCATTATCCAACATGGTAGCGCGGATGGGCCTGCAATAAGAAAATTTTAAGCTTTATGTTTGTTTGTCTTTTACAAAACTAAAAACATAATTAAGATTCAAAAAAAAAAAACTAAAAAACGTAATTTTGATTAGAAACATATATATTTTTAAAGATAAACTAATCGAAAGATTCCAAGTTAAAATTGATTATAGATCATAGATAACAAAAATATTTCAAAATCGAAAACTCTCCGATAATATAATTTTCCATTTTCATCGAGTCCTACATATAAAATCGGTTAAAATGAATTTAATTAAACCATAACCCTAAGATAAGTGTTTGAGCTAGCCAATGGTTGACAATACGTACCTCATAACGATAAATCTCGAGTTCTGTGACGGTTTGGGTTTGAAGGCGAAACCAGCACCGGATCCAAATGGGATGACAGAAGATTGAGAGCTGCAATGCATTTTGTTTGTAGGATTGAAAGTACTCAAAAGCTAAGTTGTGAGGAGAATGAATGGAATTTCTCTTGATAGTTTGTGTTTGTGAGTAATTTTCAAGGGAGGGGCTTGCTTATAAATACACAAAGCGCACGTGATGAGCACGTGGAGGGCTTGGCCAACGTATATTAAAATTTGTATGTAATTATAATTTCATAGAAATTATCCAAGAATTTTCGTGTTTTATTCCGTTAAGTATTGAAAAAACCCACCATGCCTTTTCCACAAGTTGATGCTTAATTGCTCCGACCAAGACCATTTCGATTTGTTAGTTTCGTGTGTGTACATGATTACTTTTATTCACTTAGAAACTACAAATATAAATAAAAATAAAAATAAAAATTGTAGTAGTATTTTCTCCAGGTAATTAATTAATTAATTAATTAATTAATCTATAATAAAAAAATTTTAATTAAAACGAGCAAAAAATACTTCTAATTCTTAAATGGGCACTTCACTTATATATAGCTAGGAGATGTTGTGGAGGTGGTGCCACAGCTAGAATGAATATGTAAAAGGATTTGAGAACTCAATTGATAATCATCAGACTAAGGTTATGTATTTATATAAAGAGATTACATAGAAGATATTCCAAAATTAAGATACACATAATACAAATAAGGATAAATATATCTACAGATATAGATAGAATAAAGATAGATAGAATATATCTCTAATACCCCCGACAAGTTCATGGAGGAGGGCCGACATGAAGCTTGGATCGAATCTGTTCAAAATGATGAGTACCAAGGGCTTTCTTGAAGATGTCAGCTACTTGCTCAGTTGCACTGATGTGACGAACATGAAGATCATCGGAATCGACCATCTCTCGAACAAAATTAAAATCAACATGAATGTGCTTGGAACGATTGTTCAAGACAGGATTGCGAGCCATGAAGGTAGCGTTGAGATTGTCGCAGAGAAGAACCGGACGTGTGAGAAGACGATGCCGTAGATCAAACAAGAGAGACCTGATCCAGGCCAACTCGACTGCAGTGGCAGCAATAGCACGACATTCGGCCTCTGTGCGGGAACGAGCCACAATCTTCTGCTTGCGAGAGGTCCAGCTGACGAGAGTGTTGCCAAAGTAAATGGCAAACCCAAACTGAGACCGACAATCGTCAGGGTCCGACGCCCAGCCCGCATCGGAGAAGGTTGTGAGCGTGAACCTGGGAGCTGGCCTGATGGTGAACTGATGAGAAAGCGTGCCCTTGAGATAACGGAGAATGCGCTTGACTGCATTCCAGTGAGAGTCCATGGGACTATGCATGAACTGACATACCCGATTAACAGCATAGGAGATCTCAGGACGAGTGATGGTGACGTACTGAAGAGCACCAACAATGCTGCGATACAGAGTGGGATCCTGGAAGGGATCTCCGACCTTTGACAGGCGAGAGTGCGGCTCGATCAGCAGGACTCGAGATAGGCTTTGAATCCTCCATCTTGGACTTGGTGAGAAGATCACGAATGTACTTTTGCTGATAGAGGAGTAAGCAATCCGGAGAGCGCACCACCTCAATTCCAAGGAAGAAATGAAGATCACCAAGGTCCTTAAGCGAGAAGGCCTGGCGAAGCTTAGCAGTGAAGGACGCAATAAGAGAATCTGAGCTACCCGTGACAATCAGATCATCAACATATACCAGGACATAGATCACACGTGCTGAGGTACCGTAAACAAAAAGAGAGCAATCAGACTGACAACCGCGGAACCCATAGGTGAGCAAGAAAGCCTTGAGCTTACTGAAGCGCCTTACGAAGAAGGCAGACGTGATGTGGCCGAGACTTATCAACGAAACCAGGAGGCTGCTCCACGTAGACCTGCTCATGTAAGTCACCATTCAGGAAAGCGTTATTGATATCAAGTTGCTTAATCGGCCATCGGAATGTCAGCGCAATCGTGAGGACCAGGCGAATTGTGGTAGGTCGAACAACTGGGCTGAATGTATCGAAGTAATCAATACCCTCTTCCTGATGGTAACCCTTTGTGACTAGACGCACTTTGTAGCGCTCAATAGGTCCATCTGCTTTCCGTTTGACCTTGTATACCCACTTGCAACCCACAACGTTAGTGGATCGAGGACGCGGAACCAAAGACCATGTGCCATTCTTAGACAGCGCATTGAGTTCTGTTGACATGGCAGTGACCCATTCAGGAGATTGGGTGGCTTGGCGAAAGGTTTTGGGTTCATAATGAGGATGAGGGTCGGGAGTAAGTGGGTGTTTTGTGGTGTGAAGGACTTTGGGTTTAAGGTCACCCGTCCGAGCACGAGTTGCCATTGGGTGAGTGCTGTTGTCAGCATGGCGGAGGTGTTGGAGGACAGGGGGGAGAGGCGGTACTGGTGAGGGGTCAGGAGTATGCTCAGCAGATGGGATAGAGGGTGTGGGAGATGAGGGTGAAGAGGCTAGAGACGTAGTGGGTGGGGATGGGAAGCCGATGGACAGGGGTTGCGGCTGCTGAGGGGGCTGCTGTAGGCGGGCCTGAGGAGTGTCAGTGACGGCGTGTGGCGACGGCAGCCACTGGTTGGCACGGGGCACAATCGACAGAGAGGTGTGGACTGCCGATGACAGAAGGTCAACGGATAGAGGTGGACTGTTGGACTCGGTAGGGGGAGCAGCGGGCTGCTTTGTAATGGCCGGAAATTCCGACTCATGAAAGACGACATGGCGACTGACATAGACACGACGAGAAGGAGAGTGGTAGCATAGGTAGCCTCGATGGGAGGAACTGTAACCAAGAAAGATACAAGGGATCGAGGGTTTTGAACTGCAATTTGTTCGACCGATACGGACCAAGGAAAGGAAAGCAAAGACAACCAAAAGCGCGCAGAGACAAGTAGTCAGACGAGCGGTTGTACAGACACTGAAAAGGAGACTTGTGACTTAAAATTGGAGTAGGAAGCCTATTGTGAAGATATATGACTGTGTGGAAGGCATGCTCCTAAAATTCAGGCGGAAGGCGACAGTGAGCTAGAAGGGTAAGGCCTTTTTCTTGAATGGTGCGATTTCGACGCCCAACCATTCCATTTTGAGATTGGGTATGAGGGCATGAAACACAGTGTATGATACCCTGCTGAGAGAGAAGAGTAGTGAGACTGCGATACTCACCACCCCAATCTGTTTGGAGTTCTTTGATGGAGGCTTGAAATTGAGTGCGAATCATGGTTTGAAACAATTTGAAGAATTCAAGCACTTGCGATTTGTGGCTCATAAAGTAGATCCAAGTAAAGCGGGTGCAATCATCAACAAATAGAACAAAATATCGACTACCATTGATAGATAAAGAAGGGGCAGGACCCCATACATCAGAGTAAACGAGTTCAAACGGACGAGTTTTGAGAACATGAGACGATGTAATGGGTAAACGATGACTCTTTCCTACAGAACATGAGGAACATGGCATGAAGGCCTTATTTGACTCAACATGCAACTTAAAATGACGCAAGGTAAACTATAAAACAGACTGACTAGGATGACCCAAACGATTGTGCCAATGACCGGAAGAGGTGCGCTCGCCAATTAGGGCTGATTTGGACGCCGCAGCAGCTGAAGGTCGCAGCTTGTATAGGCCATCACTGACGATTCCTTTAAGAAGAACCCGTCCCTGCAAGTCCTTTATCAACCACTGATTAGCATGAAATTCGAGAAATATATCATTTTCCTTGGTAAGTTTAGAGATGCTAATCAAATTTTTGGTCATGTCAGGCACAAAAAGAATATGGGATATATGTCAAATTTTTGGACGCCGCAGCAGCTGAAGGTCGCAGCTTGTATAGGCCATCACTGACGATTCCTTTAAGAAGAACCCGTCCCTACAAGTCCTTTATCAACCACTGATTAGCATGAAATTCGAGAAATATATCATTTTCCTTGGTAAGTTTAGAGATGCTAATCAAATTTTTGGTCATGTCAGGCACAAAAAGAATATGGGATATATGTAAGGGGCGTGAGTAAGACGGAATTTGAGTATGGCCATAATGAGTAATAGGGAGAGTTTTACCATTGCCAAGGGTTAGTTGATCACTACCATGATATTCAGAGTCGATGGACATCTTGCTGAAGTCACGAGTCACATGATCCGTAGAGCCGGTGTCGAAGTACCAGGCAAGGTCCTGAATGGTGGACTGAGATGCAGTGTAGGCAGCAGGGCCAGACGGTGGTGTCTGATTGAGACGATAAGGAGGGTGCCTTGACGGAAAGGCCTGAACATTGAGGCGGCTGAAGCAATCCTTGGCGAGATGTCCGGAACGCTCGCAGATTTGACAGAGATAGCGAGGGCGAGAGGGGCGATCAGCGTCACCCGACTGGCGATCTGCAGGGCGAGAAGAGGAGCGATCTGCAGGCTGCCGAGAGGGAGGCTGGCGCGAGGACTGACGAGACGGAGGCCGATCAAAAGAGCCCCTGCGAGAGGACCCGCCGCGCTGCTGTCCAAAGTTCGCAGCCGGTTGGGAGGCGGCTGCAGTCCGAGCCTCATCAGCCAGACGTTCCTCTTCTCGAAGGAGAAACCCAAGAAGGTTGTCAGTATCCAAAGTATCCAGCTTTATGTTGAGGGCAGCGCGTAGCGGCCCATAGGACGAATCCAGGCCGTGAAGAACAGCCGATATGAAATCATCATCAGACACGGGTTGAGAGCAATCAGCCAGAGAATCAACGATGTTGCGCTTATGCTCGAAGTATTCAATCATAGGCAGATTACCTTTTTGAAGAGTGTTGAGTTGTTGCTTGAGATACATCGACCGGGCCCGAGACTGTGCCTGAAACATCCTTTCAATGGTAGTCCAGGCTTGAAAAGAAGTTTCGGACTTGGTGAGATAGCCAAGGAGCTAGTTGTTGCGTGATGGTGGTGCGGAGCCAGATAAGGACAAATTTGTCCCGTCTTTTCCAAGTAAGGAAGGCAGGATTAGGAGACCGTGTTGCCGGAGCGGAGTCGGTAGCCGGCGTGGTGACGGTGGCCGGAGGAGCCACATCAGAGGTGATGAAAGCCTTCAATTCAAAGGCATCGAGGGCATCCAAGACATTGGTGCACCAGATGGAATAGTTGGTGCGGTCTAATTTGAATGAGAAGACCGGAAAGTGAAGAGATCCAGAGGAGTCGTCACTGAGAGCAGCGACGAGGAGAGAGGTGCTGGACTTCGACGAGCCGGGGTCAGTGCCGCCGGTCGGCGCCGAGGAGGAGTTGTGGGCAGGAGTGCCGTCAGGGGTGGTGGACATGGTGATTGGTGATTAGGATTTGTGAAAAAAAAGGATCTTGCTCCGATACCATAAAAGGATTTGGGAACTCAGTTGATAATCATCAGACTGAGGTTATGTATTTATATAAAGAAATTACATAGAAGATATTCCAAAAGATACACATAATACAAATAAGGATAAATATATCTACAGATATAGATAGAATAAAGATAGATAGAATATATCTCTAATAATATGTTTACGATTCTATTTTTGACAATTTCGTTTTGACATATTATATATGCGAATATGATATAAACAAGAAATTATGCATTTTTTTTGCCTCAAATTCGTTTCAAGTGTGAAGCTAACTCGAAATCAAGAGATTTCTCAGTGTTCTCTTTCTCGCCAATTGTATTCCCTAACTAATTATATAGTGCATAAAAATTACTAACAATTATCGATGTAATCAGTGGCAGATTTTAAAACTTTTTTTCGAAGAGGCTAGCTAGAAAATTATCGTTGAATTTTCAGTTAGAGGCATTTTTTAAATTAAAGAAAATAAAAATTACAAAAAATGAAAAAACTATCATAAATTATACATGCCTAGATTCAATATAAGCAAAAATCGTGCCTAATTTATGTCAAATATTTTAATACAATGTGTTAATTCGAATCTCTCAAGTTTAATTATAATATAAAGATATGAAGTAAAGTTTAACAAAATATAGAAACATATCAGTTTAGTAAATAACATGTAAAGTGATTAAGTTGTGACTGTTAATTTTAAAATATTCATAACTTTTTATCAAGTGTTATATTACATCTTATTATATACGGAGTATTAAATTAAAATTCTCAATAAGATGAACATATATATTAATAAATTAAAAAAAATCGTGGAGGGGCAACAACCCCTTCTAATTTCTAATTTCTCAAAGGAGCCACCAGTGGGTAATATATTAATTGATCAAATTACCATTAGTTAATTAATTTCGATCAGAAAAAAAAAAACTATATTTTGCAAATAATGTGGAATATTTAGAACTTAGAAGTGTCAAAAGCTATTCAACATTACTAAAATTTGTTACTGGTCAAACCCTTTTAACTAATTAAAATAGAACAACTTGAAACTTTTTATGTAAGACCCAACAAAATAATTTCTCTAGAAGTGTCAAAACTCAAAAGTCATCCAGTCCATGAATAAACCTACACATGGTATAAACAAAAGTTATATATACATGGCTTATAAATATATGATACGTCATGTATATAGTATATTATTTATTATAGTATTATAGTATTAATAAGTTATTCATTATCTACTTATGCAATAAATATATCTATCATTTCGAATTCACACTTGCCATCTTATATATACAACTTTACAACCATTTTTAGAAAAGTGCAGAAGAGTTTTTTCACAGTAGATGGTTAAGTGCAGTGATTAATTTACCTTTATTTATTCAGGGTATTATTAGATACACCGCAAATCTCTCATTAAAAGTGCATGTCAGAATTAACGTGCAATAAATATATCTATCATTTCGAATTCACACTTGCCATCTTATATATACAACTTTACAACCATTTTTAGAAAAGTGCAGAAGAGTTTTTTCATAGTAGATGGTTAAGTGCAGTGATTAATTTACCTTTATTTATTCAGGGTGTTATTAGATACACCGCAAATCTCTCATTAAAAGTGCATGTCAGAATTAACGTGCAGACTTTTCCAATTAATTGCACGCTAAAAAATTAATTAACCCACTTTAACCCTGCATGTCAATTCCGACGTGCAGGATTTGGGGTGTATTTAGCTTGGACGTTTATTTATTTATTTTTGATTAAGTAAAAATTCGACATACCGGACAGGCCCGGTGGGTCGAGAGGCCTTAGCAACGGCGACGAAAAACCAATCATACAATCAGATACAAACAAAGTAAAGCAACCCCGCAAAACCGAGAAACAAAGGTGCAACAAAGGCAAACACTAGCACGTACTATCGAACGATGAGCGAGCATGCAATGAAACCACTCAAGCGCCAGAAAGTAGAGGCAACAGGGACACCCGAGGAACTTGTGGAAACTGAGGTTTGGACCCGGACGACGGTGAGCCTTCAGGTTTCGATCACGTCCACCACCTCTCGCAGACGGCAAAGGAGAGGAACACCACACAAAAGTCGCTAATCTCCAAATCCAATAGATAGCATCGCAAGAGACGCGATCAAGGGTAATTATTGCCGATAAAATATATCATATATAAAATTATTAGTTTACCTTTATATACAAGTGACATAATTAAATAAATTTGTTTCCACAAAAAATATAACTGAGAAATTCAGAGATTTGTAACAAGTACGTACCCAATCTTGGTGCATGTTCCTAAGTTTGTAACAAGGTTTTGGATAGATTCTAGAGGTTTAAAAAATTGAGGAATTTCGTATCGTGTTTCTAAGAGTTTTACCATTTCGGTTGGTAAGTGTAGTGTCTCAGTGGTAGGAAAGGTGATCGGAGGTGATGGTGGTGGCTAAGTAGCGTAACAGATAAGGGAGAAGGTAACAAAAAGAGGAGAGATGGAGAGTTAGTTAGAAGGGAAAGGAAGGGCGAGTAGGAGGAGATAGAGAGTGAGAGTGAGATAGGAGAGGCAAGGATTCATTTGTATTAACGTGTCCACCATCATACAACTTTACATTTATTTATACTCCTCACATATATGCCTTACAATAGCCCTTATATAAGTAGTTACATGACAATTCCCTCCCCCCAACAAAAAACAAAAAAAGCCTTGTCTCAAGGCTTGAGCTGGAAATCCGGAAATTGGTGGAGAATGTGGCATGCTGGTTCCCAGGTGGCCTCTTCATGACTCAAATTTGTCCACTTGATAAGCCATTCCAAAACTGGATCTCCATTGCTCAAGTAGGTGACTCTGCTATCTAGGATGGCCTCAGGAGCATGCACAATATCACCCCCCTCATCAGTCAATGGCAGAGTATAAGCCAACATTTGACGTCTCTCAACCTTGAGCTTGAGCTGGGAGACATGGAAAACTGGATGAATGGCTGCAGTAGGAGGAAATTACAACTTGTAAGCTATAGCACCAGCTCAAGCAAGGACCTTAAAAGGGTTATAATACTTGGAGCACAGTTTGAGGTTCTTTCGAACAACAATTGATGACTGTCTATAAGGTTGGAGCTTCAAATAAACTATATCTCCCACCTTGAATTCCCTATCCGATCGGTGTTGATAAGAAAAGAGCTTCATTATGGCTTGAGCCTGCTGCAAATGAAACTTCGCTTGAGTGAGCATGTGTTGTCTTTGCTGGAACGAAACATAAGCATCCATATTTTTGCCCACAAACATATTAAGTCCTAGCATAGGAGGAAGGTGCCCATACAAGGCTTGATATGGAGTTGTCTTGAGGGATGAATGATAATTGGTGTTGTGCCAAAACACAACAAGAAACAACCACGTGTGCCACTGCCTGGGATGGTCAGAACACATGCACCTTAGAAACGTCTCAAGACATCTATTCACTCTCTCTGTTTGGCCATCTGATTGAGGGTGATAAGATGTGCTCTTATGAAGGACATTCCCTAATCCTTTGAATAAGTGTTGCCAGAAAGAGCTGAGAAAAATCTTATCCCTGTCAGATACAATACTTTTAGGTAGGCCATGGAGTTTGTATACATGCTCCAATTACTTTCTCAGCTGAGAAGGGATGGCTCAATCCCATAAAATGTGCATACTTAGTGAGTCTATTGACTACTACCAGAAAAGAATCCCTACCCTGACTCTTGGGCAGAGCCTTAATGAAATCCATGGAAATATGTGACTAAGGGATACTAGGTATAGGTAAAGGCTGAAGGAGCCCTGGGGAAGCTACATTTTCCGACTTACTTCGTTGGCAAAATACACATGAAAGAACAAAATCCATAACGTCCTTCTTGAGACCATGTCAAAAGAAAAGAGTTTTGATCCTTTGATACGTGCCTTGGAGTTGGACCCCTGAATGCCCCTCAATCGGTTCCTCATGTAAGGCCCTGATCAATTTGAGTTTCAAATCTGTAGCAGCTCCAATATACAACCTTATTTTCAGTCCCGCCTAGAGAGAGCATCATGCACACCGCCACGACCTTATTTTAAACCCCCATCCCGCCTAGAAAGGGCATCAACAACCTTATTTTCAGTCCCCTTTTTGTAAGCAATGCAGTAGCTCAATCCCAACAACTTTCTCATATCTTTTCTTTGCAAATGGGTTATAAGCTTTTGATCTAACAAATGCTTCAAGTGATGATGATCCGTTCTGATAACAAACATCTGTTGCTCAAGGTAATGTCTCCATTTCTCCACCGCTAAAAGTATAGCTAATAATTCCTTCTCATAGGTTGACAAAAGTAAGGATTTACCATGTAAGGCTTGACTGAGAAAAGGCAATGGTCTATCGTCTTGTATAAGGACATCCCCTATAATAGTGTCACAAGCATCAGTTTCTACCATAAATTATTTAGAAAAATCAGGCATACCCAAGACAGGTGGTGAAGTCAAAAGAGATTTCAATCTCAAGAAAGTTGCCTTTGCACTAGAAGACCAATTGAAAGCACCCTTCTTGCACAAATCAATGAGTGGTTTAGCAATGCTTCCATAACCTCTTATAAAGCGTCTGTAATAGCTTGAAAGTCCCAAAAATCCTCTTAATGACTTTAAGGACGTGGGCACATGCCATTTGACAATAGCTTCAATTTTCTTAGGGTCAGTAGCAACACCCTCCCCATAGATAATGTGACCCAAATATTCCATTTGAGGTTTTCAAAATTCACACTTGGATTTTTTTGCAAACAGTTTATGCTCCCTTAAGGTAGCCAAAACAGAGGTCGTGTGTTGCACATGCTAATCAACAAAGCTATTGTACACTAATATGTCATAAAAAAAAACTAAGAAATATTTCCTTAATACCAAACAACATTCATAAGACCTTGAAATTTGGCAGGAGCATTGGTAAGGCCAAAGGGCATTACTCGGAATTCATAGTGACCATCATGGGTCCTAAAAGTTGTCTTCTCTACATCCTTGTCAACCATCTTCACTTGATAACCAGACCTTAAATCTAGTTTGGAGAAGATAGTAGCACCTCTTAACTCATCCAATAAATCTTCAATTTGAGGAATAGGAAGCTTGTCCTTTATGGTAGCCTAATAAAGCCTTTTGTAATCAATATACATTCTCATGCTTTCATCCTTTTTCTTGACAAGGAGAATATGAGAAGCAAAGGGATAGTGGTTTGGTTGCATTGTACTACTCCAGTCTGCAACATTTCAGTGATTTGCTTCTCAATTTATGCCTTTTGAAAGTGTACATACCTGTAGGGTCTACTAGCTAAAGGTAGTGTACCTTCCTTAAGGCAAATGGAGTGTTCATGACCCCTAATCGGAGGAAGGTCCTTAGGTTCTTCAAACACATCAGCAAAACGTGCCAAAACCTCTTTAATCCCAGTGTGACTATATGCAACTATTGGAGGCACAGTGCAAGCTTGTGATATTTCAGCAATCATAAGATGATCTTCATTACTGATCAATTCGCTCAACTTCTTTCCTGACAGCATTCTTATGCTTGCTTCAGGCGATTCATTACCATCTCTGATGCCCTTGATAACCACCTTCTTACCATTCCTTAGGAGTGATATTTGCACTGCCAAGAAGTCAAATAAAACTGAATTGAACCGAACTAACCAATTCACCCCCAAAATCATTTCACTATCTGTCATGTTGAGCAACCTGATGTCATAGACATATTTACTACCCTGCATTTCTCATTCATAGCTTTTACATATTCTATCACTCATCATCTTCCCAGCTAAGGTATTGACAACCATTAACCCCATTTTGCAGATCTCAAACCCAGCTGACTTGGCAAGATTGATATCCAAGAAACTATAAGTGGCACCACTATCAATTAAAATGGTTACCTCTCTACCCACAATTGAGCCCTTCACTCGAATTGTTGTACCTGATTCACCTCATGTCAATGCGTGAACAAATATTTCAGGCACATCATCCTCATCTTTATTCCATTCAAGCGACAATAAGCTATCAACATTTTCCTCACTGCTTCCTGGGCTATCAAACTATGCAGAGTTTGAGTCTTACACTTATGCCCAAAGAAGTACTTGTCACCACACCTGAAACATAGTCCTTTCTTCAGATCTTGAGACTCAACTCCGACATCTGATTAGTAAGAGGTTTCATTGGTGGGTTGGCTTCCTTGGTGTCTCCTCTGGCAAAGGTATCACGATTTCAAAAAGGCTTAAAAGATGACCTTCTTGCAGTCCCAAATTTCCCTGGTGCTTTAGTAATCCTCATCAATGCTTGGACTACCCTGTAATGTAACCTCGATTGCTCGAAAACCATGGTTGTAGAAGATGGGCATCCCAATTGCACCAACAATTTGATTTCAGCCCGCAATCCACTATTGAAACTTGAAACAAAATAAGACTCAGTCAGATGTGGATTAAACGACAACATACCTGCCCTCAGGTCTTCGAATTTCTCAATATACTCCTCAAGATCTTCTCCCTGATCGAGCTTATTGAATTCTGCAACAAACTCTGTCTCCCGATGCTCCCCAAATCTTGCATACAAATCATTGCAGAATTCACCCCACCTTGCGCGGGACTTATGGATCATATGCCCTTGCAACCAGATATCAGCCTGATCATTGAAGTACATGGTTGCGATTTCCACTTTATGTGCATCTGGAATCGCAAAGATTGAAAACAATTTTTTGGCCTTGCGGATCCAACTCCGTGATTTCTTGCCATCGAAACTTGGGAAATCCAACTTAGGCAATCTATTACTTCTCAAACTGTCATTAGTTGGAGTTCGAATTCGTTCCATGGTGAGTCCATCCATTGGCTTGGGGTTGACGACCATGAAGTTCCCTCTCCGTTGGCCCGAATTCCAACAAAGATATTCCTTAAATTGGTAAATAAAGAGCGGTTATTCAGATAAAAAAGCTATTCCACTAAAATTGAACTCACTCAAGAAAAAAAACACTAACTTTGAAAAGTTCTTAAAAAAATGTTGCACCGTTCTCAACTTGATTTTCACAGGATAATATATATTAACGTGTGAAAGATTCATTATTCAACCTCCATATATATTATGTGAGTTATGACCGGTTGATCATATATTCGTCATACTCATAAGGTATGCACTTAGAATTTTTCTCAAGAACTTTGAAAAGTTTATTTTATTTTTTCTTATTACGCACTTGAATTGAAATCTTCTTTTCTTCGAAAGTTCTGTTTTCATTGTTCCATTAACCAACCTATCACTTTTTGGTTCTTGTCCGAGAAAATTTCAGTCAACAATATTCTCATGTGATATTTAATGAGTTTCAAAGAATTAATATAATACTTATTTCTAATATATATCTTTTAAGATTGGCTATTTTGTTAGTTAGGGACACTTAATTAGGGTCACTAATAACTTTTAACATATCAATTGGATAATTTCTGTTATGTGTTATGAGGCTTTTTAGTGGATGAGGAACAGAAACTCTAACTAATTAAAAAGAGTTTGATGCAATAGGTCAAAGTTGTTAGAGAGAAAATTCGTCATTATGTATACAATTGGATTAAAAATTGGTAAATCATTTCGAAATGGCTCACCGAAAAGGACTTGTGGTAATATTCATAGAGTCATATGTCATCGGTTCGAACTCGGATGACTACTCTTTATTTACCAATTCAAGGGTTAAAAATCGGTGATATTTGTTTAATAATGTCGGTAAGATCGTGTTCTTTTGGGTAGACTATGCTTAGATATGTAACTGAATTTTAACTGCTTTTAATAGCATGTGATTTTGAAAGTTAATTAAGCTAAATTTTCAAAATATATCGGTTTAACTGTTTACCTACCAACCAACATAAACTTATTGATAATAAGTTTATAATTATTAAAAAAATTAATAAAAAATTATTTTATATAGTTTTTAACTACTAAAAAAACGTGCTAAAAAGTAAAAACTCATCTATTTTAGGACGGATAGAGTATTTTATAGAGTTTTTATCTTTTATAGAAAAATCTATTAAAAAGTCAAATATAAAATAATTTAGAGTGAAACGAGTAGTAGATGTAGAGATATGGTTTTTGTCATATAGTAATCACAACACCTCACATTGAAACGGTGAAAGAATAAATATTATATATCATATTAATATAAATATTATGTTATATAAATAAATAATTATTTAATTTATTATTAATAAACTTAAAAAAAATGTAATTTCTTTTAATATATAATATACTTTTCATATTTACCTAATATAATATTGATATTACTGTAAAACAATTCGTTCTCCTCACTCTTTCACTGTAAATGGCTCGGTCAACCACCAATTTTAGCTAGTATGCATATCTTATTTCAAAATAAAATCTGAACTATTAATGTATTAATTTTTAAAAGTCAATAAACAAAAAGACAACGTAGTTATTCTTTTTGGTAAACAAAAGACAACGTACTTATTGTATAATTATAAGAAGCTTATTGCTAGCTAGCTAACTACATCAGTCATCCCACACATTTGTTTCAATACGCAGTGTTCATACATACCATCTACACAATTCAACTATACATGTATATCTTACACGACTTTTCTAGAACATATATTATACTCTACAGTATTTGCGTTATTTTTTTTAATTGATTAAAGAGGTTATGTCAGATTTTTAGATGTCACCACTTTATAAAAAAAAGTTGAATTATTCAGCACATACATAATACATGCATGCATACATACAAGAAGCTAACATAATTTCTAAGGCCATGTTTATATATTAGAGTATATTTTTTTATTTTTTTTGATTAGATAAGAATTCGATGCACCGGACAGGCCCGGTGAGTCGAGAGGCCGAATAAATCGGCGACGGACAAACCGTCAAAATGGAAAAGACATAAAACTACAACAAGGCAAACCATCAAATTACAAGGGTGTAATAACAGGCAAAGACTAGCATAAAAATGAAAGGACAGGCGCAGTGCGAGACAACTCATCCGTCAGTTGGTAGAGGCGACGCAATATATTAGAGTATATGTGTATTCGTGAGCCTCAACATCAAACTTTTAACTTATTTTTTTCATGCCACATCAATTTAAGAGACATTGTTCTAACTTTTTTCTTTTTTCACTCTCATTCGTATGTGAGCCCGAGTCTTGAATTGATGTGGCATGCATGAATGTATAATACCCCATTCGGGGTGACCTGGTGGTGAGGAGTAAGGGGGGTGGGAAATAGGTCCCGGGTTCGATCCCTGCCTCCGCCTCTTTCCTTGCGATTTCCATATAATCCAAGGTTTGCCGCCTTGCTCCCCACCAGTGGGTCGGGTCGGTCGGCGCAAGCCGGTTTACTTGATACGTGGCACTTGCCGGCTGGATTACGTACTCGGAGTTTACCGCCAAAGGTGGGTTCCTCGTCATCAAAAAATAAAATAACACCATATCAGGAAAAATAAGTTTTTAATATTTAAAAAAATATATGGGTATTATTGAAATGAATTTTTTCCCACAAATAGATGTAACAGGGGTGTCTATATATGTGGAAATAAAATAAAATAAAATTCAAAATTTAATTTTATTTAATTTAATTTTTTAAAACAATTAAAAATAACTGAAAATCATTTAAAAGCAAATAAAATATAAATTCTGGCACATGAAAGTTGAGCCTTACTTTTTTAGTCTCTCGTATAAGAGGCTCAAAGCATGAGAGTCAAATCCTTTGTCCTCAACCTTGTCCCCTCCCTCCTATCCTCCAATCCTCCCCCCCTCACAAATTCCAATTTAAAAGAAAAATAAGAAATAAATTAAATTAATAAAAATATTAAAATAATTTAAAAAAAAAAAGATTTATGTGAGAGGGGACAGAAGAGGGTGACGAGATCGGGGACATAGAATTTACTTATATTTATTTATTTTCACCTTTTTTCCCTGTGTAGCAATTTATAAGAGACTAGACTCATCATTGTACATGCTCTCAGGGATGTTAGAGATACTAGAAGTATTAATATTTTATTCTTTTGTTCACATCACATCATTCTATCATCACATTCTTACTTTTCTCACTTTATCAATCAAAGCGGATATGATGTTCCGAATTTTAATTATCAATAAGAGCATATATGTTGTTAGAGATACCCTTTACCCTTTTTCTTAATTTTTTCAAATTTTAATTATTTTTTTATAAAAAAACTTTGAATGGTGAGGAGGGATATTCAGGGTTAGGGGATTTTGGCACAGATGATCCCATTTGTTTATCATTAGCATCCCTAATATTTTGAAACCCATATTTTTCTACCAATTCAATTTACAATCATATCTCTCTCCAATAATTATTTCCATTCTCAATTATATTATCCACCCCTTATACTTATAAAATTAGAAGCAAAGTCTTTGTAAAAAATTGCACCACGTGTCATTCCCTGAGCAAAACTAAGAAGTTAGCCTTTCTCCCATGTTCTCTCCTCAACCGCTTCAATCCCTGAGTAAAAACTAAGAAGCCCTAATTTGCAGCCTTTCTCCCACGTTCTCTCCTCAACTGCTTCTTCTTTTCTACTTCCCATGTTCTCCAAATACAGTTCCACTCCCAATTTATTAAAGCCGGTCACTTCACCTTCATCTTCTCCGCCAGTTTTTTCCACAAATTTTTAGGGTTTGGGTTTTCCAAAGAATCGTCGGACTTGTGAGGGAGCAGGGGTCGATGCTAGGAGGGAGAGTCATTGGGCTGTTGAAAAAGAGGGAGGAGGAAAGATGACGAGAGACGGCTATGTGATTTGGATCGGCGACGGAAAGATTTGAGGTCGGGAAAGAGAGGTTGTCGAGACAAAGAGGGCTTGCGTTGGAGAAGAGAAGCTGACCGGGAACGGTGACGCCGGTGACTCAGTGAGGGGGTGGGCGCCGGATATTTGTGTGGGCGATGGTCCTTGCTCGAGATTTGGGTGGTCTTTCTCCTAAATTTTGCTTATAGTTGAGCGATGAGCAAAAACGCCGCACTCTTTCCTGAGTTTCAGACTTCTATTCAAGGCATTCATCCATCCATCTCTCTCTCTCTCTCTCTCTCTCTCTCTCTCTCTCTCTCAATTAGCCATTCTAGGTTTTTGGTTTCCGTTATTTGTCGATGTTGTAATAGCGGCTCGTGAATCATTTCGTTTGTTTTTTTGTTAGATCTGTTTGTAGCCTCTTCTTCTAGGTTCAAATTGTTTTAATTTGTCAGGAATTTGGCACAACCTATAAGGATTGGAGTTTATTGTGAGCGGTGGTGATGGTGATGGTGATGGCGGAGGATGAGATTCTCTAGAAAAGGTTGTGGTTACTGAAGGTGGTGAGTCCGGGTAGGGGTCCGAATCTAAGTCCCCGTGGAACAGGCCAGTGGATAAGCCTGCCGATTCTGCGGTAATGTCTTGGAGACGTGGCCGCCAATGTCGGATGTGCAGCGAGCGATGAGTTCTGAAGGTTCTTCCAAGTCTTCACCATTGGCAACTGATGAGGAGAGTGGCGGCAACAGTGGATTCACATGTGTTAATTGATAACTTTTTGTGTTCCGCTCTTAAATTGCATTTGTGATTAGGAAATTTTGGTCTTGAATCAGGATTGAAACTTTATCTGGTTTGTTTGGTTGCTTGGTTAAAATTAGGCTCATCCCCAATCCAATTTTAAGGTTTTCGCAACCAATCTCATCTCCGCAGAAGTCATCTATGGATTTGAGGCTCTCACTTTCAACATCCATGGTGAATGCCCGAAGCTATTGTTAGGGGTTACATATCTGGCCTCCTCGCTGGCGCCGATTACAATCATTTCTCCCAGTGCAAAGCCCTCGGTGAGATCACAATCGATGCATCTCTCTGTCACCGAGTACGGGCCCGATCTTCGAAACGGTAAGGATTTCGAGTGAGATTAATTGTGTTTATGTCCTTGGAATCTCTCACTTTGTTGATCTGCTATTCTTAATTGCATTTTTATTGAATCTACGTGATGGAATTTTGGTGCTAATTATGATTGTTACGTGGATAGCCATATCATGTATTTTGCTAAAATTAGGGTTTACCAGATATTCACAGAAACATGTTTTGAGGGTGGGGATGCGGGTTATTGGAGATGGAGGTGGACTGCGGCCGACAACATGCCCACATATCAATATATTTAGAGGCAGGGGCATGCTAAGTACCCAAAAAAAAAAGGCGGTGAGTTGGGCACCCGCAAACACATCCTAGATGTGCGGCACCCGCGTACACATCCAGGATGTGCACAGATTGGCATGCACGGGACGAATTCCGCGTGTTGCCACACGTGGGAAGTGAAGGATTTTAAAAAAAAATTAAAACGTAAATAATAAATAAAATAAAATAATCTAGTTATATAAAGTAAATAAAAAAATACTGAATAAGTAAATAAAATAAAAATAATTTGATTATATACATAAATAAATCAAGAATTAATGAGAAAAATAGTATAATAAATAATGGATAAATATATATATAAATATATAATAAACAAAAAACTATTTAATAAATTAATAAAAATATAAATATAAATATATAATCAATACATATATAAAAACAGTAAAAAATAAATGAATAATTAATAAAGATAATATATTTCATAATTACTTATTATAAAAATTACATATAGATACATAAAATAAAAATAATTTGTTTATATAAATAAATAAATGAATAATTAATAAAAAAAAATATTTAATAAACATTCAATAAAAAAATCTATTTATATAATTACTATAATTACTATATATATATGTATATATAAATAATATAATCACAAACATAGATAAATAAATTAAATTTATTAATTGATAAATGAATTATTATTAAATTTTATTAATTTAAAATCTTTAGTAAGATTATTTTAATATAAAACTCAATTAAAAATAATAAAACAAATAAACATATATGAATTAAAAAATCAATTAAATCTTGAAATTAGGTAATAACAAAAAAATAATGAAAATTAAATTAAATTTTATTGGTTATTTATGTAAATAAAAATATACATAATTAATACATAAATAAAAATAGTAAAAAAAATGAATATTTAATAAATATGTATATATGTAATTAATTAATATACAAAAATATATCTATAATTAATAAATTGGTAAAAAATAATAAATAAATAAATTATTTATTTATTTATTACATTGAATTTTTATTGTTTTATAATTTTTTGATGTTTTATTTAAATAAATTAATTTATTATATTTATTATATATTTTTTTTATATGTTTTTTCTTTTTTAGTAATAATTAAATTTATTTTATTTAATTTTTCTATTCTTATTCTTATTTTTTTTGTTATATTTTTCTGTAAATAAATAAATAAATAAATTATTTATAATTAATAAATTTGATTTTTTTGTAAATAAATTAATTTATTATATTTATTATTTATTGTTTTATATTTTTTTTGTTTTTTATTCACAAATAAATTTATTTTATTTTATTTTTACTATTCTTATTCTTATTTGTTATATTTTTTTCTACTTTATTATAATTGTATTTGTTTTTCCGTAAATAAATAAATTTATTCTTTTTTATTATTTATTGTTTTATATATTTTTTAATTTTATAAATTAAATATTTTATTTTATTTTTTATAATCTTTTTCAGTTAAACATGCTAGATCTTTTTTAATCTACCTCTTCTCCTACTCTAAAGCCTCATTATTCCGCTCAAACACAACAATTGCACCATCACCGCCACCTTCCATGAATCTCCTCACAGTCATGAGATCGAAATGCAACTTCTTCAATTCCACGTACGGATGCTTAGGGGAGGCCAGAACTTGCCTTCATATCCTCGTGTAGGGTAAAAGTCTGAGGGGATGATGTTTTATGTGCTCTTTATAGGCTAGTCCAGTCTCTAATTTTTTGCTGATTTCGGTGGTGAGGCTTATGTTATTCAGTTAGGGTTTAGTCCACAACTAATTGTGCATAATAGTGCGTGATTGAGAACGAGCTTCAAATCTTTTTTTTTTAATCAACAGAATGCTCGATACTTTTTCACATTGTTCTATTACATTTACAAATAAATAACATGTTGCTCACGTTTTTAAATAGTGTTGTTAGCATAATACGAACTTTTCGCCATAGGCTATAACAGACCTCAAATCTTTTTCTTTCGGAATCTCCGCATTGCTCCATCTAGCTAATCTCGGATAGTCCTCATCTCAACACATCCAATTCTGTTCGCCACAGGCTATAGCATACCTCAATTATTTGTCTTTCAGAATCTTCACATTGCTCCATCTAGCTAATATCGGATAGTCCTCATCTCAACACATCCAATTCGAAACTTACTTCAGCATAAAGAATCCAAAATCTACAGCACATCGGAAACAAGGTGGTTGGGATGTACATCGGAAAATATATTATGTATTCATTGATCGATCGACGACTTATCTAAGTCAATATTAACACTTATTCACTGTGTTTATTTCTTCTCATTAGATTTACAGAGAAATAACATATTTTTGACGTTTGTAAATAGTTCTGCATACAAAATATTTCAAGCTAGACTCTAATAATAACCAGAATCCTCGATGATGATGATAATATATAGTCGTGCTGGTTTGAGTTAATCGACTCTTCATACCTCGGAAACGGGGTGGTTGAGACGTACATCGGAAAATATATGATGTGATCGATCATAAACCCTAAACCCTAACCCTAACCCTAACCCTTAACCCTAACCCTAACACAAAACCCTACACATCCATAATGCGCATACAGTCTGTGCACATCCTAAATGCGCATTAAGTTCACACACATCCTGGTTGTGTACACTCTCATAACTTAAATAATATTAAATTGTGTTATTTTACAATCTTTAGTAATATTTTTTAAATACAATTCTATTAAATGAAATAGAATAAATTAATCATTTTTTTATATATATTGATTTTTTGTATAAATTATATGAAATTTTATTATTTTTCCCTAAAACTTTTAACTTAAATTTCCGATAGCTTTACGCCGGTGCGCGATTGCTCTTCGAGTTCTAATCTTCTTCAAATTCGGTACTTTGTAGAGTAGTCAAGTCTCCAATTATTTGCTAATTTCGGTGGGGAGGTTTATGTTTTTCAGTTAGTGTTTAGTCCACAACTAATGAATGATCCATAATGGTATGCGATTACATTCGAGCTTCAAATATTTTGTTATTAATATATAATCAACAGAATATTCGATGATTTGAATAAATAGTCGTGCTGGTTTGAGTTAATCGACTTTTCATACCTCTAGAACGGGGTGGTTGGAACGTACATCGGAAAATATATGATGTGATCGATCATAAACCCTAAACCCTAACCCTAACCCTTAACCCTAACCCTAACACAAAACCCTACACATCCAGAATGCGCATACAGTCTGTGCACATCCTAAATGCGCATAAAGTTCACACACATCCTGGTTGTGTACACTCTCATAACTTAAATAATATTAAATTGTATTATTTTACAATCTTTATTAATATTTTTTAAATACAATTCTATTAAATGAAATAGAATAAATTAATCATTTTTTTATATATATTGATTTTTTTTATAAATTATATGAAATTTTATTATTTTTCCCTAAAACTTGTAACTTAAATCTCCGATAGCTTTACGCCGGTACCGCGGTACGCGATTCCTCTTCGAGTTCTAATCTTTAGAAATAAATTATTTTATTTTATTTCTTATTTATGTTTATTTCATTTATTTTATAAAGTCAATGAATTTTATTTATTATTTATTGTTTAATATTTTGATTTTTTTTTATAAATTAATTAATATATTTCATTTAATATGTTTTTAGGATTGTGTAATGTATGTTTTTACTCCCTTATAATTTTTTAATAAATAAATTAAAATCAAACTCAATTTTGTTTATTTAAAATATTAATGTTATTTATTTTATATAACTAAATTATTTTATTTTATTTATTATTTATGTATTTATTTTTTCTTTTATTTATAAATAAATTAAAATAAAACTCAATTTTGTAATTTATGTTTTTATTACACTATAATTTTTTTTGTAAATAAATTAAAATCAAACTCAATTATTATTATTTTATTTGTTTTTTTATTATTACATTTTTATTTTAAAAAAAAAATAAAATTCAATTATTATAATTATTTTATTTTATTTGTTTTTTTATTATTACATTTTTATTTTTTTAAAAAAATAATTCACTCCACACGTGTGGCAACACGGGGAAATCGTCCGCAGGCATGCCACCTGGTGCGCATCCTGGATGTGTACGCGGGTGCCGCACATCCAGGATGCGTATGCGGGTGCCCCCCATTGACCCGAAAAAAAAAGGTAGGGGCCTGCCATTTTTTTTTATAAAAAAAACAATACTAAGCTTTATTAGACTTTTCAAGTGTTGCACATGCTATCAGAAGATGAGATGTCCTTTTTGTTTCATGGAAGCCCGACATCATTTTTAGTTTAGGGATTTGAAGAAAAGGGGTTATGGGGAGATGGAGGATAATCATGGTTCCTTGTGGTTTTGTTATGTATCTTTGATGTTTTGGCCATTTTCCAAGTGCCAAATAGAGTATCAGCCCAACTCTTTTCAAAATTTGAGACTCTCTTTCTTATAAAGATTACGGAGTATTATTTATTAGGTGTCAAGTGACCAAGGGCCCCTTCTGAACACCCACTTTGATTTGTAGACTGAATCAGGTCACATAGGCCACTTAACCTATTAGTGTAGGTCAACAAAGTTTTGAAAGTTTTCATTTTAGGGTCTGTTATATAGGTTCACAAATCACAAGTTGAAATTGTGGGAAATAAATGTAGCAAATAAAGCAATGGTTTCAAATTCTTGGACTAAAAAATGTGTTGAGACTCCCGTAACATATACTTTTAAATTCTTGAAGCAATGATTACGCTGCTCTTTGGTCGACTCTTGTCACAGATAATCTCATCTTCTGATTGTGCACTTGACCGAAAATATTCTAGCGATTTTGTGTTTTCTTGATTGTGCTCCTGTTGTTATATTTGAAAATGTTCGGAAGAATGAATCAAATCCTCATCGAGTATATGTTACTAATTATGCTCATGCTGCTTGATTATGCTTGTAAGACACGAGGTCTCAAGAGGCGCCAGCCCATGCCACCTAGCCCTCTCAGGTCCGTTGTCCTCATTTGGAACCTGAAAAGGAAGAGCTCTTGTGACATAGGTAGGTCTTGAATCACTTATAAATCACTCCCAACATCCTTATGATATCCGATGTGGGACGGGGGTGTTACAATCTCCCCCACTTAAAGCACTGATGACCCTGTCAGGCCCAAGGGACTGCCCTCCGGGAGGAGCGTACCCGAGCATACTGTTGGCGCACCTCCGAGCCCGGAGTCGGCTCTGATACCATCTGTAAGACTCGGGGTCTCAAGAGGAGCTCTTCCTTTTCAGGTTCCAAGTGAGGACAACGGACCTGAGAGGGCTAGGTGGCATGGGCTGGCGCCTCTTGAATTTAGAAAAAAAAAAAGTCTTTGAATTAAATGTATATAAAGTTTTTTCGACATTTTAGTTTACTTTCTCATAAATAAGTTAGTTTTTAAGTTATATTATTTCAAGACGAAGTAGTATATTTTTCTTTAAAATAAAGAGAAGGATTTACAATTATAACTTCTTTTAATGTACGTAAAGTAATATAAGATTTTAGAAAAATATGGTTAAATTAAATGTGTTATTATTCTTATTATTTACTTTGTGTAAAATTTTAGTAAATAAACTTATAGATGTATTTATAAAGAGTCTGTAAGACCTGAGGTCTCAAGAGGCGCCAGCCCATGCCACCTAGCCCTCTCAGATCCGTTGTCCTCACTTGGAACCTGAAAAGGAAGAGCTCTTGTGACATGGGTAGGGCTTTAATCACTTATAAACCACTCCCAACATCCTTATGATATCCGATGTGGGACGGGGGTGTTACAATCTCCCCCACTTAAAGCACTGACGACCCCGTCAGGCCCAAGGGACTGCCCTCCGGGAGGAGCGTACCCGAGCATACTGTCGGCACACCTCCGAGCCCGAAGTCGGCTCTGATACCATCTGTAAGACCTGAGGTCTCAAGAGGCGCCAGCCCATGCCACCTAGCCCTCTCAGGTCCGTTGTCCTCACTTGGAACCTGAAAAGAAAGAGCTCTTGTGACATAGGTAGGGCTTAAATCACTTATAAATCACTCCCAACATCCTTATGATATCCGATGTGGGACGGGGGTGTTACAATGCTCCTGTTGCTTGATTATGCTCCTGCTCTTTAGGAGATGCGTGGAAGCAATTGATTTTCGTGTTGCTACCGATCCCCGAGCCTAAAAGCAGGGGAATAGGGGAATTCAATCATTCATTTCTTTGGTAAGCATCCTTCTTCATCTCTCTTTTTTGTAGCAATGATTCTAGTTTCTTGCTGGTAGTTATATATGGTTTAGATGTAGGAGCCTAAGAGGAACATTGAATTTGGTTTGTTCTTTTTGTTGCCCATTCTCACACTTCACTTTAATTTCTTTCTAAAATTGTTCAATCCTTCTTGAGTTCGTTTGAGATCCCTTGCTAATGCTTTTACTTCTTTTAGTGAATTGCTTGAGCCTTAATTGTTTTTTTAGATAACCCTCTTTTGTTACTATCATGTATTTCGATGTTAATATTTGGATTTGGTGTTGCACTTAGTGATAAGATTTCGGTGAAAGGGACAAGAATGCAACTCAATGTAACAACCTTTAACTATTACTCAGTAATATTGTTGTTCTTTTTTGTTGTTGTTTGATAGTTGTTTAGGTGCGGCTTGGTGCTCATATTCGATGTTAGGGAGCTGTTATTTTTTCAGATTTAAGAGCTGCTTTTGTGGCTCTACTTGGTGCTCATAAAAATTCAGAGCATGGTTGGATGCATATGTTCTTTGGGGATCGATTTTTCTGTCTGTTTTTAGTCCAATGTGGGTGCGTAATAGCTATTGCAATCCGATGTTGATTGAAGTTGTCAACGACAAGCAAACTTTAAGCTTTTAGGTGAGGCTTACTGTTGCATCTCTCGATCGAATTGGCGCCTTTTTTTAATGATTTTTTAGAGCTATTTGATGCTTTAATTAGCTTATGTTGCCTATCAGCATTCTCTTTTCTTCCTAGAAGGTTGTCCATTTCTATAATGTATAACATTCTATTTTATTATCGCTCATGGTTAACTTTTCTTACATGTGTAGGGTAATTACTTTCATAATGTTAACAATTTATAATATTTATTGGTGAATTGGAATTTCAAATAGTTAACTCATCGTATAATATGATTAAGAAGTAAGAAAGAAGAAGTTCATGCAGTGGACAATGCATGTGCCCCACCCAACTCCTTCCTCCAGTTCAATTGTTCTCACTTTTAATCAAATTATGTTTTGTTCGTCAATGGGATCATTTCTTTTATCATTTCTAGGTAATTTTAACATTTGATTAAGTCATCAAAAAGTAAAAACATCTAAAAATAAATCGTCTATTGAATGTCAATTTGAAATATTTGGATTCATATGAAAATACGCACAGTCTTAAAACGAGTAAAAACATAAATCATACAGTAGATTTTATTCCGCCCGATTCACATACATGTTGTTAAATATATTATGAAGGTGAAAATCAGGTTTCAATATTAAATACAATAGGAATAACAAATACTAAAAATAATAAATATCTAAAAAGAATAGTCTATTAGAGGGGAAAATTGGGTAATTGGGCTTCGATCAATAAAAATACAAACGGTCATAAAACGAGTAAAAACATAAATCATTCATTTTCTGCAGCCCATTTCACAAGCATGGTGTGAAATCTAAAATGGTTGTGAAAATTGATTTTCAATCTTAAATACAATGGGACGAAAAAAAAATCCAAAAATATATACTCAATGCTCAACCCATTATATATTTAAGCCCGGAGCTTTGACAAGGGTTCCACGATATCTTCGTTGGAATATTTTTTAGGCAAAATATTTAGATAGCATTGCATAAATTGTTTACTCAATTGATGAAATTTGTGAAACTGAAGATTATAAATTATTGATCAAATTTCATCATTAGATATTAGTGTTATTCAAGTGAAATAGAAGATTATAAATTGTGATTTGATGGATTTAATAATTTAACATGAGGTGTTCAATGAAATGCATCTAAGTATTAATATTTCAAATCTGTAATTGAATTTAAAGTTAATTTTTGAAGTGAGCCGTATTGAAATTGATTTATAATTTAAACTAATTAATTTGGGAGGTACAACATATTTTTTAATGTTTTGGTCTCTTAGGGTTTATACACTTAAACATAGAATACTTTTTTTTAATTAAGGGTCTAAGACATTATAAAAACACACACAATAAATTTCATTTTTTTAATTATTTAGTTATATAGGGTTAATACATTTAAACTTAAGGTATCTTTGTCAAATCGGTTTATAATTTAGATCAATTTAAAAAGTGTAACATGATGTATATGGTAATAGATAAAGTGTCATAGAGAACCCGAACTCAATTTTCTTAAGCATAAAACTATAAGGTTTCTTTTCTTTTCCTTCAATTAGAACGGATGTTAAGAGATGCGTGAAAGCAACAGATTTACTCTTCTTTGTCAAATTTGAAGTATAGATCATCTCAAAAAAAGAATGTTTTACCATTATAATAAAAGATTTCAAAGAACAACATGGCAAGAAGCATGTTAGTGGGAAAAAAAATATTTGGGTTTTGGTAGAGGTTAGTGAAAAATTGACGTGTTGAGTATTATATGTGATGTGTCAAACGTGGTCGAAAATATTTTGAAAACAAACCCGAACATGGTTCGGGAAAAGAACTAGTTATATTCATTTTTTATTATTAGAATATCATTGTTAAATTAATACTCCCTCCGTTCATTAATAAGTGTCGTTTTACTTTTCAACACGTTTTTAAGGAGCTAAAACTATATAAAATATTAACTTTTTTTTATTAATTTTTTAAAATAATTTTAAAATTATAACTAATATCTATACAATTATAAAAAAAATCAATTAAAAACTTTATATTTTATATAGTTTTTAACTCCTTAAAAAACGTGCCAAAAAGTCAAACGTCACTTATTTCTGAACGGATGTAGTATTATTTATAAACTAAATAAGGCTAACTATATCCAAATATTTAAAACTTAAAGAAAAATTCGAACTTCATTGATTATAGAAAAGACATTACATCAAAGACAACACATAAACTTCAATTCCAACTAAACAAACATATTACGAAATGAAACAATAATACATAAAATACGATACAAAATGAAAGATACTTCAAACATAACAATCAAACAATTAAGATAAGATACTCTAAACATCTTCATAACCAACCAACCAGGTCGAAACTGATATTAGTCCCTACTATTGTCAATGATATTCGTTATCTTCACTTGCAACTTATGGTTCTCCTCCTCTAGGTCCGAGATATTAGTCTTGAGCTCGACAATGATGTCATCCATGCAGGTCATGTTATACATGAGCTCTCGATTATCCTTCTTTAGTTGTTGTTTTTCATCATGCAAAGTTGAGATCATGCTTCGAATAGTGTTTCTAGCTTCAGAGCTTCCATGCATCATATAATTAAAATCTCTTCAAGCTCCTCTCTCTGTACGTGTTCACCTTAGTTGATACTTGTCATCTGCATCAAATCATGGTTCATTATCACGACCGACCATTTGAGTGATGAGAGAATTTGAAAGTGAATAGTGAAGGGAATCGTTTGTATAGTAGGAGATGGTAGAAGATGTGAATTTGGCCATGTGATGACATATATTTATAGGTAAAGATTATGTAAGACAAATATATCTGTTTTTTGTTCAATTTTCAAGTTTGAAATTTAAAATTTCACCCATCTATATTGTACAACTGAGTAATGAGACAATTCTACATACCATTTCTACCACATTTGCAGATGAATCATACACATTATTAATAGTTTTCAACTACTAAATAATATTCTATTCCAAAAAATTAAAATTATAGTGCGTAGAGGTAGGGGACGACTTCGCAGAGCGGTTGTTGGCGAGACCGATGCTAGAGTTCCGCCGCCTGAGGGCGACAGAGTTTCAATTCCGCCAAAGTAGCCTACACCTGGGCAGATTGATCAAGCAACACTTCTCAATACTATGTGAGACATTCTTGGAGCTTCTAAGACATCCGCACCTGAGGCAGAGATTTCGATCGAGCAGCCAGCTGCACCCAAGCTCGATCCAATTATTCCTCTTGTCATTGCGCGACCCGAGAAGCACACCGACTGGGTGAAGGCATTAGGAGAGTGCCATATTCCACCTCCCTTTTCTAGATATGTCGACAAGGACGTGGCCGGAGATGTGGTTCCGTCTACTGGATGGACTTTTTGACTTCATTGATGCACAAGTTGAGGAGCAGCAGAGGCTATCTGCAGGGCTTCTGCGGAAGGATTCCTTCGACCGTTGGTCCGTGTATAAGGCGGACTTGACCAAGTAGATCTATGATGACTCCAGAGCTATGATGTTGCGAGAGTAGAGCCCCGCTGGGACTCAAGTTGCGAGAAAAGTGGCATTCTATCACGAGACCTTAAGGAAATTGGTTTGGAAAAATAAAATTGGGTTTGTCTTAGAGCTTTTAGGCCGTCGTGAGAGAATTTTGGGCGAACTTCGGACCTTATAAGGAAATCGATGAGAACAGTTAAGAAGTTTTGATTCCACGGAGAGATGAGACGCACTAGGACTTGGGGTTTAGGAACAAGACTTGAGCTTTCTTGATGGTCGTTTACGTCTTATCCAATACATTTTGTGCTACGTGTTAAGCCTGCCGCTTTCCTTTCAGCGATCATGGTTGACACTCGACACGGACCGTCCGGCACAGGAGCTCCGATTCACGAGGGAGACAGAGCGTCGATCCCTCCTCATAGTTCAGCTTCAGCGGAGTTGGGAGATGGAGGACAGACCTGAGAGGAGCTTATTAGAGAGGTCCGACCAGCGACACCGGAGGCTCCGCTTCTAACCGATCATCGGCATATTCCGTCATCTATGACGTATCATTCTCCACTCCCTCCTCGAGCTGAGAAGAGACCGAGAGTCACTGAGCCCCGCTGGGATACTACAGCTATAAGAGGCCCCCTTGGGGTAGGACCCAGACGAGATATACCCCGTGCACCACTAGCACCAGTTGCACCAATTAGAGGGACTCGAGTCAGAAGTGTCGCTTGCTATGGATGCTTTGAGGTGGGACACAATGAGAGCATGATTTTATATTTTATATATGACTACGGCGGTGACCTAGTGTCCAACCTCGATTGAGGTGGACTGAGGCATGAGATTCTGTGGCACCGACCGGGTCTCCCGCCCCGACAGAGGCGTGGACATCTAGCCTCGTCTGAGGCATGGATATATTTGGCTCCGGCTGAGACACGAACATGAGAGAGATACCCCACTTCGATTGAGGCATGGGTTTTGAGAGATTGGGACATGTCACTTGACATTTTGTGTGAACCCATGTACTGCATTTCCATCTATATATAAATTGTCAGCATGCCTTAGGTGTTTAAGATTTCAGTACTGCATTAGAAGCTTCTTTATTAGGTATAGCACATACTATGTGGCCTCAGTGCGGTCTATCAGATCCGCATGCGTGGCTCGGCTTGACTTCTTTCCCCTTTCTTCTTTTAAGGTATGTTTGCAGGTTTTTGAGCACGCTATGCTACTTGGCAGGGATTTGTCTTATGGCGTAGTAGGAGAGAGAGACTGACTTCCCTTATGTTTTTAGATCTTTCATCTTATCGTATTTTGATTTTGACCCGGCTATGCCTTGACAACTATGTAGATATTTATGTTTGCTTTTGAAACTAAAACTGTTCCGCATGACTTCGAAACATAGGACATGTCTTGGTCCCCAATGGACCTAATGCGGTTTTAGGGTTTCAAAATCCCTCCTTTCAATTTAACTCTTTGTTTTTTAAAACTCAACCCGTACTTGAATTGTAAGATCCGAACGAAGTATCGAAATGTAATTCGGATTTTATAACTCGTGCCGCTACAAAAATAACTTAAATTGATAAATATAATGTAGCATAATATACTCTCTCCAATGTCACATTAGTTAATTGCAAAGATGGATTTCCACGTAGAAAATAAGGTGGGGTGTACGTCCTCGAGTTGTCTTTTATGTGTGGGGTTGGTTTAGTTTCCACAGCTGCTGACAAAAACCAACACCATCTAAGAACCCAAATATGACTTATAAGCTACATTTTGTGAGTAGTGAGTACGTGTGGAAGTGGTTCATTCATATTAACTACACACATTATGCACCTTTTTTCCACCGACGGGTCTTCATCCAGAAAAAGATTGACCCCATAAAGTTATATTAGGCCATCAGAACATGTATCATATATGCATCATTTTAGTGACGTGCTTCCCAACCCTCATAATTTAGGCCCCGTTTGTATGAGTGCGCGCTTAAATCAGAATGGAAATCGGAATCGAAATGGAATCAGAAAATCGTAATAACCCGTTACTGAAAGGAACCATTATTTCTGAAATAATAATAATAAAAAATAAATAAAATAGTGATAAAATTAATCATAGTAATAGAAATATAATACGAAGTATCAAGTTATCAATAATAAACATTATTATCTTTATTAAAAATTAAATTAATATATATATATATATATATATTAGATGACAAAATAGTGACAAAATAATACTAGTAATAGTAATATATAATAATAATAATAATAATAATTATTATTATTATTATTATTATTATTATAATTATTATTATTATTATTATAAAATAGTGATAAAAATTATAATAGAAATCCAAATGAAATAAGAAAATATATTTTAAATAATAAAATAGTGATAAAAATAATTTAATATATATTAATAATAAGTATAAAATTATATATTTAAACAATAAAAAGATGTATCAATTAATTTATCATTCTAAAAATATATATTTAAATAATAAATGATAAGTTTTGCCGAACAGATAGAGTATTTTAATGTCAAAATTGATTAGATTCAATGGTATTAAATAAGAGAATCGTGTGAATTAAGGGGCTTTATACAAAGGTGAGAAGCTCAACACATATATGTCTAACATTGTTTTTCATCTTAAAACTAGTCACTATCTTAAAATATAGATCATTTTATTTTTAGCATGTTTTTAAGGAGTTGAAAACTTTATAGAGTTTTTAATTTCTTAAAAAAAATGCTAAAAATAAATGTTCACCGGGACACAATTTTAGTGGAGGATCAGTTTGATTTTGAATGAGTTTGTCGTTGCAAATTGAATCACTATTATGTCAATAATTTGCTCGCTCTTCCTTTTTCTGTTTTTTTACTTGGTTCTGAAGTGCTGACACAAATTAAATGTTCACCGGGACTAAATAAGAGTATGTGTGTATGACGTTTCAATCACTTTGTGTGTTGTGTTGTTGGTCAACTCTTGCCCCTTATGCAATAAACTCTGTTAGCCCAATTGGTTCCATATATATTTTTTTTTTACTGGCGACCCTCTGCGTAGGGTTTATCAAGTCATCTTATGATGGCTTCAAGATCGCTCCGTCGATCTACTTCTTGCCTACTGTAAAAAAATAAAATAAAAAAACCTCTTGTCGTTGATTAGTTGTCATGAATTGAATTGATAAATAGGTGAGTTAATCCTTTATTGCATAACTACAAATTTGTTGGGTTTTGTTTATGAATGTGATAGTAAAATAGTAGGTGTGTGGCTCCTTTCCTTGGATTAAAATACAAGGTTTGCCTTGCTCCTTTCCAGTGGGTCGAGCTGGTCGGCGCAAGCCGGTTTATCTGGTGCGTGGCTCTTGCCGGTTGGGTCACGTGCTCGGGATTTTCCACCAAAAGTGGGTTCCTCGTCATCAAAAAATAGTAGGTTATTAATAAGCGAACATTATTTCACTATTCTCCCAATTCTATGGTTGGCGTTATGACTTATGTCTGCAAATTCTTTGGCAATTATACTAATATTAATTAGAAAGCAATCTACTTTCAGCACTAACGGCGTTAGCATCAACATCTTTGATGTCAACCACATCGACGTTAGCAATGTTGGTGTCAGCGGCGTCAACAACTTCGGTGTCATCAAAGTCGATGTTAGCAAATTAATTTTGAGTAATTTAAGCATTAGTGTGCGCTGGTAGTGGACACGAAATCTTAGTAGCTTCTGAAGTGCTAACACAAAATTCTAGTTAATTTTATTAAAATATGTTAAACCACTATCCAAAAAAAATTAATTTTAGTGTAGCCCTCTGTCAGCAATTTTTTCATTATGAAGCATATTCTAAGTGTTATATGAACCCATTTTGTGGTGTCCCCTTGCTGACATGAGGAAAAAAAATAATAAAAATAATAAAAAGTTCTGACAAAATTTAAGAAAAAAGTGCTCAAGGAGACACATATGGAATTATGGATGGACATTTTATCAATTAAATCAAGAGGGTAAACGAAATACAAATTAGGACATAAAATATGGACATTTCACAAAACAATTAAATGTCCCATCGGGATATATGTGTGTGAGAGAGAGAGAGATAAAATGCAAATTTAGTACTAGTAGTGAGAAATAACTTCAAGAAAGCAATTTTCTCATAAATATCGATCATGGCCTAAATTCATGGTCTAAACTCTAAAGTTTCTTTCAATTCCCATGTGGTCTATAGTTTGAATTTTTTTTATAAGGTCGTTTGATTTTCAACCTCATAAATATATAAAAGGTTATAATAATTACTTAATACAAATGTGTTTGGTATAGGTTATAAACCTTACAATTATATATATATATATATATATATATATATATATATATATATATATATATATATATATATATATATTGATAAGTGATAACCGTAGAATTTTGTAGAGAGGGGAGAAATATTTATTTTAGAGATTTATATATATAATTAAGATTTTTTTTAAAATATTTAAAGAAAACAAATCCTAGGTTTAAATATGACAGTTTGATTATTTTTTGAAAAATATTGAAAGAAAATTATAAATTTTTTAAAAATATGTGAGTTTTAAATGGAAAAAAAATCATAGGAATAAAAAGTATTGTAAAAAAACTCTTAAATTATAGTTTAAATATGACATTTATAATTAAAAATCACAGGGATAAAAATCAATATAATTTTTAAATATACGTGTAGCATAATAAATGCTTTTATAAAAAATATTAAAAGAAAACTCATACACTTCTCCAAGGTCCAACAAGAATTGCATCAAGCGATTCCTACCTTCTGTCTCAGACACTTTCTTTGCCAATTGACAAGAGCAGTTCACCATGGCACCACAAACACTAACAGGAAACCCTTCCACACTTTGCAATTCATCCCACACCCGCTTCAGTTTATTGAAATACTCTGCTAGTCTTATCACCTTTCGTAATATGAACTAATTCTTTCTTCAATCGAAAGATAAGCGGGGCGTTCGTTTGTCCATACCTTTCTAAAAGCTCTCCCCAAAGATCTTTGGCAGACTCGACGTACATAAAACTCTCCGAGATCGTGCTAATCATGGAATTAAGAATGCAACAGCGGACCATGTAATCGCGCGAGTCCACCTCTGCAACTCAAGCGGTCCCACCGGAGGTTTGTCACACGATCCATCAATGAATCCCATCTTGTTTTTCGCACCTAGCGCAAGTCGGATTCCTCGACTCCATCCCAAGAAATTCGTCCCAGAAAATTGGAACGAAACCAATTGCGCTGCAGGGTTGTGCGAATTTGCCAAGGCAAGAGGATCATTGTGATTGATTTGTGATCCTCGACCTCCAAGAACACCGGATATCCCTTCGTCAGACATTATCAATCACAATTACAAATCATCACCAAGATCTAACGTTGAATCACCCTCGCACCAAGCGAAAATGCGGAAGGAACCAACATATCTCTCAACGAACAAGGTCAATCAAAGCCCCAGAGCTCTGATACCATGTGAAGCTTTGATATTCACCCAAAACCAACTCAAGTACAGCTCAAAATCAGAGAGAAATACAAGAGAAGAGGAAGAATGAAGTTGTTAGGCGTCGGTTAGAGTAGATGGATATTTATAGACATATATCCTCCAATCTCCCTAATTACAAAATCCTTCCTCTTATTTCTATTATACATAATATATCCTATTAAAAAATTATAAAATTTGATTTAAATATGTCATTTTAATTGATTTTTTTTATAGAAATAAAAAGAATTGCAAATATACAAACACTAATAAATTATGACCTCTAGCATTATTTACTATTTATTTTATTTTTTATCAACTAATTTTTTAATTTTTTTTATAAAGTAATAATTCAAGATTAGACAGACGTGAAACTCGATAAGTTGTCAAATCGGCAGACGGAAGACCGTCGAAAATACATCAGAATACTAAAAAAATGTGCAATAAACAGACAGAACGCCCCGAACAAACGACGAATCTAAACGAACATAAACCTATCAGGTGGGGGACGTAGACATTTCTCATCGGTATTACTTGGATTCTTTTTCATATATTTTTAAACATTTTGTACCTTTATTTAATTAAAAAAAAAAAAAACTTCTACATACCAAATGGAGCGGCCGCCCTTGTACGTGACCAAATTATCCGAACAGTTCTCATATTGACATATTCACGAAAACGAATGAACAGAGAACATAACTCCAAAGCAAATAATAATTTCTTATTTACAAGGGCAAATTGTGTAAAAGAACCCTAATTTTAATAGTAATTGCGAAAAAATAATCTACACTTCCAAGTTTTTTTTTTTTTAAACAAAAGGTTCGAGCCTATAACAATCCCCACTATTCGAGCACCATAACAATCAAACATAAAGTGGAACATTGCTAAATGGACTCAACCCATCTACATCTACTAAGTTAGTAACAAATCTTAAATGATATCTCCTAATTATCATAACAAACTCTAATGATATAAATACATATATTATTTATTTAATAATATACACAATCAAGTTCTCACCGAACACATCATCAATTCACCGATTTTCAATGTGGACAAGTGTTTTTGCCTGAAAATAACTTGTAAACACCAAATTCTCATATCGACAAACTACTTTTAGAAAAAAATCGGTGAATTAATAGTATGTTTGACGAGAAAAGGATAATATATAAAAACTAACATAATGATAATTATCGTTGGCAACAAGTTTTTGAATAATTAGGATTTACACTAATCGCCGAAGAAACTCTAAAAGTTCTTTCTTTTGAAGCACCTACACCTCTAAAGCTATACTGTATTATTTTTTGCAATTTGCCGTAATTATAAATTTTGACTATAATGGATAATGGTCCTTATTTCTATAATAAATTGACTGTTTTGGTAATTTTTGGTGTTTAGTTAACAGTGTGGAGGCGAGGCGAGGCGAGGCACGTGTTTATATAGAAAGTATATTACGTTGATTAGTTATTAGTATTTCACACCTTGGTTGTGTGGATAGACTTATTAGTGAGTTTATTGCTGGACCGATATGAGATTTTTAGGGGCGAGACTATAGTATAATTTTGATCAATAAAAGTATCAAGCAATGTAAGATTTTAATTTATTTTTATCATTAAAAGAGAAATTTATTGACTATAGGTAGTATATTTTTGGTTAATAGGTAGGCATATATGCCATTACAATATGGGAAGGGGGATTCGAACTCATGACCTATTGGTCACTACATGTCATCCTACTATAGGTAGTATATGAGTATGACTCATTAGACAATCTCTTGATATAACACAGCAAAAGAGTGCTGCGGTTTTTAAATTTACCAATATACTTATGTATTAAATTTTATAATATTTTCTTACAAGTGCTATTAGGAAAACGTGAATTTTCTAATGAGAAATAAAGGGGGATTTTTTTAAAAAAAAATCTATATTTTCCATCAAGGTAAAACAATGTAGCTAAACACTTAAAAATATATCGTTATTTTACAAATTTATCCAAATAAAATACTATAATCATTTAATAAATTTATTAAAATAACATAAGTTGTTACTTAAAAACTACCCGTTTTCATTTATAAAAAAAATTGAAAAACATAGACCTTTTTACCCTATGTCCCTATTTGTCGTCGATTTGAAATATTGAATAAATTAATAAGTCGTATCATAAATGAGTTTTTTTTACTTATAAATTTTAGTAAATCTTTTATTATATGTAAATATAATAATACATAATACACATATATATTTATTTATTTACATATAACCAAAGGCGGACCTTGGAGACGATGTATTGGAGGGAGGCAGGCCGAGGAAGGGGAATTTAGTGATGCTGGATTAGAATGATACTCTCTTAGATAAATATATACTCCCTCCGTCCAACAATACATGGACTTTTAGAGGTAAAATTTTGTCCAACAATATATGGTCTTTTATGTTTTCTAGGTAGGAAGTTATAATGATTTGTATTGGTTTGTGTGCTGTTGACTTTTTAAAATAATTTGATTGGTTAAAATGTGTAGTGGGTGTTAAAAATAATAAAATTTATGTAAAATTTAGTGTAATGATGATGTTTTTTTTAAAGTAAAGTGTTTAAATAAAACTTGTGCAAAGTGCTATAAGGCAATGTATTTTAGGACGGAGGGTGTATGAAACACTACGGATAGAGAAAAGAGAAGTGTATACTGTGTATTTATGAAATGAGATCGCACAGTGCATAAATATGAAACACGTAAGAGTATAGATAATGAAAAGGGAGAAAAAACGTGGACGGCAGGATTCGAACCTGCGCGGGCAAAGCCCACATGATTTCTAGTCATGCCCGATAACCACTCCGGCACGTCCACCTTTGTTGACTGTACTCCCAATACTAGTTTATAACATTTGGCTTAAATTGATACTCTCTCCGTTCGGTAAAACTTGTCATTTTAACTCTCCACACAACTTTTAATAAAGCTAATAATTACACTCCTTTTTTACTAATTTACCCTCATTTATCACTCTACTTTTTACATCATCAAAAACTACAACTCACAACACATCAATCAAATCAATGGCATTTTAGTAAAGTAGAAGCAAAAATACCTAAAATGACAAGTTTTTCCGAACAAAAACAAAACTCTAAAACGACAAGTTTTGTCGAACGGAGGGAGTATTTTTTTTTAATAGATGCATCTTACTCCGTATTATATCAGTAGCACATAAATTAGAATCAGAGATCATTTATTTTTGGCGAAACTAATTAAAATAACCCAACCTTTAAGGGGGTGTTAAAAATATATCTCAACCTTTCAAATGTAAAATAAATATCCCGACCTTTATAAGTGATGGTAATATAATATCCTAATGATTTCTCTCCAATAAAATTCTTATTTTATGTATTGTATTACTCATGTATTTTCAATTCAAATAAAACATATAAAATTAAATTAGATGAGTTTAAAAGTTTATTTAATAAACTTTTGTAGTTTTATATTTAATTTGTACCTAAATTTTTATATCTTTTTTTAAATCAATAATATCTATAACAAGCCAAATAAAAAAAATGTAAAACAAAATAACATATTTTCAATTAGTAAATGATTAGCTAGTGATTTAACTTATCAAAACTAAAGAATATTTTGGCAATTATAAACTTTATGTTACTATGAAATTGAAATGAAAATTTAATTATTTAGATTATTCAATGATGTTCATTTATATATAAGAAGTAAATTATTATTATTAAAACATATATAAAAGAATGTGACTTTTTTTATTTTTATTAAATCCAAAATAAAAAAATTAAGATAAACTTAAAAACCAATCTAATTTAATCTAATAAACTTGAATGATATTTTTACACAATCAAGATATTGAAAATTATATTTTAAATATTTACTTATTTTATTATATTTGTTTTGATTAAATTTAATTATAATCTATAAATACGTGTTAAATCGAATAATTTAAATTAAATACGTATTGAAGTGAATGTTTAGGGGCGAAACTAATCATTTTTTGGGGGGAGAAAAGTTTGGGATATTATATTACCATCACTTATAAAAGTCGAGATATTTATCTAACATTTGAAAGGTGAGGATATATTTTTAACATCCTCTTAAAGGTTGGGTTATTTTAATTAGTTTCGCCTTTATTTTTTATCCATTTCTACCATATCATACTACCAATATTTAAAAAATAAAAATGAAAATTAACGTGTCGTGTCGGATACCCGATAAGAGAAATATGTTGATCCGAACACAACACGTTTATTATCGTATTTTGCCGTTTCGTGTCGTATCTGTATCATTTCATGTTTTTTTGTGTGATTTTGTTGCGGTTTCGTGTCGTGTCAACTGTGTCATACTTTTCTGCACAGTCCTAGTTCAAAAGGAGAGACTTGATCGATGTGTAGCACACGGTACATTATCGAGAGTGGTGGAATTAAACAGTGGGACTCATCTTAAGAGTCGTTTACATTTGATTCACCCTCTCTCTCCTATATAAATTAACAACAACGTACAACGACCCAATATATTTCGCGATTAAACGGGGTCCGAACTAGTCTAGAGAGTATTTCCGATAGACCCCAAAACAACAGAACACATTAGCATAAATGTAGCAGATAAGTAAGAGCCAGAAAAGAATCGTGAGATGCTTAGGTTAAATAGATGCCACACAGCTAAACGGCTGCAACCCGGATGCATCTCCGCTAGTGGACTCAATCCAGAGTCAAATATTTCGGAAGAATCAGAACATTGAAGTCATGTCTGATAACCTTCATCTAACTCTTCATCGGTCTACCTCTCCCCCTTCCGAATCACTTCCAAATCCAAACTCTCGCTCTTTTTTAGGCTATAAGTGAGAACAATAAATCGAGAGAGGGATGAAAGGACTTGGGTTTGACGCCTCGTAACCACTCCCACTCCAAACCTCTCATCTGCTATTAAATCATTTGACGGTTAGATTTACCTTCTTTTTCAACTCCTATTATCGTCAATTAGATCTTACCTCCTCTTTTTCCTCCCATCATTGACGGTTAGATCATACCCTCTCTTTTCACGTCCATCATTGACGGTTACTCCCTCCGTTCTATAATAAAAGTCATTTTACTTTTCGACTCGGTTCGTTCGGCTCGAATAACACCCCTACGCCCATCAAATAACTTGCCTATTTTCAGTATTTAATTTACTTTTTATTAGTAGACGTCTATCGTAATGTGCCGGTGGACCTTTGGTCAAAGTTAATCCACACAAATTCAACCATATGGACTTCAGTATTACCGTAAGGCCCATATAAACTCCGACCCGGCCCATTCATCGGCCCACTCCACTATATAACCCCCCAACTCCCTGTTTCACAAAGTAACCTCCCCCGAACAACGCAAAACACTCTCTCTGACTAAGAAATTCTCCGGCGATGAGCCACCAGCAAAACCTCCCCGGCGCCGCCGAAATCTACCCCGAGGTTCCACCGATCAAGGTCCGAGCGACCTCCTCCCCTCGCGTGTCCTCCGCCGCGGCCACGCCAGTCGGGGTCGATACTCCGACGGCCGGAGCGGCTCGTAAGATCGCCATCGCGGTGGATCTGAGCGACGAGAGTGCATACGCTGTTAAGTGGGCCGTCGATCATTATCTGAGGCCCGGGGACGCGGTCGTGCTCCTCCACGTCCGGCCTACTTCTGTATTGTACGGAGCCGATTGGGGCTGCGTCGATTCGACCGCCGATGGTGGATCCGGAGAGGCTCAGCAGAAGCTGGAGGATGAGTTCGATGCTTTCACTACTTCTAAGTCGGCTGATCTTGCTCTGCCTCTGATTGAGGCTCAGGTTAGTTAACCCTCGCCGATGAAAACTTGTGGCTGCTTGTTAATTCTTTTGCATCTCTAGCTTAGAAATTAGGTCTTCTGCTTGTTGATCACTGCACAGTACTATATTTTTTGGAATCTAGGAATCCACAATCGGCATGTTCTAGTCTTGATTCGGTGTAATGCTGTTAGGTAGGAAGGGGAAAGGAGTGGACAGATACGGATGGCTTTGTTTTCTGATTCGTGGAAATGGAATTGATCATTTTTAAACATATCTGCTGCGCGGCGATTTGTTTAATATGTATAAACCAATTATGGTTTTCTAGCAACGCCAACTGCATTAGCGGATTTGGAGGAGGAAAAGCGTTTTTAAAACAACAAAAAGAAGTGGTAATTTTCCGATGCAAAAGGAGGTTAAGCATGTGTTTATATTTTTGTTCAATCGGAGTAATAGCTGGCATCAGATGTTCCTGTTGGGTTTGTTTCGGGGGACCTTGTTTACTGCTTACCCTATCTGTTTTGTCCATCTGTTGCACTACATGAAAATGTCGATTTGTTGTTGCAGTGAGGTATCTGCAAATATGATTCTAGGTATGACCTTTAGTCTATAATTTTTCCGCTCTCAAGCTCTCGATATTTTCCGATCTCAAGCTCTCGATATTTTCCGAAACTCTGCGTACCCAAGCTCTCGATGCTTTCCGCACTTCATGGTGCCATGTGTGTGTCTCAAAATGGCAACAGCTCCTTCCAATCTTGGGTATCACTAGGAGCATGTGGTGGTTTATGTGCATTTAATTTGTTATTGCTTATTACTTGAAGAACTACAAATAGTGATCTCTTCCTGTTTTGATTGATGGAAGAGCTCAAATGGTTCTCTTATTTATAATATTTGACAGGTTCCTTACAAGATACATATTGTTAAGGATCATGACATGAAGGAGAGGTTGTGTCTAGAAGTTGAAAGGCTGGGCTTCAACGCGGTTATCATGGGAAGCCGGGGTTTTGGTGCAACGAGGCGAGGAGGCAATGGTAGGCTTGGGAGTGTCAGCGACTACTGTGTGCGTCACTGTGTTTGCCCAGTGGTGGTTGTCCGTTACCCTGATGAGAAAGATGGAAATCCTGCTGGTGATGATATAGTGACAGTGGCTGAAGCTGAAGAGGAAGGAGCAGCAGAGGAGGAATACCATGATGCTTCAGATGAGCGTAAAGGTTAGCTCTATTTCTTCGTAATGCTCTGGTTCTATTAAGTGTTTATCTTCAATGTTCATGATTGCATCATTGGAAACAGTACTTAACAAAATTGTAAAATTCTGATGTTGGATTGGAGGCACCAAAAGAGCTTTCGATAGTGGATTTCTCATCTTTTCACCTCATATTCCTGATTGGGAACATTGTTTATGGGCTTGGGTATGACTAATGGGAGGAAATTAAGATGTTAAGATCTGATTATAAATAGTTCTTTCTAGTTCAAAGAGTTTATTGTCTTGCATTAAATATACGGAGTAATTCTGAACTGAACGACTACACTTCTACAATTTTTTAAATAAATTGCTCGTAATTCTGCATCTGAAAAAGTTTGTCGGCTTGGAGTTCTACTTTTTTAATTCTATTCTATATCATATGTACATTTCGTTGATTTGCTCTATAAGAATGTGTAAGCTTTTGTTATCTAAGCTTCCGATGCGAATCAATTTTTATTTTAAAAAGAATCTCTGAACTTTCTATGAATGCATGCAATATCCTAAGTGTTTGTAGTGTTTGTGCAGTTGCACGTAATTTCAATAACCTTGGCTCATCTTCTGTTAGCGTCCGTTTTTTAACGATTTGTTTTTAAAAAAGAATCTCTAAACTTGCAATGAACACAGGCAATGTCCTAAGTTTTTGGACTGTGTATGCAAATTGCGCATAATTTCCTTGACCTTGGCTCCTGTTCAATTAGCTTCACAAAATCTCCATTTTAATGCAAGGCCTCTGGCAGAGGTTTCTTTCATAGTGGACACTTAATTGAGCTTTATAAGAAAGAAATGGAAAATTATCACATCTTGAATCTATCGTATAAAATAGAATGCGCTTCTGTAATGTTTAACTTATGTTTTGAGGAAAATTATCATCTTTTAGATTAATGTTATCATGTTAATACTAGCTGCAGAGTTGGTATTTTAACTTGTGTAGTTTGCTTTACTGTCTTATAAGTTTTTATACTTCATTGTAGAGTTGTTTAAGTGATCCCAGGTGATGGACATACATTCTTACATCAATGTTTATCTTACACATGGTAACATGACAATGTGATAAGCAAGAGAAACCCTAGTCATTGTACGTATCAGCTAGGTTTACCTTCATGTAGATTCTATGATCAAACTGCCATCATTATTACATTTTATCTCCCGGCTCGGTGAGGTTCAATTTGTCATATTTTCTGTTCGTTTGGATGCAACACCTCTGTTGTATTAATAAACTGCTGATTGAATCCAACTTGAGTTTGTTGCCAAACTACTTTGACAATTCCTGCACGTGAGCTAGGATATGTTAATGGACCGTTTCTTTGCATTTTTCCCAGTTTCCAAGGGTTGTGTTTGTTTCAAAACTTTTCATGTCCTTTTGATACTACTAGTTAAGATCACATCTCATATTTCCGTTAGCATTTGGACTTGCTTTTGTTATTTCCATCAAGATTGGAAATGTTACGACTTCTGATGCATTATTGCTCAAGGGAGAAGGCTTAAAGATCCTTTAGTTAAAGGGTGACAAAGGATGTCACATGTCATTAGAAAGGTTGCTTGAAGAATGTGGATGTTTCGTTGTTACCTTAAGTGTATTATTATGGATGAAATTTTTTAATGTTGTTCTCTCAAGGAGAAGTTCTTTTCTCTTTTTTGTTTTAGTTAAATAATTTGAGTGCGGTATGTTTGTGTTATTATGGATGGGGCTACCTGGACCAAATGTGACAAACTGACAAGTAGTGCTTAAAGAGTGTTTCATTATCATCTAAACTGCAGAAGCATAATCTAGTACCAATAACGTGCCTGAAAGTTTTATAGGGTATGTAGACTGCCAAACAGTATCATCAAATATCATTTCGCAGCGATAAGTTTTTTAATTTGTAGATTCTTCCTGTTGCTTAAGTTACCTGATTTAAAGTTCATTCTCAGCTGTATACACCTTTTTTACTTGTTAAATATCCCTTACATAAGTTACTCGACCAGTTAGTCTTTCAAATTTGCAGCTACTGCCTGTTTCATAAGCTGCCTGATGTAAACTCCAATTCTTCCTCATTATATGTTCCTTGCATTACCCTACAGCCCTACTTGAACAATTGTTAGGGACTAGCAACATCGGTGCTTTAATCGGGACATTAGTATATGATGCAATATCTTGGGCTGCATCTCCTGTTCAGTTTGTTACGCTGATTTCTTCAAATTTGTTATGCAGGGAATTGATCAATGTTCGGTGCTGAAAAGCTATCTCGCAAATGGCAGACATGTATCCTTTCACCAATGTGATTCTCTAGTCCTTTACATTTACGATCCTTCCCTAAAAACACTTGCTATTCATTTCCATCTTGTTTAGATTGTCTTTTCATCACCGTTGCCCTGTACTGGAGTGTTCTATTGTAATTACAAGTTGGTCAATGGCACTCCGGTTGTAGCAGTATGAGCTCGCTGTAGTGTAGTATGGCTTTCAGACTACTCTCTTGGGTCTTGTTTATGAACTATATCTACATTTAGACGGCTCGCTGGCTATTTGGAGCTCTTTCGATATTAAGATTGGTTTGGCCGTGTTTGGTTATTAAGGTGTCGTATTTCGATGTGACCCATCTTGAGTTTGCGTTGGACTTGCCACTGTTTGCTGGTTATTTGGAGATCTTTTAGGCCCCCGCCCCAGCGTGTGAACATTTCTGCGGCTGTATTTGCATTGAATCAAGATCATCCTTTACTTATATTTGTTTAAAGCTTACATTTATTCCAGCTGCGGTGGTTTTAGAAAATGTACTAACAGAATTTGCGATAGCTAACCTTAACCTGGGTAGTTGCATAAAATAGCCGGAATTTTCGACGTTAAAACCCAAACCCAAGTGGCATGAGCATGCCATCAATGATCTTCGACGACTCCTAATCTCCGATGACTGGTAATTTTGGTGCATATTGAGGTATAAATGGCGCAGTTTCATGCGAATTTATCGACTACCTTGTCCGTCCTTGTGAGTGGGAACTGGGAAGCAGTTATATAGTTTCTTTTCAACACAAAAATGGGCTTGCAATGGGGAAACTAAATCGTGTGATTGTTTATCGTCCACTTGCAAAGAGTTCTTGATAATCTCCAAAATCAGAGACCCAATATAGAAACGTATAGCAAAACCAGTAGCATTTGGACCACAAACCGCACATCAGCCCAGGAAAATCCGGTATAGTTTTGTCGCAACTTGTGGCTTTAGTACGAAAGTTGTAACTTGTAACATCAATTATTGGATGAGTGAACCACTTTTGTTTTCGACATCAAAACTCACCTATCATCGCCATTAACGTTGATCCTATCAATAGCTAATCTTTTACCGTGTCATTATACACATCTTATTCCGATTAATAACCTTTAAATTATCGAAAAACTAAAATAAAAGGAAACGAAGCAAAAATAGAATGAAAGAGTAAGTCAAATATCACCAAACTTATAGGCGATTGAACATAAACTTCATTACCTTTCAAAGTAGAAACCATATTACCAAATTTTAACCTGCTGCGATTAATGTCATAAGAGTTGACACAATTTTCAGCAAAATATCTGATGCAACCATGATAACTTTTTTTATCTTAGTCCAGTTCGATTGACACAGTCGTTTTACATATGGATCAGGTACTATATGACCCATTTAGGGGTTGACCCTCTCGCTCACAGGTGACTCTATAATGTATCCCACAACAACTACACCAACTTGTGATTGGTGTGCAACTATGATAACTTGTGAAAAACTTCTTAACACCACTACGCCATGTCGTGTATTTCACCGAACAATTGTGACATCGCCCGGCCTTGTGACAATAGGGGCATCAAAGCTTAAAAGTTTGTGATATTTCCTACAACTTTAAAAGTTTGGTGGTATACAGTGCAATTTTCCCAAAAATAAAATGGCGTCATTTCATACTATTTGGAGACTTGTCCGTCTCCTTTGATTCCTTTTCATTTACTTCCTACCAAACAACGGTGCAAGTGCAATGCCCACACCTTTGATCATCTTCAACTAGAAAATGAAAGGCATATCTTTATCCCATAGGACAAGCCCACAACTAGTCTACATGATACGAATCAAGTCAGATTTTACTTGGTTATGATTTAACAAGATTTTTTTTTATAATTTATTTTGTAAAGAAAAAAAAAACTAAGTCTACAGTTGCTGCTAGCTTGTTTCACCATATAATTAAACCAAGAAGTTGTATCAGATATCATACAATTTGGCAATTTGCAGATGGAGTAATAAACATAACCAATTCAAATTTATCAGCAGCCGCTCGATAAAATTACAGATTTTTAGGACAAGTGGTTAGAACTTACTTGGTTACTTTACAATTCATCAACTGGTTTGATTTGATAACCTTCCATCGCTGTCACCGTTATTGTGGATTCGTTACTACTTTCCTCTGCTTCAATGGCCGTTTCATGAATTCGCCATGAATAATCTCGTCTTCGCCTTCTTCCTGCGCCGGCCGTGACCTCGCCGCGTTGGATGATAAACCTGAACTGCTTGCTCCAATTTCAACCTGAAATTCATCGAATGATTAATTGAGTATTTATCTCCCTTGCAATCAACAATTTCGATTTAGATATGCGAAATCTAACATTGGAGTGGTGCGAGAACGGTGAGTGGAGGAATCGACTCGTCGACGCCGATTCGCCGACAGCGCCGCCGGAGGAGAGCTGCTCTTCCTCTTCGCTGCAGGAGGTCTCCGTCGGGACCACCTGATTCTCGTCGTCGTCATTATCTTCATCGCATCCAAATAAATCGTCGTTATCGCCGTCACTGCTATCATCATCGTCGGAATACTCGTCGTCGTCATCGATCTCCTCCCGCTGACCGATCCGGAAATTCCTGCTCCGCGCATCGACTTCCTCCACCTCCGCCGCGGAAACTCCTCCGTCTCCTGCAGATCCGCCTCCCAAGCGAGTAGATCGGCCGACGCAGGCGCCGCAAACACTGATTGCGCGGCCGACCTTGAGGCCAGAGGCCTTCCACGGCGTGGGAGAGTGACAGATGCCGCAGAGCGCCGTCCTTGTATGCTTCGCCACCAGGAAGTTGGCGCCGTGTACCTTCTCGTCGCAGTCCCAGCACAGCCTCGCCTGATCCGACTCGCAGAACGTCTTAGCCTCCGAGGTGCAGAGCTCGCAACTCCTACTCTCCTTCCTCGCCATTGAAACTCCTCGATCTTTCAACACAATCTCTTCGGCGTGATTCGTGACAAATTGCGGTGAAATCGAGAGCGGAAACGAATGAAGAACGGAGATTTTTAGCCTTGAGAGTTGTTGAGGGGTTTCTTTTGGACCTGTTGCTACTTCAAGCTTGATGGGGTTGCTTTCTCTCTCTCTCTCGAATACTTTAATTTCAACCTCCAAATTCTCCACCACACAAATTTATCTCCCCCTTTTTTTCTTCAGTAAATTACAAAACAACACCCTCAAATTAGAAAACTATAAAATCCCATCCTCAAATTTTTTTTTCTATTAAAAATCCCCCAAAACTGTTTTGTGTGTATAAAATGCTAAAGAAATCTAAATAAGATTCATTTGATAAATAAAGTGATAATTTAACATTTTTATCACATATTTTACACATAATTTTGGTATTAATACGTGGGTATGGAAAACATGGTATACTTTATCTCGCCAAAACCATAGTGAAGAGTGCCAACACCAGGTGTCGATGTTAGTGGCGGGTGGTTTGAGCTCAACAATGGGGCACTCGTGTATTGCTAGCTGGATGCTTGTTGAGAGTGTTAGTCGGTATCGGTGGCTGGTGGCTCGGGCTCGGCAAGGGGTGCTCATGTGTGTTGGTTGCTTGGGTGAGACTGATTTGGGTTGCCGACTTCTGGAGTTGATGTCGGTGGCTGGTGGTCGTGCGTTTGATGATATTTTTGTTGTGTAAATATAGTATCCCCTTTAAAAATCGAGAAGTATGACTATTTATACATACCTTTTTATGAGGCATTCATCTCATCTATGTATCTCAATTGAGTTATATACATTATATTTTATTTATGTATCTTAGGGGTTTTTTTTTTGTTGTTAAAAGGAGATACGGAGCTAAGTAGTCAGTAAAGAGTAGTCTGATCCCTAACAATATCTTGATGAAAATTAAAACACTATTGACAGGCCAAATAATAGAGTTAAACCAAGAATATAAGAATAAACATATGTCTAGTTTCGACATATGTTTATCATATATTTTAATTGAGATGTATATCTTACAATCTTAGTGAAAAAAGGACATGAAAAACATACATCGATTTGATAATAACTCTTTTTTTTTATGATGGGTTTTTAACTCCGGACTAATGACCCAATCGGTAAGAGTCGCGCGGTGATCCACTAATAAAGAGCAAAATAAACCTTAAATTTTCACCAAAGAAAAGGAATAGAGGTATGAATTAAACCCGAAACATTTTTACAAACCATTATTCCATACCATTTGTCCACCCCTACTGAAGCAATATAACTCTTATTTACGATTAGAAATGTAGAATTATTCGTGGATACAAACCACCCACAAACATAGAATATAGGTCTATAATATGAAATAAGTTTGAACCATAAACAAATAAATATCGGATTGAACCACAAAAAATAAAAAATGAAAAATGAAAAATAAAAATAAAAATGCAGAGATTCCAAGGTAAGGGAGAGATGAGGGGCCACGTGGTAGAGCAGCCAGGTTGGAACTTGGGGAGAGTGGGGGAGTGGGGCCCGCAGGAGGTGCGGATATGGAGCAAAGTGATGGTGATGGTGACGCCAAGTTATCACCATATCTTTATCCATTCCCTCCTTCGCACAAATTGATTTTCTCCTCCATTACTAGTATTTCTTTATTTTTTAAAATATTTCAGTTTATTTCGAGATTTTATTTTCCTATTATACCCCTTATTGCATTCGGAATTTTCTTTTGAAATAATGACCCAAAATTATACAAACTATCGATCGTGACTCGAAAATAATACGAACTTTGAAAATCACCAATTAGTGTACAAACTATTGTGTATTAAACCGATTTTGATACGAAACCATTTCCGACCAAATTTCCAATGACCGTTATGATGTGACAACTAGACTTTAGTATTTTTTTAATGACATAGCATGCCATGTCATCATATTTTTTTAAATGAATAAAAAAAATATTTGTGTGAATTTGGAAATGGATTGGAACCCTAAATTCAGATGAACATTGAGTGGAGAAGAAGCTCTTTGTTTGATCGAATTGAAGCCACGGAGAAGACAAGGACGGTGTGACGAAGGTTGAGCAACATTCGATCGAGAGAATTCTTGCGGCATTCATACAGTTTGCTCCTTGTAGGTTATCATAGGAGAAGTCAAGTGTCGAATTTTCTGAAAAGTTCCGCTCAAAACCTGTCGGGATCTCTCCGGAGATTCGGTTGGATGAGAGATTCAAATACTGGATGTTTTGCCCTCCAATTTCAGCCCTAAGTGAATCGTTAATCGAATTCGACGACAGATCCAAGACCTGAACCCGGTCCATCCCGGTCGGAATATCGCCTGAGAAGTTATTGCTCCTCACTGAAATCACAATTAAGTTACTGAACCAGGCCATTTGACTAGGTAACTCACCGGAAAGCCCGTTCTTCGATAGATTTAGCAATTGCAGGTTTTGGAGCTGCCCGATTTCTCGCGAAAGCTCGTCGACGAGAAGGTTGTGGGACAAATCAAGCACCTGGAGCTCCGTTATGCGAAAGAAATCGGCGGGAACGAATTCATTGAAGGAGTTGGAGGACAAATTTAAGGCCACAAGAATTCTCCCGATCGAATTTTGCTTAACCTTTGTCACACCGCCCTTGTCTTCTCCCTGTCTCCAATTTGGTCGAACTAAGAGCTTCTTCTTTACTCAATGTTCAATTTGGTCGAAATGAGAGCTTCTTCCCTGTCGTCACTCGATCCTATCTTTATCCTTTTAATTTGAATCAATAATGAATTCATCTCAAACATCATCATCAATAATATTTGTTGGTAATAAGTATTAAATGTAAAAAAAAAAGTTAATATATTATATAGTTTTTAGTAGGGGTGGGCACGGGACGGGACGGGACGGGGCTCGTCCCGCGAAATTTTTACGGGACGGGATCGGGCCGAGATTGACACTTTTTTTTCGGGACGGGATGGTGTCTGGACGGGACGGGATCGGGACGGGACGGGCCTTGTCCCGCATATAAAAATAATAAAATATTATATAAATTTGCAAAGTGAAAAATGCTTTCATAATTCATTATTTTGTATAATATGTTGAATACGGTATTCTTCTCAACTGTATTATTCAATAATAATAATAGTAGTAATAATATTATTATTAATATGAATATTATAATACTATTATTAATTCATACAATGATTGTATAATTAATTATAATGTTCAACATATTTGGCTACATTATCTTACTAGATCAGGACGGAAAGGAATTGAGACGAGATTCACCAGATATTGTCTCATTATCGATTGATAGTTGGGAAGAATACTATATTTAGCTATTTGCCTCTTGTAGCTCTAAATGGGTATAATAATAATAATAATAATAATAATAATAATAATAATAATAATAATAATAATAATAATAATCCCACGTTATAATTAAATAATAATAATAATAATAATAATAATACTTATTTTTATTGTTATTATTATAAAATAATTATACTTTACAAGAAAAAAATATAATATGATATAATAATATAATAATAATAATAATAATAATAATAATAATAATTTTATTATAAATTAATATTATTATTAAATTATATTATAATATTATATATTATTATTATTATTATTATTATTATTATTAATTGAAAATTATTATTATAGTTATAAATAATATTTTCTCAAATAATAATAATATTATTATTATAAACAAATATTATTATTATTATTATAAATGGAAGATTATGATTATAATTATAATTATAATATTTGCTCAAAATAATAACACTAATAATATATTATTATTATTCTATAATATTATAATATTATTATTATTATAAAAATTATTATTATTATTATATGCGGGACGGGACGGGATTTGCGGGATCCCACCGGGATCGTCCCGCGTTTCGTCCCGCATAATTTTTGCAGGACGGGATCGGGATGAGATTCACTATTTTGTCCTAAATCCCACCGGGATCGGGACGGGACCGGGACGGGATCGGGATTTGCGGGATTTGTGCCCACCCCTAGTACTTTTTAGCTCCTTAAAATATGTGATAAAAAATCAAACGACGTATATTTTGAATCGGATGTAGTATTGAATATAGGGGTAGTTAATTCATTACCACCGTCTTGAGAGGGGGAGTTGAGTGAGTAATTGTGCTTAGCCTAAGGCTTCGAATATAAATAGGGTTACGACCCTCTCTAACATAATGTAACAAGCATTAAGATGATAAAAATTTTGGTCAAATTTTACTAGCTTGGCTAGTAAAAATGATATTTAATAACCAATAAATCACGAGTTTGAAACTCACCTTCTCTAAAAAATAAAATAAAAATCAACTAGCCCTAATAAATCAACATTTCATAGTCTTGTAACTCAAATAAAGGTAAGAAAAAACACAATATATTCAACCTGCCCCCAACCCCTAACAATAACATCACTTATATTATACCTATTTATTTTTTATTTAACATGATCCATGTAGTGTTATCAATATCTTATATGGTATTGATTTTTTAGGAGTAACGTGATTTATTGAATTGCCCCAAGGGATGAAACAACATTGATAGGTAGAGTTGATAATAACAAATGGCTTTACCAAATTGAGCCCATACCTCGTTTAAGCTTATCTTATCGGCTATGTCGGATTAAACCACTTTCCAACCGACCCATGAATTGGACTTGTAAAATAAAGCAACATATTCAATCTAATCTTGAACCAAAATGCAAGTGTCTAATCAGGGTATATTAATAGATGATGCCTTAATTACTCTATTTGATCTAACTTTACATCGATATATATATCTCTTGTTTGATTCGAATTTTTTTTAATTTCCAATATCCATATATCTATGTATTGTACATTTAAGTATGGCCGAAATAAAATCTATAGAACGCACGAACCCGACACCATTAAAAATAAATAAAAATATAACATTATCAACTCATTAATTTCATACCAAACCTATCAAACAAACCACAACTACTATCAACCAATTTTGCGCATCAATTCGAAGTTTTAAGTTAAAAACTCGCCTTGGAGTAAGAAGTTTAGTTGATAAATATTGCATGAATGCAGGTATAATATTTAGTAAGATAAAAAAAAAAAAAAGACAACTAAACACTAAGCTTTAATTTTCAAGTGTAATCTCTTATTCTAACACAAATTAAACTTACTGCACTATAATTTTATTCACGTCTTTATTTACTCTTTAGTCTTTACCCATGTGTATATATAAATACAATTTTTCTATCTTGTACCTTTGAAGCATAGATTGTGAAATATTTCCCTAAAAACACTCGATTTAGCCAGTTTTAAAATTAGATTACCAGGTTTGTCCTTTTTTTTTTTTATGGTTTTATTTTTTAATAAAGTTTCCTTATCATATACCCTTAGGACACACAATAGACAAATTGAGCACAAGGAAAAAAACTCTTGTAGAAAAGCTTGAGTCAAGTCATGACATAATTATCAACCCAATGTAATCCCCGTAGCCCGTAGAGTCTATGGGGTCGAGATGTCCTTACTACAAGCAAACCGAGATGGTGTTTCCTAAAGACCCAAAGTTGGCAAGAGTAAGAGTAGAAATTTGTATTCAACCATGTGACAAAAATAGCCGTATTTAGTTAAAATGTTCCAAAAAATGATACTGTACTATATTTCCTGCATTATATTCCTGTGATTGGGCTACGGCCCATTGTTTACGTTTTCAGTTTTGGGCCATATGTTTGGGCCGAGTACTGCGGACTTCTTTTTTCAATTTGTCGTTTTCCGAATTACTGCTTCCAACTTCCCAATGTAACCACCTATGGCGACTTCGTCTTCTTCATTCAGCAATTACACAGAAATTTCCTCATCTCCAAATTTCTCAACTGGTTATCCCGTTCCTCCGTCTTCTAATCGGCTTCTCTCTCCAAGCTGGTTTCTAGGTCTGGTACGCTCGTCTCGGACTTGACTGAGATTTATCCCTGTTTACTTCGTTTGATTTCGTTTCTCTGATAGCGATTAGCTGTCTCACTTTCCAACCTACCGGTTGATTCCTATGTCTGAATTACTCAGTTTCGGGTTCGATTTGAACTTCTAACTGAGATAATTTTATCTGTATTTTGTGTTGATCGGTTTTGCTGTTTCACAGAGTCAACCCCCAATCTGCACTCCACGGTTTGATTCTAATCCTCATCTTCTATTTCGCACCGTTGTCTCAATCACCGAAATTCCGACGAATCCGATCGGCTTCGCTTCTATCTGGTGAGTGTCAAGCCACTGTATAAAAACAAAGGACTAGATCTTAATAATCCTCTCTGGTGTGAAGGAAGTAATAAGCATATCATCTGAAGCTTTTCAGCTGAGATGATCTATTGATGTAATGTAAATGTTAAGAAACACTTTCGTCTTACTTTTTATACATGGGAATTATAATATCAGGTTAGCCTTGTTCTGCTTCTGCAGCATCAATTTAGAGGCATACAATTATTGCTTAATCTGTATTAGGTCACTCCATTGCTATAATGCTCCTTTTGAAACTCAAGACGTATGAAAACCTTGAGCTGAAATTTAAGATGAATGTGCAGGCACATTTACCAGGGCCAGGGGGCAGATATCCAGCCAGCTACTCATTCAAGCTGGTGAAATTCCGCTTGGGGCGTCTCAGCAGTCAGCAGAACGAAAATCCCCATCATGCACTGGAGCAAAATACCCGGTTCAGCAGTCATGGATCCTGAACTTTTAAAAGCAAGAAGGTTTATGCAAGAGAAAATGTAAGGTTTCGATATAGAAAAGTCTATAAACACTCTCCTAAGTTTCTGGTATTAAGATTTTCCGGTTCTCTTGTTCACCCTTTTCGTTAGCAATAAATGGAGTTTGAAAGTCACTTGTTCACCCTTTATATATGGTTCTAAGATTAACCATTAATGTTTGTATTTTCACTAAAGATGCTACTTTGTCTGATAATTAAATCCCTAATATGCTGGAATGATAATATGCATTTCCTGAACACTATTTGGTGTCAAGTTTCTATGTGTCTTTGGCTTCTCCCTTTTGGTCAGGGCTTCCGGTTAATGGAGACTGAATTCATGGCATGTGTAGTGTAATTGATGTAGTTGATCGATAATGAAATCATTTCATTCCCTTCTGTCAGACATTGGCTGTATAGATAATAGTTAATACTGAACTGATTTTCAATGTTCTTTCAGCTTCCATTTCTTGGTCCAAAAACAGTCAGAGAGACAGATAACTGAGATATCTCAACAGAGGATTATTGATCTCGTAAAGCGCCTGGAGGAGGGATTATTCAGGACAGCAGTTTCACAGGTTTTTCAACTAGTATTTTTGTATATGATGGAAAATTGTGCTGAGAAAGTTTGGTCATGTAGCAGATTTTGTGTCTGCTTTGTTTGTGGATTTTGCGACTTTAATGGTGTTGTGTTTTCTAAATTGTCCTAATACTTGCAGGAGGAATATTTGAACCTGGATACTCTCGAGAGTCGATTGCATGTTTTCATTAAGACGCCAAGTTCACAGTCGACATCTGCTCCTGTTGGAAATATGATGCCTGGATACTCTCCAGGGATGTCACAACATGAAACTGGTTCATCTGCTGGCATCCATGGTGTGTCCACCCGTACATCAGATGGTATTGGCAATCAGAACAGCTCTGCAGTCCATAGCACGGGGAACCAAATGGGCGGGGGGACGGGGATGAGGTCATATCCATCACAAGATGGATCCGGGAATGGTGGATTTGGCAGTTACATAAAGCCGTTAAATGGTTCAGGCTCTTCTGAGAACTAATTTGACTACAACAGAAATTGGTGGTTCAGGTTCTCCAAAGCCTACACCATCAGTTTGATCAACAGCACAGCAACCCTTAACCTAATGCCAGGGTAAATAATATCATATGTCATGATCTTTCCTTTCCTTCTAAATCTTCATGTTGCCCTTTTTTTTTTTTTTTTTTTTTTTGCATACTGTTCACAGTCCAGTTTAATTATATGCTTTCATAAATGTGTTTTTGTTGACATTTTGTATGCTACCAAATACTGTATATATTAAGTTATGATATTTATTCTCATCTTTAACTTAATATAATAATTAATAGTTATTGCAAATAATTTATTAGTTGAACGAGTGTTTATACAAAATTTATTTAAATTATAACAAATTGAAATAATGTTATATTATATAATCCTTAAGTTGGTTTGAAGCAAATACTTTTTTTTTGTTCCAATTTGAAAAAAAAAATTGTTAGATTTAAAAGATATTATAACAATTTCTTTTAATTATGTTACACACATAGAAATCTACTTTGTAAAAAATCGTATGCATTAGTGTACAAGTACTTTTAAGTTAAATAAGGTTTAAAAATATCGTACAAGACTACAAATTATAAAAGCAAATGAGTCCTATAACTAGTTATAAAGTATAAAAGCAAATGAGTCCTATAAAAAGTAGGCCATATTTGATTGGGACAAAACCTAACTCAACCAATCCAAATTTTTGCACTTATCAAAATGACTAAACAACCTACAACCAGGGCTTGAACTTAACCCAACTTGTCTCATTGTTACCCTTACGACTTTGCACATCGATTCAAACCACAACTAACATTTTCAACTCATTAATTTTGTACCAAATCTATCAAACCACAACTACAATCAACCAATTTTGGACATCAATTCGAAGTTTTAAGTTAAAACTCGCATTGGAGCAAGTAGATTAGTTGATGAATATTGTATGAATGCAGGTACAATATGGTATTCAAATTCTTTGAATTGGGTTGCGAAAATATGCATATGATCTATGTAGCACGAACATTTGGGCAATTTATTCATGTTCGACACTCGAACACAACATGACACTTATCCGAAACTACAGGACACTTGTCTCATCTCCCATGACCATTTTTCTTTAGATTTTGAATAATTGTATTAAAATATTAGTTTAATTGGTATATTTGGTGTAAACTTGATCACAATCTCAATAAAGTAGTGGGTGTACTGTTGTTTTGGGTTCGGAAATACAAGTTTGGAGTTCATTTCCTAGCCGTGTTTGTGTCCTGTGTTTTTTAAAATTACCATGTCTCAATGTCGCAAGTGGTGTCCATTCTACCTACCTAGCATATGACAGTATAAAAAGATCTTGAGATACCTAAAGAATTGTAAAGTATGAAATTAGATGAGTCCTAGATTGTAGTGGACAAAAAAATGAAAAAACGCATATGCTAAAATACACGATTTTGATTTGGTTCACAAAAGTTACAGGAATGCCTTTGATGCACACATTTTCCTCGTTTTTGTTAGGCAGAAACAGGAATTATAGCACCCTTTATTCCTTTAATGCGATTGGTTAGCCAGAAACAGGAATTATAGCACCCTTTAACAGGTAGCATGAAGAATCAGGCCATTTTCCTGATACAGTGCGACACAAATCACAGTTCCTCCATGCTTCCAAAAGGGTTATTCGTCAACACTGGCCCAAGACGAAGACCTCTCTTCTGCCTCCTGAAGGTTCTACAAATGATCCTTCGTCACAGTCACAGACTACCAATTGTTGATGAATTTAGAAGAAGGACAATCAAGGATAAGAAGGGTGGGGATCTGTGTTGGTGGCACATCCGATTGGTAAGGATAGGAAAACAAGGGTGATGGGTATCTATTTTCTACTAAAAATCATCAACTGATATTCAACAGCTTCAGAACACCAATAACCAAACAATGCTCGTCCAGGGCAAATCATATGCAAATCATAACTTGACAATAGACCAACAGAAGAGCAATACCGGCGAAAATTTTGTAGGATAACAAACCATTGTTGTAATAAGAAGATATAGAAAGTCATAACTCTGCCAGCAAATTGCATTATCCAGGCTTCAAGAGAAAACAAACAAGACAGCATGAAAGCAAAACGAGAGGAAGCTACGGACTGCTAAAATACCTAGATAAGTTACTTATCAGACTTTGCAGCAGCAGTAGCAGCTTGTCCACGGAGACGACCAGTCCTCCTGGCAGCAATGAGACCAACCTTCTGCCCAGGTGGTGCATCACGGCGGACGGTACTTGCATGACCAATGTGCTGGTGGTTACCACCACCATGGGGATGCTCAACTGGATTCATAGCAACACCACGAACCTTGGGCCAGCAGTTCCTCTTCACACGGAACTTGTGGTATGCGTTTCCGGCCTTAAGAAGGGGCTTCTCAGTACGTCCTCCACCAGCAACCTGGCCAACCATGGCTCTGCAGCCACTCGGAACGATCTTCTTGGAGCCAGACGGAAGCTTGACCCTAATAACCAATCACATCAGATCAATTGAAACATTATCTTCCCAAAAACAATGAAAGAAAAATTATAATTCAAAAGGCTAATGTATCATATTTTTTTATAGACAATTAGACAAATGACTAATGTTAATGTATTTCAGATATGTTCATAAAACTGAAATGCATTGATCCTACAATTTTGTATTCCTCTACTGATATGGAAACACAAGCCAAGATCAATTTATCCAAAATTCATTCAATGATTTCTTAACACAAGGCCAATTCTCACTTCATAACCCATTGTTAAATTTACCGAATGATTTACATGAATCATATATCATAGATAAAACTGAAATGAGGAAATGATCAGCAGAAGATGTTTCCACTTATCTATAAGATCTTAACAGCAAATAAATTCACAGCACAGCCATCAACCATAACATAATATATCTACTTGCACTAAATTTGAGTATCAAAATAATATAATATCATCACGCAATGTAATTTTATTCATGAACTGAATACCAATTGCCTATATACGCCAATTCAATCGAGCGAACCTATCAAACTTAAATCAAAAGATCAAACCATAACCAGAACACAAAGAATAGCAGCAAAAAAAAAAAAGATTTACCTAGAAGTATCGTTATCAGGGTTGTGGCTGATAACAATAGCGTAATCTCCAGAAGCCCTAGCGAAGACGCCACGGTCTCCAACATGGTGCTCAACATTGCAAACAACAGCTCCTTCAGGGATAGACCTCAAAGGCAGGACATTTCCGACCATGAGATTCGCCTTCTTACCACAGTAGATGAACTGGCCGGTGTACATACCCTCGGCGGCGACGAATAGCTCCTTCTGGTGCTTGTAGCGGAACGGGTGACGGAAGGTGACGCGTGCGAGAGGAGCGCCGCGTCCCGGATCATGGATGATGTCGGTGATGACTCCCTTGCAGTATCCATTGCGCTCGCCGAAATCGAGGGTGCGGAGCTTGGCCGCACCCTTGCGGTGATGCGTATGGGACTTGAAGATGGAACCTGCTCCCTTACGCTGAGCTCTGATCACTCTTCCCATGGCGGGCGGCGGGGGATTGGAGGCGGAGTGAGAGTGGGGAGATTGGGAGAGAACAATGAAAGGAAATGGGGGAATTAGGGTTTTAAGGTGTGGGGAGCGATCTGTGGTTGCCCTAGAACTCCCGGGTAGGTGGTCCTTTCATTTTTGGGCCGGCCCATACCCATATTGATCAACTGGGTCGTCCCAGATTCTTATACTGGGTTACCAATCGGTTGTTATGAGTTTATTGGAGCTTATAAAAGTGAAATTTCTTTCGGTGATTTTAGTAGATGACTTTTTTTAAGACCCCAAACTAATTTAATTAGTTTTATGTAGACATATTCTCAATAGAGTGGAATAGTCAATGGTCAACCGTTTGACCATTGACCAGTCAACGGTTGACTGTTGATCAACCCATTTGGATTTTTTTTTAATGATGTCATATTCTACTGTTTTGATGCCAAAATTTTATTATATTTTATTCTCACTTTGATGCCACTTCTCTAATGAAATGATTGGATGACACTTTTTTAATGCCACTTTTTTTAAACCTTGATGACATTTTTTGTTTACTATAATGTCACGTTGACCATTGATGTCATTTTTTTTTACCGTTAACGACTGATGCCACTTTTTTATGTCAATTTTTTGATGATATTTTTTTACCGTGATGCCATATTTTTTATGATATTTTTTCAAAGTAGTATTTTGATGATATTTTTTTCAAAGTAGTATTTTGATGACATTTTTTTCTTTAATGTGATACAAATTTTTCAAAATGGTGTTTTGATGACATTTTTATAATGTAATTATTTGATGCCACTTTTTAATTAAATCGATTGATGCCACATGTTTTTAATTTAATCAATTGTATATCGATTTATTTTCATCGATTATACTTTCATTCACTAATGACACGTTTGCGATTACTCTTTATTGATGCAATCACTTGTGGTGACATGTTCATTAAATTTTTATTCATGGATGACATTTGTTATTACGCTTCATTAATCACAATTGTTTATGGTGACAATTTTATATAATTGATGACATAAGAGCTTAAAACGTGGAATCAAAATATTGTCACCTTATTGCACATATATAAACACTTATTATAACATGTCATCAACTCAAAAACATGCATCAATTATTGCCTACTGTAAAAAAAAAACTCAAAAATGATTCCTGAAACGGTAAATATATAGATAATGCCGAAGACCATGGAGTAATAAAAAGTAAGACAATACTACGAATCTTACGTAAAAAAGGTGATACAATCCACAATATCACGCTCACAAAAGTACATCACACCAAGTTCTAACCTCACATGTCACAAATCACTTACAAGTTACAACCTCGATTTAAAACCCACAAATTTCTAAATCCCACCATATTTTAAAGTTTAAACCCACAAATGTTGCATCCCCACTACCCCTACACGCTACCCCCCTGACAAAGAAAGTGACAACTTTCAGAATGCAAGGAAAGGAGCACCAAGTCAACACGGCATCACGTGCCACCCAATAGCCAGCTCACACCTCCCAAATCAAAAATGCCAATACAAATTGCAGGGAACGGGGAATTGGGGGGATTTGTATTTTTTTGCAATTTATGTCACTTTCTTTTGTATTTTTTTCCTCCTTTTTGCAATTTATGGGGAAATGGGGAATTGGGGAATTGTGGGGATTTGGATTTTGCAAATTGCAAGGGATTGGGGAGAGGGGAGGTCGAGCTCTTTGGCAACCTCGGAATAGAGCATGGCGGAAGGGGGGCGGAGCTCTTCGGCGACATCGGATGTCGGGGGATAGAGGAGGTCGGAGGTCGGTAGTCGGAGACCCAAAGCATGGGCGAAGAAGAGGCCACACGGCAAGGAAGGAGAGAGAAAGAGAAGGATTATCGAGCTTCGAAAAATCCAGATCCGGTGAGCTCCGAGGGTGGCTCCGGCTTCGTCGATGGGGGAGGGGAGTCGAGTTTGGCCTAGGAAGAGAGCGATGGGAGGGGAGTCGAAAAATCCAGATCCGATGAGCTCCGAGGGCGGTTCCGGATTAGTCGGTGGGGGAGGGGAGTCGAGTTTGGTCTAGGAAGAGAGCGATGGGAGGGGAGTCGAAAAATCCAGATCCGGTGAGCTCCGAGGGCGGCTCCGGCTTCGTCGGCTCCAGATCCGGTGAGCTCCGAGGAAGAAAATGGGAGGAAGGAAGAAAGCAGTACTGCGGCTAAAAAAAAAATTGAGGGGTTGGTTGCGGCTAATAAACAAATTAAGGGGGCTCACTACCTAATCAAATATGGTAAAAGGTCCATTTCAGCAAATTCCCTCAAATTTTTTTTATAGAGACGTTTAACAATGAAAGAGGACCACATGGCGATGATGTTCCCAGGTCACCACGAGTAGGAAGAACACGAGGTGGGATACGCAAGGTCAAGTTTCTTTCTCCCCACGATGTCACACTTTAGGTATACAAAGAAGAAGAAAAATATGCACAAATTCATCAACAAAACTTCAAATTAGTATGTCTTCCCTTTTCTTTCGCGTTCTTCCCTTCCTTGTATCTCATCATTGTCTTCTCTCACCTCTTCAACTCTCTCCTCTGGACTTCAGAAGGAGGAGAATCACCATAGACAAAATCTCCTTTGTGTTTATGGGATGTATATCTCTATAACCTATATTAAGAGGACACGAAGCTCACAGAAAGCCTTAAAAACAAAAAATCATTAAGAAATTAAAAGTGATATTGAAGAAGCATACCAATTGCGATGAATATAAAACGGCAAAATAAGGGCAGCCAAGTAAATCACCCAAGGGCTTATACGACGAAAGTTGTCATAGCTCATTGCTCTTAGCACCAAACTCTCAAGCCAATTGGCGGTGTCTTCTTTTAGACCCATATAACCCACCACGTGCAATATGTAGGCCTTCGCCACCATCTTCGTTGGCAAGTTCCAAAGTAAAGATTCAACTCTAAAATCTCTACATTCAACTCTAAAAATGTTCTTCATTTCTCTCACATATACAACAACTATCCATAAGTGATACAATAAACCTCTCTAAAATTCTCTGGTAAGGATTATATATTAGAAACAAAAAACAAATAAAATGTGTACTTCACATGATTGGAAGGTAGCTCGAGTATAGAGCACAATCCTCTTGAACTTTGATGATCATTAATTATACAAGATATTGACAAAATGATGGCTATGTACACATGCAGTTCTAGTTTTAGAATTATGAATCAAAATTTTATGAAACACAATTCCAATCAGCTGCGGAGACACCAAAAAAATCGAGAGGGAAAAACTATGGGATTTGAACTCAAGAGACCACATAGTTCAAATTCTCACACCATACCAACTATACTAAGCACATTTTATGATTTATTACCCATTTTAACTTTTCTTAACTCTTAAATTATAAAAATTTACTAAAAATACATATATATATTTTTCCTTCCAAGGCCCCGGGGGGTGGGGGGGTAGGTGGCTCGAATCCCCTACTCCCCTCTGGTACTCCCTTCGGTACAACACAAAATTATATCGGGTATAAATAGACATTAAAAAAATATATATATTTTTAGATTCTACACCCTTATATTAATATATTTATAAAATTTTATTATGAAAAATCATGTTTTAAAAAATAATAAAAATTATTTTCCAAAAGAATCGATATTTTAATTATCTATATTTTTAAAACATGAATTTTCATAATAAATTTTCATAAACATATCAATATAAGGGTATAGAATCTATAACATTTTTTTTTCAATCTTTATTTATACCCGAAATAATTTTGTGTTGTACTGTATAAAGCACAGACTATCCAGTATCCCCCTCCATCCTCCTCTACTCCAATGCACCCACTTTTTTTATTTTTTTATTTTTTTTAGAAGAACTAGTGCACCCACTTATGTAACTTACAAGTAGGAGATTCACTTCAAATAGTAATCTTAAGAACAACATCTCCTCTTAGTTCATAGGATTAATGTCTTCATAGCCTACAACGTTCAATATGTGCAACTACTGTCTACTCTGACTGCAATTGTTCATGTCTATATTAAGTGATTCAAATATTACATCTCTTATTCTACCAAAGTTTTTGAGGCAATTCATTTTTAGTATTTTGTATTTTTCGTATTATATATGTAATATATTTTCAGATTTATTGTTTCATTATGATAAATAATTTGGCTTAAATAAAAACTAAAATACTCCATCACATCATGGCAAAGACATCATCGTATTTTCTTGTTTTTCAAATATATTTTATTAACCATCCCACTTATTCTATTATTATTATATTAGATATTACAATTTTTTTTAGAAAATACTGAATTAATGTTGTAAATTTTCGATATATAAGTCGTGTTATATTCTAATTTATGTCGAGACTATTATTTTTTGATTTTGAAGCCATGATAGCGTGCATTTAGGTAGGCATAATAGGTTGCATTTAGCTTAGTTAAGATGCATATCATGCATGATTTAAGTAGAATTTGCATATTTGCTCTCTATGTTGGTGGAGTCGGAATCTACATGCTTTTATTGATTATTTGAGATAACTGTGGATCCGAGGAGGAGACATGGGTTGATAACGCATTAGATGAGAATGTCTAGTTGATCGGAGAAGCTTACATGAAGATCTCAAGAGGTCCTGAGAAGAAGAAGCGAATCTAAACGAAGAACAAGTCTGCAGAAGTTGTCGCCAGACATGCTGAACTTGTTTTGTACTTTCTGGAGGCCTCGGTTGTCCGATTGACTATTATGACCATGTGTTGGAAAGCTCTTTCAAAGAGCTACAACTTTCATGTTGACAAAAAGAGCAAATTGGAAACAGATTTTCCGTGAAAAGGCCTCTGGCTGCGGCCGCAGCAAGCATGCCGCGGCCGCCGCCAATCAATTTGCAACAGGGTACAAAGAAACAGTGTGCGGCGGGCGCAGCATAGATGCTGCGCCCGCAGCATTGGTCGTCTGCGTTAATTCGCAGAGTTTCATTTAATTAAAACCCTAGATGTTCTTATTTTGTTTGATGGCCGACTTGGGTGTTATAAGGCCGACTTTTAGTTATTTTTCCAACACTTCTATTCTATTCCACGTTCCATCAGACAATTAGAGAGAGAGCGATGTTCGCCATGGGCGGCTAAACTCTCTTCGTTCTACTTGCAATTTGAAGCTTTATTTGGATTGATTGTGAGTTTCTGAATCTTGTTCCTTATTTCCTATATTTGAATGTTTCAACTTCTTTGTGCTTGATTGCTCATTGTTTTATTCTATCTAGCTCGCGCAACTAGTTAGAATCAATTCAATTGCTAAGGTTTTGTAAATTCCTGGTTGTAAACCTTAACCTAAGTGGCAAACTTGTTCCTTTAGGGCTGGTTGAACTAATTGAATGAGTAGGAAGTTGGATGTGTTGTTAAATCCCTCTTTAGGGACTGCAAATACCTTGGTTAATCTCTGAACTTAAAGCTATCAATTGGGTTAAATCCTTCTTTAGGGACTGTTTGATTGATAAGGGTTTCTAGGACTGGTTGGACTAGTAACTATATTAGGTTGGGACAAGGGCATTCATAGGAAGACTAAAAGGACAAGAGGAAGTTACAATATCAATTCAACCAAATAAAGTGGATAGTTGTAGGTAGAGCGATCTTCTCTAAATTGTTTTGCATCAATCTGTTTATAGTTTATTTTGTTTTCTTTCTTATTTCAATCAACCAAAACCCCCCCTTTCTACTAATTGGTAAATACACTTTGCTGAGAAATACTTGATTCTCTGTGGGATCGACCTCTTACTTACTTGAGTTATTTTAATTAGTTTTATCAATTAAAATTATATGATGAAATTGAGCTGGATTGTTTTTGGTAAATAGGTTAACTAGTCTTAGTGTCTTACTATCTTTGTCTACATAGTTTGTTGATAAATTTATTTTATTTTACAAATTTAAAACTAATATAAAACAAAATAAAAGTATTTTTTTTTTATTATTCTAGCTTTTTAGTTGGGATATAAATACGTATGTTTTTTTTTAGATATGAAATTGTTTTGAAAAATAGAATTACTCACAATAACTCTTGTTTTACTTCTTACATTCACCAATATATTTAAGAGAAAATTTGCGCCGAAGGCGCAAATTTTCTCCCCAATTTAGCTATTGTCCCCCAACTCCGTCATATTGGGCTTTTGTCCACGTAAATTTTTTTGGACAAAATTGCCCCCCCGTATATAAGGGTTTTTGCTGGAAACCGCCTTCTCTCTCCTCACTCTGTTTGTCTCTTGGCTTCTCTCGGACGATTCGCTCTCTTTTCTCCATCCTCTCCCAAGCGACTTTTGCGGTTGAAACCGACGATTCTTCTTCGATTCTGCTCCAATGTCAGAGAACAAAGTCGCCGGCGACCTCGAGGGACCTGCTGTTGGTGCAATCGAGCATAAACATTCAAGCGATCCTTCAAATGGCGGTGTGTTATCTGTGTTTTTAATTTTGTACTTGTTTTGAAGTTGAAACTGACATTTCTTTTCAATTTTTGTCGATTTTTAGAGAACAAGGACTCCGATGAGAGGGAAGGAGTTGATGTTGCCGCGGTTGACAGCAAAACTGGAAGTGATTCCGCACATGACGGTTTGTATTCTGTGTTTATGTCGTTTATGCATGTTTGTCATTTTTCCCCCCTTATTACTATGTTTGATATCGAATGGATCTGATTTGCAGTGAAGAAAAGCTCATCTGAGAAGGTTCCTTCAATTGAAGGTAGCAGTTCATCCAATTCTTCAAGCAGAGGTGTGTCGTTTTTGTTCTAAAGTTTTGTATTTATGCTTTTCCAGGCCTTTGTTGTGTTTTGGTATGAAATGTATACATGCATGTGGTACTTTGTCTTTGATTTTAGCATAAATGCATATTTCAGCATAATATGTAAAAGACCTATTTCAGCAGTTGTCTCTATTCATGCTGAAACGGTTGTTGTGTATTCTTTGTCTGTGTTTTTTAGATGTTAATGCCTCTGCAAGTGATCTTCAAGAATATAAATGTCAATTCGATGTGAGTATATTTTTTTTCCATACCTTATCCCCATGTGTGTGTGTTTTTATGTTTATTCATGTTTATGAATGTGTGTTTTTAACAGAGATTGCAGTATTGCATTCCTGTGAAGGATAGATTTTGTGCAAAATCCAATGTTTACTGCGCCCCAGATGTCTGTGATGTTATAGAGGAACATCTGTCCAAATCTGATTTTGAGTTGCTGAGGAGAAGCTGCTTTGGATGGGTCTTTGTTCAAAGAGATAAGATGAAACTTAATTTTCAGTTGATTCATCAAATGATGCTCACTACTAGAATACTGCAATTAGACATCATATGATTTAAGTCTGTCAAAAAAACAACAGATGTTAAATTCATCTATTACATCAATATTTTTTTTGTGATGTTTTAAAAAGTTTACACAACGGTCAAATATTTTGACAGATGTAAAATTATTGGTTCTGAAAAAAATTAAAATGAGCGCGGGTTTAAATTTTCAAAGTTAAAATGAGCGGAATTGAAATACATGGAGGGGTTTCAAAATTTGGGGGAAATATTAACACTTAACAAAATCCCCCCTCTGTCCACATTCACTCTCCTCTCCCGACTACAGTATTTCTCAAAATCCTCTCTTCTCTCACCATTTCTCCCGGAAGTCCGCCTCTGCCCCCGTCGCCGCCATCACCGCCGCCACCTCTCATCTCTCTCCCTACTTCAATCTTCAACTACTCCTCCTCCTCTCACAGATCTAAGATCTCCTCAACCGTCACAGATCTGAGATCCCCTCAAAACCCTCGCCACCATTCTAGTCAGAGCACCGCCTCCTCCTCCATCGTCGAGGTCTTCTCCATCACCAGATCTGATAGAGAAGGTGACTCCACCATGACTCCGCTGGCGCCGTGACTTCGTTAGGCTAAATTGCTGCTCATTTGCGGTCAGATCTCCGACATCTTCAACAGAAGTAGATCTCGACCACCATCGACATAAGCGGATCTCAATCACCTTTCTCATATCTCTGACGTTTCCATATTGTCCGGTAATCTCTTCAAACTATTTTCATTTCGTTAGGGTTTGATTTCGAGGGCCATTGAAGTTTGTTTAGGGTTTGATTTTGTGGATTCCAGTAACCTACCAGGTCAATTTGATTTGTTTGGTTATTTCATTTGGTTTATTGAGTTTATTTTGCCCAAAATTATAAACCCTAATCTGTTAACAAATTAAGGGTTTATTTGTTGTGTTTTCCCTTTTTCGGGGGGTTCATATAGCCGGCCAGGTCTTTTGTTTTTCGAATCAAAACACAAAATTTGTCTTCTCATTTTGAATCATGCCACTATATTGATATGCCTTTTCAGAATTAAATCTAATTGATGCAATCAAACCCTTGGATTGCAACCTTTTGTGTTTTCCCCTCTATATTGCTATAATCAGTGACATTGGCTTTCCGCCTTTGACCAATGGACCGTAGAAATGAATCATCAAGAGCTGACACAATGTTGAATGATGACGAAATTGTTAGAAAATGGAAACCATGGGTTTGGTGCATCATTAATTTGCCTATTTTAGTCCAAGTTAGAGCCTGGGGATTACTTTCCCTCTTTATGACTTGACGAAAGTGTGAAGCTGGATTTTGTTTAGTGTTACATAAACTAATCATATCACAAAGTCTTATTTCTAACTTTTTATGCTTAGCTTGTTTAATCACTTGTTGTGCTGCTCAAACTAAGTCTAATTTTCCTCAGGCTATGTACATGCCTTTCTCAATGTGATATGGATCAGCAGCCAACTAATGATCTGATCTATATGTCAATTCCTTGTACTTTGAATTATGATTTGCTTTCTAATGTATCATTGCCTTTGCGTGCTTACCTATCTCTCCTCCCTATGTGCACTAGCAGGAAAAGAGGAGCAATAAACACTAGCGACCACCTTCAATGATGAGATTGGGATTACTGGTGCTATCATGACAAAGTTATGGAGCAGCTCTTACGGTTAATGAGGTATTACTCACATGTCACTTGAAGACATAATTCTCAATTCACGAGTACATTATATGATTTTGTGGCCATTCTCATAAATGGAAAGAATAGTATTATCCCTTACAGCATGTTCAGTTTTATCCTTCATTCCATGTTCAATTTTATCCTTCATAACTTTATTATCACTGATATCATGATCATAGATGCCTTTGAGACTCCTAAGTGTCTCCCAATTTTGTATCTTTCTCGATTATGTTAAATGTCTCTAGTTTTTTTTTATCTTTCTCGATTATGTTCCGTTATGTATATTATCACCTAACTAAATAGGCCTTTTATTTCTTATTTTATTAAGGTTTCTAGGATCCTAGTTGTGTGTACTAAATCAGTTTGGTTGGCAATTAAGATAAAAGACAATGACCTAAGTACCTAACTTGTGTTCTGACTATATAGACACTCCAAGAAGAGGCTGAAGATCTACAATAGAAGATAATGAGTGCAAAATTTTACTTTAATGACGTCCTTAAGCAGACTTGCACTGTTGCACACATGAGCTCTATATGTTGTGTTCTTGGTACGATTCCAGCAGCCAGTTTAAATTAGTACTCCGTATCTTTCAGCTAGGTGGTAACATTCCTATTCTCAATTTAGTTTTCCACAACACAAGATTTGAGGTTAATTCTAATGTCCCCCTTTGATTCCATTACTAATAAGATTGAAATGTAAAATACAAAAAGCAAAGTCCGATTAACTAAAAATACTTGAAGCTAATGGAATCAGTGATAGAATCCATGCCTCCGGGTATTTTTTTTTCTTAAGATTTCTGTATCTTATTAATAGCCTTGAATGCAGTCATCTACTACTTTGTTTGATCCTCTTAATTCTTTCTTTCTAATTTCTTCCCTTTACCAAATATCTGTTGGTTTGCTTCTTTTGCAGATTTGTGTTGTATTCTATTGCTGAAGCCATCAAAGATTGAAGCCTCAATGGACCGGTCCTGAATGCCTGATTGCTTAAGCACATTTGACAACTTCAAGTTGATTACCTGCTCAATGGATCGGTCTTGAATTTCTGATTGCTGAATTCCAGATCTCTATAGAAAGACAGCCTACTTTATCCTCATTACATCCCCATTTTAAGTTCATATAAAATTGATGATCTCCTGGTAAACAAGGCAATATATTCTTCTCTTTATGAAGCAATCATCTATGCTCATTTATTCTATTATATTATTACCATTTGGTATTCGTGGGTTGACATTGTTGTGGTAATTCGTCTGTTTTAAGCTTTAGCATAAGGTGTCATTTTCTTAAATCTGCATGATTATATGAATTTTCTAGTTGACATATGTGTACTGAAAGGAGGAGTTCCAGCTTTTGGTTATCCATTTATGTGCTCATTACTTATAAAGTTATAAGTAATGAGTTTAGAGTGTACTAAAAAAAATTCATTATATAATATAGTTTAGCTTGTTAATTAGTTAGCCAAGTACTTAATTCCTCTAATAATGGTACTTGATCTGATATTGCCGCTGGTGAGTTATCCCCTTCGATTTTATTTATATATAATTTTATCCGGGCAGCTGCAGTGACATGTATCGGATTATAGTTCTTATCTAGTACATGAGTTCATTGATATTGTGTTTATGTTTGTTAAAGATGAACTCCATTTGCTCGTCTTTGGACATATCATTCGTTATTAGTTATTTAGGATACATGAATCTTTCTTGTGTAGAGATTGTTGCATTGCACCTTTCCCAGGTTTCATCAGCTTGTGGATTTTGACCATGGGAAACGAAGTTGTCGTAGACGTCTTGCATGCTACAATGAGTGGAGAAGGAAATCGTCCCCATGATCTTAACTGTCTACTCGATTGGGATGGTCGTCACCATATATTCACCGATGTTTTGTTCCATTAGATTTTCTCATTTGCCTTGCTGAGATTTGGTATATACACTGGTTGGTTGCTTCAGAATAACATGCTTTCTCCGCCTCTTGATTTAAAAGTACCCCATCATTTGTGAAAGTGTATCTTTTAAGTACCTATCCTTTGTAAATGTTGATTTCACGTTTATCTTAATGTATATGTTCATTAGAGTATCAATCATTTGCAAAATCTTATTTTATGAGCAAAGTGTGTTGTGTATCTAATGAAAAAAACATCAGATTATTGATGAAAAGTGTTGTACCTTATTAGCTATGAAACTGAACCATTATATAAAATGGATATTAGTATCATTATAGACATCGTCTAAATAATCTAATTCAATGTGTAACATATATTTTTGCATCACAATGTTAATATAAATTGATATATATTGCTAACAACATCTTTATAGAAATTTAAAATGATGTCCATATCATATTAACACATCAGTTATGTACATATTTCATGTGATCGATTGTTTTAAAACAATAAAAAAATCATAATATATATATGTTAAATTAATTTACACAAAATCAATATAATTAAAAAGATGTTTATTTTGTTTTAATACATTGATTATTTTAAAAATAGTGATGTCTAGGGTGGGTGTGAAAATTTTCAAAAGCTTATAAATAAAAAATAACGAGGCTTTAACAACAATTAAACATGTCAAAAATAAATTTGAAGGGTTGATGTATATCTATATTCAAAATAAAATAGATTTCTTAACCAAGAAAAGACATCAGCTTAAAACCGATGTGAAAAAGTTGATCTTTTACTACACGCACAAAGAGATCGGAATTTTTTTTGAAAGACATCGGTTCACAACAGATTTCTAATTGCGTTTTTCTAGTAGTGGCTACGTTTGATTAAGAGTGATAAGCTGCATGAATTGTGGTTCAAGGTTGATGGTCTAGTTGCTCGTTTCTCTCTGGTAGAGTTTCATGCAATTACAGGGCTTCCTGTCATTGATACTAAAGTTAAACCGCCTGCGAAATTTGAATGGTCTCATTTTCTGGGGCGGGAGCAGTCAAAGTGTACCTATGATGAGTTGTTGGAGGCATTTAAAACATGTAGAAAATCGTCTACAAAGAAGCTTCAGATGACAAAGCTGTTGATTATCGAGAAAATGTTATTGTTCAAGCGGTCTAAAAGTGTTAAGAAAGATCATGCTGCTCTTGTATGCAATCCAGCGAAATGTGAACTGTATCCATGGGGGAGGTTGTCTTATTCTTTGGTTGTGAAGTATTTAAAGAAGGTCCTGGATTGCGATCGATCTGATCCGAGACCATCATATGAATTGTTTGGATATATTTATGCTTTTCAGGTAATTTAAGTCCATGCATATATGTTTCAGCATCTGCTTGTTTGGTTATATTTGTAGGCTTGGATATTGGAGGCTTTCCCGGTGATTTCTGATAAGTTCCTTTGCGATTTCAAAGTTCGTGTGGGTGATCCATATTCTCTTCGGTGGGAGTGTAAGTTACAACATACTTACATTGAAGCGCAAGAGTTGTTTGATGGCGATGTGGTATTATTCTTGTCTCAGATCTATCTTCATACACTCTTCTTTTTTTATTAATTTCATTTTTATAATTTCAGTTGTCTTATTGTGTGTTAATATTATTGGTTGTTTAGGCACCCATGTTCCCAACCTTTGGGGAGTTTGCAAGGTCCCCAGGAATGGTATTTGAAGATGAAGTTGCTCACCCCATTCTTGATCACATGACTGAACCTGTATTTTCCCAACCTGAGGCAGATAAGTTGTATGATTGTTGGAGACTTAGGACAAGAGCATACTGGAGACGGTTCAATTGCTATGCAGATGGTGATTTATCATTGGATATACCTTCTGCTGAAACCCAAGGTGAAGAACAACAAGAAGTGAATGAAGAGTCGGGTGGCAAGGAAAGTGGAGGTGCCGCAGGTTCGAAGAAGCGAAAGACTGTGAGTAAAGCGCCGCCATTGGTGAAGAAACAGAAGATTGAAACAAGCAAACCTACGCCAACGCGGAGAGGTCGGTCTGCTGGTTTAGTTTCAACAAAACAAGTTGATGAAATTGGTTCTATTAGAAAAAAGAAGATAAGGGGTAAGAAGATGTCAGCTGCAAAGAAACCACCAGCTGTTGAAGATGCAATTGCGAAACCTAGGTTTGTATTTCGTAAGAGAGGTAAATCTGTTTCTGAAGATTCCAGTGATTTGTTTATGCCAATTGAAGTTGCATGTCCATCCTTTCATCGAGTTGCTGAAACTGCATTGAGGCCGGCCATCGAAGCTGCACCTGCAAAGGAATCTTTATTATTTAAGGGTGGGAACGATGATGCTAATGACAAGTAGCAGAGGGCCCCCAAGGGGGTGTGGCTCAAGGAGGGGACGATGCAATGAATGTTGAAACTGATGAGTACATAAACAATGAAGGCACTGAGAACGTTGCCAGAGATGATCACTTGGAAGGAGCGGGGAAGAATGCGGATGGCGCTCAGACTGATGATTTCAGCAAACAAGGGGGACATCCTAGCTGGTTGAAAGAAATACAGATGAGGTTAGATAAGCTTGAAGAGTTGCCTCAAAGAGTCTCTGATTTAGCTGCGAGGGTGGAGATGCTTGAGGAACGTTTGTCAGGATGTTTAAAGTTGGTGAATGTTGTTGATAATCTGCTGAAGAAGGTAGATTCCTTAGAAAATAAGTTAACAATGCAAGAGTCAATGCAGTTTAAGACCCAGTCATCCAATGCTGCAACTTGTGATCCAGCAATTTCAAAGGCTGTGAAGGAGGTGTTGGATGAATTCGGGAAGAGGTACCTACTGAGATTCTAGGTCAACCAATTGGTACCAATGTTTCAGCATCTGTTAATGAGATCATTCCTGTTACCCTTGTTGAAGGGCAGAGGTCATTAGACTCATCTTCAGGGCATGTATATGCGGTTGACTTAGGGCGCGACTCTGATTTCGAGTTGAAGGGTGGGGATCTGTGCTTAGATGATGGAGGTTCTGTTGGGGTGAGGAAGGTGGTTGGTGGTCCTGAAGTCAAGGCAGCTGGAATTGAAGTTGTTGAAACAAAGGTTGCTGAAAGTATGGTTGCTGAAACGAAGGTTGCTGAAAATGAAGTTGCTGAAACCAACGTTAATGCTGAAGCAGCATCACCTCATGGGCAACTAGACAAAGATGCTGAAATGGGTGATGCTGAAGCAACAAAAGATGCTGCAAGCAAAGATGCTGCTGGTGACTTAATGACCCCACCCCCTGGAAAAACAATACATTTAAGTGATGGTGAAAGTGACGATGAAGACTTGGTGAAGAAGCCATGCATTCAGTGGGATACAATTTCCAAAGACCCTAAATGTGTTGAAGAAATTGAAAACTTCAGGCGTTCAAAGCGTCTTCCAAAAGCAAGTAGTTTTCTGGTGAGCCCGTTTGTTGCTGAAAAGTTAAGGATCCCAAAGCATGTTGAAAAAAAATCATTGCTCAGCAAGGTTGACCATGACTTCATGTATCAATGTGTTAAAAGCTCAAGGTATGTCCATCTTAAATTTCCATGTGTGTTTTCGAGTGCTCTAGCAATATATATATATATATATATATATATATATATATATATATATATATATATATATATATATATATATATATATATATATATATATTTCGAGTGCTCTGACCCGATTTTTAAATCTTGTAATAATATGCGCAGGGATTTTTCAGTACTTTTAATGGGATCCAGAAAAGAGAAGTCATTTTTTAAGAGCATTGTTAAGAAGGATGGTTGGCTTGACATAGATGTAAGTATGCTGAAACTGTTTTTCTTTACAGCATCCTTTTTCGGGTAAATGTAACTATGTATGTATTTTTGTTTATATGAATTTCAGCACCTTACACTGTTTACTGTTTCAGCACCTTGAAGCTGGACTGGTTCACATGAGGAAGAGAGTCAGTGAAGATCCTAGCAGTTTTGAAGGCATTGTCGTGATGGATCCTATTTTTCATCAAAAATATCTTCCAGAATGCACGTCATCTTACGAAGAAACAACACCTGTTGAAAATTTCACTGCTAGCTACTTCCTGGGCTTATATCCTAGTGATTATCCCAAGAGTTGGGAGTCTGCAAAACTGGTCTACACCCCTTTCAACATAGACAATGAGCACTGGATTGCATTGGAGATAAATCTTGCTGAAAAGGTTATAAATGCATATGACTTCAACCACTACATTGTGTCTGCTGAAAAGCTTGTTGATTATCTGCGCGGGATGGCTGAGTGGTTGCCAATTCACTTGGATAAGACTGGTGTGATCCCAAATTTTCAACCGTCTACATTCCACATTAACAAGGTCCCCGATCTAGTGCACGATACAACGGGGTATGGAAACCTACATTTACAATGTCTTTAAAGCCTTATAGAAGCATTATGTTGTTGTGCTTGTTATCAATATGTTTTGTTTCATTTTTTGCAGCGCATCTTGTGGGGTCTTTGTACTGAAAGCAATCGAGGCGCTGGTGTTCGGGGGAGATGTCAGGAAGTTTACCAATGAAAGAATCTTTCGATACCGAGAACTTATGGTCTCAGACTTGATTCAAGAGAAATGGAGCTTTAAATTCTAGTTAATAGCATCTTGTGTGTAACACCGTCTATCAGATTTAGGGATTTCAAGACATTCTAACGTAGCTGTGGTTTAGATGTATTTCCGTGGGATATTCTGGACAACTGTTGGTATTTTGTATAATTTTGGATGCGTTTTCAATGGCACTCTTTGAAGCCATTGGAATTGACATTTTATCTAATGTTTTAATGTAAATTATGTGTGCATTTCTGGTTCAGCATTGTTTTCTGCTAGTTTGTTTCAGCAAATGCTCCAGCAAGGATTTCAGCAAAATAATTCACCATATCTGTGTTGCTGAAACAGTGTATAAGTCAACCAAAAATCAGAAATATAATCTTTAAAGAGGGTACTTATTGCGTCTGTCAAGGTGCCATAGTTGTTCAAGTTATATTTTCAGCATTTTCCGCCAGGACATTTGTTTTCAGCACATTTTTCATGCTGAAACAGAGATGATTGCCTAGAACAAAGCTTAAGCATAGCAATAAATGGTAAACATAATGAACTAAAAACAATATGATATAGCAAAGCAATGACACAGAGTACAACTGATTAAAAAAAACACAAAGCATCTCGTAAAATTCATATCAAATTGCTGAAACGGTGTAAAATTGAACTAAAAATTAAAATCACCACATTTTTCTGTAGCCAGCTTCATTGGTGTTGAGCTTTTGAACTCTTCCCGTGCTCACTTTGAAGCCATTCCTTACTGTATTTTGCTCTTCTCACAAACTCTCCCTTGGAAAGTTTCCTTTTCTGAGGAGGTCGACCACACCTCTTCCTTACATTGGGGGGTAACACTTAATCTGTTTAATATATCCAGGAAGGTTTATTTCATCATCAGGGAGGACTGGATATATGGGTTCAGCATGTGCTAAAATCCAAGCTTCATTTGTGTAGAAACCAGCAACAAAATCTGCAACATCAAGCCTTTTAGACACTATCGCCGACAGAGCATGTACGCACGGGATTTTTTGAATGTCAAACACCCTACAGGTGCATTGTTTTGCTGAAAGATCAACAACAGTCCCCGTACCTTCTCCAGTAACCTCAAATACAGACTCACTCAAGTGCTTTACAGTGTATGCACCGACATCCTTTTGCAATTCCTGGATCATTTTCATTATTGCAGGGGCGACTCTCTGTGTATTCAGTGTTGCAGACTTCCTTCTATCTTGAGACCACTCTGTGAACTTATCTCTAAAAAACTCCAACAGTGCAACAATGGGCAAATTTTTTTTACCACTCAAAACTGAGTTTAAGCTTTCAGCGTTGTTGGATGTCATCATGTTATACCGATTACCCTTAGCATGCGCTCTTGCCCACCTCTCCAGCCCCGCGGATATCAAATATGTTGCTAGGCTTGGGCATTCTTCTTTTATACGGTCAAATTGGTGTGCAAAATCACCAACAGTGTAGGTTTCAGCAGCCTGTTGGAACATGTCTGCAAGATGCCTTTTCTTGAAAGTTGCTTGGATGTTCTGCTTCAAATGCCACATGCATACGCAATGGGTAGCATTAGGGTATATCTTTTTGATGGCCTTAGAAATGCTGGAATGCCTATCAGAAACAAACACCAAATCATCTGTAGGTTGTATAACTTTACTGAGTTGCTGGAAAAACCACTCCCAAGATGCATTATTTTCTGTGTCAACAATCCCAATAGCAAGCGGGTATAATTTCATATTTGCATCTTGTGTAACTGCTCCAAGCAATGTACCCTTATATTCCCCCATGTTAAGAATGTGCCATCTACTACAACAACCTGCAAATAAGACGGGAACAATTTAAATACCGAAATCACCATAATTTTGCTAAATTATAAATTATTATGTACATATACATACCTTTTTTAAGATGGGAAATGCTCTAATGGATTGTCCATAAGACAGGAATAAGTATTCGAACCTTTCATCACTGTCTGTTTTAATGAGAGCTACTGTTCCTGGATTTTTCTCCATAAGAATGTGACAATATGACGGCAAGGCAGCAAAATTTGATTCCGGCAACCCTTTTTCCCTCACTTGAGCTATTCGTGCTGACTTCCATGCCTTCCAATAAGTAATTGAGATCTTGTGGTCTGTTCTCATCTTATCAATAATTTGTTTTGGGGTGTATCCACTGTTGAAAACACAGAAATCAGTAACAATAAATATAGTGCTGAAATGAAAGCTGAAACTAAAATGCTGAAAACTAACTGCTGAAACAGTATACACCTTGACTGTATGAGGCCTGCAATAACATTGGATGGTGCATGCCTGGAGTGTCTTGTTCTTGTATCCCATGTGCATGTGTGTATATCTCTATACAATATCACCTCATGACAAATAGCTGAAATTCTCTTTGTATGCAATCTCCAACCACAATTTCTGTCTATGCATGCTGCTCTATAATATTTTGGTGTTGATTTTTTAACCTCAAATCCAAATATGTCTGTCATAGACATAATGTATAGAGCATCCTTTACTGCCTGTCTAGATTCAAATGTTTTTCCAACATACATAACCCTTGGGCATTGAGTGACACGGTTGACAATACTGTCCGTGATAGAGCTTCCAGCACCCCTTTCATCAACTGTGTTCCCTTTTCTATTCATCATTTCATAGTGCTCATTCCAATACCCATCATTGGAGTTATTTGAAAATGAATCACTGTTTTCAGCATTAGAGGAATATGAAAATCTGTCAGCATCCATATCGTCTTGTGGCACATCCTGATTCTCATAAAAAATAGAGACATTTTCTATTATATCCAAATTGGTGCTATATCTCTCATCAGTTTCAGGAAGCTCAACAGTTTCAGCAGTAAATTGAAACTCATGGCCAACAATATCCAATGGCAAGGTGTTTGTGACACACAACTCTACAGAAAAATTCACTCCATCCAGCTTACTCAACAATAAGAATTCTTTTAAATCAGCATCAGAATCTACCTTAAGTGGTGCTCTCAATGTCTTGAAGGGGTGCAAATGGCTGAATTCCAATTCAACTGATTCATCAACATTGATTCTGCTGCAAACCTTGTCCCTCAAGGCTAATAAAGTGATTGTATCCTCTAGCACAAAAGCCTTTGAAGTAATGTTTCCATCGAACAGTAATCCTGTTTCAGCAACTCTCCACTTTCCCCCATACACAACAGTTACAATGTTTGATGACATTTCTACCCTCCTGCAATTGATTGTTTGACAGTATTAAAGTAATTGAAATATAATTGGAATGCATTTCCGCAAAAACGAACATATACCTGCAAAAACACTAAAAAACAGAGCTGTTGGAAACAACTAAAAAACAGATAATGTTATTCCACAGTTTCAGCAATCGAAAACGATAGTTTCATTCCACATGCTAATGTTATATAGAAAATCGAAACATATACTTGCAAAAACACTTTTACTAGCAATTAAAAAAACGGTATTCTGTTAGTTTCAGCAGATCTCGTAGAAACAATATAAACGATCACAACAGAAAGTGTTGAACTATAATAAATTGATAGAAAGTATTGATCTATAAGAGATCACAACAGAAACAATATAAACGATCATAACAGATCAGACCAGATCTGTTGGAACGTTACTTGTAGCAGAAAAATCGAAAATCCGTGTTTCAGCAAACCGAAAATCTGTAATCAATTAATAGCATAATCAAAATTTCGACTCTGATTGCTGAAGAATAGTCCAAAATTACAGGAAAAAACGAGCGACCACGCTTACCTTCTGCTGTGATCGCTTACTTTGTCGATATGCTTAGGTAGTAGAAGCAATTCAGCAATTAACAACAGCAATTCAACGTTACTTTCTCGATCGATGAATTTACAACAGCTAGGATGAAGAGGAGAATGCGTGTGTGGCAAGGTTTTCTGTGTGTTTCGGTTTCAGCATGACGAAAAATTCGGTGGACAAATCCCAAATACGGAGAGGGTGGGAGACGGATTCCTAATATAGCCTAATTTCGTGGCCTAATGATGATAATCCAAATTAAGTTTATTTTTGTTGTTGTATACAGTCGTACATTAATACACAATATTGCATTATATTGTAATAATATAATTATAATTATAATACAATGTGTATATAAGTCATAGTGTGTGTATTATAACTTATAAGTAATGATTAATGATAATCCAAAATTCCAAATAGACCGTATGTTTTGGTAAATAAATTGGAAATTTGAAAAACAGTGCAATTGGCGCTGCTTCAGTTCGAGTTACATCTCCGTGTCCGCTTCCACATCCTCTCTTCCTGATTTGCTCATCGAGGAGAAAACCAGTCCTCATCCACCGCCATTTCTCAATCTGTAGCCTGCGTATCACAAATTCAGGTTCGATTGCACGGTTCCTCCATAACTTTTCATAATCGCCTTTGCAATTTTGGTGAAGTTACTTCCGCTCCAGAAGTGGCTTGAATTGCAGAACTAGGAAGCATCGCATCTGAAATGGAGCCAATTACGGTACTGGAAAACCCTAGTCTACTTCAATTTACGTGTCTTTGCTCTCCACACGATTATTGGTTACAATAATGTTCTTTTGCTTTTTAGGGTAAGCCCGTTGATGTAGCGGGCAAGGAGGATTCAGAGGGTTTTGGTCCTAGAACGAGAGGTATACACCACAGATCTAGTGAAATATCAGTCCGTTTGCAGTATGTGAATTGATTTCTGTTTGCTGATTTCGTTGTTTCTATCAACAGTTTTGAAGAGTAAACTCAGGATTTATTCGGACTCTGAGAAAATTTCTACTTCTGGCCCTAAGACTGTCAGCGTTAAAGGCTTGTAAGTATACATTTTTGCTCTGTATGTTTCCATTTCAATCTTTTTGACGTTTTGTCTTTCGTAAGAATGTAACTACTGTTGTATTTGTATATTGAAGTGGTTTTGGATGTAATGATGGTATATTAGATGCTAAAGACCATCTTGCAATCAAGTAGTCACTTATGTTGATAGGGTAGTTATGCAAGTTATGCTCAAGCTTCCTGCATTGTCAATCCAAAATGTTCAGGAGTTCTAAAAACAAAAGGTTATGGATGTGAAGCTGTTGGATGTTTTGTCAACAAAATTTTGGCTATCCTGGGACTTTGCCCTTCAAGCGTTAGGACTTACTAATTATTATGTGAGTAGACAACCATAGATCTGATCATTAGGGTAGTTTGGGGAAGACATTGCCTGGAACTAATTTCTTTAAGGGCGTTGACCTGACTGGTTCTTGAATATGCATCCAGGTTCTTCTGTTTGCACACCAGTGATCCTTGCTTATTGGCTTAGGGAAAGGTCTAAGCAAAATGGTTGCCTTTAGCCCTTTACTGTGTAAACTTTGCAGTTTTCTTCCCTTTTGTTCTTTATATAGTGATCTTAACTTCAGAATCAGTCCTCTGAATCTAACATTATCTTCCAGTGGTCACTAGACCTATGGAAGTTCCGATAGATACAAATGTAGTCTCCTTTATGAAGATCATGTTTTATTTCTGAAAAGGCTCATTGCATCTCTTCCTTGTAGAAGGAAATCCACTGTATTGAAGAAAACAACAAGGGAGTTAAAAGATAACAACTCAAAGGTAGTACAATATCTTACTAACTTCACTGATACCTTTTTCTTTAGCTATTTTATGTCAGTAAACCCACTAGTTTCTTTGTTTCCCTTTGTTGATTTGAAGGGTCCTACTATTGAGCCCAATGGAAAGAAGCTTGATACTTCGAGTATGATCTTCATGATACTAGTTTTACATATTACAGTTGATGTCTTACAGATATGATCCCTAACACTTCTTGTTTTAGTGAAATTGCATGTTGGGAGGAAAGCATTGGCTGATCTAAGTAATGTTGCAAGAACCTCTATTGTCAATCTACATGGTGGCTCACAGCTAGTGTAAGTACATATTCCAACCAAGATTGTGCATTTATTTGTTTTGAAACAAATGCTAGTGGCTTCCGTTAAATGAAAGTAACAATTTTGTGACTTGTGTTAGCATGCTTGCATGTAATTATTACTTTATTTATAGGTTATGCTATAGGCTTTTACAGATAGGCTTTTACAGCTTTTATAGGTATTACTTTTCCTGCACCATTGTTACATTTTAGCTTTTCTTACAAGCTTTCTAGACTACTCTCTCTCTATATTCTGTAACCTTATCTCATAAATATTAGAACAGATTTTTCTCTTCTCCAACCTTCTCTTTTACTTTCATGGTATCAGAGCTTTTAGGTATCCATTACCCTAAATTTTTTAACTGGAGTTTCAGCCTTCATTGCTGAAATTTTCCATCTCTTCCTTTCTTCCAGCCTTCATTGCTGGAAATTTCATCTCAAATTTCAGCCTTCATTGCTGAAAAATCATGTCTTTGAACAAGGAAATTTCAGTCTCTAGTACTGTTCCTTTTAAGAATGAACTTCAAAGCCTTAATTCCTCTTTTCGTTTCAACGGAAAGAACTATCTGCTTTGGTCTCAAACAGTAAGGACTTACCTCAAGGGTAAGGGAAAGGGGGATCATCTAACAAACATTCCCCCTGGGGAAGATGATCCAACTTTCAAAAGTTGGGATGAAGCTGACTCAATGGTTATGTCATGGCTGTGGGAATCCATGGAGCCCAACATTAGCTTGACATGCATGTTTCTTAGCTCATCCAAAGAAATTTGGGAGTTTCTGAAACGATCTTATTCGAAAGCAAAAGATGATGCCCTCATCTATGAGATTCAAGTCAAAGCTGCTAGTACTAAGCAAGGAGATCTCTCTGCAAGTGAATATGTCTCTGTACTGCAAACTTGCTGGCAGGAGCTAGACCAATACCAAGTCTTGAAGATGAAGTGCTCTGAAGATGCAGCTCTTTTCAAGGATTTTATCCACAAACAACGAAGTTATCAACTTTTGGCTGGGTTGAACTCTGAATTTGACCTAATCAGAGTTCAAATCCTTGGCCGAAAGGACTTCCCATCCTTGGAAGAAATTATTTTCACTGTTCGGGCTGAAGAAAGCAGGAGAGCTGTAATGCTAGAGCAAAAGATGGTGGAAGGGTCTGTTTTGCTTGCTAGAGGGGAGAAGAAAGACGAGCGTTGGTGTGCCCATTGTAAAAGATCCGGTCATATCAAGGAAAGGTGCTGGAAACTCCATGGTAAACCATCAACCAAAGAGTGGAACAACAAAGAGAGACCTAATCCCCAGGTCAACCTTGTCACCGGAGGAGGGGGTGGTACTTCTGGACACACTCAAGGGATCAGTGCTGCTGAATTCGAAAAATTCAGAGCCTTCTTCAACACCCTAGAAAAACCATCAGGTGAAACTTCTAGTCCACACACTCTTACTCTATCAGGTAACCCTTCTATTCCTTTATGTTTGAGAACTTCTGAATATCCTCATCCTATTCAGTGGATCTTAGATTCAGGTGCCACTGAACACATGACCAATTGTCCCCAAAATTTTCATAACTTTCAACCATTCCCTAAGCCTAAACAAGTGTTGACAGCTAATAGTTCGATAGCTCAGGTTAAGGGTCAAGGCAATATAAACCTTTCAGAAAAAATTAGCCTAAAAAATGTTCTCCATGTTCCTACCCTCTCATCCAACTTGATTTCCATAAAAAAACTTTGCAAAGATCTTCATTGTTCAGCACTATTCACTGATTCTGATTGCGTTTTACAGGACCGGGACTCGGGGAAGAAGATTGGTCATGCTAAGGAAAAGAATGGTCTTTACTATCTTGATCCTCTTAGGAACAACCACAGCCACCTGTTTTGCCATGCTTTGAACACTAGTAGCAACAATGTCATATGGTTACTTCATTATCGCCTTGGTCATCCATCCTTTCACCTTTTGAAGCATTTGTACCCTGAAAATTTTCAAGGAATTGACATTTCTTCCTTTCATTGTGAAGTGTGTGAAAAAGCTAAACACACTCGTGTTCCTTTTCCCATTAGTAGTACAAGAAGTTGTTCTCCTTTTGAGTTGATTCATAGTGACATTTGGGGGCCATCATCTACCCTTAACATTTCTGGGGCTAGATGGTTTGTTACCTTTATTGATGATTGTACTAGAGTCACATGGGTTTTCCTCATGAAACAAAAATCTGAAGTTAGTTCCATTGTGTCTATCTTTCTTTCCATGATTCATACCCAATTCGGGAAGCAAATTAAGAGATTTAGGACTGACAATGCAAGAGATTACTTCAATCAGTCCATTTGTTCTCTTTTTCAAAAGCAAGGGATTATTCATGAATCATCTTGTGTTTATTCCCCACAACAAAATGGAATTGCCGAAAGAAAAAATAGACATCTTCTTGAGGTTACTCGTGCCCTACTTTTTCAACACAATGTTCCTAAATATTTTTGGGGGGAGGCCCTTCTCACAGCTGCATTTCTAATCAACCGCTTGCCCACCAAAATTCTAAATCTCCAAAGTCCTCTTGATTGTCTTCAAAACACTTACCCGAATTACAGAACGTCTCACCTTCCTCTTAGAGCATTTAGTTGTTCTGTTTTTGTGCATGTTCATGGTCCTCAAAGAGGGAAACTAGACCCACGTGCAATTAAGTGCATATTCTTAGGGTACTCTTCCACACAAAAAGGGTACAAGTGCTACCATCCTGCCTCAAAGAAAACATATGTTTCTATTGATGCGTCCTTTGCTGAAACTATACCATTTTACCCCTCCAAGGATGACACTTCCCAACCTTTTGACTCTGAACCTCAAACCATTGGCACTCTGAAGACACTACCTCCACTTGAACCTTTCCTTCCTGAGACTCTCCCGCTGCAGCAATCAGTGCCGCAGGATCATGAGGATAATCAGCAACCACCACTTGTCCCAACCACATCTTTCCCCCCTTCTTTGCCATCATTTCCTAAGGTTTATTCAAGGAAAGTAAGACCCATTCTAATCCCAGAGCAGGAGCAAACTTCTTCACCGGCGCCTGGAACTGAAAACATGACAGAAGAAGGTACTTTTTCTACAACTCACTCTATTTCTCATTTGAACAGTCCAGAAACTACTGATTTGGAATTGCCTATTGCCATTCGAAAAGCAACTCGTTCTTGCACACAAACTCCCCTCTACCCTTTAGCGAACCTTGTGTCCTTACATCGGTTCTCTCCCTCTCACAAAAAATTCATTCAAGGCCTAAACCACATTTCCATCCCAAAAAATGTTTCAGAAGCTCTTAAGATAAAGGAATGGAGAGATGCTATGAAAGAGGAGATGTGTGCGCTAGAAAAGAATCATACTTGGGACATTGTTAACAAACCTTGGGGCAAGAATGTTGTTGATTGCAGGTGGATTTTCACACTCAAATACAAGGCTGATGGGTCTTTGGAGAGGTATAAGGCACGCCTTGTTGCTAAGGGTTTCACACAAACTTATGGGATTGATTATCAAGAAACATTTGCACCGGTCGCAAAGATGAATACTGTCCGTGTTTTGTTATCCTTGGCTGCTCACTCTAGTTGGTCTCTTTGGCAATTTGATGTCAAGAATGCTTTTCTCCACGGCAATTTGGAAGAGGAAATATATATGAAAATTCCTCCAGGTTTCTCCTCCTCCTCTTCATCTCATCAAGTGTGCAAGTTAAAAAAGGCTCTCTATGGCCTTAAGCAATCCCCAAGAGCATGGTTTGGCAGGTTCACATTTGTTATGAAAGCTGCTGGGTACAAGCAAAGTCAAGGGGATCACACTTTGTTCATTAAACATTCCGCTTCAGGGGGAGTGACTATTCTCCTCGTATATGTTGATGATATTATTGTCACAGGTGACAACAAAATTGAGCAGGAGAAACTTAAGCAAAAGTTGGAAGCTGAATTTGAAGTCAAGTCTCTTGGTAGACTTAAATACTTCCTTGGAATTGAGGTTGCTCATTCTTCTGATGGCATCTTTATTTCCCAGCAGAAATACATCACTGATTTACTTGAGGAAACCGGGAAGAGTGGATGCAAACCAGCTTCAACTCCTATGGATCCGAATCACAAAATTGGAGATTGCAAAGAGGAGCCAACGGTGGATAAAGCAATGTACCAAAGATTGTGTGGAAAGCTCATTTACCTTTCCCATACTAGGCCTGATATTGCTTATCCAGTTTCTGTCTTGAGTCAGTTTATGCATGACCCAAGACAACCTCATCTTAGTGCAATTTACCGAATACTTCACTACCTAAAGGGCTGTCCAGGAAAGGGGATACTCTTTAAAAGAAGGAACAAATTGATCATAGAAGCATTCACAGATGCCGACTATGCTGGATCCATTGTTGATAGAAGATCAACTTCTGGGTATTGCATGTTCCTTGGAGGAAATCTTGTTACATGGAGGAGTAAGAAACAAAATGTTGTGGCTAGATCATCTGCTGAAGCTGAGTTTAGAGCTCTTGCACAAGGTTTATGTGAAATGTTGTGGCTGAAAATTATTCTGGCAGATCTTAAAATCAAACTGGAAGAGTCGATGGTTCTATATTGTGACAACAAATCTGCCATTAGTATTGCTCACAACCCAGTCCAACATGATAGAACCAAGCATGTGGAGATTGATCGTCACTTCATCAAAGAGAAATTGGAAGAAGGGGTTGTTAGGATATCCTTTGTTAAATCAGAAGATCAACTTGCTGATTTATTGACAAAAGGCTTCCATTGTTCCAGATTTGATCATTTGACTTCCAAGCTTGGATTGATAGACCTCTACCATCCAGCTTGAGGGGGAGTGTTAGCATGCTTGCATGTAATTATTACTTTATTTATAGGTTATGCTATAGGCTTTTACAGATAGGCTTTTACAGCTTTTATAGGTATTACTTTTCCTGCACCATTGTTACATTTTAGCTTTTCTTACAAGCTTTCTAGACTACTCTCTCTATATATTCTGTAACCTTATCTCATAAATATTAGAACAGATTTTTCTCTTCTCCAACCTTCTCTTTTACTTTCAACTTGTAGTTTCTTCTTCTTCTGAAGATCCACATAACTAATTGAACTTTCATATTTCTATTGCAGTGTGAAGAAAAATGTGTTTGGCACTTTTACAAAGTGAGTTTACTAATATTTTTGTCTTTCTAGCAATAATTTATGTTTTAAATCCATATCTGTGTAAGCTGATTCAAGCATGAATACATTGTCAAGAGGTGGACAATTGTAGCATGTATTTGTGGAGGCACTTACATTATTAAAAATTCTCCCCCTATAACACCATTTAATCTTGTGCTTATTTCTGGTAAGAAGCAAATATTCACGAAAATTGTAGGAGGTACTATTCTTCATGTTTGTTAAGGGAATCTAAGATTTGTCAATCATTGTTACCAGTGGAGTAGTGATCAATCTTTTTATATATAAAAGTTCCATATTGTATATTTTTTTCCGCATTTATGGAAGCACATCTTTGTGGTTACTAAATGAAAAGCTAAATAGGGTTTAGGAATCCTCTGTTTGATAAATGGTTACCAAAGAAATGCAACGGCCTAGTCCATTAACCTTGCAAATGAATTAAAAGCTTCGAATCCATGCATGACTATCATATTCTCCATTAATCAGAATCATGAAAGAACTGGTTAATATTTTTTTGAATATTATTTCCATGTTGTTACTGATTTACTTATTTTCTGTAATTCTTGCTATTGGTTTTCTTTAGGGATTCGCAGACTTTGAGAAGAAGAAATTCCAGTGCTATATTGAGCCAATCTTTAATGGTAAGAACATCATCTTACATTCATGAAACCATATTCCTGTACCGTCCTAACAAGTAACAAGGTCACTGCCACTCCACCCAGGACTCAGTCCTTTACTGTTTCAAAACTAGAAAGGCATGAGCTGATCTCGGAAGTTTCTGTACTTTTACCTAAGAAAATGCTTTTGTCTCCACCTAAATATGACCAGTCCTTAAATTTAATTGCCAAAAAGGCTAATCTTGGCCAAACTGGTTGCTTACAATCTCAAAACTTAACAGAATTGAATTTGATTTCTGTACCATATGAAGCATCATGGTTGGTCAATGTTTATCCTTTTCACATAAACACCACTTAAAAGGATAAAATCATACTTTGGGGAGGCAATACTTGGGTAACCTTACTTGCAGCAACCATGACATGCCTGTATTGGAACTCTAATGAGCGAATGCAAAATAATGTTTTTCTTTTGGAAATTTATAAAGAAGCTTAATATCACCAATTTAATTATGATGTTATTTTCTGATACTTGCAGTAGCATTGCCCTCTTATCCCATCTAATAGGATGATTCCTATTCACTGTTTGTTTCTGTGTAGGGGCAAAGGACTGCAAACACAGCTCATGGGGTTGATAGTTCTCAGGCTTCAGGTAAAGGTAAAGTGATGCTTTGTGGGCTTGAGTTATATGGAAAAATATGCACCAGTTCTTCATAAATTAAAAATGTGCTTTGGGCAGCCATTGACAATATATCTTCAACAGCCAGCTCAAGCTCTCAAGTTTGCGAAAATATGAAGGATAGGTATATATTTGTTCTGTAACCTTTAGGTTCTTAAGTTCAATGTAATTCTAAATTTGTTTATGGCTCCTTTAGGTTCTTAAGTTCGATAATATTCTAGATTTGTTTCTGTTGATTATTGTTTGAAAGATCTCCCTTGTTTGTTGCTCTTCCTCTAAACATCATTATCATTAATCATCAGGTGTAAAACCAAGAGTAGTAATCAAGTTGCGAGGTAGGTGATTTGCTGAATAATAATTCATTTGTTTGGTCCACATATTTTTCTCCTCCATTTGCTTCAATATTATCGCTTCTCTATTGTCATGATTGTTTGTAGGGCATCGTTTCCAGTTTCAAGGAAAGCTATCCATGGTGATAAAAGTAATCCTAAGGTAGCGCAATAACTGAAACTTCAGGTGTCTAAGTATCTTTCTAATCCACCACGACAATTTCTTGAAAATTACAATGATGCATCTTCCGGGCTATATGACTTGTAGGGAAGTGCTGAAAGTGCAGATCAAGATAAACGAAAGTATGGTTTTCCTGGTAAGCAATTATTTTCTCACTGTACTAGGTAAAGAAGACCTACAGGCTAAATTCAGTTTGTTTCTAAACTTCTCTCTATTTTAGTAAAAAAGAGAGTTGGAGCAATTGTATCTCGAGCAAGTGATGCCAAGAGCAAACTGCAGGAGGACCGTGTCAGTGATAGCTTTATAGTAAGGTGAGTGTATATATGACTTTCCTATTGGTTGATATTTGTGGAATAGTCAACACTCCTTCTGAAGTTGGATGGTAGAGATCAACCACTTAAAATACGAGAAAGCAGAGGTTAAAGATTAGTTTAGGTCTTGTATGAATGTTTTGTGAGAGGAAGTGAAACGATGCATTTTTTTTGTGAAACATTCTTGGGAATGGGGTTTCAGGTTAGGTCTTGTATGGATTTTTTGTGAGAGGAAGAGGAACAATGTGAGGAAACATGGTTGGCTAAAGGATGAAGAGGAGTTTTTGTGCAAGAGTGTTTGCCTTTTCTAAGGGCAATGGGTAACTCCAAATCAGGTTTTTCTGGACAATCAGGAAGAGAGATAGAGTGAGGTTCTGAAAATGTACTTTCTTGTGTGATGCTCTCAGGTCCAGTGGTTGGTTAAGAAGATAGTTCCTGCTCGGGGATCAGAATGGTCCTCTTATCTCTTGAATAGACCTAGGAAAACATTGCAAACAAGGTGGGGTACTCAGGGTTGAACGGGGACAATGAAGGTTTGAATGTTGGTCTTGTGGTCCTTGTGGATCTAGTTTTCTGACAAAACAAGTTGTTGGTAATCCATAGGCTTAGAAGTAACACCATTCAAGGGGTATACTTGTGTAAAGTTGTAGTTTGAGCAAAGGTGACATCAATAGAAACATAGACTTTCTTGGTCGCTGGATGGTAGCACTTGTATCCCTGATTCCCTGCTGAGTTATAGAGTAGACAAGAAATATGCATTTGATTGCAGTGGATCAAGCTTCCCTCTTTGTTGATCATGAGTATGCACAACAAGCAATTCAACCAAAAGTCCCTAGAGAAACATTAGAGGGTCCTGAGTTTGTCAGAAGGGAAGGACATGCCCAGATCTGCGTAAATCCTTATTTCCATCTTAGATAATGTACATGCATGGGCTTGTATTTGACAATGTGCTAAATACTTGTATTCTTGTGTACATTTTTTTTTGTAGTCAGTTCTCTATCCGATCTTCTTAGTTATTTTTTATGTGACTTCAGTTCATTAAAAATGATATATCACCAATTAGACACACGAAAGAACTTTTTAAATTTATATTTGTTTTACATCCATAGGGTATTTCATTCTTATTATTGATTATCAGTCTTGTACCTTGTTTTGTATGTAGGGATTCATCCACGTTGCCCTCGTTTGGAGGGAAAAATTACAGAGCTTCATTGAGCCAATCTTTAGTGGTAAGAACATCATCTTGCATTCTTGAGACTTTTTCTATAGCTATCGAGGTAAGTAACCATTTATCCAGCATCTTATCCTTTGCTTCTTTGAAATTCGTAATAGTGTAAGAGATGAAAAAAATCTGGTATTTCCTGCATCCTTTAAACAAATTTGTCCTTCTGAAACTTAATTGACAAAAGACTACTGTTCCCATACTTTTCGCTTTCAATCTCAAAACTTAAAACATAAATTGATTTCTAAACCATCTTGAAACATCATGATGATTTTAAATATATCCTACTTTTCTGATACACACCATTTTATGAGTAGCATATTACTTTGGGAGATTTGAAATAGGCAATCCCACTTGCTGCGTCCATGGTATACACCCACTCGAAAGTAAAATTATAACCCTTGAAATAAAACATATCATTTTCATGGATGTAGAGGGAACTAGGGAAGCTAAATGTCACCAAGTTGAGGGTGCTATTTAGTATTTACTGATAGTATAAGTAAAGTAATTGCCCCACAGGCCCACACTGCAAATGAATCAACCTTTATGTTTTTTTCCCTGTTCCCAAGACTACCACATGTAAGACGTGAATTAAGATGAAAAGAGATGATTCCTATATCCTGTTTGTTGCTGTCCATAGGGAAAAAGAACAGCGAGAACAGCTCATGATATTGATATTTCTCATTCTTCTGGTAAAGGTAAAAAATGATTCTTTACATGCTCTTATGAGTCTTATTTTGTTATGGCACAAAATTTATAATTGTGTATTACAGTAGGTAATAACATACCTACGAGGGCCACCACAAGTTTCCAGAAGCCAAAGGCTCAAGATTGCAAAATTATGATTGCGAGGTATATGCATGTATATGTTCCCTTTAGTTGTTTAAGTATGATATGCTTTTTTTGATTTTTTTTTTTTGATTTTGAAGGTTAAAATATTGAAAACTTTAGAAATATTTACAAGATTTTAAGGTACCATAGGGTTTGTTTGCTATCAAAATGGAGCTGTATGAGCTTCTAGAGCAGCCTATACTCGTGTGGGAATTAGCTTACACGAGGTTCTATCATGAGGGGTATTTGGACATTGTTCAGTATGGATCCAATCTCCTCAAGCCAAGACTATCAGAACTTGGACACACACACACACACATACGCCTAAGCAGCCTATACTCGTGTGGGAATTAGCTTACACGAGGTTCTATCATGAGGGGTATTCAGACATTGTCCAGTATGGGTCCAATCTCCTCAAGCCAAAGCTATCAGAAGTTCAGAACTTGGAGACACACACCAATGTAGTGCTTTGAAACATCCCCTTCGGCTATGCCATCAAGGATGTTGCAAAGCAATACATTAGTACTCCTAGAATTCCCTGGAAAGGAGGAAGCTATAAAGGCTAACCATATTACAAGCTTGACAATTTGCAAAAAGATGATGGGTGTCAAGTTTCGGAAATAATCTTTAGCTCATCTCCTGATAAAAAATTGTCGTCAGAGTTCTTCTGGTTTTTCTTTAGTCCCCTGGCATGCAGCTTTTGATTTCTTCTTTCCTTTTAAGGGTCGATTCCTTATTGCGTGCACTCTAATCCTCATTTGGGTCCTGGAGTATGATAGACTGGTGGAAATGTAGTGGGTATGAGGATTGCAGAATCTTATACACATGAGTCTTGATCAGCTGCACTATCTCATCTGTTGTCTTCATTTTGTTTTCATGTTTCTATTTGTCCAGATGTAGTAGATGGTTGCTCCTAGTGGCATTCTTTTTGCTTTGCCTTTCCATCCCTTGCCTTGGCTATCCTTCTTTATCCATTTTAGTGCACTGTCCAGTGTCTTCATTTCTCTTTTGATATCCATTCATTTCCTAATCTGCAACCAAGTAGTAAACTTGTGAGTGCAAGAGAAGAATAAGTGTGCTCTAGTTTCAGGCTCAAGGTTTCATAGAGAGCAAGTATGGTCAATCTCCCTATATGTGATCTGATCCTTTGCTGCTAGCTTCTTATTTGCAGCAAGCCAGGCAATGAAGGATTGTTTAGGGGTCATTTTGTTATCCCAAATGATGTTGCACCATGGCTTTCTTGCTCCTCTTGTCCTGATTGCCTTATATACTCGATTCATGCTCAGTTTTCCATTTGGGCTCCACTGGTGGAGGAGTGATTCTGCTTCTGCTAGGGTACCTGCAATTTAAAATAGGAGATTACGAGCATCAATAATTCTTTTAATAAGAGTAGATTTCTGGAAAATGAAGTTCAGTGAGCATATTCTTGAGGAAGCTCCATGACCAAGTATCATAAGCCTTTCTTAGATCTATTTTCAGAAGACATCTCAGGCTGATTCTTTTCCTTGCATATTTCCTTAACATTTCCTGTTGCAGCATTACCTTTTCCCCCATGAATCTCCCACTAATGAACCCAGCTTGAGCAGGTGATACTAAGGTACTCAGGTGGGGGCTGAGCCTGTTGGCTAGCACTTTAGAAATAATTTTATAGAGGACATTGCAGCATGAGATAGGTCTGTAATCCTCAACTTTGCAGGCATAAGCCTTCTAAGCTATCAGAGAGATTGCTGTATGGTTAATCTGTTTTAAGAGGTCTCCTGATCTGAAGAACTCCTTGGCTGCATTGCATACATAAGGCCCTGTTAGTTGCCAAGTATTCTTGAAGAAATTGGAAGTGAATCCATCAGGTCCTGGTGACTTATCATCTCCAATATCCCATAGGCTCATTTTTATTTCAGCTTCTGTAACTTCCTGAACTAGCAAATCAGCTTACTTACTGAGTAGAGAACCACCCTGAACAATGTTTTTATCAATATCCCTGCATTGTGAAGAGGAACCCAACAAAGATCTGTAATATTTTCCAAACTCAGTAGCTACTTCATGTCTTCATCCTCAGATATAGTTAGAAGTCCATTCCCTGGTTACTTTTTTTTTGTCTAAACATTACTACCATTTATTTTCAGGTGTAAAGGCAAGACTACTAATCAAGTTGTGAGGTTGGTGATTTTCTGAATATTTAATTGATTTATTTGTTTAAAATATTCCTTGAATGCATCTGATCCAACCAACACTATTGTTTCCTTATGGTTATTTATAGGAAGTCGTTTCCAGTTTCAAGGAAAACTAGCCATGGTGATAAAATTAGTGCCAAGGTAGTCCACACCTTCTTGAGGAATTATACCTTCTTGAGGAATTACAGCTTTAGTTTAAGGTGTCTTTCAAGTTCATGGCTACACCTTCTTGAGGAATTAAAATGAATTATATGCATCTTTTGGTTTTCATTGCTTTTAGGAAAATGCTGAAAGTGCAGATGAGGATAAAAGAAAATTTGGCTTTCTTGGTAAGAGTAAGACAATTGTATTTATACATGATGAAACAAGTAAAGAAAACCAGTCGGCTAAACACTAGAGGTTGTGCGTTAACTTCTGTCTGTTTCAGTTAAAAGGAGAGTTGGTGCAAAGGTGATATCTGAAGCGAGTGATGCCAAGAGCAAACTATGGAAGGACCGAGTCAGTGATGGCTTTCTAGCAATGTGAGTTCATATTTGGCATCCATGTGTAAGACTTCAAGTATTCAAATACTGTATTTAGATGCAAGTATTTTGTTGTGTTGCAAAACTTTACAAAACTCGTATGGATTATCACGAAAAAGTTCTTACCCATATATAATTATATTTGTGAGCTAGGATACCTCACAAGTAAACAACGGTACAGCAATTTTTTTTAACCTTTTAAGTTGTTGAAGCATATAAGTCCGAATCTGGATTGTGGTAAATCAAGCTTTTTGCTTCCTGGGAATAGCTAAATTCCTAAAAACTTTAAATTGGAGGTCAATGCCTTGTCCAATCTTTTGTCATTCAAGGATATTTCTTTTGCTAGTAGCCTATTTACTAGATTTTCACAACTGGCTTATATCCATCTTAAATAACAGCAGATCAACCTTTTTTTTCCTTGATATTCTGATAATCAAAAGTCCTTCAAGAAGGGCTCATCATTTTACATAAGAATAACATACTTTTTGGCTATTTCTGTGTAAACATTGGTTTGCGTAAATGTTCTGCTGTGTCGCACCCACTCTTTCTGAACAAATAATCCTTTGGTTTTATGTAGGGGCTCAAGGGGTCAAAGTAAGTCAAATGCTTGTGAAAAGCTCAAAAAATCTGTAAAGGTATGTGTCTCATACTATCATACAATTACCTTAATTTCTTTTAATTTCACCTGGAATTTTAGTTCAAAGGCCCAAGGAAGCTGTACACTGCAAATCTTGAAATTTATCTTGGGTTAATTCTCTTTAAAAAAGAAAATGTGGAGGTTAAAGTTAAACTACCTGGCATTGATATAGAAGAGATCTTTTTTAAAAAATGCTTTCAGTTTTGTAGAAAAATTCTGATTGGAAAATTAAATTTTATTAGATTTCATGCGATGATTCAAATTTGGCTTAACAAAAAGTTTTTAATCTTATAGAATTTCAAAAATTCTTATCTTTGTTACTTTTTGTTGTGCTCATCATTTGAATGTGGGCTTCACTCAGAACCTTAGCCTTTTCTTTTCAGCTCCTGGGTTCAGCCACGTGAAAAATAGCGAGATTTTATTGTTTTTTCATTTCTATTTTTATCTCTCATCATTTTCACTTGTCCTGGTTGCCCTGGGCATTTTGTGAAGAATTACTTCCATCCCTATTTGGCTGCTACATTAGCTAACCATGTAGTCAATGAGCTGGTTGCTTCTTTTCCCCCCTAACCAACTATTCAATCTAAAATTGTGACTTGGTATGTCATAAAGCCAATTCAGAGGACTGGTCTTACTACTTTCAAATCTGGAAGGCCTTCAAAGTCTAGATATGTCTCTAGTTTGGACAAATCGCAGGCTGCAATGTCATCCAAAGATTACAGAGAAGTGATTTCATGTGTATCTACGAGTACTGATTCTGTGGGCTGCCATGAAGCTGCTGAAGGAGAGCTTGAAATCAGGGAAAGTAACAATTTCAAACCAAAGATATCTGATGTCAACATTTCAAAGAAATCTGGCCGTAGAAAATCGTTCACATCTATGCTTGTGTCAAGATCAAAGGTTGTGCCATATTTCCCTGTTGTCCCAATGTCAACTCTATAATGATTGTTCTCATAACATTGTGATATGATGCAGCTAATGGAAGAGAGTGCAGTTACAATTATGGAGAAGCCATCATCCATCGATGATCAAACTAACCCTCTTGAAGTAGCTGAATATGTGGACGAGATCTATTTGTATTACTGGGCTATGGAGGTGATTCTCGACACATTAAATAAACTATTTTGCTTTTTCCATCTTGACCTTGACTCAGTTATATGAATGGACATATTTGACAGGCCTATGTTAGCGTCCATAGATTAAGTTTGCGATAGTTGGTAGATTAGCATACAAATAGTAGTCCTATTGCTTAGAACTTACACGCTTATGCATTTAGTTGAGAGGGGCAAGCTGTATGCCTGTATGGTTGTGGGACCCTGGGGACCATTGTCGGGCTTCTTTTGTAGGCATTCAAGAAACAGTTATATTATGCTAGAATTTGGTTTATGATAAATAACCCTTTGTCCACAAACTTGAATGTCTTAACTAAAACAATTTATGCAGGCACAAAGTGCAAGCCTGGAGAATTACCTGCTGAACCAGACTGAAGTTACACCCCAAATGCGAGGTGTACTGGTTAATTGGCTAATAGAGGTGTTTGCATGACTCTGTGTCTACCATTTTATTCCATTTTTATCTGCATATAATCCAATTTTGAGCACTGTTTTGAGTGGCTTTGTTGATGTTTTCAGGTCCACCATAGATTTGATTTGATGCCAGAAACACTATACCTCACAGTTGCGCTACTTGATAGATACCTCTCGGTGGTCACTATTAAAAAAGGTCAAATGCAGTTGGCCGGTCTAACTGCTCTTCTCCTGGCATCGAAATATGAGGACTTCTGGCATCCAAGGGTATATTTATGTTAAAAAGTGTGTAGTTCCAATGACCAACTTGCGAGAACCATTGCTAATATTTATGTACAGGTGAAAGACTTGATTAGCATATCAGCAGAGACCTATACCACAGAGCAAGTTCTGGAAATGGTAGGTTACTGTTTCATTGCATTTCCTATAGGAAAATAGTCTTGGATGGACTTTAAGATTAACTTGAGAGTTGATTTTCATTCTTCTGGGACTCAATCACACCATTATGGAATCATATAGGAAAAAGACATTCTTCGGAAGCTGAAGTTCCGTTTCAATCTGCCTACTGCATATGTGTTTATGTTGCGGTTCCTAAAGGCTTCCCAGTCGGAATCAAAGGTATATCCAACTGGGATTTTTCCTCAATAATGTTATTCATAATCAATGGGTGAATTGTTTCTGCTAATTTCCCCCTTTTATATTACATTTCAATGTTAGCAGCAGCTTGAACATTTGGCCTTCTACCTCCTTGAGCTGTGCTTGGTTGAGTACGAAGCTTTAAGCTTCAAGCCATCAATGATATGTGCTGCAGCCCTCTACCTTGCACGTTGTACACTCCAACTAACTCCTGAATGGACACCGCTGCTTGTATGTCATGCACGCTACCAAAAGTCACAGATCAGGTACAAGTTCATGGCTTAAAAATCCAGTTAACACATGAGACCTCGCTCAGTGGCTCCTTCACAATACCCACACTTGACATTTGTTCATTTTGACTTCTGTAGGGATTGCGCTGAAATGATTATGAGGTTTCATAAAGCAGCAAAAGGCGGACTCCTCAAGGTTACTTACGAGAAGTACAGGCAACCTGAACTCGGTAGCGTTGCTGTCATCAAACCCTTGCAACGCCTTCCTAACTGATGTTAAATCTTTTTTTACTTTTAACATCTCAGCGTGTTTTGCTCTATCAAGTGTCTCTCTGAAGATAACTGCAGCTAGTAGAAGCTGTCTATACCACATCCTTCCTGACCATGTATGTACAAACACGTCGGTACTTCTAATTCTTAGCTTGAGGAACTTGGTTTGTATCATGAATCTTGATTGAGGAATGAGGACGCTTAACGCTAGCTTGTAGGAGCAAGTAAGAAGATATGTCATGCAAATCTATTGTTTCTATTGATGCATTATGCAGTGTTATGACGACTTTTGTTTTGGGTACAATTTCTTGCCTTCAAGCTAATTCTTCACTCTAGTCATGTTTGGGCATGTTCATAGGCCAAGGTTTGAGGCTGAGTTATTTGTGGCCAAGATAAAACCTCGGCTCCTCCATGGCACCAAGTTCCGCCTCTTTAGTTGTCATATCCTAAGAACCTCTAAACCAAACTAATGTTGTGACGATGTTCTCATCAATTTCTTAGAACATCATCACAATGTTATCCATAAAAGAATCATAGAAAAAAAATTACGAACTCTGGACTGATTGATTCAAATCACAAATCTTTGAATTGATTGCAAGTAGTGACATAAACTTACTTGAACAATGACCACATATGTATATTGTTGGTGCCTATTTATTTTCATACACAATTAACTTATACATTTTAATTATAAATTTATGAAGTTGTTCATATATATTTTTTTTCCACAAGGAGGACTAGTTAGTGGAAAACTCTGAAGAGGATATTTTTCCAAATTCATGATTTATATAATTTTAGGTTGAATCTTCTTCTATAAAATTAAAAACGATCAAAATTCACTTATAAAAAAAACCATATCTTAATTTATACAGTATTTATTTATTTATTACAGTAGTTTTTTTCCCTATTGATATTGATTATTGATACACCAGTTGAACGTTTGAGACCTCTGGCCTCTCCGGCTCTCCCTCTGAAACCAACGAAGCCCCAAACGCTTCACACATGCTCTTCTCCCGCCAAAAACCCTCTCTCCGTTTCTTTCTCTCCTCCCTCCGCCGCCTCACCTCCTCCTCCTCCTCCGCCGCCTCCACCTCTAAGCTCCGCACCGAGTACTCCTTTGTGGCTCCTCCCTCTTTCCGCCCCCAAAACCCTAACCCCCAATCTCTGACCAATCCTCAACCAGCTCCGAAAAGGAGCATTAGGAAGAACAAGCCGGCGTATAGGCCGCCGTCGTCACTTGAAACTGGCGTGAAACCCTTTCGCTCTGACCTGCCCTTCGATTTCCGGTACAGCTACACCGAATCCGATCCGGCTGTCAAGCCAATTGGACTCCGCGAGCCCAAATACTCCCCGTTTGGACCGGGTCGAGTCGATCGGGAATGGACTGGGGTGTGCGCTCCAGCTTCGGATCCGAAAGTGAGGTCGGTGGATGGGGTGGTGGAGAATCCGAAGCTGGAGGAGAAGAGGAAGAAGATGTGGGAGGTGGTTCAGGGGAAGCCTTTAACTGATGCTGAGAAGAAGATTCTTGTGGAGAGTTGCCAGAGGCATAGAACTAAGAAGCAGATCAATTTAGGTAAGATTTTGACTATGAATTTGCTCCTTCATCATGTTTATATCTGTTTACCATTTATCAACGGTCCTAAAGATCTTGGTTTTACTGAGTTTCTTTCATTGATGATTGGAATGTGTATGAGGTTGTGTGCTGTTGGGTTGAATGAGGAAGAATGTTTTATCACTTTGAATGAAAGATGGGGTGAAATATGAGAAAAATCCAATGGAAGTATGATTTTGGATTGTGCTGTCATTCTTTTGTTTGGATTGCAATAAAGCATGGGTTTTTATGTTTTGTTAAGAAAATGGATAAATTAGATCAATAGTTGAGTGGATGCTTATCCAGAACAGTGAAGAACATGAACTATATATACGTGAGCGGGGTTGAATTTGACCTGTTTCTTGAACTGGTAAATTTATTAAACCTCCATCAAGGGAGAAAGTGATCGTTTCAAAGGGTATGCTGTAAAATACCAAAAGAGTTCACCCAGAGCTAGGGGTAAACTATAAGATACAAAAGTCTCACCCTCGCAAGGGCCTATACGGCTATACCTGAAGCAATCGCTTCCATTCTCTATCCACCCTTCTCTTTCCCCTACCCTTAATCCTTATTCTATATTGTACACTCCTTGATAATTACACGTACACATTCTTCCATACTCCAAAATGTCCCACAATTGCATGGCAAGATTGTGTGCATTCAAACAAAATACACAATGGCATTCAAGGCTAGCAAGTTGGACTGAAATGCGAGAAACTTCCTGCCACTCTGCCAGCTCCTTCCTTGAACCACTCGAACCATCCCCTTAGGTCTTGTGCCCTAAAGCCTACCTGTGCCCAGGCTAGGACAGCTGAACAGTAAGTGCTCAACTGTCTCTTCGTGCCATCTGCAAAAGATGCAGCTTGCATCCGAGATAATTCCTCATTTCAATAGCCTAGCCCCGGTGTATAGACAATCTTGGATGGCTTACCATGCGACAAACTCCATTTCTTTGACCAGATCAAGTTACCCCATGGTTTAGAATCCCCATGTGGCCTCATAATCTGAAAAACTTCTCCCAAGGGCTTGCCTGCAGGCTGCAGCTGAAGTAAGCCTGCCCCAATCCATCTCACTGTTGTCGGGATATCTAGCCATTTAAGAAGCAATTCCCCATAAATGATATATATATAGGCAGTTAGATAGGAGCTTCTAGACTAAGCTAGAAGAGGGGAGAATTGGGAGTATAAATAAGGCGCTAGCCTCTTAGTTCATTATTCATGAAATCGCTTAGTTGAGAGCTTGGGAGGCGTATCAGCCCCTTTTGGCCGGGTGTCTCTGCCTTGGTGGGAGTATCTTCCCTTTATATCTCGTTCCTTCAATTTCCAGTTGAATTCAAAGAGGGTTATCCTCATTTTTATCCCTCATTTCTATGTGTTTGAGTGTGAAATGGTCCTAGATAGACCTAATCCAGTTTACTGGTCTATCAATAAACCTGCAGTAAGCATTTCCAAAGCCAAGAATCAGTGGGTTTAGGGGTGAGATCCTCCATTCTTCTTCCCATGGAAAGATTAGCATTTGCCCATCTTGTCCAGACGGACGGTTTTTCATTGATAATATCACCAGCAAGCTTGAGGAATATAGATATAGTCCAAGAAAGAAGCTCCTTTATGCCGGCCCTCCTTCAAAAGGAAGAGAAACCCCTTTCCTGGACACCATGTATTTCCTTCCAGTTGCATTCCCACTCCACAAGAATATTTTCCACATTTTCTCTATCTTCTGAATCATTCCCATTGGCAAAACAAAAATCTGGCTCCAGTACCCCAATAATACTAATAATGTTCGATTTGAGAAATTGGAGCCTTCGTGCGTAGGACAATTTTCTAGGTGACCATCTTGTTATAACTTTTTCCACCTGTGATATCAGTGGGGCATATTCATCAATGACAATTCTCCTGGAGTGGAGAGGACATCCAACATACCTGACCAATAGTGCTCCATTTTACAATCCCATCATTGCATAAATCTGATAAGCAACAACAACTGATGTTCCAGCAACAAAGGTCTCAGATTTGTCTCTGTTGACGTTCAATCCAGAAGCTGCACTAAAACTCCTGGAGACATTCCTTAATGAGCTTAACTGATTTAACATCTCCTTTACATGAGATTAACAAATCATCTGCAAATGCCAAGCACACTAGCTTCGTCTGACTGCACTTGGGATGGAACTTGAACTCAGCATGGGGAGTCATCTCTTGCAGTACCCTTGAGTAGCTCCATTGATGAGTATAGAATAGGTAGATGTTACACATTCCATAATCAACTCAACTAGTTTTCTGGGAAAGTTGAAATAAATCAGAGTCTGCCCTATGAACTGGCAGCTTAATGTGTTGTCGTAGGCTTTGAAAAGATCATCCTTTTTTTTTTTTTTTTTTTTTTGATTTTAAGGTTAGAATATATTGAAAATTGATGAAATATTTACAAGCATGTAAGAGGGTCGTTTTGGTAGTGCAGTAGGCGCCAAAATGAGGATTGCCCTCTTGAGCAGCCTATATTGTGAGTGAGGCTCAGGATCCTATCAAAGAACCATAAGGATGTTGGGCTAGCCATGTGTGGATCCTGTCTCTTCAAGCCAAGGCTATCAGAAGTCGGACACACACGCCAAAGTAGTATAATGGAGCAACCCCTTCGGTTAAGCCATCAAGGAAGCTACATTATAGTACTCTGGCATCCCTTGGTGATTAATTCTACCGAAGCATTACAAGCCATAAAAAGAGACAACTATGACAAAAGGTTGGTTCTTATATGTAACTATAAATTTAGGCATGTTGTCATGCATCTTCATTCTTCAAGTGGCACTAGTAGGGCTGCATATCTCAACTCCAGGGAGATCCTACAGTTCGACCGATACCACACATTCATGGCTGATCTTCATCTACTGCTGGCCTTCGTGTAAGGTGGAGGAATGAGTGAACACCATGGAGAAATTGTTGTTCAGCAGTCGATATACATGAGTTTTGATGATGTGAACCAACTCATCCAAGCTCCAAGATTTGTCTTCAGAGATCTTGTCATTCCTTGCCTTCCATATATAATATGTTGTTGCAGCAAGGGCTGTCCTTTTTGCTTTGGCTTTCCATCCTTTACCCTGAGCTTCTTTTTTCATCCATTTGATAGCTCCTTATAGAGTGATCATCCTTCTCCATATTTCCAACCAGTTTTTAATCTGCGTCCAGATTTGGGAGGAGAAGTCACAAGCAAAAAATAAATCTTCATGAGATTCAGGAGCCATGTTACAGAGGGGACAAGAGAGGTCTACTTCCCTATACTTTATGAGATCTTTGGTTGCCAATCTTTTCCTTGTAGCAAGCCAAAGGATGAAGGAGTGTTTGGGCAGGATAGTGGAGTCCCAAACAACACTGCACCATGGTTTTAGTGGAGCTTTCTTTCTAAAGTGTTCATAAGCCTTCTGGGTACTAAACTTTCCGCCTGAATTCCAACTGTTAAGGAGCTCAACTGCACCTTCTTCAGAACCTGCAGGGGTTAGTAGATCATTTCGTATAGATAAGAACTTTCTGATCAGGGGAGAGTCATTTACTCTATGTACATTCCAACTCGAGATATTGTCTTGTTGTAAGTCTTGGTGGTGGATCCACCTAATCCAGAGACAATCTTTTTTCAAGTAAATATCCCATAGTTGTCTGGATAGGAAAGCCTTGTTCCAATTTTTAGATCCTTGAGACCAAGGCCACCCTCTTCTTTTGGAAGACATACCTCCTTCCAGCTGATCCTATGTGATTTCCAAAGAAAGTTAGCACAGGCTATTAATTTTCTGGATCAATACTGCAGGGGAGGGGAGTATGGAGAACCAGAAGGCCTCTATTCCTTGGATGAGACCCGTTCTGGAGACAAGGAACTCCCTGTCCTCTTCTTTAGCTCCAGCAAGCTAAAAGGCAGATTTTATAGGGCTCACTTCGAGGCCAGAGGCTGCAGTAAACAGCTTCAGGGCATCTAGCAAGATAGTCATTGATGGCTTGTCTCCTCTCGAGAGTAGAACGAGGTCATCAGCATAGGATAGATGAGTGATTTGTAGTTGCTTGCATTTTGGATGAAACTTGAAAGAGGGATGCCTGCTTCTGCATCTAAGAATTCTTGAAAGATAATCAGTACATAAGACAAAGATAAGGGGGGAGATTGGGTCACCCTGCCTCAAGCCTCTTTTGCCATGGAAAAATCCCTGCAGATTGCCATTAAGATTAAGGGAAAAGGATGGAGTACAGATACATTCAAGAATTCACTTAATAAAAATAGGAGGGAAATTCAGGTGAGTGAGCATTTGTTCTATAAACTTTCAAGATAGAGAATCATATGCTTTTCGAAGATCAAGATTAAGGATACATCTTGGACTGATTCTTTTCCTTGAGTACTTTCTGATTAGCTCTTGTTGAAGCATCGCATTTTCACTCATGATCCTACCTTCAATGAAACCAATCTGAGCAGGAGAGATAAACCTTGAATGCACACCTAGAGGCCTGGAGCCGTCAATCTTCCATGGGCCATTTGAGAGCACCCAATCCTTATCTTCCTCAGTCTAAAGCTTAAAATTCAGCACCTCATTTTCATTCAGAAACAACTTTGGGGAAGCAACCTTCCATATTGCAGCTATGAACGCTTTGATATTGCTATATGGTAAAGGGTTCCTAGTTATAACTCCTATAAGAGTCACACTCCCTTCTCTATTTGCTTCAGTCTCATCCTCTTCAGTGATAGTAAGCTTGCCCTTACCGATATCAGGATGAAACACAAGTTTCTCATCCCTTCTGGTTGGCCAATTCTCCTTGAATAAATCAGCAAAGGGTTAGAGGCACTGCTCACTCACTTTCTATGCCCTTATGTTCTACTCATCAGATGGGAAACTCCTCATTAATTAATCCCTGGCGGCTTGTTCCCTAATGGAACAATGCCTTGGGAGGTTGAGGCTTCATTGCCCCCTTTCCCCCAAATAGCATTAGTCTCGACAGCCTTCAAACTAAGAGATTCCATCTCAGTCTTAGATTTAGGGCTCCCAGCTACCTCACCTGTCTCCTTCATCCCACTGCTCTCAATCAAAACACTCACTGCCCTTACCTCCTCATCAGATTTGGCATGGATCTTCTTCAATCAAACAGGAAGAGTCCTATTCTGCACCGAGAGTTGCTTACCATTCGAGTACAATGCATCTTTGCAACCCATGGTGGAGGGAGTCATCAGGGCAGTCGCCAAGAGGTCTGATCTGGTCAGTGAGCACCTCAGAAAATCGCTAGAAATCGCATCCTTGGAGTCTAGGTTTTGTGATTAATGTAAGAGGTTTTTGTTTCAATGATTTTGGAAGAAGCTCCTTATATTTGACCCGTTTTCTGCTAGTAAGATGGGAGAGTAATAAGAGCAAAGTTTGAATTTTGCAATTGTGGCAACCTCTAGGAGTAAAATGGATTGATGTTTTTAAATTTGCTTTTCATTATTTGGAGGTTTTTGTCTGACAGGGAGAGATGGTCTTACTCATAACATGTTGGATGACGTTCACAACCATTGGAAGCATGCTGAGGCGGTCAGGATAAAGTGTATGGGTGTTCCAACTGTCGACATGAAAAATGTTTGCACCCACCTTGAGGTATTTTTTTATTTATCATAATAACAATAGGCACCCTCTTTCTAGTAGTTTTACTCATTTGACGTGATTGTACAATTTGATCGACGAGTTGCTAAGAAATTGCATATCTTTTCTAGGACAAAACATTTGGTAAGATCATCCATAGACACGGTGGCCTTCTTGTCTTATATAGAGGCAGACACTACCATCCAAGGAAGAGGCCGGTTATTCCGCTAATGCTATGGAAGCCTCAAGAGCCCATCTATCCAAAGTTAATCAAAACGACAATTGACGGGCTAAGCATTGCGGAAACAAAGGAGATGAGGAAAAAGGGATTAGCTGTACCGGCTTTGGCAAAGCTCGGTAATCCTATTAACTTCTTGTATCAATTACTAACCATCCTTTTCTATATTTGAATTTTGAAGTAATGGATTCAATGTGCAGCAAGGAACGGCTACTATGGTAATCTTGTGGCCATGGTTCGTGATGCCTTTCTTACAGAGGCGTTGGTTCGAATAGACTGTCAGAGCCTTGATCGTAGTGATTGCAAGAAAATAGGCGTCAAACTGAGAGTAAGCACTTGTCAGTTGGTTTGATTTGCCTGGCATTTTGAATGTCTTTCATTAGACCAATGTAAGCAGAAGAGATTTTTAAGGGCTTAGTATGTGAGTTGATTGCGTGTTATACACATTTCTTTCATTGCCATGTGGGTGCAGGATCTTGTCCCTTGTATCCCCGTCTCATTCGAGAAGCAACAAATTGTTGTGTGGAGAGGTGCAAATTATCAGCATCGAGAGGATGGACTCTTCCTCACGGATAGAGAGTCGTTTGACAATCCAGATGATCAGCTTTGGGGATCAGACGTTGAGTAGCTAATGTTGGTGCAAATTTTGGGGATCAGATGATCAGTTATTCGTTTGGTTTTCGTTCCATTTCGACGACGAAAGTTGGTGCAAATTCACTGTATTTTGAATCGCTTTGTGTAGCTATCATACCGTCCACTTAACTGACAAAGAGATGTGATTAAGAGGGGTAATATAACTGATGAAGAGGTCTGATGAATGGTCATCGAGTGGTTGGTTTACGCTTCGATCTCAACTCGATCGATCGATTGATCCATCAACTAGAAACTTTAGGTCAAGGAGACGTGAAATTATACAAATCCTTGTTCAAGGACTATAATTTACATTGTGATTGGGTTGCTTTGGGTGGGAAATGGACTCATATATACTGATCATGTTTATCAATTTATGAAGAGTGAGGCTAACGAGGTAAAATCAATATGCTATTAGGCTCGTTGAACTCCGTCGAGCTAATATGATAACCTCAAATTAGATCTCCACCATTCTTCCCAATGATCAGTACATTCTTCTCAATGATTTATAGAGTTTTTAGCTCATTAAAAAGCGATTCCCAGCATAATGCTTATAAAATTAGAAGCATGCTATTTGTTAAAGAATGAACCCCGTGTCCTCCACTGAACGAAATTAAGAAGCAAAATTTTCAGCCCTTTTTCCCGCACATTCTCTCAATTCAAACATTGAAAGTCATTTACTCACCCACGTTCTCTTCCTCTCTCACAATCCCTTGCCAGTTCCACCAAAGCCTTTCTAATGCTCAAGATAGATGGAGCGAAGGAGTTGAATGCGGTGGTAGGATGATCGGATATAGCCAAGATTGAGCGAGGTTTTGGAGAACACCGATAGCGATGGTCTGGCCACTCCCTAATCGATGGGCTGCGTTGTCAAATTGCTTGGCTAAAATTGGGATCATCTCCTATCCGATTTTAAGGTTTTCGCAACCAATCTCATCTTCTCATAAGTCATCTATGGATTTGAGCCCAATTATATTGAAACAGAGGGAGTATGACATTGTCCCTACAATGGAGCCCTAGCAACCGGCCGGCCTGCCTTGCTCCTTTCCAGTGGGTCGAGCCGGTCGGCGCAAGCCGGTTTACCTGGTGCGTGGCTTTTACCGGCTGGGTCACGTGCCCGGGGTTTGCCACCAAAGGTGGGTTCCTCGTCATCAAAAAAGTAAGGTTACATAATACTTGGAAAAAAACTCGGTTCAAGCTCGTTCATTTACAAAACAAGCCGAGTATGAACTCAGGCTCAAATATAGGTTTGACTCGAGCTTGACTAGTTTCTAAACGAGCTAAATATATTAATCAAACAATACTAGATTTGTTTGGCTCAAAATAACAAACCTAGTCAATATATAACTTGATGCACTCATAACATATATAATCATGTATAACCAGATATAGAATTTTTAAACTTGCGTAACTTCTTATCTAATTGTCGAAATGGTTAGTATAACCTCTCATTTCAAAGCTCTCGATTGAGATGAATTATAGTATCTTAATGTTAATTTAAGTAAAAATATAAAAGCAATATAGTCTATTGAAACAAAATTAACGTCATTAATATACCTTGAATTTTTAAACATTCATAGCTTTTTACTCAAATGTTGGATTAGAGCGTATTATATATCAAAACAAAGCTATCGCCGAGGAGAATACATGCATATAGGTATTTTGTGAAATGAGGGGGAGGGCACGTCACCCCCTAGGCCCCTCCCTAGCTCCGCCTTTTATTTACTCCATCCGTTTTCCATTTGTAAAAAAGTGATTTTTTCAAATTACGCATGTTTTTTTAAACGACTAAAACTACTCCCTTTGTTAATTAAAACTTGTCATTTACTATTCATGCACACCTTTTTATAATGATAAAAACTATATAAAATATTAACATTTTTTTACATTTGTTTTTACAAATTCATACTTAATTGTAATAAATATGAAATTATTTAAAAAATTTAGTAAAAAAGTTAATATTTTATATAGTGTTTAATAACTAAAAAAGCGCACGCGAATAGTAAAACGTCAAGTTTTAATTAACGGAGAAAATATTATTTTTTAAAAAATAATATCATACTTATTACTCACTCCGTTCGACAAAACATGTCGTTTATTATTCACATACACTTTTTAGGATGATAAAAATTACGGAGTATATAAGTATCAAATTGTTAAAATTTTTTATAAAAAAATGGATATTTTATATAGTTTTTATCATTATAAAAAAACATGCATATAAATATATAGTAAATGATATTTGACATGTTTTTCCGAATGGAGGGAGTAGTAATAAATATAATGTTGTTTTAAAAAATAAATTAAGAAAATAATATTTTATATAATATTATCGTCTAAAAAAACATGTAGGACTCACGTATATACTAAATTAAATATGAATAAATCCTTCATAAATATTTGAAGGTCGAACGGATGAAATGGGTCAAACGTACGGTGCACTTTTGTTAACAAAACTAAAAGATATACTGCAGTAGCTCGGAATTATTTGACTAATATTGAAACTAAAAGATATATAGGATAAATTATCCCAGGAAAATTAAATTGATAATATTAAGATATTTTTATCCGAAGTTGATATATAATTAATATTAATATTCATGTAATCTATCTATTTAAAGCGTGTAATTAAGTAATTAGCCCTAATTCAATCCAAACATATTATATATTGTTTGTTTGGCAACAAACTTTCCATATTATTTCCATAAATATATAATATAATATTATATATTATTTGTTGCCCAAGCAATTAAAATTAGCCCTAATCCCAACAACTATATAAACAAATTAAACCATCAAACTTGGTATTACAAATCATCACATCTCAATTGCGGTATATCGATTGATCGATCTTCTCTCGATGGTGAATTACAAATTCAACTCTGCCGCGATGCCGGAGTTCGATCCTCCGGACCTCCCTGATGTCGAAGAGGGCATGAAGTCGTTGACGATTGAAGACTTTGGCGAAAACGTCAACTCCAACTACTCCATGAAGCCCGAGCCGCCTGATCCTCTCAAAGCTGCCGATGACTTCACCGACACCGTCGACGATATCAATCGATGGTTCGATTCTTGCCTCAACTTCAGCCCAACGTCGGATCAGCCTTCGACATCATCGTCGACACAACCCGTCAATGACGTTGCCTTGTCCGACAAGTCTCCTCAGCCTCCGATAGCAATGCTCGACGACAGTGATGCACAGGGAAAGAAGACGAAGAGGCAGCGCTGGTCACCTGAAGAGCACCGGTACGTACGTTACGTGTTTCGAATTTCGTTTTTGTAGTATATTGATCGAGGAATTATATATATATATATATATATAATCTGAGGATGTTAATTAATTGTTATCTAGAATTAGGGTTTGATGTTAATTTCAATTTGAAACCCTAGCTAGGTATTGTTAGTTAGAATTAGGGTTCGATGTCAATTAATACAATTATAATCTGAGAAATTTTATATTTTAAATTTGAATAAGTTATGCCAATTAATTAATTTTGTGATGATCGAATTTGTAGGCTCTTTTTGATGGGAATCAAACGGTACGGAGAAGGCAACTGGAAAATCATGGCGAAAGAAGTTGTGAAAACAAAAACGGATATCCAAATTGCAAGTCATGCTCTGAAGCACTTCCTTCGATGCAAATCCAACGGATCGATGACCGACGGGACTGCGAAGAAGAAGAGGAAAGGCATCCATGATGTTACGATCAATCACGTTCCCGACCTCGATTGACCTCCTCCATCTATCTCAAGCTAGCTAGTAAAGATATGTTCAATTTCACAAGGAATTCTGTAAATTAATTAAGTAAAACTGTAAGCAAGTCCTTAATTACACAGCTAAGTACTGTATAGTTGATCGATTATACTATATGTGTTTGCTGAAATCAGTTTTGCAAATAATGAAATATTTGATCAACTAAGGCCTTGTTTGTTTGAGTAGAAAAGAATAGAAAGAAAAGGAATCAAATTTTATATGAAAAATTTGTATGATCAACACTTTTTTGCAAGTTTAGAGAAGGGGCACTACGCTAGATTGTTGTTCGGGCGACGAAAAAACTAATTCTCGTCACTTCAAAATTCTTCATGCGACGAACATGAAAAATCTCGTCGCCCTAATGCCAGAAGGACTCATCCATGGTATAGTTTGAAGAATCGAGTACTTAAAGTAAATAACAGTAAAGACAAATACTCTAGAAGGAGAGGTTGAAGGGAGTATGAACGTTTTTCGCAAATTCTTTCTGCAGTAGCAACTTCAAGAGCTGGATACCGAATCTCAAGACCTTGAACTCGAACTCAAGATCTTGAACAGAACTTTTGTGCCTTGTGAAATCTGCAGTTTAATCAGACGTTAGAAATTTAACAGAGAAATAAATAACACAGGACTTGTTAACGAGGTTCGGCTCTAAACCAGCCTACGTCCCCGCCTAGGGTTATCCAACCCGTAGGATTCAACAACTTTTATTCCTCTTTCCTTATGGATCCTAATAGCTCACCGAGAAGCCTCTCTCCTATACAATTGCAATCTAGTCAACTCGCGTTCCCTTGGAGTCCTATACCAATCTAGAAGAGCCCCACCTCTCTCAGCTATCTAGTACACCCAAAATACAGAGAAATAAAAGTCTCCTTTGCCACACCGAAGTGTGATACGTTTGAGTATATGATACTCTTAGTATAACAGGGATTAACTTATCCTATAACGCTCAGACTCTTCCTAACTCTAAAAAGAAATAAAGCGATTACAAATAGAGATAGGAAAGAAATAAAATCAGCAACGACGCTTGGAAACTTGAAAGCTCTTTGATCCGCAGAGAAGGCTTGGTGAGATGTGTGTGTTTTTTGATCGTTCTTCTCCTTCTTCCTTTATAGCAGAGAGCCCTGATATTTTGCTGATTTTTATCTCCCAAAATCTTGATCATTTGTACCAACCTTTTGAACGTTGAACTACTGGAGATGCTACTGCCTAAATCTTATGGATCTTTTTCTTTTTGAATAAACGCTCCTTGCCAGAAGATATGTTTGCTGAATAATTGTTTGCCGAGATATTGTGGTTGCCAAGATCTCCAATTTAAGTTTCAAATTAATCCTGCAAGGTAAATTCTATCCTAACACAAAAATCCTTTTCCAATTTGTTAAATAAATAAATCAAATAAATAACCACTTTGACCAAATCTAAGCAATATCAAGTAACCACTTTCAAATATCTAAATTCAATTTAAAAACAATGACCAAATCTCACGTAATGATTCAATATACAAATCAACCACATTTAAAATTCAAATTAATAAAAAATCAAATCAAATCTTCCAAATCAAACATAAAGCACGTAAAATATTTCTTTTTCAAATCATTCATATAAAGCACGTAATTGATATTCCGAACATTGGCCTAATTAAAATATATACTCCGTAGCACATATAATTTTGTGAATCAAATAAATATATTCCGAGAATAATTAATCAAATAAAACAACCACAAAATATAATTGATATTTGCATAAAAACTACCTTATCTGTCTTCCATCATCCTATAAAAATATATCACATATTATCATCAAGTTGGAGTCAACAATCTCCCCCTTGATGGAAGACAAAACAACACAAAATAAATATCAATTATGCAAATAAATATAGCACATGCGGAGCATCATAACAAGCATAAGCGTAAGCACCATATATCATTTCTCCCCCCTTTTGTCTTCCAACAAGCAAGGGAAGAAATCGGAAAAAATAATACCCAAATAATCTCTTACAGTCAAGACCTTGAAGCTGATCTCAAGACCTTGAGATGTTAAGAGACAGCATTATAAGAATCGAAATTCAGCGGTCATTCTCCCCCTACGATAATGCTTCCCTGTTCAACACTAAGCTCCAAAGAGAAATACTAAGCAAAGATAATCATTAGTAGCATATAATAAAATCATCAAAAAAAATTTATTTATCACCAAGAGCAATTGTTTCAATCCATTTATGCCTTTTGATCTTGGTGACATCTTGCAAAACAACCAAAAATTCAACCTTTCCGGCTAGACCAAGCTACAAACTTAGATTCATAATCGGGATGGACCATGTTTGGTGGTCTAGTCCCTTTAGGAACCCAAATTTGCTTTATCTGTCCTTTTAAACATAATGGAAAAGTATTACGAATTATATAAGGATCATTTCTACGATAAGGACAAGTAGTCTTCACATGATCCTTCTTACAACAAAAATAACATATGGGTGTGCGCCAATTCCCTTTAGCTTTTACAAAAGTGGTAGGGGCTTTCTTTGGAAAATTCTTGTTGTATCCAATACCACTTTTGTTGAGGGATGATTGGTGCTCACCTAACATCCTATCGAGATTGGCCTTGGAATGGGTAAAACGAACAAGTGATGTCCGCTGGTCTCTACACTTCTCAGTCAATGAGATCTTTTCTTTCTCTAATTCCTTGGAGTAAAGACTTAGAGAAGAAAGATCTTGCTTCAAGACAGAATTTTCTGTCTCCAAGGCCTTGACTTTAATGTCAAGGGCTGACCGAGAGGTTTTGAGATTTTTCATTTCCAACGACAAATTACTCATGCGTTTCTCCTGTTCCAAATATAACTTCTCTTTCAAGGTGTTAGTCTCCAAAATATAATCCTCTTCATTCATAATCATGTTTTGCAAAAATTCAGACAACACAGCAGTAGGACTAGAAATCAAATTTCTTACAATAGTTTCAAGATGCTTCTTTGGAGTTTCCACATGATCTGCCATCAAGCAAGGATTTGCTGGATCATTTTCCGAGTCCGATTCACTAGAGGAATCTGAATCCTTCTTTCGGCGTTTGTTCTTCTTCTTTTGAGCACACTCATTTGCAAAGTGATCTGTTTCACCACATTCAAAGCAAGTTAGAATTTTCGATTTCTTACGAGGGTTAGAAGACTTACCTCGGTGCTTTGAAGATCCAGAATATTCTCGATTTGAGAATTGCTTCTTCATCTTGAGTATTTGTGCTAGCCCTCTTGTGATGAGTTCAAACGGATCCTCCTCATCTTCACTCTCGTCGTCGTCTGAGGATGCTTCTTCCTTCTTAGCTTTTATGGCCAAATTTTTCACACTAGAGGCTACTTCACCATCTTCCTCACCAAGGATCATCTCGTGGGTAATAAGCTTACCAAGGAGATCAAAAGGCAAAGTGGATAGGTTTTGAGCTTCCTCTATTGCGGTTACCTTTGGACCCCATTGCGCTTTTGGCAAGCTCCTCAAGATCTTTCTGACTTTTTCCTCATTGGTGAAGGTTTTGCCGAGAGAATCCAGGTTGTTCACTATCTGTGTAAATCTTGTAAACATTTCTTTCACCGTTTCCATGGACAACATTTTGAACAGCTCATATTTGCGTAGGTAGATGCTTATCTTTGTTTCCTTTACTTGGCTTGTACCTTCGTAGGTTACTACAAGTTTATCCCAAATTTCTTTGGCGCTCCTGCAAGTGGAAACACGATTAAACTCATCAGTATTCAAACCGCAATATAGCATGTGCATGTCCCGAAAATTCTTGGCCACATTTTCGTGATCAGTTTGAGTAAATTCAGCTTCTGTCTTCTCGACTTGCACTCCTGCTGTACGTAGCACCGAGCTTCATTGGAATAGTTGGTCCTTTGACTATGCGTTCCCAGAGCTCCATGTCTTGATCAATGATGAACATCTTCATCAAAGATCTCCAATGGACAAAATTGTCACCGCAGAACAGTGGAGGGCGATTTGACGACCTTCCTTCAGCGAATCCACCTTCTCCTACAGTACTCATGATCGATCTCACATATTGTTAAATCAAATAAGTGAGTTAAGCTCTGATACCAATTGAAGAATCGAGTACTTAAAGTAAATAACGGTAATAGACAAATACTCTAGAAGGAGAGGTTGAAGGGATTATGAACGCTTTTCGCAAATTCTTTCTGCAGTAGCAACTTCAAGAGCTGGATACCGAATCTCAAGACCTTGAACTCGAACTCAAGATCTTGAACAAAACTTTTGTGCCTTGTGAAATCTGCAGTTTAATAAGACGTTAGAAATTTAACAGAGAAATAAATAACACAGGACTTGTTAACGAGGTTCGGCTCTAAACCAGCCTACGTCCCCGCCTAGGGTTATCCAACCCGTAGGATTCAACAACTTTTATTCCTCTTTCCTTATGGATCCTAATAGCTCACCGAGAAGCCTCTCTCCTATACAATTGCAATCTAGTCAACTCGCGTTCCCTTGGAGTCCTAGACCAATCTAGAAGAGCCCCACCTCTCTCAGCTATCTAGTACACCCAAAATACAGAGAAATAAAAGTCTCCATTGCCACACCGAAGTGTGATACGTTTGAGTATATGATACTCTTAGTATAACAGGGATTAACTTATCCTATAACACTCAGACTCTTCTTAACTCTAAAAAGAAATAAAACGATTACAAATAGAGAGATAGAAAAGAAATAAAATCAGCAACGGCGCTTGGAAACTTGAAAGCTCTTTGATCCGCAGAGAAGGCTTGGTGAGATGTGTGTGTTTTTTGATCGTTCTTCTCCTTCTTCCTTTATAGCAGAGAGCCCTAATATTTTGCTGATTTTTATCTCCCAAAATCTTGATCAGTTGTACCAACCTTTTGAACGTTGAACTACTGGAGATGCTACTGCCTAAATCTTATGGATCTTTTTCTTTTTGAATAAACGCTCCTTGCCAGAAGATATGTTTGCTGAAAAATTGTTTGCCGAGATATTGTGGTTGCCAAGATCTCCAATTTAAGTTTCAAATTAATCCTGCAAGGTAAATTCTATCCTAACACAAAAATCCTTTTCCAATTTGTTAAATAAATAAATCAAATAAATAACCACTTTGACCAAATCTAAGCAATATCAAGTAACCACTTTCAAATATCTAAATTCAATTTAAAAACAATGACCAAATCTCACGTAATGATTCAATATACAAATCAACCACATTTAAAATTCAAAATAATAAAAAATCAAATCAAATCTTCCAAATCAAACATAAAGCACGTAAAATATTTCTTTTTCAAATCATTCATATAAAGCACGTAATTGATATTCCGAACCTTGGCCTAATTAAAATATATACTCCGTAGCACATATAATTTTGTGAGCCAAATAAATATATTCCGAGAATAATAAATCAAATAAAACAACCACAAAATATAATTGATATTTGCATAAAATACTACCTTATTTGTATTCCATCATCCTACAAAAATATATCACATATTATCATCAAGTTTGAGTCAACATAGTTGGAGGCGACCAACATTTGTCTATGTTCGTCGCTTAAAATTTAGTTAAAATGTTGACCGACATCAAGTAAATTGTCATAAATGACCTCCGGTGATGAAAGCGAACCAAAGTTCGTCGCTTACTGCCATATTTATTACTTTGATAAGTAGGTTTAGGGCATTTATTTACTTCTCTTTTAGGCGACCAACATAGGCTAAGTTCGTTGCCTGAAAAAACTTTTTGTCAACTACTGAATTTACTGTTTGCGTGCCACAATAGAACTTTTCCCATTTCAAACCTCCCATTTGTCCCACAGTAACCCACGTACCTCCTATATTTCATACTATCACCACTTTCTTAAACCTCTCATTTCTCCAATTTCTAGTTCATTTGATCCGCTCTTCCTAAACAAGGTATGTATGAGTTTGTTTGTGTGTCTATTTTGTCAAACTATTTAGATTTGTATATGATAGTAGTGCTTGAAATATGGTGATGAGAAGATGGATAGGAATTGAAAGTAGTAGTTGTGATTGAAATTAGTTTGGTGTTGATTGTGATTGAAATTAGTTTGTGATTCAAAGTAGTAGTTGTGATTGAAATTAGTTTGGGATTGATTGTGATTGAAATTAGTTTGTGATTCAAAGTAGTACGTAGTTGTGATTGAAATTAGTGTATGTTTCCTGTGATTGAAATTGAGACATATGAGAATGAGAATATAGATTTTGCTTGAGATTGGAACTAGTGATCGATTGAGATTCATAATTACAAGAGAATGGCCGATAAGCGTTGGATGCAACTCCCTCGTTCTCACAACGACTACCTTCATGGAATTTATCACTTCGTGAACACTCTTAGAGATAATGCGAATGGGATGACCCATTTTCTTTGTCTGTGTAGAATTTGCTGCAACAATCAATGGGTTACTATAGATGAGATGTATATTCATTTGTCCCAAGAGGGGATGTGGTCTAGTTATACCGTTTGGGACAAGCATGAGAACCACGAGCTGATACAGGAATTTCATAACGGAGAGCGCACATTTTGGATGAAGGAGCATCTTCCTTTAGTGATGGTCCTATTATGGACAATATTTTACACGACACTTTTCCTTATCATGCCGGATATGAGGCACATACGAGTGCAGATGAACCTACGTTCGAAGATATTTTTGATGATGGTTACAAGAAATATGAGAGACTTTTATTAGAAGCTCGTACTCCCTTGTATCACGGTAGCAAAAAGATGATTCTGGGTGCTTGTATAAAGACAATGCGGATAAATTCAGAAAATGGGTCAGGCCGGTTGTGTTTTGACAGGTCTAGGTATATTAGATCATGTAGAGGCCAACGAACTCTAAGAGCATAAGCAACCATTGTTTTAGCAACCTTAAGGTTGCTAAAAGGTAAGCCCATGGTTGTGGCCTTTACCTTAAGGTAAGAGGTGGGAGGAGGTTACCTTGGTAGAGAGAGGTAACCTCTTCCCTTTTCTAATTTTCTTTTTCTTTTTTTTTTATGATAAAGTAGCTAGGTTGATATATTTTACATTTAGATTTATTAGTTGTAATAGGATTTAAAATAAAATAAAAATATATTTATATTTCATTATTTTTTAAAATAAAATATCCCATTGGTTTAATTTTATTTTTTTATGTAATTTGAGCCCAATTTTATCCTATATATATAACCCCATCTTGATCTATTGTAGTTGCACATATTTTCTTAACCATGGATCACAATAATCCAAATACTCCACCCATTCCAAATATGTCTTTTGATCCAAATCTTCTCAAAAATCCTAAATTTCAAGTGATGTTGCAAATGTTTAACAATTCTTCAACACCCGAATATCCAAATTATACCCCACATAATCCTACCAATGTGTACAATCCTCTTTTTTTTTTTTTCCAAACCAACAACATTTTGAGTATTCTCCGGGTGTTCAAGGGAGTGCCACTCGAAGTCCAACCGAAGATGCAAGGCAAGTCCATCAAGTACAAGAGAACGAAGAAGTTGTTGTTCACAATAAAATATGTTTTTAATTTTTTTTATTTTAATCTAGATGTAATAAAATATATTTATATTAACTACTTGCTATTTTTATTTATTTATAACATTATAAATAAAAATAATTCACAATAATATATGATGATACACATATAATAAAGGGAAAGATATAAAGGAAAAGAAGAAAGTGAAAATAAATTTGAAAAGAGGTAAAAGAGGTTTCCCATGGTTGTAGAGGAAAACTTTTAGAAAGAGGTAGAAAAAGTGAAAATTATTTTAAACAAAAAAATAATTAAATTGTAAAATTATGATAGGAAGATGGGGAAAAAAAGGGGAAAGAGGTTTCCCAATGGTTGCGGATGGGCTAACCCTCCAGTCACTTGTATATACTAACCCTAATTCAAATTTTGGTAAATTGATTTAGTTATTTTGTATTTCATGTGGTTTCCATATATAATCAAAAAAAAAATGTTTAAATTTGTGTTATTATTATTTAATTAAAAATTATTGAAAACTACCCCACATGCGCAGATGTGGTTAGAGTAGGAGCCTATGCACAAAAATCGGGTGATGTTATATTCTAAAACAGTCGATTTATATACTAGACTTATTTTTACCCAAATTTCAAGTCTTTTTTTTGGGTCTTTTTATTATAATTCAAAATTACATGTATTACCTATAAGAAAAACTTCAAATTAATAGGTCATATCAAAATATTTAAAAAGGTATTGTAGATTCGAGATCGACTTCCTACCTCTCAGATCGGAGGTAGGAAGTTAGGGTTTGAGGGTAAACAACCAAGATAAACCGTGAAATAAAGCGACACAGCAGATTTACGTGGTTCGATCCGAAGATCTACTCCACGGGGCCTCAGCAGGGAGGCACCGAGTCAAATCCACTAAGTACTAATCGGTATTACAGAGTATGGTTGCAGATGAACCAATATCAGACAAGGCAAGCAAGAATAGAGCAAGATACAAGAGGAAAGTGAAGAAGTAAAGCAAGAAAAGGTAGAACACTCCCCAGATCTGAAGAACAGGTCAGATCTGTGCACAGGAGCTCGTCGGAGAAGAAGGACTTCGCCGAAGGAGGTGCAGATGCCTTGTTCTTCCTTGCTGTGGACGAGATCTAAGGTCTCGCAAGGAGATTCGCCTTAGAAGTCGCCGGATCTTCACGAATGCTGCCGAGGAGCACCAGGAAACCCTAGCTCCCAGAGCCTCTCTCTCTTCTTTCTCTCTCTGCTTTGGCGGAACTGAATTAGGTTAATGTAAAGGCTCGGATTTTTTAAATCCTAATTTTCAGAAAAAGAAAATAAAAATGAAATGTAATCGAATTTAATTCAGATATTTCAAGGAAACTCGTTCAAAAAAAAATTTAATTAATCGAAATTGAAAATTTCTTCCGTCGTCGATATCCTAATTCCTCGAAAAAAAAAAAAAAACTCAGAATGAAATTCAAAGCGGAATTTAGCGGAAGAAATTCTCTAGCTCGAACTTTGATTTCGTAAAATAGATTTCCGACCTAATTAAAATTTTAAGAACTAACATGGCAACAATCTTTTCGGGTTTTAAAAATCAATTGATCGAGCGTGCGGGTTTCGATAATTATACTCGGGTAAATTTGAAATTTCATCCTCTCCTCTTTTTCTTCTAATCGCTTAGCACTGCTGCAGTAGCTAGAAAACAAAAGCAATAAAATAAAAATGAAAAGACTTGCTCAGACTTGCAAAAGAAAACCAAGATACCCTGTCCTTCTCCTCTTGTGCACTTCTTTCCCATTTTACACAAGGAAAACAAAATCCAAAGCCCCTTTTTGACTTTGAAAAGAGCTCCCTTCAGCAGCATCCAAACCCATTCTGATTTTCACCATCTCCCTTCCAAAAGCTACAACCTTTCCTCCCCAGTGCTCTCTCCTTTTCGCTCTCTGTCTCGCTTCAAAGAACCCACCAGCACGCTCCCTTTCTCTGTCTCTCTCGCCGACGCCCGAACCTCTCCCGAGCACGCTGAGCACAACCCTCGTCTCCGTTCCGAGCGCCGCCGTCGCCTCCACCAGGCTCCACCACTCCCTTCTTCACTCCTTTTCCTCGACTCAGTAGCAGAGGCTCTCTCCTCACCTCCCAGGAGCCTCCAGCATCAGAAGCGGCAGCCGGAGGGCCCCGACGACCGAGACGGCGCCCCTCCTCCTCTTCCGCCCTGTTCCGAGTTCGACGAATGGTAAGCCTCCCTCCTCTTCACTTCTCCGCTCTAAAATGCCATAAAGCTCCGCCCTTAAGCCTCTCACCGTCGTCCTAGGTCCCGAATCGCTCGGATTCGCCTCCGGCGAGCTCAATTGCGCCACCGACGAGCCCGAATAACCTCGACAGATCTCCGGCGAATCTCGACCCTCGGTGAGCTATTCTTTCCTCCGCCTTTTCCTTGTCTGTCGGTGTTGCGTGTCGTTGTCGAGGTCGGAGTGGTGGCCAAGCCGCCGGCGAGCCCCCTCCTCTCCCCTCCTCCTTTTTCCGCTGGCGGACGGGGCTCTCTGCTCCAGTACTCCTTTCCCTTCTTTCTTTCAACCAGAAATGGAAGAAGAAGACCATGTGGGTCCCCCGCCACCTCCACGTCATCGGCCACATAAGCTGGGCCCATTCCCCTCTTTATTTTCGGATGGAATGAAAGAGAAAAGTGGCTGGTTTGTTGGGCCTAATTTATGGGCTTTAAGCCTTATGAAAGATCAAAGAGATTGGGCCTATTTTCTTTAACCTCAAAATCTGATGGGGTCTTGGGTTTTTTCGAAAATAAAAGGGTTTGAGGGCTGATTTTAGTAAATAAAAATGGTTAGGATTAATTTTTGGGACTTGGAAGTATTTTATGAAAATATTAAATAAATGGGATAATATACTACATTATGTTATTATTGAGATTTAAAAATATAATATTATTGGACATGGATTTTAATAAAAGAGAAATTTTGAAAAAAAAAAGGTTTTCAAGGTTGAAAATTGTTTTGATGAATGGAGAATTGATTTAATAAAACTAAAAAGAGGATTTTGGAAATATACTAACCTTATCGGATTTGCCTTGAAATAATAATAAAATAAGTTGATGAAAGAGTAATGTTTTATAAATGGATTTATGGATGATTTGAGAAAGTGTTTTGAATGGTAATTTGATCTAACTTGAGGTTTTAAAAGAGTTTTGGGAAATCTTGAGAAAATGAAGAATAAATTGGATGACTTGTGTATGATATTATATGCTTAGGTAACATTAGTAGTAGACTTATTTGTATTACTTATATATGTGTTAGGTGATCATCTGTGACATGTTGGCTTTCTGTATACCTAGTTGTTGCCTTTTGCTGTTCTGCACTTCCAGGTAAGTCTCTTCGGAGCTTACTCAGATTGAATAGAGCTATTCCCTGCTTTAGGTGCATGATATACTAGGTGCTTGCATTCATGATCAGCATGCCATGTAGTACCATGCTAGGTTGCATCGACGGTTGAGCATTCTATTTCTTTATGTGTATGTAAACAGAACGGCCGTTATCTGTGAAGTAACTAGAGTCATTGCTAGGGTTATAGGACGACCTAGTCTCATCGGGTCCCGTCCTGAGTCAATCGAGTCATGCACTTCCTTATATTATGAGATGCCTGCGGGCTTTATTGTGGAGCGGGTTAGGCATGCGTGCCGCCCGACTATGATGGAATGCATTCACGAGCTGGCCGGCCAGTCTCCGCCCTATCGGAAGGGGGTGGAGGTAGGAGAGGCATATACCACTTGGTATTCTGTGCTAAGGCCTTATTATTATTATGCACTTGATCTTAGGAGCATGTTAGTGTGTTAATATCCCGCAATGCATCTAGAAGCATCTTTATTAGGTATAGCGTATATGTGTGCTTAGGGTTGGGATGCAGAGCTAAAGTGGACATCGATCTGATCCCGCCCCATATCAATTTTTTTAGGTATCCGTTATGCTTACTACTATTGATGCCGATTTGAGTCCATGACCGCTGGGTCTAACATGGCGGAAAGAGAGAGTTGAGATTCCAACTTCACCAATTTAATTACGGCTCGAATTTGAATGGTTGATCATATTTTGACCCGGCTCTGCCGTGGCACCCCTTTGTATTATGCTTCACTTCCGCTATTTGTGTGATCTTTGGTTTTCCACGCTTAGACTTACGACAGGTACAAGGGACTTCCCCGGGGATTCCAACGATCCCTTCAAACTTGGGTATGAAATCCCTCTTGAAAACGTCAGTTTAGAATTTCAAACCTTCAACCTGTACTCGGGGAGCAAGATCCTAACGAGGGGTTTCATCCCTCGAAACGTAACCCGGGAATCATAATCACGGGCCGTTACAGTTAAGAGAAAACCCTAGAGCCGCTTCAGCTATATAGGCGAGCTAATAACCAAAACGCAGCATCGAGGAACTGGAGCGAGCTCAAGGAACCTGGGCTTCAAGTGGAGCTGGCTTGGGCTTCTCCAGAAATGGGCTTCATGAAACAGGCCCAATCCGGATGAGCTAAAGATCCAACATACATATTATACTACACATAACATATACTTTAACATATATGTGAGCATAGTATATATGTTAACTACACTTCTAACATATAGTCATAGTATATAATATATGTGTATAATATATATTAGTATCTTGTTAGTTAATCTTGCCTACGTCTTAGAACCGATATTAGTTAATCTACCATCCTATACTCCTAGATTAAATATGCTTAAGATTAAGAAGACATAACAATTTGCCCTCCTAATCTGGAACATATTTAACCTATTAAAATACTGTTAGTACCCTAGTGGATTTGAGTCAGTACCACATCCTGATTCATCATTGGCCCAGTACCTGTGCGTCTAAGGAAGATCTCCGAGGTGGAGAAAGTCTCTGCAGAAGAGAAACTTGTTTGCTGGGACGATCTTTGTTCCGAAGTCAGCTAGGTTGACGTCGCCTTTGATCTTTCTGACGTCTAGCTCGCCTGATGATACCCTTTTTCGTATGAAGTGAAACCGAACGTCGATGTGTTTGGTTTTTTCGTGGTACATCGGGTCTTTGCACAGATACAGTGCGCTCTGGCTATCCATGTTTATAACAGGCTTGAACGGCTTTCTTAGAATCTCTTGAAGAACCCCTTTGAGCCATATTGCTTCTTTTGCAGCTTCAGTGGCGGCAATGTATTCTGCTTCTGTGGATGATAATGCAACAACCGATTGTTGCTGAGATTTCCACGTTATGCAGTTGCCTGCCCAGGTGAAGTAAAATGCTGAAGTAGATTTCCGGTTGTCTTTATTACTGGCGTAGTCGGAATCGAAGTATCCCTGCAACTTAGTAGCAGGTTCATGCAAACTATAGTGTAAACAGAGATTCTTAGTACCAACAATATAACGGAGTAAGTACTTCATAGCATTCCAGTGATCTAAACCAGGATTAGACATAAAACGGCTTAAAACACTGATGGCAAAAGCAAGGTCGGGCCTCGTACAAAGCATAGCATACATCAATGAGCCTACAGCTGCGTCATAGGGCACCTTACTCATTTCTTTGACACTTTTGGGTTTGGAAGGACAACTCTTTTTGGTGAGTTCTAAATGCCCTCCTAAGGGAATGGTAGTGGGTTTGGATGTGGACATATGAAAACGGTCTAGGACCTTTTGGGTATAGTCATCTTGAGATAACCATATAGATTTCTTATGTCGGTTTCTAATGATATTTATGCCAAGGATTTTCTTGGCACTACCTAAATCTTTCATCTCAAAGTATTTCTTTAGATTGCTTTTAGTAGTGCTAATAGGAGGCATGCTATCACAAATAATCAGGATATCATCAACATATAAAAGCACATAAAGCATAGAAGTAGGAGAAATGCTTTGAAAATAAAGACAGGCATCATAACTGCTTCTAGTAAAGCCTAATTTATGAATCACAGCATCAAACTTGAGATTTCATTGCCTAGGGGACTGTTTAAGTCCATAGATGGATCTCTTAAGTAAGCACACATGATCAGGATATTTAGGGTGTTCAAACCCTTTAGGCTGTCTCATATGGATGGTTTCATCCAGAGACCCATGTAGGAAAGCAGTTTTCACATCCATTTGTTCCAATTCCCAGTCAAAGACAGCACACATAGCAAGCATTAAACGTAAAGTTTTGTACTTAACTACGGGAGCAAAGATATCATTGTAGTCTATACCTTCTTTTTGTGAGAACCCTTTGGCTACTAAACGGGCTTTATACCTAGGAGGATCTCTAGGGTTTTGACCATCCTTAATCTTATAGATCCACTTGGAATCTATAAGACGGGTTCTCGGAGGTCTAGGAATCAATATCCAGGTCTGATTGACCTTCATTGAGTCCATTTCTTCTTTCATGGCATTTTTCCAATGTATAGCATTTGGATCTCTAATGGCTTCAGAGTAAGAGTTTGGAGTGGTAGGGTTCCTAAGGGTGTCAGCAGTCAACAAAGCATATTCAACAATGTAACTGGTGTATTTCCTATTAGGTATACTAACCCTGGGTTCTCTATCCCTAACTAACTGGTAATCATGCAAGTTAGGAATGTTAGTCACAACATTATCATTAGCATGCATATCAGAAGTGGGGGTTGAGGAGAAAACAGAGGATCCCGAGGGATCATTAGAAAGGCCGGTTACATCACCAGAAATAGAGGGAGAAGAACAGGAAATAGAAAGAGAAGAGGAAGAGGAGGAGGCTCCAGCAGTAGCTGTTGGAGCTGCTTGAGTGTCAACTTCAGTGGTAGTTTCTCCTGAGTTGTTTGAAGCAGCATCCTTGTCTGTGTTGGGATCTTTTTCCTCTCCATTTCTATCTTCTTGATTGTCCCCCCCCCTGATTTGTTAGAGCTGGAACTCTGTAGAGCCTTCCAGTGTCGTACTCGTCTATGAAGTCTTCTTCTTCTGGAGGAATGGAGCTGCTGATTTCTTCAATCTGCTTTGGGGTACCTGTTAACTCAGAAAAAGAGGTTAGAGAACTCTTTAGAGGAAATTCCTTCTCATTAAATCTACAACTCCTAGTGGTTATGACTTTGTAGGCTCCAGGCTGTAAAAGTAACACCCTGAAGCCTTTTACTCCTTCAAGATACCCTAGAAAAATACCCTTTAAAGCTCTTGGCTGGAGCTTACCCTCATTGACATAAGGGTAAGCTGCACAGCCAAAAAGGCTTTAGATAGGATAGATTTGGAGGCTTTCCTGTCCATGTTTGTTGAGGAGTAACAAAGTTAACAACACTAGAAGGAGATCTGTTTATAAGGTGGGTTGCTGTATGAACAGCTTCACCCCAAAGAGAAGGTTTTAATCCAGAACTAACAAGTAAACATCTAACTTTTTCTAACAGGGTTCTATTCATACGTTCAGCTGTGCCATTTTGCTGTGGTGTACCAGGTACAGTTAAGTGTCTTTTTATCCCATTAGATTTGCAATAATTGTCAAAATTAAGATTGCAGAACTCCAAACCATTGTCAGTTTTAAGACATTTAAGTTTGTGAGAGGACTGGCTTTCTACCATCACCTTCCAAACTTTAAATGCCTCAAAAGCTTGATCTTTGGTTTTGAGTAAACTAATCCAAACCTTTCTAGAGTAATGATCAATGAAACTGATGAAATATCTCATGCCACCAACAGTAGGGACTGGTGAAGGTCCCCATAAATCAGAATGCACATATTCTAATGGAAGTTTAGCAGTATAAGAAGAAGTAGGAAAACTCAGTTTAGATGCTTTTCCTAGCACACAGTTTTCACAGAAATCAATACTCACAGGTTTCTTAGGTATTAGTCCAGTTTCATGCAATTTAATAAGGCCTTTGTTTCCTATGTGACCAAGTTTGTTATGCAAATCAAGAGTTTCAGAGAGGGTCATGGCATCTTTGGAGGAGACTGTATTCAGTTTTACTTTGGAAGATTGGATGTAGTAAAGCTTCTTTATCCTATGGGCTCTTAGGATAACCTTGTTGTTGAAGGTTACAGTCCTAATCCCATTGGATGAAGCTATGGTACAACCAAGTTCTTCCAAAGAAAGAGGACTCTGAAATCAGATTCCTCCTAAGACTGGGAACATATTTGACATTGGTGAAAGTTCTAATAACATTATCATGCATACACATAGAAATATCACCAGTTCCAGCAACATGTAGAGTAGTATGATCACCAAGCATAACATCACCACCAACAGACTTATCTAAGTGTTTAAACAAGTTTTGATTGGAAGTAGCATGCATGGTAGCACCAGAATCAAGTATCCACACATCAGGGTCAAATTGTAAAGACACATCAGCACACATGAACAATTCAGATGGGCAATTATTCATGTTTTCAGGCACAACAGCAGATAAATCAGTATGATTCTTTTTAGCAAGTTCTTCAGCTCTTTTTTTCTTTCTACATTCCTTAACCCAGTGTCCAAGATTGCCACAGTAATTGCACTTAGCATTAGGATCAGATTTCTCGGACTTCTCATGCTTGGGCTTGTTATTCTTGTTCTTTTTATTCTTTGCCTTAGGTCCTTTTTGGTTATTTTCATTTGTTTTAGAAAACAGAACCTCAGGTTTTTCAACTTTGTCAGATTTAAGACCTTTAACTTTGAAAACTTTCATGATCTCATTTTTCTCAATAATAGATTCAATTAGCTTATCTTTAGTTAGGTCATCTCGACTGAACTGGGTCACATCTTTAAAGTTGTCAAATTGTGTTGGCAACGAATTAAGAAGCAAGATAGCCTGATGAGAGTCTTTGATATCGTCCTTACATCTTTCAAGTTCTTGAGTCATTTTTAAAAATTTGTCAAGATTGTCATCCAAAGTAAGTGCAGTGTTCATTTTAAAAGTAAACAAACGACAGAGCAAAGAGATTCTGGAGGGCAAGGACTTAGATAGAAAAAGCTCCTCCAGAGCATGCCATAGAGAGGAAGCGGATGAGTATTTTACCACCTGACGGGCTATGCCGTCAGTTAGGGTTTGAGGGTAAACAACCAAGATAAACCGTAAAATAAAGCGACACAGCAGATTTACGTGGTTCGATCCGAAGATCTACTCCACGGGGCCTCAACAGGGAGGCACCGAGTCAAATCCACTAAGTACTAATCGGTATTACAGAGTATGGTTGCAGATGAACCAATATCAGACAAGGCAAGCAAGAATAGAGCAAGATACAAGAGGAAAGTGAAGAAGTAAAGCAAGAAAAGGTAGAACACTCCCCAGATCTGAAGAACAGGTCAGATCTGTGCACAGGAGCTCGTCGGAGAAGAAGGACTTCGCCGAAGGAGGTGCAGACGCCTTGTTCTTCCTTGCTGTGGACGAGATCTAAGGTCTCGCAAGGAGATTCGCCATAGAAGTCGCCGGATCTTCACGAACGCCGCCGAGGAGCACCAGGAAACCCTAGCTCCCAGAGCCTCTCTCTCTTCTTTCTCTCTCTGCTTTGGCGGAACTGAATTAGGTTAAGAGAAAACCCTAGAGCCGCTTCAGCTATATAGGCGAGCTAATAACCAAAACGCAGCGTCGAGGAACTGGAGCGAGCTCAAGGAACCTGGGCTTCAAGTGGAGCTGGCTTGGGCTTCTCCAGAAATGGGCTTCATGAAACAGGCCCAATCCGGATGAGCTAAAGATCCAACATACATATTATACTACACATAACATATACTTTAACATATATGTGAGCATAATATGTTAACTACACTTCTAACATATAGTCATAGTATATAATATATGTGTATAATATATATTAGTATCTTGTTAGTTAATCTTGCCTACGTCTTAGAACCGATATTAGTTAATCTACCATCCTATACTCCTAGATTAAATATGCTTAAGATTAAGAAGACATAACACGTATAAAGTATGCATGATTGATTTACGCTGTACACTGATCAATGAAAAAAGAAAAAACATGCAACTAATATATATATATATATATATATATATATATATATATATATATATATATATATGAAATTAAAGACAAGCTAGCCAATGAAAATTACCTCTTTTTTCTGTTGTTAAATAAGTAACTTTTTCGGATCACACGCGGTTTTTAAAATTTTAAAAACTATATAAATTATTTTTTAAAATAATATCATATTTCTTACCAATAATAATAAATATAATATTAGATTAAAAAATTAACTAAAAAAATATTTAATTTATATAATATTTCCGTCCTAACAAAACGTACGTGACTTAAAAAAGTCACTTATTCACGGGAGATCAGTATATACTAAATTAAATGTGATTAATTAAATCTCCCATTAAATTTCATACTTCATAAATATTAATTTGAAGGTTAAACGGATAAAAAAGGGGCAAACGGCGCACTTTTTTTAACAAAACTAAAATTAAGATATATATAGGATAAATTATATATCCCAAGGAAATTAAATTGATAATATTAATATATATGGCCGAAGTTGATAATTAATTTTAATATAATCTATCTATTTTAAGCGTGTAAGTAATAAGCGTAATTCAATCCAAATATTTTATATATGGTTTGTTTTGCAACAAAATCTCCTTATTATTTCCGTAAATATATAATATAATATTTTATCTATTATATTATTTGTTGCCCAAGCAATTAAAATTAGCCCTAATCCCAACAACTATATAAACAAATAAACCATCAAACTTCATTCCTATTACAAATCATCACATCTGATCAATTGCGGTATATCGATTGATCGATCATATCTTCTCTCTCGATGTTGAATTACAATCATCTCTTCAACTTCAACTCTGCCGCGATGCCGGAGTTCGATCCTCTGACGCCACATGACCACCGCATTGGCCACTTCGATGGTTTCATCACCGGCGATATTCTAGAATGGCCGGGTGTTGACTCTTGCCTCTTCGATAGCCCTACTCCTGATTTGGACACAGACCTGCCTCCTCTGGAGCGGGCCCGTGTCGAACAGGGCTTCAAGTCGTTGACGATTAATGAAGACTTTGGCGAAAACGTCAACTCCAACTACTCCATGACGCCCGATCAGCATCTTGATCTTGATCTCAAAGCTCTCGACTTCACCGACGAAGACGATACCAATCGATGGGTCGATTCTTGCCTCAACTTCAGCCAAACGTCGGATCAGCCATGTGTTGAGGCCACCGGAAGCATCGTCGACGCTATGGAGATATGTAGCAAGCAGCCTTCGACATCATTGTCACAAACCGTCAATGACGTTGCCTTGTCCAGCAAGTCTCCTCCGCCTCCGATAGCGATGCAGCTGATGCTCGACAGTGATGCACAGGGAAAGAAGAACAAGAGGTACGTATAACGTGTTTCGAATTTTGGTTTTTTAGTATATTTTTAATATGAATAATTTGAGGAATTATAATCTGATGATGTTAATTAATTAATTAATTAATTAATTGTTAGTTAATATTAAGGTTTGATGTTAATTAGGGTTTAATGTTAATTTCAATTTAAAACCCTGGCTTGCTATTGTTAATTAGTTAGAATTAGGGTTTGATGTTAATTTCGATTTGAAACCCTAGCTATATATTGTTAGTTATATAATTAGGGTTTGATGTTAATTATAATATGAGGAATTTTATATTTTTAATAGGAATAATTAATTTATGTAAATAATTAATTTTATGATGAATTTGTAGGCTGTGCTTGATGGGAATGAAACGGTACGGAAAAGGGAATAGGAAAAGCATAGCGGAAGAAGAAGTTGTGAAAACAAAAACGCATATCCAAATTGGGAGTCGTCATCGTCATCCTCAGAACCACTCTCTGTCTCTTCGTTGCAAATCCAACACCGGCGGGACTACAAAGCAGAGGAAAAACATCCATCATGACATTACCACTCTCTGCGTCTTTCACAACAAATTTATATATTCACCAAATTAATTAAAACTGTAACCACTTAATTAGTCCTTACACGTACTACACAGTATTAGTAGCTACCGTACTATGTATTTGATTATACACGAACTATATGTGTTTTCGATCTGATTTCAGTTTTGCAGAACATAGTATGTGAAATATTTGATTAAATACTTATTTTGTTTCGAAAGTGTTTAAAAAATTACTATATCAAGGTATATGTATATTCATGGTGTACGTGTGTAAATTAATTAATTGTGATTTAATTTGGTTGTATATGAATTACTATGTCCGAATTGAATTGAACAAGCGGACATATTAAATAGTTTATTTTAGTGAAAGAAAAGTGGGATACCTCGTACATGAATGAGTACGTTAACATATAGAGAGATCATATAGACGAGTCTCATTAGCTAAAACGAAGTGTTTAGCTTTAAGACAGTCTCACAAGTCGAAGACAAAGGGAACTAGGCTTCCGAGAGTTGGGCTTCATAAGCCCAAAACTGTTATGTCCGAATGGAGACATATCACCCATATTTAACTCTTCTACCATACTTTATAGTTTATACATTAATTACACACAGTGGCGGAACCTAAGATATCTGATCGAGGGGACCAAAAAATATATTCGGATTTGTTTTATACCAATTACATAATAATTTTTTTAAAAAATAAAAATACTATTTCAAAAAGGAGTTATATAGATTTGAAAGGAGTTATATAGATTTGAACCCCCAACTCATTGTTTAAAATATCTATCATTTACCAACTAAATTAGAGTAATTAGTTGTTAAAATGCTCTTTTACAATTTACATATCATAAAAATATATTACATATAACATTAATTTTTTTCCGCCCGGAGGGGCTATGGTCACCTCCTGCCCCCACTGATTATACATGATCACAAGATAATCTTGCAATAATAATGTATAACTTAGTATAATAATATAGGATCAGCTTTGGGGATCAAACGTTGAGTAGCTAATGATTCACAGTAGTTATTCGTTTGGTTTGTTCAATTTCAACGACCAAAAGTTGGTGCAAATTCACTGTATTTTGAATTGCTTTGTGTAACTATCATAATGTCCACTTAACTGACAAAGAGGTGTGATTAAGAGGGGTAATATAACTGATGAAGAGGTCTGATGAATGGTCATCGAGTGGTTGGTTTGCGCTTCGATCTCAACTCGATCGATCGATTGAACCATCAACTTAGAAACTTTAGGTCAAGGTGACGTGACATTATACAAATCCTTGTTCAAGGACTATAATTTAATTACATTGTGATTGGGTTGCTTTGGGTGGGAAATGGACTCATATATACTGATCATGCTTATCAATTTTGAAAGAGTAGGCTAACGAGGTAAAATCAATAGGCTATTAAGCTCGTTCAAATCCATCGAGCTAATATGATAACCTCAAATTAGATCTCCAACATTCTTCCCAATGAACAGTACAGAGTCACATTTAGCAAAGCGATTTATATTGACTACTCTTAAATTTTACCTATAGAGTATCACATTCTTCCAAAAAATGAGAGTATCACATTCTTCTCATTGATCTATAGAGTTTTTAGCTCATTAAAAAGCGAGTCCCATCATAATATTCTTTGTTACTGTAATCCTATACGCGTTCTCGATTCCACAGACCGGGAACCAAGAACGGGGTAATCGAACTAGAACAAACCAGAAACGCAACTTAAAGATCAGACACAAGATTTTACGTGGTTCGGCCGGAGCCTACGTCCACGGAGCCTCAGTCGAACGGCATGAGAGCACAAATCCACTAATCGGTAAGTAGGTTTACAGAACAGGTTGCCCTAACTCAAGACTACGACAAATACAAACAAAACACAGAGAACAAGAGACATGCGAGTGCAGAGAAGAGAGAACGAAGCAGACAAAGGAAGAATACACCCTAGATTTGAAGATCGGAGTCAGATCGTCGTCGGAGTGAACCAGAGAAGAAGATCTTCGCCAGAACGGTGGACAGACACCTTCTTCTTCTTCCTAGAAGCCAGATCTAGAGTCTCAGAAGGAGATTCGCTCGAGATCGGCCACCGGAATCGTCGCTGGAGCAAGGGAACACGAAACCTTAGCATAGCTCCTCTCTATTCTCTCTCTCTTTCTCTTTCTGGAGTTACCTGAGGTGAAGCGCCAAAATGAGCTCCCAAACCCTAGCTCTAAGCTTATATAGAGTGAGCCCTTAAGTGAAACGCAACGTTCCAGCAAACGGATCTCACAAGCCAAGATGTCAGGTGAGCAAGGGAGCTGGGCTAGGTATGGGCCTTAGTGTTGGGCCGAGCCCGTAGTCTCGGTAAGCATACATACATATATAACATATATCATATACAACATGACTTACATATATACTATACTTTGAGAGTTGTAACATATATGAGCATAGGATATATAAACCTACACTTCTAATATATGATATGTCCAAAGTATAATATATAGTATTTTGCCTTAATATACCAAGTAACCTAACCTAGGGCCATCCAATATTCCTAGAACTAATGTTTAGATTAAGATAGACATTACAGTTAAAGAATGAACCCTGTGTCCTCCACTGAGCAAAATTAAGAAGCAAAATTTTCAGCCCTTTCTCCCACACATTCTCTCAATTCAAACATTGAAAGTCAGTTACCCACCCACGTTCTCTTCCTCTCTCACAATCCCTTTCCAGTTCCACCAAAGCCTTTCTAATGCTCAAGAGAGAGGGAGCGAAGGAGTTGAATGCGGTGGTAGGATGATCGGATATGGTCAAGATTGAGCGACGTTTCGGAGAAAACCGACAGCGATGGCCTGGCCTCTCCCCAATCGACGGCCTGCATTGTCGAATTGCTAAGATTTTCGCAACCAATCTCATCTTCTTATAAGTCATCTACGGATTTGAGCCCAATTATATTGAAACAGAGGGAGTTTCACATTGTCCCTACGATGGAGCCCTAGCTAGCAACCAAGCATTACATCGACAATTATACATTTGGCTGATTGATACATTATGGGTACATAACCTCAATAAAGGAAGTTGTAGATTTGGTGTACTTTCATAAGTTTACCAGCCTATATAATCTCTTATGTATACAATAAACAGATCTAAACTTTGGACTATCTTCTCAAAGGTAACCGGATCAAATTGCTGGTCTATCTGAGTTTGGGCTTTGTCCAAACTCTAATGGGCTCAATTGGATCCGTGTAGGCCTAAAGAGAAGGCCCAGAGGATATGGCCTCTAAAACCCTAACGGCTCTATCTTTGGCTTCCACTCTTGACCTACTTGGACGCAGCGTTTTGGCTTCGATGGTTGTATTATAAATACTTCTCTTCAGAGCTAACCCTAGTGAAGAGCACACACTGTACACTCTCTCTTTCCAAAATTGAGAGCGCCGCTTCTCCTCTGCTAGGGTTTCTACTGCTTGGCTTCGAATCCGAGTTCCTCTTGGTGCGACGTCAAAGCTCCTGGTAGATTCGTGACCCCGTAGGCGTAGAAGAAGAAGCTGAAGTGGATCTTCGCCTTCAAAGCTCCTCTTTGAAGGCTTTGTCGTCTGGAAAGGGAGTTCCTCTTTCTTTCCTTTTTTAGGGTTTTCTGAGTGTTGTTGCAGAGATTGTATGCTTGCTTATGATTGTTTACCTCTATGTGTTGCCCCTTGCTTGTAACTCCTAATTATCTAGTGGATTGGGCCAGACTCTTGAGGTCCCGCAGATGTAGGTCCTTGACCGAACTGCGTAAACAAATCTTCTCGTCTTGCTTTACTTTCTGCATAACTTGCTCGCTTGAATCCATTTTCATTGCTTGACTCTGAACTCAATCTTCGATTATCGCTTTAGTCTTCCGCTGTAAAATCGATCCTACCTCTACAATTGGTATCAGAGCCTCTGGTTGCTCTAGATCGAATATTTGAGTTCTCTCTGTGAGTGCTGCAATGATATTTTTGCTCTGACCTAGGTCAAGAGCGAAAATCCATTTGTGTTTACAGGTTACTCCTGTTTCTGGTTTCAGTTTTCTTATCTTGCTATCCTCTGAGTTGTGTTTACTCTTACTCTTGATTCTGCAAACAAATACTGTTGCTATAAACATGTCTGAATCTTCATTTCGTATTAAGTCATACGATGGGTGTTCTGACTTTGCTATGTGGCAGGTGAAAATGAAGGCCATCCTCATAAAAGAAAAATGCTGGGCTGCTGTGTCTAACAGTTATCCTGATAAGCTGGACAAGGCAGGGCAAGAGGAAATGGACCAAATAGCACATAGTGAGATAATGATACGTCTCACAGATGAGGTAGCCAGGCAAGTGCTTACTAAAAAGACATCCAAAGATCTTTGGGATGCTTTGGAAGCTACTTATTTGGTAAAATCTCTTCCTAGCCGCATAAACTTGCTGTGTCGTCTCTTTAACTTCAAAATGGATGCTCATATGTCTTTGCATGACAATCTTGACAAGTTTCTGTCTATGATACAAGATCTTGAACGCTGTGGTGATAAAATTACTGAATTACATCAAGCTGTCTTGATTCTAAATTCTCTTCCTAATCAGTTTGACACATTTAAAGATGTGATACAGTATAGTAGGGAGGATTTGGATAAGACTAAGATAATAGAAGCTGTCATACAGAAAAATGATGTCATGAAAGTCTTTAAGACTAAGCAAGAAGTTAAAACAGAGGCTTTGATGGCTAGAGCAAAATTCAGAAACCAAAAGAAGAATCAGAATAAGAACAAGAAAAGTGAAAACACAGATAGCATGAAATCTGAATCTTCTGAAAAACACTCCTCTGATAAGAGCTCCCTTAAATGCAAATATTGTTCCAAAGATGGTCATCTTGAGAAAGATTGCTATAAAAGGAAGAAAGATGAGGCTAAGAAAAACAAAGTTGTTACTGCTGTGCTTAAATCCCATTCTAACTGTTCTCATGAGCTTCTGTGTGTTTATCCTAATATCTCTGCATCTGATGTTTGGATCATTGACTCTGGTTGTACAATTCATGCTACCCCTCACAAGCATTTTTTCTCTGAGATTGACTTTATTGATGAAGGCACTGTCATGTTAGGAGATCATTCTGTGCTTGATATAAAGGGTATTGGATCTGTTCCTATAAAAATGCATGATGATAAAATTAGAGTCATTCAGAATGTTAGATGGGTTCCTGAACTGAGAAGAAACTTATTATCTGAAAGTGTGTTTGATGACTTGAATTGTGATATAAATGTTCATCAGGGCATAAAAACTGTGTCTAAAAATGGTAGAATTCTTATCAAGTCTGTTAAGAAAAAGGGCCTTTATCATGTTATTGGTGAATCTGTTAAAACTCACTCTGCAAATGTTACTGTTAAAAAGAATTCTAAGCCCATGACTCTTGAACAAACCTTGTTGTGGCATAACAGACTGGGTCATGTGGGAAACAAGGGTCTTCTTGAATTATATAAGCAAGGGATTCTTAATGCTAAGCCTGCTCATATTGATTTCTGTGAAAATTGCATCATGGGAAAACATACTAGATTTGCTTTTAAGTACTCTTCATATGCTGCTAAACTTCCTCTTGAGTATGTACATGCAGACCTTTGGGGTCCAGCACAGGTTGATACTGTGGGAGGCAAGAGATATTTCTTATCTCTTGTTGACCACTATAGCAGAAAGGTTTGGATATTCTTGCAAAGGACTAAGAATGAAGCATTTGAGCACTTCAAAAGCTGGAAAGCTAAGGTTGAGAAAGAATCTGGAAACTTGCTTAAGTGTCTCAAGACAGACAATGGGCTGGAATTCTGCAACACAGAATTTGATACATTCTGCAGACAACATGGTATTAAGAGGCACCTTACCATCCCTGGGACTCCCCAGCAAAATGGCACAGCAGAAAGGATGAACAGAACACTTCTGAACAAGGCCAGATGTATGCTGATAGGTGCTGGCATGAAACATTCTCTCTGGGGAGAAGCTGCCACCACTGCAGCTTACCTTATCAATAGGACTCCCTCTTCTGCTATAGACTTCAAAACCCCTCAGGAGAAATGGAGTGGGAAACCAACTAACCTTGCCTTCCTGAAACCCTTTGGATGTTTAGCCTACAGTCACAAGTCTGATGGCAAACTCAACCCGAGAGCCCAGAAATGTGTACTGTTAGGCTTCCCAGAGGGTGTTAAGGGGTATAAATTGTTGGTCCTCCAGCCTGGGGGGTATAAGGTCATAGTAAGTAGGGATGTCTTGTTCAAAGAAAATGTGTTTCACTTCAAGGAACTACAACACACTTCTCCTGAGTTTGAGGATCTACCTTCTGATTCTTCTCACAGCAGCTCAACACACTTCTATACTCCAACTATGCCTGATGACAATGAAGATGAGTTTGACAATGGTCTCACTCCTGGCACTCCCACTGCACAGACTGAAGAAGTTCCCCAAGAAGAGAATCAACAAGAAGAAACACATGATCAGGGAGTTTCCTCTTCCTCTCAATCTTCTTCTACCTCCTCTTCATCTGAATCTTCTTCTTCCTCTCATAATATTCCTGCTATGCTTGATAATGATGTGTCTAATTCTCCTGAAATTGTTGAACATGACCTTACTCACTATCAACTGACTAGGGATAGATCTCCTAGGGTTAAGAAACCTAACAAGAAATATGAGAGTAATATTGTGGATTTTGCCTTGCTTGTTTCTGATGCTGTGAATGCTTATGTTCCTGATGTCTATGAACAAGCTGTTAAATGTCATCATGCTAAATTTTGGAGACTTGCTATGCAAGAAGAAATTGAATCCATGCATGTTAATAAAACCTGGACTCTTGTTGAAAAACCTGCTAAGGCCAGAACTATTGACTGCAAGTGGATTTATAAACTGAAAGACAGCCCTAAACCTAATGAACCTCCTAGGTATAAAGCTAGACTTGTAGCTAAAGGTTTCACTCAAAAACAAGGTGAAGATTATCATGACATTTTCGCACCTGTTGTGAAGTACAAAACCATGAGGCTTTTACTTGCTATGACTGCAGTTTATGATTATGAATTAGAACAAATGGATGTCAAAACTGCATTCTTACATGGTGATTTGCATGAGACTATTTACATGAGACAACCTAAAGGTTTTATTGATCGTGCTAATCCTAATCTTGTTTGCCTACTGCATAAATCTATCTATGGACTTAAACAGTCCCCTAGACAATGGAACAAGAAATTCGATTCTTGCATGACTTGCCTTGGTTTCTCTAGAAGTTCATATGATCCTTGTCTCTATTTTAAGGATGTAAAGGCTAATGATCCTATTTTTGTCTTATTGTATGTAGATGACCTTCTTCTTATCTCCAAATCTATCTCTAAGGTGGATAGACTCAAGACAAGCCTGAAGAAGAGTTTTGACATGAAAGACTTAGGATCTGCACAAAAGATTCTTGGGATCAGCATTAAAAGGGACAGGTTGAAAAGACAGATATGGTTGACACAATCTGATTATCTGCTTAAGGTGCTTGACAGGTTTAACATGAAAGGTGGAGCACCCAACACCATACCTTTGGGAGCTCACCTTGACCTGTCTAAACTCAAAACCCCCATGTCAGCTGCTGAAGAAGCTAAGATGAAACTGATCCCCTATGATGCTGCTGTAGGATCTCTCATGTTTGCAATGATCTGCTCCAGGCCAGATCTTTCCTTTGCCATGAGTGCACTCAGCCGACACATGTCTAATCCTGCTGAAAGGCATTGGTTAGCCATGAAATACCTCCTTAAATATGTTTCTGTATCTATAAACCTTGGTCTCCTATATGCTAACCATGATTCTAGCTATGGTCTGTCCGGCTATGTTGATGCTGATTACGCAGGAAACAAGGACAATAGGAAGTCTACTACTTCCTATGTCTTCACTTGGGCAGGTAACTGCATCTCTTGGAAATCAAAACAACAGCCAATAGTTGCCTTATCTTCAACGGAGGCTGAATACATTGCTGCTACTGAGGCTTGCAAAGAGGCCATTTGGTTGCAGGGAATCCTAAAAGAGATTGAAAATAAGCACTACAAAACTGTTCTTCATATAGACAGTCAGAGTGCTATTTATCTCTGTAAGGATCCTATGTACCATGAAAGGACAAAGCACATCGATGTTCGCTACCACTTCATCAGGAAGAAAGTAGAGAAGAAAATCATCCTCCTAAAGAAGATTGCTGGTGATCTCAACCCAGCTGATTATGGCACTAAAATTGTCTCTGCTAACAAGTTCTTGTTTTGCAGGGACTACCTTCATACCCATGATATGACTTAAGCCCTTATGGGCTAGGACCGAGGACGGACCCAGTGCTAAATCCACACACAGATAATGTTTGCATTTTATGTAAACTTAGGAAATTACAGGGGGCAATTGTAGATTTGGTGTACTTTCATAAGTTTACCAGCCTATATAATCTCTTATGTATACAATAAACAGATCTAAACTTTGGGCTATCTTCTCAAAGGTAACTGGATCAAATTGCTGGTCTATCTGAGTTTGGGCTTTGTCCAAACTCTAATGGGCTCAATTGGATCCGTGTAGGCCTAAAGAGAAGGCCCAGAGGATCTGGCCTCTAAAACCCTAACGGCTCTATCTTTGGCTTCCACTCTTGACCTACTTCTGGACGCAGCGTTTTGGCTTCGATGGTTGTATTATAAATACTTCTCTTCAGAGCTAACCCTAGTGAAGAGCACACACTGTACACTCTCTCTTTCCAAAATTGAGAGCGCCGCTTCTCCTCTGCTAGGGTTTCTACTGCTTGGCTTCGAATCCGAGTTCCTCTTGGTGCGACGTCAAAGCTCCTGGTAGATTCGTGACCCCGTAGGCGTAGAAGAAGAAGCTGAAGTGGATCTTCGCCTTCAAAGCTCCTCTTTGAAGGCTTTGTCGTCTGGAAAGGGAGTTCCTCTTTCTTTCCTTTTTTAGGGTTTTCTGAGTGTTGTTGCAGAGATTGTATGCTTGCTTATGATTGTTTACCTCCATGTGTTGCCCCTTGCTTGTAACTCCTAATTATCTAGTGGATTGGGCCTGACTCTTGAGGTCCCGCAGATGTAGGTCCTTGACCGAACTGCGTAAACAAATCTTCTCGTCTTGCTTTACTTTCTGCACAACTTGCTCGCTTGAATCCATTTTCATTGCTTGACTCTGAACTCAATCTTCAATTATCGCTTTAGTCTTCTGCTGTAAAATCGATCCTACCTCTACAGAAGTTACTAACCCTTGTTAGATAATTATAAATACTCTGTATAATAGTATAAAATCATTTTTTTTATCGGGTCAATAATACTACGGATGAAAAGTAACAAATAAAATCGAGAAATAATTTGTTGTATTTGGAAAAATCAGTAAAGCAATCAAAACAATACATGAATGAGTACGTTAACACATGGAGATCAATGAAGATTAATATTCACCATGGAATTGAAACAACGTCTACCTGCAAAGGTTCCAATATAATGCTTGCAAGGCTACAACGTTACAAAATCTCCAAGTGGCACATAACGAATATGCTATGAAATTTGGCACAAAACTCCTTAATATCTGCTATTTATTTTGTATATATGGCACATAACGCATATGCTATGAAATTAAAGACAAGCTGGCCAATGGAAATTACTCCAAGTGGTAGAGCCAGAAAATTTTCGGAGGAGGGCAGGAGTATACATGTACGATATCGTTTTGGAATAAATTGACATAAAGAATTATATATAATATAATATAATAATAAATGATGTTATTATAAGATAAAATGTTATCGTTTATGATAAAACGCTAACATTGATAATATAAGATATTTTTATCCGAAGTTGATAAATAATGTTAATATTGAAACTAAAAGATATATAGAAACTAAAATATATATAGGATAAAAGATATATAGGATATATATCTTGGAATTATTTGACTAATATTGAAACTAAAAGATATATAATCTATCTATTTAAAGCGCGTAAATAATCTATTTATCCAAACATATTATATATTGTTTGTTTTGCAACAAAATCTCCATATTATTTCCATAAATTTATTATATAATATATTATTTGTTGCCCAAGACATTAAAATTAGCCCTAATCCCAACAACCATATAAACTAATAAACCATCAAACTTTACAAATCATCACGTCTCAATTGCGGTCTATCGATTGATCGATCTTCTCTCGATGGTGAATTACAAATTCAACTCTGCTGCGATGCCGGAGTTCGATCCTCCGACACCACATGACCACTGCATTGGCGACTTCGATGGCTTCACCGGTGATATTCTAGAATGGCCGTTGCTCGACTCTTGCGTCTTCGATTGCCCTACGGAGCCACGTGTCGACCTCCCTGATGTTCCGGACCTTCCTCCGAAGCTGGTGGCCCTCGTCGAAGAGGGCTTGAAGTCGTCGACGATGAGACACTTGCGCGAAAACGTCAACTCCAACTACTCCATAACGCCGGAGCAGCCTGATCCTCTCAAAGCTGCCGATGACTTCACCGACGAAGACGATATCAATCGATGGGTCGATTCTTGCCTCAACTTCAGCCCAACGTCGGATCAGTCATGTGTTGAGGCCACCGGAAACATCGTTGACGCGATCGAGATATCTAACATTCAGCCTTCGACATCATCGTCCGGCGGCAAGTCTCCTCAGCCTCCGACGATAGCAATGCTCGACGACAGTGATGCACAGGGAAAGAAGACGAAGAGGCAGCGCTGGTCACCTGAAGAGCACCGGTACGTACCGTGTTTCAAATTTCCTATTTTTTAGTATATTTTTTTAATACGAATAATTTGAGGAATTATAATCTTAATTAGGATGTTAATTAATTGTTAGTTAGAATTAGGGTTTGATGTTAATTAGGGTTTAATGTACGTTAATTTCGGTTTAAAACCCTAGCTATTGTTAGTTAGAATATTTAGGGTTTGATGTTAATTAGGGTTTGATGTTAATTTCAATTTAAAACCCTAGCTATTGTTAGTTAAGTTAGAATTAGGGCTTGATGTCAATTAATCTGAGAAATTTTATACAGTATATATTTTCAATTTGAATAATTTATGCAAATTAATTAAATAATTTTGTGATGGATTTGCAGGCTCTTTTTGATGGGAATGAAACGGTACGGGACAAGCAATTGGAAAATCATAGCGGAAGAAGTTGTGAAAACAAAAACACATATCCAAATTGCGAGTCATGCTCAGAAGTACTTCGATCGATGCAAATCGAACGGATCTGACACCGATGGGACTGCGAAGAGGAAGAAGAAGAGGAAAAGCATCCATGATGTTACGATCAATCACGTTCCCGACCTCGATTGACCTCCATCTCAAGCTATGATGTTCAATTTCACGAGGAATTCTGGAAATTAAGTACTGTAAAACTGTAACCAAGTCCTTAATTAATTACACAGCTAAGTACGTACTGTATAGTTGATCAATTATATGTTCTCATAAAAAAAATTATAAACTATATGTGTTTTCTGGAATCAGTTTTGCAAATAGTGAAATATTTGATCAAATAATAAAGATATATACAAACCAAGTTGGTGAACCAACCACTATCAATTGAATTAGAAATAATTCAAGATACAAAAGGATACAAATTAAAGATGCAAAAGATGGATAAACTCAGTGATCAGCTAAGAGAAGATCGAGAATCTGTCGAAGGAGTTTGCTGAGTGCCGATGGGGACAGATTCTGAGACAAGCAAATAGAATAGCGGGTTTGAAGCCTTTGAGGCTAGTTATTATGTCTAGTACTTCACATTTTTCCCGTTCTTAGAACGACACTTTGAAAAACACATCTGAAAGCTCGCGAGGGAATCCAAATTTGAGACATTGATTGTTCCACATGAGTCATTCATGTGATGTTTCTTACATTAGTGACCACATCTGATATCCACGCGTCTCTTCTCCAACTTCTCGATGGTGTTTTGTGGTGATTGCTTCCTTTTTCTTTGTTGATCGGTTGCTTCTCATATATGATAGTTTGCTTATTTATAAGTTTTTCTGGTCTTTCAGTATATCAGATTTAGTTATCTGATATACTGAATCCTTACCTTTATTAATAAACAATTTCATTCTAACATATAATTCATCAATAATGTAATCGATTTCAATTATCCTGAAAACTAATACTACGTAATTACGTATATAGTAAGAGCATCAGCAATGGTCGGGTTCCCCAAAACTTCTCTCTCATTTTCTTATTCGTCCATCTCATTTTCCACTAACTTTATTCTCAACCCTCCCCAATTCTTTTCCTAACCTCCATAATGGTCGGGTTGCCCAATAAATCTATTTCATCACTTTTTTCATACCAATATTTTCTCTATAATTTCAAATACTATGTATTAAAATAACTTGATTTATTTAACAATTAAAAAATAATTAATTTGATTTTATAATTATATTTCATAATTAATTTTAATAATTTAAAATCTTTTAACGAACTTGTTAATAAATTCGTCAATTAAAAATTATTAATTGAATCCTTTCTATCACAAATTTATTCGATATCTTAAAAATCTTATATGAATTCAAATTAATTTAAACTAGTATTTGTTACACTTGTGAAATTAAATGGAAGTTGAAAAAAAATAGAAGGCTGAGTTTAAAAAAAAAATGGAAGTTGAAAAAAATAAAATAAAAAGGCTGAGTTTAAAAAAAAATGAAAGTTTAAAAAAAATGAAAAGGGTTGTAAGTTAAAAATAATACTTGAAGTTTAAAAAAAAATGAAAAGCTATAAGTTTAAAAAAATAATGAAAAGATGAAAGTTTAAAATAATGATTTATTTTATGGACACGTGGCATAATCCTATTGGTTTCGGATTTGGGAAGGTTCCCAATATATTGAGGCACCCTAAAAGTCGAGAGATTGTTCACAATAGTCAGGTTGCCCAAAAGCCATGAAAAAGTAAAGTGGGGAGGCTAGCTCCCCACCGTTGCTGATGCTCTAATATTCCACTTTCACACTGAAAACGAAACTGTGTCTTATATAAGCGAAAAGGCTGGAAATTAAACTAAGACGACGTCGTATGAAGTGATAAGAGTGTTAAATAGCTACTTACGGAGTAATTAACTAATTAATGTTCATGGGATGGGTGAAAACTAAAGAGTTGGCGCTTACATTGTTATATATGTAAACCTATACGACTGGATATATATGAGTTCATGTTTTGGAATTTTTCAAAAAAGTTTTTTTTATTTATGACCAAGTACCTAATTTTCATAATTAGACACATTATTAGTAATTTAAATATTCTCATATAAGAACAATATTATATATTAATTGAAGAAGTAATATAAATAACTTATTTGAATATTCATTATAATTGAGAGATCCAAATTTGTCCATAAAGTAACAATCATTACATTGAGAGATCCAAATTTATCCATCTACAAAATAACTATTGACTCAAATGTGATCGATCGAACTAATTGATTTACAAAACGAACGTTCTACAAAATGGTCATGTATAGTTTATAACCTATACAAAAAGTGGAACTAATAAAAGTATGTGTATCCTAGTTTTGACGCTGATCAATCTGCAAAATGGTTATAGAGATTGATCTGCCATCAACAAACAATTTTAGTCCATTAAGATATATAAATCAAATACTATCATTTAATAACAAGTAGCACTAAGAAAAGTTAGAAAAGAAGTGTGTATAACTAATGGATTCACAACAATTTTCTCACATAGCTAATCATGTTATGCACAAAGAATGTCTACATTGTGAAATATCTAATCTTCTTATCTCTCCTACTAGTTTCTAGAGCTGGCAAAATCTGACTCGGCCTGAAAACCTGACTCAACCCATCTGAATCCAGACCCGACCGAAACCCGAAAATCCAATGTCATGCACAACCAGAATCCGAGTCCGACCCATTTTGACCTGATACTTGACACGAACGTAGACAAACTCAACCCGACTCATACCCTACCCGTCCTTAACACGACCCGATATATAACCAAACCCAAATAAGTATACTCGAATCCGACCCGAACAACCGAATGTGTATATTAGATCATGTAGAGGCCAACGAACTCTAACCCTCCAATCACTTGTATAATACTAACCCCACATGCGCAGATGTGCTAGGACTAGGAGCCTAGGTACATGCGCAGATATCCTAAAACAATCGACTTAACAGGCTTGATATATATAGAGTGAGATTTATTCATTAGCTATATATGAAATTAAAGACAAGCTAGCCAATGAAAATTACTACCTCGATTTTCTTTTGGGAAATAAGTGACTTTTTCGGATCACGCAGGTTTTTTTTTAAAATTTAAAAACTATATAAAATATTTTTGAAATATTTTTTAAAATAATATCATACTCCATGCGATTGAAAATATAAGACACTTGACTTTTGTGCACTTAATTTAATGACCTTTTACTATACAAAATATTAATTTTTTTAATTAAATTTTTTTACATTATAATACTTATTAATAATAAGTATTATAATGTAAAAAAATTAATTAAAAAAATCAATACTTTATATAATTTTTAGCTCCTTAAACTATGTGCACAAAAGTCCAATGCCTTATATTAAAAATTGGAGGGAGTACTTCTTACCAATAATAATAAATATAATATTATTTAAAAAAAAATAACTAAAAAAATATTTAATTTATATAATTTTTCCGTCCTAACAAAATGTACATGACTTAAAAAAGTCACCTATTTACGGGAGAGAGTATATACTAAATTAGATGTGATTAAATCTCCCATTAAAATTCATACTTCATGAATATTAATTTGAAGGTCAAACGAATAAAAATGGGTCAAACGCCGCATTTGTTAACAAAACTAATATATATATATAGGATAAATTATACATATATCCCAAGGAAATTAAATTGATAATATTAATATATTGGCCGAAGTTGATAATTAATATCCACCCCTTATACTTATTATTTTAGAAGCACTCTCTTTGTAAAATATTGCGCCACGTGTCAAACCCTGAGCAACCTAAGCAGCCCACTTTCTCTTCAACCGTTTGAAGCCATCCCTCTTTTTTCAATTTGTTAGGGTTTGGATTTGGAAACCGTCGAAATTTTGGGAAAGCAGGAAACGTTGCTAGGATGGAGAGGGGCGTCGAGCCTCGGTCTTCCGGAGAAAGAGCGGAGTCTCAGATCTGCCCTAGACAAAACTAAGAAGCCCCAATTTATAACTTTTCTCCGCAATTCTCTCCTTCAAATTGGATTTCTCTTCCACTTTCAAACTTCTTCCTCACAATTATCTTCTTCCTCAGAATTGATTATTGGCAGCGCGCAGTCGGTCAGCGGTCGAAAGGCGATTGGTGGGCGGCGACATAGTCGGTGAGGGCTGAAGGCGACAATCGGCGGGGAGTTGAGCAGATGGAGGCGGAGCCCTTTCCAACTCGGCGGGGGTTGGCGAAATCGGTGGTCATAATAGGCGGGATTACTGCTACAACCGTCTCACGGTGTCTGCCGAAGGCTCAGGCATGTCGAATCCCTCCGTAGTCAACCTCGACGACGCTCCCGGGACCGCTACTGCTGGCGGCGACGATCGTGACTCGAACAACTCCACCTCCGGCCTCAACTTCGACCTCTTCAGGAAGTTGAGCACCGCTGAAGTTCCGGAGGATGCCGAGGAACTGCTAGGTGCAGCCCAGGAGTATGGCAAGCAGGGATCGACGGGGGCCGGGAAGTATGTCGACAAGGCGGAGGGGTATCTCCACAGCTACCACACTTCAAACTCGCAGCAGCCGGACGGGGAAGGGAAGGCCCCGGTTTCGGAACGCCGTGAGGAGGAGGAGAAGGAGAAGACTGGATCTGGATCTGGTGGGGTTGGAGATTACATCAGCAAGGCTAAAGGCTTCTTCAGCTGATTAAAGGAGTCATTAATTAGTGTGCAATTTCCTTGGGAGGACTCTTATGTAATAAGTCATGTTTTCTGTACTGTACTCTTGTGTGTTAATTGTGTTTGTGTTGTGAGTGTTTTGCAAGGTAGTAAAGTTGAATTAACAATACCAAATGCAGATTTCTCCCCTCTTCTCATATGAAAGGATGGATTAGGCTGGGGTGTGTATGTTGGGGCAAGTTTAGAAGAGTAGTGTGTATGTTGTCAGGATGTTTCACAGCAGGGGTGTGATACATTTCATGGGAATGAATTTCATTTCCTTAACTTATTTTTTAAAATGAACAAAACCCATCATATTTATAAAGACATGAAAAAGGGTGAACCATACGAGGGTTTTGAAGTCTAGGCTCCTCGCCTCACCTCTCGATGTTCCAATACACCAAAATTCCACCAACTCTTGGCCTCTCCTCTCCTTTGATCGACCGACTCGGATGACATTCACCTCTCCTCTCGATTTTGTTAAGGTTAAATCCATGACTTGGATATGTGGCTATTTGTTGTCTCCTTAAATATTTGTGAAAATTGGGTTGGATGTTGTATATTGTTGTTCCTTGCGTTTTAGTAGTTTTATCTTGTGAAATGGGTGTTCATTGTAACGGCCCGGGATTATAATTCTCGGGTTACGTTTCGAGGGATGAAACCCCTCGTTAGGATCTTGCGCCCCGAGTACAGGTTGAAGGTTTGAAATTCTATCCTAACATTTTAAAGTGGGATTTCATACCCAAAATTCAAAGGGATCGTTGGAATCCCCGGGGAAGTCCCCTGTACATGTCATAAGTCTAAGCGTGGAAAACCAAAGGTTACACAAATAGCGGAAGTAAAGCATAATACAAAGGGGTGCCACGGCAGAGCCGGGTCAAAATATGATCAACCATTCAAATTCGAGCCGTAATTAAATTGGTGAAGTTGGAATCTCAGCTCTCTCTTTCCGCCATGTTAGACCCAGCAGTCATGGACTCAAATCAGCATCAACGGTAGTAAGCATAACGGATACCTAAAAAATTTGATATGGGGCGGGATCAGATCGATGCCCACTTTAGCTCTGCATCCCAACCCTAAGCACACATATATGCTATTCCTAGTAAAGATGCTTCTAGATGCATGGCGGGATATTAACACACTAACATGCTCCTAAGATCAAGTGCATAATAATAATAAGGCCTTAACACAGAATACCAAGTGGTATATCCCTCTCCTACCTCCACCCCCTTCCGATAGGGCGGAGACTGGCCAGCTCGTGAATGCATTCATTCATAATCGGGCGGCACGCATGCCCAACCCGCTCCACAATAAAGCCCGCAGGCATCTCATAATATAAGGAAGTTCATGACTCGATTGACTCAGGACGGGACCCGATGAGACTAGGTCGTCCTATAACCCTAGCAATGACTCTAGTTACTTCACAGATAACGGCCGTTCTGTTTACATACACATAGAGAAATAGAATGCTCAACGGTCGATGCAACCTAGCATGGTACTACATGGAATGCTGATCAGGAATGCAAGCACCTAGTATATCATGCACCTAAAGCAGGGAATAGCTCTATTCAATCTGAGTAAGCTCCGAAGAGACTTACCTGGCAGTGCAGAACAGCAAGTCAAGCATTACGATAGATTAAAGATCACCTAGATACATATCAAAACACATGTAAGTCTACGTCTAATCGTTCAAGCACGCAAGCATACATCATTCAATGAGAATAACAAACATATCGCAATCGTCGTTCTATCAAGCTCAACCATTTACCACATTGCCAAATCCCGTAAGACCTCATCATTCTCATCGTTCCATTCAGTCATATTCATATATTCGCAATAATAATAATCTGCATAGTCATTTAGCTCATTATAGTTCATAAGGTATAAGTCAAGCGATAACTTAACTCTAACCCCTCATCATACCATTAGTCATTCATACATGCCATTAGTCCACACAAAACATGCTATTAGTCAATCAATCACATCAACATGCTAATTAGTCATCGAACACATAATTCTCATGTTAGTCTCAAAACCGTTTAAAATCTTAGTCAAGCAGTTAGAAATTCCGATTCTTGAAAACACTCATCAATTTCTTTTTCAATTCAAGTCCCATAATTTATCTTTTCAAATCACCATAATATTACATCTTTAATCTCAAAATAACATTTTATATTTTAAATCTCAATTCACATCATATAATATTTTAAATACCATTTATTAAGCACTTTCATAAAATATTTTCAAATCCTTAAAAAATCCCAACCATTTTTATTTAGTAAAATCAGGCATTTATATAATTACCAAAACCACCCTTATATTTGCAAAATCCCAAACTTATCCCCTTTATTTTGTATTATACAAAACCGAACCCCTCTTGTTTAATTCACCCAAAACCGAGCCCTTTTTGTAAAAACCCCAAATCAGAGTTTATAAAACAGGCCCAACAATTTTCTTTTTAAAACCGAATATCCTAGCCCAAGAATTAGGCCCAACAACCAATTTCTCCCATCTTTTAAATCTGAAAGGTAAAAAAAGGAAGGGGGCCCGGCTGAGGTGGAAAGGTGAGGCCCCACACCTCTTTCTTCTTCCTCCCCCATCGAAAAAATAGAACACAGGGGGAGAGAGCTCGGCGCTCGGAAAAACGATGGAGGAAGAGGCTTGGACGGCGGCGACAAAGGACTCCGACGACCCGACCCGACTACCGACACACATATAAACGGACAGGGGAGGGAAAAGGGGTAAGGAAGAAGCTCACCGATGCATTTGTCTCGCCGGAACGGAGCTCCGAGAGGCGGCGTCCGGGCGCTTCGAGGCCGTTTCTTCGATCGGAAGTGCCTGGAAGAGGTGCGGGCGATTAAAGGAGGAAGCTTGAGGTTGATAAGAGGTGAAGAAGAGAGGTCGAGCGGAATCGAATCTTACCGAAGCGGAACGGAACGGAAAACAGGGAGAGCTCGGCGTCGGCGGTGGCTCCGGCTGCTGCTGGTGGTCTTCGAGGAAGATGGTGGTCGATGTTGTTGCTTCTGTGCTAGCGTGGTGCTCATGGGGTGCTTGGGTGAGTCGGAAAAAAAGGCATAAGGTCCGGGCTGCGCTCGAGTGTGGCTCACGGAAAAACAGGGGGGGTCCTCCCCGCGGTTTGGTTTCGCCGGAGGCGGAGGGAGGCGACGAGGGTGAACGAAGAGGGAGGGAGGTGTTTGGGTTTTCTTCAGCTGCAATAGATGGGTAATATAATAGGGTGAAATGGGGAGAAAAGATGGGGTTTGTGGGGTTGAAGACAAAATGGGGGAACTGGGGTTGCTTTCCATCTGAGAATAAGATGAGAGAGATGCTTTGGAATCAAGTGGGAGAGGTGATTAGCTTGGCGTGGGTGCTGCAAACATCCAGACAATGAGAGAGAGCAGTTTGACTTTTGCCAATTTTAGGGAACAATTACTTTGAGGGAGAAGGGGTGTGTGTGGAGGTTTACTCAAAAAATAGAAATGGAGAGTTGGGGAAGGGTGAAAGCTGCTACCACCCCAGCTGCTACTGTCGACAAGGAGGGCCAGAGTAAGGTTGTTGGAATCGGACATGTGAAGGAGGAAAGAGACAAGGATCACGTGTTCCCCAAAATCAATTTGAATTATCTGGAATTAAATCCCTAAACCCGCTCATTCGACCTTATCCGGACTCGATTAAACTAAATTCTCAATTTTCCAAATTCGAATTTAATACTGAAATCCGAACAGTATTTTCCAATTCTCGACATATGAAAGCGGAGAAAAATCTATTTTACATAAATTCAAAATTTGGCCGGAATCCGCCTTAAGAGTCTTAAAATCCGACTTGAAAAGTTTTTCCGCTAAATCTCGCTTTAAAATTCATTTTGATTTTCTTTTTCCGAGAAATTAGAATTTAAAAAAAAATCCGAGCCTTTACATTCATGTAGGTATCATAGGTGGTAGGTTGATGTTGTATAAGTGGAATTGAGGTTGATTAAGTTGGAAGATTTTGGGTTAATGTATTGCACATAAGGTGTTCGATTAAATGCTTATTTGGTTATATTTAGATATTTGCATCATGATTCTGAAATTTATTGCTTAGTTAATGCACACAAATAAATTATTGTTTACTTGATGGTATCTTGATGTGTGTATAAGTGAAATTGGGGTTTATTAAGTTAAGGGATTTTGGGTTAATGTATTGCACATAAGATGTTCGATGAAATGCTTCTATGGTTATATTTACATATTTGCAATATGAGAATGAAATTTATTGATTAGTTAATGCACACAAATAAATTATTGTTTACTTGATGGTATCTTGATGTGTGTATAAGTGAAATTGGGGTTTATTAAGTTAAAGGATTTTGGGTTAATGTATTGCACATAAGGTGTTCGATGAAATGCTTCTATGGTTATATTTACATATTTGCAATATGAGAATGAAATTTATTGATTAGTTAATGCACACAAATAAATTTTTGGTTAGTTAAGTAAAATTGGGGTTGATTAAATTGGAGGGTTTCACCTATGCTTTATCAATCAATGGCATGATATAGTTATTTGAATTTGAAACATTGTTCTATGGATAAGGGTCAATGAAGCTTTAATTTTGTGCTCATCAATTAACTACCTGTCTTTTCTATTCCAAATAAGCTTATTATACATTTTTGTAGATGGTTGAGTGAGTCTATTTATTTTTGAGATCTTGCATTCCAATATCTCATGATCTCCAAATTTATTAAGTATGGATTTAAGGTTCTAAAGCAAACTGTCAAGCTTTATTATCAGTTAGGAAAGTACAAGGAGATGATGGAATCCTAAAGGGAGACGTTGACGTATATTAAGTCTGTTATGACTAGAAACTACAGTGAAAATCTATAAACAACATAATAGATTTTGTTTCTGGATCAGCCAGCCAGAATTTTGACCTTCTGCATTAGTTCTACTAGACCACTTTGAAAGCTCTTGAAGAGGCTAAAAATGAGGTAAGAGTTTGATTGCCACTATAGCTTTGTCAAGGAAAAACATGAATTTACATTGATTCACTTGGCATAAGTCCATTGAGATCCTGTTGTCTAAACTGGCACAAACTTTCATTTAGTGCCACCAAACCAATCTATTTTGCTGGGTTCTCTCATATGCACTTCACTTTTATGTTAACTGTTTTTTGTTGCTTTTGGAAAAAGAGTCACTTTATTGAGATCATAATGTTAAGTTTCGGAGTTCCTTTTTTTATTTTTTGTTGTTGTTGCTGTTTATAGGCAAATGCGTGGATTTTTTTAGTCCTTTTTGCTTCCCATGATCATTAAACTTCAAAATCACTTCTTGCTTCTTCAAAACGTGTTGCTGCAAACACCTACCAAACTGCTTATGAAAATCAGCCTGATTCACAAGCATGTTGTGAAATACATTATGTTGATGAAAATCAGGTTTCAATAATAAATAAAATAGGAATAATAAATATCAAAAATAAAAAAATATCTCAAAAGAAATAGTCTATTAGAGATCAAAGTGGAATAACTGGACTCCGATTAGATTACAAACGAGTGAAACGACCTTAGAACGAGTGGAAATGTAAATCATTCATTTTCAGCAGCCCGTTTCACTGGCATGGTGTGAAATTTATTATGGTTATGAAAATCAAATTTCAATATCAAATACAATGGGAATAAAAAAACCAAAAATACTTGATGCTCAACCCGTCATATATTTAGACCAATTTAAGAGATGTAACATGATGAGTAATAGACAAAGTAACATAGAGGATCCTAACTCGGTTTTCTTAGGCCAAAAACAATAAGGTTTCTTTTTATATGCATTCAAGTAGGGTGGATGTCAATAGAAGTGTGGAAGCAATTGATTTACTATTTTTTTTTGTTAAATTCGAAGTATTGATCGTCTCGAGTAAACACTTCACTATGACAATCAAATATTTCGAAGAACGGCGTGACAAGAAGTATGGGCAAAATGACACATAATTGATTTTGGTATTTTGTGAGGTATGTCAAACTCGGTCGAAAATATTCTGAAAAAAATCCGAACATAGTTCAGGAAAAGTACTAGTTAATATAATCTATCTAATTTAAGCGTGTAAGTAATAAGCCTAATTCAATCCAAATATTTTATATATTGTTTGTTTTGCAACAAAATCTCCTTATTATTTCCATAAATATATAATATAATATTTTATCTATTATATTATTTGTTGCCCAAGCAATTAAAATTAGCCCTAATCCCAACAACCATATAAACAAATAAACCATCAACCTTACATTACAAATCATCACATCTCAATTGCGGTATCTTCTCTCTCTCGATGGTGAATTACAATCATCTCTTCAACTTCAACTCTGCCGCGATGCCTGAGTTCGATCCTCTGACGACACACAACCACCGCATTGGCCACTTCGATGGTTTTACCGCCGGCAATATTCAAGAATGGCCGTTGGTTGACTCTTGCGACTTCGATGATCCGAACCCCCCTGATTTCGACACCGGCCTGCCTCCTCTGGAGCGGGCCCGTGTCGAAGAGGACTTGAAGTTGTTGGAACTGAAATTGTGGATCACTCAACACACACACGTACTACTGATTCAAGGATAAGAACACTCGGAAGAACACAAACTCCGTCACACACACTTGACAGTTTCTTCCACGAAAACCACAACACTTCAATTGATTCATAATCCATAACTATAACTATTACAAAGCAAAGGTAACTGCATAAAACTGACATCTTAACCCACTTCCCCACTAACACATTTCCTAGGAAGTGATTCAAAACATAAAAACTAACACTAACTGTCATACAGCTTTGCTGTCATACAACTTCTGTCATTCGACATAGACCAAGCTTTGTCGACATAGACGAGTCCTAAGACATCCAGCTGAACTACACTTCATGAGCTACTTAGAACCTTGGATTAGAAGTTAACATTTAACACCTCCCCTTAATTCAAGGTTCCTCATGCCAATCTTCTCAACAAAATACTCATGCTTGGCTCCACATAAAGCTTTGGTAAACAGATCTGCATTCTGTTCATTAGTTCCACAAAATTTCAACACAACTTTGCTCTTGGCCACCAATTCTTGAATGAAATGGTGCTGCACATCTATGTGCTTTGTTCTGGCATGAAAAGCTGGATTCTTTGTCATGGCTATGGCTGATTTGTTGTCACACCAGATCTCCATAGCTTCACTTTGTTCAATTTCAAAGTCAGACAACAATTTCCCTAGCCACAATGCCTGTCTTGCAGCTGCACCAGCTGCTACATACTCAGCTTCAGAGGATGATAGAGCCAATGTCTCTTGCTTCTTAGAGCTCCATGTGATGGCACCTGATCCAAACCCAAACACAGACCCTGAAGTGCTTTTTCTGTCATCAATACAGCCTGCCCAATCACTGTCTGTATAGCCTTGCAGCTTGAACTCTTTCACATTTTCATACCAAATTCCCAACTGTAGGGTCCCTGCAACATACTTCAGTATCCTCTTTGCAGCTCCCATGTGCTGCTTTGTTGGCTCATGCATATACCTGGATACCACACTCACACAATAGGCAATGTCTGGCCTAGTATGAGTGAGATAATTCAAGCCTCCTACAAGACTTCTGTAGCACTTTTCATCTGCCTTCTCAGTACCATCCATCCTCTGCAGCTTCTCATTCATGTTCATGGGAGTGTGAGCAATCTCACACTTCTCTAACTGAAACTTCTTAAAGAGATCTCGGGCATATTTTTCTTGGCACAGAAACACACCTTCTTCACTTTGCTTCACCTCTAACCCAAGAAAATACTGAAGTAATCCCAGATCTGTCATCTCAAATTTCTTCATCATGGCACTCTTGAACTGTTCTAACATTTCTTGTGAATTGCTCAAGTAGATGATGTCATCTACATACAAACACACAATAATGAACTCCCCTTTTCTTCCCTTCTTGACATAAAGGGTTGGCTCATTTTCACTTCTCACAAACTGATTTCTTAGAAAGAAATCATCTATCTTGCTGTACCAAGCTCTAGGAGCTTGCTTGAGCCCATACAGTGCCTTCTTTAATTTGTACACCTTGAATTCATCACCTTTCTTTTCATATCCCAAAGGTTGCTCCACAAATACTTCTTCTTGAAGCTCACCATTCAGAAATGCTGATTTAACATCTAACTGGAAAATAGGTAGCTTCCACTGAGCTGCCAAAGCTAGCACAACTCTTACTGTCTCCAGCCTTGCTACTGGTGAGAAGGTTTCTTCATAATCTATCCCTTCTTGTTGTGAGTATCCCTTAGCCACAAGCCTTGCCTTGTGCTTTTGAATACTCCCATCTGTGTTGTACTTGGTCCTAAATACCCATTTAAGACCAATAACATTCTTTCCCTCGGGCAACTCACTAAGCTCCCAGGTGTCATTCTTTATAATGGCTTTCATCTCTTCATTCATAGCCTGTTGCCACTGGTTCTCACCCTTTGCTTCATCAAAACTCACAGGATCTGTTGCAAGCAATGCAAAGCCAACTCTCACAGTTCTGTCATATACATCCGCCAGTGATCTCATTTTTCTAGGAGGAGAGTCACTTGAAGAACTTGAAGGAGAACCACTGTGACTGCTTGATGAACTGGCAAGATCAGATGGAGTTGCTGGTGTTGCTGGTGTGCTTGGAGTTGAGCCATTACTGTCACTGAGCTCTTCACCTTGATCAGTCTCCTCATCTGTACTGTCTAGAGAGATCAACTCATGCAACCCATCTCCTTTCTCACACTTCTTCCATTCCCATTCACTGCCTTCATCAAAAACCACATTTCTGCTAATGATTACTCTCCCATTTGCAGGATTGAACAATTTATATGCTTTTGACTGTGAAGCATATCCTATGAACAAGCACTTCTCTGCCTTGTCATCTAACTTCTGTCTCAAGTTGACCAAAGTGTATGCTACACAGCCAAACACTTTCAAATGATCAACTCCTGGCTTTCTTCCCTTCAACACTTCATATGGAGTTCTATTTAACACAACCTTTGTTGGAGAAATATTCAACAAGTACACTGCAGTTGCCACTTATTCACACCAAAACCTGTTTGGAACTCCCTTGGCCTTCATCATGCTTCTGGCCATCTCAACAACAGTTCTATTGTTTCTCTCTGCCACTCCATTTTGCTCAGGAGTATATGGGGCTGTCAAATCTCTTCTAATCCCATTCTCATAACAGAATTCATTGAATTCATTTGATAAGAATTCACCTCCTCTATCAGTTCTAAGAGCCTTGATCTTGCTCTCCAACTGATTCTCAATCATCACCTTGAATCTTTTGAAGTTTAAGAAAGCTTCATACTTGTGTTTTTGAAAAAACACCCAGCTCATCCTGCTATAATCATCTGTTATCATCAAAAAATACTTACTTCCTCCCATAGATTCAGTTTGCATTGGTCCACAAAGATCTGCATGTAGCAACTCTAAGCACTGAGTTGCTCTCCAAGCTGATCCACTTGGAAAGGATCCTCGGAGCTGCTTACCATACACACACCCTTCACAAAACTCTAGATCATTGATCTTAGGCAGACCTTGAACCATTCCTTTTGCACTCAACATCTTCAACTTTGCATATTCAGATGTCCATACCTTTGATGCCACAACTCAGATTCTTCTGCACTCTTGACTGCCATTGCATTACTCACATCTGAAGCCAAGTTAATAGGAAACATCCTATTAGCAGTCATTGTCACACTCACTACTATGTGACCTGTCTTCTTTTCTCTGATCACACATTTATCTTCATCAAACAACAAGGAGAAACCACTTTGCTGCAACTGTCCAACACTCAATAAATTATGAGCTAGACCAGGCACAAACTGAACATCACATAATGCCTTTTCTCCACCTTGCACACTAGCAATTGTCACTGTGCCTTTCCCTTCCACTTGCAGCACTTTATCATCTCCAAGTCTCACCTTACTTCTCTTGGTTTCATCAAGCTCCTTGAACATTTTTCTTGAGCTTGACATGTGGTTTGAACAACCACTATCCAAGTACCACATAGCAGATCCTTTCTCTTCAGTGGTGGTAAGAGCCATGAACAACTTCTCCTCTTTGTCTGTATTTTCTGAAAAATTTGCCCCTTTGCTTTCATTTTCTTGCTTATCCCAGCACTGAGCCTCCTTATGCCCATATCTCTTGCAATAGTAACACTTAATGTTACTTCTGTAGGACCTTGAATCACTGTGATTTCCTCTTGAGGAATCCTTCCACTGATCTCTTCCATTCTCACTTCCTTGGCCTCTTCCCTGACCATTAGAAGAGCCTCTTCCTTGACCTCTACCACCACGGCCTCTATTGTTGCCTCTGTAGCCACCTCTTCCTCTATGGCCACCTCTGTAACCACCTCTATTTGAAGAGCTTTCACCTTTGCTCTTTGAACCATCATCCTTGACTTGAAGCAGTTTCTCTTCCTTGACATCACTGCCTCTACTTAGCCTTTCTTCATGTGCATGAAGAGAACTAGTGAGCTCTTCAAACCTGTAAACTGTCAGGTCCTTGGACTCTTCTATTGCTGCTACAACATGATCAAATTTCTTTGTAAGGCTCCTCAAGACCTTACTCACAACCTTCTCATTACTAACCTCTTCACCATAGGTTCTCATGTGGTTCACAATACTTGTGACTCTTGTCAAATAGGCCTGAACAGTCTCCTTTTCCTGCATCACCAACATCTCAAAATCTCTCCTTAGAGATTGAAGTTTTACAGTGATAACTCTTTTATCACCCATATACTCTTGCTTCAACACCTCCCAAGCATCATGCGAAGTCTGAGAGGCTGCTATCCTTGGAAACACCTCATCATCGAAGGCTGACTGTATCATAAACAAGGCCTTGGAGTCCTTCTTCCTCTTCTCCCTCAACTGCTGATCTGGCTCACCAACAGCAGTGTCCTCGAATCCTTGATCCACCAAGTTCCAAACTTCCTGAGACTTGAAGAGGGTTGTCATCTTCAAGCTCCAAAAGTGGTAGTTCACACCTTTGAACATAGGCAATTGAGGATTGCCAACACCACTGCTTCCATTGTTCTGCATATTGAACAATGTCTCTCACAACTTGTGTTTCCCTGTGTTTGCCTCACTGCACTCAACCCGACACTTAAACCCAGCAAGAGCACTGCTCTTAGCTCTGATACCAACTGTTGGAACTGAAATTGTGGATCACTCAACACACACTACTGATTCAAGGATAAGAACACTCGGAAGAACACAAACTCTGTCACACACACTTGACAGTTTCTTCCACGAAAACCACAACACTTCAATTGATTCATAATCCATAACTATAACTATTACAAAGCAAAGGTAACTGCATAAAACTGACATCTTAACCCACTTCCCCACTAACACATTTCCTAGAAAGTGATTCAAAACATAAAAACTAACACTAACTGTCATACAACTTCTGTCATTCGACATAGACCAAGCTTTGTCGACATAGACGAGTCCTAAGACATCCAGCTGAACTACACTTCATGAGCTACTTAGAACCTTGGATTAGAAGTTAACATTTAACAGAAGTCGTTGACGATTGGCGAAAACGTCAACTCCAACTACTCCATGACGCCGGATCAGCAGCTTGATCTTGATCTCAAAGCTCTCGACTTCACCGACGAAGACGATATCAATCGATGGGTCGATTCTTGCCTCAACTTCAGCCCAACGTTGTCGGATCAGCCATGTACTGTTGAGGCCACTGTTGTGAGCTAAATCTGCCATGTTTTACAGTAACTTTTATATCGATTTCTGTATACATTGCATTCATTTGGGTTTAGAACAATACAGAATCTATGTAGTTTATGGAATCTACACCAGTTTCTGTTTAATTCGCAGAAATCGGGGCATTTTACAGCAATTCTACAGAAGGTCGGAAAAGCTCGGAAAACCGCTACAGAAGTCCAAGGTCAAAGCAGCGGAACCAAGCTAAAAGTCAAGGCTACTCGATCTCGAGTGGGCCCTACTCGACATAGACAAGCATGTCCGAGCACAGCCTTGTCGACAAAGCCTGATCGAGAGCCAGACCAACCCGAGCTCCGGACCCTACTCGATCTCGAGGACCACTGGTCGAGATCGACAACACCTCAGCGCCACGCCCGGGTTGACGAGAAGAAGAGCTGGTCGACAAGCCGAGGACGGAACCAAGGACGACCAGGCAACAATCGCTGCCAGCGACTCGACTCGCTGCAGCGGACCGCTCGCTGCCGCGGAAAAACTCGCTGCCAGCGGAAGAGGCAACTCGCGAAAGCGGAAAGGAAGAACCCAACTCGATGTCGATGAGCCTTGTCGAGGTCGACAAGCGCCAGTGAGCCAGGACCGAGCCACATCGAGCAGATCTAGCCGAGGAAGTCCAGTCGACGAACCACCCTACTCGAGGTCGACGAGCCGTGGTCGAGGTCGACTAGACCCAGTTTCCAGAAACGCGTCGTCGTGACGAGTCCTACTCGGTTTAACTTTACTTGGGCGCGAAGGAGTCGATTTGGCCGAAATTCTATCCGATTCCATCAAGTTCTATCATCAAGGAGACAAGATCTATCAAGACATGAAGACTTACCCTATTTAGTTTTATCTTTTCCTAGTAGATTTATTTCCATAAAACATTTTATTTATCCTTTCAAGTTTTAGATATAATTTTAGATAGAGATAGATATCTTCTTTCCTAGAATAGCTAGGGAATGAAGGCTATAAATAAAGCCCTAGGGGGCTCAGTTTCATTCATTCCAATTCACAATCAATTCAAGTAAGTAGGATAGAGAGAGAGAGTTTGTAGCAAGCAAGGTGGAGAGGCGAAAGCGGATTTGTCTTGTCGGTTGTAAGCTTTCTTTATTTAATTTAATGCAAGTTAGTTTCTTTTGTTATTTGATGTCTTTCTTGATGATGATGAGGCGTGAGTAGTCCACCCACTTCTGGGGCTGGGGTGAGCCCAACGGTGGCCATGTGAGATAACGCGATAAAGGTCAGATTTTGTTATGCAATTCATCTTCTATCCCTATGAGCATGATTCTTTTGCGAGAGTTGAAGGTGATCCTTCGTTTGTGTTATTGAAGCGAAAGTGATCTTAATGTAACTTGGATTAATTATGTGAAAAAGGGTTAGTAACAATTATGGTTTATGCGAAAGCCTCTATATGCCTATTTGTTAATGACGAAAGTTATTTGATGGAAAGCATGATCTTTTGTGCCTTTATGTGTTATTTTGCACGGTTATCGTTGTGGTGTTGAAACCCTGGCCTTGGAAGTCTTTTAATATATTGAAGTTTATTTCTGTCGAATTTCTGAGTTCTGTCGATTCTGCAATTTTATATTCTGTTTCTTGTCGATCTAGAGTAGTGCTTTGTCGATCTCGAGGAAGCTGTGGTCGAGATCGAGTAGGACTTGGTCTAGGTCGAGTTGGTTTTCTTCTGTCTTCGTCGATTTTCACTTTTTGTTGTTCACTGTCTTGTCGATCTCGAGGAGCTGTTGTCGAGATCGAGTACGCCTTTGCTTTGCTTTTCGTTTTTGCTTTGTCTTTGCTTTATTTCTTTGCTTTTGTTTTAGTTGCCCTTGCCGGGTTTATTTGTTTCTTTCCTTTCCTTGTTTCTGTCTTTCTGCTGCTTTGCCTGTGAGAATTTACAGCTACCTGAGAACTGCTGACGTGCTTCCTTGTGGATTCGATCCTGACTATTCTCTTACTAAAACGGGAGGAAGTCTTGTATTCATTTGCTGAGACAGGGAAGTCAGTCTGATCTATACTTTATATTTATTTCATACTTGACCATCCTCCTGCAACAAACAAATTGGCGCCGTTGCCGGGGAAGCTATCAATCGCGCCTTAGGTAGTCAGTTCTCACTGTTTCTTTGAGTGAATTTGCAGGTGTATGCGTCGTTCTGGTCAAACACCTGAGTTTGACGCCTTAGACGAACCAGAACGCCTTTTTCACATCAGAGCTAAACTACAAAGAGCCATGGCGGCCGCTGAAACACAGGAACAGCTGATCGCTAGGCTTACCAGGGAATTGGCCGCTAAAGATGCTGCTATCGCCGCTGAGAAAGAAGCAAGGGAACAAGCACAGGCTGAGCTTGCCCAATATCCAACCACGGCAGAGGACTATATGCACCCAACTCTCGTCGTGCCTGAATCGACGATTCTTATCCCTGATAACTCTTTTGAAATTCGCACTCAGTTTCTCATAGAGCTTAAAAATAATGCCTTTTATGGTAGATTTAATGAGTGTCCGCTTGAACATATTACAAACTTTGCTGACATGTGCCGTACTCTTGCTGAAGGTACAACTTTGGAATATGTCAAGATGAAATCTTTTCGCTGGTCTCTCGCTGGGCCTGCATTGAAATGGCTGGAAGGACTGCAACCAAGATCACTCACAACCTGGGCCCAAGTAGAGCAAGAGTTCCTGAACAAATTCTTCCCACCCGCCAAAACAGCACATCTCCGCCAGAAAATCACCGCCTTCAGACAAAAGCAAGGGGAACCGCTGGCAAAGGCATGGGAGCGCTACAAGGAACTTCTGCGATCTTGCCCTACTCATGGACAACCACCCTACGTCATTCAGGAGATCTTCTTCAACTCTCTTGATCAAGGCACTAAGGACAGAATCAACCATTATACTCGCTATGAGTATCTGACAATGCCTCCACGTGACGCATGGGGTGTGCTAGAGAAGCTCACTACCTACGACAACAAGTATGGGTCTACTGCAACCTATGAAGAGAACCCATACGCCAGGCCAGCACCATCCATGCCCCTATATGATCCACCTAAGGAGATCGATCCAGATGTTAGGGAACAGTACTATAGAGACCAGAATAAGAAGCTCCTCAAGCAAGTAAAGTATCTCTCTGTCAACCAGCCTTGCATAGAATGCGGATCGCAGCGGCACACCACTACTGAGTGCCCACACACCGAGCAAGTCAGGCTGGCAGAGCACCAAGAGGAGGTAGCTTACGCAGGGGGTCCCAGTCACTATATGGGGGACCAAAGGTTTCAGCAACCACAATGGAACCAAGGTATCCCTAGAAACCCCCCGCCCTACAGAGCTCCAGGACATCCGGAAAGAGAGCAGAAAAAGGATGATATACAGATAGTCCTGGAGGAAATACGGAGGAACCACTCAGAAACTAGGCAATCTTTCAACTCCGTTTATACTCAGATGCAAGGTGTCAACTCTAGGCTTGGGGAAATTGATATCTGGCGGAAATCAGTTGATACACAGATTGGTCAGCTGGCAGCAGGAATCCCCAGACAGTCAGGGTCACTCCCTGGATCTTCAGAACCAAATCCTAAGGGAAAGACTGGACACATCGCTGCTGTAAAACTTAGAAGCGGCCATCAACTGCAAGAGCCAGAGGTCGGAAAGCAGCAGGACAACGAGGAATAGCTGGTCGACCAGAGCCTAGTCGATCTCGACAAGGGCCAAGTCGATCTCGAGGAGAAATTTCCAGAACCCTCGTTTGCGCCACACAGCAACTCGACTTCACCAAACCTGGTCGAGGTCGACAAGGGGGTAGTCGATCTCGAGGAGCACCAAGCCGAGGTCGAGAAATCTGTAGCACCTCCGACGTCTGTTCTGGCTCCGAATCAGAAAAAGAAGCTGCCTTTCCCCACAAAATCTCTAAAGGACCCGGCAGAGAAAAAGTTTCAGCGCTTCATCAAGATGCTTCAGAAGCTCAACGTCACCATCCCCTTCACAGAAGCTCTCAATGAAATGCCTTCTTATGTCAAGTTCCTGAAGGAGATTCTGAGCAAAAAGCGATCAATGGCTGAAATCACAGAGGAGTGCAGCCATTTGGACATATTGGAGAAGAGGCCGGATCCAGGTAAGTTTGCTATAACTATTGGATTTGGTCCATACAAAATTAATGCCCTATGTGATCTTGGAGCCAGTGTTAGTATTATGCCTTTAACAATTTGGTCCAAAATTAAGATAGGTGCCTTGGAGCCTGTGGATGCTAGACTTTACATGGCCAACAACACGGTGGTCATTCCCACAGGCATGGTGGAAAATGTCCCAGTACAAGTAGGTAAATTCTTCGTCCCTGCTGATTTCTTAATAGTTGATATGCAGGAAGATCCTGCTTGTCCAATTATCTTAGGAAGACCATTCTTGGCGACGGTGGATGCCAACATAAGCGTAAGGAAAGGAGTGCTCACCTTCAACATCAGCGATGAGGTAATTGAGTATTCCTTTAATAAAACTGAAAGGCATACAGGTCCAATGGAAGAGGTCAAATCTATCTCAGCTGGCTACATCACCTGCGGGGAACCCAAGGTCAGAAATATGACCCCTGAGGAGATAGAAAAGAGGGACATGGAGGCCCAGGTGGAGGATATCATGGCAATCCTCAAGGAGAACACAGAAAATCCAATCGACACAGAACAAGGTACGTCGTTATGGATTAATTATTTTTCGGATGCCTTGACAGGAGCTAAGTATGGGGTCAAGATCGACCAGGGCTCCTCGACTTCGAGTAGAACCCTAGTCGATCTCGACCAGACCAAGGAGACTCCACCAGAGCCAGCTTCGTCGAACAGCAAACCGGAAGAGCCACCCTACTCGACCTCGAGTAGACTTGTCGAGGTCGACCACCAGTGCCCTAACTCGACTCCATCCTCCTCGACACAGAAGCCGCCTGACGAACCAGCCTCGTCGATCTCGACTAGTCTTGTCGAGATCGACCACCACTCGGCTCCACCAGATCCGCCTTCGTCGATGAGCAAACCACCAGGAGCGGAGTCCTTGTCGAGGTCGACCAGGCTTGTCGAGATCGACAAGCCATGCTCTTCGTCGACTTCTGCCTCTTCGACCAAACCACCACCAGGAGCAGAATCCTTGTCGAGGTCGACCAGGCTTGTCGAGATCGACAAGCCATGCTCTTCGTCGACTTCTGCCTCTTCGACCAAACCACCACCAGAACCTGCAGACTCGTCGAGATCGACTATCCCTAGTCGAGATCGACCAAATACAGTGGTCCCCGATTCCGTCTCTGCAAAGGTAAGCCAAGGTATGGATCTTTCTTCTCCCATTTCCATTAAAGATCTATCTATACATGGGAGAGGTTTGCCTTGGTATGTGCGCTTATGTAGGATTTCCAATGATGAGCCCAAGGAATATGAAGTTGGAGACAAGCTCTATGTCTCTAAATCAAAGGATCATTGGTTTCCAAACAAATTCAACAAGAAGCGGATGGGACCTTTCGTGGTGAACAAGATCCATTCTGGAGGATTACAGCTGATGGACAAGAATGGAGTCTTATTTGAGGCCCAAGCTACATGGGCCTTGCAGATGCCACCTTGAGCATTAATGGAAAGTCGGCCTAGCGACTATAAAATCTAGAGCATGTACATAGACTTTTTAGGACATTTTGAGACTTTGTTGCCTTTTGTTTTGGTTTTGAACACTTTTAGTTTTGCTATTATGGGTATATGTCTTCTACTTTTCAGGTCCATGGATAGAACCAAGAAATACTCGGCCTAGGAGGTGCTCCAGTCGAAATTATAAGGCCCTGCACACCTGTCTTGTGAGTTTCTTTCTTTCCCCTTACCTTGTTTTTTATACATTGAGGACACTGTAATGTTTAAGTATGGGGTGGGGGAAGGGCTTACTTTGTGCATATTTGATCATATTTGACATTACTTGTGCATTATTTCTTAGAATTGCTACATGGCTATTTTGGAATACATTATTGACTTATGTGCGTATATGCATGATTCCAAAATTTGAGAAAAATGACCCCCATTGAAAATTTTGATTAATGTCATGGAAGCTTATATTGAACTCGACGATGCAAAATTGGATTCATCAGAGATATAGCATGAAATTGCCTAGTAAAGGGAAGTCACAAGGAAGTGCATTATTTCTTGAAAACCATGAAAGGAGGTAAAATTTGATGTTGCTTTTGACATGTTGCATGATAAAAGGATGGAGGACTTTATACTTCCATATAATGCTCATATGGTTATATCCTAGCCTTACCCATGCTTATGCATTACACAAAGCCATAATATGCCTTATTTCAAATATTGCTCCACATGATCTAAACATTTGCCATTCTTTACCTTATCCGGGGATTATGTTGAGAATGATGTTACATTATGGAGATGTTATATGGTGTTTGTGTGATTATTATCATTATTGGAGTTTGGCAGAATCATTTGAAGTATATGGAAAATTTAATGAGTGAAAGAAAATCCGATCAAAGATCGACCCTGCTCTCTGAGATAATAGTTTGGAGAGATGGGACACCAGGTGAGGAGTCCGACGCACTAAGTATCCGGGGCCATTCATGACACCCATGTTTGCGACTCGCGAGAAGGCAGTGCTGAGGTCAGAGAGGTAAAAGCATTATTATGGATAAAAGCATTATGAAAGGTGATGAATCAAATGAAGAAGGGATGTGGAAATTCAGTTTGGAAATGCTCCATTTCCCCGGATCATTAGCACCACATTGCCAAAAATTGCCCACCTTTAGCCTTTTACCAATCTACTCTTTATTGAGCTGAAATTAAAGTCCTCTTGATTATTGTTGCTTTATAAAAATTATTTATGCATAACCCTCCTTTTATGAGTAGATGTTGCTTTTACATATTTGCACATGCATGGATCGGTGACACTAGTACCTTTTCGAGGATGGTAATTGATTGCAGGGACATATAAAGAATGAATCTAAGATGTTGAGAGTTTTAATTTCTTCCCCTGAATGACAACTAAAAGTATTGCTTGAGGACAAGCAAGCTTAAGTATGGGGTGTTTGTTGTGAGCTAAATCTGCCATGTTTTACAGTAACTTTTATATCGATTTCTGTATACATTGCATTCATTTGGGTTTAGAACAATACAGAATCTATGTAGTTTATGGAATCTACACCAGTTTCTGTTTAATTCGCAGAAATCGGGGCATTTTACAGCAATTCTACAGAAGGTCGGAAAAGCTCGGAAAACCGCTACAGAAGTCCAAGGTCAAAGCAGCGGAACCAAGCTAAAAGTCAAGGCTACTCGATCTCGAGTGGGCCCTACTCGACATAGACAAGCATGTCCGAGCACAGCCTTGTCGACAAAGCCTGATCGAGAGCCAGACCAACCCGAGCTCCGGACCCTACTCGATCTCGAGGACCACTGGTCGAGATCGACAACACCTCAGCGCCACGCCCGGGTTGACGAGAAGAAGAGCTGGTCGACAAGCCGAGGACGGAACCAAGGACGACCAGGCAACAATCGCTGCCAGCGACTCGACTCGCTGCAGCGGACCGCTCGCTGCCGCGGAAAAACTCGCTGCCAGCGGAAGAGGCAACTCGCGGAAGCGGAAAGGAAGAACCCAACTCGATGTCGATGAGCCTTGTCGAGGTCGACAAGCGCCAGTGAGCTAGGACCGAGCCACATCGAGCAGATCTAGCCGAGGAAGTCCAGTCGACGAACCACCCTACTCGAGGTCGACGAGCCGTGGTCGAGGTCGACTAGACCCAGTTTCCAGAAACGCGTCGTCGTGACGAGTCCTACTCGGTTTAACTTTACTTGGGCGCGAAGGAGTCGATTTGGCCGAAATTCTATCCGATTCCATCAAGTTCTATCATCAAGGAGACAAGATCTATCAAGACATGAAGACTTACCCTATTTAGTTTTATCTTTTCCTAGTAGATTTATTTCCATAAAACATTTTATTTATCCTTTCAAGTTTTAGATATAATTTTAGATAGAGATAGATATCTTCTTTCCTAGAATAGCTAGGGAATGAAGGCTATAAATAAAGCCCTAGGGGGCTCAGTTTCATTCATTCCAATTCACAATCAATTCAAGTAAGTAGGATAGAGAGAGAGAGTTTGTAGCAAGCAAGGTGGAGAGGCGAAAGCGGATTTGTCTTGTCGGTTGTAAGCTTTCTTTATTTAATTTAATGCAAGTTAGTTTCTTTTGTTATTTGATGTCTTTCTTGATGATGATGAGGCGTGAGTAGTCCACCCACTTCTGGGGCTGGGGTGAGCCCAACGGTGGCCATGTGAGATAACGCGATAAAGGTCAGATTTTGTTATGCAATTCATCTTCTATCCCTATGAGCATGATTCTTTTGCGAGAGTTGAAGGTGATCCTTCGTTTGTGTTATTGAAGCGAAAGTGATCTTAATGTAACTTGGATTAATTATGTGAAAAAGGGTTAGTAACAATTATGGTTTATGCGAAAGCCTCTATATGCCTATTTGTTAATGACGAAAGTTATTTGATGGAAAGCATGATCTTTTGTGCCTTTATGTGTTATTTTGCACGGTTATCGTTGTGGTGTTGAAACCCTGGCCTTGGAAGTCTTTTAATATATTGAAGTTTATTTCTGTCGAATTTTTGAGTTCTGTCGATTCTGCAATTTTATATTCTGTTTCTTGTCGATCTAGAGTAGTGCTTTGTCGATCTCGAGGAAGCTGTGGTCGAGATCGAGTAGGACTTGGTCTAGGTCGAGTTGGTTTTCTTCTGTCTTCGTCGATTTTCACTTTTTGTTGTTCACTGTCTTGTCGATCTCGAGGAGTTGTTGTCGAGATCGAGTACGCCTTTGCTTTGCTTTTCGTTTTTGCTTTGTCTTTGCTTTATTTCTTTGCTTTTGTTTTAGTTGCCCTTGCCGGGTTTATTTGTTTCTTTCCTTTCCTTGTTTCTGTCTTTCTGCTGCTTTGCCTGTGAGAATTTACAGCTACCTGAGAACTGCTGACGTGCTTCCTCGTGGATTCGATCCTGACTATTCTCTTACTACAACGGGAGGAAGTCTTGTATTCATTTGCTGAGACAGGGAAGTCAGTCTGATCTATACTTTATATTTATTTCATACTTGACCATCCTCCTGCAACAAACAGCCACCGGAAGCATCGTCGACGCTATGGAGATAGGTAGCATCCAGCCTTCGACATCATCGTCACAAGCCGTCAATGACGTTGCCTTGTCCGGCAAGTCTCCTCAGCCTCCGATAGCGATGATCGACAGTGATGCACAGGGAAAGAAGAACAAGAGGTACCACGTAACGTGTTTCGAATTTCGGTTATTTAGTATATTTTTAATATGAATAATTTGAGGAATTATAATCTGATGATGTTAATTAATTAATTGTTAGTTAGAATTAGGGTTTGATCGATGTTAATTATAATATGAGGAATTTTATAATTTTAATAGGAATAATTTATGTAAATTAAATAATTTTATGATGAATTTGTAGGCTGTGCTTGATTGGAATCAGACGGTACGGAAAAGGGAATAGAAGAAGCATAGCGGAAGAAGTTGTGAAAACAAAAAAGCATATCCAAATTGGGAGTCGTCGTCGTCATCCTCAGAACCACTCTCTGTCTCTTCGTTGCAAATCCAACACCGGCGGGACTACAAAGCAGAGGAAAAACATCCATCACGACATTACCACTCTCTGCCTGTTTCACAAGAAATATATTCAGCAAATTAATTAAGTAAAACTGTAACCAATTAATTAGCCCTTACACAGTACTAGTACCGTACTATATATGTATTTGATTATACACATATTATATGCGTTTTCTGATTTCAGATTTGCAAAATAGTACTGTGTTGAATATTTGATCAAATACTTACGGAGTATTTTGCTAAAAAATTATATATCAAGGTATGTATATTATATTCATGGTGTGTGTAAATTGTGATTTAATTTGGTTTTTGTAAAGTGGAATTGAATATGCCTCATATGAATCACTAATTTACTACTCCGTATGTCCGAAGCAGACATATTAAATAATTTATTTTAGTGAAACAAAAGTGGGATACCTCCATGAGTACTGATAGAATTTGACGAGGAAATAATATTATAAGAGGCAATTTGAAGAGGAAAATAAGCTCAAATACTCTCAAATGTGTTTACACTCTTTATTTGTATTCTTCACTCTTATTGATATATTTCAAGCTTACAAAGGGGACCTATATATAGGATGCTAGTACATGAAACACCCTCCAAAACTTATGAGTTATTAACTAGGATTTTAACTTCAACTTAATTCACAAAACGTAGGAAAGTTAAAACTACTTGAAACATACCTCTTAATGTGAAAGAAGTAACTAAGAGATTAATTAAGTTTATGTTTTTTTTCAACACACCCCCTTAAACTTAATTTCTCGTAACTCCGAGCATCGACCGTAACTTGATGAAAGTCTCAGCTTTTAGAGGCTTCGTGAAAATATCCGCAACTTGGTCTTGAGTCTTCACGTACTTGACTTCAATATCGTTCCTGGAAACACATTCACGGATAAAGTGATACCTCGTGTCAATGTGTTTGCTGCGATCATGGAACACTGGATTCTTAGCCAAAGCAATGGCTGACTTGTTATCAACAAGGATCTTTGCGGCTTCCGGTTGCGGCATCTGCATGTCTCCCAACAATCTTCTCAACCAGATAGCATGACAAACACAAGATGTAGCAGCAACATACTCAGCTTCACACGTAGAAAGAGTAACAATAGACTGCTTCTTAGCTCTCCAAGTGAAAGCAGTATCTCCCATGAAGAAAACGAAACCAGAAATACTCTTTCGATCATCAACATCTCCAGCCCAGTCATTATCACTATAACCCACAAGCTTATATTCATTTGAAGAAGAATAAAGCAAACCATAGCTGATAGTACCTTTGATGTACCGAAGAATACGTTTTGCTGCTTTGAAATGTGTTGATGTCGGTGTCTCCATGTACCGACTCACGAGCCCAACTCCATACAGAATGTCTGGGTGAGTGCATGTCAGATATCTCAGGCTTCCAACAAGACTCTTGAAAGTTGTAGAATCAACCTTCTCACCTTCGTCATACTTTGATAACTTGACTTCGCAATCGGTCGGTGTACTTACGGGCTGGCAACCATCCATTCTGAACTTCTTCAGAATCTCATTAGCAAATCTTTCTTGGCAAATGAAAATCCCATCATCTAATTGCTTAATCTCAATGCCGAGATAATAAGACATGAGACCAAGATCAGTCATCTCAAACTCTCTCGTCATGGCTTGCTTGAAATCTCCAAACATTCTCGAGTTGTTACCCGTGAAAATCAGATCATCAACATATAAGCAAAAAATAGAGTATCACCATTTTAACAGACCTTGGCATAGAGTGCATACTCATTCGGGCATTTGACAAACCCGTTCTCCTGCAGATACTTGTCAATCCTGCTATTCCATGCTCGTGGTGCTTGTTTTAAGCCATACAAGGCTTTCTTCAACTTCAGCACCTTATCTTCTTGGCCTTTGATGAGATACCCAGGAGGTTGTTCAGCATAAACATCCTCTTCAAGCACACCATTTAAAAATGCCGATTTCACATCCATCTGATAAATCTTCCACTTTCTCTGAGCAGCAAGTGAAATCATCAAACGAACAGTCTCCAAACGAGCAACTGGAGCAAACACCTCACCATAATCGATTCCTGGACGTTGGCTGTAGCCTTTGGCAACCAACCTTGCCTTGTATCTCTCAACCTTTCCTTGAGCATTCTTCTCCTCCTTGAAAACCCACTTAAGACCAATGGGCTTTTCACCTTTTGGTAAAGTTGTCAGCACCCACGTGTCATTCTTCTCGATCGACTTGATCTCTTCATTCATAGCAACTCTCCATTTTTCGTCATTCACTGCTTCCTGAAAATCCACGGGCTCGGAATCAGCAAAATAACAATAGAGAGTTAGATCATCATGCGAATCCTCCTCTTGAGCATAAATTTCTGCAAGGCTTCTCATTTTTGGAGGTCTCCCACTTGAGCTCTCATAGGATGATGGTGATGCTGATGTCCTTGAAGAATATGGTGAACTTTGAACGCCTAGTGATGGAGAAGGCGTTGTAGGTTTTGGATAAACACCTTCGCCTTGCTCTTCTTCGGCAGGAGTTGGAAAGAACTCATATCTCTCCCTGTCTTCAAGGCTCCAATCCCATGCATCATTTTCATCGAACTGAACATCTCTACTGATGACAATCTTGTTCGCCACTGGATCATAGATCTTGTAGCCTTTCGATCTTTGGTCATAGCCGATAAAGACATGCTTCTTGCTTTTATCTTCAAGCTTCGTTCTGACCTGATCCGGCACATGTACATAGCCAATGCTCCCAAACACTCTCAAATGAGATGCACTTGGCTTTCTTCCACTCCATGCTTCTTGAGGAGTTTGATCTGATAAGCTCTTCGTTGGACATCGGTTGGCTAGATAGACTAAGCAGTCAACTGCCTCAGCCCAGAACTCTTTCGACATCTTCTTTGTCATCAGCATGCTTCGGGCCATATTTAGAATGGTCCGATTCTTTTTTTCAACCACGTCATTTTGTTGAGGAGATCTTGGCACTGTCAAAAATCTTTTGATGCCATTCAAATCACAGAACTCATTGAACTCGTTAGAAGTAAACTCGCCACCTCTATCAGCTCTAAGAGACTTGATATAAAGACCAGTTTGTTTCTCCACAAGAGCTTTAAAGTTTTTGAACATAGAAAAAACTTGGGATTTTTCTTTCAGAAAATAAACCCAGGTCTTTCTACTGAAATCATCAATGAAGAGCAGGAAGTACCGATTTTTACCGAACGAGGCTGGCTTTATTGGTCCACAAACATCGGCATGGACAAGTTCAAGTGGTTGATTTGCTCTTGTAGTGCTCTCTTTTGGAAAGCTTTTCCGGACTTGCTTTCCGACAAGACACCCTTCACAAATTTGATCTGGTTGGTCAATTTGAGGCAAGCCATTCAACATCTTTCTTTCAGACATCAACTTCAAGCTCCCGAAGTTCACATGCCCAAGCCTTAGATGCCATAGCCATGGTGTCTCATTTACACAAGCTTTGAGACATTTGGCGACATCTGTTTGAATATTCAACAAGAACATTCTATTCTTTGTCATTGGCACCTTGGCGATCACGTTCTGATGATCATCTTGGAGCAAGAGACTACGATTCTTCATGTGCACCTCGTAGTTCTTCTCCAAAAGTTGTCCCAAACTCAAGATGTTGCTCTTCATGTTAGGAACAAAATAAACATTGCTTATGAATTGATGACCGCCATTCTTCATACGAATCAGAATCGTACCTTTTCCCTTGATGGGAACTTTGGAGTTGTCTCCAAATGTAACACCTCCGGTGATCGACTCATCGAGCTCAACAAATTTCTTCTTGTCATCGCACATGTGGTTGCTCGCCGCATTGTCAAGGTACCATACGTCCTTGTCTTTGTCCTCGCCTTGGTAGGCTAGCAACAAAGTGGCATCGTTCACTTTCGAATCATCCGCGTAGTTGGCCTTCTCCTCAACATTGCTAGAAGCACTCCAACAATCTCGAGCGTAGTGCCCATAGTTTTGGCAATTATAGCAACGAACTTTCGATCTGTCTTGTCTGCCAAAATTTCCTCTTCCTCGTCCTCTCGAGGATTGACCACTTTCTCCATCATTGGAGTCATGGTTTGATGATCCGCCTCTTCCTCTTCCTCTTCCTCGAAAGGAACCACGTCCACGTCCTCGTCCTCTTCCTCTTTGAGACTTCTCTTTGCCATCACTCTTCTCTTGAGTTGAGTGCTTAGTGGTTAAGACTTGCTCTGTTGGCTCGTCCTTTCTGCTTTTGATCCTCTCCTCACGGGCTTGTAAAGAACCCATGACTTCTTCAACCGTCATAGTCTCCAAGTCTTTCGACTCTTCGATGGAGACTACAACATGATCGAACTTCGTTGGCAACGAACGAAGTATCTTCTCAACAACTCGGGCATCCTTGATGCTTTCTCCGTATCGCTTCATTTGGTTGACAACGGCTAACAATCTTGCAAAGAAATCCGCAAACGATTCGGACTCTTGCATTCGGAGACCTTCAAATTCTCCTCGCAAAGATTGCAAGCGCACCTTCTTCACCTTGTCAACCCCTTGGTTAGAGGTTTTCAAGATTTCTCATGCTTGCTTGGCGGTCGTCTCATTGGCCACTCTTTCGAACATGGACTCATCAAGACATTGGTGGATGAGAGTGAGAGCTTGTTGATCCTTCTTCCGGGTCTTTTGAAGGACCTCCTTCTCGGTGGGAGTCAACAAAGCTTCGTCTTTAGGCATCTCATAGCCTCTCTCGACAATCTCCCACACATCTTGGGAACCAAGAAGTGCCTTCATGCGGAGACACCAATTCTCATAATTTTCTTTTGTAAGACGAGGAAATTAGAACGGAAAACTTGAATTAGCCATAACCGGGCTCTGATACCAATTTGATAGAATTTGACGAGGAAATAATATTGGAAGAGGCAATTTGAAGAGGAAAATAAGCTCAAATACTCTCAAATGTGTTTACACTCTTTATTTGTGTTCTTCACTCTTATTGATATATTTCAAGCTTACAAAGGGGACCTATATATAGGATGCTAGTACATAAAACACCCTCCAAGACTTATGAGTTATTAACTAGGATTTTAACTTCAACTTAATTCACAAAACGTAGGAAAGTTAAAACTACTTGAAACATACCTCTTAATGTGAAAGAAGTAACTAAGAGATTAATTAAGTTTATGTTTTTTTTCAACAAGTACATAATTAACACATGGAGTCATGGAGAGGAGAGCTCGCTTCAGACCCATGATATCATCATCAATCAGCTTCACGTCACCCTATTCCTCCTCTGTCATCTCGAAGCCTTCGTATGGTACAACCTGCACTTGACCAAGTGTATCAATTGAATTTTCGAGAACATTTAACTCAACCATAGTTTCATTAATGCAAAACGCCATGTCCAGCCGCTTTTGTGTAATAATCCGTGCAACAGATTATGAAGAAGAAGATGAAGAAATTAAGCTCTGAATTTGGAGGGAAACAGAAGACGAGAGTGAGAGAGAGATTGAATTCCATTGAATTGATTGTAAAATGTAATTGTGTTGGATTAGTTACAGCAAAGCTCTATTTATAGGCACTTGTACAATCTGTAACCGAAAGCTATGTAACAGAATTCCTAATTGAATTCTAATGGAACAGCAAGCAGGCTAACTGCCTTTGCCTTTTCCTTTTGCTGTGTTGTGTTTTCTGTCGACTTCATTACCCTCAATATCCCCCCTCAAGCTGGGAGATGTAGAAGATGGAAGATACATTCCCAGCTTGTGAAGAAGATAATCTTGTTGGGCAGATGGAATTATTTTAGTAAGAACATCAGCAACCTGCTCAAATGTGGGAGTGTGATGTAACTCAAGAAGACCATCAAGCACTTTCTGGCGGGTGAAATGACAGTCGATTTCCACATGTTTCGTGCGTTCATGGAAAACTGGGTTGCGAGCAATCTGAATTGCTGATTTGTTGTCACAATGGAGCTGCACAGGAGTCGTGGGATTGACTCCAAGATCTTGTAAAAGACGTACAAGCCAAGTGACTTCAGCAGCTCCTTGTGCCATAGCTTGATACTCAGCTTCAACTGAGCTACGAGAAACAACAGACTGCTTCTTTGATTTCCATCTAATTGGGGAAGAACCAATTAAAATGACATAACCACCAACTGATCTCCTAGAGAAAGGACAAGCAGCCCAATCTGAGTCTGTATAAGCATGAAGGATGGGTTGATCATGACCATTAAGCAGGATTCCCCTTCCCGCAGTTGCACACACATAACTGAGAGTGTGAATGAGGGCTTTCATATGTGAGGCACAGGGTTGATGCATGAACTGGCTCAAGGTCTGTACTGCAAAGCTAAGATCTGGCCTAGAGTTTGTCAAAAAATTCAGCTTCCCAACAAGGCATCTATACATGAAAGCTTCACTGCCATCCATGATCTCACTGTCATTAGGCCTCAATTTCAACTGAAGAGGCAGAGGAGTGCAACTTGTGTGAGGCAAAGACCATGGGACATGAAGAACATTGTGAAGAAAAATGGTAGGTGAAAGGTGGATAGATCCAGTGTGTGTGATGGGAACACGATTCCCATTAGGCATAGTGATGAAACAGGATTCAGTCAAGGTTTTAACATTGGTGAGAAAGGTCAAATTGGGAGTAATGTGGTCTGTGGCTCCGCTATCTAAGATCCAATTTGTATTAAGACTTGAAGAATGAAAACAGTAGCAAGTACCTGCAAATGTTGTGTTGGAAAAGACCTCTCGTCCTTCCACTTTCTCTTCATTCTTGTATTTGCTGAGCAGAGAGAAAATTTCCTAGCATTGAGCATGAGTCAAACTGGTTGGAAGAGATGAACTGGAGCCTGAAGAACCATCAGAAGAGGCAGTGTGTGCTTTGCTTCTTGTGTCACCAGTTGGTGGATATCCATAAATCTTGTAGCACCTATCTATGGTGTGGTTTGTGAGGCCACAATGATCACACAGCAAGTTGCCTCTTCCACGACCTGTACCTCTTCCACCATAGTCTCCTCTATTGTTTCCTCTACCAAAATCTTCTCTGCCAGAACCTGCACCTCTACCATAATTGCCACTGTTATAGTTGCCATTATAATTCCCACTGTAGTTGCCACCTCTTCCTGTTGATGAATCACCTCGTCCTCTTCCTTGATTCTGAAAATCTCATCGTCCTCTACCATAGCCTCTTCTTCCTGCTGCAAAGGCAGCACCATCACCAAAGTTTCCTTGCTTGGATTCTGCGGATTTGGTCTCCCTTTGCTCTTCCTCTTGTGTCACCATATGGTACACTTGATTAATGTCAGGAAAAGGCTTCATTAGAAGTATATTGTTGCGTACTCCATTGAACGACTCATTTAATCCCATCAAGAACTGCATAACTTGCTGTTCTTGAATGAATTGTTGGATTAGAGCCATAGACTGACCACAATCACATGCTGCTAGCTCAACTAGATATGTATACTCATCCCAAAGCTTCCTTAATTTTCCATAGAAAATTGAAACAGGCATGTTACCTTGCAAGAGCGATGCCAATTCTCTTTGGATCTGGAAAATTCTTGTGCGATTCGAGTGAGCGAATCTCATATTCAGCTCATCCCAAATCTCCTTCGCTAATTTGCGATAAAGGATCTGTTCAGCTATGTTCTTCTTGACTGAATGCAAGATCCAGGAAACTACCATTGCGTTGCACCTCTGCCAGTGATGATGCATTGGCGACAACCTAACTTGTTCTTCGCAAGGAGCGACACCTCTACTGCTCGCCTCCAATGGACGAAGTTGCACTCATTCAACAAATTCGTGGACAGTACATACGATGGATGATCTGAGTGGTGGAGATACAATTGATCCATCGGATCAATTGCAATCACGCCTGCATTCACTTGATTCACCTGCTCGTTCATCAGATTTGCTTGATCATCCATGGCAGCTCTGATACCATGTAATAATCTGTGCAACAGATTATGAAGAAGAAGATGAAGAAACCAAGCTCTGAATTTAGAGGGAAACAGAAGACGAGAGAGAGAGAGAGAGAGATTGAATTCCATTGAATTGATTGTAAAATGTAATTGTGTTGGATTAGTTACAGCAAAGCTCTATTTATAGGCACTTGTACAATCTGTAACCGAAAGCTATGTAACAGAACTCCTAACTGAATTCTAATGGAACAGTAAGCAGGCTAACTGCCTTTGCCTTTTCCTTTTGTTGTGTTGTGTTTTCTGTCGACTTCATTACCCTCAATATTTTGTATCAATCCTTCCCTTCGCCCATTATCCCACATAAAGCAGCTTCCCATAAACGGCATTTCAGTCAGCCCACATTCCTCTACTAACTCCCGAAACTCCACCATTAAATATGATTAAATCTCCCATTAGGGCTAGTAAATGATGTTTCCGAACGAGTAGTAATAAAAAGAATTTAAATTAAAAAACATTAATTAAAAAATAATATTTTATATAATTTTATCATTAAAAAAACGTACACCACTTAAAAAAAAATTATATACGATTAAATCTCCCATTAAATTTCATACTTCATAAATATTTGAAGGGGGTCTCAAAAAATAAATATTTGAAGGTCAAACGGTGCACCGTACTTTTTTTTTTGGTGGGGAAAAAATGGTGCACTTTTGTTAACAAAACTAAAAGATATAAACGTAGTGGCTCGGAATTATGTGACTAATATTGAAACTAAAAGATACTCCGTATATATATATATATATATATATGATAAATTATCCCAGGGAAATTAAATTGATAATATTAACATATATATAAATATTGCAACAAAATCTGCATATTATTTCCATAAATATATAATATAATATTTGTTGCCCAAGCAATTAAAATTAGCCCTAATCCCAACTATATATATTATATATATATATAAACAAATAAACCATCGACCTTAATTCAGATTACAAATCATCGCACATCTCAGTTTGGGGCATATCGATCTTCTCTCTCGATGGTGAATTACAATCCTCTCTTCAAATTCAACTCTGCCGCGATGCCGGAGTTCGATCCTCCGATGCCACATGACCACCGCATTGGCGACTTCGATGGCTTCACCGGCGATATTCTAGAATGGCCGTTGGTTGACTCTTGCCTCTTTGATTGCCCTATTGGGCCACGTGTCGATGTTCCGGACCTCCCTGATTTCGACACATACACCGCCCTGACTCCTCCGAAGCGGGCCCGCGTCGAAGAGGGCTTGAAGTCGTTGACGATCAAAGACTTGCGTGAAAACGTCAACTCCAACTACTCCATGACGCCCGAGCAGCCTGATCTTGATCTCAAAGCTGCCGATGACTTCACCGACGAAGACGATATCAATCGATGGGTCGATTCTTGCCTCAACTTCAGCCCAACGTTGGATCAGCCATGTGTTGAGGCCACCGGAAGCAACGTGGACGCTATCGAGATATCTAGCATGCAGCCTTCGACATCATCGTCACAACTCGTGGATGATGTTTCCTTGTCCGGCAAGCCTCCTCAGCCTCCGATAGCAATGCTCGATAGTGATGCACAGGGAAAGAAGACCAAGAGGGAGCGCTGGTCACCTGAGGAGCACCGGTAAGTAACGCGTTTCGAATTTCCTAATTTTTAGTATATTTTTAATATGAATAATTTGAGGAATTATAATCTTAGGATGTTAATTAATTGTTAGTTAGAATTAGGGTTTTATGTTAATTACGGATTAATGTACATTAATTTCGGTTTAAAACCCTAGCTATTGTAATTAGTTAGAATTAGGGTTTGATGTTAATTTCGATTTTAAACCCTAGCTATATATTGTTAGTTATAATTAGGGTTTGATGTTAATTATAATATGAGGAATTAATTTTATATTTTTAATAGGAATAATTTATGTAAATTAACTAATTTTGTGATGAATTTGTAGGCTCTTCTTGATGGGAATGAAACGGTACGGAAAAGGGAAATGGAAAAGGATAGCGGAAGAAGTTGTGAAAACAAAAACGCATATCCAAATTGCGAGTCATGCTCAGAAGTACTTCCATCGATGCAAGTTGAACGGGTCGACGACCGACGGGACTGAGAAGAATAAGAGGAAAAGCATCCATGACATTAAGGTCGATCACGATCCCGACCTCGATTGACCTCGATCTCAAGCTAGTAAAGATATGAGGTTCAATTTCACAAGGAATTCTGCAAATTAAGTACTGTAAAACTGTAACCAAGTCCTTGATTAATTACACAGCCAAGTACGTACTGTATAGTTGATCGATTATATACTATATGCGTTTTTATGGCACAATTTTACTTCTTTGTGATAAAAAGGGATTATATAGTTCCTACTTGATAGGAATATGATATTTCTTTTTACTTGAATAATTATAAGTTTTATTTTATTTTAAATGCAATTTTCGTAAATACAAAAGTAAAAAAGAGCTATAAAAAATATGGTTAAACAACTATGGCAAGGGAGACCTTTTAATTATTTGTGGGCCATGTTAATTGTATTTGGGGTAAATTTTTTAGGCCTGGTCATCCTGAATAACATAACTATTATTTAGATTAATTTGTTCATCTCGAATAACATAACTATAAAATTTCAACTATTACAGTAATTGATATACAATAAAATGTTAAAAACTTGACTTGTTTGAACCTATACTCAAAGATAATTAAAATTTATTCAATCATCCCATAAAATAATCCAACTCTTAATGAACCTTAATAAAAATAGATAGGTTAAAGAGTAAAAAAAAATTATGAAAAAGAAGAAAGAAAAAAATGGAAAGAATATTGCCACATCACTATTGTCAACTGTCAAGTATTGTCACCGAAACAGATTCCGGAATAAATGGACAGTGATACACATACACTTAGTGTATGTTGTGTATTATACACTGCCAATAAATGAAAGCCACGTATACAAGCAGTGGGAGTGTGGTAACGCGCCCATGTTTCTACCTTATTTTTTCATGTAACTACCCTCTTATATTCATTATTGTGCAAAACCACCCCAAATACTTTCTGACTATACGACAATGCCTGCAATTTTCTTAGTTGCTGGCTTGCTGTGCTTCTTTATTGTTTTGAAAAAACTACATCCGACATTTAATTATTCTATTTATAATTTGGAGCACTAGATCTTCTTTTCCATCTTAAATAAACCACCAATTTCACTTAATTTACCTAATTGTACTGTTACTACTATCAATTGTGCAAGAATGTAAGATCGAGAAAGGGAAAAGGAAATTAAAAACAATTCTACATACCTATCAATCGGATTATTCGGATCGGTTCATTTCGGGTTTCGGGTAAACGGGTCTCGGATAGATCCGGGTTAAAATTTTTAATATTTTATAGAGTTATTTTAGCTTTTTAAAAACATGTTAGAAAATAAAAAATTAAATATTACCGATCAGATGAATTAATATATACAATACAAATAAATATAAAAGTTAATTTGAAAAAGAATCCAATGTTTGTAATCATAAAATGTAACAAATTGGAATCTACATGAATAATTTTAATAATATATAATTATAATTAATTAATTTTAATAATATCTTAATTACTAAACTTACCATAATATTACTTTGAGATTTTCTTTGCTTTTTATTAATTAGTGAAAGTATTGTTTTAACAAATCGGACGGGTCAGTCGGGTCACCGGGTAGAAACCCATTTGACCCAGGAAAATATCGATTTTTCGGGTTTAGGTCCTAAAAATTTCATGGCTCAAAATTTTTGGGTCTTAACCTAAAAAATTTTGAACGTACGGGTCGGGTTTTCGGGTGAGGTTACGTTTTGACAGGTCTAATTCTTCTATGTATATCGATCATTGGAAGTTTTTTATCATCACTCAACTTCAATTTGATCCATATGTATCTAGTATATAGTTTACAAATTAATTTCATGGTTTGCCTTGCGTTCAATTTTGATTCATGGAGTTCAACAAATATATTGAATTATTTGAATATATCATCCTCAAATTAATTAGGTTTTATATAGTTTTATTCAATATAAAAAAAAAACTCAAATGTGTAAATGCGATCAATGAACTTTAATTGTTGTGTGCTCTATTTTATTCATTTCAAATATATAATTTTATTCCTAAAAATAGGGGTAAATTGTTAATTTTCTACTCGTATATTCCATAGGTTTAGACGAAAAATTGGCACGGGGCGGTTGATTATAACATTTGATAAAATGGATTTATGTAATATTGAAGATATATGGTGGTTACGTGAGAAAGAGAGGGGTGGTTACTGCTTAAGTGGGTTTCTTCTAAATTTTAACCATTTTAATTTTAATTTATTTAAAGACACATGGCATGTCTTAATTGGTGGTGTATGGTTTGAAGTCTACACTGAGTGTATGTGTAGTTTTGTCCGGAATAAATGGCTCAAAACTAACAGCCCAACGAAATTAACGGCCATGTCCACCAGTTCCTACTCATCAGCCCCCCTATAGAACCCACCCACATCCACATCTTTACTTCTTCACTGATCAGACAAAATTAATTAATTAAGCTCCAAAATCATCAATAAATTCTCTAATTACCTCAATTTATTACCCTTTAAATCCACTTTACTTTCAACTCCTTTCACTCTTCATAATTCCTTCCAAAAAAAAAATCAAAAAAAGATAAAAATTCCAATCCCCAAAAACATCATCAATCAAAATCAACCAACATCCATTTTTTGATCTATCAACACCTCAAAACGAAACAATCAATTCATCATTATTCATTTTTTTTAATATAAACATACTTTCTTCAAAATTAAAATAGCCAGCTACAATATACATTAATGGTGGGTCCGGTTCTGAAACCGAACGGAGGGTTCTTGGCCCGGCTAATATGGGGCCGGTGGTTCATGATGTTCGGTGCATTCCTCATCATGGCCGGAGCCGGTGCCACCTACCTCTTCGGCATCTACTCGAAGGCGATCAAATCCGCCCTTGGCTATGACCAGTCAACGCTCAACCTCCTCAGCACCTTCAAGGACCTTGGCGCCAATGTCGGGGTCATCTCCGGCCTAATAGGCGAGTTCGCCCCGGTTTGGCTTGTTCTCCTCCTCGGTTCCGCTCTCAATTTCGCTGGCTACTTCCTTGTTTGGCTATCCACCACCCGACGCATTGCCAAACCTGCCCTTTGGCAGATGTGTTTATACATCTGCATCGGCGCAAACTCGCAAAATTTCGCCAACACCGGCTCCCTAGTCACGTGCGTCAAGAACTTCCCGCAAAGCCGGGGCGTGATGTTGGGACTCCTCAAGGGGTATGTTGGACTAAGCGGCGCCGTTTTTATGCAACTTTACCATGCGATTTATGGAAACGACGCAAACTCGCTAATCTTGATGATTGCGTGGTTGCCGGCTGCACTTTCCGTCCTCTTCGTCTTCACAATGCGAGCCATGGAGGTGTCGAGCCATCCGAGGGAGGTTACCGTGTTCTATCAGTACTTGTATGTGTCGGTAGCCCTGGCTCTTTCGGCTATGGCACTCACTATTCTTCAGAAAAGCGTTAGCTTCTCGCACCTGGCTTATGTTGGTAGTGCGGCCCTAGTATGCTATTGGCTATTCCTCCCCCTTGTGATCGCGGTGAGGGAAGAATATCTTGACTACACAAAGGTGGACAACGATGGCCCCAGTACAAGTACTGGGGTCATCGTTGTTGACCAGAGTCAGCATGAACCTAGGAAATTGTATAACTTTGAAGGTAGTGTGTCGACGAATGATGTTGCGACATGGTGGGAGGCGGTATGGGAGAAGCCATCGAGAGGGAAAGACTACTCGATACTCCAAGCCATTTTAAGCGTCGACATGCTAATCCTCTTCATTGGGACGTTCTGCGGCCTAGGCTGTAGCCTGGCCGCAGTCGACAACATGGGCCAGATCGGTGAGTCGCTAGGGTACTCAACTAAGGCTATTAGCACGTTCGTTTCTCTTATCAGCATCTGGAACTACTTCGGCCGAGTATTCTCGGGATTTGTATCGGAGATCCTCGTGGTGCGATACAATATCCCGAGACCCTTCCTCATGTCACTAGCCCTCTTCATTGGTGCCATAGGCGACTTCTTTATCGCCTTCCCATGGCGCGGATCCATCTACGTGGCATCGTTACTCATCGGCTTCGCCTTTGGGGCACAACTGACACTGCTCTTCACCATAATCTCCGAGCTCTTCGGCCTCAAATACTACGCGACGCTATTCAATTGTGGTCAGTTAGCGAGCCCACTTGGGTCGTACGTGATGAACGTGCACGTCGTTGGGAGGTTGTATGACCACGAGGCGACACGCCAGCTAGAGCTCATCGGGGTGGAGAGGGGGGCTGCGAAGGAGTTGACGTGCATGGGAAGCCAATGCTTTAGGTCGTCGTTTCAGTTGTTGACCGCGGTGAACTTGATCGGAGCCATGGTGTTGCTGGTGCTCATGGGGCGGACGATGGAGTTCTACAGCAGCGATATATACAAGGACTTCAAAGGGGGCGTACATGATGATATCAATCTTGGGAAAGGGAGTAAAACGACGTCGCTTAATGTGTGATATATCGAGTCTCTTTTTGAACTGAGGATTTGTGCTTGTAAGGACGGATCGAGGACAATGTTAAACCATTGACGTCAATGGAACGGAAATGCTTAGCTTTATCACATCGATCATACGACGTCGTCTTGGGTGTTGCCCGTTGAGCCTCGATCAATGCTAATTGTTCAGCCTTTTTTGCAATTGATGCGACGCCGTTTTGGGTGTGAAATCCGGATGTTAATTTTCAAGATATCTCCCACATCGATTGCTTTAATTAATTTGTTAGGCTAAAAACTGACTAATTCAATGTTGCATTCAACTATACTCGCGTGCCACATTAATTTATGGTCTAATTTATATTGCGATAACAACCTCTCAGACATCATTAGGGATGGAACAGACACACACAGAGGCAGAAGCTATTATTGTAGGCATCAAGCATGCATCAAGTAAAGGGATTCGGAGGGCTATCATTGAAAACGACAATGAGACTATCATCAAAGCAATAAGGAATGAGATCACTACTCCTTGGGAAGTCATCCATCAAGTTGAGAAGTTCAGCATTATGGCTAAAGATTTCGAGCTTATCCAGTTCAAACACTGTTATAGAGAAGCAAACAAAGTAGCTGACTTCATAGCTAGAAAGGGTATTGTTTGTATTAGATCTACATCTCCCCTTATAAAGGAGCTGTACTCCATCATCCTCAGGGATGATCCTGGATGTTTGTTACAATTTACGTGACAAACTCCAACTGTTTGCATACTGTAAAAAAAAAATCCAATTAAATCAGCATTGAGGGCAATGATCGGGTGTGTTTGGTAACCAAAATATATGTTAAATTATACTATTAATATGCTAGTAATGTGTTTGGTAACCTTAACCGAATGAGTAACTGATAAAACTGTATTGCCAACCATGTAAAATAACACATAAAGGCATAAAAAATCATGCTTTTCATCAAATAACTTTCGTTATTAACAAATAGGAAAATAGAGGTTTTCGCATAAACCCTAATTGTTACTAAACCTTTTCACATAATTAATCCAAGTTGTATTAAGATCACTTTCACTTCAATAACACAAACAAGGATCATCTTCAACTTTCGCAAAAGAATCATGCTCATAGGGATAGAAGACGAATTCACATCAAAAGATTGTACCTTTAGCGCATCACCTTACATGGCTACCGTCGGGCTCACCCCGACCCTAGAAGTTGGGTGACTACTTGCTCTTCATCATCAAGAAACTCATCAATAACAAAAAGGAACTAAATTGCATTAAATAAACTCAAACAAAACTTACAACCGAATAAAGTCAACTCCGCTCTCGCTTCACAAACTTGCACTCGGCTCCAAGTCTCTCTCTCCTACTCGCTATCTCTCTCTATGTGTTCTCTTGTGGCTTGGCTTGGATGATTGAATGATTCTAAAATCCAGCCCCTAAAGCCTTATTTATAGTGTTCCATGTAGCTAATCTAGGAAGGAACAACTATATCTATATCTAAAACTTTTTATCTATAAGTAGAAGATAAAACTTAATGATAAAAGAAATAAATCTATAAGGAAACTAGGACTAGTTGTGGATTAATCCTTCTTGACTTGATAAATCTTGATGTGGATGGATAGAATTCCACATATCTTCTCTTGCAAGCAATTCTATCTTCTCGTATCCAACTCAATCTCGGACTTGGATTGCTCCATACGGCTACTCGACGTCGACCAAGTTACTCGACATCGAGTAGGGTCTTCTCTCCTCGGATTGCACTCGAGCTCGATCAGGTTCTGGACTCGTCGGGTGTACTTGACATCGAGTAAGTCTACTCGACGTCGACAAGGCTTGGCTCCTCGAGTGGCTTCTGCTCGATTTCGTGTAGAGTTCTGGGCTCGGAAGTACTCGATATCGACTAAGTATGGTCGATATCGACCAGTTGTGTAGAGTGCTTCTTTTCTCGTTCTTTGCTTGATTTGCCCTGGTTCCGCTGCTCCTTGACCTTGGACTTTCTGTAGTTGACTTCGAGCATTCCGTCCTTTCTCTGAATTGTTGTTAAATGCCTTAATTTCTGCGAAATTAAACAGAAACTAGTGTAGACTCCATAATTTGGCAAGTAAGCATAAACTACATAGATTATATACTATTCTAACCCAAATGCATGAAATGTATACATAAATCGATATAAAAGTTAAGGTAAAACATGACAAATTAGACTCACATCAGATGTCCACATATTTAATTTTTTAAAACCACATGAAAGAGTTATCATATCAGTTAAGTTGCAGATAAGTAATGATACGGGGTTAGCCGTGAGATGGTCCGATCTTCGACAACAAGCAAGAAACTCAAGAAACGGAAGCAAGAACTAACAAGAAGCAAACTGACGCAGCAATAAAGAAACAAGAACAGTCAAGATTCGACCAAGATCAGTCAAGATCGATCAAGAAAGATTCAAGAACGCAGCAAGAACAAAAGAATCGATAAAGAAAGATGCAAGACTCGATCAAAACAATAAAGACACGACCTGATAAGGACTGAAACGATCTATATAGAATAAGATAAAGACCCCAGGCTTCCGTATAAGGTAGGAACCAATACCAATGACTATATAACCCGCCTCTGCAACCCTACACAACCAAGCGGACAACTTGGAGGCACAAGGAGGGGGCTTGTGGATACTCGGATCACCAAGTCTTGCGAAGTTGATGAACGGCAAAGCAAACCAAGCTAGATCAATACCAATAGTTGCAATTGAAGGGCAAAACTCTATTCAATCGACAAATACTCATTGTGTTTCACACAAAAAGGGAGCCTTTCTATAAAATTCAACGTGTTCCCGTTTACAATGGAGATCAGCCGCTTAAATAGAAAACCTAGGGCTGATTTTTAGATAAAATAATAAATAAAATATTAATGAAAATAAACTCCTAAAAATACCTAAAATAACTTAAGTAAAATTAATACTAAAAATAGAAACATAAGGAGCTGATTTTCGTTCTAAACAGTACAGCTTGCAAAGATGTTGAGTTTCGGCCAAAGTCTAGGATGAATCTGGAAAAACCTTCAAGAGCAAAGTTTTATATCTCTTCATCCTCTTTCCAAAAAGATATGGCACGATCCAATCCGATTAATATTGAATCCGTACGACTCATTTTACTGAAACGTCGAAAAGCTGTCAAATATTCTGAACGAGTCTAAAACGTCATTTGCACCTTTGGATCTTCTCCCATGGTGGAGCCTTCTTCTTCCTCTTGAGGATGACATCATTCTCACGAGCTCGAATCATAGATGTGTCCGGAGGTGGCTTGGATGGTTCCGCATCATTCTCCCTTTCTTGAAAAGGATTCGTCCTCGAATCCAAGGTCGCATAAGATTCAGCACATGCATCCACACGAGCTCCTGGATCGAAAACCTTATGCCCATGTAAACTCATCTCAAGAACGATTGTTGTAGGGATTGACCACTCCTCGATGATAATTGTCTCAGCTTCATCTATAAAATCAAGAAAATAAATTCTATGAGTGCATAATTCAGATTCCATATCAATGTCATGATGTTCTAACTTAATATGCACTTTAGCTTGGTCATTAATCCCTAAGTTTCCATCCAAAACTAGTAAGTTTTCATCCTTTTCCAAGGCTGAATTTTCAATTAACTCAATGCTAGCAATAGTAGAAGAAGTTTCATCATCAATGATCATATTAGAAACTATGCCTTCTTCTAAGCATGTAGTTTGACACAAATCTTTGCTTTGATTATCTGCACAGGGTATAGGTTGAACATTTAAATCAATCAAAGAATCAACATGCTCATGTTCAAGGCAATCATCTTTAGAGGCAAGTAAACTAATATCTTGATCATTATGGACATGCTCATCATGTTTATCACTAGAATTTTCAGATTCATTTTTGTCTAGGTGATTAGTCATGAGAGGCTTCTTATTTGGGCAATCCTTCATAACATGTCCACTACCTTGACATATAAAGCAAGGAATGTTCATAGTTTTAAGAGTAGAAGAGCTAGGATTACTCCCTTTAGGGCCAGTAGATGCCCTAGACGAATCACGTCCGTTCCAAGGCGCTTTGCCTTTGTCGATGGGCTCCTGAGGCATTCGGCCTTCACTCCTCCCTTGGGGTTGGCTTGCTCTCTCCCTTGAGCCGCCATCAAACCTCCTTTGGGGCTGCTGCACATGGCCTTGGTGCCACCTTTGGCGTTGCCCACTCGACATTCTACCACCTTGGCTCCTGTATCTAGCATTCCTTTCCACTTTCATAGCTAAATGTAAAAGTTCAGTAGGCGTAGAATAAAGAAAGTAATTAATTTCATGAGCTAAGGCGGGGTGCAATATTCTAAGAAACCTAGCATTAGTATCTTCATAGGGTTCAACTACATTAGCTCTAGCCATGGTTTCTTGCATTGCATAAAAGGTTTCCTCAACAGTTTTGCTACCTTGCTTAAGATTTTCTAAACGTTGTCTAAGCTCGTTAGCATAATGTGGAGGAGCAAACCTACTTCTCATAAATGCTTTTAATTGAATCCAAGAAGCAATAGGTGCATCAAGGGATCTCCTTCTTTCCTTAACTAGGTTATCCCACCAAATTAATGCAAAACCTTGAAATTCTAGGGAAGCTAGTTGCACCTTTTTATGTTCAGAGAAGTTATGACAAATCCATATTCGATCCATTTTAGTTTCCCAATCAATATATGTATCTGGATCGGTGTTACCATAAAATTGAGGGATCTTTACCTTTACCTTACCTATGCCATTTTGCGCAGGCTCTCTAGATGCTCGATAGTGGTATCGACCTCCTCTATCATTTCGTCTAGGACGTTGATGCGGAACCATCCAAGCCACCTCCGGACACATCTATGATTCGAGCTCATGAGAATGATGTCATCCTCAAGAGGAAGAAGAAGGCTCCACCATGGGAGAAGATCCAAAGGTGCAAATGACGTTTTAGACTCGTTCAGAATATTTGACAGCTTTTCGACGTTTCAGTAAAATGAGTCGTACGGATTCAATATTAATCGGATTGGATCGTGCCATATCTTGTTGGAAAGAGGATGAAGAGATATAAAACTTTTCTCTTGAAGGTTTTTCCAGATTCATCCTAGACTTTGGCCGAAACTCAACATCTTTGCAAACTGTACTGTTTAGAACGAAAATCAGCTCCGTATGTTTCTATTTTTAGTATTAATTTTACTTAAGTTATTTTAGGTATTTTTAGGAGTTTATTTTCATTAATCTTTTATTTATTATTTTATCTAAAAATCAGCCCTAGGTTTTCTATTTAAGCGGATGATCTCCATTGTAAACGGGAACACGTTGAATTTTATAGAAAGGCTCTCTTTTTGTGTGAAACACAATGAGTATTTGTCGATTGAATAGAGCTGTGCTCTTCAATTGCAACTATTGGTATTGATCTAGCTTGGTTTGCTTTGCCGTTCATCAACTTCGCAAGACTTGGTGATCCGAGTATCCACAAGCCCCCTCCTTGTGCCTCCAAGTTGTCCGCTTGGTTGTGTAGGGTTGCAGAGGCGGGTTGTGTAGTCATTGATATTGGTTCCTATCTTCTACGGAAGCCTGGGGTCTCTATCTTGTTCTATACAGATCGTTTCAGTCCTTATCAGGTCGTGTCTTTCAATTCTTGTTATCAAATTTCGAGTCTTTATCATTCTTTATCAGTTCTTGCATCGAGTCTCGTTATTTCTTTATTGTCGATTTCAATTACAGCCCTTGTTCTTGAAATCTTGTCGAGTCTTGTTCACTTCCTTGATCGATCTTGAAGTTCTTGGTCGAATCTTGAATTCTTCTTGCTGCGTCAGATTTGTTTCTTGAGTTTCTTTATTGTTCTTGAGTCTTTCTTTGAGTTTCTTGCTTGTTGTCGAAGATCGGACCATCTCACAGCTAACCCTGTATCAAGTAATGGTACGGTTCGTCAAGCTTTAATGTTTTGAGTACTGCTTTAAGTGCTTGCTCTATTGAAACTTATTTCTAGTCTCTGGTTGTAAATTTCTTCTTGAGTCTTGTCCCTCCCTCTCCCATATATGTGTCTTCGTACAAATGGGATCAACTCTTCTAACCCAATAAGTACAAAATTAGCTTCTTTTCCATCTCTCATCATCCATCAATTTTTCTTTTTCCACTTTTTGTGAATCCCTTACAATTTGTGTATACTCATTTGCTTTGTCCTTCTATTGTGTTCAAACCCTAGATTTAGTTTTGAGATGATGTTGAAAATAGTAATTCCTACGGAATATTAATTTTATGAATTATAAAAATTGCTGCTCAAACTCAACTTACAGTATTAATATTTGACATTATAATGTCAAATATTAATATTCCGTAGGAATTACTTATAAATAATTTTACCACTTATATAAGCGGTAAAGTTATTTATAAATGTTGCTTTATGCATCCAAACGAAGCCTAATTTATACTAATTGCATTAATTAATCCTAAATATTAATAGATGGGAAAAATAAAGTAAAGTGTAGATTGATTACCTTAATCAGATCAGCAAATCTAGGACCCTCATGCCCATGGAATGGTGCAAGTAACCACCTCTCCGTAAAATCTAGCGGCATCTAAAAATCTAGCGACAACTCCGGCGGTTGATTCAACACATACTCGGAACTTCATCGGGTCGATTGCGAAGACAACGCTCACCACAAACTTCGCAAGGGATAGAAAGAGTGGAGTCTCCGAGAAGAAACTCAAGCTGAATGGAGTGTCGAATATGGAGAAGATAGTTGTTAGAACGCTAAGTACTCGGTAGTACCAACTTGTGGCACTCAATGTTCTTGTACACCTACATCCCCCGCTAGCACAGCGAGCTCAACCTCTCCAATTAGAGGAAATGACAGCCGTTGTTGCTCGTCCAGGGGAAAGCCCCGTAATTCACACAGATAAAATACGGTGTACAAAATGATAAACTGAATCGCGGGAATGAAGAGTAGATGTTATTTATGTCGGCTTTCAACCAAGGCTACAAAAGTAATTGTCATGCCGGTGTTGATACCCAAACCAATAAATAGATTGATTGGTCATTGTCATGCTGGTTTGTGTTTCTATTTTGTCGTACTTAAATACTTTAAACTTTTTTGGATTTTTGTGTTTACTATTTGACCTACAGTTTCTGCTTGCTCTATCGATCTGAATCGAATAAACTAAATCACTCCAAATCACTCTGAATCGATTGTGAACTATATATTAAACTTTGATGTATAGTGTTAGCTTGAGATCTTAGAATGTCTTAGATAGCTTAATCATTTGAACTTTTATATCTTTTGAACTACTACTCGTTCATATCAACAACTTGGATATATTTTATAAAAAAAATAATTAGAAAATTGGTATAAAAAAAAAGTAAATCACTTTGATAATATTGATCCTATCCCGACTTCGGCCACCACCGATCCTTCGTTGCGCAGACATGCCCTTGTTTGCCCGCTTTTCCCGTAGGGTTTCTAAAATGCAGGAGTTGTGTTGAAGATGCTCTTACCTTCTCCTTTGTTGGGTGGTGCGTTGGTGTTGGATCGTTGACATTGACGATAACATCGTGGTCGTTCCCATTCCTAGAGTCGTTCTCATTGCTACTGTCGTTCCCATTCCCATTGCTACTGCCGCTCCTATTTTCGTTCTCATTCTTCCTCCGGTGTTTTCGTTTTCGTTTCGCTATTGTGTGGAGTATGAAATTACACACATATAGTATAACCGGAGAACCTTATAACCCCAATTTATTTGTGTTGTGGGAAGGAAGACCTGTGTTGAATTAATGGGACCCACAAACTTAAAAATAAATATAGTCCTTGAAAATGATTGAAAATGGAATCACAAACTTAAGTGCCCAGAACAATCTTTACTGTAATTTCCAAATGGTTTTTTAAATTTTATGACACAACCTCAAATTAAAGAAGGTCTCCACTGGAATAAGGATAGTTACTGAGCCCAAAAAGCTCTCCGTACAAAACAACCCTCCGGGGTTTGAAGAATCAGTTCGGCGACAGCCCTACTCCGGCTAATAACCGCTAAAAATCGATCTCATCTCTCTAGAATGAGCCCGAATCTTAGCCTTGTCCGCCCTACTCCGACTCTGGTCGCCCTATCCCAACTTCGGCCGCCACCGATCCTCCGGGGTTTTCTGTAATTTTTAATTTAAGGGGTGGTTAAATGAAAACCAACATATTTAAGGGGTGGTTTTCGGTAAATTTCTCTTTAAATAATGCAATGGTCAGTGTATCCATGCGTTGTGGTGCCTGCAATTGTGGAGCCCACTAAATTCAACACAGGACAACAATACAACACAAATAAATTGGGGCAGTGTCTGCGTGTAATTTCATAGTTCATCCTCCCCAAACAATGGCGAAACGAAACCGCCAGAGGAAGAACGAGAACGGGAGCAGGAGCAGCAGTAGCTCTAGGAATGGGAACGGGAACCCCCACACTGTCCTCGATGTCAACGATCCACAATTAATATTGCACCACTCAGGAGGATGGAGAAGGTAAGATTTTAGAAACACTACAGTTTATTCTCGACGCCTGGCATTTTTAATTTATCTGTTGATGTGGAGCAAGGCAATTGAGGAAGAAGAATGAATGAACTGAAATTTTGTTATTGACTGAATGAATTGATTCATTGTTTGTTACATGAGCAGTATTTATAGTAGATAGGTGGTGATTTATCAGAAATCAACCCCAACTTGATTTCCGGTTTTCTTTTGCGATCGAAATCTCTTTTCAATTTCCTTCTCCGATTTCTATCTCTGATCATTCTCTATGTTTGAGATTGATTGTTCATCTTCACATGTCATCGAATCTCGCCGATGATTCTCTGATAAATCAACCCCAACTTGATTTCCGGTTTTCTTTTGCGATCGAAATCTCTTTTCAATTTCCTTCTCCGATTTCTATCTCTGATCATTCTCTCTGTTTGAGATTGATTGTTCATCTTCACATGGCTTCGAATCTCACCGATGATTCTCAGTCCTCGCAATTGAATTCCACCGTCGATCATCAGGATTCAATTTGCTTGGCGTCGGATAATCCCGGATGTGTACGTGCTCACAAACAAGGTTTTTGATGGCACCGGATTCAATCTGCTTGGCGTCGGGCTATGGTCATCGTCTTGTCAGCCAAGAATAAACTTGGTTTCGTTGACCTATGGATTCTCCTCTGCTCCGCCGCTGGATTCGCGCCAACAATATGGTGATTTCTTGGCTGCTAAATGCTATGTCTGGTTGGATCTTGATGCTCACTTCTCAATGACAAGTGGTGCACAGTTATTCTCCGTTGAGAAAGAGTTGCGAACGATCTCTCAAGGTTTAGACACCATTTCCGATTTGTTCACTCGGATCAAGAAGGTTTGGGACGAACATGATTCTCTTCGTTCCTTTCCTTCTTGCTCTGGTCCGTGTAATTGTGGTTTGTCCCAGGCACTCAAGAAGTATGAGAAAGAGCAGCGCTTGATGCAATTCCTAATGTCTCTTGATGGCATTTTACTAATCCAACCTCTTTTCCTTGCCTCAGCAGACCCCCCTCTCTCTCCGACTCTTAACCTCGACCTCGCCCGAATCTCACACGACGTGACTCCATTCTATCTCTTCCCAACTTCCCAACTTCTTCTAGTTCAATTTCGATTAGGTTTTCATCGTGTTCAAGTTCGCAGCTCTTCATGTTCGAATTCGATTTGAGTTTAAGAAGGGATTGTTTTTGCAGGTACTACCTACTACTTAGCATTCCAGCCGCTATCTTCTCCATTATCCATACTCCGTTTACCTTGAGTTTCTTCTCGGAGACTCCACACTTGCTATACGTTGTGGAGTTGGTGGCGAGCGTTATCTTGGCACTTCACCTGACGATGATTTTTCTACGCGGCTCGATTTTACGGGGAGGTGGTTGCCTGCACCGTTCCGTGGTTATGGTGGTTCATCTCGTATACGTTGCGGAGTTGGTGGCGAGCGTTATCCTGGCACTTCACCTGACGATGATTTTTCTATGCAGCTCGATTTTACGGGGAGGTGGTTGCCTGCACCGTTCCGTGGTTATGGTGGTTCATCTCGTATGTGCATTACATTCCTGGATTTGTTCATCTGAATAGTTGCGGAGTTGGTTGCGAGCGTTATCCTGGCACTTCACCTGACGATGATTTTTCTATGCGGCTCGATTTTACGGGGAGGTGGTTGCCTGCACCGTTCCGTGGTTATGGTGGTTCATCTCGTATACGTTGCGGAGTTGGTGGCGAGCGTTATCCTGGCACTTCACCTGACGATGATTTTTCTATGCGGCTCGATTTTACGGGGAGGTGGTTGCCTGCACCGTTCCGTGGTTATGGTGATTCATCTCGTATGTGCACTACATTCCTGGATTTATCACTACTAGAATTTTGTTATTTAACATCGGTCCATTAACATCAGTCAGAAAAACCTGCCATGTTAAACAGTTTTTTAACATCGGTCTTTAAAATTGAGATGTCGAAAACACAAAAGACATCATCCTAGTATTTTTGACTGATGTTAAATTTTTTTTTTCAAAAATAATTTGAAAACCGCGAAATTGTAAACTTGAATTAATTTCAACCCCCGCCGAGAAAACCCAATCACTTTGAAAACCCGCTTATCTAACCACTTTGAGAACAAAACCCTCCTTTTTTTCCTTTCACTTATTCATATGAAGGTTAGAAACCGTATCGGGCTATCTCTCTCCACACTCTCTAATCTTCGTTCTCCAAAAGCCAGATCTGAAGTGCCAAGGCAAGCGACGCTGCGACGTCTCCTTCCTTCTCGCCCTCGCCATCGGAGTTGCCATCGACGTGCTTACCGGAACCCTAGCTTCATCCAGATCGATCGATCGCGCGAGTCCATCACTCTCCAGTGTACGAGAGGTGCCCTAGCTTCATCCGAAACCTTAGCCCTAATCTCCTTTGCCGGCAGCTCAATTGAAGTTGAAGCAGGTGAATCTTCAATCTCCGTTTCTACTCACTTTGTTGCTCGATTTCAGATTCCATCACCCTCCCCTACCGTGTGTGTTGCAAGCACAGGCGCGAAGTGTCCCCCAGAATCGGCGCGAAGTGTCTCCCTTCTCTAGATCTGGTGCAGCTGAAGTTTGGTGTTGGACGGTGCCTCAATGTTTTTGTCGTGGCTTAAGTTTGGCTAGTCAGATAGCTTAAGGAGTTTGTTGGTTCTGGAATCACCTCCTCCCTCTACCTCCCGGCTGGTCGATTCCGTCGTCGCTTCTCCACCCGCCTCTTCTTATGTAAGTCTTCCTGGGTGTCTCAATCTCTTACCTAACCAAGTTTCTGTCCCCAAAATGTCAGGGCGTGAAATTTTCTAGGGTTTATTGTTTCTGGCAGTGCGGAGTACCTTAGCTTTAATTTGCCCTCTTGCAATTGTATGAGTGGCTTATTTTTTCCTCTTACTTTTGTCACTTTTGCTTCCTTCCATTGCCTGAGCTTAGTTTACTCACCCCCAAGAAGGTAAATTCCCTTATTACTTGTTTCTATACATGTATTGCTTCAGAATCAATTTCAAGCAGTGTTTCGTATGCATTTGGTTGATTAGGTGTTTGGCATTGAGTTGATTTTGTTAAAAAAAAAATTGTGTTTGACATTCAAGTTTGAAACGATTTGATTTTCCTCTTGATGTTTGCCTAAGAAACGAAGAATTGTAGAATCTTTTCCAATCTTTTGCTGAAACAGGCCATATTTTTATGAATTTGCTAATCATCTGATATTGTTACGGAATATTCTAGTTTCTAGAGTTTCTTAAGCTTGAAAATGAAGTGTGAACCATCACCAGACAGGAGGTTGTGAGCATGGTGGGTTGTTTTCATAATGATATTTTGGTGATTGTTAGTTTAGAACTTCAAAATAAGGTATAATTTAGGTTCCCGATTCCATTTAATATAGGTGATTTATTTTCTAGTTCATACATATATGTGTATCCAACTCAGAGTTATCATGTAACACATTCATATTTTGATCCAGGAAAGTTGATCAGTACCATAGAATTCAAGCCATTTGAAGGTAATCTCCATGTAACAAGAGGGATAAATGAAAAGGTACACCACTTTTAGATGGAAAACTTATCCTGTTTTTGCTTGACAGGTTATGGCGAGACATTTAGTTTTTATGGTTCATGGAATTCAGACAATGGTGGTACTGGTAAGTTTTATCAAGCATATATATGCAAATGATTGCAATATAAGGTTCCTCATATTTCTTTCATGTCTTCCATTCTGATTGGAAGTGGAACTAATCTATTACTCTCTCTTTTGGGTGCTTCTTTTTTTAGCAAGTGAGAAAAGAGATGAAATCCAGACAAGTCAAGATGTTGTAGCAGATAGTTCATCAGAACTGGATGATCATAAAGCCTAAGGGCTACAAGTCTCTTGCATTTTGCAGGAAAAGGAAAGAAGAAAAACAAAAATATTCACATGATATAGAAGAGATATCAGAAATAGTGGCCTTTCTAAGGTATACATCTCTTGCATTTTGTAAAGTTCATAGTTTCTTTTCGTTCAACTTGACCTTAACAGGGGCAAATAGTTGCTATATCGAACAACTGGGTGGTTTGTTTGCAATAGAGGTTACCAAGACTTGTTGAGCATATATCCCTTTTTGGTAGTTGGTTCTTGATTGTTCATGTTGGCAGCGATAATGTTAGTGTTATATATGAAGGTGTTGTGTGGGATTGTGGGTAGTCCTTTTGTGAGTTTTGTCTGCGATGAATTGTGCCTGTTGTTTTGTTTTGGTCTGACTGCAATGAAGTATGATTTGCTTGGATTACCATTCTTTTGAAAGGTGCTGCTTGCTAGTCTATGTCTTCTGTTATTATGGAACCCAAGCACTTCCTTTGCTGATGTTTATAGAAACCCGTTGCATCATTTTTTTTTGGTCGGCAAATCCGCTGCATCATATAAGTTAGAAAAGATGAACCCCTTTTCTTTTAAATGAACTTGTGGATAGAAGGAATAAGTAACTAACTAGCAGTGTGCATTCTTCACTTCTGTCTTGTAATGCCTTGACGAGTTGTGATTTTTGTATTCATTTTAGAAAACCATGATTGAAGGCAAGGATTATTGTCAGCGGAAAATCCATCTGCTCAAATCTAATTATTATCAACTTCTCGAGGTATGCTTTCTAATTACTTTAAATAGCATATGTGATGAGAATGAAAAAACTTAGTTTTCTGTAAAATGATGGAAAAGTTGGATACTTGATCCTAGATTTGTAAATCTAAATCTGGGTACGTCTTGCCCTTAGCTTTAAAAGGGTACAAAACAGAAGATCCGGTGGAATAAGTACTTTTTTCTTCCGTAGAATGCAACAAGCACATTTGTTTCATTGAGTGCATTTGTAACTCTCTTCTATTTGAACAGCTAGTATGGACTATGAAAAAATTGAATCCATTGTCAATTGTGCAGAACTGCAGGTATGTAAACTTAATTCCCTTACTGTTTATGTTATCTCAAAGATATAGATTTCCTTTTATTTAAGTGAAATGGGGCAATTTTTAGATTCTCTTTAGAACCTAAAGTATCTAGCTAGTTAGCAGAGTAGCTTTTCTCGTCACGTTTTCTCTTGCATCCAGGATATTCCAGGCATATGAATGATTGCCTTAGAAAGATCTTATGCTTCTCTATTTGTGAACTGTCATTACACTGTCATGTATCTTCAAGTTTTATGGCAGAAAGATCTTATGCTTCTACTTAAATTGATGACTTGAATGGTTTATCTTCATTTTGCAAAATTAAGCTCCAAACAATGGCATATGTATGATTGTCTTAGAAATTGATTTGACATTAACTGATCCTTTTTTTTACATTTGGAATTTCGGCAAAGGATTTTCCAGGAATTATACTTGCAGAGGAGCTAGAGTGGATAGATGGAATTGAAGGTTCAACAGCTATAGACTATAGTCAATCTAGCAGGATTGCCAATCAGCACCACATGGTCTCAGGAGGTTTGTGATTCATGTAATCTGCTTCTGTCTATCTCCTTTGTGATATGATGCTGTACAGATTCACACTGATCCATGTATAACTCAAACTTGAATGTTCTATAAGGTGACATGAATGGTCAAATGAAGCACTATGTTTTTTTTGGAAATCAGAACCCTTAGATTGTGACATTATTTGTTAGTTCTAGTTGATCTATAGTGTTTGTTAGTTCTAGTTGATCTATAGTGTAACTTTTGCTATTTCTTTCCTTACGTTTTGAGTTAAAAACAACTGTATTTTCATGGGTTGTTTGAAAGAGATTATGATCCACTGAAATTAAGTTTATAAGGATTGTTTTGTACTATAAGGATTTGTTGGGTTGTATGTATGTATTGATTTCACAAGAGCTTCATTTTTTTAGATCATTATGGATAAGGGGTGTAGGGATGGGAACTTAGCCAATTTTGATGTAGTGGGAAAGTCCAGTTCTGCATTTGGATGTATTTTCATGTATGTATTGATTTGTTGGGTTGTATGTATGCATTTATTTTCTGTTTTCTGATAAATTCAGAAGAGACTCACTGAAAATCCAGTTCTGCATTTGGATGTAATAGCTTATGGTAATGTATTTATTTTTTGTTTTCTGTTCAGCATATTGCACAACCCGTTCCTAGTGCAGTCACACAGCCTGTTCAAAGTGCAGCAGCATAGCCTTTTCAAAATGGAGCCTTGCAGGCTATTCAAAGTGCAGCTGCTCAACCTGTAGGTTTGTGATTCAAAATGGAGCCTTTGCTTTGAATGGTTGTGTTTTTTCACCCCCACTGATGTTACTCTTTAGTGCATACTTATGGATTTCACTTTACACTTGGTCATTCATTCACTTCTACACTAGTTAGATATTATAGAGCTGTAGGTTTGTGATCAGACTTAGATATGGACTCATTTCATACAATTGGGGTTTTCAGGTCGGATTGAAATGCTTTTATTTTTGCTTGCTTTTGTAGTTAGTTTAAGACATTAAGTGAATACTTTTTGATGGTCAGCTTGCTATTGTAGTTGGTTTAAGATTTCATAAAATTGTTTATTCTCTATATATCTTGCACCAACAAGGGATGCAGAAACATTTGTACATAACTAGCAATAGACAATGGTTTTTTTGAAAGACACCGGGTTCAGTAGCGCAGAAACATTTGTACATAACTATAGTTATGTACAAATGTTTCTGCGCTATTGAATTCCGAGACATAACGGTAGTATTGTGCATCTGTAATACAGTAATGATGACAACTAATATTCTGTCAGGTTTTCTCTGAAATGTTAGATCAATCTAATACAACCAAGTAGCTTTTTTTTCAATGTAGGAATTACAAGAAAGTGATTAGGAAGCTCTTCAGAGCCTGTCCTCAAATATAGTGTTGCTATTTACTTCTCTTGGTTGGGAAATGTTTAGCTGATTTGTAATGACTACTTTTCCAAGTACTTGTGAGAAATGTCCCCCAGATTCAGGCGAATCTACCAGTGAGCTTGTAGAGCACTTTTTCTTAGTTAACCATCCAGACCACTATCTGTCTAATCAGGTATCTACTCATTGACATTTTGTACTTTGGTTTCGGGTAATCCCAGGCTCTACTTAGGCCAGGAAGGATTGATAGGAAGATCGAGTTTCCAAATCCTAATGAAGAGGTATTTCATGGCCTCCATCAGTTGTAAAAAGTAGAGACCATTGATAGTTGCTCTTAAAAGCTAGAGTGCTAGACTTTTCTGAATTGTTTTTTGTCGTCATATCTGGCTTCATGTGTGTTGATGATGGTATAAGATTTAGTCCTTAGTAATCTTTTATTCGCTATTTTACCTTCATTTTTGGTCTATTACCTTTGCAGTCACGTTTTACATCTTTCGAGAAAGATGAATCTTATGAGGGGAATTGATTTGAAGAAGATAGATAGCGACAAAGATGAACATACAGATTCTACTAAGCTTCTACTTCGGTTCATCAGTTTGTTGCTCAAGGCAAAGTTATTAAACATATCGTTTCTTGTAATGGTGTATGTCTATATATACTGGTTCTGAAAACATGTTCTCTTTGGTTGGTACTGTCGTTTGGTGTATGTGTATATATAGATAGGAACATGTTCTCTTTGGTTGGTATTGTGGTCTAGTGTATATATATATATAGACAGGATATTGGGTTTATGAACCAAATTGCTTCAGTTCATAAGCTAGCACATCGGATTTACGAGCAATAGACAATGGTTTATTGTAACGAAAGACATCAGTTTTACAAACTAAAAACATCAGTGTTATGTATTAAAAACATCGGATTTACGAGCAATAGACAATGGTTTATTGTAACGAAAGACATCAGTTTTACAAACTAAAAACATCAGTGTTATGTATTAAAAACATCAGTTTTACGAACTAAACACATCGGCTTTACGTATAAAAAACATCAGTTTACAAATTAAACACATCATTTTTAAGAACTAAACACATCATTTTTACGACCTAAACACACCAGTTATAGGAACTAAACACATCTAATTCACTAATAATTTAGGATGTCTTTACTATATATAAACAACGATTTTAAAACCAAAAAATGATTTCAATATACGTAATAATATCGGTTTTGTATTTATTCCATATAGCCAAATTTTGTGTGGAAAAATAACATTACAAATTATAGAGAGAAAATGAATATACATATGTAGGATTTCTATACAAGTGATGTCTCTTTTATATTAAAACGTCGTTTTTATAATTAGAAACGATGTTATAAATAATATAGACATCGGGTTCTGGCCGATGTGAAAAATTTTTGACTTTTTACAACACCCACATAGGCATCGATTTTTTTTTTGAAAAACATCGGCTATTACCCGATGTTAAATAACAAATTTCTAGTAGTGTGTTCATCTGATTTAGGTAATCAATTTATACTTTACTTTATGTTAGGGGGAAGTCTTGTTGGGCCCGATCAGAAAGCCCAACATATAAGCCGGACCGGGGTACCATCCCAAAACCAATTGGCATTAGGTGGAGTAGCCCATCCACTTATATATTAGGTTCAGAATCACCCCACTTCCGATGTGGGATTTCACAAGTGTCCCAACACTTTATTTTTTCTATATATTAGTAATATTTAGGATTAATTAATGCAATTAGAGTAATGTATAAATTAGCCTTAGTTTGACATCTTCTTTCTAAGGGCAAAATGAAGAGTACGTCAAAGAGATACTGTAATTCAAAAGAATATATACAATACAATTGGAGTAAAAGTTGTTAAAACTCATTAATGTCTAGCTTCGAAATCTCTCAATCTGCAACACATAATTTGAGCCTGTAACGGCCCGGGATTATGATTCCCGAGTTACATTTCGAGGGATTAAACCCCTCGTTAGGACCTTGCGCCCCGAGTACAGGTTGAAGGTTTCAAAACTTACCGTAATGTTTCCAAAGGGGGATTTCGTACCCAAAATCGAAGGGATCGTTGGAATCCCCGGGGAAGTCCCCTGTACCTGTCGTAAGTCTAAGCGTGGAAATCAGAAATCATGCGACTAGCGAAAACAAGTGTAATACAAAAGTGTGCCACGGCAGAGCCGGGTCAAAACGGAGTCTAAAGTGTAAATCCGAAAAAGTATAATCAAAGCCTGGTGAAGTCTATACTCCAGCGCTCACTCTCCGCCGACAAAATGACCCGCGCAATAAGCAAACAGCACCGATAGGATGAACATAAATAATACCTAAAAAAATTGATATGGGGCGGGATCAGATCGATGCCCACTTAGCTCTGCATCCCAACCATAAGCACACATATACGCTATACCTAATAAAGATGCTTCTAGATGCATGGCGGAATATTAACACACTAACATGCTCCTAAGATCAAGTACATAATAATAATAAGGCCTTAGCACAGAATACCAAGTGGTATGTCCCTCTCCTACCTCCACCCCCTTCCGATAGGGCGGAGACTGGCCAGCTCGTGAATGCATTCATTCATAATTGGGCGGCACGCATGCCTAACCCGCTCCACAATAAAGCCCGCAGGCATATCATAATATAAGGAAGTTCATGACTCGATCGACTCAGGGTACCCGATGAGGCTGGGCTACCCTATGACCCTAGCAATGACTCTAGTTACTTCACAGATAACGGCCGTTCTGTTTACATACACATAGAGAAATAGAATGCTCAACGATCAATGCAACCTAGCATGGTACTACATGGCATGCTGATCATTAGTGCAACACCTAGTATATCATGTACCTAAAGCAGGGAATAGCTCTATTCAATCTGAGTAAGCTCCGAAGAGACTTACCTGGTATCGCAGAACAGCAAAAGGCAATCAACCAGGCAATATGAAATCCAACACGTCACAGATGATCACCTAACAAGTATAAGTACATGAATGAGTCTATTTCTAAGGTACAAAAAGCATAGAATAGTCACACACACAACTTTCACAACTTAACACAATAACCATCTCATCACCATTTCCATCATCTTAACTTTATCTCATAACATATCCATTATAATTATCCAATTCATACTTAGCGAATTTGCATGCTATCATCTCAAAATCTTACTTAGCATATAATTGCACATCTTCAACATAATCATATAACATTTAACCACAATTAATAAATCACCACAATATTATATCTTAAATCTCAAAACAACATTTTATATTTTAATCCCAATAATTTTACATACTACTTCTAACATCTTTTATTTTAACATCTCTATAAAATATTTATAAGATCCCAACAATATTTATTAAATCAAAACATCCCTTTTTAAATTTCCAAAACCATCCCTTTATTTTGTAAGGCTCAAAACCGACCCCTCCTTTGTGTTCTTATTACCGAAACCACCCTCTTTTTATTAAAACTCAAACCGAGCCCTTTGTGGAAAAAGGCTCAAAATCAGTTTGGTTCATGAGATAAAAAAAAGGCCCAAACACTCTCCTTTAACTATACCAATCTCGGCCCAAAAGAAAATTAGGCCCAATCTGATTCTTTCATTTAAGTGAACAAACCGAACCGGTTTCCTTTTCTTTATTTTAAACCTTGAACCGGATCACACAAAAAGGAAAAGAGTTGGACCGGTGATGACATGTAAAAAAAATGGCGTGGGGCCCAGGTGAGGTGTGGGCTGATGTGGCGAGGGAGGGCCCACGGCCTCTTCTTCTTCTTCCTCCCTTTGGCCGAATGAAAGAAGGAAAGACGCCAGGGCCTGTGCCCAGAATGGCGGAAGAAAAGAGAAGGGAGGAGGGGACCTCCGGCGGCGGTGGAGCCGAGCTCCGGCCACCAGGAGCGGCCACTCCGACGCCCACACCCACGGAAACGAAAAGGGAAGGAAGGAGGAGAGGAAGGAAGCTCACCGAGATGTTCGACGTCGGAACCTCGGAGCTCCGGGGAGGCTGTCCGGGCTGCGTTGGGGCTCGTCGGAAGCTCGAATCGGCTCTCCAGGCCCTGGATTGAAGATTTGAATCATAAAGGCGGATCCTTGCTCGATTTGAAGGTGAAGGAGAGAAGGGGGCGAGGCTTACCGACTTGAACGGAAAACAGGGGAGGAGAGAGGGTCCGGCGGCTGCTGGCGGCGACGGCGGAGACTCGTGGGGAGGAGGCGGTGGTGCAGTGGCGAGCTCAAGGCAGCGGGATGTGTGGTGGCAGTGGAGGTGTGGTGGCGGAGACGGTGGTGTGGTGGCGGCGGAAATGGGTAAGAGGGAGGGAGAGTGTACCGAGAGAGGAGGGAGAGGGGGGGGAATAGCAATGGGTATGTGGGTTTAACAAAAATCTAATTTTCAAAGGTCAATGAAATCTGATTTTTTTTTAATAGAGGGTTGTTGTTTGTTTTCCAAAATTAGGGAGTCAAAGAGTGGAGGGAGGAAAGGAGAGGATAAGATTTTCCCGAACTAGAATAGGGTGAGTCGGATGGATAAGGATTCGGAATATGACGGAATTGAGAGCTCGGGTCGGGAATTTAAATTTCCGCTGATTGATCGTTCAAAACCCGAAATGAAAGACGGAATTGATTTTTTTTTTGTCGGAAAATTTGGGTCGGAATTTATTTTAAATTCATTTTGATTTTCTTTTTCCAAAAATTAATATTTTAAAAATCCGAGCCTTTACAGAGCCAACTTTGATCGAAAGAGCTCCAAATCATCTCCAAGAAGTTAAGGAGGTGCTCAGAATTGATTCAAGGTACATGGATCATCCTGACGTGAAGAGGGGGCATCGATCGGCAATGATTCCACACCTAACAGTGGGGGAATCATCTTGAGAAGCATTGGCGAGGTACTCCCTGTATATACAAAGGGCGGGATGTCATCGTGGATCTGATCGAACTCACCTTTTGCATAATAAAGAAATCAGTTTCTTCATTCTCTTCTTGAAGCTCCTTGATCTATTGGAGATTACAAATTTGAGTTCTTGATTACACTTTGATCCTAAATTTTCATCTTCCTAGACCCTTAAAATTGAATCACCTAGAAATTGATTCGAAACTAAATATTTGGGAGGAAAAAAAAGACTTAAAAGTCTTGAATGCCTTGTAGACTAGCGCGCTATTTGGAAATTCAATTCCTTCACCAGTATACATATAAATTAGTAATTAGTTTGCTTGGTACAAAGCCAAAAATTTCAGATTTGGTGCGGAAACTATTTACAACACCGGATGGAGAATGGACTGGGTCTCGACCTAAATCATATGTAGTAAGTTTTTATTTTTTGGCATCATACTTTACTCCATGTTTCTCTAAAAGTTGTACAACTCCCTCTCTTTGTATTTTACGTGAGTTTGCTTTGATGTTTCCTCATGGTTGTTGCAATATTTGAATGATTTGCTGGCTGAAAAAAGGAAGGGATCATAAGTGAGCTGCTGATTACTTTGTTTACTTTGATGTTTACCTAAAAACAGTGATTTGCTTTGATGTTTACTTTGTTTTGTAATGCTTTCTCTATGTAGTTCAGCTTACAAGCTCAAACATTCGGCTTGCTATTTGTAGTTGAATTGTATACATTTGATGGAAGCTTGCCTTGCAATTTTATGGTCATTTTTTTTTAATTCTCTTTGCTTAAATGATTTTTTTTATCATTCTTTTAGGCTGAGTTTGTTCGCCTAGTAATTATGGTACATCTTGATGTTTTTTATTTAAATTCTACAGTCCAAATCTTGCAATTTTATGGTTATTTGTTTGTATTCTCTTTGTTTAAATGACTTTTTTTTTATCATTCTCTTAGGAGGAATTTGAATGTTTAGTTGCTACTCAATTTCCTTCAACCGAGGATGCTTGCGATGATGAGCCTCTTCAAGAAATGAGTGAAGACCTTGAGAAGGAATTATGGATACAAGCTTCTGACGGACCTAACCATGGGAGGATTTATGGGTTAGGAGAAGAGGGTGCAACATTTATTCGCAATGGAATGGTGAATACTCGTCCCTCTAACATGAAGACTTCAAATGCGTCACAACCATTGGAAGATGCTCAAGTCCAACCACTAAGGATGAGATAAAAGAGATGTGATCAACTTTGCAAGAATTCATGCAACAACAACAAAACCAACAAAGGCATGCAACTTCAAGGAGGTCAAAACAAGATGCCTACTTCAAATGGTTCAAACTCCAACCCAACTCCCTAATGTTATTGTTTTATGGTTTTTAGGTTGTTTTAGCTACTGTTTTAGGTTGATCGAGCTGTTGTTTTTTGTTGGGCTGCAGGAGATGATTATTTTGTGCATTTTGCTCATCTCATGTCATAAACTTTGACACATAGAAGCAGCCTTTTATTCTCTAACTAGGAGATGCATATTTAGGAAGAATATCAAGTGTTAGTTGTCATCTATATATTTATGAATGGGCAGTTAAACATGGTTTGTTAAGAAGCTTGAAGGTATATTTTGTTAATGGAATTAGTTATTGCTTTATGGTTGAATTGCTTGTTAATGTGCTTTTGTGATCAAAAGTTTTAAAGGTTGAAATTTATAATTTCTTTTATATGATGATTATAAATATAAAGAAAAGTAAGATCAAATATGTTGCTAGATTTGGGGGTAAAATAACCTCGTAATTAGCCTCGAATGTAACCACCAAATTTGAAAAAATATGATGTTTTTTTAATCAAATTTTCAAGCCTATAACCTAAATTTTTGAGGCTAAATTTAAGGGTTGTTTAACCTCGAAATTTACCACCGAACAAATTCGTGATCAACATTTAATACTCTTTGGCCTCGAATTCTTATACCTCGAATAGGGGCTCGAAATTTATTTGTCCCTAAATTTGACGTTATAGCCTTCAAGCTCATGGTTACGAAAATTGCCCTCAAATAAACATTCGATGCTAATTACAAAGGAGATCAAATCGAAGCTGGAATTAATTGCTGACGTACGCCACTACGCCGGCCTGATGATCTAAGGGCGGGCTTGATCGATGAACACATTTGCGGGTTGCTGAGAAGTGAGAAGTACGAACAAAAATGCATGGTAGCTAGAGATCGATGAAACCCACACTCCAAAGATCGATCTCCCAAAAATATTAATTTGGACAATCGATTTGATGTGCTTCTCCCTTTTTTATATATGGGACGGGGATCATTATATAAACACAAGTGGCTCGAATTTGACTTGTACTCGGCTCAAACTCGTTTATTTTTAAACGAGCTAAGTATGAACACATTTTTAAGTTCGGTCCAAAGTTTAGCTTATTCGAATTAAGCTCGAATAGCTCAAATTTTAGGCAATTTCTAAAATTTTCTTGAAATTACTGTATAATAAACAAGTAGAACTATAAACAAGTAGAACTGTTTAAAGTTTAAAAAAAAACTCGGCTCGAATTTGTTCATATCCTAAATGAACAGAATATAAACAAACAATATTTGGCTCGAATAACAGCCATATATGGCTATATGGAACATTACATTAATTAATTAATAGAAATGTACGTGTATTGCTTGATAGAGTATCCCGATCGATGTAGTTGCATCAATCTAGAATGATACATGCATCTACATTCAATATACCAATTACCAAGAGAAAGTACACATAATTGATTGGTACTAGATTTGTGCTATTAACTTTTTAAACTCTTTTGATTGATTTTTAACTGGCAGCGATAATTTATTTAAAAAATAGCTAGTAGTAAAACTTAGGAAAAATATATATTAGAGAAATAGTAATATAATATTTTTTCAACAATATGTTATGTCCGGTGGTGGTGGAGGTTGGTCGGTGACGGTGGTGATAGGGTGGTTGTGACAGAAAGAGGGAAAGGGGAAGAGGAGGATAGAAGGGGATGAGAAAGAGAGACAGAGAGATAGAAGAGAAGAGAGCTAAGAGGGTAAGGTTTCCATTTGATTCATTCCTGATTTGTCAAATACAAGATAAGGGTATTTATATACTAATACCCTAATTCTAATCTCTACACATAATATCCATATACATGACATTACTCCCCCCTTATAAAAGCTTTGTCCTCAAAGCTTATAAAATGCAAAATATCTAAAAGTAAGAACACATAATATCTAACTGACAAGGCATATGAATCACTAGTATGTGAGACAAGCTACCACACAGTACAACAGGTGGAGTTCAAATGCATGTGGAGTTCAAATGCAGCAGTAGCTTCATGGATGCAAAGTATTCCAAGGCCAAAAGAATAGCCATACGTGCCCACTCCCAATTAGCCCATATCTTGCAACCTTGTAGCTAGGCACTTGTAAATCATTTTGCAGGAGAGCCGAGAGCCACATTATCAACGGGCTTTAAACCGCCATCAAATCCACATATAGCTATATGAGTACATGACAACTCTCTTCCATTACAACTCAGCACCAACCCATCTTCATCAACTCAGCTTGCAGTCTTCCCAAACCCAAATTTTTTTTTTTAAAGAATTGCTGTTGTCCCAGCATTTGGCAAAAATATGTGATGCTATACCCCAAAGTGAAGATGGTTTGCTAAAGACTACCATAACAGTAACACCTTCACTGCTTAGCACCAGGCATGGACTTTAGATGCCCAACACAAATCCAAGGCCAAACCCTTACAATTACAGCACAAAAAGCACATGACAGCACCCCTTCTTCTATGACAAAAACCTTCCTGTTGGCGTCATGTAGCAGCTCCACATAGCAATGGAAAAAAACAGCTTAGTATAAAGTTCAGCAACCACAAAATACCCCCAACAGTTCCTGAATTTGCAACCCAACAGTTCATTTTTCTGAAATAGTGCAGCTTCTTGATCACTTATACCAAACAAGTTGATGTCACTACCTTTACTAATTTCACCCCTACCACCCGGGTCAAAAACAAACAGCTTGTATGTATCTACCTCCATGTAAGAAACAGTTGCAACCTCAATCTTCCCTCTATCAAAAGGCATTGACATTGGGCAACCCGTAATGAACTTGAGATTGACCAACAACACAATTGACAGATTCAACACAATCAGAATCAGGGACTGAAAGCAGGGCCAGTTTAAGCACCCTAATACAAGTTCTTCCTCTATCAAATGGCATCCAGTTCGTGTTTTGTCTATTCTTAATGAACTTAAGATCAAGGTTTTGATCCAACAGCCAGCGCGACTGCCCTACAATGTCAGTTTTCACAAGAATTCCCTCTGGATCAAAAACTAGAGTGCCCGAGAAAATTTCCTGACATCCTAATTCAGCAAACGAGCAAATACCCTTATCGAACATTTTCTCAAACACTTGGTGTGCACTCGAATTTCTCACACTGGCAACTGAATCTATTCTAGAATTTGCCAGCCTAATTTCCATTAGTTCAATCAAGAGTATCACCAATTCAGCCAATCAGTTGATTTCACCACCATAGATGAGAGGTTTAGAGGGTTTGCGATTTACCTTGAAAGTTCTCTGTTGATTTGGAAGCTTTTCACGGTCGTCGTCATTGAATGGCATTGAATTGATCTTCAATTCATCCTGCACCGAACTCTTAGACTGATTTAGAAGATCATCCGGGACCTCATTGATTTCTTGGTTTAACACTTCGAATGAATCTGCAATTTCTTCGTTGTGCGCTAGATCTTTTCCATACTCGCCGTCGTCGATCAGTCGTCGATCCACTCCTGGGTTTTCTCTGCCTTGTGTGAATTCTAAGGCCTCGTCCTCGACAAACTGGGGTTCCGAATCGTGCATCCTCCATGGAATCTTAGAAATCCGAAGCATTGCATGTACTCCTTCGTTGTGCAATCGGGAAAGCTTCAATGCAGCCGCTAAGCTTTCCGGCCTCCCAATCTCAACCAGTAACCTGACCTCCGGTCGGAGTCCCCTGATGTAACTGGCTACAAAGTACATCTCCGGTAGGTCGGGATTGTAGGCCAGCATCCCGACGCGCAGTTCCTCGAACTTTTCGTTATACTTGTCCAAGTCGTCTTCTTGTTCGATTTTGTTGAACTCTTCCACTATTTCCATGCCTTGTCCTGCTATAGATGACTCTAGACGCGCCTTGTGCTCCTGACGGGCACTTCTTTGCAATTCGAAGGCAGATTGGTGGCTTCCATCAAGAGTCTTAGCTGCGTCTTGCACGATTGGGGCAATCGTCTCTATCGCGTGTTTAGAATTGTCGAATTCAGTTTCATCGGTTGGACCTTCAAGTTCCCTTTCTTGGTCTGGTTCGTCATCGGTGGGATTACATGGCTCCGTTTCAATTTCTTCTACCAAGAATAACTCTAATTGGCAGCAATGATCGTAGATATTCCTCCCATTTAGCGAACGGAACGCCTTGATAGCAGACTCCTTGTTTTGAAAACGAATTTGCGAGTGAAACCCAATCGAAGATCCAAACTTTTCAATGTTCTCTATAACCCCAAATCCAGAGAACACCTGATATAGAACTTCAACAGAGATTTCATATTTTTCGAATTGAATCTTGACGAAAACCGATTGAATGTTTTCTTGATTCTCGAAGAAAGGGTGATTGAATGGTGGTAAACCCTGCTGAATCCTGACCTGGTTGAGCGCTTTGTAGAATATGTGCTTGGTTTCTTGCCATTGAATCTGCCAGGAATCCGAGGACGAAGACTCCGCCGTTGCTGAACAAGTTTGCCGGTCACCGTCGTCCATGGCTGGATCCAAAATTTAAGAAAAAATCGGAAGATTGGCCGGAGGAATCGACCGCTCTGATACCATTGTTATGTCCGGTGGTGGTGGAGGTTGGTCGGTGACGGTGGTGATAGGGTGGTTGTGACAGAAAGAGGGAAAGGGGAAGAGGAGGATAGAAGGGGATGAGAAAGAGAGACAGAGAGATAGAAGAGAAGAGAGCTAAGAGGGTAAGGTTTCCATTTGATTCATTCCTGATTTTTTTTTTTGATGGGAATTCATTCCTGATTTGTCCAATACAAGATAAGGGTATTTATATACTAATACCCTAATTCTAATCTCTACACATAATATCCATATACATGACACAATATTGTAAATAGTGGTGATGAATGATGATTGTCTCTCGATCACAGCTAGGGCTGAAAATCACCCGTGGGTGACCGACTCACCCGACCCGATTATACGGGTGAAAACCCGAAAAAAAACCGGGTGATGGATGGGTGATGGGTGGGTGAAACGGGTGATGGGTCGGGTGATGGGTGATATGTTTTTCACCCATTACCCGACCCATCACTCGACCCATTACCCGATCCGCTTAATCACCCGCTAACCCACCCGATCATTTTAAAAAAATCCTAGTTTATAAAAAAATATAGCCTAACATAACTACATATTTTTTCTTTTTCTAATTCTATCTTCTCTATTCTCTAATTGTTTTTGTGCAAAAAAAATCTAAAAGAATATAAACTTATTTTGTTTAACCTTATGTCACATCTTTTAAAAAAAATTATTTTATTTGTTTTACATACACTACTAGAATGTTAACAATTTCGCTCATTTCAACGACTTAGTATTTAGTGTGTTAAGACATGATTTAGCCAAATTGTTTTTTCTTTTTTTAACTACGAGTTTAGTTAATGGCTAAAATTCATCTCATTTGATTTCATATTAAACTTTTAATACTAACTTTGTAAGATGAGGATAATTATATAATGTATGAATAAACCTTTTATACAATTAATAAGATTTCCACGTTGACGTGGTTTGTGAAATTATCAATATGATCGATTCCTAAGTATGACCTATGACTCTTTTTCTTTTAATTTACTTCACCCGATTACACACCCGACCCACCCGATTCACCCGACGGATCGGGTGATGGGTGAAATATTAGACGGACGGGTGATGGGTCGGGTGAAATTTTTTGTGACGGATCGGGTGGAAAAATGGCTCCACCCATCCATCACCCGACCCATTTCCACCTCTAATCACAGCACGGCTTTGCGATTTTTTATGGTGGCAATCTCGTCAGCTGGGCTTCCAAGAAGCAAAATGTGGTTGTAAAGTCCAATTCTGAAGCCGAGTATCGTGCCATTAATTGCCTTCACTGCAACTGAATTAATTTGGCTTCAACAATTGCTTCTCGAGCTGTGAGCTCCCATTGTTCAACCTCCTACTTTGCTCTGCGATAATCTCAGTGCCACCCCACCTACATGTTGGCTAATCTGGTATTTCATCAATGCTCCAAACATATCAAGATTGATTATTACTTTGTTCGTGAAAAAAGTTGAGGATAGATCATTGGTTGTCAGACATGTTTGTTCCCGTGATCAAATTGCAAACATCTTCACTTATAAGGTCGTTGGTTTCAGAGGCTTCGTTCCAAGCTACATTTCCGGAGTCCTCCATGAGCACGCGGGGAGTATTAGAATAAGATTGTATCTGTAAATAGAGTTTATCATGCATATATATATATATCTTCATAGTATCTTATCATATCTTTGTAATCTTTATCTTTATATATTCTTGATCTTTGGAGAGCAATTATGGAAATAATGTGCATAAGTACATCATTCAACCAATAGAAATAACAAGAAAATCTTTCAACACATCCTTTACATATATTTACAAATATGAATGAATAATGATATATGAGTAATTAATTATATGATCGAGATGATTAAACTCCGATCCAAATGAATTCAGACCAATATATAGATCCTGTTTGGTACGTACGTTCTTTAAATGCTTTTGGTTTCATACGTTATATATACGTACACTTACTCGATTTCCCTATTATACAAATTGTTGTCCCAATCAATAGATCGAGAAGCTGGTGTACTTCTAGCTAGAAGGGAAGATAATAATCTAATTGCTAACTCACACGTACTTAAGCTTCATAGTATTTTCCTTCACACTAGAAAGACGAGATTTATGGGTCAATCACATCATGGGTTGATCCGGGTCAAGTCAAATTGGATTTTTCAAGGTTTTAAATTGACTCACCAGGTAAAAAACGTGCCAAGTCAAATTGGATTTTTCAAGGTTTTAAATTGACTCACCAGGTAAAAAATGTGCCAAAAAAGTTCAAGGGTTTAAAATCGGACCGAACCTAAACCGAATTTATGAATTATTTGAATTGAAAACCGAACTTAACATCTTAGGTTCGACCCTAATTGGACCCAATTGAAAAATAATTATAAAAAAGTCAAAATGTTTAATTTTATAAAAAATTATATTATACGTAGAAAACTTCTAAAAAAATACATAAATATCTTAAAATGGGTTATAATTTTTTTAAGAGAATGTAATTTATTTTTGACAAAACTAGTGTAATACCCGTGCCTTGAAGGCACGGGAGATTGATCCATTTTAATTTGAACATCATTTTATATATCTATATAATACTATATATATATATATATATATATATATATATATCGTGTTTACAACAAAAATATGTATAAAATATTTTTTTATAATTTATAAATTAGTTGGAAAGAGATACGATACAAATTTTGAAAATGATTTAATAAGGTAAAGTAGTAATAATACTCAAACACACCATCTATATATAATTTGAAATAAATATATAATTATTATCATTAGCATAGATCTAAAAAAGTAAAATATAAGCTTCCGTACAAATATTAAAAAATCATAAGCACATGATTGTGTGAATAATTTTGAAGTTAAATATGTAGATGTACATAACTTATTGATTATTTTCATGAGAAAGATGGTTAGAAAGATAGAGAAATTAATAGTGAAAATATAGGTAAGATGGTAAAAAAAATATCCTTAAAGGTAGAAAAGTGATCTAAGACCATCCGCATTCATGAATCCCTTCTCAGATTCATAACTTACTTTTTCACTGCCACATCAGCTTAAAAACCCCACTTCAGATTATTATTTTTTCACCCCACATTCATGAATCCGACCTCGGACTCATAACTTATTTTTCTTCCTTTTTTTTTATTAAATCAAATCTCCATATATTAAACTCATTAGTAAGTTTTATTATTAAATATTATTATTATTATTATTATTATTATTATTATTATTATTATTATTTACTGTATAGGCAAAATGGGTTAAAAATTTAGCTTTTTATATGGTAAAAATAATAATATATGGGTATTTTTGACATTATTTTATTTAAAAAAAACATATGTAAAATGAGTGTCTATGGGTAGATAAAATTAATTCACAATTGAAAATATTTTTTTTAAAAAAATATATTTACAGAAAATGCCTCAAAATCAATTTAAAGGCCGGCTATTTCCCCCCCTTGTTTGGGCAGCCCTTCCAATGCAGTGTTTGGCCTCCTTCATTGAGCTGGACGACGTCGTTTCCCCACTCACTGGTCACAAATGCAACATGTGCTTGGCAGTTGGCACACTGCCTCGTAAAGTCCCCTTGAATCCCACTTTATTTGACCCTTGCAGATGAATCTCAAACACCGGATTCATGTAATTTCCTTTTTTTTTTCCCTCTTTTTTTTCCAGCTGGACACTCAATGAACCCAACGGTTCACTAATGCAGCTGCTCTAAGAAGCCTCATTCAAGATGTAAAATAAGCATTAGTAATGCTTGTGAGTCTTAAAATATTATTTATTTTTCGATACTCATTTAAAATGTCTAAAATAATTAAATTATAAAATAACACTTATTTGGCTCTAATTGATTTTTATAATTAATTTTTGAAATCGAATAATTACAAATTGATTATTACACGTTCGTTGTATGTAGACATTGTGGGGAATATTGCAATCGGTTAAAAATGATAAATCAACAATTTCAATATCAAAGAATAAAATCAGCCAAGAATTGACGAATGTTCAATGTACGTAGACGATTAAAATAGATCACAAATTGACATACAACATATCAAATTAAATAATATTTTAGTATAAAAATAGGAAACAAATATATTTAAAATAGAAAATAGATATTTTAAAATTTCAGCAATAATATTGACCAATAAGAAAATACCATTTGAATAAAAATTTCAAGTTTAACTGTGAGCGTGACACATCAGCAATATAACCGAAAAGAGATTGCAATCGGGAAAAAAATGGAAACATGTCTCAATATTTACGACAATATAACCGGAAAAAAAAGGGAATGGATTCAAATCATATTTAAAATAGGAAACAAATATTTTAATGTTTCCATAATAATATTGACCAATAAGAAAATCTCATTTGAATAAAAAATTCAACTTTAATTGTGGGCGTGACACGTCAGCAAAATGCTAGCAGAATTAGTAATATTAATAGATAGATAGATAGATAGATAGATAGATAGATAATAGATAATAGATAGATATATAATAGATATATTGCAATCGGAAAAAAAAAATGGAAACATGTCTCAATATTTACAGCAATATAACCGAAAATAAAAAAAGACGAATGGATTCAAATCATATTTAAAATAGGAAACAAATATTTTAAAGTTTCCATAATAATATTGACCAATAAGAAAATCTCTTTTGAATAAAAAATTCAACTTTAATTGTGGGCGTGACACGTCAGCAAAATGCTAGCAGAATTAGTAATATTAATAGATAATAGATAGATAATAGATAGATAGATAGATATATTGCAATCGGAAAAAAAAAATGGAAACATGTCTCAATATTTACGTCAATATAACCGAAAATAAAAAAAAAGGAATGGATTCAAATCATATTTAAAATAGGAAACAAATATTTTAAATTTCCATAATAATATTGACCAATAAGAAAATCTCATTTGAATAAAAAATTCAACTTTAATTGTGGGCGTGACACATCAGCAAAATGCTAGCAGAATTAGTAATATTAATAGATAGATAATAGATAGATAGATAGATAGATAATAGATAATAGATAGATATATAATAGATATATTGCCATCGGAAAAAAAAAGGAAACATGTCTCAATATTTACAGCAATATAACCGAAAATAAAAAAACGAATGGATTCAAATCATATTTAAAATAGGAAACAAATATTTTAAAGTTTCCATAATAATATTGACCAATAAGAAAATCTCATTTGAATAAAAAATTCAACTTTAATTGTGGGCGTGACACGTCAGCAAAATGCTAGCAGAATTAGTAATATTAATAGATAGATAGATTAATAGATATATTGCAATCGGAAAAAAAAATGGAAACATGTCTCAATATTTACGGCAATATAACCGAAAATAAAAAAAAGGAATAGATTCAAATCATATTTAAAATAGGAAACAAATATTTTAAAGTTTCCATAATAATATTGACCAATAAGAAAATCTCATTTGAATAAAAAATTCAACTTTAATTGTGGGTGTGACACGTCAGCAAAATGCTAGCAGAATTAGTAATATTAATAATAGATTTGATAATTTATAGTTTTATACCCCTTACATAATTTAATTAGATAATTAGCCTCGTTCAATTTTTGTTTAGGTGTGCTATCGTCCATGGTATTCTTCATCTCCCTCCCCGGTATGAATCCTCTGTTACACTTTTCATGTTACCCCATGTGTTACATCTCTTAAATTGATATGAATTATAAATAAAATTGAGAAAAAAAGATTCTTTAGTTTAAATCTATAAACCCTAGAAGCTAAAGCATTAAAAAAAAATTGATGTTTAAAATGTATTTTTATATTATAAAAAAGATACCCTACGAGTGGGTGCATAAACCCTAAGAAGCTAAAACATTGAAATATACCTGCAAAATATATTTTTTATACTTTCACAACTTCGGTTTATATATATGTTTAAACCTAAGATGTCATATCATAGTTTGATTCATAATTTAGATCAAATTTAATAAGTGTAATAGGGAGTGTAACACAAAAAGTGTAACGGTTGATCTGAACTGCTCCCTCTCTCTTTCAACCTTGGATGTTCGGGCCGTTCCCATGGCGCCTGTGCCTCCAGAGAATCAACCTCGGCAATCTGAAGCATGGATCCTACTACGTCTACTAGCCGCCTTCTTAAGAACTTTTCTGCTCTAGCCAATTCGATCAAAAGTTCAAGAGCTTCTTAGGCTGTTGCCTCCTGGCCAGAGTTCAAGGCGCCATTCAAAGTCTTCATCATGGAATGCAAAAGATCTTGAAACCTATCCCTGTCGCCAGAACTGGGAAGGCAATGGATGAAATTGATGCCAGCGCTCCCCGCATTCTCTCCGCCCTCCGTTCTCTCATCGTCTCGAAATACAACAATGTCCTGGTGAGGTTTCTCTGAAATTAAACCTAATTCATCCAATTTACTAAATTCAATTCGATTAAACCTAGATTTGCTTTGGAAGACGAAAAGTGGATTCTCTGGCTCTTCTTGAGTAGATTGGGGCGAATTTGGTGGGATTTTCGAAAATCTCTAATGCATATAAGGTGTTTGTGAAAACGTGGAGTAGAAGGATGAGTGATGAATTAGTGTTGAATGTGGTAGAGGGCAGGGGCAGTTGACATCCCATTGCTTTTGATCCAAGAGGACCTATTCTGTCACTTTTCATAAGTCTTAAGTCCTGGAAAATCACTTATGTGTCTTGCTCCTGGAAAGCTTAATCAAATTCTTCCATTGGAAGGAGCTCAGTATATTCATTTTTTTTAATCCTGGTGGAATTCAACCATTATTAGTTGGAAGGAATGTCCATGGAGAGTTGAACTATTAGGTGTTGAGGAAATAGATGGATGCTGCAGAATGGAGTTGTTCTTGTTGAGCTCAATGGGATTTGGTATGAGAGAAGTTGTCAAATTGAGGAAGCTTATGGCTTAATAGCTTATGACTCACCTTGTAAGATTGATTTGGCTATTGAGTATTGTTGACAAGTTCCATATATATTTTTGGTGATTCTTAGATTATTCAAGGCGATGTCCTCAAGTGTGATCTTTGACATATGTGTGGCTCTTTTCTGTTGAACCAAATAACTAAGTTGGTTGTCTAACTCTGAAGAACTTAGTCTATCTAACAATGTTTGTGTTATTCAATCTTTTCTTTGATCCATGTTTGGTTTGGTGGAAGCATTGGAAGAGGCCTTGTGGTTTTGTAGCTCAGTTTTTACTCCTGTGTACAGATTCTTCTTTATAGAAAAGATTTGATTCCTTTCCAATCTTATTTTAGGTGAATTTTGCTGTAAGTTTTCAAAATATACTATCCTTTTAATTTGGGATTTTTCGTTACCTACCATAAGCTTATTAGGAAGAGGCGTTGTGGCTTTTGCTGTAAGTTATCTAAAGGAAATCTAGATGATGCAATACCTGAATTGTGGTTTATGTGACAGTCGTGGAGAAAATGAGCTGTGTAGCTTCTGGAGACTGGAATCACTGTGTATAAAGCGAAGAGATAACTATTAAGAAGCTATGAATTCCTTGAATTCTGGTTATAAGCTTAGTTTCTTGCTTTGCAACTTGCTGTCATGTGAATTGTAACATAAGCTCTAAGATGAAATGAGTTCTGATGAGATTTCTGAAACCAAGCTGAGCCCAGGCTCTACTTGATTGAGTAAAGGAGTCATTTCTCAATTCAGAATTACCTTATACTGTGTCATGATTTGTGTTCGTTCATGATCCTCTATGGATTAAATGAGCAACTAGAGAATGAGGCTCATGAAGTGTAATATGTTGAGTGATTAGCTGCTGATTCTTGTCTGTTTTTTATGATCGTGTATGAACCTTGGAGATGGTGTGTTCAGCCTCCTTGCTTGATTTCAGAAACAAATGAGCTGAGCTAATGCTGATTCGGTTCATGTAGGTAGCTCACTCGAAGGAGAGAGTTTTCTTTTCTTTACCAAGAAGCTTATAAAAGCAAACCCCTTGTTTCGAGACAAATTGCAGCTTCTAAACCTTGAGAATTCAAGACTACAAACCCTTATCAACCAAAGGTAAGTAGTTGAGACATAAATTTTAGTACGTTAAATGCATTTAAGAGAGAGAGGCCAAGAAGGCCAAGTAGGCAACTAGTTGATTTTAGGCCCAAAGTTCTCATTTGCTAGTTCTCTCCTTTTAATTTATTCCTATAGTTGGTGTACCTTTTCCTTTTCACTTAGATGATGAAGTTTGTTCTTATACTTGTGAAAGTCATTGTTCTTCTCAACAAGCCACCTTTCTAATTTTCTGAATATTGCTGTATGAGCAGCTGCTGCTGAGAAAATAAATGAATTAAGAATCAGTCTATTTGTTGCATCATAGGCTTGGCCATTCTTCATGGGGAAAAATAAAGCATGTATTTGGATATGAACATTCAACTTGTAATGAGTTGGTTTGTGACATTTGTGATGTAGTAAAGATGCTCAGACTTCCTTTTTCTTCAAGAAACAGTTTATCAGATATTCAGATCATATGTTTCTGTCCAAAATACTGCACGATTAGAGATGTAGGGCTTCAGATTCATTTTTGATAGTTGACAGTTCTAGTGAAATTTATGGAGGATCATTTCATTCAATTTATGGAGGATCATTTCAAATTAACAATACATGTATGAAGTGGATAAAATGAAACACAAGATTAATTAAAATACAAATAGCTGATAACACAAGATTATTATTTAAGGGAGCTGTTCTTCATGATATTGGGTATATATATTGATCGATGGCTAGCTTAGTTGAGTTCATCTGATTTGAATTTGGCTTAGTACACATAGCCTAACGTGCACCATAAATGGGCTACATAATATGGGTAGTGTTGGCAAGAATAAAACCAAACCAGTGGATCAATGTCCTGGTAGCAGAGATGGCACCAGTAGTCTTCCTCCTCGGCACCATCATGGGAAAGCATGAGCTTCATGAGATGATCATGTCCACCATGTTCATGCTTAAATTCCTTTGGCAAAAAAGGACAACATGGATGGTAGTAAGTTTCACAAATACTGCAGCCATACCTGCTCCCAAGGCGTCCCATCAGCCAGCCACATCCCTTGCAGGTGACAAAATCATATTGAAACTGCAGGGAAATCATATGGTCGTGGAAGCCGGGGTTGAGAATAACGGTTGGAATCAGACCACTTTTCAGATGTGTTTGGAACAGGCAGGATGCACATTCATAGTAGAGCACTTGTCCTGCTTCTGTGCAAGACTTGCACGCATGCTTATCTGGAGATCTATTAGTGTGTTCATTGAAGGGCGAAAGTAAGGCAAAGCATGAAGAGGAGGGAGGCGTGAAGTGAGACATCTCAGCGCAAGACTTGTGCAAAGCGAGGACGCAAAAGTAGCAACTGTAGGCTGCCTCCCCTAAAACTAGTGGCTCTTCGCAAACCCCGCAACAACTACAACTACCACTTGTAGTATAAAAATGATAGTCTTCAAGGGTATCCCAGTATTTGAAGACACAAACACCTCCAACACACAAGTATTTGCTCATTTCTCTTGAGGCCAAGGCATGTGCTATCATCTTTTCCATTAGGTACCGCCTCAATTGATGAAGCTCCACCGTTTGCGGAATTTCCTTGTTCAACTCTTCTTCCCCTGCGGTGAGGAGAAACTTGATAGCACTTGCAACACTAGGGGTAATGCGACCCTGAAAGTAGAGAATGTGGAGATCGTAGTAGGGATCCACCACGAGCTTTCTAACCCGAGGAGGGACATCAAGGTTGGAGATTAGTTGGAGAAGGTGATGATCAAAAGCTTGAGCATTATAATCCTCCTTAGCCTTGTCAATTTCATTCCAATCGCGAGCCTCATACCATTTTCCTCTAGATTCCTTGTCCGAGAAATGCAGCTTCCGTTGATACTCGTTCTCGAACCGGCACTCCACGAATATGAGCGGACTCCTCCTGCTAAAATATGACTTCAGATGAGTAAGCACTAGCAGTTGTTGGAGATCATATGTGGAGAAAATACAGGGGGACTTGATGACCACACACTTGAACCCCGAGAATTTGAACTCCAGGAAGCCCGTTACCACTCTGCAGAGAGTATCGAAGGCAAACCGGTGGAGGCGTTCGGCTTCATCCCTTGATGGTAAGGAGTCGTCGACATTGCCTGCTTCGCCAGAGATGGAATCGAGAAAGTCGTCTTTATTCAAAACGGGACATGTCGCCCATCTTCCAATAAGGCCAGCAGCATCTTTCGTATAAGTAAATGGAAGCCCCATCACCACTATGATTGCTGGGACTTGAAGGGAATCAAATGGGAACTCCGTCTCTTTATGGTCGACATGGGTCATCATTCTTGCTTCCTGAAGAACAACAATCCCGAAAATCAGATCAGTCCCTCAAGATCGACCACGAAGATCAATTGATCATAACCGCCATCAAAGCAAGCAAGATCGAACCTCAACCGAGTCGAATTCAAGCCACAAACAGTCGAACCCAATCTCGAAAACTAATTTTTGAGCCCCGGATTTTGACTACAAGCTCGAATAGATCGAAAACAAAAAATCGAATCAACACAAGTATGCCTGAATAGAGAGCAATCCAGACATGGTGGAGAGGACAAGAGTCAAGAACGAGGATGAAAGGTTGAAGAAGAGACTCTAAAAAACTGGGCAGGTGTGTTAGGCACGTTGGCGGGGTGGTGGTGGTGGTGGTGATGCCACTGTCAAGCCACATCAACCCCTTGACTTGAAGGGGTACCACATTTACCGCCTCTTTCATCGAATCATAACCCTTTGCAGCTTTGCTTCTCACTCTCTGTCTCTCTCTCTCTCTCCTATGTCGTTTGTTGATAGACGGTGATGCCCTTTCCGCTTTGAAGCAGCATGGTTTTCCGATCCCAGTTTCTTTTCCTTTTTCAGAGATACTGAATCTGAATTCCCCGTTGCTCTTACAGATTTTCAAAGATAAATTGAGCTCTTGGAATAAAATAGTCTTTGGCAATATTCACATAATTAAAAAGGATCGTCTTATTGCCCGTCTGTCGGATTCAACGTACACTTTACATTACAACAAGAACTTGATAGTGTTAGAGGAAGAAGAAACCTTATGGTTTCAAAAATCTCGAGAAAAGTGGATTGTTCTTGGCGACAGAATCACAACCTATTTTCACACTTCCACAGTAATTCGACGACGTCATAAAGTGGAAATGCTAAAGTCCCAAAATGGATCCTGGACTTCCGATGTACATATGATGGAGAGGGAGGCAGCTGCTTCATGCAGTTGTTTTCAGAATCTGAGGCTTCATTGTTATCAATGCCCCATGGTCAATTCCCTCAGTTATTACCCCATGAAACTGGGATTTTGGATTTCTGGGAGCTCCAATTACAACCTTCGAAATCCATCAAGCAATTTATCGTATGGGAGCTTTCAAAGTTCCAGGACCCGATGGGTTCCAAGCTGTCTTTTACCAACTCCAATATGTACTACCTCGAATCATAGGTCATACACAAGGCAACTTCACATTCCAGGTCGAGTTATTGCTGATAATGTTGTAATAATTCAAGAATCTGTGCACTCTTTTCAGCACAAAAAAGGGTGCAAAGGGGTGGCTTTTGCTTAAATTAGATTTGGAGAAATCCTATGACCGATTGCGATGTGAATTTATTTATGATAGTCTTCTTGATATGGGTGCTCCGCCCTGTTTGTTGGATTGGGTGAATGCTTGTACAGCCTCAAGACGAAGCCTATCATCGTCTTGCTAGTTGAAAGGGTCGCCTCCTATCTCCTGCAGGTGGACTTACTGTAAAGGCTCGGATTTTTAAATCTTAGTTTTTCGGAAAAAGGAAAAACAAAATGAATTTAAAAGCGGAATTAAACGGAAAACTCGCTAATTTGGATTTTAGAACTCTCAAAGAGGATTTTCGACCTAAATAAAATTTTGAGAACTAACATGGCAACCTCGATTCTCAGATTTTAAATTCTAATTTCGCGAAGGAAAGAGCGGGATTTGGGAAACTAACATCGGGATCTAGCATCGGAAATTCAAACTATCGCTTTCGGGACCACATCTTGTCTCATTCTCCCATGGGGATCCAAAATCTCAGCCCTACAATGGTCCCAATGGAGCCAATTTGAAATACAAAGGAAGCTTCCTCCTTACCCAAACAAGCCAAACACCCCCATTTTGCTTTTCCATCTCCCATCTTTGACCATACCCAAAGTAGCCAAGGAGACAAGCTCCATGTCCCTCCTTTTAGCCCCATCCATTTCAGCCCTCTCCCATGCCTCCTTTTTCTCTTCAAAAATCAGATTTGGCTCAACCAACACACCACACAAAAATCAAACACAAGCCTTATCCAAAAAAGCTCCCAAGGAACCTTATCCTTTCTCCTTCTTTCTTTCACCTTTTTCCTCCTCCATTGCTGAGAATTCCAGCAGCCCTAACACACCATTTCGTGCTCAACTCCTTCCCACAACATTCCTACTTCATCATCCCCTTCAACTCCCTCCTCCATTACATGCCAAAAGCGCTCCATTCCACCTCTTGAGCTCAAAGCAAGCCAAAGCAAGCTCCTTTTCTCTTCCTCCCTCCATGAGAAGCAACAACATCCCCCTTAGCCTCCCTATGAGGTCCTCAAAGTGGAAGAAGAAGCCCCAACAGCCCTAGGAGACTCAAACTCGCTATTTTCGGATTCAAGAAGGTAACAGCTCGTTTTTCCCTCCTTCCACCTCATACTAACTCAAAGTTCACACCTTTAACACCATTTAACAATCCTAGGCACCCTCGCGCAAGAACGAGTCCAATCGGAGCCCGGACGAAGCTTCACGAGCAAACCGAAGGAAAAGAAGGAACTTGGGTGAGGAATCCGTTCAAACCTCGATTTTTTTTATGTTCAATCCTTGCTCTAACATATTCCTAGAAGTATTAAGAAAAATTGGGAAATGGGGGATTTGGTTGGGGTTTAAGAAAATGAGAGCTCGGTTTGGTAATTAATAGAATAAGGAGGGTCGATTTTGGATTTTATAAATAAAGGGGTCGGTTTTGTCAATTTCAAAGGGGCTGATTTTATGAGATAAAAATGGTTGGGATTTTTAAGGGATTTGGAAATATTTTATGAGAGTGTTTAAAAGAAAATGGTATTTAAAATATTATATAATAATATTATTATTGAGACTTGGAGATTTAAAAGTATATTCTCGGGATTAAATTGAAAAAGGAATTTGATGAGCGTTTTCAAGGATCGGAATTTCTAACTAGTTGATTCGGATTTTAAAGCGGTTTCAGGACTAACTTGGGAATTATGTGATCGGTGACTAACTAGCATGGTTGATGTGAATGGTTGACTAATATCATGATTGGTGATTGACTAATGGCATGATGAAGTGTTAGACTTGTGTATCGTTAATTTATGCTTTCGAGATATGATGAAAATGATGAACTTGATATATGTGATATGCGGATTATTATTGCGGATATACTGTGGCGAATACATGATGTGGTCTTATGGAATGTGGCAACATGATGAGTGGTTGAACTTGATGAGATGATGATTATGATGTGGTTATACTTATTGAATGACGTGTGTTTATGTGATTGAGTGGCTAGATGTAGACTTATATATGTGTTCTGATATGTATCTAGGTGATAAATTGTGATTATGATTGGTGTATGCCGAATCTTCTATTATGCTGTTCTGCATAGCCAGGTGAGTTCCTATATAAGCTCACTCAGATTCGAAAAGAGATCTCCCTGCTTGTAGCCATGTGCATACTAGGTGCTGCATTCATAATAAAGCATGCCATGTAGTATCCTTCTAGGATTGCACTCATGATTGAGCATTCGTTTACTCATTGCTTTTGTAAACAGAACGGCCGTTATCTGTGAAGTAACTAGAGTCATTGCTAGGGTTATAGGACGACCTAGTCCCATCGGGTCCCGTCCTGAGTCAATCGAGTCATGAAACTTTCTTATATTATGAGATGCCTGCGGGCTTTATTGTGGAGCGGGTTGAGCATGCGTGCCTCCCGATTATAATGGAATGCATTCACGAGCTGGCCAGTCTCCGCCCTATCGGAAGGGGGTGGAGGTAGGAGAGGGATATACCACTTGGTATTCGGTGCTAAGGCCTTATTATATTTATGCACTTGATCTTAGGAGCATGTTAGTGTGTTAATATTTCGCCTTGCATCTAGAAGCATCTTTATTAGGACTAGCGTGTGTATGTGTCTGCTGGTTTGGGATTACTTTGCGTAGGGCTTCGATCTGACACCGCCCCGCATACATATTTTTTTAGGTTTGTTTTGCAACATGATTATTCCTTGCTTCCATGACGTGGGAACTCTCTTGGGCGATCTCAAAGAAATGGTTAACTCCACTAACATTGTATATTAAATTTCGGTAAATACGCTTATTGATTTGATTTTGACTCGGCTCTGCCGTGTCACCCTCTTGTATTACACTTGATTCTACTATTTGCATGATTGTTGTTTTCCACGCTTAGACTTATGACAGGTACAGGGGACTTCCCCGGGGATTCCAACGATCCCTTCGAATTTTGGGTATGAAATCCCACTTTAAAATGTTAGGATAGAATTTCAAACCTTCAACCTGTACTCGGGGCGCAAGATCCTAACGAGGGGTTTTATCCCTCGAAACGTAACTCGGGAATCATAATCCCGGGCCGTTACACTTACTCTTTTGAAATCCGTCATCACATCATTACAAACTTATACTATATTAGCATTGTTTGCTTCCCAGCATCATTTTGTGCTGAATTTGTCGATCCTTTCTATGGGGTGATTTTGAGGGAAGGAGGAAGATTCACTTGATCTCTTGGGAAACCGCATGCCTTCCTACATCTTCAGGAGGTTTAGGCATTCATTCTCTTCGAACTGCCAACCTTGCTGCAATGGGTAAGTTGGGTTGGCGCTTCCTCCATTAACGAGATAGTCTATATGCATCTGTTATTCGGGGTAAGTATTCTACATTCTGCATTTCATCCAAGGGGATCTACCTCGGGATCACATTTACGATCTGGATCTCATGTCTGGAAGGGCCTTCAAAAGGGAATTCCCCAAGTCGTTCAACCTGATTCTGTTTGGCGATTGGGTAATGGTTGGACGATTCGTTTTTTGGACTGACCCATGGGTTTCTAATACACCCCTTTCTCAGCTGGCACTAGCAGTGATTGCATTGCACCACCCGCAACGGAAAAAACTTGTTTGTGACTATTGGCAGCCGGGTCTAGGATGGGAATGGGATGCCTTTAGCTCTTTATTGCCAAACTCTGTGCTTCTGCGTATTGCTGCAATGATGATTACTGAGACCGAAGGTGCTGTAGACACTAGAGGTTGGGCATTCTCCTCTTCTAGCGATTTCACTACTAAGCTGCATATAGGATGCTACAAGGAGAATCTCCTCCAGTCTCACCAATCTTTGGTAATATTTGGATATTAAAAATCCCTGCTCGTATGTGCTTCTTCCTTTGTCTTGTGTCTAATGGTCGTATACTTACCAATGTTGAACGATATCGTAGGCATTTTACCACATCTCATCTTTGTGACAGTTGCGGAGAGGCTAATGAGTCTACTATCCATTTCTTGCAAGATTGTGTTCATGCATCTCAGGTTTCTCACTCCTTACTTCACCGGCATATATGCTTTAAAACTTTTTCTTTTGAGGTTGATAAGTTTGTCATCTTGTAAACTACGTGCAGGTTTTATAAATGCTTTAAAACTTCTGCAGCCTATAAAGGACAAGTATCCTGGCTATTGCTACTGCAATAGAGGTGTTTCCTTATACTATGAGGTACCTAGTTAAATGAACAAAGCTGTTGTATATGATAGTTGGACTCATTGAAATTTTTTACCTTTAGGAAGCTGGTGGACCCAAGATACCTATGAAGTATGGAAGGGTGGATGTTTCTGGACCAACTGATTGTCCTGAAGAAGGGAGACTTCCTGGTAAGAAACCCTTCATCATTCAAGTATTCTTCGAGCTCATGCTTCTATTTTAAAGCATATGGAAACATCTGTTATGTACTTAATTAAGAGGGTTTGGAAGTTCATTGAGAGATCTAGAAGAGGAGAACATGTGATGCAAGTGAAGCCATTAGGGTAGTAAAAGGGGAAATCACAAAGGCTCTCAACATATGAGATGATCATCCAGAGAATTTATTTAGTATCGAGTGAAATGTGTATCTGCCTTTGCCCTCTAGTAAGCTTATCTGCCCTATTTTTCAGTGTTCTTCCATATTTCCAATTCCATCCAAAGAGGCTAGAACTCACTATTTTCTTCGAATTCTATCTGTTTGCGTGTGAATCTCTTTGATAGCCTAATCCAAGATTTTAGGTCTATCAACATCACTGATGGTGCCAAACCTTGCTAGATTACTCATCCAAAAGGACTCTTTTCAATATAGTCGTTAGGAATGTGAGTGGATTTGCCTTTTTATGGTCTAGCAAAAGACAAATACATTAGGTGTTATCAAGCTAAGATATTGAAAAGTGAAATATGATATTTATCACATACAAAACCACTAAGATCATGCTATGGGAGACACCACTGTGGGAGGTTTCATGCATCATTTGAACTATAGCATATTCTATTTTCTTTTAATCTGTTCATGAGTTTTGACTGAATTCTAGTATCTCTTTGTTAGACACTGGTCCTCCTTCGCCTGCTGAACATTTACACAGTGTTTTCTACAAAATGGGTCTAGATGATAAGGTAATTGAATCTCTGTAATTCTATGTTCCATGTCTCCCTTATTGGTACATTCTGTCACTGAGTAGATGTTTCCTTACAGGACATAGTTGCTTTATCTGGTGCACGCACGCTGGGGAGGTCCAGGCCTGGACGAAGTGGTTGGGGCAAGCCAGAGACGAAGTACACGGTAGTTTATGAAATTTGACAATTGTTTTTCAGCTGAGCAATTAAGATTCACTTTCGCCTTAGCATACTTCCTTTGTGGCAGAAAGACAGACCAGGTGCCCCAGCTGGAGGACAATCTTGGACTGTGCAATGGCTGAAATTTGACAATTCGTACTTCAAGGTTACGTTTAACACAATATTTAGTTTGTGGTTAGAATATCAGATCTCTCTTCTTTTAAACTGATTTTAGCTTTCTAAATACAGGAAATTAAAGAAAGAAGAGACGAGGATTTGCTTGTTTTGCCTACTGATGTTGTTCTCTTCTATGTCCCTTCTTTTAAGGCAAAGAATTTGCCTGATCTTGTGTGGAAACAGTGAAGTTTTCTCTGGTTTATCTGCCTCTGTTCAGTTTGATCTGCTGAATGTTGAATATTGCAGGTCTATGCTGAGAAATATGCGGTGGACCAGGAGGTATTCTTTAAGGACTATGCTGAGGCTCATGCTAAACTGAGCAATCTTGGTGCCAAGTTTGACCCTCTTGAGGTTTGTTTAATTTATACTCAGTATGTTATTTTCATGATTGGTGATTGGTGACAACTGAAACTCCCGGGTCCAAGTCCAAATGCGTACTACTACATAAAACTCGAGATAGCTTATTCATTGTGGATAGAACAGCTCATCTAAAATTGTTTGGTTTGAATGTTAATTACTGAACCTTCACGTTTCTGTATGTCATCCTATATCCAAGGTTCATCTTTTGTACTCATGGTTCATTCCCATCTTTCTCTGTTGAAGATATGCATCTGAACATGATTTTTTGTTCGGGTGACCTGGCCAGTGCTTTTTTCTTACCAATCTGAGTATTTGAACTAACATGTAAATGAGTTGATGAACAGGGCTTCTCATTAGACGCGCCTTCACACCCCACTCCAGAGAAGTTCTCAGCCGCCAAGTACTCATCCGGAAAGGTTAGTCGCTCTACATTGTTGCTTTGGCCTATAATATAAACAAGTTACCTTGTTTTCAAAGTGATGCCCCCTCTTTCTAGAAAACAATCAGGATAGGATCCATCTCCATCTAAAATTTATGTGGGAAGCCTCTCTCTTCTCCTATATGATTATAAAAGGATGAATGTGAATGCTACTGAAAACGAGTATGGTTTTGTCATGGCCTCTTATTTTTCGTTTATGTTTTGCAGAGAGAGCTCTCGGATGCCATGAAGCTGAAGATCCGAGCCCCCAGCAAACCTCTCCCAACAAACAATTTTCTCAACATTATGATTGTTATTGGAGTTCTTGCTATCTTGACATCCCTTCTTGGAAACTAGAACCTGTTTTCTTTTAAAGGACTGTCTGTGATATATGAAGTACTTTATAAGATGAACCAATCCACTCCCAATTCCCAAGTACTTTAATATGTGATTGATAACCTGTGAGGGCCGGGCGGGCTTGAGCCGGGCTAGAGCCAAATTTTCAGCCCATTACACCGGGCCGGGCTTGGGCCAGACCCGTTTTTTTGGCCTAGTCCCTTGTCCAAGCCCGCCCTCATCGCCGGGCCGGGCCGTCCAGCGGGCCTAGCGTATCAAATTCATTTTTTTTATCCAAAATCAAATTAATTTTTTATTTAAAAAAGAGGCAAATCACAAATGATACCGATACTTTCAAATGTGAGACAAATCCGGATATAATAATAGCGTACTACCAAATGAAATACAAAGTTACATATAATCATATATACCTAATATAAAGTTAATATGCAACACTGTAAACGTATAAATGTGTATATATACACATTGTAAGTATAAATGTATATATTTATATGGGACATATATACACACTGTAAGTGTATATATATTGTAAATGTGCATGTGTTCCATGAATCCATATACACTGTAAATATAATTATATATATATATATATAACCGGACCGGGTCTATCGGCCCGTTTGGGCTTTCCCCTCTGCTCAAGCCCGGTCCTCTGGGCCTACCGAGTCGGGCTCATCGGCCCGCTTGGGCCAACTACTCTGTCCAAGCCTGTATATTTTCCCGGGCGGGTTGGACGGGCCGGGCGGGTTGGCACATGTTTGCTCAGGTCTAGGGGTTGCCTAGTGGTAAGGAGCAAGGGGAGGGGTAAGGAGGTCCCGTGTTCGATCTTGCTTCCGCCTCTTTCCTTGGTGAAATCCAAGGTAAACCGGCTCGACCCAACCCTACGAGTGGGCCGAGCCGGTTTACCTAGTTAAGCCGGTGTGTTCCTCGTCACGTGCTCGGGGTTCCTCGTCATGAATGACAAATTGCCTCTTTAGAGTTTAGACCATCATTTTGATAAACCAGTTGAACTTTTGAGTCCTCTCTCTCTCTGAAACCAACGAAGCCCCCAAATCGCTTCACACATGCTCTTCTCCCGCCAAAAATCCTCTCTCCCTTTCTCTCTCTCCTCCCTCCGCAGCCTCCACCTCTAGGCTTCGGACCGAACCTAGTACTCCTTCGTCGCGCCCCCGTCTTTCCGCTCCCAAAACCCTAACCCCCAATCTCCGGCCAATCCTTAATCAACTCCGAGAGGGAGCATTAGGAAGAACAAACACTCCCCAAATACTGAATCAATCTCTTGAAACCGGTGCGAAGCCCTTGCCTTACGACCTGCACACTGAATCCGATCCGGCTTTCAGTCCAATTGAACTCCGCAAGCCCAAATACTCCCCGTTTGGCCCAGGCCGGGTCGATCGAGAATGGATGGGGTATTGGGGTGTGCGCTCCGGCCTCATATTCGAAACTGGAGGAGAAGAGGAAGAAGATTTGGGAGATGGTTCATGGAAAGTCTTTTAACTAAGAAGCAGATCAATGTAGGTAAGTTTTTTTTACTAAGTTTATGTCTGTATAGCATTTATCAACAATCCTAAAGATTTTGGTTCTATTAAGTTTCTGTCATTGATGATTCGAATATGTATGAGGTTGTTTGCTGTTGCCTGAATGTTTGAAGGAAAGGTTGGGTGAAATGTGAAAAAAATCCTTTCAATAGAAGTATGATTTTGGACTCAACCAAGAAAATGGATAGATTAGATCAATAATTGAGTGGATGATTATTGAATAAATCTGATCCAGAATAGCGAATGGAGAACATGAAATTAATAGATTTACACTAGTGGTGGTGAATCTCTGATTGGAATGTGTATGACGTTGTGTGATGATGTGTTGAATGAGGAGCACTTTTTTTTATCACTTTGAATGAAAGATGGGGTGAATTGAAATATGAGAAAAATCCTTTCAATGGAAGTATGATTTCGGATTGTGCTGTCATTCATATATATATTTTTTTTTTTTGGATTGCAACAAAGCATGGTTTTTTTAATGGTTTGTTTGTGTGGTTTTCAACCAATAAAATAGAGAAATTAGATCAACAATTGATTGGATGATTGAATAAATTTGACCCAGAACAGCAAATGAAGGACACGAAACTAACATGTGTAGTGGTGAATTCGATCCGTTTCTGCTAGTAAGGTGGGAGAGTAATGAGATTAAAGTTCAAATTTACCACTGGCCAACTTCTTGGAGCAAAAGGATTGATTTTTTTATCTTTGCTTTTTGTTATATCGATAGTTTTTGCCTCTTTGATTGGAGCACTGTTTTGGATTGTGCAAAACAGATGTCCATATGATGTTGTGTTGAATGAGGAGCACTGTTTTATCATTTTGAATGAAAGAGTATGTGAAATATGAGAAAAATCCTTTCAATGGAAGTATGATTTTCGATTGTGCTGTCATTCGTTTTTTTGAAATGCAACAATACGTGGTTTTTTTTATGGTTTGTATGGTGTTCAACCAAGAAAATGGATAAATTAGATCAATAATTGAGTAGATGTTATCCAGAACAGCGAAGGAAGGACACATAACTAAAAGATATACATGAGTGGTGGTGAATTTGAAATCTGTTTTCTGCTAGTAAGACGGGAGAGCAATAAGACTAAAGTTTGATTTCGCAATTGTGGCAATCCCTTGGAGCAAAATGAATTGAGTATTTTGAATTCTCTTTTCATTATATGAATGTTTTTTGTATTTCTGATAGGGAGAGATATTCTTACTCATAACATGTTGGATGATATTCACAACCATTGGAAGCACGCTGAGGCGGTCAGGATGAAATGTATGGGTGCTCCAACTGTTGACATGAAAAACGTTTGCACCCACCTTGAGGTATTTTTATTAGTCATAACAATATACAACCTCTTTCTAGTCAATTTACTTATTTGACCTGATTGTGCAATTTGATCGACGAGTTGCTAAGAAATTGCACATCTTTTCTAGGACAAAACATTTGGTAAGATCATCCATAGACATGGTGGCCTTTTTGTCTTATATAGAGGCAGACACTACCATCCAAAGAAGAGGCCAGTTATTCCGCTAATGCTATGGAAGCCTCAAGAGCCCATCTAGCCTAAGCTAATCAAAACAACAATTGGTGGGCTAAGCATTGCAGAAACAGAGAAGATGAGGAAAAGAGGGTTAGTTGTACCGGTTTTGGCAAAGCTTGGTAATCCAATGAACTCTTCTTGTATCTAGTAAGTGGCCATCCTTGACTGTATATTAATGAATTCAATGTGCAGCAAGAAACAAAGGAGATGAGGAAAAGAGGGTTAGCTGTACAGGGCCTTGATTGCTGTGATTGCAAGAAAATATGCGTCAAACTGAGGTAAGCGTTTGTTTGCTGGTTTGATTTGCCTGACATTTCGAATTTGACTTTCATTTATACACATTTCTTTCATTTCCTTGTGGGGGCAGGACCTTGTCCCTTTTATTCTCGTCTCATTCGAGAAGCAACAAATTGTTGTGTGGAGAGGAGCGAAATATCGGTGTCGAGAGGATGGACTCTTCCTCACTGATAGAGGGTCGTTTGACGATCCGGTTGATCAAATTTGAGGAACATAAATCGAGTAGCTAATGTTTAAGTAGTTATTCATTTGGTTTTCGTTTCTTTTCAATAACGAAAAACGGTGCAAATTCGATGTGGTTTTAATCTCTTTGTATAACTATCCTACTTAACTAGTGACAGGGGGTGATTAAAAAAGGTTGATACATTTGAAACTGTAGATGGAGAACCACTTGAGGATTGCCCCTTTCCTTTTTATGATGGTAGTGTGCTTGTTTGTCTGCCTCAGCTGATGCATTGTATGGTGGGTACTCGTGATGGGGGCTTTCTGTTTGAAGCCACCTTTGTGTATGCGAACAGCTACAAAAAAGACGGATTAGACTTATGGGAACAGCTGCGAAGTATTGAGAGCCAAATGTCCTCACCATGGGTAGTCCTTGGAGACTTCAACTGCATTTATGAGGTGGCTGATAAACGGCCCATTATTGCTGCTAGCCACGACTGTTTTGAGGAGATGCAAAGATTGATGGCTGATTGCAATGTGAGTGATTTGGAGAGTATATTGGGGCTCGACATACATGGAATAATAGGAAACAAGGGTTGGAGAGGAATGAAAGGAAAATTGATAGGGTCCTTGTTAATGATGAGTGGAAGGATTATTTGCCTAATACTAAAGCCTTCTTTGATGTCCCAAGCTGTTCGGATCACTCCCCAGCAGTGGTTAAGTTTAGGAATGAGTTCAAATCCCGGAAGTTTCCCTTTAAATTCAACAACTTTTGGTGCAATGAGGAGGCGTTTAGTGCCCTGGTCGCTTGTGCCTGGCGCACCAAGGTTGTAGGATCCAAGCAATTCATCTTTGCACTTAAACTAAAGAATGTGAAGGATGCTATTCGTGCTTGGGGTCGGGCTGTTTTTCCGGAGCTGCAGAACCAAATCAAGCTGAATAAGGATTGTCTCTAGGAGATTCAGATCAGAATGATTAAGGAGAAGAGTAATGCTGCACTTGTTGAGAGAGTTGCCCAGGTTGAAAAAGAGTTACGAGAAAATGTGAGCAGACTCACAAGTGTCACTACGCAGAAGGCCAAACTCCATTGGATTCGAATGGGTGAAGAGACTTCCTCGATGTTCTTCAGGAGCGTTAAAGAAATGAGGGCAGCCAATGCAATCATATCTCTGCGAAATGAAGAGGATGAGCTGCTGGAAAATGACAATCTGTACAGACAGCACATCTTAAACTACTTTGAACAGCTGTTTGCCTCTGAATCTGTTTCTGAGCGCTTCCCAGACGTTGGGGAGGGTGCTTCTATCCCGGAGTGCTATGCTGAGGGCTTAGAGGCTATTCCAACAGAAAAAAGAAATTAAAACAACATTATGGTTGATAGGAATAAACAAGTCCCCAGGCCCGAATGGGTTTGGGAGCCATTTTTTCAAGAGGTGTTGGGGGATTCTTGGAAAGGATTTCTATAGAGCCGTTTTGGAAATCTTTCAGAATGGTAGAGTACTGCAGCATCTTAATGCCACCTTATTACACACTTGGGGTATGCTGCTGCCAATTATGAAAGTTGTGAGCAAGATCATTGTGGGAAGGATCAAACCTCTGCTGGAGAGAACCAGGGTGCTTTCATACCAGGTTGTTCGATTACCCAGAACTGCGCTGGTGCTCTTGAGATTGTAAATGGTTATAGCACGAAGCGTGTCTCACCCCGGTGCACACTCAAAATAGACCTCCAGAAGGCATTGTACGGGCTGATCTGTTGTACCTTAAGTTCACTGCCAAGCTCGTTCATGTGATCATGGGTTGTGTGACGTCTACATCTTTGTCAGTGGTTATAAATGGAGCCCCGGAAGGATATTTTAGAGGGAGGAGAGGGCTAAGACAAGGAGACCCGCTATCTCCTTACCTTTTTGTTATCTTTTTGTTATGTACTTGTGTGTATGGAAATGGAAATTCTGAACCGAATGTTGCGGGAAGGGGTTCAAATTACAGATTTCAACTTTCACCCTAAGTGTGTGAGGAGATGTGCCTCACGAACCTTGCTTTTGTTTTGTAGAGCTGACTTTTGCTCCATTCGGGTGCTGCAGGGTTGTCTGGACATATTCTTTGCTTGCTCGGGGTTAAAGATTAATGCGGCAAAGAGCACTTGCTACATTGCGGGGGTAAATGAACAGGAGAGGAAAGACCTTATTACACACTTGGGGTATGCTGCTGGTTCTTTCCCGTCACATACCTTGGAACTCCCTTTCATTCTCGAAGGGTGAACGTCGCCGAGTATGAGCCTTTGTGCCAGAAAGTTGCTAGCAGAACCAGAGTTTGGGCCACAAAAAATATCTCCTATGCAGGGCGCCTCCAGATCATAAGAGCTGGGTTAGGAGGGCTGTTCTCGTTCTGGGGGCAGAACTTTCCTGCAGCCATTCACAGATTGGAGAGCATGTATCGCAGCTTCTTGTGGAGTGGGCATGCCAGGAGTAAGAGTGGGGTGGTTGCCTTGGATGTTGTCTCCAAGCCGTATGCAGAGGGTGGGTTGGGTATTAAACAACTCCGGGCTTGGAACAAGAGCTTGGTGGCTGCTCTGCTTGGAAGTGGTCGTTTATCGCATGGGTTGCAGCGCATGACCGATTAAAAACAGGAAGAATTGTTAAGCATTGGAAAGGTGGACGCGCAGCGATGTGCCCATTATGTAAGCAAGAGGAAGAATCTGAGCTTCACCTATGGTTTCGTTGTGCTGTGATCGTCGAGGCTCGGGACATTGTGTGGAGATGGGTTGGCCTCCCACAAAGGTCAGGTGGGATTGTGGATTGGCTGATGTGGTTCGTTAGGGAAGATCCGAGTGTGAGGAAGAATCTGAGCTCATGCAGTTTAGTACATCAGGTCAAGCATCAAAACTTCACTGCTTCAGCACAAGAGCTTCTTTTTCCTTCCAGCTTCGAAATTGAAACGTCAATGTCTTCCTTGGTGCAAATTCGACACAAAACCCTTCTCTGCAGGCGTTTTTCTTTTCATGGCACATTCATAAGCAGTCTAAAAATGCTTTGAGATTCAGTCAATAGGTTTGATTTTAAATGATCATTTTTAACTCGAATCGACAAATCCCGAATGACCAGATTGCCCCTCCAAATGTGATATACACTATAAAGCATGAATTAAGGTGGGGAAACTTACATTTCGAAGGTATTCATACTTTTGTTTACTAGATTTCCCAGTCTCAACGTACGTTTAATGCTACTTGCAATGTCCACACTTATTATCGAAGATCAAGATAGGTGACAATGATGGAAGCTCAAAACTAGTAAACAAGATAGATCGATAGGAACCAAGAATGTACATACCTACCTCCTCCACAAGATCTCTTTTTCCCATTTTCTCCACCGCGGTAGGAGGATTGTCATAAAACGCATAACATGACCACCAGTGTCTTGCAAAGAGCACTTCGTACCGATCTTTTTATCGATCCTCTTCTACTTCTTCGGCTTTTGTAGATGGCAAAATACGCCTTTTGGTTTGCAAATTTCGATCGATAACAGGATAACTCCACTTTTTCTTTTCTTTTTAACCAGAAAGAATTCGACTACCGGACATGCCCAATGAGTCGAGAGGTCGAAAAGATCGGCAACGGACAAAAGGATAGAGCCATAAAATATATCATGAAAAAGAGTGTAGGACCAAATTTTCTGTATAGAAAGAATCATAAAACATACCTAAAAATAGACTAAGGATGCCACCAATTTATTGTACTCATATCGCCCGCGAGAATTGGTTGCTTGAGCTTAAAAGAAGCGTGAAAAGGGGAAATTTAACGCAACGATAATGAGGGCATAACACATAACACATTTTGTAATAATCATGTACAAAGGTAATCAAGGCATATCTTTGGTGTTACTAACAACCAGGGGCGGAGGCAGGATTCTGTCCGGGGGGCTCAATTATTTTTTTTACAGATTCATGTACAAAGGTAACAACATAAGGCATAAATAAATCACATAACGGTTTTTCATAGGTTATGCGTTCCAATTCAAGTAGGATTCTGATTGATCGATACACTAATGTACATAGCCATTTTTAAAATACTTTAATGGTATTTAGACAATGTGCGTTATTTAGGGAAACGGTTTATAAATTGAACTAACCTATTGTTGCTTTCTCGTAGATGCTACCATGAATCATTAGTTAAACTACCAAATCTATATATCTATATATACTCTTAACTAGTGTAGACCCCGTCCCGTGTACGGAGAATGCGTTAATCTAAATATAAATTATTTTTTCTTTCAAAAAATAATATAAATAAAATTAGTTCGGCAGGTTATATATAATCTAAATATCTTTTAATTGGATTCTCTCAAAATATAAATAAAATTAACATTTATAAGCTACTACGTAAAAGTTTTTTTTCCTAATCTATGGTTAATTAAATCTCATGTAATTTAATTAGATAGTTGATTTTTAAAAATATTTTAATATTCTTTTTTTTATTAAATGTGTAGTATGTATTTATTACATTAGTTTACTAAAATATCTATATATGGATGGATTGTGACTACATATATGGCTATATAATATTTTAATTATTTATTTTGGCCTCAAAAAATAAAATAGATATATATAAAATAACAATCATTAAATGATTGATTTTGATATAAATAATTCTTTACACCAAAAAAAATCTAAATCTAAATAAAATAGCACCTATCTAAATCATTAATAATTACAAACTTGTTAAATTTTTTTTTTAAAAAAATGAATATTTTATTTAGTTTTTATCATTCTAAAAAAGCGTGCATGAATAGTAAACAACAAGTTTTGCCGAACGGAGTGAGTAATATTTTTGGTAAGTATGACTATGAAAATCAGTTTTATTAATTAGTTTTATTATTACTACTACTACATTTAATTATATTGATATAGTTTTTTCCTTATATAATATTTACTCTTTTATAAGATATTCCATCTATCCAATTATATGTGTTGATGGTAAAATAAAATAATTATTTTTGTTAGATTTCCTTTTTGACGGGAGAAAGCTTTGCGAGATGCACTCACGCGCCGCCACGTATGCAGATGCACTCACGCGCTGCCACGTAGGCACCAATGCATCGGTTTTAGTATATGTATATAGATTTAGAACACTTTAGGCTTATGTGTCAACTTCTCCTTAATCCTCTATTTTCCACCAATTAAGTTTTTTTTCCCCTTTTTAATTATTTATTTTCTTTAATTATTATTTTTATTCTTTTTTTTTTCTCTTTAAACTAATCATATTTTTTTTCTTTTATTCTTAACATATTTACTAACAATCTATATCTATATCTATATCTAATATAATACTAAAACAGCTGCGAAGGATGCCACATGGCAGCCTCACATTAAAAACGCCACATGGCAACCATTCACTTAACATACCCCATATATATACTTAAAATAAATATCTTAAGATAAAATTTGACAGCATTTCCAAAAAATCTGACTTCATTTTTTATCATCTCATATGTATAATTTAATAAAATTACATTACACTTTTATACACACTTCATACATGAAACCTATCTCATTATTTTACACACAACTGCCTATTACAAACCATTCTCTCATTATTGAATAATTTCTAAAGATCAAACTATGAAAGAATGAAATACTATTTTTGTATATCCAACTAGAAAGATCGATCACATCTTCAAGGCTTCTTAACGATTAATAGTAGCCTTTGTTGCGGCTGCGAATCCTTCCATTCACTCTGTTCACTAGAACTCGAAAAAAGTTTATGAGCTGAATTACATCATTCGCAATTGCACACTTATCTTCCATGTACTTCTACTAACAGACAAATCAAAAGGTTAATTCATGACAAGTATCAACAGTGAAGATAACCATAAAACTATCATAAAAATCAATCCAAGTTCAACTGGAGCGACAAATAAAGTATGTATACATCATCTGTAATCACCCAAACAAGAGAAATATAAAAAGAAACAACAACGATAAATTGATGAATTTGGGGTGTATGATAACAAAATTTCTTCAATATTTCATGAATTGAAATAAATAAAAAACAACCACCTGGGTAATGCCAACTTTACCCACTTTATGGATTCAACAACTCCTTGCCTTTCAACTTGGTCCTTCAGCAGTATCAGTATTCATACCAGCACCGAATCAAGCTCTTATTAAAGAAACAACTTCTGGTGAGTGGTCATATAGAGGCAACGTTCCTACAAAACCAGCAATTCTAGAGAATTTTAATTAAATTCCATTAGACGAAGATGAAGCTCGAGATTTAGAAGGCCAATAGATTAATGTAGGATGAAATGCTCAACGCAGATGTTTCAGTAAATGAATTTAAGGAAAATTTAAAATTTGAATTTAACAGAGAATTTATCAACTTGTGAGATTTAAAAAACCATCTTTCTAATAAAAAAAATATATTTTCCTAAAATATCTTTGTAAAATCTGGATGAGCTTAACAATCACTAACAACAAACCGATTGCATATTCTATATCTAATTAAACAAATAATTGTTCAAAAAAAAATCTTAAGTAAATCCGAATCTAGCTAACTCATTAAAATAAATCCAAAAAAATCAGAAATTCGGATGATTATCCCTTAAATAATGTATTTTAACACTACCACAAAATTAATAAATATATATAGGAAATCTTAAATAATCCTCTATAAATTAAAAATGAAAGTTAACAAGTGACTCGCATTTTTTCATCCCACTTCCTGGCGGTTGTGATTCCTCACATTCTCCATCTTTATTCATTCATACTCACCTATCTGATTTATGCTTTACTCTTTCAGCCCTACCTTACAAACATTTAACATTTAACATTCATAATTTCCAATCTTTGTGAAGAATCTTCCAGTTTTCCACCTTCTCCACCTCAACTTCCTCTTTCATTCACTAATTCTGTGGTAATTTCTCTACACCTCACCTTCCTCTTTCATTCAATAATAATTATGTGGTAATTTCGGATTTACAGTTCTCCACCTTCAAGTCCCTCTCCGCCTCACCTTCCATTTTTTCTTTTTGGGGTCGATCCTCACCTTCCTCTTGCAATCACTAATTCTGTGAGAATTTCAGATTTATTCAAGATTTGGTTAAAAACAAAATCATTATTCAATATTATTTTCAGAAATTACTATATATCCTGACTCTCCTACATTTTTACTTTCCATGTCATGTTATGATATACTATCATTTCGAGTAAATCCTACATTTAAATATATACATTGGCATTCCTCTTATAATCTATCAAACATAATACATAATTTGTTAAACTTTCTTTGTAATATTGTTAAAAAACTATTTTTAACAGCCTTATATGTTAATATTTTTTTATTTTTATCCCACTTAGAATCCTAAATACATTGATACATTGATATATTATATTAAAACAAAAATAATTCAATTTTCATTTTCTACTAATAATTTTTAAAAACAAAAAAGCTCATGAAAGTTTAATTATATATCATGAAAAATATTTTAGATTTATTTATTTATCTTCAGAAATCACCAACAACTTGAGCTCATTAAAATAAATTCGAAAAAAAAAACAGAAACTCGGATACTTATCCCTTAAATAATCCAGAAATCAATATATAGAAATCACTAACAACCAACATAAAAAACCTAAATAAATTCGAAATATCATAAATCACTAAAAACTGGTGCTCATTATTCCCATTAAATATATTCGGAAAAAATCAGAAATTCGGATCCTTATCCCTTAACCAGTTTCATGTGAATTGACAATAATCACAGAAAATGCTAACAAATTTCTGTAATCGGATTGTAAATTCTGTAAATTGTAAATGCTAACCAATTTCAAGCAATCCCAAGCAATAATAATTCAATATCAATATCAAGCAATAATAATTCAAACATTGACAGTAAATGGATTGCTAAACAATCTCAATTCGAAAATTGACAGTAAATTCTTTAAATTGCAAACTGTAATCAGATTATAATTCAATATCAATCTCAATTCTCAAGCAATAATTTCAATAATTTTGTGAATTCGAAAATGAGTTAGGATTAGAAAAGTTACATTTCGACACTTCGAATTCGAGAGATGAGAGGAGATGGGGCTCGGCTCGGGCGCTCGACTTTCGGGAATCAGGAGTGACAGTCTGCAGAGGCCGCAGTGCCGGTCGGCAACGGGTGGAGTTCAAGAATGGGGATGCTGGCGAGTGGCGACTGCTCGAGCATGGAGATGGCGTGGCGTGGCGTGGGTTCGACTGCTCGAGAATGGAGATGCCGGCGACGACGCGAGGCGATGGGCAACAGCACCGGTTGCCGTTCACGAGAGACTTGAGAGTAAGACTCGGGGATAGGAAGGAGACCAGAGGCAGAGGGACACGTTCACGGGCGACTCAAGACCAGGGGAGAAGAAGATCGGTTAGGGTTTTTCAACACAAAGCAAAACGACGTTTTTTTTTGTGGGGTTGGGGGGATTATGATTTATGGTTTACTCTCCAACCTTTGCAATGCGTTCCAATTTAGTCCACAACCTTTTAATCGTTCCAATTTAGTCCCCCAACCTTAGAAAAAACATTTTAAAATTAGTCCTTCGGTTATGTTTACATTCTGACAGTACATAAATAAATACAGGTAGCTTTTACCCAACTTTATATATATAAAGAGAATTTATCATCATTAATTAGTTCAATTAATGGGACTTTCACCCAACTATAGATATAGATGGATAGATATGGTGTTACGTACGTATCTAGATATCTTTACCCCAAAAAATTAAGTGGATATATCCAAAAAAAAAGTCACATCCTAACCACTATAGGTGGTAACTTAAAAATGGTATTGTTTGTCATTTGTAGCGGGATATGGCACATCATAACCACTATAATTCTTACATCTTATTTCGTATTATTCGATTGTGTCATGTTAACACCATTTTTTAAGGCCGTTATATTTTCATGTACTTATTGAATGAGCAATTTATTCCCTTTCTGAATAAGTACACAACATTATTTTCTTTCAACTTATATTTTTCCTCTATTAAATAACATATTTACGAGTGACTACTGCTTAACTCTATTCACCTAGAGTTTGTATAATATGTAGTTGAACGATCAAATTATTTGGTCTATAATTTATTTACATTTTTATATCCTGCCATAGTCATTTGTAATGATTAAACCCGACCCTGCTAGGAAGGTGAGATATTGACGTTTTACCACATATATTATATATTGATATATAAATACTGTATAAGCATTATTTTTTATCCAAATTTATATAATTTTGTTATATCGTTTTCATATTATTATAATAGTATAATACATCTAATATATAATGTAAATAAATTATAGTAATATCTTTTATAATATAATATACTTCACAAATCCCGTGCGTTACGCACGGGCACTATGCTAGTATACTCTTAATTTAGAACACTTTAGGCTTATGTGTCAACTTCTCCTTAATCCTCTCTTTTCCACCAATTAAGTTTTTTTTCCCTTTTTTAATTATTTATTTTCTTTAATTATTCTTTTTATTCTTTTTTTTTTTCTCTTTAAACTAATCATATTTTTTTTCTTTTATTCTTAACATATTTACTAACAATTGGGCTTAATTTAAAACATTAAAGAAAAAAAATGTAACCATCTATATATACTCTTAATATATATCTATATCTATATAAACTATTAAAACAGAATGAGTTTTTGCCTACGTGGCACGCTCACCTTAATCCTCTCCTTTTTAACCAATCATTTTTTTTTCTATTTCCTTTTTATTTCCTTTTTGCAATTAATTTTTATTTTTGAAATAACTAATGGGTTTAATTCAAAATAATAAAATAATATATAACTTATATCTATTTGTAAATCTTCATATACTATCACAATAGAATTTTAATGGATTTATTTCCTTTTTCAATTAATTTTTATTTTTGAAATAACTAATGGGTTTAATTCAAAATAGTAAATTAATATATAACTTATATCTATTTGTAAATCTTCATATACTATCACAATAGAATCATCTTTAATGAATCTATTATACTCTTCTCCTATGAGTTTGTTCTTATAAGTTTAATTCAAAATATTAAACTAATATTTTATTTTTTTAAAATCGCGCCATGGCGCGGGAACTGCACTAGTAATACTTTAAAACAGAAGACATTGCTTATGTGTCGTCCTCCCCTTAATTGTAGCATTTTTTTTCCAATTATAATTAAGTAACTTTTAAATCAATTTTTATATTTAAGATTTTTACCTATTTACTAACAATTGGGTTTAATTTAAAACATTGAATAAAATCTAATGTCTACTATTAATTTCTCTTATTATTTCTTTTTCTTTTTCTCTTCATCTCTTCACACATTTACATTTTCTCATTTTTATTTTTTTACCCATTTACTAACCGTTGGGTTTAATTCTAAATATTGAATTAAATCCAATGTCTACTATTCAAATATATATATACTTATATATAATAATAATAATAATAATAACCTAGATCAATATAGTAGTTATATTTAAAAACTTTTTTGATGAAGCCTAACTTTATGGTAAATATTTTTACCATTTTCTTAAAGATTTCAAGCCTACCTTCATTATTTTATCCAAACTTTTATTAATATTTTATAATATTAATTTATTATGTTGCTAAAATTTTATTTATTAAAAATCGCGTCATGACGCGGGAATTATACTAGTACATTTTTGAAAGCAAAAAGAGTTGAAAGGAGGTACCTAAGATTGTCTGCTATGATAAGTGTTTGCAAGAGGACGGTTAAGAAAACCATCTTCAAGTTCACAACTGCGACAAGATTGATATAATATATGATCGAACACATTAAGATCGATCTATAGTTTATTTTACACTTAATTATAACACATATGTATAGCTAAAGAACTTACCCTCATCAGTTGGTCATACAAAGGAATTAAGATACTCTAGAAAAGTGACATCACTAGAAGCATCAATACAACGTATTTGATTGATAATTAAAGTGTCGAATCTATTGCTCCCTAGCAGGGCCGTCCAATCAATTTCGGAGGCCCTGGGCAAATATAAAATGAGGTTTGATACAAGTATGAAAATGAAGTCTTTAAATTACATATATTTTATATAAATATAAATTTTTATTCCACGTCTAATAATTCTAAATTTTTATTCCACGTCTAATAATTCTATTAATATTGTTTTAAAACGAAGTGTTCAAATTATTAAAACTCTAAATTAGCATTCACGACTTTAATTTTCATTTTCAATCAAAAACATTATGTACTATTGAGATTTTTAATAAAAAAATTCATATTTACGTCATATGGCATATGATAAATATTAATAGTCATTTTAGAATTTTACAATATGAATCACCTTTCTCTATTATAGTTTACATCAAACACCAACAATTGTTAAAAAAAGAAAATGATAAGGAAAAAAAAACACAAAACACAATGTGAGTTGAGAAAAAAATTGGGAATACAAAAATAAACCTCTCCTTGGTTGAAAAAAAACTAAAACAAACAAATAAGCATTGAATATTATACAAAGTATTGGGAATACAAAAATAAATTGAAATAAATAAACAAAAGAAAGATAAGAAAAGGGGAAAAAAACACAGGAGAGAAAACAAACCAAACGTCCAATCCCCATAATTGGAAATAAAGAAAAATTGAAAAGAAAAAAAAGGTAAACAGAAGGAAAAAATTAAAAGAGGCGGGCAAGGGGATTCGAACTAGGGCAATTCACTCAAACAACGCGCCTGCTACTCACTGTTACCACTAGACCGCATGCAAACATTTGCTTAATTTATCCAGATGTTTAATTATAATAAGAAACAGGTTCTAAATATTTAGAGGCCCCAAAAATTTAGAGGCCTTGGGCGATCGCCCTTCTCGCCCTTGCTAATGGCCGGGCCTGCTCCCTAGCTACTATTAAATCTAAAACATCTCCATCCCACGTGACATCACCAGAAGCATCAATTCCACCATGTGGAATTTGAGACATACCACGCTAACCACTTACTTCTTCGTTATTAAATAAACCAATAAAAAATACATTCTCATTGTAAGTTAATCTATGTCATTCTGCCACATCATCACTTCCTTTCTCCACAACCCACACTATCCTATTACCTACCTTATTGTTGTAAACGCTACTTATTGTTGTAACTGTCACACTTTGACTATAACCACCCACTAACTCCACTACTCTTGTATAAAATCACATAAAATTGCTATGTCTATACTAATACTAAAAACAGAAGCATCTCCCGCCTACGTGGCTTCACGAGGAGGCTTCATTCCACATCTCACCGTAGGAAGGATTCTGTATCTTCCACTCATTTTTCTATCTCCAAGTGGACCACTAACTTTCATCCACTTGGTTAATTTTTGCCACGTCTTCATTGTAACCGTCACACGTCTACTAACTACCCACTAAGTTCACTAACCACCCCACTAACCCCACTAAAACATTTTTAAATATTCATGAAATTAAACTAATTTCACACTATAAAACTATTCAGTAAATTCAGAGAAAATGATATAATTATAGAAAAAACTATATGGTATATTTTATCATAAAATAAATAGTTTTTTAATATAACCAATATTATTAACCTTTTTAAAAATACTTTAGCTATCTAATAAAGTTTATTATATATGTATAATCAATTGCCATCTTGATCTTACATTGTGATAATACTTCTCTTTATATTATTGTTTAGAAATTATTCGTTTAAGGATTTATAAATAAATTTCTAACGAACCATTATTTTCGTTTTTATTATTTCATCATCTTTATAGATTATTAAATTATTTTGTGTATTTTTTTAACATATCCCTACCACTATACTCTCTAAATTACTTATATTGTTATTAGATTATAAAATAAAAAAAATTAACCAAATATTAAATACCCGTGTCTTAGACACGGGGCTTACACTAGTTTTTTTTTTATAACCACAATTATTTTTATTTATTATTCATCTCTTTATTTTATTCTTTTTAAATCACATACCAATGCTATGTTTTTAAATCACATACAAATGCTATACAAGTCAAAGCGAAGTTGTGAAGCCAAGGGCAATCATTTAAAGAAAAGAAACAACTATTATTATTATTATTATTATTATTATTATTATTATTATTATTATTATTATTATTATTATTATTATTATCTTAAAGAAAAAATAAAGATTTAATTTAGTGAATGTCCACAAAATTGTCATAAGTAAATGTCCATTTTTTAAATAAATTAAGTAAATATCCATTTTAACATTTTTACCTTTCCCTCCTCATCCCTAACACTCCATTCTTTGATTATTTTTAATTTTGACATGGACTAGTCAACATTGACCATTTGATCAATGCCTACATTTGATGACAATTTTTTTTGGTGACATTTGCGTATGTTTTTCCGATTACAATCGTTTGTGACAATTATTTTGGTGACAACTGACTTTTATTGTGACATTTTTTTTTGTGACATTTAACGGAATTTTTTTCTAGTACTAGCTAGTGAACACTATCACCAACCTATTGTCATCAATTACACAACATTGTCACCAATTTTTTGTCATCTACTATAAAATATTGTCACCGCCAATTTTCACTAACTAAATATTATCACCAACTACAAAATATTGTCACCAACCTATTATTATCAACAGCTACGAAACACCTTCATCAAATTATTTTCACCAACTTATTGTCACCAACAAGTGAACACTGTCGCCAAACATTGTTACAAACCAATTGTTACCAACTACAAAACATTGCCACCAATCTATTATCCCTAAACAGAGAACATTATCACCACCATCTATTGTCACCAACCTACTTTTGTAATCTGTTGTCACCAACAATAAAATAGTGTTATCAACTTATTGTCACTAACTACAAAACATTGTCATCAAATTTCTCTCCCATCCAACGTCTTCATCCTCTTCATCTTCTTCGTGTTCAACCGCCCTCTTCATCTACGCCTCACGTCGGATTGGCCGACCTCGAGTACCTTCACAACCTTCAACTCGACCTCAAAAACAATTACACATGGCAATTTTAGAAAAACATCACCAACAAACACAATTTCACAAGGGGAGATTCAAACAAATTAAACTACAAATTGCTTAGTGAAATCGAAGAAAAAAACTAGCCATGGAAAGGCAACGATCGCCAAGGCTAATTCATAACTCCATATAAGACATTGAAATTTGTCTAATGGTCTTGTAATAACGAACAAAAGATATACAAGCACTGTAATGACTAGTGACTAATAACATCTAGAAACAAATCATCGATACAAAACCAAAAAAAATTGATTAAATTAGTCTTATGAATAAAAAAGAAAGCAGGAGAAAGCTTTATTTCTAAGGTTTTGAATTGGGCATTTTTGTCAAATAGGTGGAGTGTGTTCCTAAGTTTCATATGTATAACTTAAATTCAAAGATTTTTTAGTCCACGGATAGCTATAGGTAGCATCAAATACAAATAGACAGAGATGGATCAAAAGCAAAGCTTACAAAAGCAAGAAGATGGGCTTCATGTTATTGATTATTGTTTATACACATTGGAGCCACTAGAAATCGATGTTGAAATTCAGTCAATAAACATTGGTGTCACCAGAAATCGATGTCGAAATTGAATCACTAAATTCGGATTCCCTTGTAAATCACTTTGGCATCGAGGATTCAATTTGTAAACCCTAGAAACACTAAAACTAAACAACAATTGAAAGGGAACAGATGGAGAAACTCACAAATCGAGAATGTCGTTCTCAATATCTTCTTCAGTGGAGACGACAATCTCTTCAAGATCAATGATTGGAGCAATTTGAGCAATTTGATCTTCGTTGTTCTTGTCCTTAGCCATGGCGTTCTGAGTCTTCTCACTTTTTTTTCTATATTGTCGATCTACATCCAATAAAATAAAACAACGGTAGTCTGGGGTTTATAAAAATATATGGACATTTACTTAATTGCCAAAAATAAATGGACATTTACTTAATTAGATATCCTAGATGGATATTTGACCAAAATTTTCCAAAAATAAAAGGAAAAAAGATGAAGAAATGAATTGATCTATGCCAAAAATAAGTGAAAAAAAAGGTGGGTTCTTGTGAATGCACAAATTCGTGGGCTACTTGCAAAAAAAATTGAGACAAACAAGGAAAATTTGATCATAACATGGTTTTGGAGGTTGGTTGGGTGGAAGAATTTTGGGTGCAGAAGAGTTGCAGTCACCACAATTGCAATAAATTGCAATGTGTTTCCCCTTATAAATACACAATTGGCCATTGCAGTATTTAAATAAAAATATTGAGATTAATTTAAAATATAAAATTAATTTTTTAATTTTTATGACACAAAGTCACAAATTAAAGAAGGTCTTCACTGGACATTAATTCAGATTTCAGAATGGGAATTTTAGATACTTTGGAATTTTTTTAAAATGAAACCCTATACCTACTAGTTTACTATGATCCTTTCACAAAATTGGTGTTAAAAATTTTCCACTAAAAAATCCCCAACTTTCCAATTTTCCTAGTACTAAAGAGATCCAGCTGGGACCAACTTTTCAATTTTCCTAGTACTAAGAACTCTAGCAACTACTCTGGAAAAAATGGTCATATATTATGAAATGTATATGTGGCAATGAAAATTTAATAGTCATAATAGAGCAAGACACTCCATGTTAAAATGATATTTGCATCAATATACCCATAATAGAGCAAGACACTCCATGTTCTTGTCCACTTGCTTGCGGTACTCCATGTTCTTGTCCACTTGCATTCCTCGCCAACACAGGGAGCCCAACCTTTCCAACTGAGCGCAGCGGCAGCTGTTGTTGCTCGTCCGGGGGAAAGCACCGTAATTCATACAGATAAAATACGGTGTACAAAATGATAAACTAAATCGTGAGAATGAGGAGTAGATGACATTTATGTCGGCTTTCAACCAAGACTACAAAAGTAATTATCATGCCAACGTTGATACCCAAGCCCATAAATAGATTCATTGGTCATTGTCTAATGCCATTTTTGTGTGTGATGATGTTGTTGACTTATGTTTCTATTTTGTGGTACTTCAATAACCTAGACTTTTCTGGGTTTTTGTGTTTACTATTTGAAATGTAGTTTTTACTTGCTCTATTGATCTTAATCGAATGAACTAAATCACTCCGAATCCCTCCAGTAAGGTGATAAACCCCCATGCCTACGGAACGGTACATACAACGATCTCTCTTATGAATCTAGCGGCATCTTCAGATGTCGATGCAAGATGAACTCGGAACACAAGGTCGACTGCAAGGACAATGCTCACCGCGAACTCGGCAATGGATATGAAGCGTGGAATCTCCGAGAAGAAACTCAAGTTGAATAGAGTGCGAGAATAGAGAAGATTGCTGTTAGAAGGCTGATTCGAACCCTGAACCCGAAATTCCAAGCCTAGTCGATCACCTCAACGAATTAGAGGGAGGGGAGATTCCGTTCACTTTCAACAACGTACAATCCCAAATCACTGCTCAATTCTAACCCCGAACTCAAAGCGACCGAATTCTCAAGAGGAATTCGTGATGCGATCTGCTGATTTCGATGCTTCGTCGCTCCGTGATGAGATTTCTTAGTTTCTGCTTTATTTCCTACTTGGATTTCTTCTTGATGTGCTTATTCATCTCTCTGATATGCTCAATTTCATGATTTGAGTTGGTAATCTGCTGAGAATTTGTTGATTCATGCTTGTTTTCGCAAGCGATTTCCGTCGTTTGTTCGTTTCTGGCAATTTTGCGTCTGGATTCGATTATGTGATTTTGCTGAGAACTCGGATTTCGCTTAATTTTGCCTTTGCTGATATGTGATTCGATCTACTGATCTGTGTCTTAGGTGTTGTGCGATCAGTTTTTTTTGTGTTCGATTGTGATTTTTTTGGTACGACTTGAGTCCGATCTTTAAGTTTTGCGCCGATTGTGTTCTGCGAGGTTGATCTAGTTGTTTATGCGCTGTTTGAGTTTGCTTTGCTGCGCTATACTTGTGTCTGATCTTAAGTTCTGTGTCGATTGTGCTCTGCGAGGTTGATCTGGTTGTTCCTGCGCTGATTGTGTTTGCTTGTTGCACTGTACTTGTTCAGTTTCTGTGTCCAGATAATTGAATTTGGTCGATCTGTTTGCGTTTCCTACAATATGTCGTCAGGCTTACTGAACTGAGAACCAACTCAAAATTTCTGTGTAATTTAGCAGATCCACACAATGGCAAATCAGATTCAGCAGATTCAACAGTTCTTGCTCACTCGGAGGGAGCAGGATGAGGAGCGGAACAAACTAAATGACGCTCGATGGGCCACGTTCGGACAACTTCAACAGTCTTTGCTCGATCAGATGAAAGATTTGCAAGGAAAAGTTGATTCATTGTTGCCTAAGAAGAAGGATGAAAAAACTCCAGCAACAACATAATCCACATGGAGAAGGTAATTGTATAATTGTATTTGCCGATTCCGTTCTAGATAATTAGCATCTGTCTTCTGGATTAACTAAAGTATTAATTAGCATCTGTCTTCTTGATTAACTAAAGTATTAATTAGCATCTGTCTTCTTGATTAACGTGACTCCCTTCTATCTCTTCCCAACTTCCCAACTTCAATTTCGAATAGGTTTTCATCGTGTTCTAGTTCGCAGCTCTTCCGGTTCGAATTCGATTTTTTTGCAGGTACTACCTACTACTAAGCATCATTCCAGCCACTATCTCATTATCGATACTCCGTTTACCTTGAGTTTCTTCTCGGAGACTCCACACTCGCTATACGTTGCGGAGTTGGTGGCGAGCGGTATCCTGGCATTTCACCTGACGATGTTTCAAGCTCGTGCTAGACCGACGGCCAGAGCTGCTACTAGATTTTTCTATGCGGCTCGATTTTACGGGGAGGTGCTTGCCTACACCGTTCCGTGGTTATGGTGGTTCATCTCGTATGTGGATTACATTCCTGGATTTGTTCATCTGATTCAGGTAATCAATCTATACTTTACTTTATGTTAGGGGGAAAGTCTTGTTTGGCCCGACCAGAAAGCCCAACATATAAGCCGGACCGGGGCACCATCCCAAAACCAATTGACATTAGGTGGAGTAGCTCATCCACTTATATATTAGGTTCAGAATCACCCCACTTCCGATGTGGGATTTCACAAGTGTCCCAAGACTTATTTTTTCTATATATTAGTAATATTTAGGATTAATTAATGCAATTAGAGTAATGTATAAATTAGGCTTAGTTTGACATTGTCTTTATAAGGGCAAAATGAAGAGTACGTCAAAGAGATACTGTAATTCAAAAGAATATATACAATACAATTGGAGTAAAAGTGGTTAAAACTCATTAATGTCTAGCTTGTACAAAATAATTACCCATAATGAATAATTACATTATAAATAAGACATCCAAACCGAGCCTTAGTGTCTCGAGATTAAACTTTTTAGTATATAATTTTTGATATAAAAAACATAACACCAAAAAAAATTAATATTCTGTAACCAAAAACAAACATATCACCAAACCAATTAAAATATTGAGATTACAAATTTGAGTTCTTGATTACACTTTGATCCTAAATTTTAATCTTCCTAGACCCTTAAAAAAACTTAAAGTCTTGAATGCCTTGTAGAATAGCTATTTGGAAATTCAATTCCTTCACCAGTATACATATAAATTAATATACATTTAAATGACTTGTATATATAGCTGCTCCACCGCCACGACATGGTCCTGGTGAGATACTTGGCACTCATCCGTCTCGTTCGGATGTGCATCATGAAGGATATCACTCGAGAGTTGATAGAGCGGTATGACACATTCATAGCTCGAGGTCTCAAGTTCGCGATCGTGATGTATGTGGTCTATTGGTGCCACCTAGTCGCCTGCGCGTTTTTCTGGGCTGCGAAGGTATCACATCCTACCCACAAGACATGGATAGGGAACACGGTTATCAGTGGCAACAGGACTAGAGTCTACATCAGATCCAAGTGGGGCGATCACACACGGCCTCCGAATTTTTTTCGGTATTAGGGGCCTCGAAATATAAATATTTAATATTATATAAATTCGTTTCTTTTACTTATCAAATATTCCTAATAGCTTACTGGAAGGAGGAGAGCGTTGATTTTTTCAACTTTTAAACCCACCCAAGTTCGAATCTCATCTAAAACTCTTCTTTCTGTTTTTTTTCCGTCATTTTTTTATGTTCAAAACCCCACCCAAGTTTGAAAATCACAGGAAATCTCTAATATTGAGCCAAACTTTTATTTTATGTTTTTTTTTCCGCCTTTCTATTTTTTTTTTAAGAAATTGGTCATTTCCAAAATCAGAGGAAATCCCTAATATTGAGCCAAACTTTTATTTTATGTTTTTTTTCCGTCTTTCTATTTTTTTAAAGAAATTGGTCATTTCCATTTATTTTAATTTCATTATAATCCAGTTTGAACTCCTATTTTAAAAAAATAAAATCAACTCCCTTTGACATAAATAGGAATAGGAATATATATACTTTATTTCAACTTATCTTATAAAAATAGCGTATTAATTTGAAATATTATTTTAATTTAATAAAATATCGTTTCAAATTAAAAAAAAAGTCTTATTTTTTATATAATAAAATTAAATTACAGATATAACATATACATTTCAATGAAAGATATAATTATTAAATTACAACATTTACAGTATGCTTTAAATACACTAATTTTAGCCTCTTAAAATTCAAAAATAACATTTTAAAGCATTCATTTTATTATCGTCATACAAAATATGATTTAATTTTTATTTATAAATATTTAAAAGTTAATTATAATTTTAGCACGGGGCCTCCAAATATGATGGGACGGCCCTGTACCTATAACATTCCTTCAAGGCTTCAATCAATACCAAAGTCCTTCCACGTGATACGACGTTAGTGAGAAGTTTCCACTTTCCACTATCATATGCTTTCATTTATTCAACCTTTTGGAATGGAGGCATACAATACAACTTTATGTAAGATGATATATGTTGAGTTTCATATATCATTTTTTTATTTGTTTTCATCGTTATAAGGAATCGTGATTTGTTGTCTTAATTAAATAAAAACATTAACTCATAGTAGCTACCCTAGCTTATAATTAAACCAATGTTTTTCTTTCCATTTTGTCTTAATTAAATAAAAACTTAAGCAAATACGTAGAGATCGATTAACATTAACACTATCTAGTACAGTATGTAGCTACCTGCAACCTTATAGCTTATTTATAAACCAATGTTTTTCTTTCCATTTTATTGATTTGGGATGACGTACAAAATTATGAGTTAATTATGGACCTTTAATTGAAAATAACTTAGAATTGAAGTATTTATTACTCAATCCGATTCAAAATAAGTGTAATTTTACATTTTGACACAATTTTTAAGAAAAATATTAATTATCATTAATTTTATTCATTTTATTCATTTTTTTTTCCCTAAAATCTGTATCATCATTTAAATGCTTAACAACTTTTTCAATCGGGGGGGAGTTTGAAAGAAAAAGTAGTCATTAAATACAATTTTCAACAATTAATCTATTAAATTGGCTAGAAAATATAAAACGATACTTATTTTGGATCGGATGGATTAGTTATAATTTATACGAGTAGTTATTTCCGCTATTTGGCATGCCACTTGCACATAATTCGATTCTCATTAATTATATTCCCAACGAACTTAATTACTACAAAGGAGATCAAATCGAAGCTGGAATTAATTGCTGACGTACACCGGCCTGATGATTTATGAACACATTTGCGGGTTGTTGAGAATAGGGTTGGCATGGTATGGTAACCACTAAAAAATGGTGATTACCACGTACCAACCATAAACTTGTGGTACGTAAATTTTCATACCATACACGTACCAACCACAAGTCGTGGTTATCGCATATGTGGTAACCACGACTTGTGGTTACCATCGGTACATTACCATGGTTACCAAGTTGTAATTCTGTTTGTATTTTTTTAAACCCCTTGGCTACTTTCCGGTAGTCATCAAAGTTATCGAACGAAAAAATATGGTTACAAAAAACAATATGATTACCACCTATTAAAACTTCAAAAAAATCAAGTTCACAGCCTAAAGTACAAACCAATTCAAACCAACAAAGTTCAAAGTCTTGAAACAAACCAAGTTAATTCAATTGTTCAAACATTCAAAATGTTCCTGCAAATTCAAACAAAACAAGTTGAAAGTGTTCAAACATTCAAAATATTCCTACTGTTTCTAGTGGAAAATGTAGAAATGACCAATTTGGGTCAAAATCAAAACACAAAATATAAATTAAAAACTTAAAACTTAAAGGTAATAACACAAAAACATTAAATAAAAAAAATAAATAAATAAATAAATATATATATATATACTTAGTAACCATGGTATTCAGATTTCATTACCATTATTGTACCATCTTCACGTGGTTACCACCAAGATGGTTACCACCATGTTGGTTACCACAAGTGTGATTACCAACATAGTCAATTTGTGGTTGGTACATGGTTGGTATGGTAATTTTCGTACCATTTGTCAGCCCTAGTTTAGAAGTGAGAAGTACGAACAAAAATGCATGGTAGCTAGAGATCGATGAAACCCACACTCCAAAGATCGATCTCCCAAAAATATTAATTTGGACAATCGATTTGATGTGCTTCTCCCTTTTTTATATATGGGACCGAGAACATTATATAAACACGAGTAGCTCGAATTTGACTTATACTCTGCTCAAGCTCGTTTATTTTTAAACGAGTTAAGTATGAGTACATTTTTAAGCTCGATCCAAAGTTCAGCTCATTCGAATGAAACTCGAATAACTCAAATTTTATGCAATTTCTAAAATTTTCTTGAAATTACTGTATAATAAATAAGTAGAACTGTTTAAAGTTTAAAAAAAAATTCGGCTCGAATTTGTTTATATCCTAAATGAACAGAATATGAACAAATAATATTTGGCTCATTTGGCTCGAATAACAGCCCTATATAGAACATTAGATTAATTAATTAATAGAAATGTACGTGTATTGCTTGATAGAGTATCACGATCGATGTAGTACTTGCATCAATCTAGAATGATACATGCATCTACATTCAATATACCAAGAGAAAGTACACATAATTGATTGGTACTAGATTTGTGCTATTAACTTTTTAAACTCTTTTGATTAATTGATTTTTAACTGGCAGCGACAATTTATTTAAAATAGTAGTAAAACTTAGGAAAAAATTATAGAAATAATAATATAATATTTTTTCAGCAATATTGTAAATAGTGGTGATGATTGTCTCTCCATCACAACACGACTTTGCGATCTTTTATGGTGGCATGGCAATCTCATCAGCTAGGCTTCCAAGAAGCAAAATGTGGTTGTAAAGTCCAGTTCTGAAGCTGAGTATCGTGACATTGCCTTCACTGCGACTGAATTAATTTGGCTTCAACAAATGCTCCTCGAGATGTGAGCTCCCATTATTCAACCTCCTATACTTTACTCTGCGATAATTTCAGTGCCACCTACATATTGGCTAATCTGGTATTTCATCAATGCTCCAAACATATCAAGATTAATTATTACTTTGTTCGTGAAAAAAGTTGAGGATAGATCATTGGTTGTCAGACATGTTCGTTCCCGTGATCAAATTGCAAACATCTTCACTTATAAGGTCGTTGGTTTCAGAGGCTTCGTTCCAAGCTACATGTCCGGAGTCCTCCATGAGCACGCGAGGAGTATTAGGATAAGATTGTATCCGTAAATAGAGTATATATATATATATATATATATATATATATATATATATATATAAGATTATACGTAGAAAACTTCTAAAAAAATACATAAATATCTTATAATGGGTTATAATTTTTTTAAGAGAATGTAATTTATTTTTGACAAAATTTGATAATTTATAGTTTTATACCCCTTACATAATTTAATTAGATAATTAGCCTCGTTCAATTTTTGTTTAGGCGTGCTACCGCCCATGGTATTCTCCATCTCCCTCCCCAGTATGAATCCCCTGTTACACTTTTCATGTTATCCTCTGTGTTACATCTCTTAAATTGATATGAATTATAAATAAAATTGAGAAAAAAGATACTTTAGTTTAAATCTATAAACCCTAGAAGCTAAAGCATTAAAAAAAAATTGATGTTTAAAATGTATTTTTATAATTTTTTAGCCTTTTATAAAAAAGATACCCTACGAGTGGGTGCATAAACCCTAACAAGCTAAAACATTAAAATATACATGTAAAATATATTTTTTATACTTTGACAACTTCGGTTTATATATATGTTTAAACCTAAGATGTTATATCAGTAATAGGGAGTGTAAAATATATTTTTTATATGTTATATCATAGTTTGATTCATAATTTAGATCAAATTTCATAACAGTAATAGGGAGTGTAACACGGGTGATCTGAATTGCTCCCTATCTCTTTCAACCTTGGATGTTCGGGCCGTTCCCATGGCGCCCGTGCCTCCAGAGAATAAGCCTCGGCAATCTGAAGCATGGATCCTACTACGTCTACTAGCCGCCTTCTTAAGAACTTTTCTGCTCTAGCCAATTCGATCAAAAGTTCAAGGGGCAGTTGACATCCCATTGCTTTTGATCCAAGAGGACCTATTCTGTCACTTTTCATAAGTCTTAAGTCCTGGAAAATCACTTATGTGTCTTGCTCCTGGAAAGCTTCATCAAATTCTTCCATTGGACGGAGCTCAGTATATTCATTTTTTTTAATCCTGGTGGAATTCAACCATTATTAGTTGGAAGGAATGTCCATGGAGAGTTGAACTATTAGGTGTTGAGGAATAGATGGATGCTGCAGAATGGAGTTGTTCTTGTTGAGCTCAATGGGATTTGGTATGAGAGAAGTTGTCAAATTGAGGAAGCTTATGGCTTAATAGCTTATGACTCACCTTGTAAGATTGATTTGGCTATTGAGTACTGTTGACAAGTTCCATATATATTTTTTGTGATTCTTAGATTATTCAAGGTGATGTCCTCAAGTGTGATCTTTGACATATGTGTGGCTCTTTTCTGTTGAACCAAATAACTAAGTTGGTTGTCTAACTCTGAAGAACTTAGTCTATCTAACAATGTTTGTGTTATTCAATCTTTTCTTTGATCCATGTTTGGTTTGGTGGAAGCATTGGAAGAGGCCTTGTGGTTTTGTAGCTCAGTTTTTACTCCTGTGTACAGATTCTTCTTTATAGGAAAGATTTGATTCCTTTCCAATCTTATTTTAGGTGAATTTTGCTGTAAGTTTTCAAAATATACTATCCTTTTAATTTGGGATTTTTCGTTACCTACCATAAGCTTATTAGGAAGAGGCCTTGTGGCTTTTTCTGTAAGTTATCTAAAGGAAATCTAGATGATGCAATACCTGAATTGTGGTTTATGTGACAGTCGTGGAGAAAATGAGCTGTGTAGCTTCTGGAGACTGGAATCATTGTGTATAAAGCGAAGAGATAACTATTAAGAAGCTATGAATTCCTTGAATTCTGGTTATAAGCTTAGTTTCTTGCGTTGCAACTTGCTGTCATGTGAATTGTAACATAAGCTCTAAGATGAAATGAGTTCTGATGAGATTTCTGAAACCAAGCTAGATTTCTGAAACCAAGCTGAGCCTAGGCTCTACTTGATTGAGTAAAGGAGTCATTTCTCAATTCAGAATTACCTATACTGTGTCATGATTTGTGTTCGTTTATGATCATCTATGGATTAAATGAGCAACTAGAGAATGAGGCTCATGAAGTGTAATATGTTGAGTGATTAGCTGCTGATTCTTGTCTGTTTTTTATGATCGTGTATGAACCTTGGAGATGGTGTGTTCAACCTCCTTGCTTGATTTCAGAAACAAATGAGCTGAGCTATTGCTGATTCGGTTCATGTAGGTAGCTCACTCGAAGGAGAGAGTTTTCTTTTCTTTACCAAGAAGCTTATAGAAGCAAACCCCTTGTTTCGAGACAAATTGCAGCTTCTAAACCTTGAGAATTCAAGACTACAAACTCTTATCAACCAAAGGTAAGTAGTTGAGACATAAAGTTGAGTACGTTAAATGCATTTAAGAGAGAGAGGCCAAGAAGGCCAAGTAGGCAACTAGTTGATTTTAGGCCCAAAGTTCTCATTTGCCAGTTCTCTCCTTTTAATTTATTCCTATAGTTGGTGTACCTTTTCCTTTTCACTTAGATGATGAAGTTTGTTCTTATACTTGTGAAAGTCATTGTTCTTCTCAGCAAGCCACCTTTCTAATTTTCTGAATATTGCTGTATGAGCAGCTGCTGCTGAGAAAATAAATGAATTAAGAATCAGTCTATTTGTTGCATCATAGGCTTGGCCATTCTTCATGGGGAAAAATAAAGCATGTATTTGGATATGAACATTCAACTTGTAATGAGTTGGTTTGTGACATTTGTGATGTAGTAAAGATGCTCAGACTTCCTTTTTCTTCAAGAAACAGTTTATCAGATATTCAGATCATATGTTTCTGTCCAAAATACTGCACGATTAGAGATGTAGGGCTTCAGATTCATTTTTGATAGTTGACAGTTCTAGTGAAATTTATGGAGGATCATTTCATTCAATTTATGGAGGATCATTTCAAATTAACAATACATGTATGAAGTGGATAAAATGAAACACAAGATTAATTAAAATACAAATAGCTGATAACACAAGATTATTATTTAAGGGAGCTGTTCTTCATGATATTGGGTATATATATTGATCGATGGCTAGCTTAGTTGAGTTCATCTGATTTGAATTTGGCTTAGTACACATAGCCTAACGTGCGCCATAAATGGGCTACATAATATGGGCAGTGTTGGCAAGAATAAAACCAAACCAGTGGATCAATGTCCTGGTAGCAGAGATGGCACCAGTAGTCTTCCTCCTCGGCACCATCATGGGAAAGCATGAGCTTCATGAGATGATCATATCCACCATGTTCATGCTTAAATTCCTTTGCCCAAAAAGGACAACATGGATGGTAGTAAGTTTCACAAATACTGCAACCATACTTGCTCCCAAGGCGTCCCATCAGCCAGCCACATCCCTTGCAGGTGACAAAATCAGATTGAAACTGCAGGGAAATCATATGGTCGTGGAAGCCGGGGTTAAGAATAACGGTTGGAATCAGACCGCTTTTCAGATGTGTTTGGAACAGGCACGACGCACATTCATAGTAGAGCACCTGTCCTGCTTCTGTGCAAGACTTGCACGCATACTTATCTAGAGATCTATTAGTGTGGTCATTAAAGGGCGAAAGTAAGGCAAGGCATAAAGAGGAGGGAGGGGTGAAGTGAGGCATCTCAGCGCAAGACTTGTGCAAAGCGAGGATGCAAAAGTAGCAACTGTAGGCTGCCTCCCCTACAACTAGTGGCTCTTCGCCAACCCCGCAACAACTACTATAAAAATGATATTCTTCAAGGGTATCCTAGTATTTGAAGACACAAGCACCTCCAACACACAAGTATTTGCTCCTTTCTCTTGAGGCCAAGGCATCTGCTATCTTTTTTTCCATTAGGTACCGCCTCAATTGACGAAGCTCCACCGTTTGCGGAATTTCCTTGTACAACTCTTCTTCCCCTGCGGTGAGGAGAAACTTGATAGCACTTGCAACACTAGGGGTAATGCGACCCTGAAAGTAGAGAATGTGGAGATCGTAGTAGGGATCCACCACGAGCTTTCTAACCTGAGGAGGGAGATCAAGATTGGAGATTAGTTGGAGAAGGTGAAGATCAAAAGCTTGAGCATTATAATCCTCCTTAGCCTTGTCAATTTCATTCCAATCGCGAGCCTCATACCACTTTCCTCTGGATTCCTTGTCTGAGAAATGCAGCTTCCATTGATACTCGTTCTCGAACCGGCACTCCACAAATATGAGCGGACTCCTCCTGCTAAAATATGACTTCAGATGAGTTAACTAGTACAAATTGTAGATGTTACGGGCCAAAGTTTTCGGGAGTTTTAAAAAACTCCTGAAAAACGATTCTCGCTCAGGAGTTTTTATAAAAACTCCTGATAAAAGCGTGTTTAATTTTTTTTTAAAATATCGGGTATACTCTCTCAGGGTTGTTATTGAACATACTAGAAACGCCAATCTCTGTCGGGGGATTTTTAATAAAAGACCCGAAAGCAAACCTAAAAACTCTATATCCTTTAGCGTTTAACATCAAGTCTTCCATCGATGCTTGAGGAGGACGATCGACGCTGAAATTCTCAACATTGAACTGTCAATTGTAGAGGAGGGTCGGTGATTTTTCTGTTTCTCTTCACTCATGCCAATTGCAGAGGAGGGTTAGCCGTTCGTTCACTGTGTTCGCCATCTTCGCCCTCGTCGATCTTGCTGTTCATCCCTTAGTTCGCCTGTTGTTTTATTCGGCTTCGTCGATCAATAAGGCTCCCAGGTTCGTGCTACACTTCACCCTCTTCAATGAATCAGTTGGCTTGTGCTTCTTTATTTGGCGATTTTGTGGTCTCCCGCTAATTAGGGTTCGCGGGTCTCGGCCTCTGTCGATCTCGTTCTTCGCAGGTCTCACGTATTGTATTCATTATGGGGTTTGGTTGGCCCTCAAACATTGCTGTTGTCTTTGCCCTGAATCAAATGGTGATTTTGTGTTCTGGCGCTTGATCGAGGTTGGTATATCTTGCTCCATCTTTTCTGATGCCGTGATGCTGCCTCCAAATTATGGATTTTAGGGTTTCTGTGGTGGCTTTTGGCCTTTGACTATCAAATTTGGCATCTTTTTTCTTATTTTTTGTTCCCATCGAATTTTATAATGCTTCTAAAGCATTCTGTGTGAAGATCTTGGACCGTTGAAGCTTTGTTTGGTATACCTATCAATGTTTGCTATGTGATTGTGTTCTCGCTGCACCAAAGTGTTTATTTAGTGGAAGGTACTCAAGGAGCATGTCAATGAAATTGGCAAATCAGTTGGTGACAATGCTTAATACATTAAAAGGGCACAGAAGTATCTCTTCTTGAGGTATCTTCTACTCTCAAATTTCTACGGTTAATCATCGGTCAAATCTTTTCGATCCTTGGACATATAATTGATTTGATAAAGAATGTATTTAGTGTGAATCTGAGGCTTTAGGAGCTCAGGATCAAATAGAGAGACATATAACTGATTGGATAAAGAATGTATTGTAAAGACCGGGAAATTTTAGAATATTAAATTATCAAAATAGTGATTTATAATCGTTCCGATTTGAAGATTTGAGAGGTTTGGAATTTCCGTCCTTAAGCTATTGGTTTTATTCTAAATATTTCAAAACGAGTTCCGACATTATTTAGTTAAAAATTTAAAATATGCTTTATCCCGCTCTCATATGCGAAAAAAGTTATATATATAAAATGTTTAGAGTTCTTATTAAACTCGGATTTAAAAATTTGAAAATCTTATTAAGTTGGGTCGGAGTAAGGTTAGAGAGCGGGTCTCGGGATATTTGTTCGGGTATTCAAAATATCTTTTGGGACCATTTTAATCCCATTTCTTTTCTTTTCTTTTTTTCTCTTTTCCTCTCTCTCTCTCTTGCAGCTGGGAGCCTGCAGAGCACCAATTCACACAGCTTGCCAATTTGTCCTCTTCCTCACTAACAAGCAACAAGTAACATCACACCTTCTCTACTCTTGACTATTTTTTTTCCCCATTTAGAAACTTACCCTTGCCTTGCCCAATTTCCACGCCAAAGTGCAGAGCCTACTTCCCCTTCCCTTGTTTGGTTTCAATGCCAATACGCCCACAGCCCTCCTTTGCCTCATTCAACAACCAACTACACAATCCTGAAAGTTTCCCCCATCTTCACTTGCCTTGACTCACCGGAAGCTGCATCTCCCTCCTACTCCCTCTGTCGCAGCCAGCACCACCTGTTGCAACCACCATCACGATCGCCCTCCTTCTCGTGGCCTAGCAGCTCCTCCTCGCCGTCGCCGAGCACCCCTCCTTGAGCCCTGTTCCAGTGAGCTAACCCGAGCACCCTCGGCTTCCTTCTCTCCCTCCTTCGGCAAGCAGCAGCACTACCTCCTCCCACTTCTTTCCCGACGCCGCAGAGTCAAGGAAGCCGCCTGGAGAGTCCCCGACGAGCCGGAGCCAGCAGTTGCAGCCCCCGTCACTCCTCTTAGCACGAGCCTCCAGGAAGCCGACCACCCAGAAGCCCAGTAGCACCCCCGAGACCACCAGAGCGCCACCGCCGACGCCACATTCTCCTTCGTTTTCCCCTGTTCTGAACTGAGGATTTGGTAAGCCCTCATTCCTCCTCCTCTTGGTCTGAAATCGCGTAAAGGTGACATTTGCGTATATTTTTCCGATGACAGTCGTTTGTGACAATTTTTTTGGTGACATTTGCGTATATTTTTCTGATGACAGTCGTTTGTGACAATTATTTTGGTGACAACTGACTTTTATTGTGACATTTTATTTTTTTTGGTGACATATAACATAATTTTTTTCTAGTACTAGCTAGTGAACACTGTCACCAACCTATTGTCATCAATTACATAACATTGTCACCAATTTTTTGTTGTCTACTATAAAATATTGTCACCGCCAATTTTCACTAATTAAATATTATTACCAACTACAAAATATTGTCACCAACCTATTGTTAACAACTACGAAACACCTTCATCAAATTATTTTCACCAACTTATTGTCACCGACAAGTGAACATTGTCGCTAAACATTGTTACAAACCAATTGTTACCAACTACAATTATAGATTTACATATCTTTCGTCTTTTATATTTTATACACACTATTTTCTTATAACTCTATATTAAAAACCTTGTTTTATTAAACCACTTTTCTTTTCTTTTCTTTTTTATCAAGGGAAAGAAATAAATTAATAAAATATAAATATATATAAAAAATGATATATTTACAAGTGTTTAATATTTTATTTAGATTATTTTTATATTTGAGGGATAACACCCATATTCGTATAATGGACCATTTAACTAATTTCGCATTTTTGATGAAAATTTAAAATAGAAAGAAGAATAGTTAGAATTTGAGTAAATAAATTATGTAAAAAAAATGGGACAATTGAACAAAGAAGAATAATATGGAAAATTGAAATATTAATAAAGTGTCTTGAATTTTTTTTTTAAATAATAAATGAAAAAACTTGTTTTCCTAAACCCTTCTATTATTTTTTTTATATTTTTTTTATTAATTTAGTTTGCCACATATGTATGCCATGTTAGTTTTTTTTGGTAGAGAATTATTTTATATATTATTTGAACATCACTTATAAAGGTTGATATATTTATCTTACATTTGAAAGGTAGGGATATATTTTTAACATATCCTTAAAGGTCGAGATATTTATCTTACATTTGAAAGGTTGAGATATATTTTTAACACACCCTTAAAGGTCGGGTTATTTTAATTAGTTTCGCCATTTAAATAAAAATATTGAGATTAATTTAAAATATAAAATTGATTTTTTTTTAATTTTTATGACACAAAGTCACAAATTAAAGGTGTTTACTGGACATTAATTCAGATTTCAAAATGGGTATTTTAGATATTTTGGAATTTTTTGAAATGAAACCCTATACCTACTAGTTGACTATGATCCTTTCACCAAATTGGTGTTAAAAATTTTCCACTAAAAAATCCCCAACTTTCTAATTTTCCTAGTACTAAAGAGATCTCGCTGGGACAACTTTCCAATTTTCCTAGTACTAAGAACTCTAGCAACTACTCCGGAAAAATGGCCATATATTATGAAATGTATATGTGGCAATGAAAATTTAATATTTATTATTTTTAAAATGCTATTTTGCATCAATATACCCATAATAGAGCAAGACACTCCATGTTCTTGTCCACCTGCTTGTGGCACTCCATGTTCTTGTCCACATGCAATCCCCGCCAGCACAGCGAGCTCAACCTCTCCAATTGGGGGCAGCGGCGGATATTGTTGCTCGTCCGGGGGAAAGCACCGTAATTCATACAGATAAAATACGGTGTACAAAATGATAAACTGAATCGCGGAAATGAGGAGTAGATGCCATTTATGTCGACTTTCAACCAAGGTTACAAAAGTAATTGTCATGTCGGCATTGATACCCAAGCCCATAAATAGATCCATTGGTCATTGTCTGATGCCATTTTTATGTGTGATGATACTGTTGGCTTGTGTTTCTATTTTGTGGTACTTCAATACCCTAGACTTTTCTGGGTTTTTGTGTTTGCTATTTGACTTGCAGTTTATGCTTGCTTTATGGATCTTAATTGAATAAACTAAATCACTCTGAATCACTTCAGTAAGGTAATAAACCCCCATGCCTACGGAACGGTACATACAACGATCTCTCCTATAAATCTAGCGGCATCTCCAGATGTCGATGCAAGATGAACTCGGAACACGAGGTCGACTGCAAGGACAATGCTCACTGCGAACTCGGCAATGGATATGAAGAGTGGAGTCTCCGAGAAGAAACTCAAGCTGAATAGAGTGCGAGAATCGAGAAGATTGCTGCTAGAAGGCTGAATACTCTATAAAAGTTGTAGAACATGCAAAAAAATCAGAGTAGCTAATTTATACTCTAGAAGCCGTTGGAATCGGCAAATTAATACAATTACCTTCCCCATGAGTGGTTCGTTGCTGGAGGTGTTTTATCCTTCTTAGGCATCAATGAATTGACTTTTGATTGTAAATTTGTCATCCGATTCATGAATTCGGCCCATTGATTACCTTCCTCAACCATGGACACCGTAGCACCTAGGATGAAAGACATGAACAAAGTAGTTGAGCAATACTGCACACAGTGAGAGATTAGGCAAATCTTAATGTTAGGAAGATAACAAAAAAAAGAGCAATACAAAGAAAATATGGACATCAACTCTACAATGCGTAACTTACATTACAATATATAGCATTCAACTCCGGTTGCTTCTTCTTCAGAGCAGGTTCATTGTAATTGCATCATCAAAGATTAGCGAGGAGAAGCGTACAGAGAAATGATAATGGGAAGATGACTTACAACTTTCTATCGTCCTGCTTAGTTCCAAATCAACTAGAAATAGTGGGAAGCCCATTCTGCAATGGCATTATCAAATATCAGTGAGGAGAAGCGGACATTCCGAAAAGCCAAGTGCTATGTATAATGTTAGAAGGGTGTATGATTAATCAACTCGATCATATATGTAAACCAGAAGGCATTAGCATTTCAAATACATGGATGATGAAGAATAATATATAAGAACGTAACTAGTGTACAAATTAGGAGGTATCTTAAATTGTCTATTATAATGATTGTTTCCAAGAGATAAATTGGGAGGAAAACAATGTTCAAATTCATAACTGCAACATGATTCAATGTTTATAGATCACGAAAACCAGAGGCGGATCTACGGGGGGCTCGAGGTGGCTGAAGCCCCCCTAACCTAAAAAAAAGTATGGGTATATTTTTATATATCTCTGAGTTCTAATATATAGAACTTAAGTTGCCTAAAGATCACAAACACAATTTGGCTCAGCGGTATTGACACGGGAAGTGTAGCAGCTTGTTTTAAAATGGTTAGAATGTAACCCAGGTTCGATTCCCACTCCACCCATTTTTGTTTTTTTTTTTAAACATCAAAAGCAGCCCTATTTTTTTTGAAGACAGACAGTCACACATCAAACTAATATAGAGCGAATGCGAATCCGAGCCGCCAGACCAGAGGGCTCGCCCGCTGCCGCCAGGAACACCTCCGGCCAGACCTGGCACCGCCGCACCGGCCACCGCACCCAGCCGCTCGGCCCCGGCAGCCTGCTGTCTCCCTCCCGCACGGCCGCACAGTTGCAATCCGTCGGCAGTCCTCGTTCTTCTTCTTCACTCATTTGATCTAACCCGGTTAGTTTTATTACTCTTCCTTTTACTTTGATTGTTTTTAAATTCAATTGATTGAGATGATAATAAATTTAGATTAGTATTTGTGGATTTGAGAGGGAAAATTTAGATTAGGGTTTGTATTAGAATTTGTAGTTTTGATAAATAAATTTGTGAATTTGTGCTTTTTGCTTTGGAATTGTGATTTATGATTTTGAGAAATAAATTTCTAAACTTGTGGTTTGTGATATGAAATTGTTGTTTGTGGATTTGTTTTGTTCTTTATGATTTCCGATCAAAATTCACAGAACAGCTTAAGAGTTATACAAAGGGGAATCAAAACCCATAAACAAAAAAACCCAGAATCATTAGACCCATGAAAACCAAGTTTTTGCCTCACAAGTCTCGACAAAATAGATTGATAATCAACTCAAATTGAGGAGATTACAAATAGGTTCTTTCCGGAGCCAAGAAACTATACAATCCAATGAAAAGGGGAAGAGAGCAATAACGGAATATTTCATACAAAATAGGGGATGGGTTAAGGCAAGGTTGAAAATTTAATTTAATTTATATATAAAAAAGGGGAAACTAATTAAAATATCCTCACCTTTAGGAGTATGGTAAAAATATATCCTCAACTTTCAAAAGTAATAAAAATATCCCGACCTTTGATAGTAGTGGTAATATATTACCACGATTTTTCTCACTGGTCAAAAATGCTGACAATACATCATACGTTGATTTTTTACAAGGTTTTTTTTAAACGGTTTCCTTAGTAAAAAAATAAAGAGTAGGATCGGGTTCATACATCACACTTTTTCCTCTCTCCTATCTACTTTCGTGGTCGCCTCTTGAACTGACTTCCGGTCTTCCAGACAGCTCATAGTTCCTCTTCAATGGCAGTCTCCCTCCCTCGTGATCGGCTATCTTGAGTTGTCTCTCTCACATCTTCTTCCTCTTTGATTCATTCATGGACTTAGTTGAATAAGTTTTTTTCCCCTCTTTGTTGTTGTTGTTTTCGGTTTAGTTTTGTAGTTGTCGGTTTGAGTTAGGAAGAGTAGTGTTGTGTTAATTTGAGGCAATTTTGACCGGATTAGTTGCTTGGTTGAATCTATTTTATTTTTTCGGGTTTAATTTTATTGTTAGTGCATTTTTTCCCTAAGAAGACCGTTTAAGAAAACCCGATTTTAGTACTAATTTGTAAAAAGTACTTCACACAGGCTGCCTTGTTAAAAACAAAATCAACGTAGGCTGCATTGTCAGCATTTTTGACCCATGAGAAAACTCGTGGTAATACGTTACCACTACCCTCAACGGTCGGGATATTTTAATTACATTTGAAAGTTGAGTATATATTTTTACCATATCCCCAAAGGTGGGGGTATTTTAATTAGTTTTCCCTATAAAAAAAAGAAGGAACAATGGAGAGGGTATATATTCTTATAACCCATCACTTTGGTAATCTCTTTTCCTATGAAATTATGTATTCTTATGGTTGTGTAAAGTCTCTTTTCTTAAAAAAAAATTTAGCCCCCCCTAAACAAAATTTTGGATCCGCCACTGACGAAAACGCACTAGAAGAGCTCTCCAAATAGATGCAAATAAGCAGTTCAAAGGCAATAAGCAACGGAGTAGCAAGACAACAGCATGAAACGGGTCCCATTACAACATTATAAATGATTTATAATACTTGCAACATAGTAGTAATTAGGGGAAAAATATACGAGCATCTAATTCCTGAGGAGCGGGGATGGAGAATCTCCACATGGCAAAAACTATGTGAAATAACCATAGAGGGGAAAACACAAAGCCTGCATATATGTATAAACTAATTTTCCAGTCTCATACTCTCATTGGACAAAAATGCACCAACACAACGCCACATCAATTTCAATCTGAACTAGTTTTCAATCTCAAACTAGTTTATTTGACTTCAATTCAGAAACAATTTTAGCAACGAAACAGAAACAATATCTAGCCATCTAGGAGGATTAAATTAGGGCTTTCACTTTTCATTCATAAATTGGTCTCGATTTTGAATTTCACAGCCAAAATTACGTTCTTTTTACACCCCGGAAGCTGAGAATTCAAAAGAGAAGGAGAGAGGATGGTGGTGGAGCTTGAGAACGAGAACAATGGTGAAGGTGAGTAGTAGCGCGTGGGCTGCAGTCGCCCTTGCCGCCTGCTGCACTCCCCTCCCCTGCAATCCGAATTTTTTTCCGAAATAGCCAAAAATAGGAAAGTATTTACAGAAATAGCCAAAGAATGAAAGTAATTTGCGATATAGTCAAACCAGAGCTAAGTCGCTGTTACAAACAGCGACTTTAGCTCTGGTTCAAAAACAAATAATATAATAATAAGTCGCTGTTAAGAAAAGCGACTCACTCTTTTGTTTTTTTTTAAAAACATTTTATAGGCAAAATAAATCGGATTTGAAAAAAAAATTAATACGGGAAACTCTCCCTTTTTTATTTTTTTTAAACCGAAAATATGACATTTGACCAGAAAATAAAAAACAAATTATATAGGGAGAGTCGCTGTTCGTAACAGCGACTCTCCCATTTTCTATTTTTTTTAAAAAAAATTCTGAAGCAATATACAGGAAACCGAAAAAAAAAATATAATAACCTAGAGTCGCTGTTACAAACAGCGACTCTAGGGTTCAACCAGTCAAAAGGGAATATATTCCCTCTGTGCCTCCCACGCCGCATCTTCGTCTTCATCATCAGTTCTTCGTCTTCATCCGCCATGGCCACGCCGAGTCCTACATCCCTATAGATCTACCCCACAAAAAATACAAATCCTTTCCCCAACCCCCTTCTATATAATGGCTGCTTGGGGACCATCTCTATCACACAAAAACCAACCCCTGTAATCTCCCCTTAACCTCCATAACCATCCCTAGATCTCCGCCCAAAGTCCGAATCCGAAGCCGCAGCCCCTGGTGGAGGACGAATCCGCCGCTGAACCGCCGCCCCTGGTGGAGACCGAAGTCTGCAGCCCCCAATTCCGAATCTGAGGACAGCCCCTGGTGGAGGACGAATCCGAGGCCGAACCGCCGCCCCTGGTGGAGAGCGAAGTCTGCAGCCCCCTAAGTCCGAATCTGAGGACAGCCCTGGTGGACGACGACAATTCAGACCCACGTACACCATCCCAACATTCCCGACATAAAGGTGAGTAACGAAATCTTCGAATTGTTTTTTAGCGAAAAGTATTATAATTGATTCTAGATGAAGTCAAACCTGATTTTTAGATTAGATTAGGAAATATTATATGATAATCGTTCGAAGTTAGGAAATAATATATGAAAAACGTTAGAAATTAGTAAATATTATATGAAAAACGTTATCTCTTGGGAATGATGTCGAATTTTTGTGATGGTTAAATGTAATTATGGTTAAATGAAATATTGGTGCTACATAATAATGTAGTTGGACGCATTAGAAATTGGATGATAGATATTTGCTTCATACTCTGTAATCCGTATACTGCATTTGAATGTACTATATAAAGTTTGGAAATATTATGAAATAGTACAATACTTGCTTATACTGTAAAAAAATTTAAAATATAAATAAATTATATATAAATATATTTATACAAATGATCTCAAAGGAATTACATTAATGGGAAATATTGACAAGAATAACTTTTTGTAGAGAAATTTTGTTATTCCTTATACTCCATTTGAATGTACAATATGTCGAACAATTTTAGTCAAATATAGCTTATGAATAACTTTTTGTATAGAAACTATTGACAAGATATAATACAAATATATATAGTCATGGACAACGAGGGACAATATCTATCGTATGCCGGTATGGGGGCGTTCAGCAGTCTGTTGGCCGGCGTTCAAAATGTGAGCCACCCTAGCACATCTCCAATAACTGAAGATATTCGAGCTGATGAATTTGGCATAGATCATGAAGATGATTTGGATGAAGAAGACGAGGGTGCTGACGAAGCAGAGGCCGAAGATTCTGAATCAATAAGGGAGAAAGCGAATGCGATTATCATGAAAGCAGCAGCTAGTATAACTCCGTCGTGGAACGTTGCACAGGAACCGGTCGGCACCCAAGAGTTGGACACATGGCAAACATGGGACCCATCAACCACTTTCACAAGCGGAATGGAGTTTCAGAAGGGGTTGTACTTCAAGAGCGTCGAAGAGTTGATATATCAGATGAAAGTGTATTCCATCTGCAACAAGAAATCATTTAGGGTTCTGAAGCACAACACTGAGAGGTATGCATCAGTATGCAGTCGAGCTGATTCATGTAGTTGCACATGGAAACTGACAGCCAAGAAGGTGGATGCCACCCTTCAGTTATGGGTCATCGTATCATACGCAGGACCGCATGTTGAAAAATGCGTGGAGGATGTGATGGAGATGGATAATCGCATTGTCACTGCAGAGTTCATCTGTCGTGAGATTATTCCACTCATTCGTGTGGACAAAACACTCCGACCACATGTCATTATAGAGATAATCAATCGAAAGTACGATGTTATGGTATAGAGATAATTAACAAATAGATTACATCTCCGGACGTTTGGTCGGGCACACGTAGATGATAGAATCCTACATTACGTCCGACTGGCTGGGTTCTACTGCATACATCGAATGGGGTCGACATTCGAGATGGATATGCATCTTATCACTTCGCTCGTGGAGAGATGGAGGCCAGAGACACACACATTTCACTTCACTGTTGGCGAGGCCACCATCACACTGCAAGATGTGGCTGTGATTATGGGCTTACGGGTGGATGGCTTTGCAGTATCAGGCACCGCCGCCCACAATTGGCGTCGGCTTTGCGGAGATCTGCTGGGTGTCGTGCCACCACCAGCGGACATACGAGGCTCATCTGTGAAGGTACATTGGTTGCGGAACACCTTCGGCAACCTGCCCGAAGATGCTGATGAGGCTACAGTTCAATGTCACGCCAGGGCATATATATTACAGTTGATGGCAGGTGCCCTGTTCTCCGATGCTAGTGGGGGGGAAGTGCAGTTGTTATACCTGTCTCTCCTTGCAAATCTGGAGCAAGCAGGTCAATACAGTTGGGGGGCAGCAACTCTAGCGTACTTGTACAGGCAATTATGTAGAGCCACCCACAAGGAGAAGATGGAGATAGCTGGTCCAGTGATATTGCTACAGGTGATCTTCATAATAAGTCATCAAATATGGTCTCTAGGCTAAGGATGACAAATCACTGAAACTGTATTTGTTGAATTTCATATCTGGGCATGGGAACACATCCTCATCGATAGGCCTGTGTGCATCCCGGTGCCACACATGACACCGCAGCAAGCTAGGAGAGCTAGTAGACTACAACAACGCAATCCGGCCATCCAGGGGAGTCAACCACCCTCGTTGGGTCCACATTTTCAAGTTGGGCATGACTCTCTGGCAGTGAGGTACTGTATTCATCTAACAATTATTGTCCATAGATTATGTGGTGCGTTGCAGAAACACTTACCAGTTAGCATGTAGGTGGATGCACTGTCGGTATGACTGGGGGCATGCAAGGTTACAGTTGCCACAGTTTCGTGACGCCCTCCACAGGCAACAGGATAATCAGGTTCGTTCGGAGAATGACTTCATCTTTCAATGTCTCCATAGTGTGTATTGTTTGTTTGCTAATGTGTACTTACAAGCTACGCAGTTCATCTGGGATCCATATACGGCGGCTATCTTCACCCAACTAGGAGCCATCTGTCGAGAAGGAGCTGATGTTTGGATGGCGCAGGTCCCCATGATTTGCTTCGATGTTGTTGAGGATCATCGACCGGAGCGTGTCATGCGTCAATTCGGACACGCACAGTTCCCACCGAGGTCCGCAGTATATGATGTTCAATTACACGCCGTCGATCGTCGAGGGAAGCATAGTACGAATTGGGCACAACAATTTGTGGAGCATATCAATAGGTGGAACAACCGCGAGGAGTTTACGGTGCAGCCTGTTCCGCACATCTCTCATTCAGATGTGCATGCTGAGTACATGTCCTGGTATAGACCACGCACCCGTTTGTTCATCAGCCGACAGGTTGTTGCCCCACCGGCACGATACCAGCCAGCCGCACCTGATATATACGCCCTGGTGAGTAGTATATATAAATATATATGTACATATATATCAGCTTCTACAATAAAATGGGCTCACATCGTCGTTAATCATTTGTAATCGCCTGTACTTGTAGGGGCACTACGCATTTGATGTTGGCGATCGAGGGCGCCAAGTAGCTGACATCGCACAGCAGGTATAGTTGCATCCTTTGGGGAGTATGTATCCTCCCAAAGCTCGGAGGTCTTCGATCGAGTGTCATTTGACCCAGCTTACTTTGGCGGTGGTTCCGGAGGTACGGGCTCCTCTTTCTCACAATCTACTCCGCAGCCAACCCACCACCCTGGTGATGGAAGCCACTCAGGGTATGTTGGGTATTCGACCCCGGGATATGCTGAACAATCGAGATATGCTGAACAGTCGGGGTATGGTCCGGCGTCGGGAGCTGCTGCACAGGTGCACACATCTATGTATCCTCAGCCTTCAAGTGGTGCATCAGCTTCGGAGTACACTCCATCTTCACTCTCACAGTGGGCAGCACAGACATTTTCTACCTCCTACTGGTGTCAACCCTCACATATGCCAGGATATGTGGGCCCTTCGTTTGATGCGAGCTCCTCGTTTACAGCCATGCTCACGATGCCGTTCCAGTCTATGGGTCCACTTCCGCCCTCTACTTCAACGGGCAATCAAAATGTGCAAGAATCACCCGCCTACCACATACGACCCCGACAACGTGCCATACCGCCTACAGTAAGCGAGAATGAGGCATGGGAGGAGAACGTCCAGCAAGAGGGTAACCAGGAGGACCAAAGAGATCAGGAGAGTGGAGATGACCAGGAGGACCAAAGAGATCTGGAGAGTGGAGATGACCAGGAGGGGGATGACGATGACAGTGAGGAGGATCACCTACAACGTAGTCGTCGTAGGTGATAGGATTACTTCAGTATTATGTTTTGGATATTATTAGTGCCACTAACTTCTGGTTTGGATATTCAGCTACTTAGACATCTTTATCTCTAATTTGAATGTGGTTCATATGTTACTTATATTTCTCTAATTCAACAATAGTACCAACTTTTCCACTTTTCTTTCGATTTTCTATAGCTCTAACAATTTAAACAACCTAAATAATTAAGATAATCATAAATGAGCAAAATTTACTAAATTTCTTTCGACTTTCATAATCATAAATTAATATTTTTGTTTTTGGTGAATATACATATTACATTACTACTCCGTATGATAGTAAAAGGTTGTCAACATTTATAATAGTGATGGAATAGTTGTTGGGGAAATGATTTTTATTTTTTGTGGGATAGAGCTCTAGGGATGCAGGTTGAGGCGTGGCGATGGCGGACGAAGAACTGAAAAGCGGATGAAGACGACGACAGCGGCGAGGGAGCACCAGAGGGAATATATTCCCTTTTCACCAGACGGAACCCTAGAGTCGTTGAGCGACTCTCCCTCCCTTTTTTATTTTTTTTTAAACCGAAAATATGAAATTTTGACCAGAAAATAAAAAAAATTATATAGGGAGAGTCGCTGTTCGTAACAGGGACTCCCCCATTTTCTATTTTTTTTTTAAAAATTCTGAAGCAATAAGGACAAAACGAAAAAAAAATATATATAACCCAGAGTCGCTGTTACGAACAACGACTCTAGGGTTCCGTCTGGTGAAAAGGGAATATATTCCCTCTGGTGCTCCCTCGCCGCTGTCGTCGTCTTCATCCGCTTTTCAGTTCTTCGTCCGCCATCGCCACGCCTCAACCTGCATCCCTAGAGCTCTATCCCACAAAAAATAAAAATCATTTCCCCAACAACTATTCCATCACTATTATAAATGTTGACAACCTTTTACTATCATACGGAGTAGTAATGTAATATGTATATTCACCAAAAACAAAAATATTAATTTATGATTATGAAAGTCGAAAGAAATTTAGTAAATTTTGCTCATTTATGATTATCTTAATTATTTAGGTTGTTTAAATTGTTAGAGCTATAGAAAATCGAAAGAAAAGTGGAAAAGTTGGTACTATTGTTGAATTAGAGAAATATAAGTAACATATGAACCACATTCAAATTAGAGATAAAGATGTCTAAGTAGCTGAATATCCAAACCAGAAGTTAGTGGCACTAATAATATCCAAAACATAATACTGAAGTAATCCTATCACCTACGACGACTACGTTGTAGGTGATCCTCCTCACTGTCATCGTCATCCCCCTCCTGGTCATCTCCACTCTCCAGATCTCTTTGGTCCTCCTGGTCATCTCCACTCTCCTGATCTCTTTGGTCCTCCTGGTTACCCTCTTGCTGGACGTTCTCCTCCCATGCCTCATTCTCGCTTACTGTAGGCGGTATGGCACGTTGTCGGGGTCGTATGTGGTAGGCGGGTGATTCTTGCACATTTTGATTGCCCGTTGAAGTAGAGGGCGGAAGTGGACCCATAGACTGGAACGGCATCGTGAGCATGGCTGTAAACGAGGAGCTCGCATCAAACGAAGGGCCCACATATCCTGGCATATGTGAGGGTTGACACCAGTAGGAGGTAGAAAATGTCTGTGCTGCCCACTGTGAGAGTGAAGATGGAGTGTACTCCGAAGCTGATGCACCACTTGAAGGCTGAGGATACATAGATGTGTGCACCTGTGCAGCAGCTCCCGACGCCGGACCATACCCCGACTGTTCAGCATATCTCGATTGTTCAGCATATCCCGGGGTCGAATACCCAACATACCCTGAGTGGCTTCCATCACCAGGGTGGTGGGTTGGCTGCGGAGTAGATTGTGAGAAAGAGGAGCCCGTACCTCCGGAACCACCGCCAAAGTAAGCTGGGTCAAATGACACTCGATCGAAGACCTCCGAGCTTTGGGAGGATACATACTCCCCAAAGGATGCAACTATACCTGCTGTGCGATGTCAGCTACTTGGCGCCCTCGATCGCCAACATCAAATGCGTAGTGCCCCTACAAGTACAGGCGATTACAAATGATTAACGACGATGTGAGCCCATTTTATTGTAGAAGCTGATATATATGTACATATATATTTATATATACTACTCACCAGGGCGTATATATCAGGTGCGGCTGGCTGGTATCGTGCCGGTGGGGCAACAACCTGTCGGCTGATGAACAAACGGGTGCGTGGTCTATACCAGGACATGTACTCAGCATGCACATCTGAATGAGAGATGTGCGGAACAGGCTGCACCGTAAACTCCTCGCGGTTGTTCCACCTATTGATATGCTCCACAAATTGTTGTGCCCAATTCGTACTATGCTTCCCTCGACGATCGACGGCGTGTAATTGAACATCATATACTGCGGACCTCGGTGGGAACTGTGCGTGTCCGAATTGACGCATGACACGCTCCGGTCGATGATCCTCAACAACATCGAAGCAAATCATGGGGACCTGCGCCATCCAAACATCAGCTCCTTCTCGACAGATGGCTCCTAGTTGGGTGAAGATAGCCGCCGTATATGGATCCCAGATGAACTGCGTAGCTTGTAAGTACACATTAGCAAACAAACAATACACACTATGGAGACATTGAAAGATGAAGTCATTCTCCGAACGAACCTGATTATCCTGTTGCCTGTGGAGGGCGTCACGAAACTGTGGCAACTGTAACCTTGCATGCCCCCAGTCATACCGACAGTGCATCCACCTACATGCTAACTGGTAAGTGTTTCTGCAACGCACCACATAATCTATGGACAATAATTGTTAGATGAATACAGTACCTCACTGCCAGAGAGTCATGCCCAACTTGAAAATGTGGACCCAACGAGGGTGGTTGACTCCCCTGGATGGCCGGATTGCGTTGTTGTAGTCTACTAGCTCTCCTAGCTTGCTGCGGTGTCATGTGTGGCACCGGGATGCACACAGGCCTATCGATGAGGATGTGTTCCCATGCCCAGATATGAAATTCAACAAATACAGTTTCAGTGATTTGTCATCCTTAGCCTAGAGACCATATTTGATGACTTATTATGAAGATCACCTGTAGCAATATCACTGGACCAGCTATCTCCATCTTCTCCTTGTGGGTGGCTCTACATAATTGCCTGTACAAGTACGCTAGAGTTGCTGCCCCCCAACTGTATTGACCTGCTTGCTCCAGATTTGCAAGGAGAGACAGGTATAACAACTGCACTTCCCCCCCACTAGCATCGGAGAACAGGGCACCTGCCATCAACTGTAATATATATGCCCTGGCGTGACATTGAACTGTAGCCTCATCAGCATCTTCGGGCAGGTTGCCGAAGGTGTTCCGCAACCAATGTACCTTCACAGATGAGCCTCGTATGTCCGCTGGTGGTGGCACGACACCCAGCAGATCTCCGCAAAGCCGACGCCAATTGTGGGCGGCGGTGCCTGATACTGCAAAGCCATCCACCCGTAAGCCCATAATCACAGCCACATCTTGCAGTGTGATGGTGGCCTCGCCAACAGTGAAGTGAAATGTGTGTGTCTCTGGCCTCCATCTCTCCACGAGCGAAGTGATAAGATGCATATCCATCTCGAATGTCGACCCCATTCGATGTATGCAGTAGAACCCAGCCAGTCGGACGTAATGTAGGATTCTATCATCTACGTGTGCCCGACCAAACGTCCGGAGATGTAATCTATTTGTTAATTATCTCTATACCATAACATCGTACTTTCGATTGATTATCTCTATAATGACATGTGGTCGGAGTGTTTTGTCCACACGAATGAGTGGAATAATCTCACGACAGATGAACTCTGCAGTGACAATGCGATTATCCATCTCCATCACATCCTCCACGCATTTTTCAACATGCGGTCCTGCGTATGATACGATGACCCATAACTGAAGGGTGGCATCCACCTTCTTGGCTGTCAGTTTCCATGTGCAACTACATGAATCAGCTCGACTGCATACTGATGCATACCTCTCAGTGTTGTGCTTCAGAACCCTAAATGATTTCTTGTTGCAGATGGAATACACTTTCATCTGATATATCAACTCTTCGACGCTCTTGAAGTACAACCCCTTCTGAAACTCCATTCCGCTTGTGAAAGTGGTTGATGGGTCCCATGTTTGCCATGTGTCCAACTCTTGGGTGCCGACCGGTTCCTGTGCAACGTTCCACGACGGAGTTATACTAGCTGCTGCTTTCATGATAATCGCATTCGCTTTCTCCCTTATTGATTCAGAATCTTCGGCCTCTGCTTCGTCAGCACCCTCGTCTTCTTCATCCAAATCATCTTCATGATCTATGCCAAATTCATCAGCTCGAATATCTTCAGTTATTGGAGATGTGCTAGGGTGGCTCACATTTTGAACGCCGGCCAACAGACTGCTGAACGCCCCCATACCGGCATACGATAGATATTGTCCCTCGTTGTCCATGACTATATATATTTGTATTATATCTTGTCAATAGTTTCTATACAAAAAGTTATTCATAAGCTATATTTGACTAAAATTGTTCGACATATTGTACATTCAAATGGAGTATAAGGAATAACAAAATTTCTCTACAAAAAGTTATTCTTGTCAATATTTCCCATTAATGTAATTCCTTTGAGATCATTTGTATAAATATATTTATATATAATTTATTTATATTTTAAATTTTTTTACAGTATAAGCAAGTATTGTACTATTTCATAATATTTCCAAACTTTATATAGTACATTCAAATGCAGTATACGGATTACAGAGTATGAAGCAAATATCTATCATCCAATTTCTAATGCGTCCAACTACATTATTATGTAGCACCAATATTTCATTTAACCATAATTACATTTAACCATCACAAAAATTCGACATCATTCCCAAGAGATAACGTTTTTCATATAATATTTACTAATTTCTAACGTTTTTCATATATTATTTCCTAACTTCGAACGATTATCATATAATATTTCCTAATCTAATCTAAAAATCAGGTTTGACTTCATCTAGAATCAATTATAATACTTTTCGCTAAAAAACAATTCGAAGATTTCGTTACTCACCTTTATGTCGGGAATGTTGGGATGGTGTACGTGGGTCTGAATTGTCGTCGTCCACCAGGGCTGTCCTCAGATTCGGACTTAGGGGGCTGCAGACTTCGCTCTCCACCAGGGGCGGCGGTTCGGCCTCGGATTCGTCCTCCACCAGGGGCTGTCCTCAGATTCGGAATTGGGGGCTGCAGACTTCGGTCTCCACCAGGGGCGGCGGTTCAGCGGCGGATTCGTCCTCCACCAGGGGCTGCGGCTTCGGATTCGGACTTTGGGCGGAGATCTAGGGATGGTTATGGAGGTTAAGGGGAGATTACAGGGGTTGGTTTTTGTGTGATAGAGATGGTCCCCAAGCAGCCATTATATAGAAGGGGGTTGGGGAAAGGATTTGTATTTTTTGTGGGGTAGATCTATAGGGATGTAGGACTCGGCGTGGCCATGGCGGATGAAGACGAAGAACTGATGATGAAGACGAAGATGCGGCGTGGGAGGCACAGAGGGAATATATTCCCTTTTGACTGGTTGAACCCTAGAGTCGCTGTTTGTAACAGCGACTCTAGGTTATTATATTTTTTTTTTCGGTTTCCTGTATATTGCTTCAGAATTTTTTTTAAAAAAAATAGAAAATGGGAGAGTCGCTGTTACGAACAGCGACTCTCCCTATATAATTTGTTTTTTATTTTCTGGTCAAATGTCATATTTTCGGTTTAAAAAAAATAAAAAAGGGAGAGTTTCCCGTATTAATTTTTTTTTCAAATCCGATTTATTTTGCCTATAAAATGTTTTTAAAAAAAAACAAAAGAGTGAGTCGCTTTTCTTAACAGCGACTTATTATTATATTATTTGTTTTTGAACCAGAGCTAAAGTCGCTGTTTGTAACAGCGACTTAGCTCTGGTTTGACTATATCGCAAATTACTTTCATTCTTTGGCTATTTCTGTAAATACTTTCCTATTTTTGGCTATTTCGGAAAAAAATTCGGATTGCAGGGGAGGGGAGTGCAGCAGGCGGCAAGGGCGACTGCAGCCCACGCGCTACTACTCACCTTCACCATTGTTCTCGTTCTCAAGCTCCACCACCATCCTCTCTCCTTCTCTTTTGAATTCTCAGCTTCCGGGGTGTAAAAAGAACGTAATTTTGGCTGTGAAATTCAAAATCGAGACCAATTTATGAATGAAAAGTGAAAGCCCTAATTTAATCCTCCTAGATGGCTAGATATTGTTTCTGTTTCGTTGCTAAAATTGTTTCTGAATTGAAGTCAAATAAACTAGTTTGAGATTGAAAACTAGTTCAGATTGAAATTGATGTGGCGTTGTGTTGGTGCATTTTTGTCCAATGAGAGTATGAGACTGGAAAATTAGTTTATACATATATGCAGGCTTTGTGTTTTCCCCTCTATGGTTATTTCACATAGTTTTTGCCATGTGGAGATTCTCCATCCCCGCTCCTCAGGAATTAGATGCTCGTATATTTTTCCCCTAATTACTACTATGTTGCAAGTATTATAAATCATTTATAATGTTGTAATGGGACCCGTTTCATGCTGTTGTCTTGCTACTCCGTTGCTTATTGCCTTTGAACTGCTTATTTGCATCTATTTGGAGAGCTCTTCTAGTGCGTTTTCGTCAGTGGCGGATCCAAAATTTTGTTTAGGGGGGGCTAAATTTTTTTTTAAGAAAAGAGACTTTACACAACCATAAGAATACATAATTTCATAGGAAAAGAGATTACCAAAGTGATGGGTTATAAGAATATATACCCTCTCCATTGTTCCTTCTTTTTTTTATAGGGAAAACTAATTAAAATACCCCCACCTTTGGGGATATGGTAAAAATATATACTCAACTTTCAAATGTAATTAAAATATCCCGACCGTTGAGGGTAGTGGTAACGTATTACCACGAGTTTTCTCATGGGTCAAAAATGCTGACAATGCAGCCTACGTTGATTTTGTTTTTAACAAGGCAGCCTGTGTGAAGTACTTTTTACAAATTAGTACTAAAATCGGGTTTTCTTAAACGGTCTTCTTAGGGAAAAAATGCACTAACAATAAAATTAAACCCGAAAAAATAAAATAGATTCAACCAAGCAACTAATCCGGTCAAAATTGCCTCAAATTAACACAACACTACTCTTCCTAACTCAAACCGACAACTACAAAACTAAACCGAAAACAACAACAACAAAGAGGGGAAAAAAACTTATTCAACTAAGTCCATGAATGAATCAAAGAGGAAGAAGATGTGAGAGAGACAACTCAAGATAGCCGATCACGAGGGAGGGAGACTGCCATTGAAGAGGAACTATGAGCTGTCTGGAAGACCGGAAGTCAGTTCAAGAGGCGACCACGAAAGTAGATAGGAGAGAGGAAAAAGTGTGATGTATGAACCCAATCCTACTCTTTATTTTTTTACTAAGGAAACCGTTTAAAAAAAACCTTGTAAAAAATCAACGTATGATGTATTGTCAGCATTTTTGACCAGTGAGAAAAATCGTGGTAATATATTACCACTACTATCAAAGGTCGGGATATTTTTATTACTTTTGAAAGTTGAGGATATATTTTTACCATACTCCTAAAGGTGAGGATATTTTAATTAGTTTCCCCTTTTTTATATATAAATTAAATTAAATTTTCAACCTTGCCTTAACCCATCCCCTATTTTGTATGAAATATTCCGTTATTGCTCTCTTCCCCTTTTCATTGGATTGTATAGTTTCTTGGCTCCGGAAAGAACCTATTTGTAATCTCCTCAATTTGAGTTGATTATCAATCTATTTTGTCGAGACTTGTGAGGCAAAAACTTGGTTTTCATGGTCTAATGATTCTGGGTTTTTTTGTTTATGGGTTTTGATTCCCCTTTGTATAACTCTTAAGCTGTTCTGTGAATTTTGATCGGAAATCATAAAGAACAAAACAAATCCACAAACAACAATTTCATATCACAAACCACAAGTTTAGAAATTTATTTCTCAAAATCATAAATCACAATTCCAAAGCAAAAAGCACAAATTCACAAATTTATTTATCAAAACTACAAATTCTAATACAAACCCTAATCTAAATTTTCCCTCTCAAATCCACAAATACTAATCTAAATTTATTATCATCTCAATCAATTGAATTTAAAAACAATCAAAGTAAAAGGAAGAGTAATAAAACTAACCGGGTTAGATCAAATGAGTGAAGAAGAAGAACGAGGACTGCCGACGGATTGCAA